>OY982962.1:6427154-8827154 GCA_963890685.1 Plagodis pulveraria | reverse complement strand
GATAAGGTGCAACACAATGCAAAACAACTATATGTAAACAAATGAGTCAGCAATAGTAATGTATAGGACCAGAACAGTAATTATAAATATCCAGAAAATACACCTACGAAGAAAATTTCCAAAACATTTCACTAAGAAAATACTAAACAAGAATTTGCATGATCTGATGTATGTTCCAACATGTTCTTACCAAATTGAAATTAATTAGCTGCTTTTATCATATTTTCCACTTTCAGTATTATCTAGGCTTTATTTCATATATCGCGTATATATATATATATATATATGACGGAGATTGAGAGCCGAAACGGGTCGGTATGTCGTCCGTGGAGACGGATCCGTGATCTAGTCAGGTAGGCGACGCATTATGGGCGTGCACTTGCAGATTTTCACAAAATAACACCCAGAGAATATCGTATGATCACAATTGTAATTCACAAGAAACTTATTACAGCAAAACTACATAGGATCACGTTGATTAAAATGGATTAAGAGCCAATGGGTTTGCACGCGTCCATCACGTTCGGTTGTCCGTCAAGAAGTGCGCACACTTCAAAAAATCAGAGAGGAAGTTAACGAATTCGACAGTCATCCGGCCGCCATGACACCTACAACTCCATTCGGTGTTACCCGCTCTAAAAATGAATAATCGAATACAAAGCAATATCGATTATAGTACTGAACATAATAGCGATCTAATTAATCATAACGTTTCATTTTTAATCTTAGTAACTCCATTAAATTGTTCACTTGCCGTTATATATATATATATATATATATATATATATATATAATATATATAAACTCCGAGTTTGGTCCTATTTAAAATTCACTATATTTGCTAGCTCTTAGGGAATAAACAAGCCTTTTTTACCCCTGTACCTATCATACTACCAGTAGTAACACACGTTCATGGTAACACAGATAATGAAGGGCAACAAAGGTGACTTTCTGTATGTAAATACATTTACGTAATCAGAATATTAAAAAAACTACAAATATAACTTCTTTTCTCAACAAGTATTCTTCTCATTGTTCAGATTGAACCTATACAAAATTAATACGTTTCCTTGACGACAAACTGCCAATATCTTGTCAATGTTACCAGTGTGAGGTAATAAGTAGAATTAGAAACTTTAGTAGAAGTTTTATTCGTAATAACATGAAAGTTATAATTAGTTATTTATTTTATTTAGGTACAGCTCTTATAGGCAATCCTTTGACCTCTATCTCACCTGATGGTAGGTGACTTTGTGGTCGAAGATGTTGTTCAGGCTAACCTAGAATTAGACTCTCAACGACTGCTGCCGGGCCACACCACTGCTTGCTTGTCGACTTATTTTCTACTTGAAGGTGGTAGCTAGCCAGATGGAGTCATAAAATGCTCTACCACCATGTTATACCATCTGCCATCGTAAGCCAACAACCGGGACCGACCGCTTAACGTGCCCTCCCAGCATAGAAGTGCTCAGTAGAAATGCCACTAGCGGTCACCCATCCAAGTCATGGCTGGGGCGAACGTTGCTTAACTTCGCTGCTGATCGGTGAAGAACGGCTACGCAAACTTCGCTACAAGCGCTTCAAATTGAATATAATTGTTCTCAAAGGGCGCTGTTATAAATTTGGAAACTAAACTTCCACAGCATGGTTTCATGTAGTCGAATATAAAGTTGTAAGGTGAGAAAAATGTAATAGGTTTCTGTATTAAATGAAGCAGTGATGGCTCAGTGGCATTGGCTATGGACTGCCACGCAGCAGGTCCATGGTTCGAATCCCGCCGCGAGCTTGAGCTTCACCGCATGGTGGAAGGGCATTTTGCGAATGCCCGCCTAGCTAGCGACCACTCTCAAGTAGAAAATATGTCGCCAAGCACCTAACGGTATGTTACGGCAGCTGTTCTTGAGAGCCAGTGAAATAACAGGCACCTGAGACTTAACAACTATATATCAAAGTGACGGGCGCAGTGCAATTCGCAACTTGTGATGAAATGCATCTGATAAAGGCAGAGGTTAGTTCGCTTAACATCAGGTGGGCCTCGAGCATGTTCCGTCACAATAAAATAAAAAAAAATAAGAAAAAAAAAAATTTGGCATCTTCATGGATGTATCTATTTATTAAATGTAATCCAAGGCTCACGCTCAGCAAGTTTTTATTATGCTCGCGTCGTTTGTCACCGGGAGACAGAGGAAGCGTTAATTTGACATGGGATCGTCGCCCGCAGTGACCCACTTGCGTGAGGATTAGGTTATTTCGCGTGGTACCTTGTCACAGTTTTTGGTTATAAATTGTGAGGACGTGACATTAAGGTATATTTCCTGATGTTTTCCAGTTCTTTTGACGTTAGTTGTTTGAAGAAGGCGTCGTTAGGTATACTTTTTGTTTAAAATTAAATTGTTAGCTGTAGGGATATTAAATAAAAAAATACTTTATACTTTACAAAAAACTTCTGCTCTTATTATATTTATCACAAACTCTACACTTACTTGCTTCTTCCTTCAACCGCAAATTCATTGGTAATTTGTGTGTTAGGAAGTAATAATTTCTTCCCAGTATATTGTTAGTACTAAGTACTTGAGTTAGAAAATTATCAATTAACAAAACTTAGTTTCTAAACTATATCAACTAAGTTTTTTTATTTTGTAATTATTACTTAGCAACCAGCTAGGACTCGCGTCATAATTACTTACCAGAAATTTATCTGACAAATTTCGAAAATTCTTCATATGGGAGTCACAATTGTGCAGTGTCGCCACGTACCTAACTGGCGTTGGGACGGTTGCACTGTATCTGCCAAATAGATATCTTTCAAAACAGTAGTGCTAGTGATAATGATAGTAAAAGTTGAGTTATAGCGACAGAAGTGACAGTTCGGACGACAGAATTTTGTTTTTTGAAGTTCAGCGCAACCGTATCGATGTCAGTTACGTACTGGGGGCCAACTTCCTTTACAAAACCATCATATAAAGGAGCGTTTTGTTTCATGCTAAAATAATCATTCGCAGGCATGAACTATCACCGACCCACAATCACGGCAAGCAATATTGGTTTTCTACTTAAAGAACGAATGAATTATGTATCACGGATGTACAAGCGAGATACAAAATGTTTATCATATACCGTTATCCCGCTCGCACTGTTCCGATCTACGATGTTATTGAACGGATTTACCATAGTTTTACGACATTTTATTGTGTGTTGCACAGCAGCTATTTGTAACTTTTCTAGTTTTACTTATTGAATAATTTTGCTGCATTTATATTAAAGAATAATAGAAATAAAAACATTTCACGGAATTTACACATTTTTATCGTAAAATACCCTAAATCAAGTTTAAATCCGTTGCTAGAAAGTAACTTTTTTAAGATGGATTAACATGACGGATTTGTCGCTGGAACAGTAATACCTCGTATTAAATGTAACGTCAGAGTTCGCGAATAGAGTGAACAATTTGTTCTGACGTCATCTAAACGCTGAGTGATTCCATTACCGATTGCAAGCCTGCTTAATTGACGTGGAGGTATAAAATTTAGCAGTAAGATTAAGTTATTATTACTATAAGAGGTGAGAGTTTGCCCCCTGAGGCCCACACTCGACACTGTGCTAAAAAAAAAACTAAGAAACTAAGAACTCAGAAAAACTAAGAAACTCAAACTAAGAACCCCAATGATATTAAGTCTCGTCCTATCATAATACCGACAAAGGCAAAAAATCAAGCACGACATGAAATAGAAACTGCACTGAATATCATTGTATCGTAACAATAGATAGTATTTGGCTATTTTGGCTTCCATTGCAGGCTAGTTGGGCCGATACCTAATAAAGCTACTGTATTTTGGTGTCGCTTACCAGTGTCTACACTAGGCTTTACTTTCCCTGATCAGAGAGCATTCGGCACCGAATTCAAAGTAAAATGAAAACTTCTCACCGGTTTCTGATAATAGTTTGTTCTTAGCTGGCTTGACAGTGCAGACTTCTACCCGGCGCTCAACAGGAGCACCCTTCAGACTGCTCTCCTTCTTGCGGCGAAGTGTTGCGATGTGGCCCTGCTCGCCACAGTAGTAGCAGACGATGGATGCTGATTTGTTCTGCTGTGCGCGGTCGTTGTAAGATGCTGGCGATGCGTTAGTATCTGAAAATTGAGAGCGAAAGTCACACATTGTATCGCGTTAGGATATATGACCTGTTTCCTCTTAGGCATAGCATGGCTTTGGTGGTTCAAATCCTGGTCTTTTAGGTTCACAGTGCATTCAACTTTTCCTGTAAGGGTGAACTTATTTTCCGGTACGTAAATGCCGTCAATAGTTGTTGCATCTTGATTCTGCAATTATTGATAACTGATTATCCTGTAGGGTGTTCCTATGATATTTCTGGTAATCCCACTTCTGATGACGGAGATTGAGAGCCGAAACGGGTCAGTATGTCGTCCGTGGAGACGGATCCGTGATCTAGTCAGGTAGGTGACGCATTATGGGCGTGCACTTGCAGATTTTCACAAAATAACACCCAGAGAATATCGTATGATCACAATTGTAATTCACAAGAAACTTATTACAGCAAAACTACATAGGATCACGTTGATTAAAATGGATTAAGAGCCAATGGGTTTGCACGCGTCCATCACGTTCGGTTGTCCGTCAAGAAGTGCGCACACTTCAAAAAATCAGAGAGGAAGTTAACGAATTCGACAGTCATCCGGCCGCCATGACACCTACAACTCCATTCGGTGTTACCCGCTCTAAAAATGAATAATCGAATACAAAGCAATATCGATTATAGTACTGAACATAATAGCGATCTAATTAATCATAACGTTTCATTTTTAATCTTAGTAACTCCATTAAATTGTTCACTTGCCGTTATATATATATATATATATATATATATATATATATATATATATAATATATATAAACTCCGAGTTTGGTCCTATTTAAAATTCACTATATTTGCTAGCTCTTAGGGAATAAACAAGCCTTTTTTACCCCTGTACCTATCATACTACCAGTAGTAACACACGTTCATGGTAACACAGATAATGAAGGGCAACAAAGGTGACTTTCTGTATGTAAATACATTTACGTAATCAGAATATTAAAAAAACTACAAATATAACTTCTTTTCTCAACAAGTATTCTTCTCATTGTTCAGATTGAACCTATACAAAATTAATACGTTTCCTTGACGACAAACTGCCAATATCTTGTCAATGTTACCAGTGTGAGGTAATAAGTAGAATTAGAAACTTTAGTAGAAGTTTTATTCGTAATAACATGAAAGTTATAATTAGTTATTTATTTTATTTAGGTACAGCTCTTATAGGCAATCCTTTGACCTCTATCTCACCTGATGGTAGGTGACTTTGTGGTCGAAGATGTTGTTCAGGCTAACCTAGAATTAGACTCTCAACGACTGCTGCCGGGCCACACCACTGCTTGCTTGTCGACTTATTTTCTACTTGAAGGTGGTAGCTAGCCAGATGGAGTCATAAAATGCTCTACCACCATGTTATACCATCTGCCATCGTAAGCCAACAACCGGGACCGACCGCTTAACGTGCCCTCCCAGCATAGAAGTGCTCAGTAGAAATGCCACTAGCGGTCACCCATCCAAGTCATGGCTGGGGCGAACGTTGCTTAACTTCGCTGCTGATCGGTGAAGAACGGCTACGCAAACTTCGCTACAAGCGCTTCAAATTGAATATAATTGTTCTCAAAGGGCGCTGTTATAAATTTGGAAACTAAACTTCCACAGCATGGTTTCATGTAGTCGAATATAAAGTTGTAAGGTGAGAAAAATGTAATAGGTTTCTGTATTAAATGAAGCAGTGATGGCTCAGTGGCATTGGCTATGGACTGCCACGCAGCAGGTCCATGGTTCGAATCCCGCCGCGAGCTTGAGCTTCACCGCATGGTGGAAGGGCATTTTGCGAATGCCCGCCTAGCTAGCGACCACTCTCAAGTAGAAAATATGTCGCCAAGCACCTAACGGTATGTTACGGCAGCTGTTCTTGAGAGCCAGTGAAATAACAGGCACCTGAGACTTAACAACTATATATCAAAGTGACGGGCGCAGTGCAATTCGCAACTTGTGATGAAATGCATCTGATAAAGGCAGAGGTTAGTTCGCTTAACATCAGGTGGGCCTCGAGCATGTTCCGTCACAATAAAATAAAAAAAAATAAGAAAAAAAAAAATTTGGCATCTTCATGGATGTATCTATTTATTAAATGTAATCCAAGGCTCACGCTCAGCAAGTTTTTATTATGCTCGCGTCGTTTGTCACCGGGAGACAGAGGAAGCGTTAATTTGACATGGGATCGTCGCCCGCAGTGACCCACTTGCGTGAGGATTAGGTTATTTCGCGTGGTACCTTGTCACAGTTTTTGGTTATAAATTGTGAGGACGTGACATTAAGGTATATTTCCTGATGTTTTCCAGTTCTTTTGACGTTAGTTGTTTGAAGAAGGCGTCGTTAGGTATACTTTTTGTTTAAAATTAAATTGTTAGCTGTAGGGATATTAAATAAAAAAATACTTTATACTTTACAAAAAACTTCTGCTCTTATTATATTTATCACAAACTCTACACTTACTTGCTTCTTCCTTCAACCGCAAATTCATTGGTAATTTGTGTGTTAGGAAGTAATAATTTCTTCCCAGTATATTGTTAGTACTAAGTACTTGAGTTAGAAAATTATCAATTAACAAAACTTAGTTTCTAAACTATATCAACTAAGTTTTTTTATTTTGTAATTATTACTTAGCAACCAGCTAGGACTCGCGTCATAATTACTTACCAGAAATTTATCTGACAAATTTCGAAAATTCTTCATATGGGAGTCACAATTGTGCAGTGTCGCCACGTACCTAACTGGCGTTGGGACGGTTGCACTGTATCTGCCAAATAGATATCTTTCAAAACAGTAGTGCTAGTGATAATGATAGTAAAAGTTGAGTTATAGCGACAGAAGTGACAGTTCGGACGACAGAATTTTGTTTTTTGAAGTTCAGCGCAACCGTATCGATGTCAGTTACGTACTGGGGGCCAACTTCCTTTACAAAACCATCATATAAAGGAGCGTTTTGTTTCATGCTAAAATAATCATTCGCAGGCATGAACTATCACCGACCCACAATCACGGCAAGCAATATTGGTTTTCTACTTAAAGAACGAATGAATTATGTATCACGGATGTACAAGCGAGATACAAAATGTTTATCATATACCGTTATCCCGCTCGCACTGTTCCGATCTACGATGTTATTGAACGGATTTACCATAGTTTTACGACATTTTATTGTGTGTTGCACAGCAGCTATTTGTAACTTTTCTAGTTTTACTTATTGAATAAATTTGCTGCATTTATATTAAAGAATAATAGAAATAAAAACATTTCACGGAATTTACACATTTTTATCGTAAAATACCCTAAATCAAGTTTAAATCCGTTGCTAGAAAGTAACTTTTTTAAGATGGATTAACATGACGGATTTGTCGCTGGAACAGTAATACCTCGTATTAAATGTAACGTCAGAGTTCGCGAATAGAGTGAACAATTTGTTCTGACGTCATCTAAACGCTGAGTGATTCCATTACCGATTGCAAGCCTGCTTAATTGACGTGGAGGTATAAAATTTAGCAGTAAGATTAAGTTATTATTACTATAAGAGGTGAGAGTTTGCCCCCTGAGGCCCACACTCGACACTGTGCACAATCATTAACAAAAATCAACGAAATCAAGAAATTAAAACAAGTTCAAACTTATGAGTAGCGCATGTTATTTTATAAATTTTCAAGGTATTCCTTTTTATTTCATACAATAAATAATATATTTTTCCACAATTATCTTCCATATAGTAATATTAATGCAAACTTTTTTTGAATTGACCATTTTAAAGAGCCGTCATTAAAATAAGTAACGTGGGTCAACGGATCTGTGATAATGTTTCTTTTTTAATGTCAATAATCTGATTTACTTATGATTTGGATTGGTTCTTTATATGCATAATTTCGAAACAGTCCTGAAAAAGCACGCTATATTACAAAACTTCAAGGGGTTTATGACTCTGGTGTTTTTATTTGAACTATTTTTATTTTTATTTTAGTAGGTCCTTTTGCAAATGCTCTCTTGGGTAGCTATCACCTTTAAGAAGATAATCCGTCGTCATGTTTTCCTGTAGCTGTCCATGAGGGCTAGTTCTGATCTAAGTACAACCTGTTTACTATCCTCAAACACATCACAAACCTTGCCAACAGGTGTACATATTCAGTTATTGATTCCACTCGACCCCCCTTAATATTGATGAGATATTTATTTCCACCTTAAATATACACATATATATAAATTCAATAAAAATAAGTAGAAAACCCAAAGAGTAACGCCCTATCCGATATGTTGTAGTTTAAAAACACATAAATATTTGAAAACTTTTCCCAAATGTACGGGAACGTGTATAAATCTGACAAATGAAAAGTTTATAACTAGGAAACTAATTGGTCCTTCGAGCCTTGATAGCCGGCGTAGATGGCACTCCAGGGTCCAAGCGGGACGGTTATATTCGGTTGATATTTAAGCGAATATTTCAAATTTCGGAAAGTGTTTTCATTTGTTGGAAAAATTACATTATATATATACTTATACTTACCTACCGCCTAGAGAACTGGATAAAAATAGATTTGTTGGACATTAAAATTTTTTTTTTTTTTTTATGCATGATAGATATGCCTTTGACCACTATCTCACCTGATGGTAAGTGATGATGTGGTCGAAGATGTTGTTCAGGCTAACCTAGAAGTACTGGCTCTCAAGGACAGCTGCCGGAACACACCGTTAGGTGCTTGGCGACAGATATTTAATGCTGTTATAATATTTTGATTTCATTCCGATACATGTGATCTTATTTCACAAATAAATATTTATTAATGTAGACAGTTTTGTACACTATCATGCTATTTTAGTCGACGTGTGAAACTTTCAAGCCTCTTGAAGAGTGCAATATCATGCTGCCTCTTCACTATTTCTTACACGTACGAAACTCGGTATAATATAACATTTAACATTTTAAAATGAATTGAATTCCCTCTTTTAATTACCTTCTTGTATAAGTCGTTGTTAACTTATCGATTGCGGTAAAACTGTATTAATGTTAACATTAAGCAATGATGGCCGAGCGGCTATAGCTATGGACAGTTGTACCGCAAATCCATGGTTCGATCCCAACCTGCGCGACGATTTCATCTTAACCGCATAGTGGAAGGGCATTTTGCGAGTGCTCGCCTGACTAGCTACCACTCCCAAGTAGAAAATCTGTCACCAAGCACCTAACAGTGAGTTCCAGCAGCATTCGTTGACAGCCAGTAAAATATACAGGCACATGAGACTAGCCTTCTCTTAGGATGCTTACGCTATAATATAACTTCACAGAACTCCAGCGAACGCATAACCAATAAAGTAATGTGTAAGATTCTTCATGGATATATAGGTGCGCCTGATTTATTAATAGAGCTGTCTCAGCTCCATGTCCCCGATTCCACCAGCTCGCACAGTTGCGCATGGGTATTGCCCTATCTCACGCTGTCAGACTGCATTCGATGCAGTCAGATAGCGTGAGTCAGTCATCAAACAGACTACTAGACTTCATCTGATCGTAAGGAGGGTTTTTTCAAACACTTAACTCGCTGAATGATGTCGCCACCTTTCAATATTTCTAAATATGATTACAAGCACTATCGCGTGTTAAGCGAAAATATATTTAACAAATTATTGAAGAACAAAATTGTATGCCCAAGGCGGGAATCGAACCCGTGTCCTCCGATATCGTGTCGGATACCTAAACCTCCGCGGCCCTACTTGGCATTAGTTTAGGCATCCTACGCGATATTGGAGGACGCGGGTTCTATTCCCGCCTTGGGCATAAAATTTTGTACTCCAATAATTTGTGAAATATATTTTCGCTCAGTACGCGATAGTGTTTGTGATCATATTTGTAAATATAGAAGGGTAGCGACGTCATACCGAGAGTGAAGGGTTTGAAAAAACACTTCTTTCAATCACATGAAGTCTAGTAGTCTGTTTGATGACCACGGATTTCCACTTAGTAGTTTTGTACCCTTTGACGGGCATCCGACGCGATATCGGAGGACACGGGTTCGATTCCCGCCTTGGGCATAACATTTTGTACTCCAATAATTTGTGAAATATATATTCGCTCAGCACGCGATAGTGCTTGTAATGATATTTAGATATATAGAAGGGTAGCGACATCATACTGAGAGTGAAGTGTTTGAAAAACCACTTCTTTCGATCAGATGAAGTCTAGTAGTCTGTTTGATGACCACGGATTTCCACTTAATAGTTTTGTACCCTATGACGGGCATCCGACCCGATATCGGAGGACGCG
Source organism: Plagodis pulveraria (assembly GCA_963890685.1). Taxonomy (NCBI): domain Eukaryota; kingdom Metazoa; phylum Arthropoda; class Insecta; order Lepidoptera; family Geometridae; genus Plagodis; species Plagodis pulveraria. The sequence continues at coordinate 8,816,755 of OY982962.1, read as the reverse complement.
GGTTCGATTCCCGCCTTGGGCATAACATTTTGTACATTGGAGTACAAAATGTTATGCCCAAGGCGGGAATCAGTTAAATACATTGAATTAGTTAAATACATCGTAGTTAATCTATTTAACACTAGATGACACTACTAGTATTAGGTTGTAACATAAAATCTTGTATGATCACAAAATGTTACTACTACATATTCAAATATTCTACTGCAGCGTTCTGCAAAAATTGAATAGAGCAACTTCGAGAAGAACGGGCAAGAAACTCGGAGCCATTATATGTATTTACTCTCTTATAATTTGTAAGTCTATTAAAATATTTATTAAACAAGTGATTGGCGGTGGTTTGTGCAGAGGTTTCTACCTCTGCACAAACCACCGCCAATCACTTGTAAAAATGCTTGCGATATTCTTATCGCAAGCATTTTTATATTCTAAATAATCACCAATTTTTTAATATGCCTATTAATTAAAATCTTTTTCAAATGCGGCTCCAATTTTTCTTAAGTGAGAACTAGTGAATATCGAATGAACATTAATAGTTTAACTTCCACAATATTTCACTGCCATTTTACTGTCATCCAGTAATAAAACTAAACTGGCTGAAATAACAACATTAAATGCAGACGCCTGAATACACCAAGCCATTGACCACAAAACGGCATCCAAACATGAGTGAAAACCACCACTTCAGTATAAAACCAAATTATTCTGACACCCACACCCTTCTCTAAAAGGTGTAAATAAGGTAAAGCCGTTAAGGCTCGAGGGGTCAAATTAAATCAGACGTGCTTTATTCAAAGAGCGAGAGCGATTTTATGATCCGTGAATATCGCAGAGGCATTTCTAGATGTTCGGATCAAATTTTTATTGTTATGGAAATACGAGTTTCCCTTTAGTTGGAATTTCAAAAGGGTCGATTAGAACGTCTGGTTTTGAAGATTCTGTACAATGAGAAGTTTCCCCCTTATTTGTAAGATGTGCCCCCTTTGGGCCGAGTTTGGCTGCATTCTTCTGAAGGGTTTCCGAATTTTTAACCCCGTAGATTTTTCCAGATCCAAGAGTGTTTTTAAAAGTTGGCAGCTATTGAATTAGAAGTTCGCTCGATTGAATTTTACTACAATGTGAAATTTATTTAAAAGGCTAGCACAATAGATGTTAATGTACATTTTTTTGTCATAGATGTAGTACGCTGAACGTCGTAAATTTAATGGGGTGTCTTTCTATGCGTTTGGAATAATGTATATATAAGTATCATATTCTATTTTTATAGCCTTTATAAACTACTAGCTTTACCCGCAGCTTTGCCTACGTGGGCTATCCCTCAGGAACAGTAACCGGTTTTTAGGAGCCGTGCAAAACCTGTCTTAATAGGTTACTTTTGATTCATTTTTAATATTTGAAATTGACCCTGTAAATCGTAATCGTTTCGTTTTTGTTGGTCGACCTTCAGTACCACATTTTTCATAAAGTTTTCCACTCTAGTACTCTTTGTAAATATAGTTATGTACATGCACCGCGGGTACCAGTTAAAACATAGTGCCCCGTGTCCAGTGTTGTAACATATCGATAGAGTAATCAGTCGCAGTAGTGAAATTGTCTAAGTGTAAACTTATACACATCAACATCATAAGACAAATTCGCAAATTCTGCCTATTAGCCATTACATGGCTGAAAATCTCTTTACGGATATTGCTCTTCCCTGAGTCAGTCTTCCTGAGTCCCATAGAATAAATAAGATAGGGATTGAAAGTGCCTGCGCTCTTCCGAGACCTCGGTCCGAGCTCAGTTGTGATCAGTCTCGTCGCCTCGCCGCCGTGATGAATCGTAACACTATATTCGAGTTACCTGCCATACTCGACGCGCGACGGAAGTCTCATCTGAATTTCGATGCTCAGCGCACGCTCTGATCTCTCCATCTACGTCTACATCTACTCTAATATTATAAACAAGAAAGATTTGTATATGTGTATGCAACGCTAAACTTAAAAACTACTTGACTGATTAGGATGAAATTTGGTATGGACATAGTTTAAAATTCCATGAAGGATTTAAGATACTTTTAATCCAACTGCGCAAAAAAAGGTTAATAGTTTTGCGCGATAACCGAGATACGCGCGGGCGGAGCTGCGGTCGGAAAGCTAGTGCTTTATAAAACAAATATGAAGTAATAAAGTATTATAAGTTTAATATCTAACTGATTTAGAAAATCATCTGTAATATACTATTTTTTATAGTAAAGTTTTATCATTTAGCTAGATTTTTTTTAATCAAATATTAATTGTTTTACTTTCAAGTGTCTCCCAATTACGGTTCAAAAGATCATCATCAGTATGATAGATGGACGAACAGGATGAGCTCCAGCGGTTTAGGTTCAGGTGAAAAACTTTCCTCCCCTTTTTCACTCCTTTAAATCAAACCTAGCAAAAAATATTATTTCGGCATGTTTTTGTTTTAAAAAGTCTATCCAGATACCAATTTTCATCACTATCACTTCAAAAACAATGACTTTTCCATAAAAAGTTTCATCCCCAATATCACCGCCTTAAGTCGTCTGTCGAAAAACATGAAATTTTTATTTTGAATGATCTATCCGAATACAAATTTTCAGAACTGTAAGTAAAAAACAAAGGACTTTCATACAAATGTTTTCACCCATTTTTACCCCCTTAGGGGTTGAATTTCAAAAAATCCTTTCTTACTACGCATACAGATAAATACGCTCTCAAAATTTCAAGTCTCTGCGACCAGCAGTTTAATCTGTGCGTTGTCTGTCAGTCAGTGAGGAGGACTTGATTCTTAGATATATTATATATAGATAGATGCAGTTGTTTTTAGGGTATGGAAGGACAGACAGACAGCTGGGTTTATAAAAGGGCTCCAATTTGCCCATTGACCTTAACTTAATTCCTTTAATTTATATTGAAAGAAGATTGTAAGAATATTCTCTGTAATAACGCATCATCACATAAACCGGAACGTCCAACTTTTGAAATAGGTAGACCTTCCGGTTGATGCCATGGGGGAGAACATTAGGGAGATTTACCGTAATACCCACGTATGGTAGGCGCCTTGGAGATCGCAGAAGTTTACAGTTTTTCAGACGGTTTCCCAATTTCTGGTATTATTCCCTTAGTCGCCTCTTACGACACCCACGAGAAAAATTGAGGTTGATGGGTGACCGCTAGTGACATTACTACTGAGCACTTCCTTGCTACTGAGAGCACGTAAAGCTGCCAGTACCGAATTTGTTTATAAGGATGGCAGACCTAATCGTCTGCCACGTGTATGAAGGCAGGGCATTTTGCGAATGTCCGTCTGGCTAGCTACCACCCTAAGTAGAAAATCTGTCGCAAGGCACCTAACGATGTGTTCCGTCAGCTGTCCTTGAGAACCAGCAGCTCTAGGTTATCCTGAACAACGTCTTCAACCACATCATCACTTATGATGAGGGGAGAAAGTGGTAAGAGAATAGACGGTCAGCTTTAAAAAATATATGTAAATGGCAATAAAAAAGGTATACAATCCGAATAAAAGTTTCGTAGAAATGCGTGGACAATTATACAGACAAACATACAACTATAAATTTTTCTTTTATAGTATGGAACCCCTGTTTCATAGATATTACAATATCTAAATAATAAATTCCAATAATATTACATATAACTAAATGCGTATCGAACTGATAACTTATTTTTTGAAGTGTAATAAAATATTGTTGATTATGGAAACACCTACGCCGGTTCGAGTTCCCCTAGTAGTTAATTTTTTTCTTTCGTTATAGGACCCTTTCCGGAATTTGGACAACTTAGTAAATTTAATAAGGCTGTTGTGCTGTCATTATGACCTTCTTTGAAACATATTTTGACATATCTCAGTCTAGTTCCATTCACTTAGTAGTATATAGTTTTGAAAGCGTTTATAGCGACGACTATATGAGCATCAAACGTTTCGTATATTCACCTAAGTCGTGTTATATATTCCTTTTACTTCCTAGAATATTCTAGAAACGTAGCAAATATACTTTTTACATCCATTTGCAACTAAAAGGGGGAGGCAGCGCGACCTATTTCGTTTTTCATTTCAAAACACGGTGCTTGAGCGAATGCATGTAATTTTCAATGCACGGAACCGTGATTTCCTAACTGGATATTTTTATTTATTTTAACGGATTGCTACTGCTATTTTTCTAAATTCAGGACTGTTGCAATTCTTATTTTGAATATTGTAGAAAGCAAATAAAAGGCAACTTTAAAACAAATAAGTAAAAATATTGTGAGAATGTAACACACCGTTAGGTGCTTGGCGATAGAATGCTACTTAAGGGTGGTAGCTAGCCAGGCGGGCAATCACAAAATGCCCTTCCACCACGCGATGAAGCTCAAGGCCGCGGCGGGATTCGAACCATGGACCTGCTGTGCGGCAATCCATAGCCATCACTGCTTCACCTAATATTAATATTAATTTTATATTTTAGCGTAATATTAATGTTATTACGCTAAAATATAAAACTCTAAGTTCAACATACCACATACACATCACATGGAGTACGTAATGGTTAAAAGAATATTTATTTATAATATCACAGTATATACTGTGATATTATAAATACAGATAACCCCTACGTTAATAACATAGAAGGGTAAAATATTTAAAATGTTTGTAAGTAGAAAAAGAAATTGTTCAGTTGACATAACAAACAGGAATTGTGGGTAGATAAATTGATATATAAAATATATTTTCTTAGAATGTATATGAGGCGCTTTGCCAGCCTCTGCCGTGGTACGCACGCTTCGCTCGCCCAGCTCACGCGTTGTAGTGGCCACCAGCTGGCCAATTATGTAATTTATTACTAATACTGTATCAGCCGAATCGTCCACTGCTGAACACAGCCTCTCCTATTAAGGGGGTATTTGCCATAATCCCCACGCTTTGCAGGCGGCTTGGGGATCGCAGAGTAAGATGGTAGTTTTTTAGAAGGCGCTGCTGCCCACCTTCCAGTATTTTTCCCTTAGTCGCCTCTTACGACACTCACGGGATGATATGGGGAGGCGCAATTCTAACCCGGCACCCCACCGGGTATTATTACTAACAATCTGTCAGAAATTATACTTGATAGGTTAGCCATTGACCACTATCCCACCTGATGGTAAATGATGATGTGGTCAAAGATGTTGTTCAGGCTAACCTAGAATTACTGGCTCTCAAGGGCAGCTGCCGGATACACCGTTAGGTGCTTGACAACAGATTGACGATTGTAGCTAGCAAGGCGGGCATTAGAGATTCAAATGTTTTATTAATTATAACTATTATTAACGGAATTCCATCTATTAATGATAACTTTAGTTAGTTACGAATAGTTACGAATGAATTATGTGTGTACAAGCGTAATAACAAAACTGTTATTTTCTATTATAAAATATCATGAACATAGCGTTAGTTTTTATATCTAGCAACATTGTCTCCGATTGTCTCTGGTACGCCCTCTTGTGAAAAATGGACGTAAAGTAAAGAAGCAATAAAAGGTATTACAATATAAAAAAACAGTTTCTTCATTCCACATCACCGTAGACTCTACTAATAACATAATAACAGTAGAAAGCCTACAAAAGGCTACAGGTTTCTCATATTATGGCCACCGTGACAGGATTTATAAATATCTGTAAATTTATGATATCAATCAGATTTTGTAAATTACAATTAACATAATTCTATCTCAATAACCTTACGCTCCTGCTCGCTTCGCTCACCCTCGCATCTGTATATGATTTTGCTCTAGACTTGGCTATATATTATACTTATATAGGCATGATGCTAACGTGGCATAGTTAACTTAGTAACGGAATCGTACAATAATTATAATAGTAACTTTAAGACATTTGTAACACATATTTATGAGTATTTAACGGCACTTAATCGCGATAAAACATGTATAAGTTTATTTACCTCGACGTTTCGACCAAGTTGCATTGGTGGTGGTCACGAGCGGACTGAAGAGGCTGTTGTCAGTGTTGTGTGTCGAGACGATACATTTCTTAATCAAATGCGGGTAGTTGGAGAAAATACCCGGCCTTCAAGACGTTGACACCCGCCTCTTCAGTCCGCTCTTGACCACGACCCATGCAACTTGGTCGAAACGTCGAGGTAAATAAATTTATACATGTTTTATCGCGATCAAGTACCGTTCAATACTTATAATTTAATATTAATTATAATATAATTTAATTACAATAATTAGCCCGCTATTTGAGTACAAATAATGTAAGCCATATACGAATAAACCGTGTAATATAATAAGCTATACCATAACCATTTGCTTTAATTCGTATCATAATATGACCGTATTAAAACAACAGCAATAATGTGGGGCTAACCAACTCTGTAACAGCCCATTTGTATGTAAAACAGTTGTGAAGATAATTTAAAGGATAATATTGTTAAAGATATATTGGGGGTGGTACTAGATTATGCGCTTATTTTATGCGTGTTGTTCTTTGAAAGTTTAGTGTACATTGTATAATTTAAGGAAAATACTAATCAACTTCGTGTTGTTTTGTAGCAAAGTAATAGGATGAAATAGACATCATTTTTTTATATTACTGATACGGTTTTACTTCTACCGAGATATTGATAAGTAATGGCGTTAACGAAAATGTAAACAGCTTATTTCGAAATAGGAATAGTCAAAAAGTCAAGTGCTTCAATATGCCGCTAGATGCTTGATGACAGATTTAACTCGCAGATCATGCATGTACTAGTACCGTCAAGCTCTTTAAGACTCATACAAAAAGAGAAAATGTTTCTACCCCCATCTAAACAATCATTGATTTTGATGAGTTTTGGAAATGTAATAAATGTTATCAATATTGAGGTTTATAGGTTTTGAGCTGTATCATTATATTCAAGGAATTTTAATTAATGAGTATTTAAGTACCAATATTTTCTCAAAACTTGTATCTCTAGTTTGTGAATTGTTTATATAAAAAATCATGATAGATTAAGAAAGAGAAAACCCTTCAAACCTACTTTATTCTGTCATTTATAAAATAAGACCAGAACTATTGGATTTCATTAATGTTTACTATAGTGGAAATGTTTTCTCCCAAAACGCAAATTTCATGAAATATCGAAGGCAAAATTTGTAGAAGCTGTAATTGCTTTAACGTACAACTCTGTTCGGGGGGCAGGGCAGCTGCACAAAATAAATAAAAGTAGTACGGTAAAACACACAAATCATCATAAGACAGAAAGTAAGATACCCGCGGCTTAGCGCAAGCCTAGTAGGTACGCAGAAAAAAATATATACATAGGTATATTATACCAAAAATTTCATGAACGCAGCGATTCCAGTATTGCGTGTATTAGTGAATATACTTTGTTTCGTTGTCAAGATAGTTGCGTAAGCTGGAATAGTTTTCAGAGCTCGTTGGTTCTCTGTAAGGTAATCAGTCGACTGAATAATTTATTTCAGGTAATATAAAATCTCCCCGTGGTGTGCCAGGATAGCATATCACCCTCCATTTCTTCCCGTGGGTGTCATAAGAGGCGACTAAGGGAAAAATACCCGAAGGTGGAAAGCAGCGCCTTCTGAAGAACTTACAACTTCTACTGCGTTCCCCAAGACGCCTGCCAAGCGTGGGGATTATGGCATATTAATAAAGGCCTCGTCCAATGGTGGACATTACACTGTGGATATAAAAACCCATTTATAAATCACATCTATTTATCAATCCAATTATAAATTAATTTTTATAATCACATGATTGTCACAATTTAAATGCAATAAACCGATTACAAGTACATAGTAGTACATTTATATAAAATGAGCCGAATCGTCCACAGACCAGTCCCTTAAAGCAAGAGTGCTCGTGGCGCATTTCATACAAACCTAGTTTCGTCATATTTAAATACTACTTTCTTTGAAGCGCTCGTAGCGAAATTTGCTTAGCCGTCCTGAATCGATCAGCAAAGTTAAGCAACGTCCGCCGCGGTCATGAGTTGGATGGGTGACCGCTAGTGACATTACTACTGAGCGCTTCCGTGCTTCGGAGGGCACGTTAAGCCGTCGGTCCCGGTTACTGTCTTAGGATGGCAGTCGTTATATCATGGTGGTAGGGCATTTTGCGAATGTCCACCTGGCTAGCTACCACCTTCAAGTAGAAAATCCATCACCGAGCACCCAACGGTGTGTTCCGGCAGCTGTCCTTGAGAGCCAGTAAAATTACAGGCATAAGAGACTAAAAATCTATGTCTCAAAGTGACGGGCGCAGTGCAATTCGTGACTTGTGATGAAATGCATCTGTTATAGCAGAGCTAGTCCGCTCAACATCAGGTGGGCCTCGAGCTTATTCCGTCGGAATGAAAAATCACATAATTTTCCGTATTGACTATTTCTTACACATTGTTATTGTACTACAAGGCGTCAACTTGTTAACCACAAGATAAGGGCCTCCAAAACGTGATCGAAAAATACCAATGTTTAACCAACGGTTAGAGCTAAACAGCTTCTATCATCCATCACTCAGATTGACGGATAGCGTCAAGTTGACAGTAATTAAATTTCACGCCCGCATTCGATGCATCGGTTCTGGTAATTACGCGGTTAAGTATGGGTAAAGTGACCCTTGTCGAGTCGAGATTGTCATTGTTGATAAAATTGATCAAACATTTTTGTCATTGATTCATCTGGAGAACGTACGTGTTATTATGATATAGCCATACATTTTTAGTAATTAATTTCAGTAATTTAACGTAATATCTTCGAATTCTTAACCCCTTATCTCATATTAAGTTTCTTACTCAAATAGCAGTTATGATGCCAAAGTTCAATAAGATACATACATATAAGCGAAAAAGAATGCATATATAGCTGGTAGTGTTCTTATGAGAAATATAAACTCTTACCTTTGCGTATATTTTTATATTATTTTGAATAATACCCTATAATAGTCGTTTCGAGAATGCTTACCTCGTGGGGTGCTGGGTTAGAATTGCACCTCCCCATATCATCCCGTGGGTGTCGTAAGAGGCGACTAAGGGAAAAATACCGGAAGGAGGGCAGCACCACCTTTTAAAGAACTGCCAACTTACACTGCGATGCTCAAGCCGCCTGTCAAGCGTGGGAATTATGGCAAATACCCCCTTAATAGGGGAGGCTGTGTTCAGCAGTGGACGAGTCGGCTTAAAAGTAGAAAAAAAAAGTAAAAGTTGTTTGGGTATCTTTCTGGCTATCGTAAATTCACAGCCTATTTTAATTGAATTCAAAAAAGCTAAAGGCTTACATGTCGATGGTATTTTTTTTTATTCTATTTATACTACCCGATTGCACCACCAATTTTGAGTTGCTTTGATGATTCTTTGTTGCTTGGCAAATAAATTTCTGTGATGTGGGAGGAATAAATTTCTGGGATATGCATGAAATAAAACTATCGAATGCAGTTTAGATACTACTATAATTGTTAAAATGTGTTATGGACACGGCCGTTTCTTGTATGTGCTATACGTCTCAAAATGGGGGGTCCCCCCTCCGCCGCGCTCGATGTTTTACAGTCCTTACTTAGTGTAATAAATTCTTGAATTCTTTAGCTATCCAGTAGTTTAATTGATCTATAATCTAGATGGGGATGATAGATATGTAGTTGCAACACTAAACTGTATCCCCCGATTTTGTGTTTTTTTTTATCGATGCAATTAATAATACTCAACGCTTCCGTGTACTGCGTCTGTGTCTTAGGATGGCAGTAGTTATAATATCATGGTGGTAGGATATTTTACGAATGGCCCGCCTCGCTAGCTATGATTTTCTAGCCTCTACTAGAAAATCTGTCGCCAAGCACCTAACGGTGTTCCGGCAGCTCTTATTGAGAGTCAGTAATTCTAGGTTAGCCTGAACAACATCTTCGACCACATCATCACTTACTATCATGTGAGGTAGTAGTCAAAAAATCCTTGGCAGAAGTAAAAGTTGAACATTCTAAAAAACTGCCACCTAATACTGCAATCGCCTAGACGCCTGTCAAATATGGGGATTGTGATATCCCTCCTCTCCCTAATGACCTGACCTGACGGGAGACCTTTGTTCATTAGTCCACTGCTAAACAAATGTCTTCGACATGGTTGTTAATGCGATATTAACTTATACTACAAAATCAGCTTATATTACCTGTAAGAAATATATGGCAGTGCTTAGACCGTTATTACTCGCTGAAAATAGGAAATATAACGTAGGTTAGTTCTAATTGTATGTCATTATCGGCATTTGTGTAATTGTCTCGGCAAATAGTTGCCATAAGCGTGTTCACACAAACACAGTCATTGTTTCAAACACATTGATTTCTATTCCTGCCTTCAATTTTCTGTTATACAAACTGCTTCACGACGATAAATATACTCGTATGTTTATAACCCTATAATAAAGCATTGTTTGATAAAGGAATATAGAAGTGAATTTTATTTAATGAATAGATTCAAGGCGTTACTTTGCGGGAATCCATTTTTAACAATAACAAATACTTTTTAAAATATTTTAAGCAAATATCAAATTAATATTTTAATAAAACACTTAAAAAATATAAAAATGTATCTACTGACAATTCCGCTTAATTTTCCTACTAAGCCGAGGTGACGTCACAAACGCCACGCAGCCAAACCGGAAGAATTTTCGACGGATCGAGAATCGTTCTCGATCGTGCGCTCGAAGAGTCAAGACCTCCTGAGGATGCTTCATGTAGAAGCGAAACGCGTCGAAAATTCTTCCGGTTTGGCTGCGTGGCGTTTGTGACGTCACCTCGGCTTAGTAGGAAAATTAAGCGGAATTGTCAGTAGATACATTTTTATATTTTTTAAGTGTTTTATTAAAATATTATATTAATTTGATGTATTCATAAAATATTTTAAAAAGTATTTGTTATTATTGAATTTAATTTATTCAGTACTTACTAAAAGGGTTGAGAGGAACTGAAACAAAATATGGTGGTAATGGGGTTAATTAATGAAAACTTTACGCAGATAGCGCTGTGTGCTTGTTACCTGGCAGATATATAGCTTACCGACTGGACTGCTATTTCTCAATTTGACTATGTTTTTGATTTTTAATAAGAGTTTTCCGAGGTTTCCTGGCTGATCGCTATGCTAAAGAGGAATAAAATGAACGAGGTAATCTGACCGAGCCGAAAGAAATATTAATTATATCACATATTTGATGAAGCAGTGATGGCTTAGTGGCATTGGCTATAGAGTGCCGCGCAGCAGGTCCATGATTCGAATCCCGCCAAGGGCTTAAGCTTTACCGCACGGTGAAAGGGCATTTTCCGAATGCTTGCCTGGCTAGCGACTACTCTCAAGTTGAAACTCGGCCAACAAGCACCTAACGGTGTGTTCCGGCAGCTGCACTTCAGAGCCAGTAATTCTAGGTTAAGCCTTTTAACACCTTCGACTACAACATCACTTACCAACTGGTGAGACTTTAGAAAAAAAATGTGGCATTACCTATATTGGTTTATGTTGATGATTATTAAATCCATTCATTCATGAAATTAAGTCTAAAATGTACATTTTAACTACTTGGCCAACTACCTATGTAAGTTCCAAATAATCATCTCAAAATTATCAGGCTAACCACAGATCTCTCTGAGAGGCTAACACATTGGTTTAATTATAGAATAGAGTCGTAATGTTTTAAAAGGAATACAATTTTCATGAACATTTAACTTAAACAAACCTTCTTCAGAGTTGCTAAGGAAATAGTAAACTTTTATATCCCTCCACAATTATGTTACTGCAACAATGTTTAAAATGAGTTTCTTAGTCAGAGAAATACCTAATATACTGTATACATTTACCATTACTGTTTAGTAACAAATAATTAGCGCCATCTGTGTGGAACTAGTTTGTAAGTCGTCTTCCCCATTCAATATCTGAGGTCTTTGCTTACTTGCATATCCGGGAAGCAGTCGCAATTTTTATTGAAAAAACGTGATTTCCTACACTTTTATGATATGATTCACCTGTGTTTCTTACATCGCATTAATCCAGCTGTAGAAAAGAAGGTTTTATCAACAAAAATAAGACGAAAAGACAGTATGTATGTGGTCTACTGCTCGAGCACAGCGCTCAAGGTGAGCGTCGTGACCGCGCGACCATTCGTTCCGTACCACACACTGTTTTATGGGACAGCCGCCGGCACCCATACCCCTGTTCACAAGTGGCCTATTCTGGGTTTATTACAAGTACTTGTTAAAATACTAGTATTTATAACAAACTTGTAGTTATTTTATATTTTCTACATGAATTAACTACAATCGGAAAGAAATGTTACACGTATCAAAATTGAATGGTACTAACATATATTCTTTACTTGGTCCTAGAATGTAACCAGTGCTAGTGATGTTGCAAGTTCATAAGCCTAATATATTTTTCAACACCCTTGCTCGTAAAGTGAGCTTTATTATATCGTTACTAGGGCCATAAACCGAACTATGACACCCTCGTGCATAGTAATATTATACACTAGTGCGTAATAGAATTATCCCTACAAAGTTATGTTAGTACCTAACTGCAAATTATATGCGAGTAAATAGAGCATTTTCAACTTAATCGGGGGATTTATCCCTACAACGTTAAATTAGTACCTAACTGCAAATGATATGCGAGTAAACGGAGCATTTTCAAGTTAACTGGGTAATACAGATTTGTAACATCAAAGAGGTTTATATGATAATCACACATTTGCCGCGAGCGAAAAAGAAAACTTGCGCTCTTTTTTCCATAATTTTCGTATGTTGTTTGTATCGCATTTAAGCCATGTATATTTTTTTCCTCGCAAGGATGTTGAAAAAATGCGTATGAAACTCGTGAGCAACTTGCTCATTATAGCACTAAGCAACTTAGCTCACTTGTATCATAATCTGCTATTTTTTGCCTTGCCATTATTATAATATAATATAGTATTTACATATCATTATTTTCACTTTTGTTAGCTAAGCTATACACATCCACTGGTTTAGTTTGTATATTATTTTTAACCCTTTCATAGCGATGGCTATAAAAGGGTATAAAATAAATAATATATATATAGCGATGGCTCTTAAGAAACATACGATATCCCATATAAAAATATTCCTAGTATAGCGCACACATTTGTATGTACTCTGTGTTTGTTACTTTACACCTTAATTACAGAACTGGTAATTTTGAAGTTTAAAAATAATAATACGATAATTACTTTACCAGAATTCTGCTATGGATTTAGTATTTATTGTGTCTAGGATCCCTGTTTTTACTTGTAGGATACACAGATGTGTCGTAATCTTACGTATGTATAATATACATAATATACTAGCTTCCACCACGGTACACATGTAGTCAAGAAAAAAAGATCTAATTAGTAAAGTAAAGTTTTGACGGGACGAGAAAGCCAACACATCTACACACAATCCGCCTTATATATTATAATAAATTTGATAGTGTACTTTATCTAGTACAATTTAATTGTTCTAGATATCTAACATAGGTACATATAGCATTAAACAATATTTTAACAAACACAGCTCGTAGCGAAGTTAGCTTATCCGTTCTGTGGCTATCAGCTAAGTAAACGTCCGCCGCAGTCATGAGTTGGATGGGTGACCGCTAGTGACATTACTACTAAACGCTTTCGTGCTTCGGAGAGCACGTTAAGCCGTCGTCGGACACGGTTGTTTTCTTAGGATGACAATCGTTACAGCATGGTGGTAGGGCATTTAGTAGGCCGCCTAGCTACCTACTACGCTCATGTAGAAATTGTGTCGCCATGAACCTAATGGTGTGTTCCGGCAGTTTCTTTGAGAGCTAGTAATTTATTATTAGCCAGAACAACATCTTTGACTACATCATCCCTTACCATCAGGTGAGATAGTGAACATAGGCAAGCCTATCAGCTATGAATAAAAATAATAATAAAATAAAACAATATTTTATGCCACAAACCGAAATCATCATCCAGAATTGAGGAGTACAAATATATTGGGCCTACATGACAGATAGTCTACTATGATATCGTACCAAAAACCAATACCCAAAAGGGAAAATGCGGCACATCTGACAAGACTTGTAAACTTCCAGAATCATGGCTAAGTTTCAAAAGTACACGCCCATACTCGTGGTGACCATTTTAGGATAGGTCTTGACATTGGTTCCACTGCTCAACTAGCGTTACTTTCTTACTAAGCACCCTATTAAGTGTTTAGAAATTTAGTACAAGTATAGTCCATCAAGTACTGGTCAGTAGTGTGAAAGTTTGAGGTTTAGGTGGTTGTAGACAACCGCGACTACACTTTTTACACATTTACAGCCTTACTTATAAACGCTACTTAAATTTTAAACATTACTTAGCTGCTGATTAGCAAAATGTTTTACTCATAAACGCTACATAACTTTATCCATTACCTAAGTACTGCTTAAATATGCTGTCAATTTAAACACCGTCCCACCCTTGTTTAAATTTTAAGTAACAAAATGGCGCCCATATTTCTGATCAGCTCATTTAGTTACAGACCCACCAACTTATCTGTTCAGGTGGCAGAAAAAAGAACTACAACATTCCTTCAAATTGTGACAGTTCGTAGTTGATTTCCTTGACCAGTAGCGCCCTCGAAAACGCCACAGTTAAGTTGGTGGTACTATACAAAGAAAAGTATTATATTTACTTTTTTATTTCAAGATATTTAGCACTAGATACATGCTATTTGGCCATTTAGGTCATTCATAATACTTTTTAGTACAATGTTGTCAGTTTAAAATACGTTCGACCTTATTATCCATTGCTTAGCTAAACAGGTGCTATGTAGCGTTTATAAGTAAGAAATATTTAAGCATTACTTAAACACTGTTTAGTTATCCATTACTTAGCAACTATATAGCGATGTTTTTATAAGTAAGGGGGTTTATGTTTGTGAGTTGCTTTATTCCACTTTGACTTCTAAACGGCTTTACTGATTTTAATGTTAGATATATCGTTAGATTTGCATTGATACCGTAAGTGACATTAGGTACATAAAAAAACAAACAGGCGAATTTAAGACGCCAATTTCTGAGTTATTTTTTCCAAAAGGGCTTTTAAACAAGTTTCCATACATATATTATACTAGCAGATTTAATTTAAATGGAACGATAACAAGTTTTAAAAAAATTGCAGGCGATTTTTTTTGAATTTTTTTGATTATTTTTAATATACTTCTTGTAGCTTTTGTGTGTTCATCATAATATTAAGTACAATTATTAATTATTTACTCTAAAAGTGCATGGCGGTAGGGCATTTTGCGAATGCCCGCCTGGCTAGCGACCGCCCTCAAGTAGAAAATCTGTCGCCAAGCACCTAACAGTGTGTTCCGGCAGCAGTACTTGAGAGCCAGTAAAATTGCAGGGACATGTGACCTAACAACTGTACGTCGCATTGTGACAGGCACAAAGCAATTCGTCGTTGACGAAATGCACCTGTTATAGGCAGTTTCTTCCGTTTTATATAAGATGAACTTATATAAAACGGAAGAAACGGCAGCCGTAAGGAACATGGCAATGTCAAATCAGGCCCCGTCTCCTGATTGAGTCTCAGTAGTATACGCATCTACCGCATGCTTGTCTTCCTGTCTTTGTTATTTATTCAAACGTACAATGAAAGTGTATGTGCATTATATGCTTGTGTTACATTTTCTCCACACTATACTGCCGTGATATTAGAGCGTACCCACCCTATCTTCCTTTTTTTATTTAAATCAGTGATAATTCAGTATTAAAGTGTAATTTTTTGCAGCATAAAAGTGATGTTTTAAGCTTAATATGTACTCACCTTCCATGGCTTCGGCTCTGTATTAATTAACTGATTATATATTTAAATACTATCTACGAATAACTATGTTAATTAATCTTGTTTATGATAAATTCTTATCTTATTTGCTTTGTTAAGTAGTGTAGTAGATTGTGCTTCGTAGCTGTAGACTCTTGTGTAGCCTTCATCACAAACCTTAGTGGTTTTTGAATGCTTATTACAAATGAAACAAAGTTGCGTATATGTTTAGTAACGTTATGGAAAAAGTACAAATATTGTAAACTAATAATGGTAAGTAATGAGTTTTATTATTCGGATATCTGACAAAGTTTACTTTGGTAAAATTGCATTACAGAATAACACAATTGTGGAATAATTTACCACGAATATCTGTCATCCGTTTTCGTTCAATTGAAATTCGGACAAGAAAAGTTTGAAAGTAGGATAGGTTACCACTAATTTAAGTGTTAATGAGTACTGGACGCGAATTTATGTAATGCTATTATATGTTTAAAGTTTGCTAACAGCACCCTTTAAACATATAATAAAAATATAAATCTAATAATTTATCGTTTATAAAAAAATTATTTATTGCTGGCCACACAAAACATTACATAAAACCAAATACAAACAAGTATTGTACAATAAAACAGACATAATAATTAGTTTCAGGTAATGCTTTCACAATAGTATTGGAGATTGTCTGTAAGGAAATTCAATTATTAAATCTCGTAAATGCTCTAGTAGGTAGGTAGGCGTATGAATGAAAATGTTTTTCTTTTCAAAGACATGGTTTTTACTTTCCAGTTCAGCTTTAGTAGACTGCCAGCAGGTTGACATCAAGGATGTTGTTGTTTTATTCAGGTTTTTATTTTTTTTCTTATAAAACATAACCAAAGAGTTTTTTACCTTTAGAGTTAAAGATACAAAACAGTCCTATAATATTGGCGGTATAGTTATTTTTTATCAAACGTAATACCCTATATTTTTAATACGGCCTTGGGCCTTTTTTGTTGTACTTAAATAATTAGTGAAATATTGTAAATATACTAATAGGCTAATCTCAACTTGGTCTAAATAGTATCTTTTTGTTAATTTATACTTAAAAATAAACTGTCAGACCACATCATTATGCTTTTATAAACAACGATTCTAGTTAAACTGTGTAATAAATAGTATAAGCATTGCAATTCAACGGGGCAATGCTGCCAGCATTCTGGGCACGCTGCCAACTGGTAGTGGGCTAGAGCATTTGGACTGCTTATGAGTCTGCAATGACTTATAGGGATCTAAATGCTTTTATTGTAGTAACTGTGGTGTTGTATATAGTTCGTAGTATTTTCTTAATAAAGGTATACCGACGGTTAAAAAAAAACTGTGTAAGTATATCTTGTAATTGTATTCAAAACTGGGTACAATTAAATTCCTTAGGTTTTTTCAGATATCGCGTAATGTTTTTAGGCTACACTGTACGTAGCGCTTTCCATGTATATACAAATGTAATGTGGTCATATTTTAAATACCAAGTGTTCAAACTATCTGATATTTTACTGATTGATTTGGATCTGTGATGTATGAAATAAACAATTTTGAAATTTGAAATACCTCATCCTAAAGCTTCTGGTTTGTCAGTTTTTCGATTAATCATTTACTAGCATTTCGACCGCGGCTCCGCCCGCGCGTATATCGGTTATCACGCTAAACCATTCACCTCTTTTTGCGCAGTTCGATAAAAACTATCCTAGTCGTTCCCCGATTCTTAAACAATGTCCCTACCAAATTTCATCCAAATCGGTCAGTGGTTTTTAAGTTAATTTGTTGCATACATAAATAAAAAAAAATCTGCTTTATAATATTGGTGAAGATGTAGATTTTATCCCGAAATGTGAATATAAGAATTCCCATAAAAACGATCCTTTCAAATATTTTTGAAAATACTTTAATTTACGGAAAACTGGCAAACCAGAGGCTCAAGACATACATGCTAATATCTACCATTGACCAATAAATACTATACGCGACATCTCAAACGAGGATAGTCGACTAGTGTAGGTATGCCGGCTGGCATACTTTCCCCATACGCAGCTGGGCACTCGTAGAGATTACACGCGCTTTACGTTCGAAAATTGTGTATATAAAATACACAATTTTCGATTGAGATGCTGGCTGGCTTACCTGCACTGGTCGATTATCCCCGTCTGATATGTCGCGTCTAGTATATATAGGTCAATGACATCCACCGAGTTAGAACCCTTAGTATTTAAAATATTGGGAAACTACGTTTATATGGAAAGCGCTTCGAAGACGCTAGCATTAAGTTGAGTTTGCAACCCATAACACGATTGCCATTGGGACAATAATAATTTAATTTTGTAATTATAATAGCAATTTGAATAATACGAACTATAACTTTATACTCTCAAAATACCCCGGAAAAATATCTAACATCATCAAAAAGTCTTCCTGTAACCTTCAAAGGCGTTTTGGTGCCAGTCACGAATTTCACCCAAAATATTTAGGAACTTGGACAGTCAAAGTTACGAATGTGGTAACATTCTACAAACTGCCGGTATTCAGGATTTCAGTACACAGTTTTTTTAGATACCCACAACCACAACAAAGCGCACTCATTTTAAAATATTTTTCTGCGAATAAATTTCATTTTAAGAGTTCCAGCTCTGTGAATATTAAAAACATTTCATTCCCCGTTTGAGCAGTTGCGCTACCAGGCGTGCAGAAATCTACAGGAGGTCGGTTCAGTGCACACTACAAAGGTCGGCTGTGATGTGCTTCCCTTTATTTATGTTCTCTTGGTACTTGGTACAAGTGCATAGTATATCCAGAAATTGCAAAAGACCCCAGTATTACTTGTTTAGGGAATGTTTTATAATGTGAGCTACATATACCCACTTTTTTTAAAGGCTTAAATTAGGCACGTAAAACGTATTTAAACAAAAATCTAAGTTAAAACGTAGCAAACTTCTCTCGGATTTTAATAAATACGACTATTGCATAAAACATAATGGTAATTGTTATACTATATTATGTACGGTAGCCGAATATCAATTTCCCTCGAGTTCTTTTACTCACCGTTTTATTACTTATATACTATACAGTAGCATTATTAGCATAACTCTTAAACCTATAATTAAATGTCCAGATCTTTTTTAATTATTGTCGCGGAAAATAACATGAAGCCACCTGGTGCTAAGCGGGACCTTTGGCTATAGCAAATGCATTTCGTCACATGAATGAAGTGCACTGCACCCATGATCCTGATATATACAGATGATTGAGTCTCATGTGCCTGTATCTATCATCATAATATATATATATACACAAAATATCTCCTACTTGCTGGTAGTAGCTAGGCAAGCTGGCATTCGCAATATGACCTCCACCATTGCGGTAAAACTCAAGCTGGCAGAGAGAATACAAAGAATAGAGATTTTTTAATTCTGAATCGGGTAGTATGAAACGTTTTCTGCACAACAATAATTTAAAATAAAAAATTAGACAGTTTGATGAGTAACTCAAGAAAAAGTTTTTGTTTTTATATAATATCAACTCTAATAAAAGACAGTAAATAAAGATACAACTAAAAGTTATTAACATGGTCGTTTAGTTACTCTAGTATAATATTCTAAAATAATAATAATATAAAATACATAATATAAATATAGGGCACACTTTACCCACTGTATACCAATTAATTCTACCGTTAAGCTAGTGGAAGTTTTTTCACAATAGTTCAATTACAATCTTTTTTAACTACTACAATATGACTCCTATAAACAATTACTCAGACGTAGATCTTGGACGTGACATCTGTCAAAGTAACAATTGATGATGAATTTTTTGGGAAATAGTAGGTTTAATAATAATTCCAAAGCTTTTGTAATTTAGTTATAGCTTTGACAGCTGTCAAACTTATGCCAGCTTTCGAAGTTATTAGAGCCCTCAAAGTGAAACATGATATGACGTGAAAGGTCTATATCGATAAGTATCGAGACCTTCATATTTAGAGACAGGTGTAAATGTGGCAGCTGTCATCTTTGCTGTTTTTTTGCAATAACATCAAACTGTCACATTTCATTATATTAAAGTATTTACCTACTTCGCAAAACTGAAATTCGTATTTTTTAATAGACTGGTCTTTTTTTTGTAATATAATTTTTTTTTTTCATCCCATAAATAAATCGTATTAAATAACAATTACATAAATTTCATCTTTTAATTGAATTAAATCAGATACAGTGAGTTCAACTAATGGGGCAAAAAACTCACACTAGTTCAATGGTTGAACTAATTGGTTTTACTAGTAGGAGTTACCCCCAATATATAGCCTACTGGGCAGGAATACTTGATATCTTAGAGCCCAATTCTTATCTCTTCCTACTGCGTCTAGGTCTCTAAAATGAAACCGTCAATAGTAACATATCCTACTGTTTCTTTTCTGTGGTAAAAAAACTCGAGTTGTTGAGCTTCCGCTGATGTCTCTTTGTATTGCCATCACGCCATTTGAAGCCGCTACTTCGCTGAATGGCTAATTGGATTTACACTTTATTTGTGTCTATGTGGTATGATTTCTCCAATACCTTACTGACTTTGGTTGCATGTTTTGTTACTAATCTATGTTTAATCGAATATTTCATTTAAAATACAGTCTTTCATTCCAGATTCCTACTTAACAATATAAGGACTGTTCATGACTCCTGTTGGCCGTCGTTAAAGGCTACCGGGATAAAAATGGGCCGAACTAGCAGCATGCTAGGGCTCACGTCGATGTGATCAGAGGTTTGTTGTATATTGGGCGCACAACAGCCCTCCTTACCATATCAAACCATTAACTACCCGGGGGATGGTGGGTACTAACAAGAACATTAATAATAGGGGTTGGCATTAGGTAAGCGGCTGGCTTTAAGACCCAAGCCAAACCATTTAACGATTAGTCCATATGTTATCCTGTAATGCGTTATTAACGAAAACATATTTTTTATAACGATTGTGCTTGTGGTGTCCTTTATATTGTTAGAAAAGATAGTCAGGACCCCAAATGATAAGGTAATGATAAGGGTAGAAAGATGACTATTGTGACTTAAATATTATCGAGCCTTTATATTCTAATACAATACAACAACCCAAAACAACAAAGAAAAATTAAAAAAAAAAATGGAACCGTGTTCAACACTCATATGTGTGAAATAACTTGTTGAAGTCGGTACCATGAAGGTTCAAAAGTACCTATTATCACAATATTATGTGCGCATGGTACCGACTTCGACAGAAAACACAGGCAAATTTAGTACCTCTTCCTTTATTTGAAGTCAGTAAAAAAAAAGAAAATTTTAGAATAGATAATAGAGGACATTTAGTAATATGGGCGGTAATAACGCTAAGCAGCGATGGATGATGAGGTTATGAAATTAATTAATTTGGTTTGGTTTCCGAAGGCAGAGTTGTATAAAAGTTCATATTTGATTAATAATGTTTCTAATGACTTGCTAGAGTCGGGTCAGCCTATGGACATCTCACACGGTGGTACCAATAATAGTACCACCGTGGACTGCTTCTGAAAATATTTTGTCAGAATAATCCAAGCAACTATCCGACCCGTAGATTAAACCCTGAACCTCGTAATGCGAAGTCATCTTATATGACACTCGACCTATGAAGCACCCAACATACACGAGGTTCTGAGTGAGGGGTCTGTACTTGTTACAGGCAATATCTTGTTATAATTCGTTATGGTAGGGACCATAGGGTAGTATAGGGCACTCTTCAGGCCGGGGGGTGTTGTTCTGAATCCATTCCCCATATCTTCCTGTGGAAATCGTAATAAGCGATGAAAGGAAAAATACCAGAGGGTGTGCAGTAGCACCTGAAGAACTGTCATCTTTCACTGCTATCTCTAAGAGAATGCCAAGCGTGAGGGTATTATTGGCAACCCCTTTGAAATCATATCATAATTTAACATCTGGTGATATCACCAGATCATCATTGCTCCATAGCATCATTGCTATATAGCAATGATGCTATGGAGATGGCCGCGCGGCTATAGCTATGGACTGTGGTGCCGCAGTTGCGTGGTTCGATCCCCACCGCCGAGCTTAATCGCATGGTGGGAGGGCTTTTTGCGAATGCCCGCCTGGCTAGAACCACCCTCAAGTAGAAAATCTGTCGCCAAGCACCTAACAGCGTGTTCCGCATTTTGCAAATACTCACCTGGCTAGCTACCACCTTCAAGTAGAAAATCTGCCGCCAAGCAACTAACAATGTGTTCCGGCAGCAGTCATTGAGAGCCAGTAAAATTACAAGCACACGAGACTCAACAACTGTATTATGATATGGTTGAACAGTGCAGTTCGTTACTTGACGAAATGCCTCTGCTATAGGTAGAAGTTACCGCTTACCATCAGGTGGGCCCATGCCTGTTTGTCACAATAACATAAAAGAACCGGCCAAGTGCGAGTAGGACCCGCGCACGAAGGGTTCCGTAACTAAATATTACATGAATAGTTAAAGCGTCTACCTATCACCGTTATTAGTATAGAGCAAGAAACGGTAAAAAGAACAAGTTTTTTGTTTGGGAGCCCCCCTTAAATATTTATTTTATTTTAAGTATTTGTTGTTATAGCGGCAATAAAAATACATCATCTGTGAAAATTTCAACTGTCTAACTATCACCGTTCTTGATATACAGCCTGGTGACAGACGGACGGACGGACAGCGAAGCCTCAGTAAAAGGGTCCCGTTTTTATCCTTTGGGTATGGAACCCTAATAATAGGGGTCTAAGGCTAGCTCATCATCAATAAAAAATATGTCATAAAAGAGGTTTAAGCATTATTTATCCAATAAAATTAACAACGCTGTAACCTCGCAATAACTGTTCGAGGCACGTATCACGTTTTTTCATCCGTTTTCACGCCAATCATGTTTGCAACTGTGTAAAATTGATTGTTATCCTGTATTTATTGGCACGTGAGGGTTGTTTCATTTTAGTTGCTAGTGCAGTTATGGTAGTAGAAACGCTACTAACGTAGTTATTTTTAGAGTCAGAAGGCAAAAAGCTAAATTTATGTTATTCTGCTCCTCAATCCGTATACATATACATAATTCTAGGTTAAGCCTGTCATAACCTTCGACCACATCATCACTTACCATCACATGAAATTGTGGTCAAAGATTTACCTATCCGCAATAAAATAAAAAAAAAAATAACATTACATATGACACGTAGGCTTTTAATCGAAAACACTTACAAATCTGTAGTGTAAATATTGTACGTAAAATATGTTATTGTTTTTTTAATCATTTCTCAGGGGGGTCTAATACATGAAAAAGCAGACCACAAAAATGCTTTTTGTACTTAGGCATGTGAGTTATCATATGTAATCATCTAAAATACTTTTGTTTATTACCCATAACCAGAATAAATTAATAAATAAAGTAAAAAACCCTATTGCAAACTATTTATTTTCAGTAAGCATTTTACAGTTCTATTGAAATTAAAATACAAGTATATATATGGAATTATTTTTTGAAGCCCTTCATTTTGATAACCAACTCGATGGGTTAGGAAATTAAAAAAAAACTCCGAATATGGCGTCATAAATCTGCCAGTTATTTTTTTATTTTTTATATATGTACCTAGTGTCACTGCACAAGAAATATCTTACAATAGCCGTTACATTAAAATCGGTTTAGAAATTGTAGTAGAATAAAGAAACTCACAAACATACATTACATACCTACAGGAACCCTGAAAACATAACACTCCTATATTGGGCAGATGTGTAAAATCAAAGAAATGGGGCCGTGAAAGTTGGCGGTTTGAGACCATTTTTAATTGCACAGATTACATACGTAATTGTATGCAGGATCCAATTTCTTCCGTAGAATACTATAGAAGTATAAGATTCATTTTTCATAAAAACGTTCTTCGCAGATTTTATTGATAAAACATCGCTCGAGTAAAATGACAATTTATTTGTCAACCACAATCTACTTCTTCTGCTTTCAAAAATACTACATTATATCTTCCAAAAAAGTGAACTCCGCAAATATACAATTGACAGTTTCTTGTAACATGTTTAATGTTCGATTGCAACATATCGATATATACACCCCTGCGGGGTGTCCGGCTAGAATGTCCCCCCCTCCCCCCCTACATCTACCCGTTTGTGTCGTAAGAGGCGACTAAGGGTAATACGCCAGAAGGTGGGCAGCAGCACTTTCCGAGGAACTGATATCTCACACTGCGATCCCTAAGCCGCCTGCCAAGCTTGGGGATTATGGCAAACCCCTCATCTTGTGGGAGGCTGTTTGCAGCAGTGAACTATCCGTCTGATACAGTACATGCACAACCACAAATTTTCTTAATTAAACACCACACGGGTAAAATGCCAATTTATTTGTCAAGCACAATCTACTTTCTGTTATTCAAAAATACTATATACATCTTCCAAAAAAGTGAACAACTGCAAATGTACATTGACAATTTCTCAAAGAATTCACTTGTCAAAATTTCTTATCTGACTACACATGGGTAGAGAAGTACGTTAGCGTTGGAGAGGAAAATATATATATCGAATAGTTATTGATATTCGACTGTAGTTACATCATGTTTTTTTGCGTGACTATTCACATACTTACCTAATCTAAATAAACAATACACTCAGTATATACACGTTTGTAATAGATAAGTACCTAATAGAATATACTAAAATCCATTCAGGCATTTCGGAGGTGAGTGGTAAAGAACAGACCTGCAAATATTTTAAATACGTTACTAGATATCAAGAAAACAAATAATCGTGGACTCTAGGAAGTAGGAATATGAACAATGTTATTTTAAACCATCAGCAAAGATAAGCAACGTCCACCGCGGTCATGAGTTGGATGGGTGACTGCTAGTGACATTACTACTGAGCGCTTCCGTGCTTCGGAGGGCACGTTAAACCGGTCCCGGTTGTTGTCTTAGGATGGCACTCGTTATACCATAGTGGTAGGGCCCTCAAGTAGAAAATCTGTTGCCACACACCTTAATGGTTTTGTTCCGACAGCTCTCCTTGAGAGCCAGTAATTCTAGGTTTAGCCTGTTAACACCTTCGACCGCATCATCACTTACCATCAGGTGAGATTGTGGTCAAAGGCTTCAGCAATAAAAAAAACTTACCTAAGTATGGTGCACCATTACCGCTGCAAGTGTATTGCGTCATTATAATTACGCCACAAACATAAAACACAATATTTTATCCCAACATCACATTAATTGAATGTAAAACGCTTTGGTTGCGGATCGCTGCAATCGGCAGTTTTCAGTGCATGCATCGTGATCATAAATCAATTGGATAGCCTATTACTTTGTATGCTCAACCATTAACGGCAGTGAGTGCTCGCCCTAGGTTCCATGCTAACTAGGGAGGGATAGCTATTACCTAAGTAAGCTGTCATGGAAGTTCAGTGTTAGAGTTAAGTACAAATTGGCGATATGTATAAAAATAATCAAGATTCTATGAATTGATAACCTAAATTGTAAAAATAACAAATATTACTAAAATATTTTAAGAAAACATTAAATTTATATTTTAATAAAACACTTAAAAAATATATCTAGTGACAATTACGCCCAATTTAACTGTTAAGCCGACGTGACGTCACAAACTCCACGCAGCCAAACCGGAAGAATATTCGACGCGTTTCGCTTCTACACGAAGCATTCTCGGAAGGTCTTGACTATAATAAAGAAAATCACATTCATTCATACATGAACCCTCAAAACATAACGGCCCTTTTTAGGCAGTTATGTAAAAATAGCCATTCCGATTGTCAAGTAGAACACGGTATAATCTTATTTCACTGCAATAAAATAAACCAAAATATGTTTTCATCGCTGACCCATGGTTTGAGGAAAATCTGCCTCAACAACAAGTGACATGCTCGTACAGGTCCATTCTCAAAAACCTGTCAAAATCCGATTGACCGTTGATTCAGCTTCCATTGTTCATGAAGTGTTCTATTCATCCCTATAGTTCGTTACCGGGAACTCTATTTTCAAATTCATGTTTTTCGAAAAAAATTGTGACCGGTTTTTATGTCTAAAACACATCGAAAAACCAAACATGGTTTTCTTAAATTATATGCACTCAGCTTAAACTTTTTACTAAGCTAAAATTTATATATGACTAGGAAATTTTTTAATCACTAACGCGCAAGCTTTTATAAATTTAAACGCCGATTACATTACTGTAGAGCTTTGAGCTTCTATTGGTAAATAATTGAAGAAGAAGTGACGATCACACAATACACTTTTGTTTTGTACATTAACTAAGATGAAGTATATGACGTGTACCATTAGTGCGTGTTTGACGCGTTTTAAAAACTATTAATGTTTTCTCCTTATTGTTTTTATTTTCTTATTCTACCTTACAGGTATATACGAAAAGATAGTATTCAAGAAGACAATTCAACTTAATTCAGCTTTTTTAATATTGTTATGTTTGCAATAACGCATGCTCGGCGGTTAATCGGCGGCATTACAAAATTACAAATTTACGAAAGAATAAATTATATTCATGTGCAGGATTTGAACCTGCGTCCGTCCACACCTACAGGCGGGGTATGCTCTGACCGCTTAAACTAACATGACAGTGACTCATAACTATATTTTCCTCTCGTTCTTTATTTAACCATCATATTGGGATGTATAGTTCTTTTGATTTTAGTTATATCAGCTTTCTCTCTTCTTTTAAAATTGTTTTTTTTTCCACTAACAAAAGTCAATAAAAATAAAGTACGTAACTTGAACACTATTTTAAGTAAGTACTAATATATAACGGCGCGTGAACAATTTAATGGAGTTACGAAGATTAAAAATGAAACGTTATGATTAATTCGATCATTATTATGTTCAGTACTATAATCGATATTGCTTTGTATTCGATTATTCATTTTTAGAGCGGGTAACACCGAATGGAGTTGTAGGTGTCATGGCGGCCGGATGACTGTCGAATTCGTTCACTTCCTCTCTGACTTTTGAAGTGTGCGCACTTCTTGACGGACAACCGAACGCGATGCACGCGTGCAAACCCATTGGCTCTTAATCCATTTTAATCCACGTGATACTATGTAGTTTTGCTGTAATAAGTTTCTTGTGAATTACAATTGTGATCATACGATATTCTCTTTGGTGTTATTTTGTGAAAATCTGCAAGTGCACGCCCATAATAGACGACCAACCTGAGTAGATAACGGATCCGTCTCCTGGGACGACATACCGGACCGTCTCGGCACTCACTCCGTCATCAGAAGTGGGATTACCAAAAATATCATAGGAACACCCTACAGGATAATCAGTTATCAATAATTGCAGAATCAAGATGCAACAACTATTGATGGCATTTACGTACCGGAAAATAAGTTCACCCTTACAGGACAAGTTGAATGCACTGTGAATTTAAAAGACCAGGATTGGAATCACCAAAGCCATGCTATGCCTGAGACCAAACAGGCCATATATCCTAACGCGATACATTGTGCAACTTTCGCTCTCAATTTTCAGGAACTAACGCATTGCCAGTATCTTACAACGACGGCACACAGCAGAACAAATCAGCATCCATTGTCTGCTACTACTGTGGCGAGCAGGGCCACATCGCAACACTTCGCCGCAAGAAGGAGAGCAGTCTGTAGGGTGCCCCTGTTGAGCGCCGGGTAGAAGTCTGCACTGTCAAGCCAGCTAAGAACAAACTATTATCAGAAATCGGTGAGAAGTTTTCATTTTGTTTTGATTCCGGTGACGAATACTCTCTGATAAGGGAAAGTAAAGCTAGTGGACACTGGTAAGCGACACCAGAATACAGTAGCTTTATTAGGTATATAACTAGCCTGCAATGTAAGCCAAAATAGCCAAATACTATCTACTGTTACGATACAAGGATATTCAGTGCAGTTACTATTTCATGTCGTGCTTATATTTGGCCTTCCTGTCGGTATTATGATAGGACGAGACTTAAATATCATTGGGGTTCTTAGTTGAAGTTTCTGAACAGTGACTTTTACTCAAGAAGATTAGAGTAGTCTGAATTTGTGACATAGGATCAAAGGATAGTTGTTTTAATAATGTTGACACCGACATTGCCATGGAATATAGAAAGCAATTGCTATCGTTGCTTGAAGAGCATTCTGACTATTCTGTTGTGAGTTACTTAAACTAGTGTGATTTATTCGTTTGTTTCTGTATGCATTCAACCTAATAAAATCATTGTACTTCATGAAATGCCTGTGTGGCATTGGGCAGCTTGTATAACTCATACCAGCCTGTGTGGCATTCACAGCCTGTGTGGCAATTCGCCTGTGTGGCACTTCTGCCTGTATGGCACTCCGCCTGTGTGGCATTCCGCCTGTGTGCATCCGCCTGTGTGGCACCCGCCTGTGTGGCACCAGCCTGTGTGGCAGTATAAACGTCCTTCTGCCTGTTTGGAATGAGCTATACACCCTAGAGATGCTTTAAAGCCTGCGTGGCGCTTTGGAACCCTGTTTAAAGGACGTGTGCATACAATTACGAACTCACCGATTCATAATATTGCCATACTTGCTACTCGTGATTGCGTCAGATAGGTCAGTGTGTAATGACTGAATGTATACTGTGTGTAATTGTTATTTTGTTAACAGATGAGGACGATACTACACACGAGGACGTGTGAAGATGCAGGATGGCCGTAACGGCGCGTGAACAATTTAATGGAGTTACGAAGATTAAAAATGAAACGTTATGATTAATTCGATCATTATTATGTTCAGTACTATAATCGATATTGCTTTGTATTCGATTATTCATTTTTAGAGCGGGTAACACCGAATGGAGTTGTAGGTGTCATGGCGGCCGGATGACTGTCGAATTCGTTCACTTCCTCTCTGACTTTTAAAGTGTGCGCACGTCTTGACGGACAACCGAACGTGATGCACGCGTGCAAACCCATTGGCTCTTAATCCATTTTAATCCACGTGATACTATGTAGTTTTGCTGTAATAAGTTTCTTGTGAATTACAATTGTGATCATACGATATTCTCTTTGGTGTTATTTTGTGAAAATCTGCAAGTGCACGCCCATAATGGACGACCAACCTGAGTAGATAACGGATCCGTCTCCAGGGACGACATACCGACCCGTTTCGGATCTCACTCTCCGTCATATATATTTCATGAAGCAGAACCTTTGACTCGAGTTGCACTTAACCTTTGTTCTGTTCGTTAATTTCATCCACATGGACTCGAACCATACGCTTAGAAATAATCATGCGTCACTGGACATTTCATTTTGAACTTTGCCCTAAACCAAAGAGAGTCGCCTTCTAAGTTAACCTCACTTATACCAATGTTTAAAGCCCAAAATTTTATTCTGGAGAGAGATTTGGAGCTGCTTCTAGACCGGTTGGCCATCAAAACTTGGTGGGCTGAATAATGCATATTGGTAGGGCATTTTGCGAACGCCCGTAGCAATGAATGCGGTGCCGCACAGGTCCATGGTTTGATCCCCATCACCGAGCTTCATCACATGGTGAGAGGGCTTTTTGCGAATGCCCATGCTAGTACCACCCTCAAGTAGAAAATCTGTCGCCAAGCACCTAACTGTGTGTTCCGGCAGCTGTTCTTGAGAACCAGTAATTTTATTCTAGGTTAGCCTCAACAACATCTTCGACCAGATCATCACTTACCACCAGGTGAGATTGTGGTCAAAGGCTAAACTATCATAATATATAAGGCATAAAAATTGTAACTGTAATCATTCTGTACATTTTGGTCTAAAAGCAGAAGATAGAAAATAGTGCCGAATCAGATGACATTCTATTATCAGTCAAGGAATGCTAGAACCTGATATGTTTAATGACATATCAAAGTCGTCCCACGTAACATCAGGGTCGGTAACTTAACGGTGGTTTCCTTCTACACGCACACTGGCTATGACTGATGGCGGAAAATCAATTTTCATCAAGCACTGACGTCTCACTTACGACCCTAGTGCGTGCCACACTACACTGCTCTACTACAGTATCATAAGTAATGCACGTTTAGCAGTTTAACGAGAGCCTGTTGCTGTACGTAATAGTGTATACTAGTTTAATTTGCAGTACGTTTTTCTTAAATCTAGTATCACAGTTCTTGTGATTATTCTAGTAGTACGTAGTATTGTTATACGTTCTATGCTAGTAGCTCTAAAGCTAATTGAGGTCGACCTTACTTAGTCGCTCCAAATTTCCTTCCTATGTCAAAATATTCATATTGTTTTTTACTTTTTTTTTGCGCTGTACTCAAATTCAAATTCAAATTCAAATTTATTTATTGTGATAAAAAACGTACATATTATTACAATTACAAATTATCACACATTAAAAATTAAATAAAAACATACATTAAATCAATCAAATTAATCTGGAATGTCAATATAATCAAATAATTAATATCGGACAACATTCAAAATACAATCAAATATAGTCAAAGTATAATCCAAATAATAAAATTTCAAATTTAATAAATTCATTGCGAAACAACAATTTGTATATTATATTCAAATAGATTTAAACATAATGTCAACAACAGGGTGCATCCCACTGGTTTTTGAGTCCTTCACAATATCGCAATAACGTACATAAAATAACATTCCATTTATCACATGTCAAATCAATTTCGGTGTTGGCGTCGAGGAGTGCATTAAAATGGCGTCGGATTCGAATCAAGGGAGATTCAGAGCGCGCCACTGTGTTATCCCGAGGGACGTAAAACAACTCGTGTCGCCGGCCGCGCGTGTACATTGGTGGAACATACAATGTGTACAAAAGACTGAGCAACTGCAGGCAGTCTACCACACCTCTAATAATCTTGCAGCCAATGCCTAGTTGATCGAGGGCTCTCCGTACCTCTAACGAGTTATAACCGAGTTGGCCGAGCAGGAATTCCGTCGGGTATAGGAAAGGGTAAGTACTCCGGGAACTATAAATGCGGATGGACGGACATCTAGGCACTGCCAGATGTTAGATAGGTCACATCTTTTAAGACTGCTAAGGTGACGTATACATACATCCACTCTGAGGTAGACACACCTAACCGTTTGTGCTGAGAGGTGATGAAAAAAACAACAAGGCCGGCTTTCAGATCAGGACTCATTTAGAATATCGCTCAGATAGAACGGAGACCCCGTATGTTACTAAAGTCCAAGGCAAACAATGTGGTGTATTCCGGCAGCTCTCCTTAATAGCTAGTAACTCTAGGTTAGACTGAACAGCGTCTTCGACTTCATCACCTGCCATTAGGTGGGATAGAAGCCAAAAGTTAGGCTATCAATTATTAAAAAGAAATTGTTAGGGGATAGCCTACACCGCTTGCCTTGTTTGCCCAGAGCGGGATTATACAGCGCTTTCGCAGCTACTGGAGTAATATCTCTTGAAAGCGTGCTGTGGTGGCATCTGCACCTTTCTGGGAAACAAAAAATGCTTCGCGTGCTGGAACGTGTGTAACGATCACACATGCTTTTATGCGACTATTATACACGCGGATGAAGCCCCTGGGTAACAGCTAGTTTCTAACATTGTTCACACCAAACCATATTCACACTTTCATATCTGGTATATGTACTCTTATTCATCCTCACAAAGTAAGGTTTCATTTTGGCACTCTTGTCTGTCCATATATGTACTCGTATTTTTATGTCACCAACCTTTTGTGAAATAAATATACATTTTGATTTGATTGATGATTGACTCTAATTCATCCACGTCTTCCGGTGCCTTACATTTAGATAGATGCAACACACAGTTGGAGTAATGCGTGGAAAATTACGACAGGACATGTGATGGTCTTTATTTATTACACTTCTGCTCAAGAAAGGAGAGCTTTGTTTTCATGTAAGTATGTATGTACGTTTGTTTCTTTATTCCACCATAACTTTTAAACGATTTAACCGATTTCAATGTAAGATATATCCTTAGATACGTATTGACAACGCAAGTGACACTAGGTGCAAAAAAATAATTAAATATACAAACTGTCTGTTTTTTTTATTCCTGATAGGTTATCCTTTGACCACTATCTCACCTGGTGGTAAGTGATGATGTGGTCGAAGATGTTGTTTAGGCTAACCTAGAAGAGACAACAACCTGTAAGACCCCATATTGCGAGTTTTTTTTCCCTTCAAATCTATCGATTACAAATCTATCGATTGGTGTATCAAAATGAAAGGCTTTCAAACGCGATTCCATAAATATATATAACTCACAGTTTCATGTACAATGGAACGACAAAACGTTTTACGAAAATAAATAATGGAACATCAGACTTAACAACTGTCTCAAAGTGACGGGCGCAGTGCAATTGCATTGCACAGAAATGCATCTGTTCTAGGCAGAGGTTAGTC
The DNA here is from genome assembly GCA_963890685.1 of Plagodis pulveraria. NCBI lineage: Eukaryota > Metazoa > Arthropoda > Insecta > Lepidoptera > Geometridae > Plagodis > Plagodis pulveraria. Next base: position 8,784,546 of record OY982962.1, on the reverse strand, counting down.
CGCTTAACATCAGGTGGGCCTCGAGGTTGTTCCGTTACAATAACATAAACAATGCGGTATTGTTATTTACTTTTTCAACTAATTTTTACTTGTTTTTAAAATTGCTGTAGTAAGTTTCGGTACTGCTATCCACTTTGCACTGTACAGTTTGCCCCCCTCTAGACGCTCCATTCCACTGTTTTCGCGCTCGTTACACATGTCAAAATAACAACAAAATGATGAATCGTAGTATCAGTAAGAGGAAGTCATAATGGTGATTTAAATATGCTTTATGGTGTAAGCATCACCGATTACCGATGTTCTATAGGGCGTTATTAATTTCGGAGTCTGTAACTTACCTTTGAATTTGGTTGGATTATATTTGGAATCATAGCTCAAATAATAGATCTATATCCGGGCAGTCGACTAAGCTATACATAATATATGCCTTCCCAAGAGGACAATTTATTTCTGACAAATTAACTTCAGTAGTAGTCCGCAGTCTGGCAATGACACACTGCACACCCGATATTTTACAATACTCTTGCCCCAAATTATATAGTACAGCATATTTAGCTTAACGTTAGTGATTACAAACTTATAACTACTCTACGGGGAATTAAGGGCGTAATGGAAGTATGTATTTTATTTATTTGTTTTTTATTGCTGATTGGTAAGCCTTTGACCACAATCTCACCTGATGGTAAGTGATGATGTGGTTGAAAGTATAATTACTGGCCTTCAAGGACCGTTAGGTGCTTGGCGACAAATTTTCTGATTGAGAGTGGTCCCTAGCCCAGCGGGCACTCGCAAAATGCCCTACCACTATACGGTGAAGCTGAGGCCCACAGCGGGATTCGAACCATGGACCTGCTGCCCGACAGTCCATAGTCAACGCCACTGAGCCATTACTGCTTCAAATATTTACATTGCATCAAAATAGCACTGAAGCTCTCGTAGCGTAGCGTGCTTAGTTATTCTTAATCGTTCTTATGCAACATCCGCTGCGGTCATGACTTGGATGGTTGACCGCTAGTGACCGCTCTTCGGAGGGCATGTTGTACCGTCGTCAGTCCCGGTTGTTGTCTTAGAATAGCAGTCATTATAGCATATTGAAAATGTCCAACTGGCTAGCTATACCACCCTCGAGTAGAAACTCTTTCGCTAAGCACCAAACGGTGTGTTATGGCAGCTGTCAATGAGAGCTAGTAATTCTAGGTTAGCCTGAATCACATATTTGACGACATCATTCGAGATAATACCAGCATATTGCTCAAAGTCTAGCCTATCAACTAAATATACTAAAAATACAGAAATTTCACTTTATTACTCGTAGTACTCTTAAGTTATAAAATAGTGCTCATATACAAATTCTACCCAACAGCAGTTTGGTACCTCACTCAACGTCATATCAATTAAGCTACAGACATTCCACACTTCAAAGGTGTTTGCCGTCAGCTGTAGGATCAGTTCAAAAATTCTTTTTTCACCAGCCAGATCGAATCAAACTAATCTCTTTAGCCAAACATGTCACATTCTCCGGACACGGCCACCATTTGTCGCCCTCAACTCCGAGACAAAGTTGCCCGTGCGAGTTTTAGAAGGGGAAAAAATAAATATTTCACTCCCTTTGAATCGCCCTTGTTGGTGGAATCACGCGTCGCTTGCGCGCGTTTTCACGAAGATGGATCATTTTGTGTGCGACAAGTCATTTTGCAGACGAGCGTTTTAAACGCTGCCGTTTTTTTTATGTTATTGTGACGGAACAAGCCCGAGGCCCACCTGAAGCCAAGTGGACTAACTTCTGCCTATAACAGATGCATTTTGTCAACACGAATTGCACTGTGCCCGTCACACTGAGACGTACAGTTGTTATGTCTCATGTAATTAGATAATTATTTGCTGAGACGTAGACCAAAGTAATAGATGCATGATGGTTGTATGCAATTTTAGATCTCACTTAACGATATTTTATGTGAATATTGAAGTCATCAATGTGTTATTGCAATAAAAATAATGATAAAAGGAACTGTTATAAGATGTATATTTTTATGAATTTGGTGCCGGGTATCTTACGTAAGACACAATTATATGTAGAACTTTCTAGTCGTTCTAATTTTTCTTGTAAATACAACAGTGGCAGTTGGCACGTGATTGGAGTTAGATTTTCCACGATTCGATAATTTGATCGCCCACACATTTAGAATAGAACATAAAGTAGATGAAACAAAGTCCTAAACACTATAAATAAAAAACATACATTGGTTGCAAGCCAATATTTTATCATTTTCCCGCAGTCAAAAAGTGATACATACGGCTACAAAGTAGGTTAACGTAGCATGATGAACGTCACATTGTGAAAACAAGCGGGGAAAATAGAAAAAAGAATAGTACCCGGAACATGCGATTTTATAGTTTTATTTTTGTATTATTGGGACTAAAATCTTAATTTTATTTATTGCGTTTACTGTTACATGGGCATTTGCGAAAAATAATGAGTACTGCATTCAAATTTGTTCTTTTCGACAGTTTTCCGTTTGAAACTAGTCTATACTTTTTTTCTTAAAGCCCTATAAAATTTTTACTACCTAGTACAACAAAATGATCATTGACACTTAAACTATAAAAAAGACGATTTTATTTGCAATTATTTCACTTCCACAATAAATTACAATGCATTTTGCTACTCGGCTTTGTGATTAAATGCCAGGCCAACGTATTTGCAAGAAAAAACACACATTGCTTAAACATGAGACCGTTTCCTCAGCCGTAGAAATGAACTTCGCCCCACTTCCTATACCCCCTATGAAGGACTTTCAACGTCCCTCAACTCTTCAGTTCGGTCGCATTAAACCACGAAGAAAGTGCCGTTGCCAGCTGATATATCAAAACTTTGAGTAGTGATTTCGATCGTAATTTTAAGACAATACTTTATTTATTATATAAGTTGTGTTCGAAACTAAATTCAATCGCCATTATTACTAAAAACCTCCTCAATCATCCGTATTCCACGTCAGTATTCCATATTGCAACTGTCGGAATACGGGCGTTATACTGAATTTATTGCTTCGCGTTTAATATAAAATCATGCTTCACAAACATAATATGACTCTTATATTTCAATTTCCTCTTATGTAATATAATATTCACAAAAGTATTACCCTTACTGACAATTATTTGCTAAAGATTCTGTAATATTAAAGTAATGACAGTAATTTGAAGCAGTCATGGCTCAGTGGCATTGGCTATGGACTGCCGCGCAGCAGGTCCATGGTTTCCTGTTTAGCAATAAGGGTGGCATATTCTTTAAGAAAAAAACCCTGTATAAAAAATTTAGAATATAAAAAAACAAAAAACAAAGAGGTCCATGGTCCAGATCCCGCCGTGGGCTTGAGCTTAACCGCATGGTAGAAGGGCAAGGCGAATGCCCACCTGGCTAGCGACCACGCTCCAGATGAAAATCTGTCGCCAAGCACCTAACGGTGTGTTCCGGCAGCTGTCTTTGAGAGACAGTAATTCTAGGTTAAGCCTGTTAACACCTTCGACCACATCATCACTTACCATCAGATGAGATTGTGGTCAAAGACATACTAAACAGCATTATAAAAAAAAAACGTTTCAATAATATTTCTAAATAAACTGATAAATTATTAATGTTTTTAATGTCATTATTCTGCAAAAAATATTACGGCATACTGACTAGTTATTATTTTCCATTGCCTATATTGAAGTAATTTTTTTATTAAATCGGTTAGTCATCAAGTGCAAAGGCGTCTGTTTAAGTAAAGATTGAGAAAATAATTCGTGCAAAATATGAATGGCCAGCACTTCTTTATAGTTAATCTTTTGAAATTTAGAACCATATTTAAGTACATTAGCTGGTTGATCATTGATTTTATTGGTATATTGATATATTGATTTATTGGTCTCAATGTTAACTAACTTTTTTGTACCTATGTATCTGAAAAAGTAAATAATCTAGATGTAGGTATTTTGGCAGATCACAACGCCTAAATCTAAATGATATATCATCGTAAGGCGTTTGTAGAATGACTTGATATTGGTTTACATACAAAATTGATACGACTTTTTTATGCTTGATAGTGTAGCCTTTGACCACTATCTCACCTGGTGGTAAGTAATGATGTGGTTGAAGATTCAGGCTAACCTTTTTAGGTTAGCCTGAATCTTAATATTTTATCTTATTAAATTACTGGCTCTCAAGGACAGCTGCCGGAACACACCGTTAGGTGCTTTAGCAACAGATTTTCTACTTGAGGGTGTTAGCTAGCCAGGCAGGCATTCGCAAAACGCCCTTCCACCATGCTATAACGACTGCTATCCTAAGAGGACAATCGGGACGGAAGTGCTCAGTAGTAATGTCCCAAACGGTCACCCATCCAACTCATAACCACGGCGGGCGTTGCTTAACTTTACTAATCGATTAAGAACAGCTAAGCAAACTTCGCTACGAGCGCCTCAAGACTATTAAGTAGGTAGGTATATATAGTGTAGGTATATACTTAATAAGATAACGCTAAAGTTTCACCCGCTAGTCTGCAAATCCACCAGCACCCTTGAAGATGGATCATTGGCACGACGACGAACGGCGCGGGGTGCCGATGACGCGATAACGTCCCGATATGGATTCGGAATGCAAGATCGAGCCACCGCGCACGACTCCGCGTGAATTCTGGTGAACTTTCAATGCGAATGGCTCAAGTGGAATCGCCATGTAAAAAATATACGAGATGTGTAAAGTACTCGTCTATTTGTTCATAGGATCGTGTGGTGTATGTTCATACTGGATGGAAGGCATTGGACATTATACGTACGGGACTAAATAAATCTTGATATTTTTATTGGATTGATTGGGAGAAATGCTAATAACGAGCGAGCATTAAAAACAAGTTGCTCAAGTGTAGGCAAACTTTTATATAAGTATAGTTGTGAAGCAGTGATGGGTCAGTGGAATTGGCTATTGTCTGCCTCACAGCAGGTCCATGGTTCGAATTCTGCCGCGGTCTTAAGCTTCACCGCATGGTCGAACGGCATTTTGCGAATGCCCGCCTGTATTTCTAGGTTAAGCCTATTAACACCTTCCACAACATCATCACTTACCGTCAGGTGAGATTGTGGTCAAAGGCCTACATATGAGCAATAAAAAAAATTAAGTATATAATAATTACGTTAAGCCATTTACTAACTTCAACCGCATCATTACTTACCAGCAATAGATAAATGCCAAGCAGCAAAATATAAATAACATTATTCTTATTTTCAATGTTAAATTTTTTTTCTAAGTTCAGCACTTATACTTATAATGAAAATGGAAACCTACATCAAAATAATCAACCTTACTGAATTTACTTCGCAGTTGATTAATAGTCAGGTGTAAGGTTTATCTATATCTATATTATCTATATCTATACTAATATTATAAATAGGAAACGTTTGTTTTTTTTTTATATGCAACGATTAAACTTTAAAACTACTAGAGTGATTTAAAAATTCTTTCACCATTAGAATCCTGCACTATCTCCGATGAAAATAGACTATAGCATATTTTCTAAAACTTAGAAATCCGCTTGAAAACTTTGATAATGTAACCCAAAGTGTGAAAAAAAAAACAAAAACCGTTATATCGTACGCTGCGGAAATTGTTGATAATAATAGAGTACTACAATTTTATAGAGGATATCAATATCTACATACAAGTCAAATAGGAACTATATGTGTAACTAATACAGTTATGTCACAATAACTACTTTTTATGTGTTCCATTTTATGTTAAATACTTGTGCAAAGCCGGGGCGAGTCGCTAGTTTTATATAATGTTGGATTCAACTTTACATATTTCAAGCCTTAATCGTTTTCATCCGTCCGATATTATGTTATTTTTTTATATTTCAAGCCTTAATGGTTTTCATCCCTCTAAGCCAGCGTGTGATCTAACTCTAAGCGAAAAAAACTTGTTATCTCGACTATGCAATCTAACCCCGTCGGAATATGAAAAATTGCATAAACAATATTAAATTTATAACGTCATATTCATCAAAGACGGCAACACATTCTTGAGACCTATGGTAATGCAGATACTCGTGAGCGAAGTTAATAACTTATCATCAGGTAAGCTTTCTTTACCTTTGCCTTGTAACACATACAAAACATCAAAATAACTCCAATTCGGCCCATGTAAAATTTTCGCCCGTGGCTTGCCGGGCTAGAATGTTACCTCCCCATCTCTACCCCTGGGTATCGTCAGAGGCGACTAAGGGTAACACAGCAGATGGTGGGCAGCAGCGCTTTCTGAGGAAATGATATATCACACTGTGATCCCCCGGACGCCTTCAAGCGTGGGGATTATGGGATATCCATAGTGGGGGAGGCTGTGTTCAGCAGTAGACAATCCGGCTGATACAGTAACTTCAATTACAGAGTAGGTACAGTATGTCTCTGTAACAACACAATCAAACAGAAGGTAGGTAGAACTGACATCCCTAAAATGCCTTCCAAAGCGTCCGCCAAGCCATAACAGGCTTAATCTAGAACTACTATGTCTGCAGGACAACTGTCGGAACATAACGTTAACGTTATGTTCCGACAGTCGGATTTAGTACTGAGCGCTTTCGTGCTTCCGTGAACGTTAAGCTGTCGGTCTCATTTGTTGTCTTAACACCCGCAGTTGGAAAATATGTCTCCAAGCACTTAAGTGCTTTTCGGATTTTCGGAAAATATGTCTCCAAGCACTTAAGTGCTTGGAGACATATTTTCCAACTGCGGGTGTTAAGACAACAAATGAGACCGACAGCTTAACGTTCACGGAAGCACGAAAGCGCTCAGTACTAAATCCGACCGTCACCAAACCATGTAAAGCCCTCACAGCACTTTGTTTAACCTATTTCATCAGTTTATTACGACTAGGCAAGCTCCGCTATGACTGATATATTATTTTTATATACATATTCTTCCATTTACGTGTTTGGTAAATACTGCAGAGTATTAAAGAATACAGGATTGTTTTTTTTTTTATTAGCTTTTGTGTATTTTATGTGTTTTTGACTGAATAAGCACGAAGACCACCTGATGTTAAAAGTCTATTGTGCCTGTAATGTAATATTTTTATTACTTTGCTCGATGTACATATTCAAATTTATACTATATGATATGTACATATCAAAGGGAGTAAGGCGCGTTGTTGCCGCGGCGGGCGCTCTTGGCTCGGAGTAGGCATTAAAACAAAAAAAAAAAAGAATAATCAAAAAAATGTACCAAAATATTTCTTAGGACTAGCAGAAGTCAACCCTAAGAGGTTGTTAGCCATCTACCAATAACCCTGTATAGAATCGATACTTCTAACTTCACAAATATTTCCCCAGCTTGTCAAAACGCATGAGTGCGGATGACGCATGTCTTTTTAGTGCATTGTCAAAATATAAAGGGCAAAGAAGTAAATATTAACATTTACTTAGTTGTGTTGCACCCCCTTGCAGTGAAGAGTGACACCCTACCAACTGTTACATTATAAGATTTATAAGAAGGCAACAGCTAGTGTTGTGCCAACATTTAAAACGCAGTGTTGTTTATTTTCATGATGTTTTTTATTTTTTTGAGCTATTTTACTGTAGAGCTAACTGCTTTAAGGATTGAAAATTATTTGTATTAAGGAACTAAAATAAAAAAAACTATGTTCGAAGTATTCTCTAAATTGGTTCAGCTGTAGCGTTAAGGACTAACAAACATCCTCACTCAAACTTTCGTGTTTATAATTTAAGTGTGATTTATTTTTAATATAATTTATAAAAGTTTATTTAACATCAAATTGATAAATTATTTATGGGCATGTTAAAGCTATAATATAAGCAGATTTTTTACCTTCTTCTTAAAAAGGAGGAGGTACTGACTTCGACAGTATTTTATTTTTATTTTATGTTTGTTTACTACACACAACAAAACAAAGAACAATATAAGGACATATAAGAAATATGTTCCGACACAAAATGATACATACGTACACTGACAAGAACATAACTGTAGACAGTATTGGCTTCAGTTTTATGGCTGCATGGCGCCCATCCTTTTATGCCGAAAGTGTAAGAAAATTACCTGCTACATATTTTTGAAGCGCTCGTTGTAAAGTTTGCTTAGCTGTTCTTAACCGATGAGCAAAGTAAAGCAACGTTCAAGCTGTGGTCATGAGTTGGATGAGTGACCGCTAGTGATATTACTACTGAGCGCTTCCGCCTTCGGAGGGCACGCTAAGCCGTCGGTCCCGGTTGTTGTCTTAGGATGGCAGATATTAAAGCATGGTGGTAGGGCATTTTGCGAATGCCCGCCTGGCTAACCACCACCCTCAAGTAGAAAATCTGTCGCCAAGCACCTAACAGTGTGTTTGGGTAGCTGTCCTTGAAAGCCAGTAATTCTAGGTCAGCCTGAACAACATCTTCGACCACATCATCACTTATCATCAGGTGAGATAGTGGTCAAAGGCTAACATATCAGGCATAAAAAAAACAACATCTGCAGCCAAATTGAAAAGAACTACAAACAAGACTAATTTTACAATTATACTATGTCTCAAGGTGACGGGCGCAGTGTAATTCGTTACTTGTAATGAAATGCATCTGTTCTAGGCAGAGGTTAGTCCGCTTATCATTAGGTGGTCCTAGAGCTTGTTCCGTCACAATCAGATATAAAAAAAATACGATGACGCATCCCGATAATTCTAATAATATAATGTTTGCATTAACGCCTGCTATCTTTATAAATATCTTTATTTAGTCCGAATGGACTAAATACTGAGTGAGGCTTAATATTGAGTACATCACTACTGCAAAATACCAAAGCGAATAAAAAAGTTACTCAAAACAGCGTTATCTTGTTATTTTTATATCAAACTTGTACCGGCAAGGGAGGAAGTCGTGTAATCGCCTTAAGCTTTTTCATCAATTCCGTTGCAGCTTGCGGGAGTAAATAATAGGGAAACTTTTGCTAAATAAACAAAATTGTAGTATATACATACGAGTAACTTCTAATAACATGTCATTATTTTTTTCTGTTATGCCGATACGAAAAATATACTCGATTTAACCGTCTGCATTACGAATGTCAATAAATAGTTTATTTAATACACAACAACGATATTCAAACGTCAAAAAGACTAGCATTCGAACGGATGGAGAAGATTCGACTGTCCAGCACCCGCTTCCATAGCATAATCGGTAATGCACCAGGACGGTATTTTCGGGGTTACGGGTTCAAGTCCCGCTGGATGTTATCTTTTTCTATCCGAAATAATTTATATGTTTTCCGTTACCATGCGTCAATGCTCATATAAAATAATACTAATAACGATATTGGTTTAGTGGTTCCGTGACAAATTGAAATCTCTTACAAAAGTCGTCTTCCAAAAAACAGAAAGCTCTCATGCCAAATCTGCTTTGGTTTATGTCTAAATGTTATATTTATTATCAACAAACTATGTCGTAAGGTTTAAAAAAACTTAGTATTTTTAGGTTAAAGTAGGTCTACGAATAAATATGAATATTCGTAGTAGTAGGTATTACTGTTCATCAGATAGCTTTTAAGCAGTTTTAGTAATAGAAGTTATGGGAATGGTAACGTTGTATATTTAGAACAACTTGCTTTACGAGTATTACGTCTTTTGAACTAAATCTACGTGTTGTTTCATACTAGTACATATATTATGTTAAAAAAAAATAACGATGAATTCGACTAAAATAATCAGAAATACTTGAGCAGGGTTAGTGCTATTATTGACCCTTACCTATTTTATAGTAAAATTGAAGCAGAATTGTTTTTCAAATAATAATCGTTTTATTGTTTTTAAATAAAAAAAAAATATTCTTAAAAACTAAAAAAACTGTAATTTATTTTTTACTATATTCTAGGGATTATGAAAACCGACCTCATACCCCCATATATAATGTAAAAGTGAATGAATATAAATAACCTTAAACTAGGTTATAAATAAATATAAAGAAGGCTTGGGACGCCTTCCTTCAGACTGGCACAGGTTCTCACCGGGCATGTTTCGGGAGATGCTTGTAACGTCATACGAAGGGAGTCTTGTAGTCTTCCCTGGCCTGCCATCAGTGTGGCTTCGAGGAAGACACCGTTCAGCACGGACTGGAGGCATGCCCAGGAGGAGCGGGACCGCGGCGATCCCTGATTGCGGTTATGGGATTCAACCTATCTTAGCCGGCCATCATCGTAAAGATGGTCGGTGACGAGAGGTCGTGGGAGGCGATGACTTGAGGGAGGCGGAAGAGCGGAAGAGGTAGAGAAATACTCACTCTCTCCCGATCCATAAAGCGCGGACACAGAGGCGAGCTAATCGAGCGCGCACTCCGTCTCCGCTCAGAGGGGTTGATGATTGTGGGGACAGCCGGCGCTTCCCCTCAGGGTTAGGTCCTTTTTAGGTGTGGATGTCCCCCTGAGTTCCAGAACATCCCCAAGACGAGATAGGCTGGGCCCACTTAAGCGTGTAGTGACGTCAGTGCGGGCTGTGGACCAGCGAATTCGTGATCCCTGCCACTAGACGAGGACGGTGACACACCATGGGGTCTTTAGTCGGTAGTGGGGTCCCTATCAATCCCGAGTCCAACTTCACCCAACTGCTCCCCGGCGGTTGGGTATGTGTAAAAGCTTTATCCCTATGCCAAGAAAACAAGAAAAAGGTTATAAATATATGGATTATTTTAATAGCTAATAAGTTATATTACACATACCTATTCATGACATGATTATTAAAAAAACGAAATACTAAGGTAAAATATATAATAATAGACTAGCAAAACGTAGTGCCTACAAACTTCAAGCTACACCGAAAACCTTTCAAAATATGCATTCATCCAGGCATGTGTCAATGTACTTTGATACTCTAATTAAAACTAAGTTAGGCTCACATCAGCGAAGTACGTGCTCAGAAAATAGTTAAGTACATCAATATACACGCTTCTATGACTATTATTTCTAGAATTCAAACTCACTAGCCTTAAGTCTAAGTTTTATGTTTCAAGTGAAACATAAAAGTGAATTAAAATAAAAGGTTTACGATGTCTACTTCGAAAGATTGTCTTTACATATTCAGACGAGATGAAAATCCCCTTTAAAATATTACATTTTGATGTAAATATGCAGTTGGAGTTCTTTTGCAATAATATTTTACTGATCCTATGCATAGTAAAATGTATCAAAAATATATCGATGAAAATCTCATTTACATTTAGAGAATTTGAACACGTCTGAACCCTTTTAAAGTAATCAAATACAGCTCTCATCTTTTGAACATTCACACGGGCATTTTATGTATTTTGTGTATCTCATCGTATTACAAATATAATATGGATATATATGAATGCTATATTTTGATGATTTCATAAAGATTTACTCTACTTACTTTTACTGAAGCATTAAGTGCTTCATTTCGACTAAAAGGAATATTTGATAACAATTTTTATGCTATCGTGATGGAACACATGTCACAAGTGGCGAATTGCATCACCCTGAAGTTGTTATCGGCTCATGTGCCTGAAATTACAATGGCACTTATACCATTCTAACCGAAACACAGTAATGTGAAAATTACTGCTTTGCGGTGCCAATAGGTGTGGTGGTAGTCCTTCCCCGGATGAACTCACAGAAAGTATTCTTTTGCTGCTATACTGATATACCCAACCTATGGCTTGGTTGGCTGAGGCAAGTGAGGCTTGAATTTGATACTTGATTTGAACCCAGGAAGAACAGTCTACGGGTTATTACAAAATGCACAACAGCAGTCTCGAACTGTGCCCAAGTATATAAGAACAGGCTTGCCTCATTACATAATGCGACCAAAACGTAAAACATGGGTGTTTTGATACGTCCGTCAACGACTACAAAACTTATTACCTATTACTAACTATTTAAAAAGTATAGTTATAACTATTTAACGGTTAGTAAGTATTAGTGGCCCGTGGGCAGCCGGGCTAAAATGTCACCGGCCCCATTTCTATATACCCGTGGGTGTCGTAAGAGGCGACTAAGGGTAACACACCAGAAGGTGGGCAGCAGCGCTTTCTGAGGAACTGATATGTCGCACTGATTCCCAAGACGCCTGCCAAGTGTGGTGATTATGAAAAACACCCCTATAATGGGCTGTGTTCAGCAGTGGACAATCTGGCTGATACATTAAGTAGTAAATTATAAGTCCCGTTTAATACTTATAACTACATAAGTCTTAAAATTGGTGAAAAGTTGTTGATTTTTCCGAGGATAATCATAAGTCATTTCAGGCCCTGTTGAGAAGGTGACATATTAGCAGCAATCAGATCAGAAAATGTCAATTAGGTTCTGTGAATGTTTTCCTATAAAACGAATGGTAAGCTTATTTTTTCCATGTTCCTCTTAAACAACCACGAAACAAAATAAAATAGATATAAAAAATTGAGTTTTCAATACCCCAAATTCGGACAACGACCTTAGAACTCCCCCGACAAATTGCCATGTATAATTCATGAAGGTCCAGGTGACAGGGGTTGCCAATTCTAACCCAAAATATGTGCATACATTGTACTTGTAACACTACTACGCATTGTCCGCAAATTGGTAAAGAATACCCGCAATTTTGATGTTGTTTTTCATTATTCTGAAAGCATCCATTTTAACGTGATGTTTCTAGGTATAGGTACATTTTATTTCTATAAAAGCCTTTTTATACCGTTATTTTTTTTGAAAAGTTTCAGAAAGTGTTTTGAACTTAACGCTTTTTCAACTGAGTGGTTTGAAAACTTTATAATTGAAACCGTAATTATCCTTTTAAAAGTTGCTGATGCAAATAGAATAATTTTAAGCGTCAAGTAGCAATACATTTTTTTAATCAAATTACTGTTAATATAACGTATCAAAGTTTGATATTAAGCACTTCTATAAAAGCATGTACTGTAAATAATAATATGATATTAAATAATTTATTCAAGATCAAATATAAAGGTGTACATATATGTTCTTACCTCACATACCTTGAGTCATAATGAATAAACCCCTTAACCTTAACTCCGAAACTTTTCATCATCTCTTTAATATATTAATATTACAATGTTCCTAGCGGCCCGCTCCGGCTTCGCACGGGTATAAAATATATAGCCTATGTCATTTACTGAAAAAATGATTAAAATCGATCCAGTTGTTTTGATTTATTCATTACTGTCCGTGGCCCGCACGCGTTAAATTTAGAGTAAAACAATTCTTCTTTCCCTAAACCATGAAGATTTCCTGCTATCTTTGGAATATCTAAATTCATACACTACATTTTACTTATTTACTTTTTACATTTTTACACTACTACACGCTCCCGCCGCCCTGGCCGGCCGGAACCGCCGCAAACGCTACGTCCCGCAATTTTTAAATCTGTTAAATCTTCGAAAATATTCATTTAAATCATATGCTGTGAAGGGCCATATAGATTTATATTAAATCAACAATGTATTTAAAGTGTATTTAATTAGATAAGGATTAATGCTGTATTGGTTAAAATCGCTTCGAAAATTATCCATTATTTGTCGTAAAAAGACATAAAAAGAAATATTGTGGGATATCCATAAGAGATAGACATATACCAAAAGAAAGTTTTCTGTAGACCTTTTCAATGTGTACAATACTCAGTACATTATTTTAATAAATCTCGTAGGGTTCAGCCTGCGTTTGAAATGTAAGCGAAAAAAATTTAATAATTTACGACATCACATTAGAAACCTCAAAAATAACAGTATTTTTCCACTATTTAATGGATGTAATTTTAAATATAAACCTTTCTCTTGAATCACTCTATCTATTAAAAAAAACCGCATTAAAATCTGTTGTGTATTTTAAAAGATTAAAACATACATAGGGATATAGGGATAGAGAAAGCGACTTTGTTTTGTACTATGTAGTGATGATGATGTGCCCTATAAAGATTGATGACAATAATCTTTTTAAATCATCTAAAATTAATCGCAATAAAACCAATTATCCATCTCTTATTGAACATACAAACTAACTCATCAAAAGAACTATACGGACGAAGTTTCCGGGCAAAGTAAATTAACCTCTATCCCAAATTAAACGAAAAACTATTGGTAGAGTCGCAAAAAAGTAACAGCGGGAAGTTGAGCGTCCTCGGACGCTAGTCGTACGGCTCGCAAGAAAAATTTAATTTTCGTAGAAAACTTCGCATGTTCTCTCTTAAATTACTGACATGGTACACGGTGAACTCTCTTTATTAAATCGAAGACGTTGTTGGAAATAAGAAATAAATACATCGATAGATATATCATGTGAAATATTGGGATATCTATTACATGATACATTATAAGATAATTATTTGTGGTATATTTGACCCCCATTGAGGTGTCGGGTTAGAATGTCACCTCCCCGTTTCTTCCCCTGGGTGGCGTAAGACTAAGGGAAAAGTGCGCCAAATAAGCAGCATGCCACTTCTCAAGTGGATGTGGGTAGGGTTTTGTGTGCATTAGACGCGCAACGGGGCTGTATACCATCTTAGTGCCCTGCCAGGGTTTTATACAATATGTTCGTGTGTTCCTGTCTTATATGTTGTTAGCGAAAACATATTATTCTTAATAGGTTTTATGTGTTTCTTCCAGTGTGTTAGAGAAAACATTTTTATAACCCTGAAACTGTGTCCGGTGAGTGGCAATAGGCTCGCCCCCTATCAGTTGGGACCAAAACCCAATTGGCGAAACGTGGGTGTTTACACACCTCTGCCTACCCCATCGGGGGATACAAGCGTGATTATATGTATGTATAAGTTTATTGTTATAAAGGCATCTCTTGCGTCGAAATTCGTTTTATTAGGATGCTTTCGGAAGTACCCATGAATATTGAAAAATATCACGACCGGACTTACCATTTTAGGCTCGACACAAAATGAAGTAGGTAGCAGCAGACGTCCTACATACTACTACTGCCAACGATGTGAATGCTATGCTGCCAGCAGCTGCCACTATACACTGGGTACACTATACAAGGATTGAGTTTTTCATAATCCCCACGCTTGGCAGGCGTCTTAGGGATCACAGTGTAAGATAGCAGTTCCTCAGAAGGTGCTGCTGTTCATCTTCCGGTATTTCACCTTAGTCGCCTCTTACGACACACTCGGGAAGAGATATGGGTGATAATCTAGCTTGGTACCCCACGGGCGTGTATCTTGTGACATTGGGTGTACCTACTACCAAAAAAACATTCACATGTATGCGAAGGTCTTTGTTCGACGATGGATGATATGACTGTTCACGTTATATATATATTTGTAATTTTACAATACAGTTGTTATTTCTCATGTGCCTGTAATGTCATGATTCTAGGCTTTCAAGAACAGCTGCCGGAACACAATGTTAGCTGCTTGGTGACAGATTTTCTACTTAAAGTTAGTTAACCAGGCAAGCATTTTTAAAACTCCCTTCAACGGTGAAGCTCAAGTCGGCGGTGGGGTTCGAACCATGGACCTACGGCACCGCAGTCCACAGCTATTTCTGCTCGGCTATCACTATTTCAAATACCATTAATGTTTCATCTACGCGAAACCAACTGGTGTAGTTGCAGAAACTGTAAATCATTTTTATAGCAAACTATATCATTATAGCGCCATAAAGTTTAATACAGACGACGCTCGAGGCAAAGCTTTTCAACAATATTAAGTTCCCAGAAGACAACAACACATTATAACCCTAAACAGTTACGAAGTGTTACTCAAATACGTAAGGATTGATTAAACGAAGCTTTTTTCCACCAACGTGATGTCATCCGACATCTCAGAGTGTAAACGTACAGATAGAGTTTTTTTTATATAATTGTTCTGTTTGTTATAACGCCTGCTATAAGGATTACTATTAATATTTACTAATTATATTAATAATATAAAAATATATTATCTCACGTCAGCTTAGGTAAAATATTAGAATTGTCACGAGATATAATTATATATTATTTAAGTGGTTTTTTTTAATGTAATTTACGATTCCGATTGTTATTATTAAATATGGATTTCCGCAAAGTTACGCCTGAATCTATTCATTAATTTCACGTGTATTTTTTTAGATTATATTTTTCATTGTAATATCATCAAAATTGAATGATTATAGATAATGTTGCAAATGCTCGGCTTACAAACTACTAACCTAGAGAAGTAAATCTGTCGCCTAGCACCTTAAAGTGTATTCTAGCAGATGAGCCAGTAACTCTAGGTTAGCCTAAATAACATTTTTGACCGCAGCTTATCAACAGATGAAACTGTGGTCAAAGGCTAGCAAAAAAAACAAAAACTGTCAAAAGCGAAACCGGTCTCTCTCTTTTAAAGCCCTAAAAGAGAGATGACTTGCTCCATTGAAGTAAGTAGAAAATCTGTGTCACCAAGCACCTAACAGTATGTTCCGGCAGGCTCCTTGAGAGCCAGTAAATTATATGTACATGAGACTTAACAATTGCATATCTCAGGGTAACGGGCGCAGTGCAATTCGTCACTTGTGACGTGTACATCTGCTATACGCAGAGATTACCGCTTAACGTCAGGGTGTACCTCGTGCTTGTTTGTCATAGTACAATAATAAAAAAAAAAACACGTGAACAAATAAAACGTTTGATTGACAGCTTCAAAGCTTAATCATCAGTCGGCGTTTGATGGTTGAATATACGATAATGGATATTATATCATACGATCTAAAGGAGATCCACAACTAGCCTTAAAACCTTAGGCCTATAATGAACTAACATAATTCTTAACCAGTTAAGTTTATAGATGGACCCCGTAACAATAATGATCTATAATTAATAACTTTGTCGCACAATATATTATTACTTTAGAAAAAACAAAATGCATGTTGAGGTGCTAAGAAGTTTTTTTTGCTCATTTACCTTCTCAAGTATTGCATTATTTAAATTTAAAATTATTGCATTATTTAAAATTAATTTAAAATTTTAAAGGGGGGCTCCTTTAAAATTTTAATAGTTATTTATTATACAATTAAGCAAATTTTTTTTAAGTCCCAATGACTTTGCACAATCGCACTTACTCCAAGATCTTCTTTAAGTGATTCTTATATAGACGAGCAAATTTAAAGGCGCCAGCCCTAAATTATTTGCTCGGGTGTGAAATACACAATTTTTTAACACTACCAGCGAGAAAATTAGCAAAAAGTATGTAATGCCGCTCCCGTGGAGTGCCGGGCTAGAATGTCACCCCCTCCATCTCTACCCGTGGGTGTCGTAAGAGGCGACTAAGGGTATCACACCAGAAAGTGGGCAGCAGCACTTTCTGAGGAACTGATATCTCACACTGCGATCCCTAAGCCGCCTGCTAAGCGTGGACATTATGGCAAAACCCCCCACATCGGGGGAGGCTGTGTTCAGCAGTGGACTATCCTGCTGATACAGTACAGTACAGTATGTAATGCAGAATATTATTTTCCAGCATTTTCGTTATATATTTTTTTTTCCAATAACTTTAAATCGTTTAATTTTTCGTGAGCTGAATCACTGTGTCATAAGTATACTGAAAAGTACCGTTAGCTTGCATCACAACAAAACATATTTCTGAACAATTTGCTTGCTACTATAGTCCGGAAGAATATTGCTACTGAAACTTAGAAGATAGATCTTTAACGGTCGATAGAGTTCTGAAAGATGGTTGGAAGAAGTTAGTCGCGGATGATAAATAGTTTTCAGAATATACGGACGAGGAAAGTTTAAGAGCATAATGAGAAAATGTCATGTTCTGCAGTTAGTTTCCGGATATTTTTTCCTCTCTTTGTCACACTCGTAGACTATATCTGAGTGTTAGAGGGTGTGCTTCTATGGATAGTAATTATAATTCCTTAAATTTTTCAACACATTTTCGTCCTTCGGAATTAAGAGTATTTAAAATGATATATTACGTGATATTTTTAAACTTCTTAATAGTTTTAATCATAATCATTTATTTCGCTATATTCTTGTGTACAATAGATATTTTTTTTTTTCAATGGCGGTATGCCTTTACTAAACAAATACTACAAACTATATACAACACTACAGCTACTACAATACTACAGCTACTACAGTAAAAGCATTTGGACTCATAGGGAGTCCAAATGCTCTAGCCCACTATCAGTTGGCAGCGTGCCCAGCATGCTGGCAGCATTAAATAATTAAATATGCACTAACAACATGTAACCCTGATGGGCACTCTAGAGTTTATTGGACTCTGGGTAGGACTAAAGTTTTAAAACTATAATCTTATTTAAAATTAGTTCAAAAGTATGTCATAGTCTCAAAGTAACTATCTTGAAACTGTATATTACTTGGTTAAGTAGATAAATATTTATCATGAATACTAGGACTAAACGTTGATAAATTACTTGCATAAATATTTAATACAATTGATTAATTTTATTATGATGTTATATATTTACTTCATAGCGAGCTAAACAATTTACAGCAATAAGAAAAAAATCATTACCTCATTCAAAATGTTTCCTTCCGTTGTATTGTGTACAGTAGTACTAGTTAGTCTAAGCAACTTATATTTTACTTTTACAATTTATATTATACACAACTTGTTAATATTGTAAATAAACAAAACGTACATCGTTTTGTTTTCTACTTCCATTTTATCACATTACACACGCTTTTCAGTAATGAAGGTAAATGATCGTCTATCCATAGACCGTCTGTCATACACATATCATACATATTAAGTTAGGGCATTTTGCGAATGCTTGCCTGGCTAGCTACCAACCTCAAGTAGAAAATCTGTTGCCAAACTAGGTTAGCCTCCTCAACAATTTCTTCACCACATCATCACTTACTATAGGAAAGAAAGTGGTCAAAGGATAGACTTTCAGCTATAAAAAACAAATTTTAAATTCGATATTAGTATAAATAAAAAGTAATACTGATTCCTAATCTAGAAATATGATATGCATAAAATTTCACTGAAACCAGATAATTGCGGGAGGCGCGTGACAACTTCTCAACATAGGATATCCTAGTATAGGGGGCTAGTGTAAACTAGACATTTTAGTGTAGAAAAATCAAATCAATGTTATTCCTAGAGTACTAAGTATATTCAGTTACAATAATGCCAGCATACCTACTATAAGATATATGATTCGTAGCTATAATTCGTAAGAGATTTAAAAGTAGAGTGCACAGAGCGCTTTCCGTACAAACGTAGTTTCGTCATATTTTAAATACCCAGTTTTCAAACTTGGTGCAATTGTGTACGCATATGCTTCTGGTATATTATTTTTTGATTTATTATTTATTATATCCCTAAATGTCAAAATAATAATTCCCATACAAACATATTTTTCGAATTATTTTTGAAAATACTTTATTTTACGGAAATCTGGCAAACCAGAAACATACATATTATATTAAGCTCAAGGATATACATGCAAAGTTTCACCGAGTTTTACACTTAGTATTTAAAATATGTCGAAACTAGTTTTGTATGGAATGCGACCCGTGAAGTCTACTCTTAAGTGTTAACTACAACCTAAATTTTGGTGTTTCCTATATAACACACTGTTTTTGCATAAGAAACGATGCATATTATTTATTATTAATTACAGAAAACTTGAGCTTGAGCTTAATAATATTGATGTTTTTATACGAAACACCCATAGAGGTTCAATTTACTCTCAATCATTTCTAATAGAACGCAAAATGACATCCCAGGAACGCTGAAATGAATTCTAAAAGAAAGCGCCAAGTCTCATGAGAATTTTCCACTTGAACCATAAACACGGTGAATCTTCAGCTGAGCATTCTAAGAATTGTTTATTCCTAGATTTCGCTTTGATTTATACATTCTGAAACGTTTTCCGACTCACGTAACAACAGAAAAGCATTTAAATATTATCTCCTTACTAGAGTTATGACAATCCCGGATTTTTTCCTTGGTTGTTTTTGAACACCCAACCTGTAAACCGGTTAAATCCGGTCAAATATTTTAAGTGTAAGTAACATAGCGGTGCATTTATGCGCAAAATTCAACAAATCGGACTAGAATTAAAATCGTCTTCTGTTCTAAGCGCCGGATAATGTGTCTTTCAGGTAGTGTGTACATATTTGATACCGATATATTGATTACCAAGGAACTATACATTTGAGCCCATATTTTCATGCTCTTCTTATGGAACAACACGAGGCCCACCTGGTGTTAAGCGGCAACCTCAGCCTATAAGAGATACAGTGTGTCACAAGTGGCAAACTCCACTGCGCCCATCACCCTGTGACAAAAAGGTTTTAAGTCTCATATGGCTGTAATTTCACCGGAATACAGTAATGAGAAAATTAATGCCTATAGGGGGAAAATTAATGCCTATAGGTATAGTGGTATATATAAGTGTAGTGGCAGTACTTCCACTATACCTTTTTTGAAGCAATGATGGCCGAGCGGTAATAGCTATGGACTTTCGTGCTGCAAGTGGGGATCGAACCCTGGGATTCGATCCTTACCGCCGGCTTGAGCTTCACCGCATGGTGGAAGGGCATTTTGCGAATGCTCGCCTGGCTAGCTACCACCGTCAAGTAGGAAATCTGTTCCCATGCACTGTCACCTGCCTACCTAAGGTTTTTAGGTTAGTTTTTAATGGGGTGGTCAAGTACACTTTCACTTTAAAACACAAACTTACCCAGATTTTGGGGCTTGTAAGTAGTTTAGAACTTGTAGATTTAGTTAAACTGAGTCTTTAGTAGTAGTTGCACAGAGGATGGCTGGGGTCAAAGTGATCGCGATTCCTCGTTGAGGAAAGACATCAAGTTGGGCGGATGTCGGGGGCGAATTTCATTACCATATATGGTAACGAAAAAAGCCTCCAAAACCGTTGGCGTCGCAAAGCCAATGACTGCACTTGATTTTGAAAATATTTTAAGATGCAACGTTCCTCTAGCGGAACTCAAAAACCACCATCATGGTATTTTCTGACAGACTGGATTGACATTTGTTTTAACTGTCAATAGTCGAATTGAATGGAGTAAAGGAAGAAGAAGAAGAGTGTTGCTACTAGACTTAACGTTGTGATTGTTATGCGCGACCTCTATTGGTGAGTCGCTGAACTACCTCAGCGCGCGGTAGTTAAGGTTGACCTAGGTTCTTTCTAAATTCAGATGGAATTTAGATAGACGTTTGGTCGTTTGCCTACAGATGGCGCGCTGATTTAAATTAGTATTTAGTGAAATTTTTAATTATTAAGTTAACCGATATTTTTAGATCGGTTACATATCTCCCCACCCAAGAAAGAATTTTTTTACTAGAAAAAAAAATTCACTAGCCTTGAGCAGTTCTAAGAAAAAAAATAAAAATACTTCACCTAAGACCTAACTTTGAGTATCTTATATAAGCTACAGAAACTCCAGTATATGATCTTAAGTTATTAACTATGTCTATGTGCAGATACACACCTAAGTATTTCCTAGAATTCCCCTCCATCGTTTGGATTAGATATCCCAAGAAACGATTAATTGACAGCAATATATTGAGAGGAATGGAATTTGTAGGCTGCAGAAGTTAACTTCTATGAACAGCTAGCTACATTATAGGTATGAATAACACACTAGAACATAGTCAAGTTAAGTACTTATAGTAGACATTCATGGATTATTTTTTTAAATATAAGTTCCATAATTGCCTAAGTTAAATTAAATTTTAAGACAGAGAAGTTAAACAAAAGGAAATTCTACATTAGGCTTCTTTTGAGAGTCTGTAACCCGCTCTAGATAATGGCTTGTTTTAGTGAGTTATCCACCGCTCAGTACAATAGGCTTGTTTTTAAAGTGTTTGTACAACCGCACTCTATTTGAAGAGTTACCATCTGGCACGTAAAAGAATGATTTTAGCATGTTATAACACTATTCCCTTGAAAGTGGAGAGTGACAAAGAGTATTTAAGGAAGTTAAATTAATTCAGTATATAAGTTAAGATGTATAGTTTGTAGTACATTGTATGTATTGTAGTTAAATTATAATATATCTTATGCCATCATTGTATATATGATATAAATAATGATCAATATAAGCAAGGATCACAAGTTATTAGAATACTAGAAGTATATAAGATACTGTTACCTATAAGATTAGTTGTATATAAGGATTTATTTTTCCTATATAGATAAGAATATTTTAAGAGATTATTAAAAAGTTGCACTCTATGAGTTTGGTTTTATTTACCAATATATTTTAGTTATTTAAGATACATAGAATATGCGTTTTAGTTGTAAGATTGTATATTTAAAGCTTTAATAAATTAATTCATAGTATGAATTTGGTTTTATTTGAGAATTTCTATATATTTTAAGTCGACAACAAGTTATTCAGTACAAAGATTTGCAATTGTTAAGAAAGTGAAATAATTACTAGGATATGTATTTACTTATTTTAAAATCTTAGATATGCCAAGAGCAGTATATTATGCAGGCAAAAACTAAGGATCAAAACAAAAAAAATTTCAGTTAAGTCATATACAAGAAAAGTCAATTAAGTTTAAATGTGACATTTTAAGTTTTTAGAGACAAGTTTTTCAGAAAACCTATTATTTATATTACTGTGATAGTAAGTCATAGTATTAATGTAGATTTCTATAATATATTTAATTCAATTTAGTTGAATTTTAGATATTCAGTTGAACATTTTTCATATAGTCAGTCGTTAAAAATAAAAGAAGTTAATACTGAGATAAGTATTAACTAAAAGAACTTTGATATGTCATAAGTGTAGCCTATTCATATCAATAAGTTCATAGAATAGCAGTAAAAGATAAGATTTAAAACGACATTTGAAAAATTTAGAGTTCAGTTGAACTTTGGAGAATGGTATTCTCCGTTGCAAGTTTATAGAAAATAATAAGTTATTAGGTAGTGCCACTTCATATGCAAATCCAGCTATTTGCAGAGATAAAAAGTTAAGTTGTAGACTCATGTTTGAAGTAGTGAAAGTATACTTGACCTATATACCCAATGACAACAGTGTCATACAAGGTCAAATAAAAAAATATTTTAGAGGGTACAATTTTTTCCAGATGAAAAAAACACGTAGGTAGAATTAAAATTGAGGTGTGTGCTATTTATAAGCTGAAGAGAGGTTATGAAACAGAATATTAGATATTATTTAAGAAAAATTAATTAAAATTGCAAGGTTGTAAAAAAAACTAAAATTTAATTTTAGAAAAAAAAAACAAGTTCGTTGAAGACGATAATAGGTGGATTTCCTACCACCTGGGTATAACCCGTGCCTTTTAGTCGCCTCTTACGACATGCAGTGCTACAGCCGGCTTATTCTCAGGCCCCGGGCCAGCACAGGGCCAATCACAACTTATAAATAACACACACAAAAGGAACACAATAAGACACAGTATAAAAATTACAAAGCAAGTATGGCAGAGCCACACCCAAGAAAGTTTGCCAAACCAACCTGTCTGATCCTAATTTGTATGGGCGCCAATGTCACCTGCCTACCTAAGGTTTTTAGGTTAGTTTTTAATGGGGTGGTCAAGTACACTTTCACTTTAAAACACAAACTTACCCAGATTTTGGGGCTTGTAAGTAGTTTAGAACTTGTAGATTTAGTTAAACTGAGTCTTTAGTAGTAGTTGCACAGAGGATGGCTGGGGTCAAAGTGATCGCGATTCCTCGTTGAGGAAAGACATCAAGTTGGGCGGATGTCGGGGGCGAATTTCATTACCATATATGGTAACGAAAAAAGCCTCCAAAACCGTTGGCGTCGCAAAGCCAATGACTGCACTTGATTTTGAAAATATTTTAAGATGCAACGTTCCTCTAGCGGAACTCAAAAACCACCATCATGGTATTTTCTGACAGACTGGATTGACATTTGTTTTAACTGTCAATAGTCGAATTGAATGGAGTAAAGGAAGAAGAAGAAGAGTGTTGCTACTAGACTTAACGTTGTGATTGTTATGCGCGACCTCTATTGGTGAGTCGCTGAACTACCTCAGCGCGCGGTAGTTAAGGTTGACCTAGGTTCTTTCTAAATTCAGATGGAATTTAGATAGACGTTTGGTCGTTTGCCTACAGATGGCGCGCTGATTTAAATTAGTATTTAGTGAAATTTTTAATTATTAAGTTAACCGATATTTTTAGATCGGTTACAGCACCTAACAGTGTGTTCCGGCAGCAGTCCTTGAGAGTCAGTAAAATTACGGGCACATGAGACTTAATAACTGTATGTCTCAGTGTGAAGAGCGCCGTGCAATTCATCTCTTATGACGAAATGCATCTGTTGCAGGCAGATGTGAGTCCACTTAACATCAAGTGGGCCTCGCACTTGTCCAGACAAAATTACACTAAAAATCTTCCCAGGAATTAACAACAAGCACATGATTCGATAAACTACCCCAAACAGACAAAAATATTAAAAATTACATCTAACCGTTTCAAATGTAATCAATACAAATAGTTTAAAAAAGTATATCAGATTTCATAAATAAACATCTCCAAAATCTCGCGCATAGCGTAAATCAAGTACAGAAGTCAGCGTTTGCCATAACCATAGACCACAAATAACTCTCTATACTCTATGTCTTAGTTTTTAAACCTTTTCGATGTTATCAGTTTCAATTTATCCGGCATCCATATTTAGTTACAACTCTACTCTCCTAAGAAGAAAACAACGAAAAATCCTTCTCACGGGAAACACGTTACTTCATATTCCTCGAATAATAAATCTTTTAAGGGGAGACACATCTGTCAAAAGTGTAAAATATGTATTTCTTGTGCGTTGTCTTTTCTTCTTTAAATTATTAGGGTTACGAGCCACCAGATCTGTAGCGACGTCTATGATCAGATAAATAATAATTGTTGTTTATTTACCAGAATTACAACAAAATGGTTTATATCTTAAGTCAAAATAAAACGTGTTAACAAACATTTAAGAAAATTTATAAAAGGTTCTTCAGTGGTTACTCCGGTAGACGTCGTCTTCTTCTTCGAGTGAAGCGGTGTGTTCCACGGGTCTTCAGCACGGGTGGCCCCTTTACGCGGCAGTCCTTCGCCGGCTGTGACTCAGTCGGGTCGCGGGGTGAGTGTCAGGGTGAGTTCCACCACCGTCCTTGTCTTCTTCTTGTCTGTCTCACGTGGGAGCGAGACAGTTGCTTGCAGCTTTCTAGGTCGCGCGGCGGGTACAAGTACCGGTAGACGTAGAGTTGCCAGGCCACCCACTAGGTGGACTGACTGGTGATATCATGAGAGTCACGGGTAAACAATGTCTACAACTGGCTAGTAACCGTTCATTGTAGTTTTTCGTTGTGTTTAACAGTCTTCCGGCTGATGATGATGAAGTTTTTTTAACAATAAATGGCACCGACTTCAACACTCAAATATGTGAAATAACTTGTTAAAGTTATGCGGACGATATTGTATTCTTTTGAACCATCATGGTACCGACTTCAACAAGTTAATTCAGATACTTGAGTGTTGAAGTTGGTGCCATTTTTTGGTAAACAAAAAAAAACACCTTTTTAGTGACCCTTGTTGCTACTTATGGGATCGATTGTCAATCACTGTCAATGACTATATCATCAAAACTTTTCAATTATTGGAGTGTAACTCAATAACGGCTTGACCGATTTTAATGAAATTAAAATAGGACTACACAGCAAGCATCAGCATTCAAATAAAAAATAATTATCAAAATCGGTTCACCCAGTGAAAAGTTCTGAGGTAACAAAGATACATTTTAAATTGATTTATTTCTTGTAGTAGTAGCGTTTACGAATTACACTGATTTTGTCCCGTGGGGTGCCGAGCTATAATATCACCCCCCAAACCTGTGGATGTCGTAAGAGGCGCCTTAAGATAAAATACTGGAAGGTGGGCAGCACCGCCTTCTGAGGAACTATTATATTAAACTGCGATCCCCAAGACGCTTACCAAGCGTGGGGATTATGGCGATTCCCCCTTAATATGGGAGACTGTGTTCAGCAGTGGACAATCCGGCTGATATAGTTGTAGTAGATATTATAATTAGTAGTATATTATTGGGAATTCTGTCCCACCTTGTCGCTCGGCGAACAAGTTCGCCTTCACGACGGTGTGTCAGAAATTCCCAATAATATACGTTCGATTTCATTGAAAAAATGTAACTGAAACAGGATTCGCTGATAGACAGGGTGGGACAGAAATGCCCATTATTATACGTTCGATTTCATTCGCGACGAAGCTTCAGAATGTGTAAATTTACACGATCAGCTAGATTAAATTAATCTGTAAGTGTGGAAAAATTACTAGGTTTGTCTATTTAAATGTTTAAATAGACAAACCTAGTAATTTTTCCAAATATTTAAACTTTTACTTAAACATGCAAATTTAAGTAAAAGTTTAAATGTAAGTGCCTGCCTGTAAGTATAGTCAAGAACCTTGTATGATATATAAAATGTATATATGTATGGATGTATATATAAATTCAATATAAAAACGATTAACGATTAGATACATTTATTATATTATGTACATATTTTTACTTATCAAAAAATCGCGGTGGATTTGGAAATAACAAGTCCGATGATAATACAAACTTCTGCAGTGCTCGCCACTGCGGAGACTCAGCGTTCGTCTGGACTTTGATGCGGACGAGCGCCTTCTTCCACAGCTCCAGGGAGTCGGCGGCACGCGCGTCCTCCGTCTTATAAACTTTACAGTCGACGTAGTAGTCGCCGTCTGTAGTCGTCGTACGCCGCTCGCACCTGTTGCCCACCCGATTGACGAAAAATGAAGGCAGCTGCTGGTTTCCATCTTCATTGTGCGTTGAGGCGGGATCGCGGTTTTGATTGACTCCGAATATATCGGAGACAGTATGAGGTTTTTTACTGAAACAAGCAAGAAAACCTTTGTTAATTAATGTTCTTTATATTATCCACCTGTTCATCGTTAGCATACAATATATATCAATAGAAAATTATGTTGAATGGTAGACCTATTATGTGCGCACTGTACAACTCGCTGTTTGATCATCTGTACTTTGGTTGATACAATCCCTAATCTCCAAGCCTTTGCATATCGAAAGTGAATCGGCTCGTTCATATCAAACGTGCTCTGTCTTGGATAGGGCCTAAACCCTATCTGTATCAGCCTTTTTAGCATCCCACTGCTGGGATATAGGCCTACCCTCAAAGGGCGATTAGGCCAAGTGCAGGTTGGTGGATTCACATGTGCTATTAAATTTCTTCTCAGGACACATGCAGGTTTCCTCACGATGTTTTCCTTCACCGAAAAGCTAGTGGTATGATCCGTACATAAGTTCCAAAGAACCTATTGGTACAGGCCGGAGTCCGGGTCTTCCCTATGTTAAGTAACGTTATTTTAGCTATCATAAGATAAGGTAATAAAAATAGTACAAATTTATAAGTCAAATTTACCTTGGTGTAGTTGAATCCGTTGTTGATGAACGCGGCTTACGCTTCTTACTGTTGTCTGCAGCGGGTTTGCGAGTGGGTTTGGTGTTCCCTGCTGGCTCCACGCTCGAGCATGATTGATAGTATTCGCACTCAGATTCAGACCTGAAATAAAGAATTAAGATGTAATTATTTACGCAATTGATAAAGTTACTTAACATAAACGGGAGGTCCGTAGCTACTACGTAAGCCGGTTGTGGCGAGGAGCCGTTCTAATTCCTTGCCATCAGATATGTTGAAGCGTATAAAGCAACAAACAATACGTCTGAAGGTACTTACATTTTCCAGTGAACTTGATAAGTAACTGATTGATGGATTGGTGGTGCAGCCTTCGGTGGGTGACAGCGGATCGTTCTTGAATGTTTGCTTGACGGGTCAGCTGGCAGCAGCGCAGGACTGTCGTTGAAGACTGATGGTCCCAATGGCAGCAGAGATAGCGCAGGAGGCAGGGATTCGTTCTTCAGGGCTGGTTCTGTTCTTCTATGATGACTTCTTGCAGATTACTGGATCACTTGCAGGCTTCGATTCGTTGACGAATACGTATTGAAGAAAATGAGCCGCTTATAAGGTGAAAACTCGCGATAATTCACTATATTAAAAATCATCGCTAATGTTTAGGTGATATTGTAAAAACCAACTCTTTTTTTTTGCCGTATTAAACTTAAACAAAATAATGACTAAGTAATTATTTCAACTGTCGATGCAGCGAAATAGTTAGGGTTGATATATTTATATTATTGCGTAAACTAAAGCAAAACAAATACCAAAGACAATGTGTATGTGAGTGCGCGACATCCTTACCTGAAACTGCTGACCGACGCTCGCGGATATTTCGACATCACGTTTGGCAAGGCAAGTATCAAGTGTCGGTTCGGTATAATTTATTGCTTATTTTGAAAGACAGCTGTCTGCACAGTTTTAAAAGTAATTTAAAGCTGTGCAGGCAGCTGTAAATAAAATAAATAATAAATTCAATTAATTAATAAAGTTCAAGAGCGACGCATAAATCAGCAGGTAATATTTAGCATTTTTTTTTTTTTTTGTTACACATTTTTTTATTTGTATATATAAGCTATGTTATATAATTATTTTTTTTTAGATACAACCACTTAGACTACTTGATCACAAGATTAATTCTGTAACGTTCACGGCTGTGGTTTGAACCTTGAATTGGATCGTGCATCTATTAATTATCAGGTAATATATATTTTTAACACCATTGTAATAGATTAAATCATTTTAAATTTTTTTTTTTTTTTTTTTTTTTTTTACCATTATATAGAAACTATAATTTTTTTGTTTTTAGGACAAAAATTTCACTACGATTGGGTGATGTGATTTGGTGACCAAAAAATCGGGATAATCCTAAATTGGAACTTGGATAAATTATCAGGTACCTATATTGTAATTTTTTTATTTAAAGTTATTGTTTATAGTAAATCTTTTTTTAATTTTCGCTACAATTACATACGCATGCTAATTATTATTATTTTTTTACAATTTTAGGAAGAACATCACGGAGGATCTTCGATTACTTTGACCGAAAGTGTTAACCTACGGAAGACCGTAAAGCAGTCCTGGTTTGGTGATAAGAAATCCTAGTGCATTACTTAATTGTTTATGCTTAATTGTTTAAACTAATATTTCTGAAACAAGAAAAGGCACTCATAAAAATAGTAAGTATTAATAATCTATTTAAGGTTAAATTCAGTATAAAAGTAGTCGTAGGTCTTAGTTAAAGTAAAAATGCCGCATTGTTCAGTTTGTAAAGTAGATATAGATAATCGTCGGTGGTCCGGTCATTTACGTAGTAATGTTCATAAAAATAATAGCAAAACTCTGATGTATGACAATGTTGAAATAATT
The DNA here is from genome assembly GCA_963890685.1 of Plagodis pulveraria. Taxonomy (NCBI): domain Eukaryota; kingdom Metazoa; phylum Arthropoda; class Insecta; order Lepidoptera; family Geometridae; genus Plagodis; species Plagodis pulveraria. The sequence continues at coordinate 8,755,256 of OY982962.1, read as the reverse complement.
GATTCTTCTTTCAAAAGAAGAATTACAAGTTACCGGATCACTGCAACTAATGAACAAATAAATAATTTCCCTGAAATATTTCTTAATAACATCAGTAAACATGTAAAAAACCTTATAGATAGGTCGCTACAAAAGCATACAGGTGTTAAGATTAATTTAGAACTATTTTCTTATTTTCTTTTGTATAAAAATGATGAACAGGAATTGAAATCATTTTCTACAAAAAACTTTATCATACATGTACATTATGACTTTGATTTAATTTATAAACCAGCAATCGAGACCCTTTTAAAGAAAATCGAAGAGTTTCAGGAGAGAGATAGTGGCTGGACGTTTCTGTGCAATTCACATTTAGAAATAAATATTAGTAAGTATCAGCCTCTCAGCGGATCAAAATTTATTTCTTTACCAAAATATATAAGGAATAAAAAGGCATGTTTGAATATTCAAAACAGAGATAAGTATTGCTTTTTATGGAGTGTTGTAGCAGCTTTGTATCCTACAAATAGTCATCCTGAAAGAATTTCGTCATATCCACATTTTCGAGACGTTTTAAATATTAATGATTTGTCTTTTCCAATTACATTTTCTGATATAGCAGTGTTTGAAAAAAATAATCCTTTTTTAAATATTTTTGTTTATGGATTAAAAAATGACAAGATAGTAACTGGGCCTTTGTATAAAACATCAAATAATAAATCTAGAAGCATCCATCTACTATATTTAGAAAATAATACTGATTCTCATTACTGTTTAATTACCAACTTTTCTCGTTTAGTCAGATGTCAGATAAGCAAACATCATGGTAAATTATACTTTTGCGAAAACTGTTTGTTATTTTTCCCTGATTTGCATCAAATCGAAACACATTTGTGTGGAGGAGTTGCCACAGTTTTACCAGAACAGGGATCAATTTTAAAGTTTAATAACTATGAGCGAAAACAAAATATTCCATTCGTCATATATGCTGATTTCGAAACATTGCTTGTACCCAACGTTGACTCGACATTAGACACCGTCAATACGTCATACTTGCAACGACACGTGCCAGCCGCGTTTGCCTATAATGTTGTTTCATCATCAAATAACTTAGTCGATGGGTTTAGGAGCTATCGGGGGGAAGATTGTATTTCGAAATTTATACAATATTTAATTGAAGATGTTAAAGCAATACATAGAACTCTGTCCAAAACCGAGAACATGATATTTACAGAAAAAGATGCTCTGCATTTCGAACATGCTATCACATGTCACATATGTGAAAATTTACTGTGGAACGATAGAGTTAGAGATCATTGTCATATAACTGGTCGATATCGAGGCGCAGCACATCGTCATTGTAATCTGCAGTATAAAACACCTAAATTTGTTCCAATATTTTTTCATAATTTATGCGGATATGATTGTCATTTATTCATTAAAAAGTTAGCTGAACTCCCTGGTCAAATTAAAATTATTCCTAAGACTAAGGAAAAATATATAACATTCTCAAAGTTCATCCCTATTAGTGCTAATGAGATTATACAGCTAAGATTTTTAGATTCCTTTAACTTTTTAGCATCAAGTTTAGATAAGCTGGCGAAAACCATGCAGACAGACGATTTTGTTTATCTACAGTCTCATTTTCCTGATAAAAAACAATTTAGTTTATTAACACGAAAAGGCGTATACCCGTATGACTTCATGTCACATTGGACAAGTTACGATGAAAAATCGTTACCGCCTAAGCACAGTTTTCATAACTCTTTGACTAACGAAAATATTTCGAATGATGACTATGAACATGCTCAAATTGTTTGGAGTGAATTCAACATTACAAATATGGGTGAATATACTGATTTATACCTAAAAACGGATGTACTTTTATTGACAGATATTTTTCAGAATTTCCGAAAAACATGCAAGCAACATTATAAACTCGACCCCGCGTTTTATGTAACTGCGCCTAGCCTATCTTTTGATGCAATGTTACTCAAAACAGGTGTACAATTAGAACTCATATCAGATTTAGCTATCGTGAGGATGATTCAAAGCGGTATTCGAGGGGGGTTGTGCATGTGTTCCCATCGATATGCAGAAGCCAATCATAAATATATGTTAGAATATGATGCTGCAAAGCCCTCCTGTTTTATATTCTATGCTGACTGTTGCAATTTATATGGTTTTTCGCTTTGTAAAGCTTTACCCTACTCTAGTTTTAGATTTCTTAGTCAAGATGAAATGGATAATTTATGTATTGAGAAAATTAAAAGCGATGCTGAATGGGGATTTATATTAGAAGTTGACCTTTTGTATCCTGAACATTTGCATAAGCTTCACAACGACTTACCATTTTGCCCTGAAAAATGTGTACCCCCTGGAGGTAAAACAAAAAAATTAATCGCAAATTTGTATAACAAATATAACTATGTGATTCACTATGTTCATTTAAAAAAGTGTCTAGAACACGGTCTAATTTTACGTAAAGTACACCGAGTTATTACATTTAGACAGAGTCCCTATTTAAAAAAGTATATAGAATTAAATACAAAGTTAAGACAAAACGCAAAAAATTCATTCGAACAAGACTTTTTCAAATTGTTAAATAACAGCGTCTTTGGTAAGACGTTAGAAAATACCGAAAATAGAGTATGTGTTCATTTGGTTAGTAAGTGGTGTGATAAATACAACAAGACAAAAAAATCTATATCCGCTGAGAGACTTATAGCTAATCCTTATTTCCATAGTGCATGTATCCTCACAGAAAATTTAGTTGCAATACAAATGAAACCAGATCGAATCATTTTAGATAAACCTATTTATATTGGATTCACTGTATTAGAGCTTTCTAAGTCACATATGTATGACTTTCATTACAATGTTGTCAAACCTTTTTACGGAGATCGAGTGCAGCTGTGTTACACAGATACCGATTCGTTTGTCTACAAAATTTATACCAATGATTTTTATCACGATCTGAAATACAATTTTTTGCAATATTTTGACACTAGTAACTACACCGATGAAAATGAATTTAACATACCTTTAAAAAACAAAAAAGTACCCGGGCTGTTCAAAGATGAAATGGGAGGACAGTATATTTCAAATTTTGTCGGGTTACGATCGAAACTTTATTCCATAAAGACTCATGATAAAATCATTAAAAAAGCAAAGGGAGTAAAATCGTGCGTAGTGAAAGATTTAAGCATCACAGACTATGAAAATATTTTATTTAATGGTGGTATAATCCGCAAAAAATATATGATGTTCAAATCAATTAAGCACGAGATATTCACTCAGAGTATAAACAAAATTGCTTTATCAAATAACGATGACAAACGTGCGATATCTGTAGATAAGGTATCCACACTTGCCTGGGGTCACTCGGCTATGCTAAAAGATGTGTAAATATTTTTAATAAACAATAATAGAATGTAAGCTATCCTTGTATTATATAACTTAGATATAATCTTAGAATAGGTAAAATTAACGAGGAATATGTGTAGGTGTTTAAATGTAATTGTATATATAAACCAATTGTAAATAAAGTGTCTGTGTAATTATAACAATATTGTCTTATTTATCTATCCGTGTTAAGTTATAACCGCTAGGTATGCTTCATTTGTTTAATAAAATTTAACCAATCTTATATCAAGTTTCAACAAACATACCTACGAATAGCAGGATTTTTATTACTTAAATTGCAGTTAGAAAGTGCTGACGATAATGTTGATAATAAATAGTCTACATACTTTCTTACAGGTTCTTTTATTTCTCTACCGAATTCGATCATGATCATTTTAACTGATTATTCGTGATGATGCAACCAACAGACAGAGAATCTTACAAATTTATAATACTAAGTACGATAAACCAGTATACTGGTAGTAAAGTCATTCTTTTATAAGACGTTTATTTTACAGTACCATGTAATAGATAGAGAGAGCATAATATACATCGTATCTATATTTAAGTAGGTCAGTTCATTGTCCTCCGGCTTTGAGACATAAATGCTTAGTTAGCTTTTTCATAGGTAGTGCCAACGATTAATAATAAATAGATATGACATGCGTTAAAAAATGCATGACCGATCTACTATATTACCGATGATTGATCACTAGAAGATGAATTATAACTATATAAAATTACACTTTTATAGGCTGCCTAAAACTAAAAATCGCATATGATTTTTGCAATATTTTAGTCTCTCATTTCAATCATGAATTTGAGTATATATGCGGTATCTATTTTTTATTGATCTATGGTTATCAAGTCAAGGCAGGGCCAATAATCACTGTAATTGTATTTTTTTGTTATTTCGTAAATATCACTGGCTTCGAGTAGTTGATTAGCACATCATAATCATGACATCGGTAAGTTAATTAATAATAATAAAGTTATTTATTTAATTCGAATTAACACTATGATTGTAACGAAGTGTATATAACAATACTGCTTAGTACATTACAATACATTTATAAATTTATTAACTCTTTGTTTCAGATTACTCAAGGATCAGACAATATAATATTCAGTCAATATGCCCAGGATCAGGATTATTTAAATGAAGCTGAGTTTAACGAGATGCGTTGCCATGAAGCTGAGTGCAGTACGAAATTAAAATTGGGGACGAAAGATAAGAGCCTGAAACAACGACGTCGAGAAAAACAAAAAAAACCAAATTCGTTAAAATCTTTCGTTATGAGTCGGCTCCATCAGCGAGGACTTAAGCTAATAAAAATTCAGGTCATAGACCTGTGTAATAACGTTCAAGCCAGTGACAGTGACAGTGACAGTGAAAATGTTTTGATAAAGGCACAATACATTGTTAAAGATGTTGTTGATAGCGTTATGGATGAAACAGAGTGTTTAGTTAAGAAAATATCTAAGTCTTTAATTGACAACGATTTCTACAACCTATAGTTATATAGGTTTAGTATTACATTGCATTGTATTTTATAAAATACCTTACATAATGAAGTATGTAAAATAAATGAAAAACTATTTACTTAAAAATTGTTTTATTCATTATCTAAAACTAGCAAGATAGGTACACATTTATTTTTGCTCTATATGTTTTCTCAAACATAATACATTTTTAAGCGCACATTGATTTGAATGCATAATACAATTTAAATTACTTCTTCCACAGTATTTCTTATGCAGTTCAGCTAAATTAGGACATTGATTTTCATCAAGTTCTGATATATTACAATTATGCACGCCTAGGTTATTTATCCATTTTACTTTCTCCAAACCCTTAACTAAAATTTTTTTATTTTCTAGGTATGGAACAATTAAACGTAGGAATTCTCTGTAGTCAATATATCCTTCGCTCCAGTAAATACCTCTATTTCTTTCCAACCATTTAACTTGCTTCTTTTCATCTCTTGTCAAATACTTAAACAGATATGGAGGTTTTATCAAAAACGTTTGTGTATAGTCATGAGTGGCGAAAGCTAATTCTTTAATTATAAAATTATTATGTAAATCTTTAAAGCCTTGAACATCCAATATAATAGTATCAGGATTCATGATAGTTTTTTCACAGTATTGCTCAACGGCTTATACTCAATTATGCAGTCATTCAAAATAAGGCAATATGCAGAAGTTTGATTGGGTATATCCGTATTGCTTTCAATTTCCACTCTCACATCCACAACAGGACCAGCCTTTAGATTATCTATTTGTCTCGAACAGTCTACTACAAACAATGGCGCTATGTCTTTAAATTGTTTTTCACTTAGTAAAGGCTCCGAACGACGTCCATAGTACGACTGTTGAAATCTTGTGTACTGCTCGTATAATAAAGCAAACCTGTTATGTGCAAAATTTGCATTTAGATTTTCATATGGAAAGTAGGATGAATTTAGGTAGACTCTAATATTGCGAATATTACAGTGGTCAAACTGAGACATATCAGCAGTCGGATGGTTTTTTCTATTTGTCTGTAAACCAATGACTACATATCTTGGTTTTTCTATTTGCGATGAAGTTTTGATAGACCACGTATGTTTTGTAGTTTTAGGTAATACAGGGTTTTCGTACAAATTCCAGTTTCTAAAAATCATCTGAAGTGGTCGATCTTTTTCCAAGACTTTAAGTAAGCCTATTTTTTCTTTGTCTGACACTTTAACATGCGGTACACGCCATATGATTTTATTAATCTGAACGTCCTCTACTACTTCACCAGTGTTAAGTTTTACAGAGTTCAAGTTAGTATTACTTCGCAACAATATTAATTCATGTCTACAATTTATTACGACCTTTTTAAAATCTTCAGCAAAGCCTAAAATATTACAAAGAGGGATGGAAGCAGAAAAATTACCACCATGAATATTTTTTATACCATCTATATTCCAACCCCAAGCATGAGATATTTTTGACTCACTCTCGTTCATCGATATTAACGATTTTATCGTAGTTGTAACACCTGCATTTTTTACATTATCAATTTCCACTCCGTTTAGTTCATACCTTATATCTTGAAATAAGTAGAGTAGAGAATTATTCGTGAATTGCACGCTACTTGCGATATCCTTTGAATCATTTTTCTTAACGATCACAGTTCCTTCTAAATAAAGAGTGCTTGCTGACGGTAGTATGTATAGATCTTGTTGGTTGATAGGTATCCGAATTTCATCATTCCTGTTGAAACTTGTTACATATGGCTTGTACGAATGAAATTCAATTCCTTCGACGGTGTTGTCATAGGTTGGAGCGGATAATACATCTAAAATATTCATTTTAGCAAACCGATTGCCTTAAGAAACGCCTTATTGTCTTTTGTCAATTTTATTTTCTTTTTAGAGCGATCTCTTCTTTGCTTGATAGCTTGAGTAGCACTGATATTTTTAGATTGTTGGTGCTCATATTTATTGTAGTCAATCATTTTTTCTTCTCAGATGTAGATACAGCTGTACTTCTTCACCGCGTAGATTTATTAAACTATTGTTTATGTCAAGCAACCTGATATGTATACAGCTTATGTTGTTCTGATTGATTGGAAAGTATATTGCGTTTTTCGGGATTTCTATAATACGGTATCCGGGAGGTACGTTGAGAGCAAATTCGTGCACAATGTGGCTGGGTTCTCCGTTTATGTATGAGCCGCTAACAATATCACATTCAATCCTGATCACGGTCGTAGGCAAAATGTTGACTGGAAACTCTGACACATGCCATTTATTTGCTTTCAAGATCTGCTTATTAAAGCCTAATAAACCTCTAAAAGTATCATCTTTAGTAAAATTAATATTTTTAGAACAGTACAAGGTAGTTTTCAAAGTATTGTTATTGCACTGTAGTTTAATTGTAGCATCTTTTATTTCAGATTTTAAATAATCACCAATATCTTGTAACTCGTAGCTGCCTTCTGGTATTTCAATTAATTCACTGGAACCATAATACAGCTTATTGTTTCTTGTGTCAATGTTTGGAATAGAATTAAATGTTGAGAAATGTAACAAGGCGCACTCATACTGTCCGTATAACTGCAACGAGTTAGGATAGTAAGTAGTTAAATCTGACGAATTTCCTGTTATCGACAATGTGAGAGACATTTTGCTAATGATTGAAATAAAAGAAATCATAAGATTTATACGTTTTTATTCCAAAAATTCTGTAAGTATTTTAAACATAAGTGACCACAATTTATAGTATCGAATTTCTGAAATCTTATGTAATTATAATAAACATTACAATTTTTAAAATACCGCATCAATTCCATTGGAGGTTTCAAATCACCATAACTATCAAAATATTCACAATACTTATTAACTTTAACATAAGCTACCCAATGCGTTCCTTCATTTTTTGAATCATCTAGGTTAACGATACCACATTCTCTTCGTTTTGGCGTCCTTGGTAACTGATCTTTCATGTAGACTCCTCGAAAGTAGGGGATGTCGCTAGCGTGCATTTGGATATCTACATTAGTTAAGGCACGACTGGGTAGCTTTGTATTCAGTTTTTTTGAGATTTTATAAACAAACCTTTACCATTTTTATATGATTTAATATATAAACCCTTGCCTACGGCTAAAGCCTCCATAGTCTTATTATGTCGTTCTGTTTCTTTCAAACTTTCTTGAGCTGCTTTGTAATCGTTCACGGTTTTTGCTATGCCAGCTGCACCACCAGCTAAAGTTCCTAAAGCCGATAAGCCTGCAAAAATTGGGATTAACGGCAGAATTCCTCCAGTTTTCGGTATCGGTATTACTCGAGGTACTCGAATTTTAGGAATGCGTTGGATTCTTTTTGCAATTGAGTAAGCTGCGTTTACTAAAGTTTTATTACCCTTAGGCTTCATTTTTTTAATTTTTGATCTTATTTTTGACACAAAACTGTTAAAAGTTTTAACACCGGCACCTGACTTTAACTTGGCTTTCATAATTTTACTCACTAACCATGAGCTAAGTTTTTCACCTTTCCCAGCGTTTTTTGATTTAAGTCTTTGTTTGGCCATGTTTAATAGTTGTGAATCTGCTTTATGACGATTTATTAAGTCAGGATGGCTTGCGTAGGCAATGTCGTGATGCATACAAGCTTCGTCTAATTTATTCACGCCTCGATCACCTCGCAGTAATCGTTTTCGAAGTTTTGTACCCGGCCCGCAATAGTTGTAACCAGGTAAATGTAATTCAAACGGTAGATTATTAATTAAACTATTAACTAGTCCACCACCTTGCATTGCTTGAAGTATAATGAAAGAAATTTGTCAAAAATATTAATTATATTACTAGCCTACTATTGCTGATCTGTTAATCCAACTATTTTCTTCGTTGCTCAAACCCAACCACTTGACATACAGTTTCTGGCCTCTTTTTTTTAAAACCTTTTCTATCAAATAGATATTTGGACAGTAAGATTTTTGAAGTTCTTGTTCGTAAAAAGTTCCTAATATTGGTTGCTTTTGCTGATCTTCTATAAGATAGGTCACTGGTATAGTCTTATTGATCTTTTTAATTCTAAATAGTTCAGTTGACCAGTTAGGAGTATAGCCTTTCTCGAAAATATGTTTGTATTTACTGACTCGAACATTATCACCAACTTTGAACTTAGGTTTGCATTGAACGGATACATGTTTGTGTGATTTTTTAATATTGGCTTTTATTATAGACTCGTTAAATTTTTTAACATCGATTGGTTTAAAGTTTATTGTACGATGTTTTGTGTTATTATAGGTATCCAGCGTATCTTTCAATTCTCTGCCTAACCACGTATAGTTTCCATTAAGGCTAAAACATTTAAAGAGTTTATTTTTAATAGTTTTAATTACTCGCTCTACAATTGAAGCTTTCTTAGTAGAAAAAGAGGAGTAGTGATTTATGTTATATTTTTTCATAAGCGTTTGGAATTCCGCGTTATAAAATTCGGTTCCTAAATCAGTTTGTAAGTGAACTGGGTTACGCTGGCTTATAGCCAGTATTCGCTCAAATGCTTGAGTAACACTGTGTTTATTTTTTAGTTTTAATGGTTCGGTCCAAGCGTACTTTGAGAAACAATCGATTACCACTAAAATGTAATTATAGCCTTTATTATAACTTTTTAAGTTTTGCATGTCTATAAGATCAGCTTGCCACAAGTCATCGATCCCTTTTAGTATAACAGAACGTCTAAGAAAATTTTTCCTTGCTGATTTGTGAATTTCATTTATAATTTCTTGTTTTGCCATTGCGCTGAATGTTTTGTTTCAAACAATTGTTCTACTTCTGCTTTGGTGTAGAATTTTTCTTCCAAATGAGTTAAAATCTCAGATGTCTTCGCTTTTAAATAATTTTCAGTAGTACTTCGAGCATCTGATATAATTCTTGAGCGTAATGAGCCAATCAGTTTATTAACGTCTTGTATTATTGTATCTCTAACTTGATCTACATATTCCTTGCTAACAGCATCATCTGCTTCTAGAGGCAGTCTGATTCCTCTCAACCTAGACGTTTTCAAATCGAAATCTCCGTTTTCTGATTTTAACAAAGCGTTATCACTAAACTCAAATAATTCTGATAAACGCATTCTTTTATGGATATAGTGTCCGAATTTATCTACATTCATATTTAAGATGTATTGTATTGAAAGGTTGATAATTAAATGAACAGTGCACATAATATATCATTTATTTATTAATAATTTTACTCTCACGTAACTCTTCAATGATAGATATGATTTCATTATCTAAGCCAGTGTTTCCAGCATCTCGAGATGCAATCAATAACTTTAATCGATCTACTAGTTCATTCGGATCATCCCAATATATAAAATCTACATTTTTCTTCCACATTTTAGTCAAAGGTAGGCCTTCTCCCTTATATTGATCATCTTGTTTCTTATTTTGTGAGGTGAAAAGAGGTTTGATAATTTGCATATACTTTTGTCCTTTATTACTTTTGATTGGTTTAGTAGGGTCAAAATCTCGACGATGTGCATTCGTATCAAGTAGCATGGACTTATAATATCGCAAATCACTTTCAGTAACCAAATTTAAGTCTACTTCCTTTTTCAGCAACAACTGTTTTAAACCAGGAGTGTTTTGGTATTTGCGTTCCGCTACTATGATATAATCGTTGCTGATTGTAATACAAGCAGAGCCTAACATGAGTTTCTTGCGCTCGGTTCGGACACCAAATGGAATATCTATCGGTGCATCTTGAGAAACTAACCCGGATGATGTATCGTCGTCTTCAATAGCATCAGCTGATTCATATGAAATATTACTCGTACTATCAGATTCATTTTCATCTGACTCGTTATCGTCAACAATGTTTCTTTTGCTATCACAGTTTTCGTCCTGTTTTTTTTTTTCAATATGAGGAATTTCAGGTTCTGTTGGATAACGAGGAAAAGCAGTTTGCTTACTGATGTTAGCTATTACGTTGAGAGGTTCTGTTACAGGTTTGAAAACTGATTCCAGCGCTTGATTATTTTCGATTTCAAAGTCTCTCATTTTTCGAACTTTTCTTTTTACAGCTTCTGCAGCATCAACGATCTGTTTTTTCAACATTTTTTCCATAATAGTAAAAAGATTGTAATCGATTAAGAGTCGTCTGAAGAATAAAGATATTGAGAAGGTAGTATTCCTTAAATATATATTATTGATCAAAGACTACAAAAGTGTCCAATTTATTTCTATAGCATCCGTTATTTTTGGAACAATCTTTATTAATTACAACATAGTTAAAAGGCTCACTCCATATCGTTGAGCACATTTCACGAAAATCAAGCCAACTCATGTCAGTATTAACGTGTTCTTCATAAACATGTTTCAAATTAATTTCGTCCTGTTTAAAAAGTATGATTAGGTTGGCATTATCTCTCACTAATTGTTTAGGGACCTTACTGTAAGTTTGATTTAGGTAAAAACAGTCAATGCCTTTATGTCTTCCCATAGCAAAGTAATCACGCATGTTATTCTGATTTTCGCAGGCAACATCGTCAAATATTATTACTGAGTTGGGTTGGGCATCTTGAACTTTTAATACTTCCTCACTTCCTTGATATTTCTGAAGTGAAACACCGGGCACTTGTTGTAAAACTTTTTCTAAAAATATATACTTAGGTTGGTACAGAGTTTTTGAATAAACATAAATATTTTGAAATTTTAAACCATTTTCGTGTAAGAGAAGTCCAATCAGTAAATTTGTTTTTCCACAATTTGACGGTCCACAAATAATGCACCGAACTGTGTTTGGTAATAATTCTCCATGCCGAAAATCAAACTTAGGAAAATCATCGCAGATTGTGTTTATCTGCAATGAATGGGGTTGTTTGACAAATCTCATGTTTGATGCGTGTTGCGGTTTGATTGGTAATGAGCAAGCACTATAATAACATAATCATTTATGAAAGAAGAAACTGATGACTTCCTGTTTCATAATTCAATGAAATCGAACGTATATTATTGGGAATTTCTGACACACCGTCGTGAAGGCGAACTTGTTCGCCGAGCGACAAGGTGGGACAGAATTCCCAATAATATACTACTATAATTGTATTGGCATGGCAGGTGATAATGCAAAATTAACAATATTATAAGGATTGGTTTGCATCATCAATTTAAAGCAATTGATAATTTAGTCCTGTTTTTAGGTAAATTTACATTACTATGGGGTTACGATTGTTAAGAACTGCGAATGAAATAATAAGTTCAAACTATGAATCACTCCAAGCTCATCTACTCCAGCGTAACTAAAGGCGTTCACAGACGGCAGCTATAATATACATTAATGTATATTACATCCCAACAGATATAGCTTTATATTATAGTAAGCTATCACACCCGCAGCAGGTATAGTAATATACCTACATTATCTTACATTTTGTTGGTGCATGTCTCGGTGGACGCACGATTACCGTTATAGTACCACCAACTTAACTGTGCAGTTTTCGAGGGCGCTACTGGTCATGGAAATCAACTACAAACTGTCACAATTTGAAGGAATGTTGTAGTTCTTTTTTCTGCCACCTGAACAGATAAGTTGGTGGGACTGTACTTAAATATTATACAGGATTTTTTATTTTAATGCCTCAAATGTTATGACTCTTGCACATTATTTATTAATAGATTTACTAGACAGTTTGTCAGAAGACGATTCTGATTGCGAATTTAATGCGCATATTGCCATATGTGCCAAAAAAAGAAAGATATGGATTAAAGATCATATACAGTTTAAGGAAGAGTGGATAGTTCAAATTATACCATGAATTATCAGCCGTGAAATTTTGTGATTATTTTCCAGGTTAGGAATCCTATACTTATTAGCATTGACAAATACCCGATCAAGTTACGAAAAATTAACTCTACTCGTGCCTACTTTTCTAGGGTTTCTCGCGATTTATCCATCTATCGATCTTATCATCAGATCCTGACTTTCTTGCCAGAAGATCACCCTTGAGCTATCCCCATTTCAACGAAAAAACTATTGTTACGTGATTAGTTTTTTTCGTTGAAATGGGGATAGCAAAAAAAAATATGGTCGAACCCCCTCCTTTTTGTAGTTCGTTAAAAAAACGACTCAACATAACTAGTAAGTCAAACTTGGAACACCCTGAAAGATGTACGAAAAGATATTGAGATATATCAAAATATATCGTACGATATCAAGATGTACAAAATATATTTTTGCATACCTGTCGGTATCTTAAGATACGAAGATGTAAAGATATATATTATAGCTGCCGTGTGTTGTCTGTTGTCAATTTCTATGGCGAATGTATTGAGCTACATTGAAATATATCGAGCTATAATATATAGCTTTATATTATAGCTGCCGTCTGTGAACGCCTTTATAGATTTTGAAAATATGTATATTGCCCCGTGGGGTGCCGGGTTAGAATTTCATCCCCCCGTTTCTAACTGGCGTGTCGCAAGAGGCGACTAAAGGTCGCCAGAGGTATTACCAGAAGGTAGGGAGCAGCGCCTTCTGCGGAGCTGATTTCTTAAACTGCGATCCCTAAGACGCCTGCCAGGCGTGGGGATTATGGCAAACCCTCCCTAAATGAGGGATGCTGTGTTCAGCAGTGTACAATCCGGTTGATACAGTAGTTTTATTAATGTAAAGGATTAATACAGAAGATTGAGTTACAGATTATATGGATTTATATCAGCTAAAACATTTAAAAAATAATTATATCTGACTTATTATCACGCATCAATGGGGATCGCTAATTATCAGATAAACAATGCGCAACCTAATCAATTTTGTATTAGTCAATAGTCAAAAAATCTATGTGGGTTTCTACCATAATGCGTTCATGTTCCTTGCAAGAGAAACTTCGTAATTTGCCTAAAAGAGGGATCCATTATTTTTCTAGCTTATGCGTTCCCTTAAAAACTTTCTCTGGGGGTTCAGAGATTTAAAATTCAGGTAATATTTTTCTGCAGTCAAAGCAAATTACTTTGAGTGCATTAAGTAGCTTATGTTGTGAAAGATTTATTTTTCTTTTTGGATTATGAGTATAAAATATTTTGAAATTCATTAAGAGTTTTCAGCTTCTATGAAAGTTTATTTTACAATGTTGTGTTGTTTAATTTATAAGGGTCTTTTATATGAGATTTTATATACTTATTTTTACATTGGGTCAAAATGGTTCAATTTAACAAAAAAAAAATCCTCTATTATTATACACATATAAAACTATTACATATGTCTTGTTAAACGCGTGTGAAACTTTTTACGCAATTGAAAAGCGACTAAAGAATAAAATATGTATATATTTTTATTATATTTTTTAGGTATTGCACATAAAAGAGTCTTATAACAATTGTATATTATATATTATCTTGTCTGTATTTTTTCTAAGGCTTATACAACACTTATATACCTACTTAAATTGCTAAATAAAAGCTTGCAAAAGCTTTTACATGATTTAATGAAGAAAATATAAACGTGCCGAATTATACCACCTCGCCACATACCCAGCCGCTTTGATCATCGTACTTCTAAATGCAAACGCGGCTTGCGTCGCGTGGTCTCACAAAAACTATCACAATTGAAAAACCTGATAATTTCATAGATATATCTCGACCACACAAAAAAAAACACATAAAATCCAGTAGAAGCTTCATAATAGCGAATTTGATAGTGACGAATAGCTACATACTACTAATATTCGGCCGCTTTGATCATCACATTCCTATCATCAGTAAAAGCGGCAAACGTAGCGCGTTCTCACATAAAGTATCAAGATTCACAATTTGCATGGTTGTTTAAATGGTGGTAACGCATTTTGCGAATGCACCAAACAGTGTGTTCCGGCAGATGTCCTTGAGAGCCAGTAATTCTAGGTTACCCTGAACAATGCCTTCGGCCATATCATCACTAACCGTCAAGTGAGATAGTGGTCAAAGGCTATCCTTTCAGCTATATTAAACATACTGTAAAAGGAGCATCACAATCAAATTGTTAATTTTAAAATATGAGCTTTCGTGTATTAAACATTAGCTTGTAAAATAGCGTATTCCATTCTGGCAAAATCTATCTACCACAATCCCACACATCCGGTCGCTTTGATCGTTCATGTTCTGATCATCCGCAAACCCGGCGGACGACGCGCGGTCATGCAGAAGTTATCGCTTATTGAAATCGATCGCGTGACCGACATTTTTCGCAACACTATCGTGTGACGTCACGTTTTGCATTCGCTTTGCGAGGAGAGCTTTGTATGCATGTTAAGTTAGGCGAGTATTCACGGTTCTTCAGTGACTTTTGCGCCAGTGACGAGTCACGTAGTCTCTTATTTGGTGAAAACTATCAGAGTAGGTTTTGCATTTAAATGTGTTATATATATTTATATTATTCTTTTTTTATATGATTGTGACGGAACAAGCTCGATGCCCACCTGATGTTAAGTGGACTTACCTCTGCCTATAACAGATGCAATTCATCACAAGTCACGAATTGCACTGCGCCCATCACTTTGAGACATAGTTGCTAAGTCTCATATGCCTGTAATTTCACTGGCTCTCAAGGACTGCTGCCGGAACACACCGTTAGGTGCTTGGCGACAGATTTTCCACTTGAGGGTGGTAGCAGGCCAGGCGGGCATTCGCAAAAGCCCTTCCACCATGCGGTGAAGCTCAAGCCCGCGGCGGGGTTGACGGCGGGACCTGCTGCGCGGCAGTCCATAGCCAATGCCACTGAGCCATCACTGCTTAAAATATTATTTTATGCTTTAAAGCAATGAGACGGTGCAGTTGCGCGTTTGATGGAAAGGGTCAAGACAGTCCATTCGTTTTGCTTGACACTGGTTTTAGCTTGTCATATTATTTTTTATGTCCCGTTCACCCAATAACTCTCACTCGCTGCAGTGCTGATCACGCTTAAAATGTTTGGTTGCTTGGAATGTTTGCATACCACAGCTTCGACGCAGAGTATCTGACACTGCAAACAAAATGGAATCTTGCTGATCTTTTTACCACCACGTAAAAATATTGTATTTTTTTTTATGCTTGATAGGTTAAACTTTGACCACTAAGTGATGATTTGGTCGAAGATGTTGTTCAGACTCACCTAGAATTACTGGCTCTTAAAGACAGCTGCCGGAACACACCGTTAGGTGCTTGGCGACAGATTTTCTATTTCTTCTCATGCAATATTGCCCCGTGGGGTGCCTGGCTAGAATGTCCCCCTTCAGTTGTGGTAAGAGGCGAATATAAGTTGAAGTACCGGAAAGTGAGGAGCAGTGCCTTCTGAGGAAGTGATACCTTAACTGCGATCCCCAGTTCACCTGCCCAGCAAGGGGATTATATCAAACCCCACCATAGTGGGGGAGGCTGTGTTCAGCAGTGAACAATCTGGCTGATAATAATGATCATATCAATCTTTTCAAGAAGTAGGTAAGTGGTAGGTATAAAAATTGATCACTTTTTCATACGATTGTTTCGGAACAAGCCCGTAGTCCACCTGATGTAAAGCGAACTAACCTCTGCTTTTAACAGATGTATTTCGTCACAAGTGACGAATTGCACTGTGCCCGTCATCCTGCGACATACCATAGTTAAGTTACATGTGCTGTAATTTTACTGGCTGGAACAAACTGTTAGTTGCTTGGCGACAGATTTTCGACTAGAGGGTGATAGCTAGATAGGCGAACATTCACGAAATGCCCTACCACCATGCGGGGAAGCTCAAGCTCAAGGCGGGCGGTGGGAAACTAACCATATATCTGAAAATCTCGTGATTAATAATATATGTTCCCAAGATTCTGAATGCTGATTAAGACCGAATTCACATGCTTAGTAGCATAACCTAATATTTTTATCAAATCTAATGCATTATTCAAATTTTTCAGAAGTAAGTAATAATTGTTCGAGATGGTAATCCGCAATACATTTTTTTTCTATGTTCTCCACTGCCAGTACCAGTTACTATAATGTATTTGAAGTATTATTTCTTTTCATAATGTTTTTTATTGTGTCGGAGGCGGATCGATTTATTCGGATCTGAGTGGGAGATTGGCAAAATAAGTCTATATGTACCTTTAAATTGATGGAAATACGGTCTTGGAGACTTTAGTTGATTATCTAATTAGACCAAGAACGATTATAACAATATAATTGAAACGATAACATTCACGTTGATTTCCGTTCTCTCTTTATCATCGTCTCACCTTTATTCCATACATATGGGGTCGGTATTCTCCAACGACAAGAAAGACATTACAAAAATATTAAAAACAAGACAACACAAGTGGCTAACCGCCAGTCCGACAAACTTCCTTGGGAATTTTAGAATTGAAATTCTCGCGAGTTAGACACTTATTAAATATTATACACTTACGACAAAAACACTCACGTTGGGGATCAAATACGTTGACCCGGGTTTCGAGCATGTCAGATGCTCATCAACAGTGCGAGTGTGCAGCTGCATCTGCGAGCTCCCGGCCGACAATGTGGAGCGCCACTTTTAGTCGCATTTCACAACATCCAACAACTATGGACTGAGTCTATTGACTCAGTTCATATTATGGCAAATCCTCCTTAATGGGGGAGGATGTATTCAACTGTGGACGATCGGGCTGATACAGCACAGCACTAAGCTCAAGCAAAATATCAGTCATCAAGATATAGGGTGGGCTTCGGGGGTATAAAACTGGTCTTTTTCTATATCTAACAAGGCAACATTTCTACCTTAAGTACCATATCATTACCTGCCAACACGTGAACTGATAGATTTATAAAAGCTCAGTAAGTCAACAGCAAAGATTTAAATGTATATTGCTGACGTAGCAGTAACAATTAATACATTGGAACTTTAATAAAAATATATAAGTTATCACAATTCCCTTGCATGCAGCATCCAGTTTTTATCAAGGACTAAGTCTAATAAGGTTGTATTGTAAAGATTCCTGCAAGCATCGATAGCGCACACTTCAATGCCTCGCTGTCACTTTCCCAGTCCGCATCAAAGGAACTCTTTTGATCGGTCTCCGCGGCCTAATTAGCGATCGGGTTGGTTCCATTCGAGCGGAAGACATTGTTTATACCCGAGGCGAGGTTATTGGTATGGAAAATTGAGGCAAAATCGTGTACGCGTGCCCTCGATTTTCTTTCGTCTTGAAATTGTTGGAGGTTTGTCGTGATTGGTTGAAAGTGTCGTCTTGCTACTTAGATTTGCGCTAATACACATTATTATCTACAGATGCAGGAAAAGTTTTAAATTTACAACAGCCTCTGAATTGTAATAATAAAACTATAGCTTCTGCTATAGTATTTATGTACCAAGAGTAGAGTGGTCGTGGTTGTCAAGATGGACGAAACACCATGTATCAACATCAGGGTGTTTCGTCAGTCTTCCTAGCGGCATTGCTTCTTTATTTTTACCAGTTGATACAGTTCTGTGAACTCTAATATAGATAAGTGTATTGGCGTTTTGATCAGATCAGTCCAGCTAGTGGGGGATCTGCCTCTAGCTCTTTTAAGGTATATAAAGCTTATAATAGTATTAAATGCGACGTTATTTCATGTAGCAGTACTAAAATGTTTGGCCGTTTGCAGTTAAGCATATATTTAACTGCATGTTTACTTCCGAGCTATCGGCAGCATTATTTAACTTCTATCAGAAATACCAACAAACTGAAATTATTACCAGCAAAAACGCACGTTAAAAATCAGCATCAGTTAGAAAAGTACCGTGAGTGTTGACGATAATTGTTCTTAGCAACCAACCAGGACTCGCGTGATACTTATCGGAAAATTCGCCAACCAGCTTTGAACGTATTTAAAGTTCTTCTTCTGGGAGTTATAGATTATACCGACACACGAAAATAGTTCGTGAGTTCTAGGTTTCTAAATATAGGAATTAGTTAAAGTAATATAATTGGTAACTTAAATATTTTCCAAACATTTTCACTAGAAAACCCTTATCTGCTTCAAGTTTGTGTTTTGCGGACTGTATATTCAGTTACAAAACAGATTCAAAAAATCCTTTGACCACCAGGATTTGCTTTGCCCGTAGAGTATTTTATAAGCCGAAGACTTAACCAGGAGAGGGACACTAGTTTCCTTTCAGTATATGTATTGGCATTGGAATGCTCATAAAAGATAGTGTTATTATTATATTCTGATAAATAAAAAAATAACAAAAACTAAAAGGTCTCTACAATAGTAAATATTTTTAAAGATTTTGTTGGTTTTTCAATATTGCAAAAACGATAATACACTCAAGCGTCGAACTTAGAAAAAATTTGGTATACAACAAATGAATAACGATATTTTGTAGGTAGGGAACCTTTAGAGTGTTAGCTGTGTGAGTAAAATTCTCACATAGTCGTTTCTCTTACGTTTCTGATGACGGAACGTATAAATTTTTGAAGCGCTCGTAGTGAAGTTTACTTACGCTGTTCTCAACCGATCAGCAAAGTTAAGCAACGTCGTGTGCGGTCATGAGTTGGATAGGTGATGGTGACCGCTAGTGACATTACTACTGAGCGTTTCCGTGCTTCGCAGGGCACGTTAAGCCGTCGGTCCCGGTTGTTGTCTTAGGATGGCAGTCGTTATAGCATGGTGGTAGGGCATTTTGCGAATACCCGCCTGGCTAGCTACCAAGTAGAAAATCTGTCGCCAAGCACCTAACCGTGTGTTCCGGCACTTGTGTCGTGTCCTTGAGAGCCAGTACTTCTAGGTTAGCCTGAACAACTTCTTCGACCACATCATCACTTACCATCAGGTGAGATAGTGGTCAAGGGATAACGTTTCAGGAAAAAAAAATCTCATCCCATATATTTTATGAGGGATAAGAGTAGGTAGGTATAGAAATATGATAATGATACATAAATTGATATTCCTATTGAGAAACAGACAATATCAAGTTTGGTATTAATTAAGGATTATCTCTCACATAACTTCATAGATCATAAACGTGAAGCCACCATAAATATTAAATTAGCTTCAGATAGAATAATAAAGCTGGAAGGTGCGTGGTTCAGTTACGAAGTTACTGTAATCTTGCTTCTAGTAGCTATGAATACTTGAACGGTTTAGTTCGCAACTATGGAAAAACTTAACAATACTTTACTAGTCACGAGTTTTGTTTTTTCAAACTGGTAGTTTACAGAATAACTCGGTATTCAAATGAGTCAAATTTAAAGGGAAGCAAAGGACATTGGCGTACCATAAAGGTAAAATTGGCACATCAAAGCCAGAGGTGCACGTCACTTTCGTTATGGCATTTGGCGTTGGTGGTCTTCGAAGATACGATTCTTTGAATAGGCTTCTCTATGTTGCTATTCGACACTTACATATTATAAATTTCACTTATATAGGTATTTTACTATGCACTAGGTATGCAGCTAGTTTGATCCCTATCCAGTATATATGCTTATACAGCTTTCAGTAAAATATTCTTTCAAGTGCCTTGTGGTTTCTAGTACGAGTTGATAGTGTTAGGTAGCAAATATATGTTAAAGTATCACCAATTAATATTCACTTCCAATTTACGGACGAGCTTTGTCTGACATTCAAACGTCCGAGAAAAAATTTAAGTTTCGACCTTGACTCAGACCCTCGACCCAACATATCACGGAATCCACACATACTAAAGGGTAATGACAAGAGAAACAGCTTTTCCACCAAGAAAGAGAACTAAAGAATCCCAATTTGCACAGATGTTACGAGGCAATAATAATAATAATAATAGTCATTTATTTCAGGTAGCGAACCCATATGTTTATGCTAAACTTAACCTAAGACACTGTAAAAGGGTGTTTAAAATAAAATAAACTTACAATTAAAGAAATTAATAATATGTGCATAATGGATGCATATGCGTTGCACAAACGGTGCTGTGTCATGGTTAGACAATGGTTAGAATTACACAAGGATTATTATACCGACACAGAACAGGAGTCGGGACCACAGTTGTCAGCAACGGATCTAAGCATTTTACCCGCATTGCTTGTTGGACCAGCAGACGAAGGTTAAAACAAAAACAAAATTCAAAAGCATGCCTGGAAAAGGAACGACCAATTTTGAAGATTGAAAGTACTCTTGACTTATCTCAATTGGATTATTATTTTTCTGCAAAACTTCTATACTTCATGAAAACACGACAGATTTGCTCCCTTCAACTATTCCCTTTGTATTGTCTTTGTTCGAGATGGGCAACGCCTTTTAGTATTTAATATATTGTGTCATTTCATTTTATCAATTCGAGTTCAATTACCAAACTAAATCAGCAACCATTCAGTTGCTAGCTTCTTGAATCTATGCAGCATGCTTTAAAATAAATAAAGGTGGACAAAACTATCTTGCTTAACTGTCTGCAATCTTATTCTTAGCTTTAAGGAAAATTCAAAGGAGCTATCAAAAATAGTGGCTTATCGTATCTCGCGTGGAGCTTGGATGAGCGAGCATAACCGTTAACGCGCACCTATACATAGTTTCCAATAAGCAATATCTTCCAACTGAAAGAGCTGCGGCCTTGGTTAATATATTTATAACTTTTAGAATATTAACACACACCTTGCTATATAATGAATAGATTCAGGCGTTACTTTGCGGAAATCCATATTTAATAATAATAAATATTTTAAGTAAACATCAAATTAATATTTTAACAAAACACTTAAAGATATAAAAATATATCTAGTGACAATTCCGCCTAATTTTCCTACTAAGCCGACGTAACGTCACAAACGCCACGCAGCCAAACCGGAAGAATTTTCAACGTGTTTCGCTTCTACACGAAGCATCCTCAGGAGGTCTTGACTCTACGAGCGCTCGATTGAGAAACTCGTCGAGTTTTATTAAAATATTAATTTGATGTTTTCTTAAAATATTTTAAAAATATTTGTTATTATTACCTTGATATACTTTCTTTTATGAGCGACATCCAAAAATTTGGTATTCTTATAGCGAGTCTATTTTGTTGATAATTTTCAATTTATCAACATTAAGACTATGAATAATGTGGCAAAAATAGAATTCAGATAATATTTTTTCTATAATATTTGATACATATTTGATTTCGCTAAAAGTTTGTGTATGAGGAATTTAATCTACCACTAGGTGTATTGACCAGTAATATCAAATGAAAGCAACGAACTATGAATGAAATATACATTTTAGAAATAAAAATAACGTAAAGAGCAGTAGGAATAATATGCAAGTTATAAAAGAAATATTCTTGAGATGAAACGAAGTCCTCGATGCAGTTCTATTAACAATGCCTGAAGATTTTCCTTTGATTCAAACGACTTCAAAGTTCTGAAGAATCTATATCCGCCGAGAAGTTCACTTCTAGGGATCATTACTTATGTTTAAACTTTTGACTGTCTGCGAACTTATTGGTTTTCTTTTCAAGACTATAAACATATATTTTTTCATGGTCGATACAAAACGGATCCTATAATTAAAGTTGCATTACTGAGTATCAACTGTCATGTTAAATAATTATATGCATTTTCATCTATTCCAATCGCTCGGTGGCGTTCTGTTCTCTACCAAACCGCCCACCTGATGTTAAGCGGTATCCTCTGCCTATAACAGATGCATTTCATCACAAGTCACGAACTGCACTGCGCCCATCACCTTGAGACATACTTGTTAAGTCTCATTTTGCCTGTAATTTCACTGGCTCTCAAGGACTGCTGCCAGAACACACCGTTAGGTGCTTGGTGACATACTTTCTACTTGAGGGTGGTCGCTAGCCAGACGGGCATTCGCAAAATGCCCTTCCACCATGCGGTGAAGCTCACGCCCGTGGCGGGATTCGAAACATGGACCTACTGCGCGGCAGTCTATAGCTATCACTGCTTCTAATTTGCCTGATTTTGTCCAATTAGCTTGGATTTTTTTCTCCCATACTCAATTTTATAAGGAATAAAATAGAGTATGGGAGAAAAAAATCTGAGCTTTAGACATAACTATTATTACTTCTTGTGATTTTCATGATGACATAGACCAAAGTTCCACGTATATGATAAATGTCAAATAAGCAGTCGCATCGTAACTAGTTTACAGCTTGCATTTTCCTGCTGTGCCGGTTCCTCTATATCGATCGATAGCGAGACGAGCTAATACGCCGGGGACCAAAGTACATCTTTAATTATTCAAGGTGAAAACTGAACGTATACATGAAGGCAGAATAGTTTCACACAAACATAGATACTGAATATATGGAGCCTTGAGAGTTACCACTATTTAGTTGTAAACACAAAAAGGGTTGCTTGTTTTCATTTTGGAACAGACATGCGCTAGTATTTCCAGAACGTAGCAACGTTTCAACGTCAAAGTATCAAAGCTTGTAGACGCTAAAGGATAGGTACTCAGTGAGTAATTTTTGAGAGTAAATATAGCACACTGGTAGAGTATTTTGTGAATGCTAGCCTTGGTAGCTATCATTCCTTAGTAGAAAATCTATCTTTATGTAACCCAAATCGTCTTCAGGCAGTTGTTAGCACTTACTAGCAGAAGAGACAATGCTCAAAGACGTTGCTGAACCGACTTCAAACACTGAAAAGTATGAAAAACATTTAATTGTGGATGTTTTTTTTTTGTTGCTCTAGATTGATTGGCACTGGCCAACAATCAACAAGAGTTGCAAAAACCAGTAAATTATTCAGGTAAAGGCATATTAGCTAATATTTTTTTCAGGTAACTGAGTATAGCTTAAAAACCACTCAATTGATATTAATGCAATTTAAATGGAACCAACTTGAATGCATACTCTTACCCAACGACAAGAAAATATAAAGATGATTCAGAAAAAATGTATATCGACTTGAAAAGAAGGAAGCTCTTTATGTTGGAAGTCAGTTACAATAATCTTATTTTTCTAAATATGATTTTAAGCGTCATCAGAACAACAAATTTCAAATCATTCGTTTTATACTGGAACATGCATTTTCCAAACATACGCGTCGGATGTTTCCATCTTCTCTAACAATACCGGTAGCAAAGGCGCAAATAAAATAATAAAAACTTCTTCTTTCTACCCTTCAAGACACTTTGACAGTTCAGAAAAATGTTAGAATATGTTTTCGCTAACAACATATAAGACAAAACTTTTATGAAGTATGGTTTTATTGCTGTTCGCTTGTCTGAGGACAACCCTCCTTGGAAATACATTGGTTGGTAGTATCATCACCAACAGCCATAACGTTCACCGTTGACCAAAGGCCTCCTTGGTGGTTCACCAGGTGCGCCACTTCTAGCAGGCATCTTGGGGATCGTGTCAATGGCAGTTCTTTAGAAGGCAGCATCCTTCTGATATTTTTGCCTTCATCGCCTCTCACCACCCCACGGTGGATGGTAATGTCGACAATTCAAATAATTGAGGCATTCATATGGTAAAACCCTGTTGTACTTTAAATGTGCAGGAACATCTTACTCAAATGGACGTGTGTGACTCTTTAAATATTTTTCCTTTAGACGTCTTTCACTACATACACTAGGAATAACATATATATATATATGTATCCTGGTTCGATCCCCGCTGCCGACTTGAGCTTCACCGCATGGTGGAAGGGCATTTTGCGATTGCCCGCCTGGCTAGCTACCACCCTCATGTAGCAAGTCAGTCGCCAAGCACCGAAAGGTGTGTTCCGGCAGTAGTCCTTTAGAGCCAGTGAAATTACAGGCACAATGAGACTTAACATTTATGTCTCAATGTGACGGGCGCAGTGTAATTCGTGACTTGTGATGAATTGCAACTGTTATAAGCAGAGGTTAGTCCACTTAACATCAGGTGGGACTCAAGCTAGTTCCATCACAATAACATAAAAAAAAAATACGAATGTTGCGATCTCAAAATTGGACTATTCTAGTTTACCTTACATCTTGGTCAGAACCATTTGTTACATGTTTGCCTCTCGTCTTCACTCGAGAGTATTGCCATTCCACTTTTATATTCCGGATGTTCATATGTCCGTGTCGCGTATGCACCCCAGCGGCCTCGGGATGGCTGTAAAACATGATTTGAGTTTGGAACGTACTCGGATATCTACAGTTGAAAAGGTATTTTTTATTTATTTTTTATTCCTGATAGTTTAGCCTTTGACCACAATCTCACCTGATAGTGATAGATGATGAAGTGATGATGTGGCCGAAGGTGTTAAAAATACTAAACCTAAAATTACTGGCTTTCAAGTACAGCTGCTGGAACTCACCGTTAGGTGCTTGGTGGGCATTCCCAAATGCGGTGAAGCTCAAGACCACAGCAGGATTCGAATCATGGACCTGCTGCACGGCAGCCATAGCCAATGCCGCTGAGCCATTACTGCTTCAATGGTATTGTTGACAGTGGATTGACAGTGGTATTTTTTAAAGTTTTGTTATAATGACAGTGATATCCTTAAAAGTATTTTTACTTATCGATGAAGTTGAAGTTACTAGTGACACCTAGCGGATGGTCGTGAATTGCCTCAGCCTCAGGTCGCGCAGCTGGTGGCTAGGTACTAGAGCTGTCGATTACGAAAGAGCAAGTAGATGTCGCCACTAGTCAATGTTAAGTATATTTATAAATTATTTAAATACCTATATTTGAACCAAGATTCAAGAAGGTTACACCAGGACAAACATTTTGTGCTCAAATACTTTTTTAGTTATTTTCGCGTGGTAAACGCTCACGCAAGTAAATCAGGTGTCTTACATTTTAAGAAAGGTTTTCATTATCTTCTAGAATGTAAATACGTAAAAAAGAAACGTAGGTAACTGCTTCGATGAATTCGTCCGAGGGTAAACAGTTATATCCAAGCTAAAACGGTACGCATGGTCAAACCAATACACCTTTAACGTTTGTATAGCTATCAGAAGTCCTCGTTGTGGGTTTGCAGTATATTTTCAGTAACGCCTGACGGTACGAGTAAGTGTCACAATTGTCCTAAACAGTGCAGAGTCACTTGTCTTGATCTACTCGGCACTGGACTGCGCTCACAAATACGAGAATCAGAACAATAAAATCATGGAATCGCCCTTACATTAAGGTATAGGAACCAACGGCAGTGACCGTCGCGATGCGTTGGATGCCTAGCATCTAATATTAATCTCTTTTAGGATTCTTCTATCACAAATTAGAAGCATCATTAACATCAACGATTTGTTCCTAACCAATAACACTTAGACGTGAAGACTATGAGTGTCGCAATCTTATCATCGTTTTCTTGATATAATGTCTTTCTATGGAATTTATTCCTGCTAAAAGAAGAAAAAACCCGCAGTTCTTATCCTTTTATATCAGAATTTAATTAGTTTTTTACGATGCCACGACTCGTTTTTTATCATTTTTCTCTGTGAGTTACTTTGCTGGTTAATTTAGTAAGTTTAAAATATTAGCTTGTAAATGTGGTGGAGGTGAATATTTCATGCCTAAGCTTTGCTGATTGAAAGTTATGAGTTCATTTATTAAGTTTTTTCTGCCCTTTATAAAACGTTCATTTCTTGGGCATGATTGGGTGTATATTAATGTATAAAGATATATAATAAGCTATAACTAGTATTTTTATTAGAGAATATCTCAAAGCTATGCAACAGATTAACAAAATACTTTAGGTTAGGAAAATGGGAAATGTTACAGAGGTAAAAAAATATTGTTCCTATGTTAAAAATAAATAAGTGTAACATTTTATGTGTAAAAATATTAACGAGGCTAGTTAGATGGTCCTGTCAATTCTTATTTAAACATGTACAAAAAAACTACTTCATAGTGAGTACCAGCGTTCGTGGTCTACAAAGCAATGTATGTGATATCGCGCTCAAGTCAAAGTAGAAAATGAAAGTATGTAACATACATAGGACTGTACGCAACACGGTTATTATGTTTTCCGTGATGGTACGCAAACACCATATATTTAATCTGTCGAAATGAGATAATCGTTCTATGCAAAATTTCAGCGGGAAAATTGGAAATGGATATTTTGCATATTGTGTTATCATTATGGAAAACGCCCCACACCCAACGGAGAAGCTGTTCAGTGGTGGATGACATCCGGGTCTTGACGCGATGTGTATTAAAACTGGAAATTGTCACATTGATCTGCTCACACACTTATTATTTGAAAATAACAATGAAAAAGCTATAAAACCAACTAGCAAATAAAATAACATATTATTTATTTTATGGTTAGACCAAGAAATACGACTGTATGACAACTGAAGGTGCAAGTAAAAATATGACAGTTGCATTATGCAAAATATTGCATGCATGGTATGCATAAAATTATTTAGTTTTTATGTCTTTAGCCTGCATAGGTAGGCACAATCTTACTGTCATATAAATAAAGCGCGGTTTTATATTAAAACATAAAATATACTGTTTTATAACTGAATCTAATGACAATATGTAAGGAGATTAGGTAATATAAAACACTATAACTTTTCTTTAATCGACCCTTAAACCACTTAAATCATAATAAATCTAGCATTTTCAATACAATATGCGCCCTTTCCAACCGCAACTAATGTACCGCATCGTTGCAAAGTGGCCTGTGACATTTTTCAATCGCTTAATGGCGCAGCATTATTGGCTTATGAGGCCGTCCATAACGGTATAATGTCCTAAGTAGGGTGTATCTAATTTCAAAGATGTAATAGGACAGTTTTTACCGACGAATAAATATGTAAAAAAGTGTAACTATCATACAGTTACCGCTTTGATTTCGGATTCATCAAGTTACAAAACACGCACAATCTTCGTTTGTGAACTTGACTTACATTTAGTACTTAAACAACTTTAAACGGTTTGACTTACATTTATTTAAATATTTATTTTTGGTTCCAAAGTTGTTATGTTGACTGTATTGTTTTTTATGTACATTAATTGGAACTGTGTTTTAATTGCCCTTTACTGTATTAACGCCCTCAGAAATTCTTCCAATAAGAGCAATCTCAACGCAGAATATGTCTGCAATGTCGCGCTTTCCGTATCATTAAAGATACGCAAGTCACTCTACAACTACATAGAACCAATACAAATGCGTAGATCTATAGATACTCTAAGCACCTTCAGCCGTTTCGTCCATGGTGAACGTGAAGATGTCTTTAACCTTACACACTATTCCTGTATGTAATTAAGGTATATTCAGCGACTAGAGCGCGGCGCCGCGTAGTGTCCATAGCCCGCAACTCTCGCACGCTATATTTGCCTACTGATTGACTATAAACGGGCCTTAAATCCTGGAGTGTTCTGCCGGCGGACGTTTTCCCTTACAGCTATGACCCTACGTCTTTCGAGCAGGACGTGAAAAAACATCTCTCTGGTGTCGATTAGCGTAAATTACGGCTGCCTTAATGGTGATGGGAGGTGTCCTGGTGATCTGTGATACAGGTTCTTAAAAACCTACTTCAGGCACCAGCCCTCACAAAGTTAGCTTTAATTTTGGCACTCTTGTCTGTCAATTCATGTATTTTTACGTAAGCAACCTTTTGGTAGGAGGTAAATAAACATATTTTTGATTTGATTTTGAGCACTTCTTGATTCCATCATCGCTTTTTAAAAGGCGAGGTGATGTCAATTTGAAACACTAAAAAAATATGATATTGTCTTGTCCATTGTTTTGTTATAGATCGCATATTGTACTGACCCTATATTAGTGGTGTAAGGCAAAAAATCGGTCAAGTGCGTTAAGTTATATTTGCGCACGAAGGGTTCCGTACCGTTTACAATATCAGACACTATATTATAAGTCTTTTTATAGTTTTCACGTCCGTAAGTCTGAATCGTACATACTTGGCTGATTTTTTATATTTTCTGTTATAGTGGTAACAGAAATACATCATCTACGAAAATTTCAACTGTCTAGCTATCACAAGATCACTAGATACAGCCTGGTGACAGACAGACAGTGTAGTCTTAGTAATCCGTTTTTACCCCTTGGGTGCGGTACCCTAAACATGACTTGTAGAACGTATTTGATTTTTATATTTCCTACTAGCTGTACCTGCGACTTCATTCGAGATGGCCGTACCTGCTAATTATTTACATTTGAGCACTGATTATCTCATACTAAGCAACGCTTTGGTCTGCGGTGAAGCACTCTTTGTAAAGCATAGCTCAGAAAAGAGCTTTTTACTTTGGATTTGAAAACTCCCAGGTTGTATTTTCCAGAAGAAGTAGGTAACTCAGAGGTGCCCGTTGGGTTCCGGGCTGTCTGTGGGGTCAATCGTCATCATAAACTATGACTAACTAAAAAAGAGAGATTTAAATCGGACTATGCGTTAATAAATTACAACAAATTCTACATTTTGACTTTCATCCCCTCTCCCAAGGGAACCGTGCTGAATTTCGGGAAAAAAAGTATACCATGTCCTTATTCGTAGTATGAACTCAAATCGTGCTAAGTTTGATTGAAATTCATTCAGTAGTTTTGGCGTGATGCGCGGCCATAATACAGACAGACAATGATTAATAAAAATACACTTTTGGCATCAGTGTCACCTACAGAGTGCTCTCAAGAAATTGGACCTGTTACAGTTTTATTATAAGTAAAGATCAAACAACTATGTGTATTACCTTATCCGTATTAAAAAAACTTACACTAGGCTCTTAGGATATACTCATTTTAACACTAAAATATGTAATTATTCTCAAAAGGTAGATAGTTTCGCATGTCACTAATTACTTCAACATATACGTTGTTACTGTATGATCCGGATCATAAACTGCTGAATATAGCCTTCCCCCACGCAATTCGCCTTTAATGAAACAGTCCCCCTTTTAAAGATAAGCCATAATCCCCACGCTTGGCAGGCGTCTTTGGGATTACAGTGTAAAATGTCAGTTCTATAAAAGGCTCTGCTGCCCACCTTCTGGTATTTTCCCCGTCGTCGCCTCCTACGACTCCATGGGAAGAAATAGTGCAATTCAAGCCTGGTAATCCACGGGGCGTAAACATATGATTAGTTATATTTAAAACGCTCATTCTTTGTTTCAGTTTTTGTATAAAATATTTATGCATGAGGATAAAGACATAATTTGAGCTTGATTCAAATATTAATCATTATTACATATCGAGAATTTTAAATTTTATTTCAAATTCTTGATCGTGTTAGAATTATTTAATTCTTTCTCGATCGTGCGCTCGTAAAGTCAAGACCTAGGATGCTACGTGTAGAGCGAAACGCGTCGAAAATTCTTTCGGTTTGGCTGCGTGGCGTTTGTGACGTCACGTCGGCTCAGCAGGAATATTAGGCGGAATTGTGACTAGATATATTTTTATCTTTTTTAAGTGTTTTATTAAAATATTAATTCGATGTTTACTTAAAATATTTTAAAAATATTTGTTATTATTAAATATGGATTTCCGCAAAGTAACGCCCGAATCTATTCATTAATATTATATTATTATGATATTGTGAAACACAAACTACAGGCACCGCTACCGCTAGGGAGTTATGTTTTTAAAATAGCACGTATTTGGTATAACATGAAGTCCAATAGTCTGATTGATGCATGGTTAAAATTAGCGTTATAAAATTTGTTAATCTTACGGTTAATATTTGATCACAAAATTCAAATACCAGGTAGCGAGTTCTATTCCAGCTCGAGATGAACATGTTGTGTTATAAAAATTGTTTTTTATCGCTATCGTAATGGAATAAGCACGGGGCCCACCTA
This sequence comes from Plagodis pulveraria, assembly GCA_963890685.1. NCBI lineage: Eukaryota > Metazoa > Arthropoda > Insecta > Lepidoptera > Geometridae > Plagodis > Plagodis pulveraria. Next base: position 8,724,730 of record OY982962.1, on the reverse strand, counting down.
ATATTAAGCGGTAACCTCTGCTTATAACAGACGCATTTCGTCACTGTTGGAAAACTGCACTGCGCTCTTCACCCTAAGACGTAAAGTTGTTAAGTCTCTTGTGCCAGTAACATCACCGTAACAATCCTTCAGACCGGAACACAGCATCGAGAACATAACTGATAGGCGGTAGAAATAAGTATGGTGGCATAACTAGCCCCGATGAACTCGCACAGAGAGTTCTACTGCTACTAATCATGGTACATGGCTGGCTAGCTACCACCCTCAAGCAGAAAATCTGTCGCCAAGCACCTAACGGTGTGTTCCGGCAGCAGTCCTTGAGAGCCAGCGAAATTCTGAATTATCTTGGAGAAAACTTCCATTTCAGATAATGGAAACCATTATCAACAACCAGCTCTTGCAGTATCTAGAGGAGCACCAGCTGATTAGCGATCACCAGTACGGTTTTCACCGCGGTCGCTCAGCTGGTGATCTTTTAGTATACCTTACGCATCGATGGGCGGAGGTGGTGGATTCCAAGGGTGAGGCGTTGGCGGCTAGTTTGAACATAGCGATCGGGTGTGGCATAAAGCGCTTCTTTCGAAGCTTCCTTCTATGGGCTTTCCGAGAAATTGTGCGAGTGGATCTCTAGGTTTTTGGCAGATCGGAGCATCAAGGTCGTTGTCGACGGTGCATGCTCCGACTTGAAGCCAATTAACGCTGGCGTTCCGCAAGGCTGTGTGCTATCTCCGACTCTATTTCTCTTGCACATCAATGACATGCTGCAGCTCAGCGATATTCATTGTTATGCGGATGACAGTAACGGAGATGCCTCTTACACCGGCCGTGCTAAAATTTTCGGGAAAACGTTGTGGAGAGTCGGAACAAACTTGTGTCTGAAGTCAAGACCATGTTGTCTAATGTTTCGAAGTGGGGCCGACTGAACTTAGTTCAATTTAACCCCAAGAAGACACAAGTTTGTGCGTTCACCGCTAAATTATCCCCTTTGTCGTATCCCTCCGTTTTGAAGACACTCCCCTTGCCACATCAACTAGCATCTGGGTACTTGGCGTCGACATATCGAGCGTCGTTCAATTTCGCTGTCACTTGGAAGAGAAGGCTTAACTAAATTAGCCTCTAAAAAGCTTGGTGTGCTTGGAAGGGCGAGGCGGTACTTCACATCGGCCCATCGCCTGCAACTTTATAAGGCTCAGGTTCGGCCTCACATGGAGTACTGCTCTCGTCTCTGGGCGGGAGCTCCCCAATACCAGCTTCTTCCATTTGACTGCATACAACGCAGAGCGCCTCGAATCGTTGACGATCAAGTTCTCTCCAACCAGCTCGACCCTTTGGCACTACGTAGAGATGTTGGATCACTCACCTATCACGGGGAGTGATAGGTGAGTGAGCATCTTCTACCGCATCTATCATGGGAAGTGTTCTGAGGAACTGTTCGAATTACTACTTGCAGCTCAATTTCGACATCGGACGTCCCGACAAAGCATGATGTTTCATAAATTTCATCTCGAAGTCTGGAAGTCCACAACTTTGCGATTTTCACGGCATTTTCTACCTCGCACTGCCACAATATGGAACCAGCTGCCAGGTGCAGTATTTCCGAACGGATACGACTTAGGGGCCTTCAAGAAAAGAGCATATTCCCTCCTCAAAGGCCGGCAACGCATCCTTGATACCTCTGGTGTTGCGGATGTTCGTAGGCATCGGTGATCACTTACCACCAGGTGAGGCACCAGCTCGTTTGCCCTCCTATCCAATAAAAAAAATTACAGGCACATGAGACTTAACAAATATGTATCAAGGTGATGGGTGCAATGCAATTCGTCACTTGTGATGAAATGCATCTGTTCTAGGCAGAAGTTAGTCCGCTTAACATCAGGTGGGCCTCGAGCTTATTCCATCATAATAATATAAAAAAATAAATTGATATTTGCTTAGCATACAGTTGTGCTTGAAATCATATTTAGAAATATTAACTAGCCAGCGCAATATTTTTTCATATATAAAGAATCTTCCAATAGGCACGTCCGAACTTTGACAGTTGGTAACGGCCATCTTATTGAAGCTTCATCTGTCAAATTGGTTGTCATTTATTTATTTTGTTTTGCCAAATCATCATGGATAGTTATAGCATTCAACATCACGTGCAAATGATAAAATTGTTTTATCAAAATGAGTGTTCTGTTCGGGCAACGCACCGCGCGCTTCGCCCATTTAACGGTCGCCATAATCGTCCTACCGAGAAGACTATTCGTCGCGAGGTGGATAAATTTAATTCCACTGGTTCGGTAAATGATCGATCAACACCCGTACGTCAACGGAACGCAAGGTCTGCCGAAAACATTGCCGCTGTTGACTGTATTGTTTTTTATGTACATTAATTGGAACTGTGTTTTAATTGCCCTTTACTGTATTAACGCCCTCAGAAATTCTTCCAATAAGAGCAATCTCAACGCAGAATATGTCTGCAATGTCGCGCTTTCCGTATCATTAAAGATACGCAAGTCACTCTACAACTACATAGAACCAATACAAATGCGTATATCTATAGATACTCTAAGCACCTTCAGCCGTTTCGTCCATGGTGAACGTGAAGATGTCTTTAACCTTACACACTATTCCTGTATGTAATTAAGGTATATTCAGCGACTAGAGCGCGGCGCCGCGTAGTGTCCATAGCCCGCAACTCTCGCACGCTATATTTGCCTACTGATTGACTATAAACGGGCCTTAAATCCTGGAGTGTTCTGCCGGCGGACGTTTTCCCTTACAGCTATGACCCTACGTCTTTCGAGCAGGACGTGAAAAAACATCTCTCTGGTGTCGATTAGCGTAAATTACGGCTGCCTTAATGGTGATGGGAGGTGTCCTGGTGATCTGTGATACAGGTTCTTAAAAACCTACTTCAGGCACCAGCCCTCACAAAGTTAGCTTTAATTTTGGCACTCTTGTCTGTCAATTCATGTATTTTTACGTAAGCAACCTTTTGGTAGGAGGTAAATAAACATATTTTTGATTTGATTTTGAGCACTTCTTGATTCCATCATCGCTTTTTAAAAGGCGAGGTGATGTCAATTTGAAACACTAAAAAAATATGATATTGTCTTGTCCATTGTTTTGTTATAGATCGCATATTGTACTGACCCTATATTAGTGGTGTAAGGCAAAAAATCGGTCAAGTGCGTTAAGTTATATTTGCGCACGAAGGGTTCCGTACCGTTTACAATATCAGACACTATATTATAAGTCTTTTTATAGTTTTCACGTCCGTAAGTCCGAATCGTACATACTTGGCTGATTTTTTATATTTTCTGTTATAGTGGTAACAGAAATACATCATCTACGAAAATTTCAACTGTCTAGCTATCACAAGATCACTAGATACAGCCTGGTGACAGACAGACAGTGTAGTCTTAGTAATCCGTTTTTACCCCTTGGGTGCGGTACCCTAAACATGACTTGTAGAACGTATTTGATTTTTATATTTCCTACTAGCTGTACCTGCGACTTCATTCGAGATGGCCGTACCTGCTAATTATTTACATTTGAGCACTGATTATCTCATACTAAGCAACGCTTTGGTCCGCGGTGAAGCACTCTTTGTAAAGCATAGCTCAGAAAAGAGCTTTTTACTTTGGATTTGAAAACTCCCAGGTTGTATTTTCCAGAAGAAGTAGGTAACTCAGAGGTGCCCGTTGGGTTCCGGGCTGTCTGTGGGGTCAATCGTCATCATAAACTATGACTAACTAAAAAAGAGAGATTTAAATCGGACTATGCGTTAATAAATTACAACAAATTGTACATTTTGACTTTCATCCCCTCTCCCAAGGGAACCGTGCTGAATTTCGGGAAAAAAAGTATACCATGTCCTTATTCGTAGTATGAACTCAAATCGTGCTAAGTTTGATTGAAATTCATTCAGTAGTTTTGGCGTGATGCGCGGCCATAATACAGACAGACAATAATTAATAAAAATACACTTTTGGCATCAGTGTCACCTACAGAGTGCTCTCAAGAAATTGGACCTGTTACAGTTTTATTATAAGTAAAGATCAAACAACTATGTGTATTACCTTATCCGTATTAAAAAAACTTACACTAGGCTCTTAGGATATACTCATTATAACACTAAAATATGTAATTATTCTCAAAAGGTAGATAGTTTCGCATGTCACTAATTACTTCAACATATACGTTGTTACTGTATGATCCGGATCATAAACTGCTGAATATAGCCTTCCCCCACGCAATTCGCCTTTAATGAAACAGTCCCCCTTTTAAAGATAAGCCATAATCCCCACGCTTGGCAGGCGTCTTTGGGATTACAGTGTAAAATGTCAGTACTATAAAAGGCTCTGCTGCCCACCTTCTGGTATTTTCCCCGTCGTCGCCTCCTACGACTCCATGGGAAGAAATAGTGCAATTCAAGCCTGGTAATCCACGGGGCGTAAACATATGATTAGTTATATTTAAAACGCTCATTCTTTGTTTCAGTTTTTGTATAAAATATTTATGCATGAGGATAAAGACATAATTTGAGCTTGATACAAATATTAATCATTATTACATATCGAGAATTTTAAATTTTATTTCAAATTCTCGATCGTGTTAGAATTATTTAATTCTTTCTCGATCGTGCGCTCGTAAAGTCAAGACCTAGGATGCTACGTGTAGAGCGAAACGCGTCGAAAATTCTTTCGGTTTGGCTGCGTGGCGTTTGTGACGTCACGTCGGCTCAGCAGGAATATTAGGCGGAATTGTGACTAGATATATTTTTATCTTTTTTAAGTGTTTTATTAAAATATTAATTCGATGTTTACTTAAAATATTTTAAAAATATTTGTTATTATTAAATATGGATTTCCGCAAAGTAACGCCCGAATCTATTCATTAATATTATATTATTATGATATTGTGAAACACAAACTACAGGCACCGCTACCGCTAGGGAGTTATGTTTTTAAAATAGCACGTATTTGGTATAACATGAAGTCCAATAGTCTGATTGATGCATGGTTAAAATTAGCGTTATAAAATTTGTTAATCTTACGGTTAATATTTGATCACAAAATTCAAATACCAGGTAGCGAGTTCTATTCCAGCTCGAGATGAACATGTTGTGTTATAAAAATTGTTTTTTATCGCTATCGTAATGGAATAAGCACGGGGCCCACCTAATATTAAGCGGTAACCTCTGCTTATAACAGACGCATTTCGTCACTGTTGGAAAACTGCACTGCGCTCTTCACCCTAAGACGTAAAGTTGTTAAGTCTCTTGTGCCAGTAACATCACCGTAACAATCCTTCAGACCGGAACACAGCATCGAGAACATAACTGATAGGCGGTAGAAATAAGTATGGTGGCATAACTAGCCCCGATGAACTCGCACAGAGAGTTCTACTGCTACTAATCATGGTACATGGCTGGCTAGCTACCACCCTCAAGCAGAAAATCTGTCGCCAAGCACCTAACGGTGTGTTCCGGCAGCAGTCCTTGAGAGCCAGCGAAATTCTGAATTATCTTGGAGAAAACTTCCATTTCAGATAATGGAAACCATTATCAACAACCAGCTCTTGCAGTATCTAGAGGAGCACCAGCTGATTAGCGATCACCAGTACGGTTTTCACCGCGGTCGCTCAGCTGGTGATCTTTTAGTATACCTTACGCATCGATGGGCGGAGGTGGTGGATTCCAAGGGTGAGGCGTTGGCGGCTAGTTTGAACATAGCGATCGGGTGTGGCATAAAGCGCTTCTTTCGAAGCTTCCTTCTATGGGCTTTCCGAGAAATTGTGCGAGTGGATCTCTAGGTTTTTGGCAGATCGGAGCATCAAGGTCGTTGTCGACGGTGCATGCTCCGACTTGAAGCCAATTAACGCTGGCGTTCCGCAAGGCTGTGTGCTATCTCCGACTCTATTTCTCTTGCACATCAATGACATGCTGCAGCTCAGCGATATTCATTGTTATGCGGATGACAGTACCGGAGATGCCTCTTACACCGGCCGTGCTAAAATTTTCGGGAAAACGTTGTGGAGAGTCGGAACAAACTTGTGTCTGAAGTCAAGACCATGTTGTCTAATGTTTCGAAGTGGGGCCGACTGAACTTAGTTCAATTTAACCCCAAGAAGACACAAGTTTGTGCGTTCACCGCTAAATTATCCCCTTTGTCGTATCCCTCCGTTTTGAAGACACTCCCCTTGCCCCATCAACTAGCATCGGAGTACTTGGCGTCGACATATCGAGCGTCGTTCAATTTCGCTGTCACTTGGAAGAGAAGGCTTAACTAAATTAGCCTCTAAAAAGCTTGGTGTGCTTGGAAGGGCGAGGCGGTACTTCACATCGGCCCATCGCCTGCAACTTTATAAGGCTCAGGTTCGGCCTCACATGGAGTACTGCTCTCGTCTCTGGGCGGGAGCTCCCCAATACCAGCTTCTTCCATTTGACTGCATACAACGCAGAGCGCCTCGAATCGTTGACGATCAAGTTCTCTCCAACCAGCTCGACCCTTTGGCACTACGTAGAGATGTTGGATCACTCACCTATCACGGGGAGTGATAGGTGAGTGAGCATCTTCTACCGCATCTATCACGGGAAGTGTTCTGAGGAACTGTTCGAATTACTACTTGCAGCTCAATTTCGACATCGGACGTCCCGACAAAGCATGATGTTTCATAAATTTCATCTCGACGTCTGGAAGTCCACAACTTTGCGATTTTCACGGCATTTTCTACCTCGCACTGCCACAATATGGAACCAGCTGCCAGGTGCAGTATTTCCGAACGGATACGACTTAGGGGCCTTCAAGAAAAGAGCATATTCCCTCCTCAAAGGCCGGCAACGCATCCTTGATACCTCTGGTGTTGCGGATGTTCGTAGGCATCGGTGATCACTTACCACCAGGTGAGGCACCAGCTCGTTTGCCCTCCTATCCAATAAAAAAAATTACAGGCACATGAGACTTAACAAATATGTATCAAGGTGATGGGTGCAATGCAATTCGTCACTTGTGATGAAATGCATCTGTTCTAGGCAGAAGTTAGTCCGCTTAACATCAGGTGGGCCTCGAGCTTATTCCATCATAATAATATAAAAAAATAAATTGATATTTGCTTAGCATACAGTTGTGCTTGAAATCATATTTAGAAATATTAACTAGCCAGCGCAATATTTTTTCATATATAAAGAATCTTCCAATAGGCACGTCCGAACTTTGACAGTTGGTAACGGCCATCTTATTGAAGCTTCATCTGTCAAATTGGTTGTCATTTATTTATTTTGTTTTGCCAAATCATCATGGATAGTTATAGCATTCAACATCACGTGCAAATGATAAAATTGTTTTATCAAAATGAGTGTTCTGTTCGGGCAACGCACCGCGCGCTTCGCCCATTTAACGGTCGCCATAATCGTCCTACCGAGAAGACTATTCGTCGCGAGGTGGATAAATTTAATTCCACTGGTTCGGTAAATGATCGATCAACACCCGTACGTCAACGGAACGCAAGGTCTGCCGAAAACATTGCCGCTGTCCGTGAGATGAGTGTGAGTGTGCAGGAGAATCCGAGGCAGTCGATTTCGCGTCGCTCACAAGAACTTGGCCTTTCACAGACCACAACTTGGCGAATTTTGTGTCGTGACATGGGCCTGCACCGGTATAAAATTCAACTCACCCAGGAGTTGAAGGTAAACGACCATAGACAACGACATGTGTTCGCTGAATGGGCACTGGAGTCGTTACCAACTGATCGTAATTTTCACATAAAAATTATCTTCAGCGATGAGACCCATTTCTGGATGAATGGGTACGTAAACAAACAAAATTATCAAATTTGAAGCTATACCAATCCACATGAGATCCAAGAGAGTCCAATGCATTCCGAAAAAGTTACAGTTTGGTGTGGGTTTTCACAAATTCAGCCTGATTTAGGCGCAAAAGTCATGGAAAATTGGATATCTCGCATGCGCTCCACCCAGAGAGCCCGTGGCGGACATTTGAATGATGTCATATTCCACACATAATGGGGTCACTACGTCTTTCAAATAAATAAATAATGTTGATAATATCTCACACACACTTTATTTAAATTTAAAGATAGGACACGCTTAATGAAAGACCCGTTAGTAAGTTGTGTGGAAAGTTTTAGTTTTTCCATGAATGATGGTCACCATAATAATGTCCCTGTGTACAATGCACCGACAGCAGTTAGGGCGATCATTTGTGTCCATTTACATTGGTATTACCAATAGCAAATGATTTCGTCGTTACACAAATTAACACTCTAATTTTATATTATTATATGTTGAAGTACTTTATGTTGAAATTGGATGTTTAAGTTAAATATCATCACTATTTCAAATAAACTTATAATTTTCATTTTGTTTATAGCTGATAGGCTATTCTTTAACCACTTTCTCACCTGATGGTTAGTGATGACGTCCAAGATATTGTTCAGGCAAACCTAGAATTACTGGCTTTCAAGGACAGCTGCCGGAAAATACCTTTAGGTGCTTGGCGACAGATTATCTACTTAGGGGTGGTGGCTAGCCAGGCGGGTTTTCGCAAAATACCCTACCACCATGCTGTATCGACTGCCATCGTAAGACAACAACCGGGACCGACGGCTTAACGTGCTCTCCAAAACACGAAAACGCTCAGTTGTAATGCCACTAGCGGTCACCCATCCAAGCCATGATCGCGGCGGATCGGTTAAGTCATTAATAAGCAAAGGTTTGTGAAGTTACTAAAAATAGCTTTTAGTGTCCTGTACTTAAAATGGGAAACTGTTACTTAACCAACACCATTTATCCATCCTTATCTGTACTACTTTTCTACCGCTTTATCTTTTGCACCGAAATAGGGAGCTAATTGATATTTGCACGAATTACTTATCTACCGTATCTAAAATTACAATACGCGTTTCTAGTAAAGGGAGTCCCCATACTACCCTAGAGTATTTTTAACGTTTTTTGCTGTAAGTTTAATTAAATACGAGTATATAGAATAACTAGCGCTAACTAATTGCAAGAATATGAGTAAAATAATGTGGCAACAACTGCGTAAAGTACCGACACGAGTCAAACAATAATGAAATAAATGTTGGAAGTAGGTATATTGATTTATATTTTACCTAGATATTTGAAAATCCGTACATATACATAAAGTTACTTATCACTGTGATTAACCTAGTAGTCCGCGCAAGAATCCCCATATAATTCCATATCATTTCCCATATAAATCCCCATATTATAATTCACTACAGTGAATTTCCGGTGGAAACTATTAGTATGAATTAGTTCTCTTTGAAAAGATATGCACACTCAAATTAAATAGCCTTGCTATTTTGAAACTACCTGATACAAATATGTGTTTTTGTAATACATATATAGATAGGTACGAGTAAGTAATATAAAACCCAACACAATCCAAAACATTGTAAATTTATCTAAACAAAAAATAAAGGCATTCTTAACAAAAAGCATTAAATATATATAATATAACAAACGTCATAAGTGTAACCCATTGAGAAACCGAGAACTATCATTTGCCAGCTTATCGTCGAAAATTACAGCACCATTAACCATATCTCCGCTCTGCGATTGTCCAATTGCTACAAGTTGGCCGATTAAAAGGCGAGCTCAAGGCGGACGTTAAGCTCGAAATCCTGAACGTGAACCTGCGAGGCCAACTAAGATAAAAACTTCTTGAATCAACGAAATACTCGAGTTTCTCAGACGATATTAAGACTCAAATTGAGCAGTTTGTCACTCCTGAGGAGGGAATCTCGGCTAAAGCGAAGCAAATCATACTTGACAGTCGATAGAGAGACTGTCTGTGCAACTCTAAGTCGATCACATCATTGAACACGATTGCAGGAACAAAGTTGATCGCCTGTGTCATTTCCGTTCCTCTTCTTTCAGCTTCGGCGTCTATTTCATCATTACGATTGGCCACGCAATGATCTACGTCTTGCAAGCTGAGTCCGACAGCGTGCGTAATATGTATCAAGGTGATGGGTGCAATGCAATTCGTCACTTGTGATGAAATGCATCTGTTCTAGGCAGAAGTTAGTCCGCTTAACATCAGGTGGGCCTCGAGCTTATTCCATCATAATAATATAAAAAAATAAATTGATATTTGCTTAGCATACAGTTGTGCTTGAAATCATATTTAGAAATATTAACTAGCCAGCGCAATATTTTTTCATATATAAAGAATCTTCCAATAGGCACGTCCGAACTTTGACAGTTGGTAACGGCCATCTTATTGAAGCTTCATCTGTCAAATTGGTTGTCATTTATTTATTTTGTTTTGCCAAATCATCATGGATAGTTATAGCATTCAACATCACGTGCAAATGATAAAATTGTTTTATCAAAATGAGTGTTCTGTTCGGGCAACGCACCGCGCGCTTCGCCCATTTAACGGTCGCCATAATCGTCCTACCGAGAAGACTATTCGTCGCGAGGTGGATAAATTTAATTCCACTGGTTCGGTAAATGATCGATCAACACCCGTACGTCAACGGAACGCAAGGTCTGCCGAAAACATTGCCGCTGTTGACTGTATTGTTTTTTATGTACATTAATTGGAACTGTGTTTTAATTGCCCTTTACTGTATTAACGCCCTCAGAAATTCTTCCAATAAGAGCAATCTCAACGCAGAATATGTCTGCAATGTCGCGCTTTCCGTATCATTAAAGATACGCAAGTCACTCTACAACTACATAGAACCAATACAAATGCGTATATCTATAGATACTCTAAGCACCTTCAGCCGTTTCGTCCATGGTGAACGTGAAGATGTCTTTAACCTTACACACTATTCCTGTATGTAATTAAGGTATATTCAGCGACTAGAGCGCGGCGCCGCGTAGTGTCCATAGCCCGCAACTCTCGCACGCTATATTTGCCTACTGATTGACTATAAACGGGCCTTAAATCCTGGAGTGTTCTGCCGGCGGACGTTTTCCCTTACAGCTATGACCCTACGTCTTTCGAGCAGGACGTGAAAAAACATCTCTCTGGTGTCGATTAGCGTAAATTACGGCTGCCTTAATGGTGATGGGAGGTGTCCTGGTGATCTGTGATACAGGTTCTTAAAAACCTACTTCAGGCACCAGCCCTCACAAAGTTAGCTTTAATTTTGGCACTCTTGTCTGTCAATTCATGTATTTTTACGTAAGCAACCTTTTGGTAGGAGGTAAATAAACATATTTTTGATTTGATTTTGAGCACTTCTTGATTCCATCATCGCTTTTTAAAAGGCGAGGTGATGTCAATTTGAAACACTAAAAAAATATGATATTGTCTTGTCCATTGTTTTGTTATAGATCGCATATTGTACTGACCCTATATTAGTGGTGTAAGGCAAAAAATCGGTCAAGTGCGTTAAGTTATATTTGCGCACGAAGGGTTCCGTACCGTTTACAATATCAGACACTATATTATAAGTCTTTTTATAGTTTTCACGTCCGTAAGTCCGAATCGTACATACTTGGCTGATTTTTTATATTTTCTGTTATAGTGGTAACAGAAATACATCATCTACGAAAATTTCAACTGTCTAGCTATCACAAGATCACTAGATACAGCCTGGTGACAGACAGACAGTGTAGTCTTAGTAATCCGTTTTTACCCCTTGGGTGCGGTACCCTAAACATGACTTGTAGAACGTATTTGATTTTTATATTTCCTACTAGCTGTACCTGCGACTTCATTCGAGATGGCCGTACCTGCTAATTATTTACATTTGAGCACTGATTATCTCATACTAAGCAACGCTTTGGTCCGCGGTGAAGCACTCTTTGTAAAGCATAGCTCAGAAAAGAGCTTTTTACTTTGGATTTGAAAACTCCCAGGTTGTATTTTCCAGAAGAAGTAGGTAACTCAGAGGTGCCCGTTGGGTTCCGGGCTGTCTGTGGGGTCAATCGTCATCATAAACTATGACTAACTAAAAAAGAGAGATTTAAATCGGACTATGCGTTAATAAATTACAACAAATTGTACATTTTGACTTTCATCCCCTCTCCCAAGGGAACCGTGCTGAATTTCGGGAAAAAAAGTATACCATGTCCTTATTCGTAGTATGAACTCAAATCGTGCTAAGTTTGATTGAAATTCATTCAGTAGTTTTGGCGTGATGCGCGGCCATAATACAGACAGACAATAATTAATAAAAATACACTTTTGGCATCAGTGTCACCTACAGAGTGCTCTCAAGAAATTGGACCTGTTACAGTTTTATTATAAGTAAAGATCAAACAACTATGTGTATTACCTTATCCGTATTAAAAAAACTTACACTAGGCTCTTAGGATATACTCATTATAACACTAAAATATGTAATTATTCTCAAAAGGTAGATAGTTTCGCATGTCACTAATTACTTCAACATATACGTTGTTACTGTATGATCCGGATCATAAACTGCTGAATATAGCCTTCCCCCACGCAATTCGCCTTTAATGAAACAGTCCCCCTTTTAAAGATAAGCCATAATCCCCACGCTTGGCAGGCGTCTTTGGGATTACAGTGTAAAATGTCAGTACTATAAAAGGCTCTGCTGCCCACCTTCTGGTATTTTCCCCGTCGTCGCCTCCTACGACTCCATGGGAAGAAATAGTGCAATTCAAGCCTGGTAATCCACGGGGCGTAAACATATGATTAGTTATATTTAAAACGCTCATTCTTTGTTTCAGTTTTTGTATAAAATATTTATGCATGAGGATAAAGACATAATTTGAGCTTGATACAAATATTAATCATTATTACATATCGAGAATTTTAAATTTTATTTCAAATTCTCGATCGTGTTAGAATTATTTAATTCTTTCTCGATCGTGCGCTCGTAAAGTCAAGACCTAGGATGCTACGTGTAGAGCGAAACGCGTCGAAAATTCTTTCGGTTTGGCTGCGTGGCGTTTGTGACGTCACGTCGGCTCAGCAGGAATATTAGGCGGAATTGTGACTAGATATATTTTTATCTTTTTTAAGTGTTTTATTAAAATATTAATTCGATGTTTACTTAAAATATTTTAAAAATATTTGTTATTATTAAATATGGATTTCCGCAAAGTAACGCCCGAATCTATTCATTAATATTATATTATTATGATATTGTGAAACACAAACTACAGGCACCGCTACCGCTAGGGAGTTATGTTTTTAAAATAGCACGTATTTGGTATAACATGAAGTCCAATAGTCTGATTGATGCATGGTTAAAATTAGCGTTATAAAATTTGTTAATCTTACGGTTAATATTTGATCACAAAATTCAAATACCAGGTAGCGAGTTCTATTCCAGCTCGAGATGAACATGTTGTGTTATAAAAATTGTTTTTTATCGCTATCGTAATGGAATAAGCACGGGGCCCACCTAATATTAAGCGGTAACCTCTGCTTATAACAGACGCATTTCGTCACTGTTGGAAAACTGCACTGCGCTCTTCACCCTAAGACGTAAAGTTGTTAAGTCTCTTGTGCCAGTAACATCACCGTAACAATCCTTCAGACCGGAACACAGCATCGAGAACATAACTGATAGGCGGTAGAAATAAGTATGGTGGCATAACTAGCCCCGATGAACTCGCACAGAGAGTTCTACTGCTACTAATCATGGTACATGGCTGGCTAGCTACCACCCTCAAGCAGAAAATCTGTCGCCAAGCACCTAACGGTGTGTTCCGGCAGCAGTCCTTGAGAGCCAGCGAAATTCTGAATTATCTTGGAGAAAACTTCCATTTCAGATAATGGAAACCATTATCAACAACCAGCTCTTGCAGTATCTAGAGGAGCACCAGCTGATTAGCGATCACCAGTACGGTTTTCACCGCGGTCGCTCAGCTGGTGATCTTTTAGTATACCTTACGCATCGATGGGCGGAGGTGGTGGATTCCAAGGGTGAGGCGTTGGCGGCTAGTTTGAACATAGCGATCGGGTGTGGCATAAAGCGCTTCTTTCGAAGCTTCCTTCTATGGGCTTTCCGAGAAATTGTGCGAGTGGATCTCTAGGTTTTTGGCAGATCGGAGCATCAAGGTCGTTGTCGACGGTGCATGCTCCGACTTGAAGCCAATTAACGCTGGCGTTCCGCAAGGCTGTGTGCTATCTCCGACTCTATTTCTCTTGCACATCAATGACATGCTGCAGCTCAGCGATATTCATTGTTATGCGGATGACAGTACCGGAGATGCCTCTTACACCGGCCGTGCTAAAATTTTCGGGAAAACGTTGTGGAGAGTCGGAACAAACTTGTGTCTGAAGTCAAGACCATGTTGTCTAATGTTTCGAAGTGGGGCCGACTGAACTTAGTTCAATTTAACCCCAAGAAGACACAAGTTTGTGCGTTCACCGCTAAATTATCCCCTTTGTCGTATCCCTCCGTTTTGAAGACACTCCCCTTGCCCCATCAACTAGCATCGGAGTACTTGGCGTCGACATATCGAGCGTCGTTCAATTTCGCTGTCACTTGGAAGAGAAGGCTTAACTAAATTAGCCTCTAAAAAGCTTGGTGTGCTTGGAAGGGCGAGGCGGTACTTCACATCGGCCCATCGCCTGCAACTTTATAAGGCTCAGGTTCGGCCTCACATGGAGTACTGCTCTCGTCTCTGGGCGGGAGCTCCCCAATACCAGCTTCTTCCATTTGACTGCATACAACGCAGAGCGCCTCGAATCGTTGACGATCAAGTTCTCTCCAACCAGCTCGACCCTTTGGCACTACGTAGAGATGTTGGATCACTCACCTATCACGGGGAGTGATAGGTGAGTGAGCATCTTCTACCGCATCTATCACGGGAAGTGTTCTGAGGAACTGTTCGAATTACTACTTGCAGCTCAATTTCGACATCGGACGTCCCGACAAAGCATGATGTTTCATAAATTTCATCTCGACGTCTGGAAGTCCACAACTTTGCGATTTTCACGGCATTTTCTACCTCGCACTGCCACAATATGGAACCAGCTGCCAGGTGCAGTATTTCCGAACGGATACGACTTAGGGGCCTTCAAGAAAAGAGCATATTCCCTCCTCAAAGGCCGGCAACGCATCCTTGATACCTCTGGTGTTGCGGATGTTCGTAGGCATCGGTGATCACTTACCACCAGGTGAGGCACCAGCTCGTTTGCCCTCCTATCCAATAAAAAAAATTACAGGCACATGAGACTTAACAAATATGTATCAAGGTGATGGGTGCAATGCAATTCGTCACTTGTGATGAAATGCATCTGTTCTAGGCAGAAGTTAGTCCGCTTAACATCAGGTGGGCCTCGAGCTTATTCCATCATAATAATATAAAAAAATAAATTGATATTTGCTTAGCATACAGTTGTGCTTGAAATCATATTTAGAAATATTAACTAGCCAGCGCAATATTTTTTCATATATAAAGAATCTTCCAATAGGCACGTCCGAACTTTGACAGTTGGTAACGGCCATCTTATTGAAGCTTCATCTGTCAAATTGGTTGTCATTTATTTATTTTGTTTTGCCAAATCATCATGGATAGTTATAGCATTCAACATCACGTGCAAATGATAAAATTGTTTTATCAAAATGAGTGTTCTGTTCGGGCAACGCACCGCGCGCTTCGCCCATTTAACGGTCGCCATAATCGTCCTACCGAGAAGACTATTCGTCGCGAGGTGGATAAATTTAATTCCACTGGTTCGGTAAATGATCGATCAACACCCGTACGTCAACGGAACGCAAGGTCTGCCGAAAACATTGCCGCTGTCCGTGAGATGAGTGTGAGTGTGCAGGAGAATCCGAGGCAGTCGATTTCGCGTCGCTCACAAGAACTTGGCCTTTCACAGACCACAACTTGGCGAATTTTGTGTCGTGACATGGGCCTGCACCGGTATAAAATTCAACTCACCCAGGAGTTGAAGGTAAACGACCATAGACAACGACATGTGTTCGCTGAATGGGCACTGGAGTCGTTACCAACTGATCGTAATTTTCACATAAAAATTATCTTCAGCGATGAGACCCATTTCTGGATGAATGGGTACGTAAACAAACAAAATTATCAA
This sequence comes from Plagodis pulveraria, assembly GCA_963890685.1. Classification (NCBI taxonomy): domain Eukaryota; kingdom Metazoa; phylum Arthropoda; class Insecta; order Lepidoptera; family Geometridae; genus Plagodis; species Plagodis pulveraria. Next base: position 8,708,705 of record OY982962.1, on the reverse strand, counting down.
ATTTGAAGCTATACCAATCCACATGAGATCCAAGAGAGTCCAATGCATTCCGAAAAAGTTACAGTTTGGTGTGGGTTTTCACAAATTCAGCCTGATTTAGGCGCAAAAGTCATGGAAAATTGGATATCTCGCATGCGCTCCACCCAGAGAGCCCGTGGCGGACATTTGAATGATGTCATATTCCACACATAATGGGGTCACTACGTCTTTCAAATAAATAAATAATGTTGATAATATCTCACACACACTTTATTTAAATTTAAAGATAGGACACGCTTAATGAAAGACCCGTTAGTAAGTTGTGTGGAAAGTTTTAGTTTTTCCATGAATGATGGTCACCATAATAATGTCCCTGTGTACAATGCACCGACAGCAGTTAGGGCGATCATTTGTGTCCATTTACATTGGTATTACCAATAGCAAATGATTTCGTCGTTACACAAATTAACACTCTAATTTTATATTATTATATGTTGAAGTACTTTATGTTGAAATTGGATGTTTAAGTTAAATATCATCACTATTTCAAATAAACTTATAATTTTCATTTTGTTTATAGCTGATAGGCTATTCTTTAACCACTTTCTCACCTGATGGTTAGTGATGACGTCCAAGATATTGTTCAGGCAAACCTAGAATTACTGGCTTTCAAGGACAGCTGCCGGAAAATACCTTTAGGTGCTTGGCGACAGATTATCTACTTAGGGGTGGTGGCTAGCCAGGCGGGTTTTCGCAAAATACCCTACCACCATGCTGTATCGACTGCCATCGTAAGACAACAACCGGGACCGACGGCTTAACGTGCTCTCCAAAACACGAAAACGCTCAGTTGTAATGCCACTAGCGGTCACCCATCCAAGCCATGATCGCGGCGGATCGGTTAAGTCATTAATAAGCAAAGGTTTGTGAAGTTACTAAAAATAGCTTTTAGTGTCCTGTACTTAAAATGGGAAACTGTTACTTAACCAACACCATTTATCCATCCTTATCTGTACTACTTTTCTACCGCTTTATCTTTTGCACCGAAATAGGGAGCTAATTGATATTTGCACGAATTACTTATCTACCGTATCTAAAATTACAATACGCGTTTCTAGTAAAGGGAGTCCCCATACTACCCTAGAGTATTTTTAACGTTTTTTGCTGTAAGTTTAATTAAATACGAGTATATAGAATAACTAGCGCTAACTAATTGCAAGAATATGAGTAAAATAATGTGGCAACAACTGCGTAAAGTACCGACACGAGTCAAACAATAATGAAATAAATGTTGGAAGTAGGTATATTGATTTATATTTTACCTAGATATTTGAAAATCCGTACATATACATAAAGTTACTTATCACTGTGATTAACCTAGTAGTCCGCGCAAGAATCCCCATATAATTCCATATCATTTCCCATATAAATCCCCATATTATAATTCACTACAGTGAATTTCCGGTGGAAACTATTAGTATGAATTAGTTCTCTTTGAAAAGATATGCACACTCAAATTAAATAGCCTTGCTATTTTGAAACTACCTGATACAAATATGTGTTTTTGTAATACATATATAGATAGGTACGAGTAAGTAATATAAAACCCAACACAATCCAAAACATTGTAAATTTATCTAAACAAAAAATAAAGGCATTCTTAACAAAAAGCATTAAATATATATAATATAACAAACGTCATAAGTGTAACCCATTGAGAAACCGAGAACTATCATTTGCCAGCTTATCGTCGAAAATTACAGCACCATTAACCATATCTCCGCTCTGCGATTGTCCAATTGCTACAAGTTGGCCGATTAAAAGGCGAGCTCAAGGCGGACGTTAAGCTCGAAATCCTGAACGTGAACCTGCGAGGCCAACTAAGATAAAAACTTCTTGAATCAACGAAATACTCGAGTTTCTCAGACGATATTAAGACTCAAATTGAGCAGTTTGTCACTCCTGAGGAGGGAATCTCGGCTAAAGCGAAGCAAATCATACTTGACAGTCGATAGAGAGACTGTCTGTGCAACTCTAAGTCGATCACATCATTGAACACGATTGCAGGAACAAAGTTGATCGCCTGTGTCATTTCCGTTCCTCTTCTTTCAGCTTCGGCGTCTATTTCATCATTACGATTGGCCACGCAATGATCTACGTCTTGCAAGCTGAGTCCGACAGCGTGCGCGCACAGGTAGCTTCCCTGAAGGAATGATGGGAAGGGTGATGTAAACTCACAGTTCATGTAATGCATCTGTGCTTCCAAGTTGCCATCTAGAAGATTCAGAGCGCATCTGTGAAGGCGGTTGGCCCAGCAGTCGTTCAATCCAAACTGACAGAATGCGTAACTGCCGTCCGCGTTTCTGACAGTACGGCCCCAAGGAATGAACTCAATATCCAGGAAGTCTTTGTACAGCTCATACGCTCGTGAGAGCTCGACCATGAATCTTACTGTGTCACCACATCCTGCTGTCGTGCCGATGGTGATCTTGACCCGTCCATTGTCAGCATGCAGTCCCTTGACGTTAACAAAGTAAAATAAAAAGCACACAGCAAGAGACAAAGCAAATTTGGCAGCCATGACGACCGTCTGATAACGGCGGCCAAAGCAAACTACATATTTTATAGGCCGATGTGATGTGATACCAAGCGATATCGCAACAGATTATTATTATTAACGGCCTGATATCGATAAGCTACTGATAGAATTAAATAATCGTGAGCGCTATCAGTAAATTACGAAACTGGATTTGTTTTAAAGCAGATAGCATAAATAATTGAAATTTTTGTGAAGTTTATTTGCAAACGTCTGTAAAAACAATTTCCATTCTTCCAAAGCCCTCTCCCCTTTTTAAAAGTATTTCAAGGTAATCTTTTAAGATTACATCACAGAAAAAACTCAAACTCTTTAAGCCTTCATATTTTCTTTATGCGAAAAATATGTTTTTGTGGCGGGAGTTTACTTCGCTTGCTAGAATAATAAACACAGAAACTTATTAACTTTACTTACGAGATATACATTCGAGGGTTTCAGGGGTTATTCAATTAAATTAATTGTCTTAACTAATTTATGGTATTGTTCCATAAATGATTATACTGGTATTTTGTTAAAGTCCATACTATTTAAACGGCTTACAGTTTTAATAATAATAATAAGTGGATCTAACCATGATCTATCATTTTTAATATCGTTATGATTGCAATAACGCCTGCTATGCGAATTACATTACAAAATTATAAATATACGTTAGGAAAAATTTAAGTCATGTGCGGTATTCGAACTGGCGTCCATCCACCCCTTGAGCCGGGGTATGCTCTAATTGGGGTATGATCTATCATTATCAAGTATTTCCATTTATGTACAACAAATGTTTTAAAAATTCCATACACTTGCTGATTCAGGATTATTCAGGAATTTGTAAACATTTTCGACATCTAAAGCAATCAAATGTAATCAATTTTTAAACTAAAATTTTAAAAAATCGGAAAAAGTCTAATAATTCCTACAAATTGCCTTTTCACTGATTAAAACATAATATCGCCATTCAGATGGAACTCATTTGTGGACAGTTAGCTTTCCTATTGGAATGATATCACTTCAATTACATGAATTTTAAAATCGAGATACTTAGCTGTGCTGCTTTAGTAGCTTCTACTTTTTTTATGGGATATCAGGGCAAACGAGCAGGCGGCTCACCTGTTTGTGATTACTGTCGCTCTAAGACATCCGCAAGACCAGAGGTCTAAAGGGTGCGTTCCCGGCCTTAGAGGGGGGAACATGCTCTCTTTTTTAAATCTTTTAAGTCGTATCGGTTCGGACATACTTCACGTGGCAGCTTGTTCCAAATTGTGGTCATGCGAGGCAGAAAAATCCTTAACAATCGCACGGTATATAACGGTAATGTTGGCCTTTGTAGTACCATTAGCTGCACTCAACGGTTGATGGTGGCCGAACTTGAACGAACCCGCATGGTGATGGATGATGATGATGATGAAGTATCCTCATGGTTTTTATATTGTTGAAGTGCGCAATGTTGAAGTCAGCACAAACTACTCTTTAGAAAAACTAAATCAGTTCCTTAGTGTTGTCGATGACTAGTAAGAACAGTTAGTAATAAGCTCTTTTCAAACTAAACATTAATTACCAGCAAGGCGGTAGGGCATTTTGGTTTACGAGGGCCTAGGTTTGATCCCTGGGTCTGAAAAGTATTTGGGGTTTTCTGACAAAGAAATGTTATGTAGAAATCTGGAGGCTAAAACTGTTCCTCGCAGATGGCAATAGGCTCGCTGTCTATTACATGATACTATACATGTCAAAAGAAATGTGCTTAGATACCTCTGCCTGCCTCTTCGGGGAATACACGCGTAACAATATGAAAATATCCATATAAATAAATACAAATGACACATCTATTATGACAAATAACTTATCTGCGACTTAATATACGCTAACAATCTATATAAAAGACCACTTCCACATGAACTCATCATCCCGGTAACTCATTCAACTTAGCAACGCATGAAAATTTTCTGAAACAATTTTTTTTTTCAATAATCTTGTTATTTCTTACAATATATTTCTTTTCATACAGTATATTATTTCTTTTCATACAATATATTTCTTTGCAATTATTTGCTTGCGAGCAAAAATATATTTACCAGAAAATTGAAACGACTTCAACAATCAAATGTGTGAAATAACTAGTTGAAGTCGGAAAATTTTCACCATTTTCAGCTAGTACTTATAGGATCGATTGTCATTCATTTCAATGACCATATCATTAGTGTAACTCAAAAATGGCTTGACCGATTTGATGCAATTTAAATGGGACTACACAGGTAGCATCAGCTTTCAAATAAAAAAAAACATCTAAATCAGTTCACCCAGTCAAAACTTCTGAGGTAACAAACATAAATAAATATACATATGAATAAAGTATCTTCTCCTTTTTTTGAAGTCTGTAAAAATAGTCTGCCTATAGGCCCAGAATAATATTGGCCGATTCCACGATACTCTGTTTTAACTTTACCGCATAAAATACTTTCAAAAACACGTATATACGCAGATGGTGCAACAAGTTTGTAAATAAAGAGAACCATCGTAAATATACCACTCTCTGGAGAGGAACAAAAAACCGGAAGTGTCTAACCTAAGACACTTTAATCTTTATTCATTGCGTAAAAACGCAAAGGTATTCAATTACGGGTAATATGTTTAAAAATGTAGTATGCCCCCTGAAGGAGGTGGTGTACTACTGTAACAATGCTGTGGAAAACGGTGATTCAGATAAGAAGAATCCAATTTTTCAATGTCGTACTGTATTAGCTGGTTGTCAACTGCTGAACACAGCCTCTCCTATTAAGGGGGGGTTCGCCATAATCCTCATGCTAGGTAGGCGTCTTGAATGCGCCCATTTTAGGGGTTGGGGACGTAGAGGTGAAGTGTCTGGCGGGCCATTCAAGGGCTGCCGCCGGAACACACCGTTAGGTGCTTGGCGACAGATTTTCTACTTTAGGGTGGTCGCTAGCCAGGCGGGAATTCGCAAATTCCACCATGCGGTGAAGCTCAAGACCGCGGCGGGATTCGAACCATGGACCTGCTGCGCGGCAGTCGATATAGCCAATGCCACTAACTATCATTGCTTCATAAATAGTGATTATCAAACCATTCCAGAGAGAACTATATTTAGCGGGCGGCTGCTCGCAACGCCCTCCTGCTTGCGAAACATGAGGAACGGCGGGCTGCGATGGAATAGCAGGTAGGTAGTGCTGCCGTACCTTGAGAACGAGCATTTTTACTGCTCGAGCACCGGTCGGAAATTTCGACTAAACACCGTAATTTAATAACTATGGCTGACATGGGTATGTTAGTTGATCCCCAAGCCGCCTGACAATCGTGGGGATTATGGCAAACCCCCCATATTGGGGGAGGTTATGTTCAGCAGTGGACTATCCGGCTGATACAGTATGTTAGTTTTGATGACAATGTATTATTAATATGTACCAGACGAAAATTTTGTGTCAGTTTATAACAAACATTTGTTAAAATAACAAACAGAGTAATCTGAAAAAGTCATGTTAACCATCCTTGTGTATCAGATTAAAATGGTAGTGGTTATAATATCATTTGTTTTTAACTCATGGCAATCTTTGGTACTGCCTAGATTATGGTTTACCTCGCACTGCAGTACTGCGGTATTAATGAAATTGAGTTCCCTAGAGACCCCCAGGCCCCTGCTTACGTGGATCGCGACCCCTCAGTCTTGCGGTCACATTGTTCCCAACTTGAAACAAAGGTATCGATGCGGTATCAAATTAACAAGTTTCCGTGAAAATTTTGAAGTTTCAGACGTTGATATTAATGAGTTTAATAGACAGTGACAAAGGAAACATGATATAGGGTTCGGTAAATATTTGATGAGGGGATGCTGTGAAGGTAAAATTCTAATCCAAGCCGCTGACATTAATGAATTTACCTTCATCCTCCTCCATTAATTATTGGCAATATATAAACTCTTAACGTTACAAAAATAAGAAATAAAAGTAGTACTGAATAAAACACCATGTCTTTTAATATATTAGGCGATTAAATAAATATAATATAACACATAAAAGAAACGTTTAATTATAATCATTATATATTATTTTGTTACTTTTCTCGAACGTCTGCTCGAAGAGCCAAGACCTTCTGATGATGCTTCGTGTAGAGGCGAAACGTCTTTCAATTAGGCTTTGTTTCGTATAATTAGATGGAATCGTCACCAGATATATTTTTAAATGTATATCAAAAACATAAATATTTTCATAAAATAGTTTAAAATATTTGCTATTTTCGTTTTTCATATCATAATTTATTTTGAATTTTTTAAGTTGTTTTAGAAAACAATATAATGGTGTTTCTGGAAGAGACGCTGCTATGTTGTAAGGCAACAATCAAATAGTTGGGTACCTAAATAAATAAAAAAAACGTTTCACATTTATTATATAAATGTTTGTAGGTGTTGAGTGTGTTACTAATTAATCATTGAAACCTACGCCGCCAGCGTATTTTGCTTTCCAACATATTCATTTAAAACTTTCCTCGATTTAAAGTTTTTACGATCTACCAAAACCTCAACCACACCTGAGGGTAAATCTCTTTACTAATTTTAATTAATACAAACTGGTAGCTGAAGTCACTCAACCTTTACCTCCTACAAACGACTGTAGAAGTTAACGAGTACATATCCGCATGGGTACAATGGGGCCCGTAAAATTAATACCTCACCTCGGAACGACCGGGCCCTAGACTGTAATACTCCCTTAAATATTTAAGTTTTCTCTGCACCCTCCGTCCGCAACAAGATTCAATTTCACGCCCTGAAAAGGGGTCCGCTATGGGTGATTCTCGCTTCCTCAAATGTCAGGAGACATCACAGTGCCCAGACCGACGAGACCTCCACAAATTAATAGATGTACCCCTATTGACGTTGGACTAATAGGGAAATGTAAGGGCAGGGTGTATCTTAATACGCTGGTGCTAACAATGAGCAGAACCGTTTGAAGTATTATCCGGTTGTATGCAGAATGGAAATAGCAGAACTCAATTGATTCAATCTTGCGTCAAATTGGTGAAGATTTGGGTGGAGGTGCACATTTTAAAGTCGTTTTGTGTTTGATGGGTTAACCAACTTGGGATGCGATTCAATAAATGAGTAAAGAGGGGTATACATTTCCAGAATTTGATTCTAAAACTAGACACAAAAAATAAAAATCAATTGCCAACTGTCATATCACTTTTGCCTTTTATGACTGAATTGACTCTTCAAAAGAACGTCAGAAATATTGTTTTCAAATTGATTTATTGAGCGAAAAGAATGCATATGCAATGGTAAGGTCTCTCTAACAATTTGTGAGTCTGAGCATCCGTAGGTATGTTTGGCTGATCCTAATAAAATTAAGATACGTACGACAAGTATTATTTTTAATTAATAGACTTTAAGCTGAACCGTCCAACGGATGTTTGCGATATGAGGTCTCAAAAGACTACTGGTGATCCCTAACGTGACTATTTTTTAATTTTATAATTCCTTCTATATTATAATTCCTCTTTATTTTATCCCGAAAGATCTTGCATATTAAAACATCTGTAATCTTTAAGCATAATATTATATAATCTTCTCCAGACGCTATTACACTTTCCAAGACATGAATCCTGAACACCAATTGAATATCAAATTTTCTAATTGCACTCACCTCACGTATAAGTTCAATATGACCCCTTAAATTATCATTATCTGCTCATATGATTAATTCGATTTGGTACGTGCCTGGTTTCAATGATATCATGCATTTATAATTTATGACGATGAATTAATCAATTCGGTTTTGAGGTAACCAATTTGGTATTTGACCTTTGATAAGCGAGTGGGTATAATTTAGCCACACCTAAGGATAACAGCGACATGTATAAACGTTACCTATCGACATATTTGTGAGACACACGTTTCGTAGAGTTATTTTGTCACATCTAAATGGAATTGTAAGTGTCTAAATGAACTTATTGTCATCATCAAAGACAGTTCCATGCTTCGGGTTATTATAGAACGTTTCTTGGCCGGATAAACTCAGTAACATCCACATTCCATCCAGAATCCGGAGATACAAAACTTGATGAGTATCAAATGTTAATCATAATTACAACATTTTAATTAATTTGTAATTGTTCCCTAGACGTCCTTCTTGATATCCTGTAAATAGAGCAAATTTTTTCCTCATGAACAATAAAGATACAGATTCAACAATAACAAGCAAGGAATTTATGTATGTGTGGGTAGCATTAACGTATAACATAAAAGGCATAACAATATTCAGGGTTGCTACAGATTTTTAAATACGCATTGCAGCAAATTTTGTACAAGCTTTGGGTTACTGTTCCCAACTGTAATGAACTCTGTGTTTGTTACTAGTTCCACTAACCTTTATATCTAATTATTACAGCTTTAGAGCTTTATAGTATGTAAATCAAACTTGAACTCTGAGGGAGCTTGATATATTTATATACATAACAAAGTTATACAGCCATCGGATCTACTGCTACAATATACAAAATGTAAAACAAGCCTCGAAAATTTACCCTAGATTTAACAATTTCAATATTTGTATGCTATTTATATGTATATTTATTGCATTGATGGATAAATTATAATATAAATAACATATCTCACTAATGGTAGGTACCATATCGTAAAAATAATTTACTAGTAGTGTTTTTATGTTTTTAACAATTTTACTAACAGTACGAGTCCATATTTCATTTGTCATTGGTAAAGTAACTACTCAAATAATAGTACTCAATATATTTATTGGAATTATTCTGAAACTATTGTTCCTTAGATGGACCGTGACATATCTTAAAAAGTTATAAACTTCTGTTTTTTTTTTTGTTTTATCTGACCGTACGAATCCCCTGTACATTTATCATTCGTTAAGCAACTATAGTACGCAAATTTAATTATCATAAAATTAGTTAATTCTTTACGTCCTAGTTATGTAGTTCTTCTTCTTAGTCGCTACACTCTTGACAGAGTGGTCGTGGTCGTCATATCAGGAGTGGTGACACGCCTCACAATCCGTCGCCATTCCTCTCGCACCGCTGTCTTCCTGGTACACTCGTGGAGTGGACGATCAAGAGCAGCCTTCACTTGGTCCGTCCAACGCATGGGTGATCTGCAGTCCACTTTTCCCTGCACTACAAGCCGTTCCACAGACATGGCTCCTTGCCGCGAAACATGTCCAAAGAAACTGAGAATTCGACTCTGTACGATGGAAGAAAGGCGTTGTATGACATTGAGTTCGTCAAGTATGGAAATGTTTGTTCGATGTTGAGTCCATGATAGTTATGTAGTAGTCGTGTAAAAATGATACAGGCGTGTCTTACTTAGAAGTTTTCTAAGAGAATTTAGGTGAGTAGACGAAAAAGTAGTATTTCTTCCTAGAGTACTATATGCCTACACTCTTACACGTTATAAGTTAATCATACATTACAATTGCACGACCGTGTAACCACCATTGTTGAAAACCCAATAAAGCTACCGTTTGACGTGCCTGTACTAAATATTGATATTGAAGTTTTAGAATTTGAATTTAAACGTTGGTAAAAAATCAAATATGATTTTTTTATGCCTGATACGTTAGCCTTTGACAACTATCTCACTCGATGGTAATAATGGAAGTGAAGATGTCATAGTGATCGAAGGTGTTTTTCAGGCTAACCTAGAATTACTGGCTCTCAGAGACAGCTGCCGGAACACTTAGGTGCTTGGCGACAGATTTTCTACTTAACAGTAGTAGCACATTAGTAGTAGTATATATCGATTGCCATCCTAAGACACCGGGTCCGACGGCTTAACGTGTCTTCCAAAGCACGGAAGCGTTCAGTAACGGTCACTGTCACTAACGGTCACCCATCCAACTCATGACCGCGGTGGACGTTGCTTAACTTTGCTGATTGGTTAAGAACAGCTAAGCAAACTTCGCTACGAGCGCTTCATACGAGTAAATGGTGCAATCTACTCTCTCGTTCCAACTTGTATTACTCGTAGTTTCATCGATTTCAGTTAATTGAAGACATTGGCACATGATGAAATCCTAGTGCACAAACCAATAGTTTTGTATTTTAAATATAACTTATCGTTAGTATATTTTTGTAGCAACCCTAATCACAGTATAACAACACATTAACATACAAAGAGGTCCTTGCGTTTGTTTCACGGATGTCGCCGCAAAGTGCACTCTGCACTTATTTAGACAGCCCTAATAAAATTATTCAAATTGCTCTATTTATTAATTTCTTGAACAATAGCAACGCTCATTTGTTTTTCTTTTGAAAAGTTGAGTTGTGTAATGACTTACAAATTCTACGCCCGTTTATGAAGTAAGTATTTATATTTGAAATGTTATTTGTTTTGTTATTTTGAAATGGAGTGATGTAATGTTATAAATTATCAAAGCAAGAGTGTTAAATATGGCAAATTTGGACAAAGGCAAACTTACTTTTAATATACTATTTAACATTTTCAAATGTTGTTCAATTATTATTGTTAACCTAACCTTACCTAAATGATAATAACAAATAAAAACAAATATTTTTAAAATATTTTACGAAAACATCAAATTAATATTCACAATATTAATTTGACTTTTTGCACGATCGAGAAATCTCAGTCTCATTCTCATTTCTCGATCGTGCGCTCGAAGAGTCAAGACCTTTTGAGGATGCTTCGTGTAGAAGCGAAACGCGTCGAAGGTTCTTCCGGTTTGGCTGCGTGGCGTTTGTGACGTCACGTCGGCTTAGCAGGAAAATTGGGCAGAATTGTCACTAGATATATTTTTATATTTTGAAGTGTTTTATTAAAATATTAATTTGATGTTTTCGTAAAATATTTTAAAAATATTTGTTACTATTAAATATGGATTTCCGCAAAGTAACGCCTGAATCTATTCATTATCTTACCTATATGGGCATATTATATAGACTTAACTCTTAGTGAAAACATTAAATATATATTAAGGTGCCCCCACGCCTTTCTGAAGTGTTTACTAACGGACAAGTTTTAGCCAAGGAGGTTTCATGCCCAAACCTACGTGATCTTTGACGGGGCCGGAATCAGGAAAATCGTAGGTGGCTGTTACCCTATCTGAAAGAGAAGTTAGGGCGATTTTACTGGTCTGTAGGTATCTTTTACGTCTATAGTATTAATTAATAAATAATTAATATACAAACGTTACTTTGCGGAAATCTATATATCGATAAAAATAACAAATTTTGAAATAAAACATTAAATGAATACTTAAGAAGAACACTTCTAAAATTTTATATAGCTATTGTGGGTATATTTTTATTATATAATATAATATTATGACGATTCCACCTAATTTTTCTGCTGAGCACACGAAAGAGTGGAACTCTTTACCGTGGTCAGTATTTTTCCGATGAATACAATATGGGTGTCTTCAAATCGAGAGTAAATAGGTTTCTTATAGGTAAGCGTGCTCGATCTTAGACCAAATCAATGTTCAGAGTGTGGTCAAACCTATAGGTAATTAAAAAAAAACGGATCGCACCCCACGTTGCCTAACCGAAAGAATTATCCACGCGTTTCGATTCTAAACGGAGCTTTATCAGGAGATTTTGACTATTCAAGTGCACGATCGAAAATGATTCTTTAGAATTTTTGCTGAATTAGTGGCCATAAGGGTGTGTTGATCTACTACTCTTTACGAATTTTGGTAATTTGAGCTACATGACAGTTTAGGTTTTATAATAATAATAATTGCTTATATAGGTCTTATTCTGTCCATTCGTACCAAAATAATCTTAGATAAAATGCTTTCTGTGGAACACTGTGTGTTATGTCTATAATTATTACTACTTACTCAAAGGCCAACTATTACAAATAACTCATATCAGCGATTTCCGTTCTTTTCTGAGAGAGCGTGATTAAATTTCGAAGGGGTCATTAATATTTTATATATAACCCCAGAATACACTTTCTTTTTAATACAGATGTTGAAATCAGATAGGTGCCATCTTTACTTCCATATTCTAAGTTCATCCTTAATCCCACAAGTGAAGCAGTATAATGGCCGCTAGGCTATTAGGCACCAAGCCAGGCTACGAGGTCGAGCCTCTAGAGCCTATAATCTCAGATTGGACTCAACTTATTCGACTTGAATACGCTTGAGCCAAGAAGGAATAATATACTGTCGAGTTAATATTGACAATACTGTGTGTTGGTTTTAGCAAAGGTTTTAGAACTTGGTGAATAGAATTTTAAATAACATTTGATAAATGAATATTTTCAAGTTACGCTGTCACTAAACATTTTCGCAAGCAAATACTACATTCACAAAAAAATAATTATGTATCTTTATTTATGTTGAGTTTCTGCCCACGGCTTTGGCAGATTTGAATTATTTTTTCAGTGGGGGTAGTAGCTACCCCGTTAGCATATTAGCAATGTATAATGTCCAGATTGTGATGTCGAAGGACATTTTCGTAAGCATCTGGAGAATGAACTGTGCCGGCAATTAGCTCGTCCCCTATGGCTTGGCATCTGAGAATCCAGGATATGTTTTTAGGTCCCTGTAAGCAAGTACCCTCCGGAGTTAATGAATTGATTTAGGCGTTACTTTGCGGAAACCCATATTTAATAATAACAAATATTTTTAGAAAACAATAAAATTAATATTTTAATAAAACACAAAAAAAATATAAAAAATATATTTAGTGACAATTCCGCCTAATTTACCTGTTAAACCGACGTGACGTCACAAACGCCACGCAACCAAACCGGAAGAGTTTTCGACGTATTTACTAAAATATAGGGATTCGTCTGAAAACTTCGATAATGTAACCCACCGTGTGAAAAAAATTACAAAAATCGTTATATTGCGTACTGTTATATATATAGAATGCACCCCTTCTTGCTTACCAAGCACTCCTATCACGCAGTCAGCTATTCCCATCCATTATTCGATTCATACATCCATCCATCCATCAGTCTTCATCCTACTTCCAAATCCGACGGTCGCCTTAAAATTAATTTAGTATTTTATTTCTTTTTTTAAAAAGCCTCAAACCCGAAGTCTCATAACATTTGGTGGCAGCGTAAAGGGATTACAACAATCCCCGGTACGTCTCTCAAAATATCTCAACTCGACGCGAGTGTGTGTTTGTGTTTGAGTGTAAGTGCCAGCTCCATTGTGCATATCATACTGTTGCACCGAGTTCCGGCCCGGCCCCCAAGGACGTCAGTGTTACGTGTTAAAGTTCGTGAAAGGTTTATTGCTGAACACTTCTCGTGCTGCAGCCGATCTTCGAACCAGCGAAATTATACCCACTGTCACGCACAGTCCCGTGCTGTGACCGGTATAAGCTCTTAAAGGACGACGTGACGACCCGTGGCTTATCAACACCTTCACTCCGCCGATATCAACGCAAACTTCGAGAACGATGATTATTATCACCATACTGTTCGCATTCCAGTAAGTCAACTCATGCACTTGGTCATTGCTATTACTGAATTTTAAATGTTGTGTTTTTAATTATTGTTTTATACTTGTGGATACTATATAACTTTGTTACTGTAGATATAATCAATCTATAACTGTAATAATGGCTGAAAGATCCCAAAGTCCTAAGTTCGAAAAACCTGAGTTTGCCATTACCGACACAGAGGAAGAAGGCCAAAGCCAATGTCCTCCCCCTCTAGGTCCACATACTAGATCGCTATCGAAAAAGAAATTAGCAGCAGCCCCAGCTAAATCAGAAATTGACCTTTCCACCTTACTCAAGTTTATCAAGCCTTACGATGGCTGCAGAGAGAAACTCAACTCATTTTTAGTAAATTGCAACAATGCTTACGAGTTAGCTTCAGACTCTCAAAAAGATATTCTCTTTAAATATATACTTTGTCAACTACAAGGCAAAGCAGAGACTGCTTGCTCTATAAAAGAGTTTACCAATTGGCAACAGCTCAAAGATTTTCTTAAAATCCAATTTAGTGAAAGAAAACACTATGCCCATCTCCTAACAGATTTACAGGAGTGTAAACAACTATCTAATGAAAATGTAAGCCAGTATGCTCTAAGAATTGAGACATGTCTATCGCAACTTCTAACAGAAATATCCATATCCCATGCTCATAAGAGCCGCGAAATGTTAGGAAGGACTGCGGCTATGGAGGAATTAGCTCTCCATCATTTCCAAATGGGACTGATGCCCCGCATTTCCAATATCGTTAGGTGCAAATCCGCAAAAACCCTCAACGAAGCCATTAATATGGCAATTTCAGAAGAAAGGATCCAACAGTCCTTATTCAGGCAAGGACCAAGTACATCTGGCCTTCAACAATCACGCCAAGACAGAAAAAAATTCTTCAAGGCCAAACTATCAATTCAATCGGCGCCAAGGTCAACCATCGCCGATCTCTAATAATTCCAACTTCAAACCAAATCCTAACCCTAATCGACCTTATAATGGCAATAACTCTTCAGCTTCATTCTGTAGGTATTGTAAAAATCCGGGTCACACACTAGAACAATGTCGAAAACGTGAATTCAATAATAATCGTTTCAAGAATTTTGATCAAAACCAATCAAAGACCCCTTATCGCGTTAATTTTGTTTCCGATGAAGCATTAGAGATTAATGAAGATGAAAATCCCCCACAACCTGAAGAAGGTTACGATACCGTAGACGAAAATTCAAAAAACGAGTAATTGTCTCGTCCCGGTGTCGTGCGGGACCTCGTAATTCTAAAATCGACATCACTAATTTTACTGCTACGTCCAACTTATTTCAACCACAACAAAACCAGGCTATAAATGCCACTAAATCATTGCAAGCATCGCAACAGGATTGTCTTGCAAAACCCACTGTATCCTTGCAGCAACAAAATAGAGTTGATCTGCTAAATCCCACTGTATCCACGCAGCAACGAAAGGCTGACCTGCGAAGTCCTTCTAAATCCAACGTTTTTGAAATAACAAGTGACCCAGCAAAAACGTTACTACCTCATGTTCTTGTCAAATCTTCTATATCCGACATACCATTATCCTTGCTAGTCGATTCAGGGTCTTCGGTGAGCTTACTGAAACAGTCATGTTTAGAAAAACGTCCCAAACTGGTGAAAGAAACGATTCAGTTAAAAGGTATCGACTCAACGGAGGAGACTATCTCCACTCAAGGTCATTTTCAATTAATGATACAACTACCCAAGTCTAATATATCACACCGATTCTATGTTGTTGATACAATCCATTTACCTTACGACGGCATCATAGGTTCTGACATGCTCACTGCGCTTAGCTGCAATATTAATTATAACAATAATCTACTCAGCATTGGAAAGTCATACATTAAACTACATTTTCATGACCCTGCCTATTTAATCCCAGCTAGAACTGAAACAATTATTGAATGCTCTGTTCAAAATCCTGAAACAAGGGAAGGATTAGTCGTTGACCAGAAGATCTCAGAATCTTTACTGATTGCTAACTGCCTGGTACGAGTCAAGGAAAATAATAGAATCAACATATCAGTCGTAAATACTTCTGAAAATCCAATAACACTGAAATCAAACCTCAACTTAAAAATTTATTCTATTGATTCTTCCGAATATCAAGACAACCCTACTAGATCAATAAACCATATTAAAACTTCTACTAACACCGTTAAACGAACAGAAGAAGTGTTAAAACAGTTACGCCTCTCACACCTGAATGAAGAAGAAAAAGGTGCCCTCATACAACTATGTTCTGATTTCTCAGATATTTTTCACCTTCCTGGAGAAAATTTGACCCACACAAACGCCCTCAAGCATGAAATCAAAACCACAACAGACATCCCAATACATACTAAATCCTATAGGTTTCCTGAAATCCACAAAGCTGAAGTTCGAAAGCAAGTAGGCAAAATGCTGGAACAGGAAATTATAGAGCCCTCTGATTCTCCTTGGTCGTCACCTATATGGGTTGTTCCTAAAAAACTAGATGCCTCTAACACGCAGAAATGGCGAGTGGTTATAGACTATAGAAAACTCAACGATGTCACCATTGGTGACACGTATCCCATTCCTCAAATAACAGAAATCCTAGACCAACTCGGCAATAGCAAATATTTTTCCACATTAGACCTGGCATCCGGTTTTCACCAAATTGAGCTGAATGAAGCCGATAAACCCAAAACCGCATTTACCGTCCCAGAGGGACATTTTCAATTTACAAGGATGCCATTTGGTCTAAAAAACGCTCCGTCTACATTTCAGAGACTCATGAACTCTGTACTATCAGGTCTACAAGGCATCCGTTGCTTCGTTTATTTAGATGACGTGGTTTGCTATGGTTATGACCTCAAAACTAGCATCTCTAACCTAAAGGAAATTTTCCAAAGGACCCGTGATTTTAATCTCAAATTACAACCGGAGAAGTGTGAATTCCTTCGCCGCGAAGTCGGTTATCTTGGACATATAATCACTGAAGAGGGTGTGAAACCAAATCCAGAGAAAGTCAAAGCCGTGACAGCATTTCCAATCCCAAAGACTCCAAAAGACATTAAATCATTTCTCGGTCTTGTCTCGTACTACCGCCGCTTCATTCCCGAATTTTCGAAAAATGCGAAACCTTTGACTAGCCTTCTGAAAAAGGATATACCATTTAAATGGGAAAACCAGCAGCAACTTGCTTTTGACACCCTGAAACACAAACTGACAACTGCTCCACTCCTTATTTATCCAGACTTCTCTCAACCTTTTATTCTTACCTGCGATGCCTCAAACTACGCCGTCGGGGCCGTCCTCTCTCAAGGACCGGCTGGCAAAGACCAGCCTGTAGCCTTTGCCTCACGCACTCTTAATAAAAGCGAGTCTAATTACAGCACAACCGAAAAGGAATTGTTGGCCGTACTTTATGGTTGCAAAACGTTTCGTCCTTACCTTTACGGGCATAAATTCACCATCATTACTGATCATAGGCCCTTAAAATGGTTATTTAACCATAAAAATCCGAGTAGTAAACTCCAACGATGGAGGCTAAAGTTAGAAGAGTATGATTATGACATAGTATATCGTAAAGGCAAGCTGAATTCCGCTGCTGACGCCCTCTCTAGGTACCCCGTTAACCCTATATATCCTGAAAACAAATTAAACCTTAATCCTAATTGTAACGACGCGGACGGCAAACTTCCACTACAAACATCACAGCCTTCACGGTCACCCAATGAAATTAATGATGATTTTCAAAGCCTCTTAGTATCCCCGCCGTCTGGTCTTGACGCAGATCTTATAGACCCTGAAATAGAAAATGAGGTTTTGGATTACTTTAATACTGTCCCTGATGAACCATGCGCTGAGACGGAAGATCCTGAACCCTCAACCAGCCGGGAAAATCCTGAAACCTTACCTGTACTTAATCAACCAAGTCCGGTAACTCCACCAGCTCCTGAAAAGCAACCTTTACCCGAAGACGAAACTTACAGCAAATTCTTAAAATCTTCTTCCCAGTCACACGATACATTAATTACAGAACATAACGAGAACCTACTCAAGGGCACACAAAAACTAATTATTGTACCTACCTCAATAGATATGGATGAATCGATGCCTTATGTCCAGGATATCCTCGATAATTGCCCAGAACCCAATCGTAGTGAATTTCTGAAACAAGAAAGAACCCTGCACACATTTCTACCTCTTACAGTTGGAGACAAAACTTACCTTTTCCTATTCACGAAAGTACATCATTTCGATGATTACTCATACCCAGACATTTTCAAATCCTTAAAATACGCACGTGACCAGATAATAATGTCCTATCCTACGATAAATGAAATCAGCACATCCGATTTTAAGAATCCATTCGATAAACACTCCTTTGTGAAAATATATAACATGTTTAGCTACTTATTCGACGGCTTTAAAATTAAAATTCATATTTATCACAATAACATCATATATCCTTCCCTCAGCGAGATTTCAAAAATACTTAAAGAAAACCACGACATACCAACGGCTGGACATTTAGGATCTATTAGAATGCTGAACCGAATTAAAGATAGATTTTATTGGAAAAATATGCGCAGTGACATTGAGAATTATGTAAAAAATTGCTCATCATGTCAAACAAATAAAGCCTTGCGTAAAACAAATAGAGCACCAATGATTATAACATCTACCTCTACATCACCATTTGAAAGACTATCTATTGACATAGTCGGTCCTCTACCCGAGTCCGGCACGGCAAAACTCAAGTTCATCCTAACAATGCAAGATGACCTTACTAAATTTTCTGTGGCCTACCCTATCCGTAGTAATACTGCTGAGGAGTCGTGTGAATGTCTACTTCACTTTATATCTCTATTTGGAATACCAAAACATATACTCACCGACCAAGGTACAAATTTCACGGCAGACCTATTTAAAAGGACGTGCGAGTTTCTCAAAATTAAACAGTTATGAATAGAATAGAATAGAATAGAATAGCGTTTATTTTCCTCCCCTTATCATCCGCAAACGCAAGGCGCTCTTGAAAGATCGCATTCCACCCTTAAGGAATATCTGAGACCTTATACTAATGCAGATCAAGATAACTGGCCACGATACGTCTATACAGCCATGCTAGCATACAACACTCAACCACGCACTACTCACCATTTGAATTGCTCTATGGTCATAAACCTCATATCCCAGACTCTATATACAGTGATTCTTCTAGCACTACTTACCCCGAGTACGTAAAAATGTTACAGCATAGAATGAAATATACACGTGATAGAGCTTTAGAATTCATCGCAAAATCCAAGGTTAACTCTAAAACTAATTATGACTTGCACACCCGTTCGGTGACATATAGAGTTGGGGATTACGTCATGCTAAAAAACCATGTTAGGCTGCGGAAAGCCTTATCACCCGTGTGGAAAGGACCTTACAAGGTCGTTAAGGTACACGGTAACCACACTCTAACATTACTAATAAACAGACGCCACGTGAAACATCACTTCGATGAGGTTAAGCGCGTAGGTACTGAAGAATTACAAACTACTACGTAAAAGTAGTCCACCTAATTAAAGATAGATTTAAGATTTATAAAAACTAGGTAATAATTATATTATATAAACGTAGGTTTACTTATTATTATTTAGAATTTTTTCAATGTCTCTTTTCATTACAGCGTACTGGCCCATGGTCACCCAGAATTTGTTCGACCAATCAACGCAAGCACCGGTATATATTTTGACCCAATTGGTGAACTCAAAGTACATGCAAGCTACTTGGATATTATAACACCAATCGATATATCCTATATTGAGCCACATATTCGAAACATTAATTCAATAATAGGCACATTGCGTTTTTCTTGTAATCAAGTTCAGATAGAAACTTCAAATAACCTAGAGTGTCACAATATATTAGAACCATTAGCTGTTAGATATAACGATATTGTAACTGGGTATTCCGCTATTTCCCATTTAGTAGACAAGAGGTTTAAACGAGGGGCTTGGATCGGTGGTATTGGCACTTTGTCTAAGACTATATTTGGAACTCTAAACGAAGATGATGCCATTAAATACGATAACGCAATCCAAAGTATTCAAAATAATGAAATAAGACTGGGTTCATTAATGAAAGAAAATATCTTAATAACCTCCACTATTTTATCGAAATTTAATACCACTTTACACCAAATAAAACTTAATGAAGCCAGCCTTAACCAAGCTATCGACAACTTCTCTTCACAATTAAAAAATATCACAATAGTTTCCAACGAATTAATTATAAGAACAAACATGAATTCAATTCTGAACAGTTTGGAAGCGTCCATACTGACTTTATCGTTTCAATTGGAAGACGTAACTAACGCAATAATGCTCTGTAGTCAAAACATTCTCCACCCGGCCGTGTTATCTCCCGCGCAGCTGTACGAAGAAATTGTCGATAACTACCGATACCTACCTGTAGATCTTAAGTTGCCTATAAGTTTAGCGTTAAGTAATATTCATAGTTTGATGAACATATCTAGTGTGGTATGTTATAGTTTAAGCAATAGGATTATTTTATTTTAAGAATACCGTTAGTATCCCCTAAGGAATACAATTTATACCATAGTATAGCACTACCGACCCCACATAACGGCATGAAACCAGACTCGTTCAGCTTTATTATTCCTAACTCTAAGTACATAGCAATGACCAAGGACAAATCCGAATACTGTAACCTAGATTCATTAAAGGAATGCATAGTTATAAGCCCGCGTGAATATATATGTAACATTATGACAGTATATCCGTCTAGTGCTAACCCGAGTTGCGAAAGTGAACTTTTGTCAAGTGTAATAAGTGCATTACCAGTGCAGTGTCAAACAGATTTCCTCCATGGACATATAGACTTATGGAAACCATTACAAAGTAATAATTGGATTTACGTGCAGTCGCAGAGTAACAAACTTTATATCGAATGTATAAACCAAACAATTATAGAGATAAGCATTGTTGGGACCGGGATTCTAAGTATCCCCAATAATTGCGTCGCGTATTGCAAAAGTACGAAATTAATACCAATGTTTAATGCAATTAAAATTAATGTTACAATCACACATTCTGACTTCAATATTATAAACGATTCTTGCTGTAATTTAAATAAGTTTATAAATGTCATGAGTAATGAGCCCCCTTTGAGATTGCAAAACATAGATTTGGATATCTTCACATCGGAAACGAAATCTAAATTAAAATCTATATCTGATCAAGCAGATAAAATTGTAAATGAACACCAGATAATAAAATATGGAACTCATTACTCAATCGTGACTATTTTGATTATTTGTATAATTTTTATTTTTATTGTGTATAAAATATTTTTGTATATTAAATCACGCAACCGTCTCCTCCATCGCACCCCGAGATCGCCTACGTCACTCCCAATAAACTCACCCCCTGAACAAGCGTTAGACCCTGAACCTGTCGTGTCCTTGAAGATGAAAAAACTCCGCCCAGAACCTGAAAATATTCCGACTCCTAGTATTAGGATAAATGTATAATTTCCTGATAGCCATCGTCCTAAACATCGAAAATTCAACCCCGATGTTTAGTCTACCCCAGGGAGATGTTATATATATAGAATGCACCCCTTCTTGCTTACCAAGCACTCCTATCACGCAGTCAGCTATTCCCATCCATTATTCGATTCATACATCCATCCATCCATCAGTCTTCATCCTACTTCCAAATCCGACGGTCGCCTTAAAATTAATTTAGTATTTTATTTCTTTTTTTAAAAAGCCTCAAACCCGAAGGCTCATAACAGTACGCATACTACAACTTTATAAAGGTCAACAATACTACCAAAAAATCCTAAATACCATATGTCTAACTATTACAGCTATGTCACAATAACTACTTTTATGTTTAAATTTATAATTTTTGTTAAATACCCGCGCGGAGCCGGGGCGGGCCGCTAGTTATATTAAAAAAACTGTTGCAGCGATTAGCTTAATGTTGAACGATACCATAAATATGCCCTTGTATTTGTTTTATTCTATATCTATACATTACTTTTCATAATGTACCTAATAATTGTTAATTCTGTTTATGCCGTATAGACTCCCAAGGTTATTAACAAAACCAGTGTTAATAGTTTCTACGAGTAAAACACAAAAAGTGTTCTTGCTAACAAACAGATTTCAATGTTAAGGATGCACCTTAGCTAAACACTCGTAATATTATCAAAATCAACGCCATCTCTCGGATTTTATGAGTACTAAGTCAATATGTTTCTGTGTAATATAAAATGGCTACCACCTTAACAGTTCTTTTTTTTCATCCAATCATGGATAACTTACATCGAAAACTGATCACAACACTTGCTCAGTAGATCACAATAATTAATGGACGACCGTTGAAAACATTTGGTCCACAAAGTCCCTAGACATATAAGTCTATGCGGCAAACTAAATTAATTGAATTTTGTTGACATTGTAAACAACTCTACGAAATTACGTGTGCATTTCCCAGCGCTATATACATATAACGCGCCCTATGAATAATCAATGCTTTTAGTTATTGATTATTTATAAAGATTCTGAAATCTAATGTAATATTAAGGTCTTTATCGCATGGCTATAACTAACTGTAGGTGGTAATGAAACGTTAGTTTTATATAAGTTTAGATTAGTATATACTTACCATCCTAACAATATGTAGGGTTTTTAGTAATTTGTTTATTGGTTGGTACAAAACGGTCGGTACGAGTATGGCTCACGTTTAGCCATTTTTTTAATATATTAAGCATATGAAATGTATCTACAGAGGATAGTGTTCTAGTGCCTTAAATTGTGAAAACTTCACATAAATGAGGAGAGTGCGTGGAAAACCATCACATTAAGTTAACTGGGAAATAAAAGATAAAGCCTTTATTTTTTTACTGAACGTCAAGACAAATAAGTCTTGACATTCAGTAAAAAGTCAGTCTTTAATTGCCTATAATTTTGTTAAAAGTCAAAGAAAAACTTGCTAGATAAAGCAATTAAAAATCTTCAATTAATTTTCTAAAATAAAGTTGATTCTCTCATTTCCAGAAAGATTTATAACTTTAATCAAAGAGCTTTCCTTTGAATTTCCCATTATCCTTAGAACTCTAACTTAAACATAATCTCGAAGTGTTTCCAAGAAATGTTAAAGCATGGCAATTTAGGCTGAATTAGAACGAACATCGCAATTTCAGGACTTTCTCTGTACATGGCAGTTATTTTCCTTTGTCTTCTTAATATAATTGGGACGAAAAGTCTCCAAATGTATTCAATCTGGGCACTTTTTTAGAAATTCAAAGCTGTGATGGCCCTACAGCGAAAGGTTATGGACTGCCACGCAGCAGGTTAAATTATTAATTGAGTTTTCCGTATCCTTTCGCGGGCATGAGCTTCACCGCATGATGGTAGGGAATTTTATGAATGCCATTCTGACTAGCTACCACCCTCAAGTAGAAAAACACCAGGCATCTTAAGCAGTATTCCGGCAGCTCTCCTTAAGATACAGTAATTCTCATTTTAGCCTGTTAACACCTACGACTGCATCATCACTTATTATCAGGTGAGATTGTGATCAATTGTTTGACTACAGGTACCTAAAAAAGCAATATATTTACACTTACTTATACTGTATATAAATTGCTGTATGGCAATTTTAGGTAGCGATTGCTAATGCGGCATATTATTAAAATAATTGAAACTGAATCATAGCCGGAATTAACACTATGCGATATGCCTAAACCAATGTCATCAATAATCCCTAGACCTCTTACCCAAGGAAAAAACTCAAACTGTGGTACGATTCGAATCATGGGTATGAAGTTCATAATTATCGCCACTGGCTATCATTGCTTCTAAATTACTATCTCTTAAATATGAAAAATAAACCTTTAAAGTTGAACAAATGTTCCATATCAAAGTTAAAACAATACTAGTACTCTCAGACCTTTTGATCAAACTGGACATTTCCCAAACAATTAATTACAAGCACATGAGACTTAACAACTGTACGTCTCAGTGTGACGGGCACAGTGCAATTTGTCGTGGACGAAATGCATCAGGGTTAGTATGGGACTCGGGCTAGGTCTGTCACAATAAGATTAAAAAACAAAAAAAATATTACTACGAATTGGTTTTCTAAGGAACTTTTGAGCAATCGTAGTCAAAGAAAGGTTAAGTTTAAGCCTATCGTAGTGTATTGAAGCGTTGTTTAGTTCAGTTTATTCTAGTAACCCAGTTTGTAAGCGCATATTAAATTAAACTGTACTAGGAGGATAAAGATAACATGGCACCGGCAAATGGGAACATGAACAGAGATGATAGAAGAGACGCATAAAGCAAAAAAAAATGTACCTCACATTGCTCTAAATCCTGAGTGCTGTAATCGTTACAGGCTTTTGAATAAAAGCTAGGGTCTGCACTTCTAGCTAGCCTGGTCCCTAGCACATTAAATTTGAAGAAACACAAATACCCAAATACAAAAACCTACATAACATCAAATATGTCGCATTCTAGGTTAGCCTGAACAACATCTTCGACCACATCGTCACCTACCATCAGGTGAGATAGTGGTCAAAGGATAACTTATCAAGTATAAAAAAAAATACTTCCCAACAAAATGGATCATTTTCAAAGGATTGTATAAAGATAATAGTTAAGTGTAGGCTAGGGAAATGTGACATATTTGATGTTATGTAGGTATATTTGTGTCCAATAATAACAAATATTTTTAAAATATTTTAAGAAAACATCAAATTAATATGTTCATAAAACTCATAAAAATATAAAAAATATATCTAGTGACAAATTCGCCCAATTTACCTGTTAAGCCGACGTGACGTCACGTTGTGATGATGTTTTCTTAAAATATTTGTTATTATTAAATATGGATTTCCGAAAAGTAACGCCTGAATCTATTCATTATATTTGTGTTTCTTCAAATTTTATGTATTGCAACGGTGTATTATCGTTAAGTATTGGATAACGTGCAAGAATATAGACAAACAGTATAATAGCAAGCAATGTTACAATCGTATTCTCAACCAAACTCTATATGAAATTTTAAAAAAAATCTTATTGATACGAATTTATTTTTTTATACTACTCACCCTTTTTTCACACTTACGATGCTTGATATTCTGGGGTGATATTATTTACGGAATCATATTATTAATAATATCTATACATTTCTCTCTACAAAGCCTGAATAATATTAATAATAAATACAGATCAAATTTGATTAATGATTATATAATCAAATATAAAAAAATTCATAGCGGTAACATCTACTCTTTGTAACTCATGTTCCAAAGAGTTCCAAAGCAAGCAAAGAAGCATATTGTCGGCTCGAAGTTACGTTGGGTAAACACCTACAAGCAGGGGAAAATATTGATGGCGAGCGCATAATCTCCGCAGCAGTTTGCATAATGTCAATTGAACGGTTTATTAAAAAGTTTGGGGAAGTTAAGTCTTCTGGACAATTTTTTTGAAACAGGTTGTTTGGTTTTGGACAGTGATTTTGTAGGTTAAATATGAAAGCTTAGAAGGTAAAACTTTAGATAAATGTTTAAGTCATAAACTGTGCTTAAATTTGCTGATCGGATAAGAACGGCTAAGCAAACTTCACTACGAGCGCTTCAAAATTCAAAATTGGATAAGAAATTCAATTGAGGATGGACAACATAGCTTCCACACGATAAGGTAGTTGAAAAAAAAGATCGACAACCCTAGCATTGTCTCAACTCGCACTTGACCAATTGTAAATTAGGTACCCAACCTATTTTTACTTAAGAAGTTGTTATACCTAAGTGATTTATTACCTTAAAATATATATATTTATAAATATTACTAAGTAAGTCGCGATATAAATTGGGACCTTTTAGTAGCAAAAGCGTTGCATTGGAGCTTCCCATGAGTTTTCGATGCAACGCTTTTGTTTCTTTGATTAGATCGGGTTACACAGTTAATGGGTTTTATTGACATGAAAATTCTTAATAGCAGTCTGATGGCAGGATATGATCTGGTAGAAGGCTATAGACTCGCCCCCTATTAAATGGGACCAACACATATGTTCCGTAGTATAAGTGGTGTAGATATTTATTTCTTTATATCCCAAAAGTTCATATTAATATTTTTACCTGTACCCAACCAAAATGTTACTCAGTATAAGATTAATTTGATGACAATTCAACAAATTTGAAGCGAGAGTTCTAGAGAAGAATAAAAGCAAATTCAATGTCAGCAGCTGAAAGCGAACGACAACGAAAAGCAGATTCACACAAAGGCCCAACATTTTCCATCGTTTCACAAACAATACAGGCAGACATACCTACGCAGCCATTACACAATTCAATATGGACCTTTCATAATATGGATATGCTCACCGTGTTCGAAAGCACCGCAGACTTGCTCACAAATGCACACGGCTCGCAATATGATTCTGTACAGATGAATGGCCGTGACTGAGTAGCAATTAGATTCGGCAAACAGAGGCGAGATAGTACAAAAGCACTGGCAACTTAAATTACTTACCCGCTTGGATGCTCCCGAGTTTTCATACTGTAAATAAACTTTTCACATAAAATGTTGAGCGAGCCGGTAATTTTCACATTTCGCCATGATCTGTGATAAAGAAGAATGATAGTATTGTTTGACTGTGTGAAATTTGTTTAAACTGAATTAGAGTTTCTCAATTTTCCACCAATAATGCTGAATCTGATAGCTGAATAGCTATAGCTATTCAGCTATCAGATATAGCTGAATAGCTATCGCTATAGCTGAATAGCTGAAGGCATATCAGATGAGAACCTTCGACGATTTACGTCGAAGGTTCTCATCTGATATGCCCGAAACCTAGGTCGACAATATCGACCAATACGCGTGAGTGCAGCCGGTTGTTTGAAACATTAATATGTCTCATACTCACGGGAACTTTCAAACAACAAGTATAAATATATATATAAAATTTAATAAAAAGTAAAAAACCCAACTGCTTATTTTTATTAAGCGTTTTATCGTTCCATTGAAATTAAAACTGCAAGTTATATATATTTATGGAATTGCTTTTTAAGTCCTGCATTTTGAAGAAAATATTATTTTTCTCTCACAATATGGCGTCTAAAATCCGCCAGGTTTTGTTTATTTATATAAATAGGTACCTAGTTTCACTTGCTTTATCAAGACAAATCTAACGATATCTCATACACTTAAATCGGTTTGGTGGTTTAGAAATTATGGTAGAATAAAGAAACTCACAGACCATTCATACATACTTGAACCTTGAAAACACAAACATAGGAAATAGAATAAAATTACCAAAACATCGTTCGATGCTTGGGAACCTATTTCCTACGTACACCAAAAGACAGGAAATATAAAAATTTAAAAACTGTCTTGATACTTAATTTTAATCCCGTGGTTCTTGTGTTTTGTTATGTTTTGTGTGATGCTCGCGCATTTCGGAAAAAGATATTATCGTAATAGCCACGTCGGTGTGCGCGCTGAAACGATCCTTATTTCAACGGTAGTTTGTTCAATTTTTGTACTCGCTGACAGCGAGCTGCTAATTTAGCAGCTGTTAGGCCCTTGAAGAACCATCTTTACATGGCTACTAAGCTAGCCATGTGACTTCACACTTCATACCACGTTGTCAAAGTCAAAGTCAAAATCATTTATTCAATTTAGGCGTCTACGACGCTCTTATGAAGGTTAATTACAAATTTTAGTATTGAAATATTCTACATTGTACTGCCACGTTCAGCAAATAAATTGTATAGAGCCACTGCGAGAAGAACGGGCTAGAAACTCGGGGCCATTCTTTTAAACATCTTTTAACAATGTGTTACATACATACTATATAATAGAGTTATTACAATATTTGTTTAAATTATGTAGGTGACAGGCAATAGCTTGGCGGAGGCGGAATTGTCCAGGCATTTTTGTCGTTTATGTAATCAGAAACTGTGTAGTAGGATTTTTTAATCAATATGTTTTTCACATGCAACTTGAATTTCCCTTCTGTGAGCGTTGTAATATGTTTAGGAACTTTATTATAAAACCGCACACAATTACCTAAGAAGGACCTTTTATTTGTCTTTGCTAATCTAAAACCTGGCACCACTATTTTATCTTTATTCCTAGTATTGTAATCGTGATTGTCACTGTTTAATTTAAATTTACTCAAATTTTTACGAACATACATAATATTTTCAAATATATACAGACTTGGTAAAGTTAAAATATCAATTTCTTTAAAAAGATCCCTCACAGATTCCCTAGGACCCATTTTATATATGTGAAGCTCAATATTTCGCAGCAGTAATTAAACTTCACTGTCAACTCTTTACATATCATCTACCCAATACGGATAATTTATGCCTAAGTTTAAATGTTTGTCAATAAGTAATTTACATCTGCAATATCACCTTAACTAGCAGATTTTATATATGTGAAGCTCAATATTTCGCAGCAGTAATTAAACTTCACTGTCAACTCTTTACATATCATCTACCCAATACGGATAATTTATGCCTAAGTTTAAATGTTTGTCAATAAGTAATTTACATCTGCAATATCACCTTAACTAGCAGATTGAGCAAACACAGGCAAAACCACTCGAATGGAACAATATGAGAAAGGGTGCGCAGGCACACAAACAAAAGCTTAGGGATGGCAGAAACGTGATAATGAAACCGGCTGAACGGATTCTACCATTCACATCGACATATTGGTCCACAAAAGAGTCTCATATCGAAGTGCTTCTGAAGGTAGCCGAGGGCTTCATTTGAGTAAAAGCTAAATATCTCACGCGCGGCGTCCTTATCGTATACCTCCTTACATTTACAGTGATTTTAATAATAAAATTTACTAACTTTTTTTTTTATCGAAACTAATAATATAAGGAAATGTGTTTTAATTTTTCGTATGGACATTTGTTTTAATCGGTTAACTCAAAAACTTTTTTAACCGATAGAAAGTGACTACTGAGTTTGAAACGCGGGAGAATACTTTTTTTTCCTTATTAGTGCCAGATTCGCGCATGATTAGCATGATAATTTGGTTAATAAACGCTTCTGTCGTTTTCTGTACCTAGAGAAAAAAGTACAATAATATATTTTATTAAAATTTATAGATTCTGGCGTTATTTTTCAGAAATCCATATTTAATAATAACAATTATTTTAAAAGTATTCTAAGAAAAAACTAAATCAATATTATAATAAAACACTTAATAAATGTAAAAATATATCCTGTGGTAATTCCGCCAATTTTCCTGTTAAGCCAGCGTGACATCACAAACGACACGCAGTCAAACCGGAACAATTTTAAACGCGTTTCGCTTCTACACGAAGCATGTTCACGAGGTCTTCGAAGAAAGAGATCTTCGCGCACTCTTTCTCGAAGAGTCAAGACCTTTAACGATTTTTTTGTATTACACTTACCTAGTGGCGGTATGCTTCGCTTTTTGAATCAGGAGTTCCTGTGTTTGATCCCGTCGTATAGTTATGGGATTTGACAACAAAGACAAATAAAGTTTCCGTAGCATTCCGGATTATGAATCTGTGCCCGGTGTGCTTTATCGGGGATGTAGATCGTTAAGGTACGTTTGTTTTTACTTAATACGGTGAAACGTAATCGCTACGTCTCAATGTAGCACTAAAATCAAATTACTTACGTAATCAATATATACCTAAGTATTAGGTCCTTACATATGAAATTGGCGTTTTTCGTACTGGCCACTTTAATCACGAATTTCTCCTCTTTGGTAAGGAATTCCAAATTCAAATTTGTACAGCTATAGACTCATGTATTTGTGCTTCGATGATCGTCATTCATTTGTTTTTTTTCTTCTGTTTTTTTCTGTTTGCGTCACTCATTTTACAAAATGGAAAACCTTAAATATCGCATTATTTACGACTACGAGTTCCGCCGTGGCACTAGTGCTGCGGAAACAACTCGAAGGGGGAATGATGTGTATGGCGGTCGTGTTGCAAAAGAAAACACAGTTCGTTTTTGGTTCCAACGTTTTCGTTCTGGAAATTTCGACCTGCAGAACAAGCCCCGTGGACGGCCTGAGACTCAAGTTGATAATGAAGAGTTGAAGGCTATTGTGGAAGCGGATCCATCGCAAACCACGTCCGAGTTAGCTGCAGGCTGCGATGTTAGTGATAAAACTGTTTTAATTCACTTGAAGCAAATTGGGAAGATTAAAAAGCTTGAAAGGTGGGTACCTCACGAATTGACTGAAACAAACCGGCAAACGCGCGTCGACTGCTGCGTTACATTACTAAACCGGCACAATAATGAAGGTATTTTAAACCGAATCATTACCTGTGATGAAAAATGGGTTCTTTACGATAATCGGAAGCGCTCAGCGCAATGGTTAGATCCTGGCCAGCCAGCCAAATCCTGCCCCAAGCGAAAATTAACCCCAAAAAAGTTACTTGTAAGCGTTTGGTGGACTAGTGCCGGTATTGTTCATTACAGTTTTTTCAAATCTGGCCAGACTATTACGGCTGATGTCTATTGTCAGGAATTGCAAACCATGATGGAAAAGCTAGCGGCTAAACAACCTAGGCTGGTCAATCGCTCCACGCCACTGCTGCTTCACGACAACGCTAGACCACACACTGCGCTACAGACGGCTACTAAATTAGAAGAGCTTCAATTGGAAAGTCTAAGACATCCTCCGTACTCCCCGGACCTTGCTCCAACAGATTACCATTTTTTACGAAATTTGGATAACTTCTTGCAAGGGAAAAAATTCAACTCCGATGGGGCAGTCCAAATCGCCTTCAAAGATTTTATTGATTCTCGTCCGACTGGTTTTTTTAGTAAAGGGATCAATGAACTACCTATGAGATGGCAAAAGTGCATAGAAAATAATGGTTCATACTTTGATTAATTAAATATATTATATTAAAAAATATTCGACTTTTTGTTCCTCCCATACAAAACGCCAATTTCATATGTAAGGACCATGGCAGTCCTCAGCGGTAAAATCTTTATTTGACTTTATATTTCTAGCTTAAAATCTCAAGATTGTTTTATACCTGATAGGCTAGCCTTTGACCACTATCTCAACTGCTGATGTGGTCGAAGATGTTGTTTAGGCTAACCTAGAATTACAGGCTCTCAAGGACTGCTGCCGGAACACACCGTTAGGTGCTTCGTGACTGTTTTTTTTTCTTGTTATTGTGACGGAACAAGCTCAAGACCTGATGTTAAGCGAACTAACCTCTGCCTAGAACACTTGAGGGTGGTAGCTAGCCAGGCGGGCTTTCGCAAAGTGCCCTACCATGCTATAATGATTGCCATCGCAAGACAACAACCGAGACCGACGGCTTAACGGCCCTCCGAAGCACAGAAGGGTTCAGTAGTTTAAGTAATTTCACTAGCGGTCAACCATCTAAATCATGACCGCGATGGACGTTGCTTAAACTTAGCCTCAGCTAAGAACGGCTAAGCAAAATTCGCTACGAGTGCTTTTAGCTAAGATCCTGTAAAACAGAACCGTTTGAGCTCTCATGATAGCCCTGAAGTAGTCCTTCTGTTCATACGTGCATTACAATACAAGTGAATCACTTTTTATAATTTGAGACTTTATTTACAACCTCGTAAGGACTTTAATGGCTTGCCTCAACTATTTAATTATTCATTACATACCCCATTATGCTGAATTGAAAAATAATAGCCGATCATTCCCATTCACTGAACCGTGAGTAAAATTTAAAACGAATTGATCACAGTAATATGAAAACAAAAGGCTTTTTTATCTCCACCAATTTTTGAGTTTTGATGAAAATTCAAGTTTTGGCTTTGTATTGAAGAATGTTCAATTATGCTTTGTTATATGATTTTTCAGTACAGGGAACTTATATTTTAATATTATTTTTTTGGTTTGTTTACTTTAAGGTGAGTCTCATTTAAAATACTCCTTAGTCAATAAAATATTTCTTTGTCATATTTTAACACATCAAAACATATAACATTTGTGAGATATAATTTCACATACAAACTTATTGTCGTGGCTTTATATAGTATCACCAACTTAATTGTGCAGTTTTCGAGGGCGCTACTGGTCAAGGAAATCAACTACAAACTGTCACAATTTGAAGGAATGTTGTAGTTCTTTTTTCTGCCACCTGAACAGATAAGTTGGTGGGTCTGTACCCCCGTAAGGGTGAGCCTACTGTCATATACTGGGACAATATCAGACATAAGCCTGCTATTGGAAATGACTCAGAAAACCTCATAACTCTATGACCAAGGTTCCATATAAAGTATTATTTAGGCAAAAAAAATTAAATTGTATCGTTATCGGCGCTCATTCCTCGACTGCCTTCAAATTATTGTTAATTATTGTTAATTAATTATTATTAATGCTAGGAAAAATCTAAAAATAAAATGAACATATTATGTAATTGATAATTTACTGATCTTTCCAATTACAATATAACAGGATTTTTGTTTAAACTGACGTGACTAAATGCGACTGATCAAGCACGAGACCCACCTTATATTAAGTGGACTAACCTGTGCCTGTAACAGATGGATTTCATCGTAAGTGACGAATCTCCCTGCGCCCCTCACCCTGGGATATATAGTTGTTATGTCTTATGTGCCCATAATTTTACTGGCTCTCAAAGACTTCTGCCGGAACACATTGTTAGTTGCTTGGTGGCAGATTTTCTACTTGAAGGTGGTAGCTAGCCAGGTGAGTAGTTGCAAAATGCTCATTTGCCATGCGTCAAAGCTCAAGCCTTGGGGATCAAACCATGGACCTGCGGCACAAGATTCCGTAGCTGTGAATTATTTTGACGGTAACATTATTTTATTTATTTTTTACTTATATATTTTTCACAGACTCCAGGCTCCGTGCCATTTTTTAAGTTAACTAAAATATTTATAAAATATTTTTTTTTTTTTATATACCGAACTGGGTAGCACTTGACCACTATCTCACGTGATGTTAAGTGATGATGCGATCGATGATGGAGCGCGCTTATCCAGAAGATACCTATTCACTCGTGTTTTGAAGACTTAACCATACCGTACTTAACCAGGAACACCGACTCAGGCGGGGTGTTCCATTTCCTAGCGGTTCGTATGATAAACGAAGAAGTAATAACATTACTATGGGGAATATTCTTATATAACTACTTAGGGGGGAACACACTTATAAGGGATGCTAATTATACCTAGTATATTTTCTATTATATACAATTCTAGTTCTATAATTTAAAATTTAATTTAAAACAAAAGTTTATAATCGAATCGAATTTTCTCATCCATCATTCTTATTGCGTACTTCAGTGAACTAAGAAGAAGAGACAAGACTAATTATTGAGCTTCCTACACAATAGCATTCACGTCTGAGGAAGTTGAAATTTCAATTTGTCATAGGAAGTATTAAGGCGACGGACGGTACGAAAGCTGGCTTCACTGTGCGCTTGGGGAGGATAGTACTTTATATTGTATGCTGATGATAGATAGGCTTTTTCACTAGATTGGATGTAACTCTAACTATTGGACAGTTCTTAAGTAAGCGGGTAGGTGCGTATTATTCCATCACGCACTTCTTACCTCCAATGTTAATGAATAGAATAGAAAAAAATGGTTTACAAATTTACATATTTACGAGAGGAAACATTTTAGTCATGTGTGGGATTCGAACCCGCGTCATCCACCCCTATAGCCGGGGTATGCTCTGACCGACTAAGCTATAATTTTTCCTCCCATATTTTTTTTTAATTTTGTAATGATATCCGCAGATAGTAGACTATATTATATAGACGCGTTATTGTAAAATAAAAATATTATAATTAAAACAATATATTTTTTTGTTTTTAATATTGTTATGTTTGCAATAAACCCTGCTCGGCGGATTACATTACAAAATTATTTATTGACGAGAAAAAAAAATTATACTCATGTGCGGGAAAGAACGAGAGGAAAAATTGGAGTTATGAGTCATTGTCATGATAGCTCAATCGGTCAGAGTATTCCCCGGCTATAGGGGTGGATGGACGCGGGTTCGAATCCCGCACAAGACTATAAATTTTTCTCTCGTTAATTTGTAATTAAAAAAATATTGTTCTTATGACATAGTTTCTCATACTGGGCATGTCAAATTTTAGTCAAATTACATATTTCCGTATGTCTATCATATAAAATATTACAACCAGAGAACAATTTTGAAGCAATGATGAAGAAATAGCCGAACGGTATAGCGGTATAGCTATGGACTGCCGTGTCGCAGATCCATGGTTCAATCCCCACCGCCGGCTTCAGCTGAACCGCATGGTGAAAGGGCATTTTGCGAATGCTCGCCTGGCTAGCCACTTATAGTGTAAGATTTTTCTTACACTGCTATTGTTCATCAGAAGGCGCTGCGGCCGACTTTCCAGCATTTTACCCTTAATGGTTTAGAGGTGTCTAACGAAACCCATGGGAGGGGGACATTCTGGCCAGGCGCCCCACGGGCTATCAAAGTGGGATAAATCTAATAATAACAAATATTTTATGAAAACATCAAATTAATATTTTAATAAAACACTTAAAAAATACAAAAATATATCTAGTGACAGTAGTAGTGGGATAAATCTTTAATATTTCAGACGTTTATTTGGAATTTTAAGATCTTGTGTTCTTTGGCAAGGTCAGGCAGTTAATGGGTTCTTCTGGCATATAAAGTGCTTCCGGTGAGTACAGCTGGAGGATGCTATAGTGGCTGGATGGGAATTTAATAAATAGCACGTTATTTGTTTTTTATTATTAAAGAAAGACACTTTTTACATACCCTTGATAAGTGGGATACGGGTAAGAATGCCGATGATGGTAATATATATATATATATATATATATATATATTATGCACCGTACCTAAGTTGCTGATCACACCTACTGAATTAATAGCTCATAGGGAGCCAGTGCTCCACTGCCTAAGGCAAGGCACTAAAAGGGTATTAATTTAACTAATGGATTGAGGTTTTAATTACTACATACACATAATTTATTTAATAGATTCACTGGTTATGTTACAGCGTGGTTTTATAATATTTGTATTGTACATAACATGCTGTATTTAATTTGTTTTAGTTTGTTGAGATAGAGAACTATTGTTGATACCGTTTTCAATGTGAGCAGGATTTAAAATATTATCTAAAGAGAAGTGGATATCTATAGCCATTTTATAAACATTATCAAAGAGGTCACAAAACAATGGAGATATTTTAATATCAATGAAAGAAAAAAGTGTAAGATATAATTTAAAAAATCACACCTGAATTTTACATCACATTGATGTTGATTTCCGAAAAACTTCGGCTTCTGTAAAACTAAAAGCAATTTTTAACACTATTGTATTGTACCTAGTTAGAGCGGAATCCGTATTCGAATATAGGTATATATAGCTCTTTTTTATATAGGTAATAAGGGTGAAATTATTGATCACATCGTCCAAATAGCGCATGTCAGGACCGCAAGACCAATATATTTAAATTTTCGATATGCAGCCAGATGAAATCTGTCTTAGATAAAAATCGAACAATCGTCTTTTCATAACAAAACACTTTGAACAAATAATGCACGTCTTTGTACTGCACTAACACTTTTTAGGCTTTTATATAGGCATCTGTACAATACTGTATCAGCCAGATTGTCCACTGCTGAACACAGCCTCCCCAATTATAGAGGGTTTGCCATAACCGCCACACTCGCCAGATTTAAAGGGCTCGTAGCTAGCTTAGCTAAGCTTAGTAAGTTTGCTTAGCTGTCCTTAACCGATTAGCAAAGTTAAGCAACGTCCGCCGCGGTCAGGAGTTGGATGGGTGACCGCTAGTGACATTACTACTGAGCGCTTCCATGCTCAGGAGGGCACGTTAAGCCGTCAGTCCCGGTTGTTATATTAGGAT
Organism: Plagodis pulveraria; assembly: GCA_963890685.1. Taxonomy (NCBI): domain Eukaryota; kingdom Metazoa; phylum Arthropoda; class Insecta; order Lepidoptera; family Geometridae; genus Plagodis; species Plagodis pulveraria. The sequence continues at coordinate 8,672,753 of OY982962.1, read as the reverse complement.
AGCAGTCGTTATAGCATGGTGGTAGGGCATTTTGCGAATGCCCGCCTGGCTAGCTACCACCCTCAAGTAGAAAATCTATCGCCAAGCACCTAACGGTATGTTCCGGAGCTGTCCGTGAGAGCCAGTAAGCTAGCCTGAACAACATCTTCGACCACATCATCACTTACCATCAGGTGAGATAGTGGTCAAACACAACACTATCAGCTATAAAAAAAAAGTTTCTTGGGGATCGCAATATGAGATGTGATATATCAGTTCCTCATAAAGCGCTAATAAAGTTTAGAGCGCAGAGCCATCGTGTAGTGCATTATGGCCTAAATTTCAATCTCTCTGAGAGCAAGCCCTGTCTCCCAGCAGTGAGAGAGTGATAGACGTTAGGCACTACATCGTTTTAGCAGTCCAAAGTATGCAACGAGCAGTAAAGCAATGCAACTATGTCCAGTAAGTGGCAATATTCTCACAATCGTATCAAATGGGATCCTTATTACTCCTTCATAGATGAGGCTATCATTCGGTAAATAAATACTACCATGAAAATGTTGCTTTTTTCTAAATAAATTTAAGTCACTCACCTCCTAATCCCTTATACAAACTTGTACAAATATACATCAGCTCCGTTAGGTCTCGTCACGCGACTGGAAGCCGCGTTCCATTTGCATTTTGATTAAAAAGAGGCGTCTGACAGCTGATAGGCGGGGCCGACGTCTAGGCGTAAGTACATGGTAGTGTAAGTATATTAAAGTATGATATGCATTCGGACGGAAAATTGGTGCTTATCTTATGACATCGAGCATAGCAACATATTCAAGCAACGAAGCATGCAGTATATACTTAAACATCTCAAGATGTAATTTCATAAGATACTTACGTAACTTGGTAAAGACTGTTACCATTAGCAAGGAATAAACTTATATTACACACGCTTGTATAAAGACAAAAAGTAAAATACCTGAAGGTGGGCAGCAGCGCCTTCTGAGGAACTGATATCTTAAACTGCGATCCAAAAGACGCCTGCCAAGCGTGGGGATTATTACGATCGTATACCCTAAGATATTCTCTAGTGAGATCTAAATAAAAAGAAAGTACCCGCAAAACGTCCGTTCCTTGTCCATCGGAAATAGAAGTCTGGTCCAAGGACGGCATTACTGGCACTTTTGATGAGTCTATAGGGATCATTTTTATTTTATTTCTTCTTCCTCAATATTGATGCACCAATATCACATATATAGGAGGCACCTTGGTGTCCATTGCTCTCGTCGCAGAACATGTAATTTGGATCGTTATGTCGTATATCCATATGATTTAGAATATTAGTAGCTCAACGTAAAATAAACTAACTCTCAAAAAAGTCAATCTATTAATCACATACCTGTTATGTATTAATAAGATCTGGAGAATACAGTCAAGTGGTTTGGAGACAGGTTGTCAACTTGAAGATGGTAGCTGGCCAAGCGAGTATTCGCCAAATGCTTTACCATCGTGACAAGCTCAAGTTTGCAACATAATTTCAAGCGCCCTTGATATACGACACTCATCTGCAACCCTGCGCCATCGTCGCGTTGCTTTATTACAAGTCAACACGTTCACGATGTGGCATGGTCATATTAAATTTCAACTACACTTACGAGTAAGGAACCGCGGGCACTTCCAAATAAAGATAATCATTAACTTATTCTCATCTTTGATGTATTTTAGATGTTTTTATTTTACTCAAGTAAAGTAAAGTATTTACTCTTAGGTACACACATAGAGATATTATTAGATCATCTTTGTAAGAAACAGAGAAGATGGTCAGCGGCGCCTCCTGAAGAACTGCTATCTTACACTGCGATCCCCAAGACGCCTGCCAAGCATAAGCATTAGAGCCAATCCCCCCGGTAGGGAAGGCATTTGTTCGACGGTGGATCTCTTCCAGCTGTTTTAGTGAGGTACTTATATCAATATATAATTACATTCACAGAGTTCCTTCGATATTTAATACACGTAGGATGATTGAAAATTCATATGAGGTATATGAATAATAATATACTATCATGGAACTATTATCTACATTGTATGATAATCGCATTCGTTATATAATTTCGTCGCTTACTCCGACCTCCGTAACTACGTTCATGGGTTTATAAATATTAAAGTACACCTAGGTCAAGGTTACAGAATATAAGGCTTGTTTGACTTTTTAATGCTAGACTAGACAATCTTTCTCACGTTTTTTTATGCCCTACGTTTTCGTAACAATAGAATTTCATTCATAAGTAGACCGAAGTGCTCCTGATGATGCTATTGGGTTAGAGTAAGCAAGGTGGGCTTAGATCATTAGGACTGATTTTCTCCTTGAGAGTGATGCTACAACTATTAAACTAAAGGAAAAATAATTTCCCTTCCAAAATGGAATTCAATACCGCGGCCGGATTCGAACCAGGATATATATTTGAAAATAGTATGTATACTTTTCTTTAAACTTTCGTGAACTAAGCTCATGTTTGTAAATACAAAGCGGGTATTTTCTAACAGTCTACTCGTGACCATGGTCAATGCAACTTGATCGAAACGTCGAGGTTAGTCAAAATATAATTATTTTTATGTTTATTCGTGCGTGAAAAGACCCGTTTTGTATTTACAAACAATAGTATGTATGTTCGTAAAAATTGAGTAAATTTAAATGAAACATTGACATTCATGCATATTACCCCTTAATGGGGGGTGTGTTCAACAGTAGACAATCCGGTGGATACAGTACCGTTAATCAATATCCTGCCCTCCACATTTTATACAGGACTCTCAATTAACATGACTAGGAGTACTTCCCTTCATTCCCTAGCTACAAAGTTCCAGGCGCTTTTTATTTTATAGTATAGAATAACTGCAAGCTATCGGCGGCGGTCAGACCATGCCTAAGCACTTTAAAATTTAAAAAGGATTCCCATCTTATATAATTTGAACACTGCAGCTGCGGAAAAGATCAAAGCGAAATGTGAAGTGCATCTAATATGACATTTATATGAATACCGCGTTGCAACTGTTATCGGTTTTATATCGGAATCCGATATTTGTTTCCATTTGCATTGGCGAATTGTGGGTTTTTACAATTCTGCCTTCTTTGGGGGATACTATGCAGGTGCGATAATGTTCAAAAAGTATTTAATGTTGAATTTAGAATGTTGGGGCCGTTACAAAATGGTACTGGAGATATTCTTAATTTTGTCATTTTTCTTTAAGGAGGCCGTTATATAAATAAAATCAATATTGAAAAACGATATATATATTTATATAAAATTATTTAATATATATATATATATATATATATTAAATAATTTATTTGCGTAAACATAGGTATACAACTCAGAATATTAAGATTAAATATGGTACATCACGTATCCGAGTACTTATACCATTTCTGATTTGCATATATATAAAATTTAAATTTAGAACGACAATTTCGACTAATATTCCTGCATCAAACGTTACATCATAAACTAGCCTAACTGGAAGAATTTTAGACATTTATTAGGATAAATAAATTAATAAAAAGTTTTTTTTATTACATGAATGTCTTTGTCGCTGAGCGACCACATCGTCCTGTAAGACACCAACAAAAACCAGAACCACTAACTTAAGATTGAGTCTTCATAATAATAGGTCAAATTAGAGAATTATATACCTACTTGTGGAGAATTAAAATTATTGATGATTTTCTTATACATAATATGTTGTTGTCTTAAAAAGTATCTCTAAATAGATGTGATTATTAATGCAGGTTCATTCATTAATACCGATTTCTTTACCAATTAATATATTACCCCAAGGAAAGGTTATCATACTCAACTCAGACTAATTTAAAAAGTTATTGTGGTCTGAAATACTCTACAAGGTTTTAGGAATCCATGTAAACTAATGTTTTTCCCCAGACATTTTTATATGAGTTCCCGTAGCGGAAGCGTTAAGGAACTAAAATTGTTTAGGGATAAAACTACTTTTATTGTAACGTAAACTATAAGTCGTACTAAGAGTTCTGTTCACTATCGAATTGATTTTAGTTATTGAAGAACATTTCATAAAACTTAATATTTTGTTTAACATATAAGACAATAAACTTGCAAATTTCTTTGAAACAAAGAAAGTCCTTTGCTCTCGTGTTTTTTTTTATTAGTGAATTAAGATCCGAAGCTAGTGTTTCTTTACCGCGTACCTACACGTGTTTTCTTGATTATCTTATTAATAGTTCTATATACTATATAGGTATTCCTGACTAGGTCATTCTGTAAAATTTATTTTATATAATATTTTTATTTTATTTTAATTTACATAGATTTAGTGCATCGGTGGATCACTTTATTCATTGACGTTTATATTCGACTAGGTTTTGTAAGAGACCACAACGTAGGTCACGTTAGAATCGTTGAAAAGGTGGCAATAGGAATTTTCGGAGACAACTACGCACGTAGAAAAAAATACAGCTTTACATCAGGAATGTTAAAACTAAAGCTTTTATCTCTAACTTCATCTTGCAATATATCGTGAAGTCCGTGGAAACACTCACGTAGAGCGCATCTCGATAAGTGCTGACATCAATGGTTTCTGTTACATTCTCAGACGAAATCTAATTTACTTTTCAAACTTTTACGGTTCAGTCTAGACTCTAAAAACCGAAAACACTTCCACCAACCGAAGGTTGGGTGTTTCATTTCAATTAGCCCTCGAGTTTCGTATAAATAGATAAAACAGTTTGTTTTCGCTGCATACGGTTAGTTTCAGTCCTTTTGTGCGAAAGGTCGTTTTGTAGAAAAAGAATATTGGACGCGCAAGGTTTTTGGGGATGTGATAGTTTGGTGTGTGTCTTGCTGTCTGGTTTGTGTCGTAATGGGGTACGTTAAGAAAATAGTGGAAGTTTTTTAGTTTAGTTGTTCTCTCTGCAGAATAGTTGACCATAAACGTGTTCTATATTTAGAGTTCGGAACTATATTTTTCAACGTTTTAGTAGAGGTGGAGAAAACTGTGAAAGCCACGTGGACTAAAATATATATACGACGAAACGACGTAAAAGACCTGACGGCATGACTCTGGTTCCGTGGAAGTTAGGACGGCCTTTAGTTTGGGACGCTACATGGGTAGACACTTTAGCGTCGTCACATCTTTCTGAAACCAACGCAAGGGCTGGCGCCGCGGCTACTTCAGCGGAGCAGCTTAAGTGGCGCAAATATGCTAATCTCGGTATGGGTTACATATGTGAGCCGTTTGGTGTAGAGACGTTGGGTCCGTGAGGACCGAGAGCTCATCGTATTTTCCAAAACTTATCAGAGTGCTTGGTCGATGCGACGCGTGATTAAAATGCTGGCACCTATTTAGCTCAAAGAATAAGCATTGCAATTCAACGGGGCAATGCTACCAGCATGCTGTGCACGCTGCCAACTGGTAGTGGGCTGGAGCATTTGGACTGCCTGTGAGTCTGCAATGACTTATAGGTATCTAAATGCTTTTATTGTAGTAGCTGTAGTGTTGTATATAGTTCTTAGTATTTTGTTAATAAACGCATACCGCCGGTATAAAAAAAAACTAAAAATTATGATAAATAATATGATATGTATCAATAACACGTTGACGAGTAAGTCGAACCTTAGTTGTTCAAGGTAAGCCTTGAGTAAAAAGTGACGCTTACGGACAGTTACCAGAATAAACACTATTGCGTGCTACAATAGGTGCGAATTTCTACTTGAGAGTAGTAGCTGCTGGAAGAATATGCAAAATATTCTACTTCTATGCGGTGTGTCTTTTAAGATCTATAAACGCACGGCATGGCCAACATTAGACTTTAGAACTAAATGAAATATCACATATTAAAATTAAATGTAAAATCCTTAACTATACATTCTTCGTGTACTCTTTGCGTAACTCTGAACATCCATGAAAAAAATACTTGTTTATAAAAATATTTTTCAACGTGTCATGGCATAAAAATATCACTACTTTTCCCTAATGGCACAGACAATTTTCTTTAGAACTGTCAACTTCTGAAATGTGAAAAAGTAATATTTTCTTATGTTCTAATAGATTTTGGAAGAACCACCATGCTACGCAGCAATACCTATATAGGAGTAGTCATTGCCGATGAATCATCCTTGCTTTAAAAACTCTTCAAATGGACTGCCTACGTTTAGCAATCCATCCATATCATCAGCAGCCGAAAGTCATCAACAGTTGAATATAAAGAACATAAAAATAAATAAATAAACCACCACTTTTCACGAACAATTTTGAACGACCATCCAAAATTGTTCGTTGTCACGGCTAAGAAGCCGGCATTTACCTTACCAGTGACTTATAATATAGTGTTTATCAAAATCTTGATCAGTTAAAAGACTGAATACTGAACGCTAATTGGTTACCTATCGCATTGTTGAATATCACTGGCCAATAAGCGTTCAGTATTTAGTATGTCAACTGATCAAGGCTTTGTCGAAATTTGTAGAAACTCCATTTCACTGACTAATATAGGACATAAGACCTGCTAATTTAGCAGCACGTTGTCTGTGAGTATGTAAATACATTGCAGCGACGTTGCAATCACGCAAAGTGAACGTCGTGAAAAGCACACCAAATATTACCAAACGGTCTTTAAAAAAGCTATCAAGTTGATAGGATTTTATATTTCTAAATTACCTATCTTTGATTGTTACTGCCACAACATTTCAGGCCATACATTTCATCTTTTCATAGAGAATATAATAATAATAAAAATAATTTAGCCATGTTAAAAACATAGATGGTGAAACTTATGTGGTTAAAAATTTAACAAAAACATATATTGTGCACAAAAATATAATGTTGTCAAATGTTGTTTAGATGAGATTGTATTGAGTTATTTCTATGAACACCTCGTCTGTACATCGAAAAAGCAAGAAAAAGCACAGCTGTTCATGTAATTTTCCAAATTTTCCAGCCGCTATGATATTTTTTTTATTACTCAATAGTTTTAATTACCTAACCAATGTTACCTATATATCCTGACACTGCAACAAATTGGCTGTCTCAAACATAAAAAATAAATAAATTAAAGTCGATATCGATATAGCGATATGAAACTTAGAACTGATTTGGCAACTGCACATTTCTTTTTATGTAGGTGCATATAACAGAGCAAAATAAATGGGCCTATTTTAGCACCTGGTTATTTATTCCGCCTGTGATACCCATACACCCTAACCCCCCCTAAACCTAGACTGTTGCCACCCGACCTGTCAAAATATACATTTTTTTTTTTTTTTTTTTTTTTATGCCTGATAGGTTAGCCTTTGGCCACTATCTCACCTGATGGTAAGTGATGATGTGGTCGAAGATGTTGTTCAGGCTAACCTAGAAGTACTGGCTCTCAAGGACAGCTGCCGGAACACACCGTTAGGTGCTTGGCGACAGATTTTTTATATTGATGACAGATTGATTATGTACGTCCAAGTGTGTATGCACGCGTTCAAGAAGGCGTTGGTGTTTGAAACGACAAGGCAAACTTTGTAATATTATCATCTACGTTGAATTTAAGTATACCTAACTATCAACGAACACATGATTTCTATATCGATGGAAATATAATTTGTGGCGTATGAACTTAAAAACTGTTACATATTCTCTCTATGTGGAGTTCGTAAAACATAATTAAAGCGTGAAATTATCAGCGACACTTCTTTCGTCAACGTAAATGGAGCGTTAGGTAATTTACAACAAAGCTTATTGTCGTCGACTATCGAGCAGAGGTCCAGGCTAGCATAGCTACTGAAAGTTTCTTTGTCTACAAAATCCAATAATTTATTCTTACGACCCGTTATAGCTGTACCACACAATGTTTTTTTTTCTCACGTTAAATTATCCTATATGATAAAAATAGTTACAATCATTTTTGATTCTTAATTGGTAGTAATTTATTTTTAAATAATATCTGTAAAAGGTGGTACTGGCCTTTATTAAGTAAATGGAACCAACACCTATCTGAAAAATGTCAGTGTTAAAATATTACATGCAAATTTAAAATTCACTTTTGTTTTTTGCAAAGCGTTAAAACACACATGAAATATTTAATTACAAGACCCTTGAATACAACAAGTACTCGCATAAATCTCACTCAAAAATATTACCAACACAAACAGTAAATCTTCTTCCAGTCCAAAGATGAAAAATCCAGCCTGAATTTCAATTTTAGAAATAAACTTTTTCGAGGGGCAATGCATTTGCGACATGCAATATTGATTTGGTAGACGAAGGTAGTAAATAGCGAACGGCATGAGAGTGGACTCCTTTGGGGCCGGGCAGCTATTCTCAAAGCAATCGACAAAGTTTTAAAATATTGGCTCAAATTGAAATAGTTTGAATTGAAAAATTTAAATCGAAAGCCTAATTTTTCAAATGACTTTGAAACAGTAATATTGAAATCGAAAAATCCACAAGATTAAATTACTTTTACAGTATTTGATGATTCATAAAATACGACTTATTTTCTTCGAATTTATTATTTGAGTGACTTGCTGATCTACCCGATCGGGCTGGAATTATAACAGTTAATTCAATTTGTTTTGGTACGTTTAGAGTCGCTTCTTTGTGAAGTACGTTCGCTTCTGGACCACGTCAGTGCAGTTATAATTTAAAAATAAGTCTTATTTTAGAAATCAATAAAATATATTAAATATATTTTATTGATTCTAGATGACAAATTTTGTCATCTAGAGAGCTGGCATAATGTATGGTTATTTTATGTCAAGATGAATTTGGAAACTAATGGGTACAACTTTTCCTCAAGTACGGAGGCTGGCTAAAGAAGGTTATATACATGACCTTCCTGCTCACTTCTCATTGCCCGTTGCCAATACTTCTTACTATAGTTACGTCCACGCACTTTATCTAATATTATTTTGTAGATGTAAGTATGTAGGTAGACCTGTTGGAACTGCTCTTGAAAAACCATATTTAATTTGACGTTGTTAAATCATAATTTAAAATAAGAGATGTGTGTTGAACATTTACTGCATTAAAACATTACCAATCCTTTCAACTATACACGTCAAAAAAAAAATGACTGCAAACTAAATATACAAAAGATAAATTTATCGATCACTTTCAGAATAAGCACCCTAAAAGAGGAAGTTTCGGCTAAGCTATCACACACTCTTCGACTATTTCGACAACATACAGTAAGACTACAAAGATTTGCAACCTCTTTTTACGGCCTTACTATAAGAATAGTGTTTGGAAAGCACGACTTTTAGCGAACTTTCGTGAATAAAGTCGAAGGAATACGTGGGGGAATTTGTTCTATTTCTGTTTCGAAATTGCTCTCGAGTGTTCGGAATAGGAAATTAAATTGTTCATCGAAAATCGAGTAATTGAGAAGAGTTGTGTGCTTCTGAACGTTTGAAATAGAAATGTACTTTCAATTAATTAAAAGTTTTATGAAAATTAATCATAAGTTTTGTCTTACTGATTATTTAAGTGAATGTTCACGGCTGCCATGATAAAATGTTTTTTGCTGTTTGGGGATACGCAATCGTTTGAATTTCGAGAAGTAGGTACTGAGATAAAGTGGCACTCCTAGGCAGTGACCTAGGCCTGAACCATAGGATGGTATAAAAAATGCATGAATGGTGTACCCCGATGTACCCGGCACTGATATTGACATTGTGACATGTGAATACTTATGAATTACTTTATGAACAGGTTTTTAGCTTAATATATTGAGTTTGTAGCAATTATAAAATTTGATTATATTCTTTAAGGCCAAGTTGATTCCGAAACACGTTTTTTAAAGGACAGAATGAAACTGCAAAGTTATCTCTGAATCAGGCTTGTAACGAAAATAAATGTAATTATTTATGAGTGCGAGTGTACCGGCTCCGGAGCTGACACGGGTTACAATGTCACCCACCCATTTCTTCCCGTGGGTGTTGTAAGAGGCGAATAAGGGAAAAAAACCGGATAGCGGGAAGCAGCGCCTTCTGAAGAACTGGCAACTATTACTACGATCTCGAAGACGCCTGCCAAGCGTGTAGATTATGTCAAATCCCCCCAATGAGGGAGACCTTGTTCAACGATGGACGTTCCGGTTGATGTGATGGTAATTGTTTTAAAATGTAACAATAAAAGGGGCAGGCTAATTCACATTTTCTATTTAAGTTCCTGTTCGGTGGTTATAAGCTTTCTTCCGTTATTCACCCTAAAGGATCGCGATTTCACCTTTGCTGCGTCTTTTTCATGTTTAAGCAGTCCGGTGTAGTTTTAGCATTTGTATCTTAATCCGTTCAGTATTATATGTATATATGAAACTCCATACTACAACGTATACTCAAAAACTCGGCATCGCCTCGTCTAAGGCATAGTATACTATTACTCAGGATTTGGTTATCATTCGTGCGATCAGCAAGGCTACATAATCCAGTTATAAAATTTGCATTTTGTGATCGCCCGCCTGGCCGGTACCACCCTCAAGTAGAAAATCGCCAAGCACCTAACGGTGTGTTCTGGCAGTAGTCCTTGAGAGCCAGTAAAGTTACAAGCACATGAGACTTAACAACTATGTCTCAAGGTGACGGGCGTGCAATTCGTCACTTGTGATGAAATGCATTTGTTCTAGGCAAAGGTTAGTCCGCTTAACATCAGGTGGGCCTCAAGCTTGTTACGTCACAATAATATGAAAAAAAATCAAATAAATCGTTGTCATGGCAAAACGTGTGCGTGTGTTTTAGTTTTAAATATAGGCGTTAGGGCTTTCCATACTAACGTTGTTTTATTACTCTACCCTACCACGCATACAAAATCTTGCAAGTTGTGTATTGGGATAAAAGTAGTAATTTTTGCAGTCTTGTTATCCATAAATATTACTTATTTGCTACCGTCATTACATTGGAGACTTATTAACAAAACGTAATCGCCCATTCATACAGGGCTCGCTAATTAAGAGTATAAAGCAACCGGTCGCGGCCGGTCGCCGGCTAAGGAGTTGCAATTATGCAAGCGGTCGCTACGGGCAGATAACCGGCAATTTACTCGAGATTAAGTCGTAATGTTAGCTGGACTACCAACCGAGAGGATGATGACCACGCTATTGGAAGTATTGAGACTATGGCAGGATTTACGAAGCGCCCGTAGTTTGTTTAGTGGTTCTTAACCGATCAACTGAGTTAAGCAATGTCCGCAGTGTTCGTGACTTGGATGGGCCGCTAGCTGACCGTTTCCGTACTTCGTGGCATGCTAAGCCGTCGGTCCTGGTTGTTGCCTTAGGTCGTTTGTCCACCACCGTCGAAAAAAAAAAAAGTTTTATTCATATTTTATTCGTAAGTAGCTAATATGGTGGTTTGGTTTTAAAAACTTTTGTGTGATTGAGGTAAATAATGTAAATTGTGTAAATAGTCTTAAATACTTACCTCTTCACTAAATGTACACAAGTTTGTGTGTATTGATATTATTAAGTTGTATATAACAAGTTTATTTTTTCGTCACCTGCAAGGCTTTCTGAAAATCAGCGTCAGTTGTTTTCAAGTATCTGACATTTGTGCTGAGGTAGGGCCTATTTGACTCAATAATGCTGTTCTTAACTGTCTTTTTTCTTTGTAACATTTATTTTGTGTCAAATTAAATTATTTTTCTTTCTTTCGTCTCATCACCGGGACCAGATGAAGTAGCGATATATTTATTTACTTGACCGCATATCTACTGCAAGGTGCAACCCCGTCACCTCAGCTGCCGAAGTACACTTTACTCTCTTACTTGCTCAGTCATCGAGCCCGATTGTCCACTTACAATACACCACTTACTGATACTCAGGTTTGTAATAAAAACTGTATTCACATGGCATATGTTTTAATTGGCGCCACATTTAATCAAATTGATATCTACATTTACAAATTATTACACTTCAAGATTTTAAACGGTTAATAATAATAAAATTTGGCTCAAACGAGCATGTTACGGTGGCCGAGTGGTTAAGGCACGGAATGGGGGACATGGGTTTATTTTCCGCTTGGGACTTATAATTTGTGTTCTAATTATTTGTAAACATGATTTTTGCTTAACACGCGTTAGTGCGTGTAATCACGTTTAAAAAAATACATCTTTACTGAAAAAAAGTCTAATTGGTTGAATTAAAAACACTACAACTTTAAAAACTAGTTGCCCGCCGGATAAAAAAGGTGCAATGCACGTTAAGTCGATCAGCCAGTGAGTCAAACGTTCCATGCACGGCCAACTCCATACGGCTGATTACATGCCCATGACCTTAGTTCCCATACTCGTCTAGATATCAAACAAGGCCGTTAGACACCAGTCAGTTGGCTAATTCATATATATTTATCCAAAGAATATACTTTATTCCTGTTATTAAAAAAATACTTACTATATTAACACTAGACAAGTGTTGGTGTTTTAAAAAAAAAACACAAAATGTGGTCACTATTCCTTACAATCTGAGTTCCAATTTAGTTTGTAATCCGCATGACAAGTTTATCATTTACGACCACCGGAGGGTTATTTATTATTCTTTTGATAAAATCTATAAATAACTAGGCAACGTATCGAATCGAAAGCCTGCAGCCTTAGGGGTAATTCAATCTAGGATCTGTTCTTAGATAAAAGTTCCATTGCTTCTTCCATGTTTGAATGGTATTAGGAGAATAATTTGGACGTTTCAAGATGCAGCGTCCTGTGTGGGCGAACGAAAGCAATGCGACGCGATAAGTTTTAAACAAGGCAAACTACGGTATCAAACTGCTTGTAGCTTGTCGACTTCGCATCGTATCGCGTGTAGATACGTAGGACGTTTTACCACATTAATAATATTGTTCGGTACCATTGCACGTAAATATGTCCGAATACAAGCGGCAGAAAAAGAAAAATAATATGGCACCTAGCTGTCACTTTCAAACATTTGCTTTTTGTCATTGTAGTATTTACTCGCTTTCAGCATAGAGAAAAGTAATAGCTTGCACTTTGCTTGTCTTGAGGTTATTTTTTGTGACGGCCCTTTTGAAATTGTTTTTGATTTCTCTCGCATTTTTTGTTGGCTTTGTGAGGACAGTGGTGTGAATACGACTAAATTCCTTCCCCATTTCCCGACTTTGTCTAATTATAGACTACATGATTTTGATTTTTGATTTGGACCCGTATCCTTCCTCGTGCCTCAGATCCAGAAGAATGCATTGCCGGAGAATAAATTGTAAGTGCTGAATTATCATTTCTTAGGTTAGTTGCTTATGGTTAGCTCCGCGAAACGCGGACAAAAGTATCCGTCCGTCCAAAAGGGCTGTTCGTTCAAGATGCCTGCCATGCGTGTGGATTATGGCAGAACCCCCTTTAATGGGGGAGGCTGTGTTCAGCAGTGGACAATCCGGCTGATACAGTAAAGTACAGTACAGTATTTGATAAGGTATTTTAAAAGATCATAAAACGCGACCTTTGTGTTTTAACTAACGTTTTTAAAGTCACTGAACGCGACCGTCTGCAAAATTGACGACGCATGAATAGCGTTCGTTTAAGCTCTCATTACTTTTTCAGATACATAGCAAGCACTCCAGCACCCAAATCTCGATAGGTATTAAGATATACAGGATTATTGGAAAAATGCTAACAACCTCTTAAATTTGACTTCTGTTAGCCCTAACAATTTTTTTGTTTATGTTATTGGGATCAAGAACTAACTAACTAAGCCCACTTTATGTTTAGCGGACTAACCTATGCCTATAACAGATGCATTTCGTCACAAGTCACGAATTGCACTGTGCCCGTTACCTTGAGACATGTTGTTAAGTCTCATGTGCCTGTAATTTCACTGGCTGTCAAGGACTGCTGCCGGAACACACAGTTAGGTGCTTGGCGACAGATTTTCTACTTGAGGGTGGTCGCTAGCCAAGCATGCATTCGCAAAATGCTCTTCCACCATGCGGTGAAGCTCAAGCCCGTGGCGGTTTGGTTATTTAAATTTTTACAAAATCGTTTTCTATTCATCGTTGACTTTTTTTTACACTTAGATGTTAGTTAGTATAAAGGTGTTATACTAAGTGTCCATTTTTTTGTAAACTAAAATGTTTTTGTCTCTTATTCTAAGTTTAGTAAGTTAGTAAATAACATGCTTAATCCTATTTAATTCGTTAATTTACACATAAATATTTATTAAAATCATATCGTTTTTTATGTGTTTGTGACAAAATAAGCACGAGTACCACCTGATGTTAAAAGTCTCGTATACCCGTTATTTTTTTTTATTTTTTTTATAACATTGCTTGATTTAAATATTCAAAACTCTATTCGAAGGGAGAGCGGCGCGGTCTACTGTTGCCGCGACGCGACATTTTAAGTTACCGTGTATTGTGTAACAGTACTAAATTTTAAACTATACTAGTACTTAAGTAACTAGATTCATCAAATGTCGAAGCTTGATATGCTTGAAAGCTATAAACTTAGATAATTTTTTCATGTAAGGGAAATTTAAATTTCTTGTTGCGAAAATTAATTCTATAAACCGATAATAGAAGGGAATTAGCAAATTGCGAATACTAGCCTGGTTAACTACTCAAATAGAAAATCTGTCGATAAGCACCTAACGGTGTATTCCAGCAACAGTCCTTGTGATAAACAAAGTTAACAAAGTATTCAAATGAATACAATAAGTACATTTTAGTCACCTGTCACTTTGTGACGATTGTGTTTTTTTTAATGCCCGATAGTTTAGCCTATGACCGCTATCTCACCTGATAGTAAGTGATGATGTGGTCAAAGATGTTGTACAGGCTAACCTAGAAGTACTGACCCTCAAGGACAGCTGCCGGAACACAACGTTAGATGCTTGGCTACAGATTTTCTACTTGAGGGTGGTAGCTAGCTACCACCCTCAAGTCTGGGTCTACTATTCTGGGTCTGGGTCTGCTATTCTACTGGGTCTACTACTCAAGTATACCCAGGCGAGCATTCACAAAACGCCCTACCACTATGAAAATCTTCACAAAACACAGATATTTGATGATAGAATGCATTTTATTACCTATTTAAGTACGCCATTCACGCAAAACAAGATACAAACAAAATATCAGTCACTATTACCATCCGACAGTTGTGGGATTACGTTGTATCGTGAAATACTGATATGCTTTGTATTACGGATGCATGTGGTAAGCAATTTTCCTCTTGATCCCCGAAAACTTATAGCCTATAAAATTGTATAAAAAGTTGCCAGTAAGGGCTATAGTAGATATTAAGGAATTTGAGTTAATTTTTTGCTCATTGCGTAGAGACTAGTCTTGGGCTTATACTTCACCTGATAGTCAGTGTAATCAAAGATATTTTCAGGCATATCTAAAATTACTGACGGTCAAGGACAGGTGCTGGAACATACTGTTTGATGATTGACGCCTGATTTTCTACTTGAAGGTGTTGGATAGCCAGGCCATTACCGTTGATTAGCAGACTTCAGCAACTCCTTTTCAACAGTGTAGCAAAACTATCGTAGCCTATTGTTCCTGCCTTTTACATGTGAAAATCATTCGGAATACATTGTCTGTTCTACGCGGCACGGTCATTTGTTATCATCATTTTCTCACTCTTATTACACTGACGTGTAGTAGGAAAATATATTTCATTTAACAACACATAAACATTTTTCTTATAATATATGTTATCGCTTACAACTGAGAGGTACAATACGCTAACAACTTACCTAACACAGAGAAGTATTTATATTGCAAAAAGTTTTGAATTTGGTCTTATAGGCTGCCACTACCCCAAAAACAACCTCCTACCAACGAGAGCCAGAACCTTGTACGGGCAGTAAAGGCATTATGATAAAAAAAATACACAAGGCACTATCTTTCTCTCAGTCAGCATTTACTGCCATCGAATGGGATGAGATTGAACATATTTAGGTGTTTATCCGTGGTACTTAACGACATAATAATTTAAAAGTTCTAGTATAATAATAATAGTTTATTGCCATATTTTGGTCTGCTAAAAGTAGACCACGGGTTAACGTGCGAATAGAAGAGACGTCAGCGCGGTAGTCCCAAGTTCTTGAAAAAAGCACCGGATGTAGTCAGACTTGAATTTTGATCAGAATGGCTTATTCACTTGAGTTATCTTGTTTAATTATCTAAATGCAGAATTTCAGTTTTCAATGCATCAAGACTACATATGAATTATATTTACGTGGTTATATTACGTGTTTGTCTGATGCCTCTTTTTGTTAACATATGACATAATAAGAAGTAAGTATGTAAATAAATAATCATTGAAAAATATTTCAGTAGTAAAAGCCCTGAACAAAAAACAGTTGTAGCATGAAACGCATGTAACTTGCTTTACTGTTATGATCCTGTATGATATCATCTTTCTGTCGCATATAAAAGCAAACGCAGTCCCCTTGAACCCTCAGAAATCGGATCCAAAGCCTCAAGAATATGTGCAGTGCATAGATGAAGCTTCGGGACTTTAACAACAACACTTGTTGTATAAACAGTATTTTGAGTATACAATCTTACCTTATTATAATTTTCCTACTTTTATTTCATACGTTTGTGTGGTCGTGGACTTAGAGTTTGGAGCCCCCACTAGGTCACTAGGTGGACTGGCGACATTGGCAGAGCCGTTAGATGCTCCCGGCGGGAGCTAATGGTTACAAGTTTCTCATTCCCTTTCATTGTGGCATTCTATGGGGAAGGCCTTGTTAAACAATATATTTCTTCCGACTGATGCTAATGATTTGGGGTCGGTGCGATGTTTTCTCTAACCGCTTAAGGCCAAATGTCCTAAAAGTTTCTGTAATACTAAAGAAAGTTTGAGCATAGACTTATTCAACGGCTTCTTGATCCCGAGGAATGGTTTTTTGGTGGTATACCAACAAGATAAAAAAGGTGTTGTAGTGGTATTCTTAGGTAAATTAAATGTAAGTAGCGTGTTGCTCATTCATTGCATTATTTTCCTTTATTTTATGTTATAACATCCAACAGTCATAGTTTTGAATGTATATGTCACCGGATAATTGTACGATACGTTAGTTTATAAAAAAATCTAGTGAGATTATAAACTGTCGATAGATTGTGAACGAACATTAAAATTTACAATCTAACGCTTACATTTTCGTCAGATTATAAACTGACCATGTCTAGCTGGCAGTTTATAATCTAACGATCTATAATCGCCCGCAAAATTGTGAACCGTCCTCTGATTGGTCGCCGTCATAGGTGTCATGAGTTGATTTCATAGAGTTAAGAACAAAAAGAATAGTCAGACAAAAAAAAACAATTTCATTTCGAGTTTGTACATTAATAAACTAAGGGATTTAAAATAATGACCACCATAAAATGCTTTGATACCCTTAGTTCTTTCACCAAAAAATTTAATCGGACACCAAATGTAGTAAATGATCACTATATTATAGCGAGGGGTTAAATATCATTTAGTCCAGGGCAAAGTCATATTTAGGTGCGACGATGAGCGAAGCGAGGAGGAGCGTTAGGTTACTTGTGACTACAACAACGCGCGAGCCGAGCGAGCGAAGCGAGCGGGCCGCGGCAGCAGCCGGCGATGCGCCACAAGAATTTAATTTAATATACTACTTTTGGTGATCATTTACTACTTTTGGGTTAACAATGATTAATTTTGAGTAATTTTGCTTAAATAGGATAGTGACATGTTAAAACTTTGGTTATAAGATTACATTAAAATGCGGGTTAAATTTTGGTGATAATTTACTATTTTTGTATGTTATAATATGTTACTCTACTATATCTGGTGGTAAGTTAAACATAAGCCAAAAAATAATACATTAAAAACCTGTACCTACGTATTTTGCTTATGGCCACTGTAATACTTTCGTAGATCTATGGTAAATTGTTGTTGATCCACATAATTACAATTTGACGGCTGGACATGGTCAGTTTATAATCTTACGAAAATTGAAACGTTAGATTGTAAATTTTAGTTTCCATTCACAATCTATCGACAGTTTATAATCTAATTAGATTTATTATAAACTAACGGTTAGTACAATAAAACGGTGACATATACTCATTAAGTATACTTTGGCGCCCAACTTTTTTGTATTATTTTATTGGTATTATGCAGTATGTACTTATCATTTTATGCAGCCTGTTAGAATTAAAGAGGATTGTCCATTTTCGGCTTTGCGTGAACAAGGTGCCAGAAAAATGACAATGTCAATAAATCAGGTTGTATTTAAAATTAATTTCTTTTACCCTGTGTCAAAATAACTATTAAAAATATTTATCTGATAATATCCGCACATACATCGGTCTTTCATAATACAGTGCTGCCAGTTATTGGCAAAATATGGTAAGGTATACATTTATTGCAAAAAATATTTTTTTTGTGAAATATCGCTTCATATTCAACACGAACCAACTAAATTGACAAATGGCGGGTGTACAAACCATACTAGTCCATCCATAAAAAAGATAAAAACGATTGTGAAGTGAACTATTAAGGAAAATAAAGAGCAGGCACATAAGCCGTAAAGTGTTATTATGTTTACATATTACTAAAAATAGTAGTTAGGGGAGGGAATCAATAAAACAATATTGCTGCAATTATATTGAGGGCTAAAGGAAAGTGGGTTGCTATGCACATGTTATGACGATAATTTGGTTTTTGAGCTGGCTAAGGTATCATGAATGTAATTGAATGTTAATCAACCTTTTTTTTTTTTTTTTTTTTTTAACGTGTGAAAAATGCATTTACGCATTCCCGTCCACCTCGGGGAAGGTGGCCGGGATATGTCGGGCTCGACACCAACTACTCCCACAGCAGCAAGTGCCCCTACCGACTAAATAACACACGGTGTTCCATCTCTACCGCTTCTCGGCGGGATCGCAGGGTCGCTTTAGCACTCAACCACGAACCCGCCACGGTTGTCCGTTGCCGGACCCCTCCTGGGGTGCTACCCCTCACGACGCACCAGAACACATGGCACGTCGCTACAACCCAGGGACCAAGCCCGCAAATGGGCGTCAGACGACCCCGCTTCCGACGCCCAAGGTCCCTCTGCGACGGGTCAGATGAGTAGCCCCGTCGCCTGCTACTTCGGCCGCAGAGGATAGGGAGAGCGGCGCCTCGCTATACCAACACTCCTCCTCCCCTGCGGCCCCTCCGCGTCCGCCATCCAACGGTGGCGGCCCCGCCGTGGCCACGGAAGGTAGGGAGAGCGGCGCACCGTGATACCGGCACTCCTCTCCCGCCGTGGCCCCTCACCGTCAGCTGTGGTGTCGCCCATACAACACCACAGCCCGCCTCAGATGCGGTGCTGCCCATATAGCACCGCAGCCTACCCGTTGCCGCTCCAGTCTGGACTTAGAGGCAAAGCCCAGTGGAGCGGCCCCTCTGGGGCCGGCCGGCTGCCCAAGCCAGCACGGCCCCTGGTTCCTCTTCGCTTCACCGTGGGTGACGAAGCCACGGCTACTAAGCCCCACCGCCACGACAAGGCGGGAACCCTTCGGGGGGAATGTTAATCCACCTGCCCAGTTTCTAGATAACATACTGTTAACCTTAGACAATGAGTATAGAAATAAAAAAATTACAAATAAGTTTGTTTTTTTGCAATAGCTTTTTAAGTAGATCATGGTGAACAAGGGCTTGTCTAACATCCTGATACAATATATCTATGATATTATTATTTAAACAGGTATAAGCTATTAAATCGATACCATATTTACGCCTATAGTGTCTGTTCATTGTTGGTCAAAAGGTCACAAGTACAAGTATGTCCTTTATAACATATTCATTACCTATACGAAAATATACTTCGATACGCTCATAAACATTCGATATACGAAACAATAGAAGGCCTTGGTAGCATAGTAGAAAGCTTTCTACTATGCTGGTAGGATAAATCCACTAACCAAACTCTGTTATAGTCCCACCAACTTATCTGTTCAGGTGGCAGAAAAAAGAACTACAACATTCCTTCAAATTGTGACAGTTTGTAGTTGATTTCCATGACCAGTAGCGCCCTCGAAAACTGCACAGTTAAGTTGGTGGTACTATACATTTGATACGTGGATTTTATTTGTAGAGGGTAATAGTAGGTGCTGTTCGAGCGTGTACTGTTGTAGGGTGGCTGCCGTGAATGAGAAGAAATCCAAAAACCTTTTAAATTTGTAAAATGCGTGTTTATTGACTCGCTCAAGGTGACAGATGATAAAAAAAGAGAAAACAAACAGTGTTGCTATACCAAGCTAACAAAATAAACTATTATAAAATGTTGCCATAATGCGTAACATGCTGCAGCCCAACAAGTAGCAATCACTTTTGCTAGTACATTTACAATACATCTAATTGAACCGCAACAGTCAACAGTTAAGTATCATAACAAACCTAACATTTTTTCTTCTATTAACATAGTATGTAGGAACTTAAAGATATATAAACTAAATTATCTTCTAGTACCAGTGTTATATTGAATTGAAAGATAAGTAACTTCTTTTTACAAACATCATTCAAAGTTAGAGAAAACATTACTAAATTTCCTTAGCTTCTTGTGCATATACCACTGAAACATAACTCTTAATTTTACTATAAATTCACGTTAGTTTACAAATCATGTATCTATTGACATTCTTATGCAACTATAGTAGTAAGTAACATATAAGTATAATTGTTATGCTAGGTGGGTACTTATCAGCTATCATTATCTATAGGTAATATACAAACTTTATGAATACCTCTAATATGAGTTTTGTTGTTAGACCTTTTTACTTCTACTGCTCTAACCTTGCCATCGTGACCAGGAAATATATTCACTACCCTTGCCATAGGCCACGACATACAGGGTGTATTGTCTTCTTTTAGAATAACTAAACTACCTATTTTTACATTACATTCATCATTCAGCCATTTAGGTCTGCTTTGGAGCATATTTAGATAATGTTTATGCCAAGTTTTCCAAAATGATTGTTTTAAGTTTGTACATAACTGCCAAAACTTAAGTCTATTATGTGGAATTTCAGTTACATCTTGCTCTGGGTACATTGTAAGAGCAGTGCCTATGATAAAATGACCAGGAGTTAAGTAACAATAATCATTTACATCGGAGGACATTTGTAGTATTGGCCTAGAATTGAGAATTGCCTCAATTTCAGTAAGAACTGTATTTAGTTCTTCATAAGTTAACAAAGCTCTTTGTAATACTCTCTTAAGGAGATTTTTCATGCTACGGACACCAGCCTCCCAGAGCCCACCAAAGGTTGGTGAGTAACTAGGTATAACATCATGTTACGCATTATGGCAACATTTTATAATAGTTTATTTTGTTAGCTTGGTATAGCAACACTGTTTGTTTTCTCTTTTTTTATCATCTGTCACCTTGAGCGAGTCAATAAACACGCATTTTACAAATTTAAAAGGTTTTTGGATTTCTTCTCATTCACGGCAGCCACCCTACAACAGTACACGCTCGAACATGGTCCTTCAGCCGAAGAAAATAATTTCTGCCCAGTGGTGAGCAATTTTGGGAATTCAAAAATCTATATTCATCAACTCGTGGACCGATCGCCATATTGCCGGCGCCGTCGCAACATTTCTCGACGCACAACGCCGACAACGAAAGGGACAGCAAGAGCCGCCGACACGCAAGGGCGAGTGAGACGGAGTATACGAGAAAAACGCGGATAGACGCTTCAAGACAAGAAACGGCCATTTTGTTTCTACTTCGTCGCCGCGCCTTTTGCATCTTGCGTATCCTAGCCCATATATATTATCGCCTGATCAATAATCGGAGTTTTTAAGGTGTTTGAAAATCATTTCTTTGTGAGTGGAAGCACAATGGAAGACGATTTAAAACGGAAAGTCGCGTCACGCGCTTACACCAAAGGTATTATTACTAGATTGTACGCATTCATTACTACAGATCTTTCAGCGGTGCCTCTGGAAAACTTACTTGCTAAACGTGAGCGGCTGGTAAGCGTCTTCAGCGATTACGAAGGCTACTGTAAAGACATCCTATGTCTATCTCCTAAAGACCCGGAAAATGTTGAGTTGGTCGAAGAAAACTATTTCAAAATACTAACAGCGTTGGCGCAAGAAATTAAAAAGAAAGAAGACCAGGCGCCGATCTCCAGCGGATCTTCTAGCTTAACAACTAAGGCAGCAAAGATAAAACTACCTGCCATTTCAATCAAAAATTTCGACGGAAAATTCACAGAATATGTGCCCTTTATCAGTTTATTCAATTCAATGATTCACAAGGACTCTAGTTTAGATTTAGTGCAAAAGTTGTATTACTTAAGGTCCTTTTTGCGTGATGAGCCATTAGATTTAATTAAAAACTTGCCGATCACAGCAGACAGCTATAGCGAATCTCTGAAACTGCTTAACGACAGATATGATAATAAATACAAAATTGTTAACGAGCATATTGCAAACATATTAGACATAAAACAAATTACTAAGTCCACAGCAAGCAGTTTAAGAGATTTCGTCTCGCTAGTGAGGCAGCAAGTAGCCGCTATACGCAATCATAACCCTAATGTCGACCAATGGGATGCTATAATACTGTGTGTTCTCTCCCGGAAACTAGATATTTATACAGCAAGGGCCTACCAGCTCGATCGGGACCATGCGGCAGAGCCAAGCTTGGACGATTTTTTGAAATACCTGGATCGACGAGCACATGCGCTGGAAAATGCTGACCCAGGTCGCAACCAACAAACTATGGGTAATAAGGTAGCAGCACATGCCACTACTGGAGCAACATGCACCTACTGTAAGTCTACACATAAATTATTTAATTGTAAAAAATTTCAATTATTGCCGGATAATGAGCGCATAAAATTTTCTGAAGAATATAAGTTGTGTAAAACCTGTTTGGGTGGGCACACAGGAAAGTGTAAGTTTCATTTTAGGTGTTCTCATTGTAAGGGCAGCCACAACACACTCTTGCATTGTAATTCGACTGCATCTACACCACATGTAGCATTGACAAGCAATATTAATAATAATGTTCTTCTTCCCACTGCCAGAGTGAAAGTATTTGGCAGAGATGGCAACGAGTTCCACATCAGGGCGCTCTTGGATAGTGGCTCACAGGTATCACTTATCACTACAAAGGCTATCAAGGTACTGGGTTTGACACCCAAGCAAAGTGACACATGCATCATTGGCATTTCAAATGCTAAAAGCAAGACAAAATATTGTGTGCCACTGGTAGTTCACTCATTACAATCCCCATATAAAACTCAAATAAATTGTCATGTTGTTGAGCAAATTACATGCAAGCTCCCTCAAGTAAGATTTGATGTAAAGAACATAAAAATACCATCAAACATTGTCTTGGCAGACAAGGACTTTAATGTACCAGGTGAGATTAACATGTTAATAGGGGCTGATGTGTTTTTCCAGACACTGCTGCCGACAGACCCGCAAAGCAGCCTGGATGGGTCACTGCCAGCAGCTGTGGAGCACACCCAGCAGGATAGTCCTCACCAGCCCTCACAGCTACGCTTCATTAGAACTCATTTTGGACACATAATTGGAGGTTCGTTGCCACACAATGTATCTCAACTGTCATGCAATAAAGTTGTTTTAAAGTGTGAATTAAATATTAACATAAATGACACACTTGCACAATTCTGGGCTACTGAAAAGGTACCAGAATTGTTTGCAGAAAAAACCTCAGAACAAGAACTTTGCGAAAAAATCTTTCAGAGTTCTGTAAAGTTAACTAACAAGCAGTTTGAGGTAGCATTACCTTTAAAATTGCCCTTATCTGAAATGAATGAAGCCCTTGGTGACTCATTTCATTTTGCTTTGAAACGATTCTATAATTTAGAAAAGAAACTTCAAGCTAATTCAAATCTATTCATGCAATATCAAAAATTCATACATGAATTTTTAGAACTGAATCATGGTCACGTTGTAGACATTGAGTCCTATGAATTAGATAAACAACCTGTTTACTTTTTGCCTCATCATGCTGTGTTTAACAATAAAAGCCAAAGTACTCCTGTGAGAGCAGTTTTTGATGGGTCCATGAAGACTAACAAAAAAATTTCACTAAACCATTTGCAACTGAATGGACCGGTGGTTCAAAGAGAATTATTTGACATTATCTTGCTTTTTCGCTTTGGAAAATTTACATTCACAACAGACATTAGACGCATGTTTAGGAATGTTAAGGTTGATCCAGCATACACCTCCCTTCAGAACATATTGTGGAGGAACAACCCATCTGAGCCAATTAAATGTATAAGATTAGATACCCTCGTATATGGCTTAAAAAGTTCAAGTTTTTTGGCAACTCGCTGTTTGGCTGAGCTAGCAATTAGATTCGAAAAGTCACACCCCCTAGCTTCATCCATCATTAAGAATCACAGCTATGTCGACGACATAATATATTCTAATAATGACCTGGAGACTACCATTGCTGCCAAGGAGCAATTACGCAGCTTGTTGGAGTTAGGAAGTTTCCATACACACAAGTGGTCAACAAATAATGAAAAGGTGCTGTCAGATGTACCATTAAAAGAACAAATATTTGACAGTTTAAATCTACAAAATGATAACAGCATAAATGCATTAGGGTTGCATATTAATGTCATGCAAGATAAATTCATTATTACTTCTCCTGAACCATTCAACTCACATTCAGTCACAAAAAGAAGTATATTAAGCTACATAGGTAGATTCTATGACCCTATGGGGTTTGTTAGCCCCATTGTAGTCACAGCAAAGGCCATTATGCAAAAGCTTTGGCTCCTGAACATCAATTGGAACGATATATTACCATCCAATGTTCAGCAAGAGTGGCTGAAATTTACGGCTGACCTAGCTGTAATGGAACCTATCCTAATAGATAGAAACATAGATATTTCAGAAATGCAGACAGCAGAATTAGTAGGCTTTTCTGACGCATCGAGCACGACGGCGTATGGGTGCTGTGTATACCTACGCGCCACGGACACGTCAGGTATGACGAAAACGCAATTACTCTGTTCTAAATCTAGGATCAATCCTGTACAAAAAAAAGGCCTCACAGTGCCTAGGCTTGAATTAAATGCTGCACTTTTACTGTCAAAATTAATAGCAAAGACCTATGACACAATCAAACTTAAAGTCAATATAAACAATGTTTACTTATTCTGTGATTCAAAAATAGTACTTGCATGGTTAAATACAGAAATAGCAACGCTTTTAGCCTATGTGGCGAACAGAGTGAATGCAATTCATCAAAATACTGGTAATTGGAGATGGTCTTATGTCAACACACATGAAAATCCTGCTGACCTCATTAGCAGAGGAGTAAAGCCGAGTGAGCTACATAACTCTGAGCTATGGTGGCATGGACCCCAATTCCTGCAAAACAGTGAGTACACATTTGTTTGCTATGACAGGGATAACACAGTACCTAGTGACCTGCTAGAAATAAAAAAAACTTGCTTGGCAGTTTCCAGCGCCGTGCCGCGTCAGAGCTGTAACCCACTTGAGTACGTATTTACACGCTTATATAATTACTCAGATATTCAAAAAATCGTCAGGCTTTTTGCATATATCTTGAGGTTTTTAAATAATCTAAACAAAAATAAGCAAAAGTTAAACACTAACTATCTAAGTAGCTCAGAGCTTCAGCAATCAATGAAGCTTATTATAAAAAACGAACAATGCATCCATTTTGCATCTGAAATTGATGCACTATGTAAAGGTAGCAATGTAAGGAGCAATTTATCAAATCTGCATCCATTTGTCGACGACTTAGGGCTTATGCGCGTTGGTGGTAGGCTCCATCACGCTGATATAGCATATGCTCAAAAGCATCCCATCATACTACCCAGAGGCTCTCTTATAACTAGCTTGCTTATCCGATATGAACATGTTAAGTCACTACATGCAGGACCAAAGCTTATACTTGCAAATTTAAATCAAAGATATTGGATTGTAAATGGCTTGTTAGAAGTGAAGAAAATAACACACAAATGTATTACATGTTTCAGGCAAAAGGCTACTGTGGCCAAGCAGCTAATGGGCTCCCTGCCAGCAAGTCGAGTTACCTCTACTAGCCGCCCATTCGAGAAAGTGGGAGTGGATTTCTGTGGGCCAGTAGAAGTGAAGCTGTCACGAGTCAGAAAATCTGTAGTCGGGAAAGGATATGTATGTGTGTTCGTATGTTTTTTTTTCAAAATCTTTACATTTTGAACTTGCATCAGACTTAACGACACCAACATTCTTGGCTTGTCTTAGAAGATTCATCTCGAGAAGGGGAATCCCCACAGAAATCCACTGCGATAATGCTAGTACGTTCAAATGCGCAAGGAGCCAATTAGTTGAGTTGTATATGTTAGCAGCCTCACAAAGCCACCAAGCTAGAGTTCATAGCTTTGCATCAGAGAAAGGCATAAAATTCCACTTTATACCTAGTTACTCACCAACCTTTGGTGGGCTCTGGGAGGCTGGTGTCCGTAGCATGAAAAATCTCCTTAAGAGAGTATTACAAAGAGCTTTGTTAACTTATGAAGAACTAAATACAGTTCTTACTGAAATTGAGGCAATTCTCAATTCTAGGCCAATACTACAAATGTCCTCCGATGTAAATGATTATTGTTACTTAACTCCTGGTCATTTTATCATAGGCACTGCTCTTACAATGTACCCAGAGCAAGATGTAACTGAAATTCCACATAATAGACTTAAGTTTTGGCAGTTATGTACAAACTTAAAACAATCATTTTGGAAAACTTGGCATAAACATTATCTAAATATGCTCCAAAGCAGACCTAAATGGCTGAATGATGAATGTAATGTAAAAATAGGTAGTTTAGTTATTCTAAAAGAAGACAATACACCCTGTATGTCGTGGCCTATGGCAAGGGTAGTGAATATATTTCCTGGTCACGATGGCAAGGTTAGAGCAGTAGAAGTAAAAAGGTCTAACAACAAAACTCATATTAGAGGTATTCATAAAGTTTGTATATTACCTATAGATAATGATAGCTGATAAGTACCCACCTAGCATAACAATTATACTTATATGTTACTTACTACTATAGTTGCATAAGAATGTCAATAGATACATGATTTGTAAACTAACGTGAATTTATAGTAAAATTAAGAGTTATGTTTCAGTGGTATATGCACAAGAAGCTAAGGAAATTTAGTAATGTTTTCTCTAACTTTGAATGATGTTTGTAAAAAGAAGTTACTTATCTTTCAATTCAATATAACACTGGTACTAGAAGATAATTTAGTTTATATATCTTTAAGTTCCTACATACTATGTTAATAGAAGAAAAAATGTTATAAGAGAGCCTCCAGAGAGAAAATGTTATAAGAGAGAAGATTCATCTCGAGAAGGGGATTCCCCTTCTCGAGATGAATCTTCTAAGACAAGCCAAGAATGTTGGTGTCGTTAAGTCTGATGCAAGTTCAAAATGTAAAGATTTTGAAAAAAAACATACGAACACACATACATATCCTTTCCCGACTACAGATTTTCTGACTCGTGACAGCTTCACTTCTACTGGCCCACAGAAATCCACTCCCACTTTCTCGAATGGGCGGCTAGTAGAGGTAACTCGACTTGCTGGCAGGGAGCCCATTAGCTGCTTGGCCACAGTAGCCTTTTGCCTGAAACATGTAATACATTTGTGTGTTATTTTCTTCACTTCTAACAAGCCATTTACAATCCAATATCTTTGATTTAAATTTGCAAGTATAAGCTTTGGTCCTGCATGTAGTGACTTAACATGTTCATATCGGATAAGCAAGCTAGTTATAAGAGAGCCTCTGGGTAGTATGATGGGATGCTTTTGAGCATATGCTATATCAGCGTGATGGAGCCTACCACCAACGCGCATAAGCCCTAAGTCGTCGACAAATGGATGCAGATTTGATAAATTGCTCCTTACATTGCTACCTTTACATAGTGCATCAATTTCAGATGCAAAATGGATGCATTGTTCGTTTTTTATAATAAGCTTCATTGATTGCTGAAGCTCTGAGCTACTTAGATAGTTAGTGTTTAACTTTTGCTTATTTTTGTTTAGATTATTTAAAAACCTCAAGATATATGCAAAAAGCCTGACGATTTTTTGAATATCTGAGTAATTATATAAGCGTGTAAATACGTACTCAAGTGGGTTACAGCTCTGACGCGGCACGGCGCTGGAAACTGCCAAGCAAGTTTTTTTTATTTCTAGCAGGTCACTAGGTACTGTGTTATCCCTGTCATAGCAAACAAATGTGTACTCACTGTTTTGCAGGAATTGGGGTCCATGCCACCATAGCTCAGAGTTATGTAGCTCACTCGGCTTTACTCCTCTGCTAATGAGGTCAGCAGGATTTTCATGTGTGTTGACATAAGACCATCTCCAATTACCAGTATTTTGATGAATTGCATTCACTCTGTTCGCCACATAGGCTAAAAGCGTTGCTATTTCTGTATTTAACCATGCAAGTACTATTTTTGAATCACAGAATAAGTAAACATTGTTTATATTGACTTTAAGTTTGATTGTGTCATAGGTCTTTGCTATTAATTTTGACAGTAAAAGTGCAGCATTTAATTCAAGCCTAGGCACTGTGAGGCCTTTTTTTTGTACAGGATTGATCCTAGATTTAGAACAGAGTAATTGCGTTTTCGTCATACCTGACGTGTCCGTGGCGCGTAGGTATACACAGCACCCATACGCCGTCGTGCTCGATGCGTCAGAAAAGCCTACTAATTCTGCTGTCTGCATTTCTGAAATATCTATGTTTCTATCTATTAGGATAGGTTCCATTACAGCTAGGTCAGCCGTAAATTTCAGCCACTCTTGCTGAACATTGGATGGTAATATATCGTTCCAATTGATGTTCAGGAGCCAAAGCTTTTGCATAATGGCCTTTGCTGTGACTACAATGGGGCTAACAAACCCCATAGGGTCATAGAATCTACCTATGTAGCTTAATATACTTCTTTTTGTGACTGAATGTGAGTTGAATGGTTCAGGAGAAGTAATAATGAATTTATCTTGCATGACATTAATATGCAACCCTAATGCATTTATGCTGTTATCATTTTGTAGATTTAAACTGTCAAATATTTGTTCTTTTAATGGTACATCTGACAGCACCTTTTCATTATTTGTTGACCACTTGTGTGTATGGAAACTTCCTAACTCCAACAAGCTGCGTAATTGCTCCTTGGCAGCAATGGTAGTCTCCAGGTCATTATTAGAATATATTATGTCGTCGACATAGCTGTGATTCTTAATGATGGATGAAGCTAGGGGGTGTGACTTTTCGAATCTAATTGCTAGCTCAGCCAAACAGCGAGTTGCCAAAAAACTTGAACTTTTTAAGCCATATACGAGGGTATCTAATCTTATACATTTAATTGGCTCAGATGGGTTGTTCCTCCACAATATGTTCTGAAGGGAGGTGTATGCTGGATCAACCTTAACATTCCTAAACATGCGTCTAATGTCTGTTGTGAATGTAAATTTTCCAAAGCGAAAAAGCAAGATAATGTCAAATAATTCTCTTTGAACCACCGGTCCATTCAGTTGCAAATGGTTTAGTGAAATTTTTTTGTTAGTCTTCATGGACCCATCAAAAACTGCTCTCACAGGAGTACTTTGGCTTTTATTGTTAAACACAGCATGATGAGGCAAAAAGTAAACAGGTTGTTTATCTAATTCATAGGACTCAATGTCTACAACGTGACCATGATTCAGTTCTAAAAATTCATGTATGAATTTTTGATATTGCATGAATAGATTTGAATTAGCTTGAAGTTTCTTTTCTAAATTATAGAATCGTTTCAAAGCAAAATGAAATGAGTCACCAAGGGCTTCATTCATTTCAGATAAGGGCAATTTTAAAGGTAATGCTACCTCAAACTGCTTGTTAGTTAACTTTACAGAACTCTGAAAGATTTTTTCGCAAAGTTCTTGTTCTGAGGTTTTTTCTGCAAACAATTCTGGTACCTTTTCAGTAGCCCAGAATTGTGCAAGTGTGTCATTTATGTTAATATTTAATTCACACTTTAAAACAACTTTATTGCATGACAGTTGAGATACATTGTGTGGCAACGAACCTCCAATTATGTGTCCAAAATGAGTTCTAATGAAGCGTAGCTGTGAGGGCTGGTGAGGACTATCCTGCTGGGTGTGCTCCACAGCTGCTGGCAGTGACCCATCCAGGCTGCTTTGCGGGTCTGTCGGCAGCAGTGTCTGGAAAAACACATCAGCCCCTATTAACATGTTAATCTCACCTGGTACATTAAAGTCCTTGTCTGCCAAGACAATGTTTGATGGTATTTTTATGTTCTTTACATCAAATCTTACTTGAGGGAGCTTGCATGTAATTTGCTCAACAACATGACAATTTATTTGAGTTTTATATGGGGATTGTAATGAGTGAACTACCAGTGGCACACAATATTTTGTCTTGCTTTTAGCATTTGAAATGCCAATGATGCATGTGTCACTTTGCTTGGGTGTCAAACCCAGTACCTTGATAGCCTTTGTAGTGATAAGTGATACCTGTGAGCCACTATCCAAGAGCGCCCTGATGTGGAACTCGTTGCCATCTCTGCCAAATACTTTCACTCTGGCAGTGGGAAGAAGAACATTATTATTAATATTGCTTGTCAATGCTACATGTGGTGTAGATGCAGTCGAATTACAATGCAAGAGTGTGTTGTGGCTGCCCTTACAATGAGAACACCTAAAATGAAACTTACACTTTCCTGTGTGCCCACCCAAACAGGTTTTACACAACTTATATTCTTCAGAAAATTTTATGCGCTCATTATCCGGCAATAATTGAAATTTTTTACAATTAAATAATTTATGTGTAGACTTACAGTAGGTGCATGTTGCTCCAGTAGTGGCATGTGCTGCTACCTTATTACCCATAGTTTGTTGGTTGCGACCTGGGTCAGCATTTTCCAGCGCATGTGCTCGTCGATCCAGGTATTTCAAAAAATCGTCCAAGCTTGGCTCTGCCGCATGGTCCCGATCGAGCTGGTAGGCCCTTGCTGTATAAATATCTAGTTTCCGGGAGAGAACACACAGTATTATAGCATCCCATTGGTCGACATTAGGGTTATGATTGCGTATAGCGGCTACTTGCTGCCTCACTAGCGAGACGAAATCTCTTAAACTGCTTGCTGTGGACTTAGTAATTTGTTTTATGTCTAATATGTTTGCAATATGCTCGTTAACAATTTTGTATTTATTATCATATCTGTCGTTAAGCAGTTTCAGAGATTCGCTATAGCTGTCTGCTGTGATCGGCAAGTTTTTAATTAAATCTAATGGCTCATCACGCAAAAAGGACCTTAAGTAATACAACTTTTGCACTAAATCTAAACTAGAGTCCTTGTGAATCATTGAATTGAATAAACTGATAAAAGGCACATATTCTGTGAATTTTCCGTCGAAATTTTTGATTGAAATGGCAGGTAGTTTTATCTTTGCTGCCTTAGTTGTTAAGCTAGAAGATCCGCTGGAGATCGGCGCCTGGTCTTCTTTCTTTTTAATTTCTTGCGCCAACGCTGTTAGTATTTTGAAATAGTTTTCTTCGACCAACTCAACATTTTCCGGGTCTTTAGGAGATAGACATAGGATGTCTTTACAGTAGCCTTCGTAATCGCTGAAGACGCTTACCAGCCGCTCACGTTTAGCAAGTAAGTTTTCCAGAGGCACCGCTGAAAGATCTGTAGTAATGAATGCGTACAATCTAGTAATAATACCTTTGGTGTAAGCGCGTGACGCGACTTTCCGTTTTAAATCGTCTTCCATTGTGCTTCCACTCACAAAGAAATGATTTTCAAACACCTTAAAAACTCCGATTATTGATCAGGCGATAATATATATTGGCTAGGATACGCAAGATGCAAAAGGCGCGGCGACGAAGTAGAAACAAAATGGCCGTTTCTTGTCTTGAAGCGTCTATCCGCGTTTTTCTCGTATACTCCGTCTCACTCGCCCTTGCGTGTCGGCGGCTCTTGCTGTCCCTTTCGTTGTCGGCGTTGTGCGTCGAGAAATGTTGCGACGGCGCCGGCAATATGGCGATCGGTCCACGAGTTGATGAATATAGATTTTTGAATTCCCAAAATTGCTCACCACTGGGCAGAAATTATTTTCTTCGGCTGAAGGACCATGTTCGAGCGTGTACTGTTGTAGGGTGGCTGCCGTGAATGAGAAGAAATCCAAAAACCTTTTAAATTTGTAAAATGCGTGTTTATTGACTCGCTCAAGGTGACAGATGATAAAAAAAGAGAAAACAAACAGTGTTGCTATACCAAGCTAACAAAATAAACTATTATAAAATGTTGCCATAATGCGTAACAGGTGCACATATCGCATAACCGGTAACGATTTTACGAAACGCAGATTTTATATCAAAAAATATTAAAATATTCTAATGGTTACAGGTTTTTGTATTGTCCTTGGATATTTTTTTTCGAATATTTCATATTTTATTTGCAGTCTTTCGTACTTGTTTTACTATTGCTGTTATTTTTTATAAAACATTAGATTTGGGTCGCAGATCGATAGATATTCTTAGCTTTTTTTCTATTTGGGATAAAACAATGATGGCCGAGTGGTAACAGCTATGGACTGCCGTGCCGCAGGTCATAGTTCGATCACCAACGCCGGCTTGAGCTTCACCGCATGGTAGGAGGGCATTTTGCAAATGCCTGACTAGCTACTAGTAGGAAATCTGTCGCAAGTATACTCCGGCAACAGTAGTTGAGAACCAGAAAAATAACAGGCTGCCCGTACCAACTGTATCACTCATTGTAAAGGGCGCAGTGCAATTCGTTCGGATAAAATGCAGTTGTTATAGGCAGAGGGTAGTCCACTTAGCATCAGATGGGCCTCGAGCTTGTTTTGTCACAACCACATAAAAAAAGAGATATGCTGCTGTAGTAGTAGATTTCTATTTCTATTAAAGTGTTAGTGCCTGTTAGCTAATATACTTACACACCAATGTTGAACCTATATAATTTTGTATTTATACTTTATTAAAATATACCAAGCTCTAATAGCATATCAAAACTTTGCCTTCTTGTGGGTACTCGTACCAGGCACCAAGGACAGGTTGAGAGAATGACAGTGTTCCACTTATAATCTCACCGTCAATTATAAAGTATACGTTCAACTATACAATAATAATAAAGCCGTTTAATTCCATCATATATATATAGGTATATATATATATATATACACCTATACCTGTCAAAACGACGGTGACAATCACAGTGATAGTGACCGAAGTGACAGTTCGGACGGAGGAATTCTGACTTTGACAGCTGCGGCGCAACCGTCTCAACGCCAGTTACGTGCTGAGGCCTGCGCTCGCCGCTGTGCACAATCGTGACTCCCAGACGAAGAACTTCAAATAAGTTCGAAACTGGTCGGAGCAATATCCGGTAAATATTACGCGAGTCCTAGCCAGTTACTAAATAATAAATATATAGTAATACATGCTGGAAACTGCATGTAATATAAAAACTGTTAACATATTTACAAAGCAATTCAAAAGTTGTTTTGATAATATCTGTGTGTCCGGTGCATCTATGAAGTACATAATTTTCTATCTTATCGAATACATTGATTTAACGGAAACCGGTTAAGCTATCGCGAGATTTCTTCTGTCGTCAAGCAACTAACGGTGCATTCCGCCAGATATCCTTGAGAGCCAGTAATAGAAGTTTACTCTGAATGACATCTACGACCACATCATCACTTACCATCAGGTGAGACAGGGGTCAACGGCTAGCATATAGGCTTATCAAAAAAAATAAGGTTTAACCTTCTCACACCTTCGATTACAATCTCACCTGATGGTATCCTAGCTAGAAGGTAGAAGCTATCCTATTAGCAATAAAAAATGTGAATAAAAAATTTACTATGGTAGATAAAATATAATAAATAAATATTTATTTCCTTAATTTAATTAATTATGACCATAAATTACAACCATTTATCGGTAACAGAACACAAAAATTTGTTAATTATGATACAAGTGAGCTAAGTTGCTCATTAGCCGAGTGTTTAATAAGCAAGTTGCTCACGAGTTTTATACGCACTTTTTCAACACCCTTGCGAGGAAAAAAATATATATTGCACAAATGCGATACAAACATACAAAAATTATGGAAAAAAAACTAGCAAAAAGTTTTTTTTTTGCGCGCGGCAAGAGTATTATTGTTGATTATATAAAAACCTCTTTGATATTACAAATCTGTATTAAATTGAAAATGTTCTGTTTACTCGCATATAATTTGCAGTTAAGTACTTACTTAACTTTGTAGGGATAATTCTATTACGCACTAGTGTATAATTTTATTATGCACGAGGGTGTTATAGTTTGGTTTATGGCCCTAAGAACGATATAATAAAGCTCACTTTACGAGCAAGGGTGTTGAAAATTAATTTACTATATTAATAATACTGGCTGTTTTGGAAAAAAAAGTACTGAAGAGAATGAAACGGAAATTTTTCAATTAAAAAAAAAATCTGCTTTGACGAGTGATTAAAGATTTATTCGTTTAAGAAAGTCCGAGTTTTATTTATTTCCTCACAAATATGTTACAAAACGTATGACATAGGTGCGCTTTGATAATTACAGCCTCTGCTTTCTTGTAGTCGTTCAAGGGCTCGGGCTAGCAATATCGCCTAGGCTGTAATTTTCAACTTATCGCACTTACATCATAAGGTGCTATTATATAGTGAGAGCCAGTACTTCTAGGTTAGCCTGAACAACATCTTCGACCACATCATCACTGACCATCAGGTGAGATAGTGGTCAAAGGCTTACCTATCAGGCATAATAAAATAAATACAAAAATATATAGAATACGATACGTAATGAACTAATTACAATCGTCTCTCAAAATTTACAAGTAACCATTAGCAATTCTGCCGAATTTGATCTGATGTTTTTACTAAATAGCTGATCAAATTCTGTAAAAAAGCTTGTAAGGTTGGCTGTGATTTGCCTTGACCTGAATGAACTAATTTGATAATACACAGCTAAATACAACGCGTGTAATCTTTATCGTTGGGGTAGAGCAGAAGGTTTGGTAGATATCAAGGTGATAAAAATGAGGTGAGAAATAAATTGGGGAAAAAAAAATTACATTTTCTGTAGCCGAATAAGTGGTGATAAGCTCGTTCCTTTGCCGTGGTACCATTAGATAGTTCCTTTGATGGTACCACGGCAAATTTAATTTGCCGTGGTACCAGTGACTCAATGGTACTACGAAAATGCTGATTTCTATTAACCGTGGTACCATTGAATCGTAAGACTAAAAATACCTGGACTTGCTTAATTCAATGGAAAAAATTATAATATAGAACTATTTTTATGTTAATATTTTTTATTACAGTAGCAATAATGTGATAGCTTTCAAATGTGACAGTTGTCAAAATGACACTTGATGTCATATTTCCCGATTATTCTTTCATGATTTGGTTGACAATAATCTTAAAAAATATAAGCAAATAGGTATTAGATGTGTCAGATGTCAAAGTGACACCTGATGTCATAAGCCCGATTTCACATTTTGGTTAAAAAGTTTTCTAAAAATGGCTAGGATAAAGGTTTAAGATGTGACAGCTGTCAAAGTGGCAGTTTATGTGAAATAGACAGGTTTGATTTGTGACAGGTGTCAGTTGGTGCCGTATCTTTGTACTCTATTACTTTTCGTTTTCATGACATCTGTCAAACTTTTATAGATCTCAATTCAGATGACAGCTGTCAAATTAAAATAGGGTTTATCTCGGAAACTATTGACCCTAGACTACTAGTTTCTTCACAGATATGGTAGATCTCATAGAGATCTTCAATTCAGATGACAGCTGTCAAATTAAAATAGGGTTTATCTCGGAAACTATTGACCCTAGACTACTAGTTTCTTCACAGATATGGTAGATCTCATAGAGATCTTCATTTCAGATGACAGCTGTCAAATTAAAATAGGGTTTATCTCGGAAACTATTGACCCTAGACTACTAGTTTCTTCACAGATATGGTAGATCTCATAGAGATCTTCAATTCAGATGACAGCTGTCAAATTAAAATAGGGTTTATCTCGGAAACTATTGACCCTAGACTACTATTTTCTTCACAGATATGGTAGATCTCATAGAGATCTTCATTTCAGATGACAGCTGTCAAATTAAAATAGGGTTTATCTCGGAAACTATTGACCCTAGACTACTAGTTTCTTCACAGATATGGTAGATCTCATAAAGATCTTCATTTCAGATGATAGCTGTCAAATTAAAACAGGGTTTATCTCGGAAACTATTGACCCTAGACTACTAGTTTCTTCACAGATATGGTAGATCTCATAGAGATCTTCAATTCAGATGACAGCTGTCAAATTAAAATAGGGTTTATCTCGGAAACTATTGAACCTAGAATACTAGTTTCTTCACAGATATGGTAGATCTCATAGAGATCTTTATTTCAGATGACAGCTGTCAAATTAAAATAGGGATTATCTCAGAAACTATTGACCCTAGACTACTAGTTTCTTCACAGATATGGTAGATCTCATAGAGGTTATTACAAAACTATAAATTTACGACAAGAAAAATTTTAAGTTATGTGCGGGATTTGAACCCACGTCCAACCACCCCTTTAGCCGGGATATGATATCTGATCAATTGAGTTTATAGGTTTCTTAAGCCATTGATGAAACTCTTAATAAATAAACTTATACCTGTTAATAATTTCCTCATTGTTTCGAGATTAAGTTTCAAAATTGTTAAGTGTATATTAATTTTTAATTTGACAACTGTCATCTGAAATGAAGATCTCTATGAAATCTACCATATCTGTGAAGAAGCTAGTAGGCTAGGGTCAGTAGTTTCCGAGATAAACCCTATTTTTATTTGACAGCTGTCATCTGAATTGAAGATCTCTATGAGATCTACCATATCTGTGACCCTATTTTTGCTTGGTGGTAGGGCAATTTGCGAATGTCCGCCTGGCTAGCTACCACCCTCAGGTAGAAAATCTGTCGCCAAACACCTAAAGGTGTGTTCCGGCAGCTGTCCCTGAGAGCCAGTAATTCTAGGTTAGTCTGAATTACATCTTCGACCACATCATCACTTACCATCAGGTGAGATAGTGGTCAAAGGCTAACCTATCAGCAATAAAAAAAAAAAAAAAAAAAAAAAAAGACAGCTGTCATCTGAAATGAAGATCTCTATGAGATCTACCATATCTGTGAAGAAACTAGTAGTCTAGGGTCAATAGTTTCTGAGATAAACCCTATTTTAATTTGACAGCTGTCATCTGAATTGAAGATCTCTATGAGATCTATAAAAGTTTGACAGATGTCATGAAAACGAAAAGTAATAGAGTACAAAGATACGGCACCAACAGACACCTGTCACAAATCAAACCTGTCTATTTCACATAAACTGCCACTTTGACAGCTGTCACATCTTAAACCTTTATCCTAGCCATTTTTAGAAAACTTTTTAACCAAAATGTGAAATCGGGCTTATGACATCAGGTGTCACTTTGACATCTGACACATCTAATACCTATTTGCTTATATTTTTTAAGATCATTTTCAACCAAATCATGAAAGAATAATCGGGAAATATGACATCAAGTGTCATTTTGACAACTGTCACATTTGAAAGCTGTCACATTATTGTTACTGTAATAAAAAATATTAACATAAAAATAGTTTATTACATTTTTTTCCATTGAATTAAGCAAGGCCAAGGGTATTTTTAGTCTTACGATTCAATGGTACCACGGTTAATAGAAATCAGCATTTTCGTAGTACCATTCAGTCAATGGTACCACGGCAAATTAAATTTGCCGTGGTACCATCAAAGGAACTATCTAATGGTACCACGGCAAAGGAACGGATAAGCTCGCCCCCTGTTACATGAAACAAACAGAAATTTTAGCCAAACGCAAGAGCTTGTCACCTCTTTCGTCCCTCTTAGAGGTATACAGGCATACCGATAGTGGGATGTATTTACTAATTAATAAGTACCTAGATTCAAGATAAAGGTTTTCAAGTTGCCGCGTATAATTTATTTTTTTTGACCCCGCAGAACTTTTACTTGAACATTCAATCTGGATAGTTACTGTTGAGTTGAATATCATTTCAAGAAGGTCTCATGAAATATATTATCAAACTTCGATGGTTAGTTATAAGTTTCATAGTTCAAGTCACACTTAATTAACTGAAAATATTATTTGACAACACGCCTGAAGATTTCCAACACTAATGTATGAAATAACTTGTAGAAGTTTCACCATGTCAATATGAGCTCAGTGTTTTGAATCAGAATGGTATAGATCTTGTCAAGGTAGTATAACTAGTAATTCATACGTTTTAGTGATGATATATTGAGATTATTTTATATTTGTTTCTTAGTTTATAAAAAATATTATTTTGAAGCGCTCGTAGCGAAGTTACGACTGCCATCCTAAGAAGACAACCGAGCCCTCCAAAGCATGGAAACGCTCAGTAGTAATGTAACTAGCGCCA
This sequence comes from Plagodis pulveraria, assembly GCA_963890685.1. Classification (NCBI taxonomy): domain Eukaryota; kingdom Metazoa; phylum Arthropoda; class Insecta; order Lepidoptera; family Geometridae; genus Plagodis; species Plagodis pulveraria. Next base: position 8,634,265 of record OY982962.1, on the reverse strand, counting down.
CCAATCCAACTCATGACCGCGGCGGATGTTGCTTAACTTTGCTGATCGGTTAAGAACAGCTAAGCAAACATCGCTACGAACGCTTAAAAAAGTATGTGATTAACAATTGTTACTGTCAAAAAATTACTATACAAAAAAACATTTTATGTGTTTTAATTATTTATCCAGATGGTAACATCAAAATAAACGGCTCAGTAGTGTATGCCCCCGCTTTCTTTTGCTCCCGGGCTTATCTTTATCGAATTCCATTTTTTATTGATGATAGGGTAGCCTTTGACCCCTATCTCAGCTGATGGTAAGTGAAGATGTGGTCGAAGTTGTTGTTCAGGCCAACCTAAAATTACTGGCTCTTAAGGACAGCTGTTGGGACACACCGATAGGTGCTTGGTGACAGATTTTCTACTATAAGGTCGTAGCTAGCTAGGAGGGCTTTCGCAAAATACCCTACCACCATACTATAACGAGTGCCATCATAGGACAAGAACCGGGACCGACAGCTTAACGTGATCTCCAAAGCACGCAAGCGCTCAGATAATGTCACTAGCAGTCACCCATCCAAGACATAACCCCGGCGGACGTTGCTAAACTTAGCTGATGAGTTAGTAACGGCTAGGAAATCGTGATTAAATAAAGTCAGCAATAAAACAATAAAAAAAATGAACAGGTTGCGTTTTCTGATGCCCAGTATTGTGATGGAAAGTTTAGCTTTGATGGAAAGTCACAACATTATATTGTTATGTTAAACTAACCACAAGTGCACAAAATGGTCATAGTAACAACGATAATATAAAACAGTATCGTTTAATATATCTTCGATACTCAATACTTTTCTCTAGTCCTTACACACACGTACTAACAGTTTGAATGTAAATAGTCATCGCCCCATGTATAAACACCCTATCAAGACGACTACCGTAGAAGGCGACAAACGCAAGACACGACGCGACGCGCACTAGCCGCGACAAAGTGAGAAAAATATGGTCGTTCAATATTTATAGGATTTTTATTTACGTCGTTTAGCCTCGGATACACGTCGGAGACTGAGGTAGGGGACAATATGTTGGGATTTAAAGATCTGGATACGGCATAGATACTTTTTTGATTTAAATTAAGTATTTGTACTAACTTGTCTTACCCTTTATAATTGTATCCTTAACATATTCGTTAACACTAATAATAATTAAAATTAATTTATTAAATTCGTAACTTTGTGTTATCGACTGAGATAAGTGAGATTTCTGGCAAATTTATTAATATTTCAGGAGCTAAGTATGATTTTTGATTTGTGTATCTAATAAATTGGAAAGAAGGTGAGTAGGTTTCTTTCTGAGTTGAATCGGTGAGGTTTGAGTTGATTGAGTTATAAAGCCGTCAACAGTACATATTGACAATATTAATTTGAGTGAAGTAGACAACTCGTTTGCACACTCTCTTTGCGAGAGGATGTATATCCTGGTATTGGCATACGCGATTATACAAACGAAGATCTTAAGTTCTGTAATATAATGTTAGTAGGCCTCATGTTTGTGTTCATATTTCTTTGTAATTATCTTTAAAATGTGAATTTCAAGAACACGAGGTCACAGTTTGTGGTGAGCTAATAGATTAAATAAATCAACAACCCAAGCACGATCTTATCTGATAGAAAATGACGGTCTAATGGACAATGCTTGACTAACAGTTACCTCACTGTGACTTACAGACATACTTCACTATTAGGTGACAGAGTTCCTACTTGAATATGGAAACCCCATCAATACAGGTAGGCAAATTAACGCAAAATTATTGATCTTTTTGATTTTATTGAACCTATTATTATGTTGTAATAGTACATTATGCAACAAGTGCGCGAAGTTGGATCGAAGGTCCAAATGGATTAGAGATTGTAATAAACAACGCGCACGAGTTTCATACGACTTTATTCAACACACTTGCCAGGAACGAATACGAAAATATTGTCTTGATATTTTTGATAGCAATAATAATCTGATTAAGAAGGTGTATAATTAAATCTTCTAAAGTTCTACTTCAGTAGGTAAAATACTCTTTGGTTTGTTTGTATATGAAAATAGTAGATTATGATGCAAGTGAGCTAAGTTGCTCATTAAACACGAGGCTGTGTGTTGCAGCCCGAGCCGTAGGCGAGGGCGTAAATTAGCCGAGTGTATAGTGAGAAAGTTGCTCATTAGTTTCATACGCACTTTTTCAACACCCTTGCAGGGAAAATAAATATATATTGCACAAATGCGATACAAATAAGATACGAAAATTACGGAAAATAGCGCGCAAGTTTTTTTTTTCGCGCGGCGAATGTATGTTGTTTGATTACATATAAACCTCTTTGATGTTACAAATCTGTATTACCTTGCTCTGTTTACTCGCATATAATTTGCAGTTAGGTACTAACTTAACTTTGTAGGGATAATTCTATTACGCACTAGTGTATAATATTATTATGCACGAGGGTGTTATAGTTCGGTTTATGGCCCTAAGAACGATATAATAAAGCTCACTTTACGAGCAAGGGTGTTGAAAAAAATATTGCGACATGACCCATTAAACTTGTACACTCTGCATCTATAACAGGTAACTAACATTATTGTAATAAATATTTGTGTACAAAACCCGGACAGGTTCAATCACTAACACGTACCACTTCCATCATCAGCTTACAAAATGCTGCTGTCTCGTCTCAGCAATGCTTTTTTATTCTTTGCATTCATTTGGGCGGGCTTAGGGTGATACATAATGCATGCGACCGCGGGGGGTCATCGGAATTCTGCGACTGTATACGTGTTGTGATGTTCGCGTGCGACTTTTGTTGTGAGTGTAAACAGGACTTTATTTGATCGTTTCTTAAGCTTTTGTACAAAATTGCTATAGCAGTATCTTAAATGGCCCGTGAGGTAAGTACCGAGCTAGATTTGTATCCCCTAACATCTGCCTATGGGAGTCACAAGAAGCGATAAAGGGAAAATGCTAGAAGGTGGGGAGCAGCGCCTACTGAAGAACTGATATTACAATATGATCCCAAGACGCCTGCCAAGCGTGGGTACTATGTCAAACATTTAAATTTTTGCATACCTTCACAATAAAGTTAAATGTCCTAATCTTATTGTGAATTGATTTCATTTCATTCTTTATATTAATGGCAGTATTACCATACACTGATTGACTGACGCACTGATATAATTGTTCTCCAAGAAGAAGCCGATTATGAAGAAAATAATCTATGAGAAAAGAGTAAGAGGCGTTTGTGAGTATAGGAAAAAGTCGAAAATTTTATGATTTCATCTACCAAGTTAGATGGGTAGTTGGAAGTCCAAGTTGGAAGGCTTTTATCTCGGAAACGGCAAGAGATAGATAAAGAGTGGTTAACCATATGTAATAGGGAATCAAAAGACAAGTCGAATGTTTTCTGTCGAAAATACAAAATGGTGGACACAATATAGCCCATATATAGCCCATAACCATACAAAATTCTTCGATAAGAAGGCTTCAACCTTTTTTATAGGATTTTGTTATATCTATGTATATATGCTATTGATAAGCATGAAAACAGAGTGGAGTTTCATTAATGTAGCCAACTCAACCCTGTAAATCATGAAATAACATAAGTTGTTCTGAGTTTACATTTTCATGGTCTGACTTCCACTAGTTATTCATACTTTCCAGTACTGGATGGCGGTTACGTTATTTATTAATATTTCCAATATTATTATATTTATATTTTCACCCTTTTCTATTAACTATACTGCATATAAGATCGATTACCATACACCTATATTATGCTGGTTACCATCGACAATAATATCACCCAGGCTCATTGGCAAATACGTTTATCAGTTGCTATGTTGATGTTGGTGAAATTTGAACAACCTTCCTCCATATTTAGACGTCAGTAAAACATATATGTTACGCCGATTCCACTTAGTGTGGGATAGCTGCAGGAATAAGAAGAAGCGTATTTATCTATTGATACCATGTACGTAAAGCTACCTTTACTAACTCAGATGGAATCAACAAGCAATATAACGAGTTCAATTTTAAGGCAAGGCACGAGTAGGACACAGATTAGAAAGTAGGTGCTATGTACTGCGGATGGCAGTTGAAATTAGTGTAATGGCCACCCGCGTCTCTGCAACGTGTAAGGGGACTGTCTTATAAGGAAATAGTTTGCGCTTCTCGATATTTCACAAGCTATAACAACTTTGAAGTACCTCCAATTGGGTGGCGAGATATCTAGAGATAGCTACTTGTAAGATTCTATGTACTCCTATAGAAATCAATAAGCTTTCAAACACAAGGTTAATTGTTATAAACTTTTATTTCAATTCAATATTGAAAGTTTCGTATAATCACTTCGATAGTGTAAGTGTAGTTAATATTTGAAGCGCTCGTAGCGGCGTTTGCTCATCTGTTCTTAACCGATCAGCTAAGTTAAGCAACGTCCGACCGAGGTCAGGATTTGGATGGGTGACCGCTAGTGACATTACTGCTGAGTGCTTCCTGGCCCGTTAAGCTGTCGGTTCTGGATGTTGTCATGGTGGTAGGGTATTTTGTAAATGCCCACATGGTTAGCTACCGCCCTCAAGTCTCAAAAAACAAAATCGGTCGCCAAGCACCTAACGATATGTTCCGGGAGTTATCATTGGAAGCTTGTCATTATAAGTTAGTTTGATAAAAATCTTCGATCCCATCATCACTTGCCATCAGGTGAGATAGTGGTCAAAGGTATAAATATAATATATATTAACGTTGCTTATCAACCTACGGTGGTCACCTTACGGTGTATTCCAGCAACTGTCCTTGAGAACTAGAAATTCCAGGGTAGCCTGAACAACATCTTCGATCGCAACATCACTTATTATCAGGTTATATAATCATAGCTCAGCCTATCAATAATAAAAGAAAAACACATTTCTAAGTAAACCTTATTGCTTTTGAACATAACGGCTTTAGGTGCAAATTTTTAGCTACTTATATCATAATTCTGACTCATTTACGAGTACACCTTTATATTATTAACATCAATCACGTGATGTCAAAAAATCGCCGTGTTACCAGAATAAGAAGATATTTTTCACAGAATAATGTAAGTAGAAGAATCATTTTCATGTAGCTTTGAAAGCGGGAAAAGCGAAGAAAACGCGAAAAGCGATGTCTAATCAGGCGCAAGACATTTCTGAGAAAATGTTCGAGTCTAATGTAGAGAATATTTTAAATCTGGCAGTAAGGGTACTGTAACAGTTAGATTGGGCACTGCTGAACACATCCTTTCCCATTATGGGGAAAGTTGACCCCATGCTTGACGGGCGTCTTGGGGAATGAAGTATGAAATAACAGTTGCTGAGATGGCGCTGTTGCTCACCTTCCAAAATATCCTCTTGATCACCTCTTCCATGACCCAAGGGAAGAAACGTTAGTGATATAATAGCCCGGCGCCCCACGAGCAAGCAGATAGAGTTAAGTGAAATACTTAAGTCTATACTCAATATATGATTTAATGTCCATATTCATATCAGTTATGGTTGACATTTTCAAATTGAATACCAGATACTCAAATAAAAAAAAATATTTATTCATTTTAGGTATTAAATGTGAAAAAAAACTGCGTGAAATCCAACAATGTGTTGTGCTGTCCGTGACAACTACTGTTCACTTTTGATTTAGCTTATTAATCATCTGAGACAACCACATCTTCACTTACCAATAAAGTCTTCAACAACTTCAAACAAAAAGACTTGCCGATTAAGATACACTACAAACCAGGTGTCCTTACTGTTACTACGTCCGAGGCGCTCTAATGGAACCTTCTAAGATATGATAACACTTTGGACAATTTCGCTGCAATTTAAAGTATACTTACACGAGAGCGTCGTATGGAATATGCGTTCACTTTGACATAATTTGAGAGAAAATAGCTAGTTTCCCAGTTTCAAGAATGTTGATATCGCATATTTTTATTATAGAATGAAATGTTATATATTTAAGCTTTAAGGGCCTGTTTCAGAATGTTCGAGTAAGATCCGGTTATACTACCCAGAACATAAAATAACTGAATGATAAAAATGACAGTTAACATGCAGCGCGTTTCAAGCTGTAACCGATGGACAGGGTAAATCGATGACGGTTAAACGCAAAGATAGTGTTTTATTTATTAAATAACATGTATTGGGTAGTATAACCGGAACTTACTCGAGCATTCTGAAACGCCCTAAGTATAATTTATTACAGTATAAGGAAATGTTAAAGTAAGAGTAGTGTAATAACAATCTATTCTATGATGTCTTCTTGAATGTTGATAGATTCGATCCAAGGTAATATTAATCAAAGAATGTTTTTTTTATTTTATTTTAGCAAGCAGACGGCCCGCCTGATAGTAACCGGTAACCGCCGCCTATGGACATCTGCAACACTAGCTGCGCTGCTGATACCCCTTCTGAAACGGACCATGTCGTAGCTTCGCGGAAAGACCTCCGGAGCAAGGTCGTTCCACATCCCACAAGTACGCGGAAGAAAGGAGCGACCAAAGCGAACAGTGTGTGATGACTTGCTGGATATAGGGGTGGGTTTTTTGACGGTGTCGGTATGTGCGGTGGTAAAATTTAGACGCAGGAATAAGGTAAAAAGCTCGTCGGAACATTCCCCGAAAAAAAATTGTTTAACTTGCCAAGATAATTTTTTAGGAACATTGTCTTCTTTTTTGTCCGATAAGTAAGGACGTTTAAATGAAGCATGGCGCACGATAGCCATGCTATTTTTATGCCGTCTCTTTCAACCTTCCAACAGTACGGAACGATAAAAGTGAAGCAAATTAATATCATGCTACTACATTACAACTGTATACTCGTAGCATAATGAAATTAAATTCTCGGAGTTTCACACATATCTAAATATCATTAATTAAACCGGCAAAAACACTCACGAGAATCTTATATATATTATAATATATATATATATATATTATTGAGGATCGAATACCTCAACCCGGGTTTCGAGCATATCAGACTCGCCCTGATGATGAGCATCTGCTCGAAACCTGGGTCGCGTATTCGATCCTCAACGTCAGTGTTTTTGCCGGTTTAATTTATAATATTATATATGTATACTGCGATACCATCATACTATTCTTTTTAGTGTTCCGTGCCCAACGGGTAAAAACGGGACCCTATTACTGAGACTTCGCTTTCCGTCCGTCTGTCACCAGGCTGTATCTCAAGAACGGTGATAGCTAGACAGTTGAAATTTTCACAGATGATGTATTTCTATTGCCGCTATAACAACAAATACTAAAAATAAAATAAAATAAATATTCAAGTGGGCTCCCATACAACAAACTTGATTTTTTTACCGTTTCTTGCTCGATACTAATACCGGTGACAGGTAGACGCTTTAACTATTCACAGAATGTTTAGTTTTATGTTCTCTTTAAATATAATTAATTAAAATAAATAATTAAGTGGGTTCCATACAATAAAAGTGGTTTTCGCCGTACCTACCCAGCTCAATCGAACACTGCAAAAAGTTTCTGTAAGTTGCGATATAAGGTTTTTTTTTTATGTTAATTTGACGGAACAAGCTCGAGGCCCACCTGATGTTAAGTGGACTAACCTCTGCCCATAACAGTTGCAATTCATCACAAGTCACGAATTCCACTGCGCCCGTCACATTGAGACATAGTTGTTAAGTCTCATTGTGCCTGTAATTTCACTGGCTCTCAAGGATACTGCCGGAACACACCTTTCGGTGCTAGGCGACAGACTTTCTACTTGAGGGTGGTAGCTAGCCAGGCGGGCAATCGCAAAATGCCCTTCCACCATGCAGGTTACAGGTACGGAACCCTTCGTACCCGAGTCCCACTCGCACTTGGCTGGTTTTTATACTGCACGGGTTAATCAAACCGTTGAAAGAGACAGCAAGATAGGAGCATGTTTTTGGCTACATTGTATCTTGAGCTGCGTTCCATTTAAGCTTCTTTATTAATCATCAGTCTTTTGTTGGATGTCGTTAACAGTGCCTGAGAGTAAGAATGTTAATCATGGCACTAAGGTTTACTGCTTATTAGGGGCGCAACAGGGCTGGCTTTTCTAAACCAAAATGTAGGATGTACACTACCAACAAGAGTATTATCAAGGATTAGCGCCGGGACGACGGCCGGTCATAAACCTTCCTACAATATTTTTTTTTGGATGCGCTCGTAGCTTAGATTATTTTGCTGTTCTTAACCGATCAGTAAAGTTAAGCAACGTCGCCCGCGGTCATGAGTTGGATGGGTGACCGCTAGTGACATTACAACTGAGCGCTTCCGTGCTTTAAAGGGCACGTTAAGCCGTCGGTCCCGATTGTTGTCTTAGGATGGCAGTCGTTATAGCATGGTGGTAGGGAATTTTGCGAATGCCCGCCTAGCTAGCTACCACCCTCAAGTAGAAAATCTGTCGCCAAGCACCTAACGGTGTGTTCCGGCAGCTGTCCTGGAAATCCAGTACTTCTAGGTTAGCCTGAACAACAACTTTAACCACATCATCACTTACCATCAGGTGAGATAGTGGTCGGATTCAAAGCTATTAGGAATAAAATAAATTTTGTTTTTTTCTGTTATTGTCTTTTATGTTGTTTGAAAATATATTGTACCGACCCATAAACGTGGAATAAGTAAGTGCATGATAATGTTTTTTTTATTTAATGTTCCACCCGCGGTTTCGCTCGCTTTATTATTGGTTATATGCGTTCTCTCGTGAACTACTCGTTAAATCGAAACAAAAAGTATTGTTTATAGAAATCGGCCGATTGCGAGTCCGACTCGCGTACGAAGGGTTCCGTGCCATTATCAACTACATACTGTATCAGCCAGATTGTCCACTGCTGAACACAGCCTTTCCTATTTAGGGGGTGTTTGCATAATTCTCACGCTTGGCAGGCATCTTGGAGATCGCAGTTTAATATATCAATTCCTGCTTCCCACCATATTGTATTTTACCACTAATCCCCTCTTACGACACCCGCAGGTAGAAATGGGGGGTGATATTACGGGTTTTCTAACCCGGCACCCCATGGGAAATCGACTACATAATAAACAATATTAAACGCTTTAATTATTAATTTTTTTAGTTTTTACGTGCGCGTATTAGCCTCCCACTTGGCTGAGCTTGATTTGTTGTTATAACAGCAACAGAAATACATCAACTGTGAAAATTTCAACCGTCTAGCCTTCGATCCTAGATATCACGGTTCTTGACGCCCGTTTACAGACAGACAGACAGTGGAGTCTTAGTAATAGGGTCCCGTTATTACCCTTAGTAAGGAACCTTAAAATGATGGAGTTGTTAGTTTAATTCATATTGACTATAATTCTGACACGAACGATTTGCAGTCATGTGATTTTTAGATCATTAATTAATTAATAAAAACAAATATTTTTTCAATATTTTAAGAAAACATTAAATTAATAATTTAATCAAACACGTCAAAAATATTAATAGTATATCTAGTGACAATTCGTGCACGATCGAGAATCTTTTTTCTCGATCGTGCGCTCGTAGAGTCAATTCAAGGATTCTTCGCGTAGAAGCGACACGCGTAGAAAATTCTTCCAGTTTGGCTGCGTGGCGTTTGTGACGTCCCGTCGGCTTAGCAGGTAAATTGGCCGTAATTGTCACTAGATATATTTTTTTTTAAGTGTTTTTATTAAAATGTTAATTTAATGTTTTCTTAAAATATTTTAAAAACGCCTGAATCACAATATAACCACAATATATACCACAAAGTAACGCCTGAATCTATTCATTAATTTAATTGATTCATAATTAATTAAGACACGACGTGTGAGATAGACTTGCACTTGGCCCGTTTTATTGTATCATATTGTAACTAAACATTTCTCAAAAGGTAAATAAAACGGAATCACACTAATAACTAGAAATCCATCACGTAACAACTGTCATTAGAGGTATAGGATTATTTTCATTAAATGCATGCTTTTCTCTTCTAGGGGGAGGGCGACGTGTTGAGAATAGATAAGTCCGTATGTCTGTCGGTCCTCCATATTGGTGGGGCTTAGTGCAATGCTAAAGTTTTATTGCACGATGGAATAAAATTTCAAATTGCAATGCTAACATGTTTCGTGGAACGCAATATAGAGTGAAATGAAATGGTTAATTGTAATTGAAGTGTAAGGAACTCTAAGATATTTTTTACATATGAAAATAAAGTAGTGGGGGATCAGAGTTGTTTATTTTTGGCCATATTGGCAATAGATCGTCTATTTAAAAAGTTTAAAATTATTCGAAAATACAGACAAAGCTTCGCTACTGTGCAAAAGCCATTTGGAATATAATCTTAATGCTGGGAATGCTTAGGGATTATAACTTTCTAAATAGTTTGTGGTATGTTTTTCAATACCTCTTTTTATTTTCTGCTGTAAATAAAAACGAGCTGTTGAGCCCAAAGGATCAAATATGATAATAATTTTGCTCCAAAACAAACTATTGCCTTTTTTTATGTGATTGTGACGAAACAATCCTGAGGCTCGCCTGAAGTCAAGCCGTAACCTCTGCCTGTAACATATACATTTCGTTACAATTGCACCCGTCATCCTGAGACATACAGTTATTAAGTCTCATGTGCCTGCAATTTTATTGGTTTTCAAGAATTGTAACGGAACACATTGTGATTGGCGACAGATTTACTACTTGAGGGAGGTAGCTAGCCAGGCGAGCAGCTAGCCAGGTGAAGCTCAAGCCGGCGGTGGGGATTAAACCATAGACCTGCGACACCGCAGTCCATAGCTGTAACCACTCGACTATCTTTGCTTCACGGTGTAATCGAGGCAAATGGGGAATATATTTTGTTCACTTACATCTACTATTCTTTATAATATTATTTTTTTTTTTTTTTTTTTTTTTTTTTTTATTTGGTCCACAAAACTGGATACACTCTTTATGCTTAAAGAGAGAGACAAAAACAAAATCATGTGTAGAGCGAGTGTCACCTTCTCGAAGTGGACACAGCATGCAAAATTTTAAAGTACTTTAGTGAGAAACTTAAATTAAATCACACTTAATAAATTTATAAATTAGGATGACTTAGTATATCAGCCTCTCGGGCCCTATCTCAAGAAGATTGATATGATTATGATTAATTTTTTTCTTACGTACATTTGTAATTTTGTAATCTACTATTCTGTTTCGAGGAATCCTCTTCCGATCAGATCCCAAATATACACGATGATTTTTCGACGTTTATTATTTCTATTTATAGATACTTTGTTTATCAAATTAAAATAATCATATATTGTAAAAACAACTGATGATTATTTTTCTAGTGTCATTAATATAGACTAAATATTTTAATTGTTCGTTTATTGTGTACGAGATAAGGCATTGGGTATACGTAAGTTAGGGTATAAGGAACTATACGCTCTTTTTTGTAATTTTTATAAGTGAGGGTAACCTACTAATGATTAGGTAAAATTGGAGATACATTGTTTTGCCAAAGGTTTTTTGCGATCGGATTTCTAATTAACTTATAAAAAATCACTCACAAATATGGAATTTGCTTATAAGATTGTGCTACATCACTTATAACATTATGTCGCATTCAATTTGTCATTATGTCAATTTGCGATGATCCATGTCCACAATACGTACATTGTATAACTTTTTCATCACTATTAATGTCGTTATATATTTTCTGTAGATGTAGCTTTTTTTTCCTGCTGACAGGAAAGCCTTTGACCTTCTAACCTGATGTAAGTGAAAATAATGCCGAAGGTGTTAACAGGCTTAACTTAGAATAACTCAAGGACAACAACTGCCAGAACACAACGTTAGGTACTTGGCAACAGATTTTCTACCTGAGGGGGTCGCTAGCCAGGCGGGCATTTGCAAATTGCCCTGTCACCATGCGGTGAAGCTCAAGTCCGCGGCGGGATTCAAACCATGGACCTGCTGCGTCACAGTCCATAGCCAATGCCACTGAGCCATCACTGCTTCATATACCTACCTAGTGTGAAAACGACTCAATGTTTTTAAAACGCGTATTAATCACGTATATAAATTGGATCTTTCAACCATATCAGGTAGTCCTTTCAAGGAGTGTTCGGGACGTTCGCTTCTTTCTCGCTTTGTATTCAAAGTGGTTTATCTTATGATTTTAGTTGCACTGTTATGGTGACAATAATTATTAAGCATTTACATTTAAGCATCATAAAAGTTATATTACTTTTACATATCAGGAAATCTAGGTTTTTAATCACCAGTCAGCTGGTTATTGCTACCTTGGATATTTACAATTTATGTAAAAAAAATACCAAGTTTAAGTGGTTTTATACAGTAATTGAGCCTCAAGCAAAATTTTTAGGTGTTTTAAATCCAGCTTTATAATGCGTATGACTGAAGTATGGAACACACCACCAGCGTCTCTATTTTCCGACAGATATAATCTAGAAGTCTTCAAGTACAAAGTAAACAGGTATATTCTAGGCAAGCATGTGTCAACGTCGCCAGCCGTTGCTTTCCATCAGGTGAGACTGCGGTCAAATGCTTGCTTATCTAATACAAGAGAAAAAAAGAACTTCCATATTGGTAGATGATTTCTATTTATTTCTTGTTGAATTTAGTCACAATATCATTATTCTTAATATTGTGCACGTTGTATCTAAAATATAACACAACCTTTGAGTTTTAGGGGATACAAACCATGTAAGATAACCAGATAAATAACTGTTAGTAAAAGTCTTCATATTTTATTGAGGTATTTTACAGATGAATATGCAATGTAGCGGCTAAGTGTTTAACTTAAGAAATATAATTGAATCATTTGTTCCCGTTAATTGATTTGTAAAAGGGATTAAACTTCATAATTGAAATCGGTAATGAGCCTTGAATAAAAAAATTCAGTGCCATTGCTATCAGAGGACTATTAGGGTTAAACGGAGTGGCTCTCTGTTTATGATGCTCACACATTATACATACTATATACATTAATTACCTAGTTTAATGGAGTCCTATTAAACTAGGCAATTAAAGTCATGTCTTTATTATGAAAAAGAATCAAACTTTCATATTTCATGTTCATGTCTATTGATTAGAAATTCCGAAAGTACGGAAATCTAGACTAATATTACGTTGCTTTACTGATAACTAGTAAAATATCTAACATTACGAAATATCAATATGTGCACATGTTTACGTACATACCGTAAATAAAATGTTTTTATCTGCTATGGTTTAGTTTTGACAAAATATTGTGTTAATGATTAAAACTCACTGATAAAAAAATACACTTAAGGAAATTTAAAATTATTAATTTTATTATCTTCTTAAGTCGAATAGGAATGAAATTAGTTGCAAGGTGTCAAAAAAATTGGTCTGTTTATAGGCATATGGAGTTTGGCTGCTATCTTCTCATCGGATTATCATAAAGAGCCTTTCCAGCGTTCATTCAATATCAGATCATATCAACAGGTGAATGACAGTGAAAAATAACAAAACATAAAACAACAAAGGAGTCCTAACCCTACAAATCTTTTCAGATAGGTAACATAATCTCTATAAACATATCAGGCTCGTTGTCCAACAAAAGTATATCCAGAGATTGGTACAAGGTTTTCGCACGAAATTAGGTTGGTCTTGGCTACCGTCGCGGACTCGACGCTTTCACGTGACACGGGTCGAGCTCGTTATATTTATCCTGTAACAACCTGGGACGGTAAAGGTAGATGTATACTGACACTTTGTTTTTGAAATTTCTATCAGTTACACCGGTCTTTATCTTTCGAGAATCTTATTTTCCATTGCTTATATTGCAGCGTATTGAGTTAAATTTATAGAGAACATAAATATATATTTGCAAGAACATTACTTGTTCGGAAGAGCAGCGGCAAGAAGGGGTCCTAGGGTCTTTATTGCATGGTTTTTGAAACTAGGTAGGTAATTAAAATTAATTAACCACGCAAAAAATATTGAATTTACTACGTATGATGTTTTTCGGAAACATTGTATGTCTACAATGTTTCCGAAAAACATCATCTTTGTTAAGCAGCATCATGCATTCTTTACACTCAACTCAGAGGTGGTCAAGAGACCAACTAGATATAAATATAAACTGTTCTGCCCTTACAGTAATCTGACATTACATAAAAGAAATTCTTATATAAATGCCATTAATGTTTATAATAAGATACCTGATAATTTAAAAGAATTAACTTTACCTGTGTTTAAAAGGAAACTAACATTGTGGTTACTCGAAAATTGTTTTTATAACCTAAAGGAATTTATGACATATAAAACTAAATAACGAAATAATTTATGAATTTATTTACTCAATAAAAAAAATTATATAATAATTTAATTTTGACATTTAAATTTATAATTTTCTTTAATTGACATTTTAACAAAAGATATTGACATTCGATTTCTGTTAATTAGTTTTATTCATCTTAATATTGGAAAACATTAATCATTTATAAAGTAAATTTTGTATATTTCAAATAATGTTTACACACCATTGTTATGGTAGAATGTTTGAACCTATTAACTGATTTACCACCAGCTGTGCTTTATACAACATTCTCGTAAATAAATAATTTTGATTTGATTTGATTTGATACAATAATATTATAATGAGGAAAGATTTGTATGCAACGAATAAACTTTAAAAGTACTGGATCGATTTGGTTGAAATTTGGCATAGAAACAGTTTTAGACCTAAGAAAGGACATAGAGTAGTTTTTATCCCAATCCGCAAAAAGAGGTTAATGGTTTTACTACGATAATCTACAGCGCGGGCGGAACCGCGGCCGGAAAGCTAGAATATAATAAAATGCGAATCAGACATATAGGTCCGTACTATAAACAATATATTAATTGCTGTATGGTTTGTTAGGTATATTTACTTTTTTATTATTAATTGAATCAGTTCGGAGTCCTCCACTGAATAGTTTAATAAAATTGTTACCTATATTTTGTTATTTCACTTCACTGATACAGTTTCTACATACATTTATTACACAATGTGTGACGCTTGTGTATAAAAAACAAAACAGGTAGATTAAGCATTCTTCTACGGGTATCCCCATTTTTTATATTTTGGTTATCCCCCATAGGCTAAGGAGCGTAGCGAAAAAAGTCTATGGTATCCTCTAAGTGACAAATATTCAGTAAAACACTAAAAAAATATAAAAAAATATCTAGTGACAATTCCGCCTAAAATTAAAATTAGGCGGAATTGTCACTAGATATATTTTTATATTTTTTTAGTGTTTTATTAAAATATTAATATAATGTTTTCTTAAAATATTTTAAAAATATTTGTTATTATTAAATATGGATTTCCGCAAAGTAACGCCTGAATCTATTCAATATCATTCATTGCTCGACTGGTATGTTCCAGTCTTTATATGAGCGTGGCTTCGAGGTGGATAAATAAGAAAGCTCGGATCTCGGATGTAAGGAAAACCGACTCTCGAAAAGATACAGAAAGATTTTGTAGATTCATATTGTCACCGTCATTATTCAGCCGCTGAATTACTGAAGGACTCTACGGGACGTCCTTCACAATGTGATTGTTATTTGAGTTGTCAGGACTTGGGTTTTGTATGACATGATTTAGACGTCTGTCTACTTGAGTCTGTTGTGACGAAATGTGTTTTATAACTGGATTTTGTAGCTACCGGGTAAACAGTGTAACTATGTATAAAAAATAAACGTAATGAAATATATCTATGATATAATATAGATGAAAATATAGATGTCTCTTGGCCTTATCTCCCTGTTGGTAAGTAATAATAAAATAATTAATATATATTTAATACAAAGTAATTGCTTAACTTAGCAATTGTTTTTTATTATTTTTATTTGGAAAAACTCTTTGTTCATAAGCCCAATACGTCTAAATTTATAATTCTAGACACGAAGATGACGAGCCGGGCTAGAATTTTACCCCTCCATTGCTACTTGTAAGTGTCGTAGGAGGCGACAAAAGGTAAAATACCGGAAGATGGGCAACAGCGACTTCTGAGGGACTGATATCTTAAACTGCAATCTCCGAAACGCCTGCCAAACGTGGGGATTATGGCGAAACCCCCTAAATGTGAGAGGCTGTGTTCAACAGTGGATAATCCGGCTGATACAGTAATTGCTCCATATCAATAGGCTTCGCAATATATTTTGTGTTCCATGATTTTGAAATCTATTTACTGCCAAATTCTTAAGTTTAAAATGATAAGGTAACACTCAAATCGTATCAAATGGAACAAAACATCATTGTTCATATTGAATCGCACTAAAATTTTGTTTGTAAGTAAGTTAGAATGTGACTGTGTATATTTGTTACCGCTTCACGCAGAAACAGCTGAATTCATTTGTATGAAACTTGGAATATAGGCAGTCTAGATCTTGGCTATATACTTTTCATCATCAAAGCCCCCCCCCCCCCCCATAAAACGCCACAAAGAACGGCTTCTAGCCACTTGTAACTTTTTTAATGTCGTCACTCCAACAAACTAATAATTTAAGTTTTATAATTATGATAGATTCTACAAATAAATTAATAAATTAAAGTTTTTCTGTTTCAAATTATGTAACAAAATATTAAGTTTTATTCAACATCCATTTCACATCAAACTGAGTACTAGTAATAATAAGCTTTTTATACACCTGATTACAAATGTAGATAAAATAAATGTGCATTCGTTGTAAGCTTCGGTTTTGTATGTCGCCTTGGATTCTATGCGATTCTCCACCTTTATTAGATTGGTTCGATGTAAAAGCTGTTGCACTCGTAGAAATTAGTTTTAAAATACATGGTATGGTTATCGGTACAAAGAGGGAAGTTTTTTGTTTGCTAGTGAAAGGACTGCTCTTTGTAGGCGTTTGATTTTGAGACTTGTCCCCATGCATTCCATAGCTAATTACACTTCCAAATAATGCAGCGTATAATAGGTTAAGAATCGCTCCATTCGCTGTGTGTCAAAGACTTTTATACATGTGGATTAATTGCTTTAGCCTCACATTTAGATGTTCAATGTGAAAAACCCAAGAATCGAGAGATCGTTGATGTACACTAAAAAAAGTATAGGGTCGAGAACACTACCTTAAGAAGAGCATCTGAAGTCACTCATACGTGCTGCTACTACGTATAATAATATTGTATGTTCGATATTGGTGACAGGAACCTAGACCTACAATAGGAGCTGGTTATAAAGATAGCCTAAATACAGTCTTAAGTGCTATAAATATTTTTGTGACAATTCTATTTAAGTACGTTTTAAAGTTACAAACAAGTTTTTTTCAGTATTAAATTTATATTCACTAACAATATATTTTTAATGGAGCAGCGTTGTCATAAGCCTGGACATGTCAGATTCGTGTCCCCGTGAAAATAATGATGTGACAGCATAAGCCCCGAAAAATCACACGTTAATTGGATGCAGCCCTATAACGAAACTGCACGACAACCACGAATAGATGAGAAATTCAAACATTTCTCTCTGCATGCTTTAATAAATACAGTTGCTTACTAGTGATTTTTGAAACAGCGGTTGTTGGATATTTTTATTAGCCACTTTTTGTAATTATCTGTTATACAGAGTTATTGGTAAAATGCTAACAACTTCTTAGAGTTGACTTCTGCTAGTCCTATGAAACATTTTGAGATGTTTTTTTTTTGTTTGAAAAAAAATAATGTTTTTTGTCTTTTAATTCCTTCTTCGAGCCTAGAGCGCCCGCTGCGGCAACACTGGACTGCGCCGTGGTCCCTTTGAATAAGTTTTGAATATTTATATCGAGCAAAGTAATAATACAATACAGGCACAAGAGACTTTTGACATCAGGTGGTCCTCGTGCTTATTCAGTCAAACATATAAAAAAACACAAACAAAAATTTCAAAAAATACAAAATAAATATATCTCAACATGTTTCTTAGGACTAGCAGAAGTCAACCCTAAGAGGTTGTTAACATTTTATCAATAACCCTGTATATATGTTTCTGTTACGACTATCTCATAATAATATGATTTCTCGAACAACACAAAGGAAGACACTACTATCCTGTTGGCAAACCTTTCGTAATAACGGAAAGCTTTGCGTTAGAGCGGTCGAAGGGTTCGATTAGAAACCCAGATTTGCACCTCATCTGCAAAGACACATGATGCAAGTCGATTTGAATAGTCCGTGCTGTTTATTCTGAGTAGGTTATTTTATATCAGTATAAATATATATATATATATATATATATACTATATATATATATATATTATATATATATATATATATACACCGTGTCCCAAAATTCAACGATAAGCCGGCATCGGTGCATGGACCTAATCATGACTACTCGGGAAAAAATAAAAAAAAAATTATAACTCTTTTTTTTTTAATTACAGAGACTTTTATAAAGTTGCGCCAACTTTTAATAAAACTTGCCATGGTAGTGTCCATACTTTTTTTTTTAACCCAGACTATAGAAAGTGCATAGAATGTTAAAATCTATGAAAATTATAAGAAAAATTTTTTTTTACTGATTTTAGTAAAATAACTACAGACTTTCTGTAATTTTAAAGGATTGTGGTAGATAGCCGTCCTTCTTAGGTTGCTAATGCACAAAAAATATCAAAAATATGTCAAAAATTGTGGTCATGGTAGTTGAAAATAGCATAATGGGTATCGAATATCGATGAAATTTATAAAAGTCTCTGTAATTAATAAAAAAAAACAGTTATAATTTTTTTTTTTTTTTTCCGAGGAGTCATGAGTAGGTCAATGCTCCGATGTCGGCTTATCGTTGAATTTTGGGACACGGTGTATATATATATATATATATATTTTGTTTTTGACGGAACAAGCTCGAGGACCTCCTGATGTTAAGCGGACTAACCTCTGCCTATAACAGATGCATTTCATCACAAGTCTGGAATTGCACTGCACCCGTCACCTTGAGACGTAGTTGTTAAGTCTCATGTGCCTGTAATTTCACTGGCTCTCAAGGACAGCTGCCGGAACACACCGTTAGGTGCTTGGCGACAGATTTTCTACTTGACAGTGGTAGCTAGCCAGGCGGGCAATCGTAAAATGCTCTTCGCCATGATGGTCTATGATTTAGTATATGATAAGATTATGGGACTGGCCCATAATATTACTTTAGATACCATATCTTGCTAACATATAACAGTGTAAATAATACACAACAAACATGTTGAAACACATGAAATTCCATCATATTATACTATTTCCCTTCTTGTTCTGAGGGCTATTCCATAACTATATAGGTAGATACTGTTTCTTTTTAGTCTATATTTTAAGTAAAAGCACCTACGTGTGAAATAACGTGCAAAAGTTTAACCGTTCGTTATTAAAACATTTTAATATTCCTGATATGATATTCTTTATTTGCACATGTTTAGAGCAACAAAAAAATGTTGCTTCACAAATTTCCATCTCGATCGGATTTGAATTCGCATCCGGCGGCCGTAAATGTGATGTTTGCTTAGCAAGCAATTTTTTTTATGTCTGATATGTTAGCCTTTGACCACTATCTCGCCTGATGGTAAGTGATAATGTGGTCGAAGATGTTGTTCAGGCAAACCTAGAAGTACTGGCTCTCAAGGAAAGCTGCCGGAACACACCGTTAGGTGCTTGGCGACAGATTTTCTACTTGAGGGTGGTAGCTAGCCAGGCTGGGTTGAAATCATATTTAGAAATTATTTGGCATTGCTTTTGTTTATTATATTAGCATCTTAAAATAGAATAGGAAATACGGGTATTAGTGCAGCAGATTCAAATAGACCAGCAACACAAAGAGGTATAGCGCCCGATAGCACAAAGTAGAATGATTAACATCTCCCTCTCCGTACCGAAATACCCAATGAACATCAAACAGAGTCAGCCTTCAATTTAATCTTCAGAGTACTCTCAGATAGTCACCGATTCTATGGTCATTATTCGATTAGAGACAGACTAGCGAGTTCTCAGTACAAATAAATCTGTGTATTATTCGCTTTGGGGAACAGTGACACATAAACAGTAAGGGCTAATATCATTTGGAGGCTAATGACGGGTCTAGTGGAGATATAGTGAGCTCCTTTTGCTTGGACATGTCCCACGCCAGCCGGGATTCCAGCGATGAAGAGGACTTGCCGACACGACCAACAGCAACCCACCCCTCGCACCAACCTATGACGTCACGCGCGCTACGAGCTGCCGCCCGCAGTGCTCAGCGAGACGTCAACGCGGGCGTCCCGAGCTCTCCTTGAAATGTGAATGTGAAACGGACGTGGTTGAAACTATAGTCGAAGCTATCTGACTTATTGACATGAGTTATCCCGTATTATTTACTAAAATGAGGGCTAATATCACTAAACTTTGGTATAATTATACGAGGACAACTTTAATCTCTGTTACCAAAAAAGGATAGACCTTTGTCACCGAATATCGTAACCATCCAACACGTCCAATGATGTTGCATTATTTAAATTTGTAGGGGTATTGGCATCTATGAAATTAGACATCAGGCAGACGGCTGTAGCAAAGGAAAAACTATATCTAAGATTTCAAAATTACAAATTTACGAGAGAGAATAGTATAGTTATGTGCGGGATTCGAACCCGCGTCCATCCACCCCTATAACCGGGGTATGCTCTGACCGCTTGAGCTAGCATGACAATGACTCAAAACTCCAATTTTTCCTCCCGTTATTTATTACGTCATTATACGTAAACGATGCGCCTCACTTCTGTGCAGATGGCGAGGCAGCTTCAAAATTATTCTAAAAACATTAGCTGAACGATGGGATAGCCCGATGTTCCGCTATTGGCTGTATTTACATTGTGGGTCTTCTTAATTTTATTGTGTACCTATTTATTATTTTATAATTATTGTTTGACTGTGTTTCGTTCTTTGTATATATTTCTTATGATATAAGTTATGGGTTGTGTAACCTGAAATAAATGTATATATATAAAATAAAAATGTTTTTTTATTTTATATATATATACTACGTTGTACTACAAACAAGACCTCTTCGAATCCTACTACATCCTACTACTACTACTTCGTTGACTACATTTTTATCTCTCGTAAATTTGTAATTTTGTAATGTAATCCACCAAGTAGGCGTTATTGCAATCATAATAATATTAAAAAAAATATATATAGGTATCTAAGATTTTCTGTTGAATTTGGCGGTATAGCTCCATAAACTAGAAGTAAACATGACCTCTATGCTACAGCTGATGGTACATGGTACATACCATAGGCGAAAAAATCTTAAGTCTATGGTACATACTATTTATATGTCCACGCCATGGAAGTAGTAAGTACTACGTACAACAGGAACAGCTCTATATGTACATCTTGCATCTAAAATAAAGAAAATAAAACCTTATGCTAAGGCCGTAAGAGTCTTGTTGCGCGAAAAATAAAAATGAAGCCGAGTGAGAAGGTAACCACTGAACCCTGCGTCCCGTTCTAACAGTGACTTAGAGTTGCCACAGTTAAGTTGATTTCAATCCTTTCGTTGTTTGTAGAAAAATATGTGATTGATGTAATGTAATGAAGTAAAAACATTTACTCCTAAAATGTTTCTAAATATAAATAATAATTTATTATTGACATGTTAAAGCAATATTATTTGTTGCTACGTGTAAAGCCTTATTAACGTA
This sequence comes from Plagodis pulveraria, assembly GCA_963890685.1. Lineage (NCBI taxonomy): Eukaryota > Metazoa > Arthropoda > Insecta > Lepidoptera > Geometridae > Plagodis > Plagodis pulveraria. Next base: position 8,612,606 of record OY982962.1, on the reverse strand, counting down.
AAAATTTTGCGATTAGCGTATAGGTTTTCTTTTATCTGTATGACATACGGACACCTGACCTGACAACCCCATTTGAAATCACAGACTCGGACGTTAATGGCGGAGTGTTTCTCGATTTCGTGATATTTTTGAAGAAATTTAGTTAAAATGAGGAATCTTTGTGCCGTGGAGGCTTGCGGAAGCGAGTATTATCCTGCTTGTGGTTTATCTTTTCACAGGTAATAGTTTTATACATAATTTGTTAGTGATGAATTACGGTGACCATGCATGACTCCAATCCTAGGTCAAGAACAAATACCTATGCATTTTTTATTCCTTTCTCTATTAAAATAACTTCGTTTTAATTTCAGATTTCCTAAAGATTCTAATGTTATAAAAAAAATCCACCACATCCTCCTCAATCAATATTTGAAGATCTACGTGATATTCAATTTGTGAAGGCGTTAGCGTTAATTCATATCTCAATTTACGTTTAACTCATAATGAAAAATTAGAATCAATGAAACATATATATATAAGGAATAAGCTAAGGGTTTGCGGCAGAAACTTCACGAGACTGTTTTATTCAGCAATGTCTGATTTAAAATTAAACTTAAAAGTAAACTTAACTGCTTTTTTCCTAACTAATTAATTAAATATTCCACAATAGGTAGCTTATCGTAATTTTATCTCAGTCCAGCTGCATGTCGTGTCCCACAAGGACCAGTGGTCTACACATAATATTATAAAGAGGAATAATTTGTATTTTTGTATGTAACGAATAAACTCGAAAACTACTGAACCGATTTGCTAAATTATTTCACCATTAGAATCCTATATTATCCCTGATGAACAAAAGCAATAGAATATTTTCATAAAAAAAGGTTTTTTTTAAACTGTTCTTAAATACCCGTGCGAAGCCGGGGCGGGCCGCTAGTAATTATTAAAGCAATTAAATGCATTTCAAACATAAGGTATCATATAGCATAGCATGGTATTAGCAGAATACTGTTTTACTGTGTATACCTATGTACACGTATATCTAAGAGGCATAATTATATAATGTTTCGTACAAGCTTATGTTATCTGGATTCACTTTTTATTTATTTATAGCTAATATGCTAGCATTTGAACACTGGCTTTATATTTTATTTATAGCTGATAGGCTATCCTTCGACTACTAACTCACCTTATGATTGATTGTACGTGTGTATTGGAGAGACAAATAAATGCCTTATCTATCTATCTATCTATCTTATTGTACGTGATGATATGGTGAAAGAAGTTGTTCAGGCTAGCCTAGAATTACTGACCCTAAAGGACAGCCGCCGGAACACACTTTAGGTGCTTGATGACAGATTTTCTCCTGGAGGGTGGAAGCTAGACAGGCGGGTATTCGAAAATTGCCCTACCTAATTGGGTCGACGGCTTAACATGCCCTACAAAGCACGGAAGTGCTCAGTAGTAATGTCACTAGCGGTCACCCATCCAAGTAATAACCACGGCGGACGTTGCTTAACTTAGCTGATCTGTTAAGAACGGCCAAAGTAAACTTTGCTGTGAGTGCTTTACACTTATTGTCCCCATCAAATCACAACTGGCACTACCTAGGTATATGAAAAACTTAAAATAGTAGGTAATAAGTTAACATTAGAAACACTAGGTTATATATACACCTAGGTAAGCGTACGTTTCCTCACTTTTCGATGTCTTTTGAAATTGAGAAAAACGTGAGGTTCAGTCCTTTGTTGTTATTTATGCAGCCAAATGCATTGCCCTCATTCCAACCTACCTAATAGGTACTACTTACTACCTATTATGATGTATTGTAGCTTTGTACCTAAAGTGTGAGTACGCGAGTGTGAAAAGCAAGCTAAAACAGGAAATGTAAGTATAGTGCTCCATAGGGCAAGTTTATCATTAGCATCTTCGGTTAAAATCCATCTAAAGCAATGATCTGCTGACGTCATAACACATTTTTTTTTGTAATTATTGTCCCTAAATCATATTTCAATATAGTCACCATCGCCAGAGAGGGATAAGAGGTACAGTTACTGAGCTCTCGTTCGGCTTCAATTTTACGACAACAGCTCATTCCTGTTGTACGTAGTACTTATTACTTCCATGGTCCACGCTTATATCACATGTCATAAAAGTCCAAACCAAAGAGCTTCCTTTTTTCCACGACAGGAATACAACTTTCTGCTGCAAGGTTTGCCGTTCTATGATATACACATATAAATATATATAATTAAAAATTTATTTATAAATTAATGACACTACATAACGGGTAGACTCTGCTTCCTCTCCCTGAACAAACGGTATACCACCCCTGATGCAGGCCAAAAGTCCGGCGTCAGGAACTTCTTGGATTGAGCTGCTGGGACCTGAAGGGTATAAGACTTATAATATAAGTCCACGGACAGCTACTATGATGAATAAGTTTGTGGTTCATAGTAGCTATCAGCGTATTAATTAAACCCTAGATTGTTGAAATAGGACCTTAGTCATTAAGTTTGGTTCTACGTTGGGCGGTCACAGAATTTCGGGTTACCGCAGAATTTTCCTGGTTTTCAATTAAATAATAAAAATAAACATAAAATATAAATTCAAACACCAGCTTTGATAGGTAGCCGTTGCGTCGTTAGTCCCAGTTGTCATCTTTGTGAGACTATGTCAGAGACCTTCGGATATTTCAGGTGATCTGGAATCTCTAACACTCTCAATTGTTATTTATTATATATCTCTCTGGTTATCTATGATACATTAATGGAGTTAGGGCATAAGATGATTGCCAGTTTCCATTCCAGGTAAAGGCTTTTAACCATTTTCGACCACATCATCACTAATGGTAAGATTGTGGTCACAAACGAGCGGCAAAAGACATTTGATAAAGACGAAGTGGTCTTTGAAAAATGACAAACGTAAGCGTAGGAGTAGGACGGAGAGACCTTCTTTCGCATGCGAGTGAGTGAAACAGAACTACGCAATTTTTAATCAGCATGAAAGAATTTCTAAAAAAAATCCTCACAACAAATAATCTTAGGTACTCTATCACGTGGTTGCTCCATAATAATTAGAAATAAAATGTATATTGATACGATTTACTACATACACACAAACTTGATTAAGCGAAATTTTAGTGCTGTATTCATGTTTTTTTTTCTATCAAGAGAAATATGGAATCGTGATTTTGAATCAAGCATAGTTTTTGTCATATCTTCTTTATTGCACTAGCACTAGCTAGACTGTTATACACTTCACTAGCGAACCGCCCCGGCTTCGCGCGGGTGCAATGCTGATACTAAATAATCTGTATTATTTATAAAAATAATCATATAAATTACATTGTTAATGGCACCATTGATCTATATAAAATGCACAATGCATTAAGGTAGTTCATTGGATAAGAATTATTGCTGTATTGCTTAAAATCGCTTCGTAAATAAGACATGATTTGTCGTAAAAAGTAAAGGATAAATAATGATTATTGTAGTATCCCTAAGAGATAAACATATACTATTGTTGACTTTTTGGTAGACCTTTTTAAGGTGTACAATACTGTAGTACATTATTTTGATCTATCTCATAGGGTTCGGCCAGCGTTTGCAATGTAAGCGCAAAAAAAATGTGTTTTTTTATGACATCACATCAAACAAAGTCGCTTCCCGCTGTCTGTCTGTCTCTTTGTATGCTTAGAGCTTTAAAACGCAACGGATTTTGATGCAGTTTTTTTAAAAATAAATAGTGAGTCAAGAGGAATTTTTCTATGTATAACATAGTAGAGAAACACCGATAATTTTAGAGGTTTCTAACCTCTGACAGACAGCGGGAAGCGACTTTGTTTTATAATATGTTGTGATTAATATTTGTAAGGCTTAATTAAATATTTGTAATCTTTATACGCAACATGTTCAAAAAATTATCCTTTTTGATACTCACTCTACCTTTAGAAACAGGTTAGAAAAGTTACTGCAGTTAAATAATATTGCATCTAGGAGTGAACTCTGTAAGGGAATCAGGATTAAATCCTCACTAAATTGCTCACAGTCTGGCCGGGCTAGGCGATTACCGACGAATTATTTAACTTGTTTGTCGAGTATTGTAGTCAGGTTTTCGAAGACAGTGATTGCATTTCAGATGGGGGATTTCACGATTATCCATCTGATTTCCAATTCTAAATGTGCCGTTAAATCAGACTAAATATTTACGAGTGAGCTGATTTACAACATTTTTAGATCGTGATCTATTTTCAAGAAATACAATTAGTGACTAAATTCCATCTCCTTGGCTTTTGGAAGTTTTCTTTCAGCCTGAGGAGCACATTCACGTCTTTGGTGTATTGTTATGGGAGCAGCTGCTGACATAGAGACCATCTGTATCCTGCAAAAGCGAGTAATTTGTTTTATTATATGAAATGAATTCCAGCGAATCCGTGAAGTATATTTTTAATATCATTAACATATTAACTTTGCAAAGTCTTTATATTCCTAAAAATATTAGTAAAGGTACTCAAAAGAATTTAATATAATTAAATTTACGGCGAGCATCGTTATAGATTAGGTGTAAAAATAAACTAGCGGTAAACCAGGTTTTAGATTAGAAAACGTAAATTAAAAAAAATACGATTTTGTATTAAAATAAAATTCTTAAAGATATTACAGTTCTCATGTAAGGAAAATTAAAGCTGCATGTGAAAAAGATTTTAATTAAAAAAGCGTATCATAAAATTGGTGATTATTCAGAGGACAGAAATGCTTGGGATGTTCTACGTCTGCCAAACCACCGCTAATTACCTCATGTAATAAATATTGTAATCATTTTATAATACACTTACAAATTGTATAAGAGTAAGAACATATCAAAAGAATGGCCCCCAGTTTGTCGTCCGTTCTTCTCTAAAGTGGCTCGATACCATTTTTCTGAACATAGCAGTAGACTATTTTAAAAATAAAATATTGTAATTGACTTCCAGAAGAGCGTCGTAAACGCCAAAATCTAATAATTGATTTTGACTTTGACTGTGGCAGTAAATTCCATATTTATACAGTTTTAAAGCACTCGTAGCTAGGTTTGGTAACCATGATACATTATCATGTTATTCGCAGTTTTAAATGAAATATGTTCATATTATCTTGAAAAGGTATTGAACACCAATTTTTATATGTGATGATATATGATTAAATATTATAAATTAACCGGCAAAAACAGTCAAGTTAGTGTTCGAACTGCCTGGTGCCTGCTGGGAGATCGCAGAAGCACCTACGTATTCTCCCTGATGATAAACATCTGATATGCTCGAAACCCCGGTCGACGTATTAGATTCCTAACGTGAGTGTTTTCCGGCTAATGTAAAATATATAAATATGTGTTGAAAATCACGAGAAATCATTTCAATGTATATGATTCCATATATAACCTCTTAAACCGTCAAAAATATAAAAACCGTAACATATGTACCTAATCTATTCAGTAAGTATGAAACCTCTGACAAAATAGAAAATAGAAGAAAAGACGGAGGCTCGTAAAACATCAAACTGAACCCACACTTTCATACATGTGTGCGATAGAAGTGTTGCCATATGAAAGCAAAAATAACTAAATTGTAGGATTTATGGGAGAAAATTTTTTGAACATATACAGCAAAATCTGTTTGTAAGAATACTTCGCAATAACATAATATTATTTATATTGCACAATATTATTATAATATTGCACAATCTTCAAGATTATTGTTTAATATGTTTCACGATTATTGTTTAATAAGTTATTCTAGACTTTACGTCTACATTTCTAGGACAATAAATAGCGCACAGTTACGATTATTTTTACACATATCTCTATCAATTTGTGTATAATGTTTGTGAAAACAGAATTAAAAAAAACATTATAATTTTTTGAAAAAAAATATGTAAAATAAGGTTTTTAGGTTCTAGTACTTAAAATAGTGGTTCTAGAGACTAACTTTTAACGCCAATATGTGCCCTGCAACAGCTTACAATGTATTGCCAAGTCTCATTAGTATACTATTAGTAGTTCATGAGTGCTGTTAAAAAAAAATATGCCTAAATTACGCCCATGTAGTGTAGGTACTACAATGTATATAATATGTTGAGTTATTGAACAAATCACTTAATTGCAATACATATGACAAGTAGTGATATAATTTACATAGAACAATACTGGAATAGATTGCCATAGAGGTAAAAGGTTCACCCAATGCGAAATTTCAAAAAAATACTGCTACTAAACTATTTTCGTGTGGAAGTGTGGGTAGCCTAGTCGATATTTCTAACTTTCAGACCTAGAATTTCATTATTTACCATAGATAGATTATACTAAAAACATCAAACGAAAATTGGTTCGATAATTCTGTGATAATAAAATAACCGTTCTTGTCATTTGAAGGACTTTTTATCAAAATATTTTTGGTTTATAACTGTTAAATTTTGAGAAATTGGAAATAAAAAAAAAACCAACAATACTCATTAAATGGTTTTCTATTTATCTACGGCATCTGCGACGGGAGCATATCATATGCGTGTCCTGACACGCTCTTGGTCGATTATTGTCTTCGTTAGTCATCAAAATGTAGGCTTTTGCCCAACTGTGGGACAATTATGTAACAACTTTTAACTTGCAAACTTTTATAAGAAGTATCAAATTTATTGGTCTAACTATCTTACTACTATAGTTGCAGTGATAACAAAGATATTGCACTATAACTTGTAAACGATCTCAGTATCACTGCCGTACCAACGGTGATTGTAAATTAAACACGATGATCCGTAAGAATAATTCGTTATAATATGACTTCCAATCTTAAATACAATATGCTTCACAGAATGCGTCCGCACAGTTCGGTCGTCCAAGTAAGAATGAATCACACTGCCCTCGCTCTGCCAAGCCACCGTTTCGACTGTGTTGCCCGTAGTTTAACTGCTAAAAGTTACAGAATCGGTTATTATTGTAAAAATGGCCAGTGTTGCCTTTAATACGGAGTAACATTATTAAAACCTTACACTCGACCATCCTGATGACATGTATGACCTCAGACATGCACCAGGTCGAACCAGATAAAACCTTACACTTGGCAGAACGAGATATTTTGTAATTATTCTTGTACAATCCAAATAAGAATCAAAATAATAACAGTACTAGTTGTAACATAAGGTAAACAAGCAAATAATTCTATAATAACGAGAATTAATTCATATCTTTGTATGTACAATGTGATGCATATAATCACGTGTCTATGGCAATATTTATTTTTATCATATACTAGAAAGCTAAACGAAAAATAAACGAATGTAACTAAATAACGACTTTTAACAGATATCTATTTTTATAATTATTACTAACTAAAACTTATATTCATTCTTGTTACCAAATAATAACTTATATCCATTCTTGTAACCAAATAACAACTTATATCCATTCTTGTAACCAAATAACAACTTATATCTATCCTTGTAACCAAATAACAACTTATATCTATCCTTGTAACCTTATAACCTTTTAACCATGTAACCTTTTAACCATGTAACCTTTTAACCATGTAACCATGTAACCATTTAACCATGTAACCATGTAACCTTATATCCTTGTAGTCTTGTAGCGTTGTATCCTTGTAACCTTGTAACCAAATAACAATATATCAATACATGTATTCTTGTAACAAAATCACCATCTACATACAAAATCATTACTACTGACTAACAATTTTTATTCCATTTTAACCAAACAAAATTAACTAACATTGTACAGTATATAGTTTTAGGAATGACTATATGAGTAATCATCTGTCTTTATAACTTTGGCTTTTATAAGATTTCTATTATGTGAGCATAGTAAGCTATTAGTTGAGGACATGTCGATATTTAGTGAGTATTAGCGATAGAGCCTTAACGTTGCAACCCGCGCCTTATGTGGTATCAGGTCAAGACACGAACACGTCGGTGCCTCGTACTTGACCCGAAACCAAACAAAACGAACATGTTCATTTCATTGCAGTAATATGTTAATTAAATTTATTCGGTAGTGCTTTCCTCATTATCCGTATCATCCAAACTCAGTGAAGCCACATGAATCCACGGTTGCATCCTGTCTGCAGCAACCGTAGTTTTGCGTTTGTTTTTCATTCCTTCAAAACCCGCTATTGGAGCAATTTTGTAACGGTCATTCCCTAGCACCTTAATAACCCTAAAAGGGCCTTCGTAAGATGGCATTAGTTTCGTACTTTGACCTTTATTTTGAAATGCTACTTTCGTTATTTTAACCAGATCGCCCTTATTGTAGGCACGTGCAGGATGCCGGCAGCGGTCATAATACACTTTCTGCTTGGCTTGGGCTTCATCGATTTTTCGTTTGACCTCACCGCGAAGGCTAGGTAAATCAGAAACTTCACGAATGTGAATGTCTTCCACAACCACATTAAGAGCCGGCTTGACTTCGCTATGCATTTTAGTACCAAACATAACCTCAGCTGGTGCCTTACCAATAGTTTTCTGCACGGTGTTATTCAACCCCCATTGTATCTTTCCTAATTTGCTGTCCCATTCTTTCTCGTCGTCCCTTACGATTTGCGCTGTTAAGGAGTCAAGTATAGTCCGGTTGTATCGCTCTACCTGGCCGTTTGATCTCGGACTTGCTACTGCGTTTAATATGTGTTTTATGCCTCGGTCAAGGCAGAATTTTCTGAACGCATGCGCTGTGAAGCAAGAACCTCGATCACTCACTAGCCTGTCAGGAGCTCGGAATATGTCAAAAATGTCTTGTAACGCCTTTATGACGTTTTGAGTACTAGTGTTTCGGACAGGTTTGATAAACAAAAACTTGGTGAACGAATCTACAACAGTTAGTATGTGTGTAAACCCCCTTTTTGATTTTACAAAGGGGCCAAGGTGGTCGATGTGCAAGGTGTGAAAAGGTATTGCGGCTTTTTCTATAGGGTGAAGTAACCCCTCTCGACTATTTGTCGTCTTCTTAGCATAAGCACAGTCGATACATGCACTAACATATTTTTTTATGAATCGTTTCATTTTCCCAAACCAGTAGGTTTTTCTTATACGTTCCAAGGTTTTCTCGAAACCGACGTGTCCTATGTTGTCGTGATTCATCTTGCACAGCTGCCACCTTGCACCCTTTGGTACTACCCATCTAAGGCATTCTTTGTCACCCCCAATACACCTAAATAGTCGATTGTTCTTTAAAACATAATTATCTTTAATATAATCTAGCCCCTTGGAATCTAGGTTACTGCTGACAATACCCCGTATTCTGAGTAACTCAGGGTCTCCAATCTGAAGGGTATGAAGCCAGTCATCATCAGATATAACTAGCACCGACGGATATCCAACGGGATCTGAAGTGTCCACTTCATTTGTAGGATTCCTAGAAAGAGCGTCAACATGACCCATTTTCACCCCTGCTCTATATTCAATACAACAATCAAACTCCTGTAACGCGATCCACCAGCGAGCAATTCTAGGTATAAGATCGCGCTTCTCAAATGTGGAGCGCAACGCACTGCAGTCACTTACCACCCTAAAAGCCTTTCCTAAAACATACACTCTGAACTTTTTTAGTGCGCAAATAACCGCCAACGTTTCTAACTCGTATGAGTGAAAGTTTCTTTCCTCGGGGGTTGTCTGGCGGCTGTAATAGGCCACGGGATGAAATGAGCCTTGACTGCCAACCGGACGTTGAAGTAATATTCCTCCGATACCTATCTTGCTAGCGTCTGTATGGAGCTCCGTCTCAGCCGTCGGGGTCATACAGAGCCAAGACTGGCCTCTCTACCAGCTTCGACTTAAGGGTCTTAAATGAGTTTTCTTGCTCCCTCGTCCACTCCCACGTAGCGTTTTTCTTTAGTAACTTAGTGAGTGGATGACCCAATTGAGCAAATGATTGAATAAATTTTCGAAAGTAACTCACGAGTCCCAAAAATTGGCGTACGTTATGGACATTTTGTGGTAATAAAATCTATGACGCTCTGAATTTTTGCTGTCCCTGGACGTATGCCAGCCGAGTCAATTTCGTACCCTAGGTATTCAATTTTACTTTTAAGGAAACTGCATTTTGACAAGTTCAGTTTGAGTTGCGCGTTTTCCAATAGTTTGAGGACGTCTTCTAACCGATCCATACATTCAGAAGGGGTCTTGCCAAAAATCAGTAGGTCATCTAGGTATACTGTGGCTTTATTAAAACGAGCTTGGCCCAAGACATGGTTCATCATTCTTTGGAAGACTGCTGGGGCGTTTGCCAAACCAAACGGCATGCGATTATACTCGTACTGACCGTCAGGCGTGACAAACGCAGTTAAATGTTTACTTTCCTCCGCAATCGGTACTTGATAGTACCCTGACATTAAGTCAAGAGTGATGAACCATGCCTGACCAGACACTCTCGCTATTTCATCCTCTATTATGGGGATGGGATATCTTTCCTTTACGGTGATCGAATTCAGTAGCCTATAATCTACGCAAAGTCTTATGCCACCGTTCTTCTTTCGCACGAGTATTATAGGGCTAGCATAATTAGAAGTCGATTCTCGGATGATACCCGCTTCTAACATTTCGTCGACCATTCCTCTAACATTCTCTCGGTCATGATAAGAGAGGCGGTACGGTCTGTAAACAACGGGGCGCTGGCTACTCAATTCTATGTTCATTTCTGTAACGTTTGTACAGCCAAGGTCTCCTAAGTTACGAGCAAAGCATTGTACATGGCGCCGCAGTATGTTTAGGAGTCTTGTCTTAGCCTCATTGGAGACTGTTTCGCCTAGCTGTACTAGTCCTTCGTAGAGTTGTTCAGCAGGGTAAGATTCGACTTGTGTAGCTGCAACTACGGAATCTTGCGCGCTTACAAGCCTGTAAACCGATTCCACCCTTTCTGCCCGTGAAAACGCCGAGTTTTCCTGGAGACAGAATGGTACTGCGCATGGCTGTAATGTAACTATGAGTGAACCACTCTTTACTTCGTAAGCTCCGCCGCAAACAACGTATTGTCTCCCTAGTTTACCTACTATCTTGGTATCGACTATCACACTGCCTGTGAATGGAGTCTCGGTCATGGCTCGAACGCTAGCAGGGCCATAAAGTTTACAATACGCTTGAATCCTAACTCTTTCTCGACGATCATTATCCTCATCTTGTGCATAATTAGGCGTTTCTGTGTTGACGTGTATAAATTGAAGCCTGTCGACGTCCTTGTAGATAATTATGTGGGGTTGTTCCGTGTAACTTTGCCCAATAAGCAACGGCTTCTCCAAGAAACGATCCTCTACTATGCGACATGAAACGATTGCATCCACCCCATCTATCGACAAGTTTAATTTTGTTGAGCCTACCGAGCACACAAGGTTATTGCCGAAACCCTTCATAGTGGATGGCGTATGGTCATGAGTCAGTCCCAGTTTTGCAAAGCTAGTCTGGGTAATCAGAGTGACTTCACTACCAAGATCAATGAACGCTTCGAGCGGCACACCTTCTACGTATACTTCCTTAATAAATTTATTGCATGGCATAGTACTAGAAATACGCATGGTTTTTGCCACTGCCTCAGCATTCGTTGATCCTGCGTTCAGTTTAGAGTTGCATAGTTCGGGCTTATGCCCGATTTTATTACAAAGGCTGCATTTTACTAGAGGCTTAGGACATTTGGAGAACGGATGACCTTTATCTTTACAATTGTAACAGAATAAGCCAGGATTGACTCTTGCATTAGTCCTGTTGCTTAGCTTTTCATCACCCGTATTTACGTTCCTGTCTCTAGAAAACTGCTGCGGCGTATAAAGTTCCTTATTATTGCTCATCAAAAACTTTAATAATTCGTCAGGCTCACTACATCGCAGTGCTAAGGCGCTAGACCTAGTAGTCCTATCACTAATGCCGTGAATAATGCAGTCAACAGCGCGTCTACCAGTAATTTCGCATTGATTGAGGAGAGCTAGCTTTTCGTAAAAGTAGTTTTGAATGGGTTCGTTAATTCTGCTCTTACGCCTTAACATGTCCTCAAGTATCTGTCCGTAGTTTTGCTCACATGGGAAAGAATTTGATAACTTAACTTGCCACTCCCCCCAAGTATACAATATTGAATTCTGGCTTTCGTACCAGGTTTTAGCTAGACCTGATAATTTCTGCATTGCAAAATGAATTACGGTCCTTTCATCCCAGCTATAGACCTTTGCACACTCGTTTACCTTTCTTAACCAAATATCCATACGTTGGTTTTTCTCGGAAGGATTAAACTCTGGGATAATGTTTTTACTATCTCTATTAGAAAACTGTGTGCTCTGGCCTGGCTGCGAGGGAAGGATGTCCTTAATAGACTGAATGATTTGGGTTACATCTTTAGTGGAAAACGATGGACTACGTGACCTTTTTGCGTGGTGTCCGGCGGAGTGTCTCCCGTTGTCCACGTCAGGCAGGCGGCTGTGGCTGCGACTGCGGCTGTCGCGCCTTGACCCATGGCATGACCCACGTCGCTGGCTCCGTTGACGGCGCAGCCCGGCGTCTCGTTCCCGTTGTAGGTCGAGCTCCAACAGACGAACTCGCTCCTGCTCCTGCCTCAGCACCACTTCACGCTCCAGCAACCTGCGGCTGAGGCTGCGGCTGCGGCTGCGGCTGCGGCTGCGGCTGCGGCTGCGGTGGTGGCTGCGACCCCGACGTGTGCTATTGCAACCCTGGCTGCGAATGACACTGCGTCCGGAGCGCGAACGGTTGCTTCGAGGAGTTTCCACACTCCGTGCCTTATCATCCCCAGGCTCCATCACCTGAAACTCGTATCATAAAATTGTGTGCATTAGGAACAAGTTGAATAAAGGATGTATATGTATTTTTTTTGTTTTGTGAAGGTAGTTTGAAAATTCAAAATATCTCGGAAACGGTGCGTCCTACACCAAAAATAAGGAAATTTTGACCCCCCTTAATAATCCTACACTGCGGTGTGCCAATTCGAAACAGCTATTATTATTATTTTTTTTTTTTTTTTTTTTTATTAAAATATTTATCTATATATATATATATGATTTGTTCTATTATTTCCGTATCATAGTTAAATGAGATGCGCAGACATGAATCCATATTATTATGAAATTATGAAAGGTGTAAAACACCCACGTGGTGTTCAAACTGAACGTTGGTCTGAAAACACGTGCTCGTCTAGATGGCCGCGCACTATATATAAGTCGCGGTAGGTTCATAATTCTGTTTAATACTACGTTTATACCAAAGGCAAGTATTTTCCATGCGGTTGCTTTACTAATTTATCACAAGACCAATAACTAAAAAAAACACCAATAACGTGTGGACGTGTACTTACAAGTTTTGTCGATCCCACTTCTGAGATGTAAACGATCTCAGTATCACTGCCGTACCAACGGTGATTGTAAATTAAACACGATGATCCGTAAGAATAATTCGTTATAATATGACTTCCAATCTTAAATACAATATGCTACACAGAATGCGTCCGCACAGTTCGGTCGTCCAAGTAAGAATGAATCACACTGCCCTCGCTCTGCCGAGCCACCGTTTCGACTGTGTTGCCCGTAGTTTAACTGCTAAAAGTTACAGAATCGGTTATTATTGTAAAAATGGCCAGTGTTGCCTTTAAAACGGAGTAACATTATTAAAACCTTACAAACTATAATAAATTTAATTTAACTAAAACATAATTAGTTGCAAAACTCTTTACTGGTTATTTCCACTATAAGACAAGATAATTCCTAGTTTTTCCTAATAAACATACGCTTGTTTAGATATAAAGTATATTATGTTACAGCTACACGAACCGAGTATTAAAAACTGCACACTTTTGGAAACAACCTAAAATGAATGTCTGGCAACACTTTTGTTTACATTTTTATTCGAAATGATAACCTAAATTGCGTTGTATAATATTAAAGAAAGTACATTATATTTAATACTTACGTGTGTTTTAATACTCAAGTCGGTTTTAAATTTATTAATTCCTTTATGTGTGACGTGTGTAATGTGCGACGGTCTATCGTGAATGAGGACAAAATTGGCCGAATTCGTTTGTTTTTTTTGTGAGTTGTGTCTTACATAAATACCCCTTTGAAAAACGCTTGTAGCGTGACGAATCTTTATGGTATTTTATTATACAGCTGCTTCAAGCAGTGCATAATTTGTTTCCTGCTTTTTACTTTAGTATGCGTTATTGTATTAAAAAAAATTTATATACTCATAGTAACTTAGCTAGTACTATTACTAACCTACTAAGTATTTTCTTAGCTTATATGTAAAAAGGATAGTGCCTTTGTAGCATAACGACCCGCGCCATTTTGATTTCTATTCTAGGTTTCCGCGCACGGTGAGAGTATATTTGTGTAGAGGACACATAAACAAACAAAACATGTTTTATAATACCATTGCCTCAAAATATAGAGGAAACGTGCTTTATAGAGACGCTTATTCATTTATGTACCTACCATGTGAATTTTTCGAGCCTCGTGAGGTGCCGGGTTAGAATTGCACCTTCCCATATCAACCCACGGGTGTCGTAAGAGGCGACTAAGGGAAAAATACTGGAAGGTGGACAGCAGCACCTTCTAAAGAACTGCCATCTTACACTGCGATCCCCAAGCCGCCTGCTAAGCGTGGGGATTATGGCAAACACCCCCTAAATAGGGGAGCCTGTGTTCGGCAGTGGCCCATCCGGCTGATACAGTATGTGATTTTTTAAGTCATTCCACAAAATAATAGCGATCTCCTAGAAGAATTTTCATACTTCTCTAGAACTTTAAATTACGTTTATGTTTGTATTATAAAAATAAATAAAGAAGTGTAAGGTTTTAATAAATTTCCTTTACTTTTATAGGCAACACTAGCAATTTTTACGATAGCAACTTATTCTGTAACGTTTAGCAGTTTTTTACTGGCAACACAGTCGGAACGGTGGCTTGGCAGAGCGAAGCAGTGTTGCCAGACATGCGATAATTATCCTAGATCCACGATATTTTTGAGTACCATGCGATATAAAATAATAAGTATGTATCGCACGATATTTTATCCAACTTCTACGATATTTTTGTCAAATACACGATATTTTTGAGATGAATTCAGGTATCTGTAACGGAACGTAAATTTTTGTTATATTTTTCTATAATCTAAGGCAGTCCAGAATCATACGAACGTGGAATGTGAATAGATTTTTCCAAAGTACTTAAATTGAGTTATAAAAAAGCCGACACCGTCTTATAACAACTTATGTAAATGGCATAGTTTTGGGTGAAGAAGGCTGTGACAGTGGTAGCGCAAAAACCTTCTGAATTGATTTTATACCAAACCGAGAATGATTGAGTGTATGAATAGTTAAGGAGAATACGGCCCTGAAAAAAAACAGAGCCCGTGAAGGCCTACATGGCTCATCCGCAGAAATTCAATCATTGTGTTCTGATTCTGAGGATTAATTACTTTTTAAAATTGAAATAAAAAAGAATCGTTTTATATATAACTTAATAAATGTTATACCTATCTATAAAATTTAATTTGTAGAACAACAGAAACAACCTGCGTGTAGTTTCCTAAAAATTAGGTGGGCACCCAACATTAAAATGGCCTAATATGACAAGTAAATCGTACTAAGATCTAGAATCTACTTAAAAATTTAACGATGTCTATTAAGGTTACACACCCTACATTTTTGCCGTATTGTCTTTTTACACTCGGTTGAGTAACTTATAGAGTAAGTTTGGTATGCGATAAAAACACGATAATTTTGCATTTAATCTCGGATAATTTTAACTCGCGGATCTGGCAACCCTGGAGCGAAGGCAGTGTGATGTATTCTTACTTGGACGACCGAACTGTGCGGACGCATTCTGTGAAGCAAATTGTATTTAAGATTGGAAGTCATATTATAACGAATTATTCTTACGGATCATCGTGTTTAATTTACAATCACCGTTGGTGTAGTGATACTGAGATCGTTTACATTTCAGAAGTGGGATCGACAAAACTTGTAAGTACACGTCCACACGTTATTGGTTTTTTTTAGTTATTGGTCTTGTAATAAATTAGTAAAGCAACCGCATGGAAAATACTTGCCTTTGGTATAAACGTAGTATTAAACAGAATTATGAACCTACCGCGACTAATAGTATATAGTGTAAGTATATAGTGCGCGGCCATCTAGACGAGCACGTGTTTTCAGACCAACGTTACACGTGGTGTTTTACACCTTTCAGTGGATTCCTATTATGAGTGCATGCTTGAATAATATGGATTCATGTCTGCACATCTCATATAACTATGATAACGGAAATAATAGAACAAATCATATATATATTAGAATAAAAAAACAATAAAAAAAAAAAAAAACCTGTTTTGAATTGGCACACCGCAGTGTGGCGTTATTAAGGGGGGTCAAAATTTCCTTATTTTTGGTGTAGGACGCACCGTTTCCGAGATATTTTGAATTTTCAAACTACCTTCACAAAACAAAAAATACATATACATCCTTTATTCAACTTGTTCTAATGCACACAATTTCATGATACGAGTTTCATGTGATGGAGCCTGGAGATAATAAGGCACGGAGTATGGAAACTCCTCGAAGCAACCGTTCGCGCTCCGGAGGCAGTGTCATTCGCAGCCAGGGTTGCAATAGCACACGTCGGGGTTGCAGCCACCGCCGCAGCCGCAGACGCAGCCTCAGCCGCAGGTTGCTGGAGCGTGAAGTGGTGCTGAGGCAGGAGCTGGAGCGAGTTCGTCTGCTGGTTGCTGGAGCTCGACCTACAACGGGAACGTGAAGCTGAGCTGCGCCGCCAACGGAGCGAGCAACGGGGTCACACCATGGGTCAAGGCGCGACAGCCGCAGTTGCAGCCTCAGCCCCCCGCCTGACGTGGACAACGAGAAACATCCCGCCGGACACCAAGCAAAAGGTCACGTAGTCCATCTTTTTCCAGTTAATAGGTTACCCAAATCATTCAGTCTATTAAGGACATCCTTCCATCGCAGCCAGGCCAGAGCACACAGTATTTATAATAATGATAGTAAAAAAATCATCCCAGAGTTTAATCCTTCCGAGAAAAACTAACGTATGGGTATTTAGTTAAAAAAAAGGGTAAACTAGTGTGCAAAAGTCTACGGCTGGGATGAAAGGACCGTAAATTATATTGCAATATAGATATTGTCAGGGCTAGCTAAGACCTGGTATGAAAGCCAGATTTCAATATTCTCTACTTGAGGTGAAAGGCAAGTTACGTTATCAAATTCTTTTCCATGTGAGCATAACTACTTTTACGAAAAGCTAGCTCTCCTCAATCAATTCGAAATTACCGGTAGACACGCTGTTGACTGCATTATTCATGGCATTAGTGACGGGACTACAAGGCCTAGCGCCTTAGCACTGCGGTGTAACGAGCCTGACGACGTATTAAAGTCTTTGATTATCAATAATAATGCACTATACACGCCGCAGCCGTTTTCTAGAAACAGGAACGCAAATACGGGTGATGATAAGCTAAACAACAGGACTAATGCAAGAGTCAGTCCTGGTTTATTCTATTACTTATACAATTGTCAAGAGAAAGGTCACCCTTTCTCCAGATGTCCTAAACCTCTAGAGAAATGCAGTCGTTGTATGAAAATAGGGCATGGGCCTGAACTATGCTACTCTAAGCTAAACATACTCGATCAACGAATGATGAGGCAAAAACCATACGTAATTATAGTACTACCCCATGCAATTAGTTAATTGTGTAAGTAAACGTAGGTGTGCCGCTCGTAGCGTTCATTGATATTGGTAGTGAAGTCACTTTGATAACCCAAACCAGGTTTGCAAATCTCGGACTGACTCATGACCATAAGCCATCTACTATGAAGGGTTACGGCAATTACTTTGTATGCTCGGTATGCTCGACCAAATTAAACTTATCGATAGATGGGGCGGATGCTATCGTTTCATGTCACGTAGCAGAGGAGCGTTTCTTGGAGAAGCCCTTCCTTCATGGGCAATTTTACACGGATCAACCTCACATGATTATATATAACTACAAGGACGTTATCAGCCTTCAATTTATACATGCCAATACAGAAATAATTATGTACAAGATGATGATATGATCATCGAGAAAGAGTGAGGATTCAAGCGTATTGTACACTTTATGGCCCTGCCAGCGTTCGAGCCATGACCGAGTCTCCATTCACAGGCAGAGTGATAGTCGATTCCAAGATAGTAGGAAACTAGGGAGACAATACGTTGTTGCGGCGGAGCTTACAGAGTAAAGGGTGGTTCACTCATAGTCAGGTTACAGCCATGCGTAGTACCACGCTGTCTCCAGGAAAACGGTGTTTTCACAAGTAGAAAGGGTGAAGTCGGTTTACAAACTTGCAAACACGCAAGATTCCGTAGTTACAGCTATGCAAACCGTATCTAACCTTACTGAACAACTCTACGAAAGACTAGTACAGCTAGGCGAAACAGTCACCAATGTGGCTAGGGCGAGACTCCTAAACATACTGCAACGCCATAAACAGTATTTTGCTCGTAACTTGGGAGACCTTGGCTGTACAAACGTTACAGAAATGAATAAAGAATTAGTAGTCAGCGCCCCGTTGTTTACAGACCGTATCGCTACTCTTACCATGAACGAGAGGTTAGAGAAATGGTCGACGAAATGTTAGAAGCGGGCATCATCCGAGAGACGACACGATAATACTCATGCGAAAGAAGAACGTCAGCATACGACTTTGCGTAGATTATAGGCTACTGAATTCGATCACCGTAAAGAAAAGACCCCATCCACATAATAGAAGATGAAATAGCGAGATTGTCTAGTCAGGCATGGTTCATTACTCTTGATTTCTCAAACTATTAGAAAACGCGCAACTCAAATTGAACTTTTCAAAGTGCAGTTTCCTGCAGAGTTAAATTGATTACCTAGCGGCTTGCATACGTCCAGGGACAGCAATTATTTAATTTTAATTCAAAATTTTTATTCAGAGCGTCATAGATTTTTCCCTTACCACAAAATGTGCACGACGTTGTTATTAAGACGGAACAAGCTCGAGGCCCAACTGATGTTAAGCGAACTAACTAAGCCTATAACAGATGCATTTAATCACAAGTCACGAATTGCACTGCGCTCGCCACTTTGAGACAAAGTTGTTAAGTCTTATATACCTGTATATGCCTGCTCATACGTACGCCAATTGTTGGGACTTGTAAGTATCTTTCAAAAATGTATTCAGTCATTTGTCCGATTGGGTCATCTACACTCACTAAATAACTATAGAAAAACGCTACGTGGGAGTGGACGATGGAGCGAGGAAAGAAACTTTCACTCATACGAGTTTAAAACGTTGTCGGTTATAAGTTCAGGGTTTAGGTTTTAGGAAAGGCTTTCAGGGTGGTAAGCGACTGCAGTGCTTTGCGCTACACATTTAAGAAGCGTGATCTTATACCTAGAATTGCCCGCAGGTGGATCGCGTTACAGGAGTTTGATAGTTGTATTGAATATGTGGGTGAAAATGGGTCATGTTGACGCCCTCTAGGAATCCTACAATGAAGTGGACACTTCAGCTCCCGTTAGATAACCATCGGTCCTAGTTATACCCGACGATGACTGGCTTCATACCTTTCAGATTTGAGACCCAGAGTTACTCAGAATACGATGTGTTGTCGGTAGTAACCTAGATTTCAAGGGACTGGATTACATGGGAGATAATTAAAAAGAAATTGTTTAATAAGTTGGCATCGTACTGGACTACTATTACCAATTTATGAATGAAATTCTATTGTTATCATTATCGCCGATGCCAATGGGTTAAAAAACAATCTAATACTAAGGTATATTGGTGGCGACAAAGGTAATACCGAAAGATGCAGCTGTGCAAGATGTATAATGAAAACCTTTGAACGTAAAAAGAAAACCAACTGGTGTGGAGTGACGCAATTTGTTAAAAAAAATATATGTTAGAGCATGAATTGATTGTGCGTATATTAGAGACGACAAAGGGTCTAGAGGGGTTATTACACCGTATAGAAAAAGCCGCAATACCTTTTCACACCTAGCACATCGACCACCTTGGCTTCCCTTATGAAATCAAATAAGGGGTCCGCAAATATATTAACTGTTGTACACCCGTTCACCAAGTTTTTGTTTAACAAACCTGTCCGAAACACTAATAGTCAAAACGTCATAAAGGCATCACAAGACATTTTTCGTGTCCCCGATAGGCTAGTAAGTGATAGAGGTTCTTGCTTCGCATGCGTTCAGAAGATTCTGCTTTGATCGAGGCATAAAACAAATATTAAACACTGTAGCAATTCCGAGATCGAACGACCAGGTAGAGCGATACAATCGGACTATACTTGACTTTTTAACAGCGCAAATCGTAACGAAAAAGAATGGGATAACACATTGGGAAACATACAAGGGCTGAATAACACTGTGCAGAAAACTATTGGAAAGACACCAACTGAAGTTATGTTTTGTTCTACAATGCATAGTGAAGTCAAGCCAACCCTTAATGTGGTTGTGGAAGACATTCGTGAAGTTTCTGATTTACCTAGCTTTCGCGATGAGGTCAAACGAAAAATCGAAAGCTATACAGAAGGAGTATTACGATCGCTGCAGGCAGGATGCCTACAATAAGGGTGATCTGGTTAAAATAACGAAAATGGCATTTCAAAATAAAGTTCAATGTACGAAACTAATGCCATCTTACGAAGGCCCCTTCAGGGTTATCAAAGTGTTAGGGAATGACCGTTACATAATCGCTCCATTAACGGGTTTTGATATAATGAAAAACAAACGTAAGACTATCGTTGCTGCAGACAGAATGCAACCGTGGATTCATGTGGCCTCACTGATTTTGGATGATACGGATAATTAAGAAAGCACTACCGAATATATTTAATTATCATATTATTTCACTAAAATAAACATGCTCGTTTTGTTTGGTTCGGGTCAAGTACGAGGTACCAATGCGTTCGTATCTTGACCTGATACCATATAAAGCGTGGGTTGCAACGTTAACAGCTCTATCGCAAAGGGTACTCACTAAATATCGACATGTCCTCAACTAACAGCTCACCATGCTCAAATAATAGAAATAGTAACAAAAAAAAAGTTATAAAGACAAATAATTACACATATTGTCATTATTAAAACTATGTACTATACAATGTGTTTATTAATGGAATAAATATTGTTAATCAGTTATAAGGATTTTGTATGTGAAAGGTTATTATGATTGGTATGTTTTTATTTAGTTACAAGGATAGATATTTTATGTTGTTATTTGGTTACAGGGTTACAAGGATACAAGGCTACAAGGATACATGGATACAATGATATAAGGTTACTGGTTACAGGGTTAAATGGTTAAATGGTTACATGGTTACATGGTTAAATGGTTACATGGTTACAAGGATACATGGTTACAAGGATACATGGTTACAAGGATACATGGTTACATGGTTACATGGTTACATGGTTACATGGTTACAAGGATACATGGTTACAAGGATATATAAAAGTTTAGTTAGTAATAAATAATAAAAATAGATATCTGTTACAAATCGTTAGTCGATATAATGGTTAAATTCATTTAGCTTTCTAGTATATGATACAAATAAATATTACCATAGACGTGATTACATGCTTTACATTGTACTTACAAGTTATGAATCAACTCTCGTTATTCTCTGGATGATTTGCTTGTATAACTTATGTTACTACTAGTATTGTTATTATTTTGATTATTAGTTGGATTGTAAAAAAATAATTACAAAATAGCTCGTTCTGCCAAGTGTAAGGTTATATCTGGTTCCACCTGGTGCATGTCTGAGGTCATACATGTCATCAGGATGGTCGAGTGTAAGGTTTTAATGAATTTCCTTTACTTTTATAGGCAACACTAGCAATTTTTACGATAGCAACTTATTCTGTAACGTTTAGCAGTTTTTTACTGGCAACACAGTCGGAACGGTGGCTTGGCAGAGCGAAGGCAGTGTGATGTATTCTTACTTGGACGACCGAACTGTGCGGACGCATTCTGTGAAGCAAATTGTATTTAAGATTGGAAGTCATATTATAACGAATTATTCTTACGGATCATCGTGTTTAATTTACAATCACCGTTGGTACGGCAGTGATACTGAGATCGTTTACAGAATCTTAAGATACAAGCAAAATTTCCATATACAAATCACAATGACAGAAAAAATGATGAGGGCTTCACTGTCGTGAGTTCGAAATCAGTGCGTTATTTGTATTATTAACCGACTTCAACAAACGAGAAGGTTCTCAATTCGACTGTATGTTTTATTATTTGTGTTTGTTACGCGATTACGCCACCAACAATTAATTGACTATGATTAGTACATTATTGCATTGGCCGTGAAATAAGCTATTGCAGATCGAGTATGAGTGAGTATGTTCACTAATACGAGACAGACAACTGCCATTTCTGCCGAGGCATATAAGTATAGTGCTATTCTCAAAGAATGCAGTGAATGAAAACATACTTTTTATAATACATTTAATTCACCTTTGTCGCTAAATATACCTATATCATCTGGGGCTATAATAAAAAAATGCTTTATGTATCCGCCAGTAAAAACTTTAGATTTTTCCTTTTAAATCCGGTCGATTGTCATTTAAGAAAATTAGTTCAATTTCCATAACTTTTCAAGTGAATGCCGTTTTTAACATGTACATTTCAGTATGGAGTAAATTTTCCATAGTATAGGTAAAGAGATTTTTCTTTTAGCAATCTCATTAAAATACGCCAAAAATACTGTTTCGAAGAAACCCATAATTTTATTCTTGTTTTTCCAAATCATAAAATTTTCATATACTTTCATGTATTTTTTTTTACTTTGCTGAAAGCAGGTTTTCAATTGCCAATTTGGTTTCTGATCTTAAATCTGGTGGAGTACAATCAATCTCTATTTCACTCTCTGAACCATTGGAACCCGTTTTAATTATTAAATTTATATTTGTTATGTATGCAAATAACAAATCAAGAAGAATTTTCAGCTTTGCCGCCTATTTTCTATATATCCGATCCGAAAGGCAAACGCATTTATGGCTTTACAGCCACGTGAACGCAATTTATACTAAGCAAAGAGACTTACTTTGGTATGCCAAAAATGATAAAAAAGATCCAATCAAAGAGTATTTAATAACCCCAGCATGTCGTTTTATATAACATTGCTGGAGCGTTCTAATTTTCCAAATTCAAAAAACGCTCCTGCAATGCGTTTGATAATCTTTGTCCGTAAATTCGATACTTATATTTCAGTTGTGAAAGTCGGTTTTTTACGGTATTTTGTAAGCTGGCAATAATTACAATTATAACATACAAAATATATATTTAAAAGTACATAATGCTGAAAATATCGTATCATAAAAGTACTCGATCTACAAAGAAAGTAGATGAAAATAAAAATCTCGTAACGCAAGAAGCTCTAAGAGAAGAGAGTTCCCGTCGCATTTTTTTGTCGTGTCTTTAGTTATTGGGTAGGAAGTATTGCTTTTTAATGTAATTTCCGAAACGGAAGACGTCGGGGCTCCTCCGGGATTCCTTAATGGATTTTGTTCATATTTCCCTTGGAAGTCGGAATTCAATCTATCAGTTAGACGCTGCTTTTTAAAATAGTGCCTTAATAATTTAAGTGGTATATATGATACATGAGTATGGAGAGTTGAAGGTAATATACCTTAATAATAGTTTTTCTATTTACAGCTAATGTGGTCGAAGATGTTGTGCAAGCTAACTTAAAGATACGCCGGATCTATGTCCGATCGGATATATGTCCGAGTATATATCTCAAGGTTACCGGTCAAGGTACCGTTGATGCTTTTTATGGGATATCAGGGCAAACGAGCAGATGACTCACATGGTGGTAAGTTATCACCGTCGCCCACCAACATCTGCAACACTAGAGGAAGCGTTACCGACCTTTACGGATTTTATGCTCTATTCTTGAAGGCTCCTGAGTCATATGAAATACTGGCAGCTGGTTCCATATTGTGGCAGTACGAGGCATAAAAAGCCGTCAGAATGGCAAGGTTGTGGAAGGCCAGACGTCGACATGAAATTGAATCATAATTTGTCGGGACGTCCGATGGCAAAAATCAGCCGCCGGTATTAAATTGAACAATTCCTCAGAATACTCTCCGTGATAGATGCGGTAACAGATGCAGATTAAACCAACATCTCAAAGCAGTGCCATCTCAAAGGTTGAGCCGATCGGACAGAGTTTGATCGTCAACTATTCGAGTCTATCTGCGTTAAATGCGGGAAAATAGAAGAAGCTGGTAATGGGGAGCGCCCGCCCAGAGGTGAGAGCAGTACTCCATGTGCAGCTGAACCTGATCCTTATAAATTTGCAGGCGAAGTACCACATCGCCTTTCCGAGCACACCAAGGCTTCTTAAAAGTTCATTTAACGCAGGCAAACTTTGTTTTTGACACCTTACCTATTTCCGCTTATTAGGAATGCTCGCAAAGCGGCTACGTATCAATCCTGGACCTAAGAAAAGTATATATCAAATTTCAATAAAATGTCAAAGTCGTGTCAAATGCACAAAGAAGTGGTAAAATAGAATTATTATTTTTACAGAGAGACGAATGATCCTACCAACCAGACGATTACGAATGGCTAATTAAACAAAATAGGTACAGAAATGTCTTTTTTCTGCTTAACTGTACAATACGTCAAATGTTAAAACATCAATTTGCTGGCGCAATACATCTTACTAAACATCCATAGACATTATAATGGCCAGTACCACATTTCGGAGGTGTACCGTCACCAACATAAAATTAGAGGCGTGCAATGTTCTATCTGAGAGGTGAGCAGTGTAAAAAAAAACTTTCCTCGGTTCACCCAGGTGGTCTCATGAGGTGGACGGTGGGTAATAACTGACCACATGCACACCCATTTGCATTTTATAATACGGTTTTCTTAAAATTTTACACTACCTTCGTTTATTTGTATAGGTACATTATTCTAAGAAATTAATTGTCCGCACATGACTTAAATTTTTCCTATCGTATATTTGTAATTTTGTAATGTAATCCGCTTAGCAGGCGTTATTGCAATCATAACAATATAAAAATTAATTGTGAACATCCAGAATTATTTCTGCGCGTAATGTTTAACTTTTCGTTGGATAACATTTGTTCTCATTATTTTTGAATTCCCTCTAATTATCTAAAAACTGCGAGTACGACTTAGAACAAATATTTTTAACTGAAATGAATAAATGCAAATTAAATTCCTTGATTCTAAAAAAACATCGTACATTTCATTTATAAGACATTCTTATTATTGTGAAGACTTTAAACCGGGACCTAATTTGATCTTATAATTTTCTTCCCGCCGCTCGGGGCTCAGTGTCAACGTTTCATTTGGATTACACATTACCACGATTTGTTTTCATTCCTTCTCCACCTTTTTAGGTACAATATAAGGTACAATTTTCTGTAATCTTGTTGCAAAATTATAAATGTGGGAAGCCTAGATGCAGCGGCAGCGGTCATTCTACGACGGCCGTTGTGAGTTGAACATCTTCCAAGTCTTTGTACCGTCATTATTAAAGGAGAATGAGTATTGTTATGGTTGCTGTGCTATTCTTATTAAATCCCTAACGTGGATGGTTGGTTTAATTCTTTTTTATGGTACTTGACAAAATTAAAATAAGACATTAACAGCTAACTTGACAGCTGTCACATTATATTACTATTTAATCAAATCGCAAAAGATGACATCAATCGGCACGTTGACAGCTGTCATACCTGACAACCCGTATTGATAATCGTTAATATTAAGAGAGACCCAAAATTATTACTTTTTATGGCTAACGTACTTTGTATTTGCTAAGTAGACCAAGAGCAAAATATTTTAAAACCTACAACTTAATAACTACATATATAGACAACTACATAGGTGAAACAATCACCCCTGGTATATCCATTTTACCTGAGGCGGACCGCGGAAAGAAAAAAATTGCATTAAACCTTAAACATCATTTATTTCATGACATAGTTAAGTGATTATTCCAATCAACTAATCATGCTAACATGCAAGTGTGATGTATCTTTTCTACAAATATCGTCGACATGCAAAAAAGCTAGATGCTATAAAAAACGTATGTCGAAGCAGAATCTGGCTGACAATAATTTCATTTCAGGGTTAAAACACTGTGAGTTGAACAACTAAAATCAGAAACGCGAAGGTATTCTTTAAACGGAAGTAAATGCAACGATTTAAGTTATAATACCTTGGGGAACAAAGGAGACGTGGGCATGTTTGTATCCTAATTTTACGCACTGGCGACTTCTTAGAAAACACACTAGCGAAAAGAGGTCCGATATTTGTCAAATTTGAAAAAATACAGTAGCAAAGGTGTAATTAAGCTCTTTTGATTTGTAAATATAGTAGTTAGTAACACTAATAACTACGTTAATGTCAACTTTATGTATAGTCTCACCAACTTATCTGTTCAGGCGGAAAAAAAAAGAACTACAACATTCCTTCAAATTGTGACAGTTTGTAGTTGATTTCCTTGACCAGTAGCGCCCTCGAAAACTGCACAGTTAAGTTGGTGGTAGTATAGCATCTTGTTCAATAAAATTATAATAACAGCTACTAAATAGCCAATGTCATTGTCTGTTATAAAATAATCAAGATGTGCCAAGAAGAATAAACTTTCCCGTTTGGGCCATGTTAAGGTGCTACTTTCATATCATAAGTAAATTCTGCATATTTTTGTACAACTAAGCATACCAATCCAAAGTTTGTAATTTTACAACGGCAAAATATATCGACGTGTCCTAACGATATGCCAATAAAATATGCCAAAAAATATAAGAAGCCGTATAATTTCCAGGAATATTTTTAATTTTAACCGGTTAAAATATACCATGTATGGTACTGGAATGATTTTAACTAAATTCCAATATAAGAAGTAAAAAAAGAAAAGTTTTTTGTATGTTTGTTACGCGTTAAATTTACTAATAAATTTTAACTATTATTTTTAAGTAGATCACATTTTTTTTAAATGGTACCGACTTCAACTCTAGTATGAAATAACTTGTGGAAGTCGGACCATGATAATGTGAGGTCAGAGTTTTGAATCAGCAAGATTATGACTTCAACAAGTTAATTCATACTTTCAGTTTTGCGAATCAGTGCCATTTTATTTTTTAATATTTTGATATATGTGAACCATGTTGTTCAAATCATTACATTAGAATAAAATTATTGAAGCATACGTTGGCTATATTCCATTGTAATAAGTATCGTTAGCCTAAAAGAGACCTTTCCAAAATCCAGCATTTAAAGCCCCACTCCCAACTTTCATTTCATTAATGCAATCTACAAAATACTCCCAGGAGCGTCTTCCATACGGCATTACTGTCTTCTAGAGAACATTCACTGCACTGATTATCATATAGAGCGACATTTACACTGAAAAGCCTTTCAGAGGAGTCGCTTAGTGACACATCTGCTGCGATACTTCGGTTGATATGAACCTCAGATATCAGAGCTTGAATTTAGTTTGATTTTGTATTTGAAAACAAAGAGGTTTTGAATAGATTCAGGCGTTACTTTGCGGAAATCCATATTTAATAGTAACAAATATAGTAATTAAACAACTTTAAACGGTTTAAATCGCGTATTTTTATCATTATTTTTATCCCGACGTTTCAAACACTTTGCAGTGATCGTGGTCACGGGGTGACTAGTACGGGGTAACAAATATATTTAAAATATTTTAAGAAAACATCAAATTAATATTATAATGAAACACTTAAAAAATATAAAAATATATTAAGTGACAATTCCGCCTAATTTTCCTGTTAAACCGAGGTGAAGTCACAAACGCCACGCAGCCAAACCGGAAGAATTTTCGACGCATTTCAATTCTACACGAAGCATCCTCAGGAGGTCTTGACTCTACGAGCGCACGATCGATGAAAATAAGGCGGAATTGTCACTAGATATATTTTTATATTTTTAAGTGTTTTATTAAAATATTAATTTGATGTTTTCTTAAAATATTTTAATAATATTTGTTAATTTTAAAGAGAGGTTTGTAAAACTGAGAAACAAGTTCAACCCTAAGTAGGTATGACACATCTGTTGCGATACTGCAGTTGATATGAGCGTCAGCTATCATATATTCAATTTATTTGATTTTGTATTTGGAAACAGGTTGGTAAAACAGAGACACAATTTTAGCCCTTAGTATTGGTAAGTAGAATTACATAACGACGTGGACATATAGATACCAGAAACTTCATAAAGTCACATATCATCGTCAGCATCTCACCAACACGAATGAAGCAATGTAGCCGAGCGGTAATAGCTATGGACTGCAGTGCCGCAGGTCCCAGGCTTGAGCTTCACCGCATGGTGGAAGGGCATTTTGCGATTGCCCGCCTCGCTAGCTACCAACGAATATTTTATGAGTAGGATTATTATTTTTAGAAATAACTAAATTAATATTTTAATAAAATACTTAAAAAATATATCTAGTGACAATTCCGCCAATTGTTCCTGTTAAGCCAACATGACGTCACAAATGCCACGCAGTCAAACCAGAAGAATTTTCGAAGCGTTTCGAATCTACACGAAGCATCCTCAGGAGATCTTGACTCTACGAGCGCGGAATTGTCACTAGATTGTTATTAAATTTGGTTTTCCGCAAAGTAACGCCTGAATCTATTCCTTATAGAAAATCTGTCGTCAAGCACCTAACGGTGTGTTCCGGCAGCAGTCCTTGAGAGCCAGTGACATTACAGGCACATGAGACTTAATAACTATGTCATTTCAAGGTCACGGGCGCAGTGCAGTTCATGACTTGTGACGAAATGCATATGTTATAGGCAGAGGTAATATCTCTGCCTATAAAAGACTTTAAGTCCGCTTAACACCAGGTACGCCTCGAGCTTGTTACGTCACAAGACATTAAAAATACACACGACACGACAAAACTATAAAAGAAAAAAAACTTCAAAAAGATATGTGCTAAAGCACTCGCAAAGTTTTAATTTGATTTCCTAATAAACCAAGTAAACAAATAACTGAATCCCACACGTAACTTCGTAATTAGCTATTACCGTTTACGCCTTAGGGCAATCGGTTTACATGGGTGCAGACGTAATTACTTCTGAACATCACCCTTAAGACGTTCTATAGAAATATAGACAGTGAACTATTCCACAATCAATTTTGTACTGTACTGTTTAATGCGCTAAAAGACTGTACTTTATTAGCCCTATTACACAAATAAAATATACATATTTTTTAATTTGAATATATACGTACTAGGTACTTCAAGTTTCGTCTAGAACAAAGTTTTTTAAACGGGGTTCGTAGACCAAACTGCCATGTGTAATATTTATATTTAAAATCGTTTAGCGACACACTTAAAAATATTAACAACTTTTTTTCTAAATAATATAGAGCAAAAATCACTTTTACAAATTTCCAATAATTTGTAAAAGTGATTTTTATTATTAGGTTAGTACAAAACCTTTTGTTTCGGGCGCGAATCGAACCCGCGACCTCAAAATTCGCGCTGGATGCCTATCCTATTCGCCCACCGGAACCTTACTCATACAAGTCGGAAAAATTGTACTTCAATTGTATTTTACTTTAACCGTCATAGGGGACGGTGCGCGGTCATCAACCAGACTACTAGACTTCATCTGATAGAAAGAAGTGCTTTTTCAAAACTTAACTTTCTCAATGATGTCGCTACCGTTCTATATTTCTAAATATTATTGCAAGCACTATCGTGTGCTAAGCGAAAATCAATTAAGGGTTTATGTGAAAAAAAATTACAAATAAAGGGTCCGATTCTCGTCCAGAACAAAAAAAATTACTACATTAATTTGTAAATAAACAATTTTATAGAAATAACTTACTGTACGAGGTAACCACCGCGACAGGTCTTCATTGAAAATTGTTTCATGTGTAATATATAGTATTAAATATTTTTATTTAATATTTTGCCTCATTGGCCCATTTACATAAGCGTCGCTTTCAAACTGTAAGTTCCCAAATTGGATTCCGGGGTTGTACTAGCAGTGTTTCACTAGCAGTCTGGAGATATACAATTTTCAGGGAAGTTTTAAAATGATTGGTGCCTTACATGCAAACAAAAGTATACCCAGACATGATTATGGTTTTTATTTTAGTTTTAGTTACAACGCGTTGAAACACAATAGGCTCGTTACCATTTTTTGGTCTTGTTAACGAACTGCTGAACAGAAGGTGGGCAGCAGCGTTATCTTAGGAACTTGTATTTCACACTGCGATCCCCAAGTCACCTGCCAATCGTGGGGATTATGGCACCCCCCCAATCTTGGGGGAGGATTTGGCAGTGGACTATCCGGCTGATACAGTACAGTTCAGTACAGTATAACGATTCCGAGAGAAAACTCAATGAGAATCATGGCCACTGACCGAGGTCATTTTTTTCCCAAATTACCATAGCAGTATTGATTATTTATTTCTACTTATATCAAATTGACATGCAAGAATTATTTTATCGTGATATTTTTATTACAATAATAGAATAACCTATTTATCGCAAACGAATTTATTCATATTCATTTATTTCATCAAAAATAGGTTAACAATTATTTACATGTGCTACAAATATTAATATAAAACATTTAAAACCCTTTGCAATGGTGTTACAATGGGGGGTCTTACCGCTATAAAAGCGATTTCATCGTACAACTTTGGATGTACAAAATCAGAAATAGGGAATAGGCGGTTGGTGCACCGTGGTATATATTATGTTGAAAATGTTTGCTAGTAAATACAAACCACAGACGACGAGATAGTAGTATACTACTATTTTGAAACTTATTTCATGTACACCATGGAGACCCCTTATATATAGTATAGACAAACATTAAAATGATATATAACCTTTGGATAGGGAACCCTTAAAATATTCTACCGCCCTTACAAATTTAAAGGTTGAATTTAGAGTCAAAAAATAAATCCCTTGTATAAATATCATTCAAAAGCCAGTTTCGTATTTCAAAATAAAGATAAGTTTTAATTAGGTGTAAAAATATTATCTTACGGGAGATGAAAACATAATATTTTTAAATGAAACTAGTGAACTAGACACATATTTTAATTTCGTGTCCGACTACAGGGCTTGGGGCTTTCATAAGACAGCTTTAAGACATAAGAAAAATGCGTTAAATTTCTCACTTTAAGGCTTTATGTGAAATCATCATCAACCGCAGGCAATACACCAAAAAGACGCGTTTTTGGTGTATTGCCTGCGGTTCCATCGCTGTTTTGAAGGAAATTGGTTCGAATTCCAGTATAATAAAGCTGTAGTAAACTTGTGGGGTGCCAGGTTAGAAAATCAACCCCATTTTATATTATTAGTGACAAAAAAGCAAACGGCCCGCCTGATGGTAAACGGTAACCGCCGCCTATGGATATCTGCAACACTAGTTGCGCTGCCGATGCCTTGCCTGCCTAGAGAGGAATTTGTAGATGCCCCTTTTGAAAAGTCGTAGCTTTGCGGAAAGACCTCTGGAAGAAGGTCGTTCCACATCCCACAATTACGCGGTTGTTTTCCCGTAAACAAAAACATAAAAGTAACACTAATTTTCGCAGTTAGAATTATGCGAATGCTGTGATTTTTACTAAAAGATCACGTACGTTTATTTACCTCCCGACAAAGCTTTTATTTACCTCCAGAGACCACAATTAAGAATCGTTGCTGTTTTCAAAAAATATACATTTTAATTTATAATTAATAAATTATATTATGTATAATTCTAAAAATCTCATCTATAGCATGCTACGAACGTTGAAAGAATCTGTGCCTCAATGTTATTGGCGTGGGGTTGCCAAAGTTGAAACAGGTGGTAAACGAAACAGAGATGTTCTCGCTTCCGCTTGCGTTCTACAGAAACCCTTTGAAATATTCCAAATAGCGCCAAGCTGCAGTACGCAACTTCATAATTACCTATTTCCCGTTTACCCGCGGGCTGCGGCTTTGCCCGCCTTAATTAACTGCACTGTGCTATTTTACGCTGAACGGGTACAACAAAACAAACTGTTTGCACATAAAGTGTTGATGTAACCGGTGGTGGCTATAGGGTGCACAAAAATATGTAAGGATATTTCTGCTTTTGATCACTTTTGAAAAAGTCCATCGAACCGACTTCAATACTGAAAAGTATTAAATAACTTGTTGATGTCGGTATCACACTAATTTAAAACACCGATCTCACATTAGCATGATCACACTTTCACAAGTGATTTCTAACTTTTCAGGGTGAGATATCGGTTCTAAATTATTTTTTCTTTGTTTAGTGATATAGACTACCTTACAAGATCATTCACTCGGTTAAAATAGTGTTTTATCGTCGACAACAGATCATCCAGTTAAACCAATACATTTTCCGATTTTGATGTGATTTATATGGAACCACCTCGGAGGAATATCCTTTCTAATAAAAAAGAATTATCAAAATTGGACTGCTCTGTGAAAAGTTATGCGTGGTCAGACATAAAAAAAATACTCGTTGAATTTGAACCTCCTCCTTTTGTGGAAGTCGGTTAAAAATACTTGATCCAAGGGCCATGACCATTACTTCGAAATCGTTTGTGGTCAGATAGTTAGAGTCGGATGTACTTTTAGCCTCATAGACTTTATTATCCTTCTTTTTTTGTCATGAGACTGACTAGTCTCACACCTAATGGAAAGATTAAATTTCTAAACAAATTTAACTTACCTTTCACACCTAAACATAGAGTTAGTGGCAGAACATCTGATGATGTGGTGGTATTGACTAAGATGGACACTGAAAGAGATGCGAAGAGATGCAAGGTTATCTACGTTTTTTAGTTTGAGGGGTGACTGCTAGTGGCATTTACAAATGAGCACTTTCTTGCTTGCCCATTGGATGCCGGGCTAGAATGTCACCTCCATCTCTTTCCGAGAGTATCTTGAAGGTAAAAGCCACTTAGGGTAAAATACCTAAAGGATTTAAAGAGCAGCGCCTTCTGAAGAACTGCCGCAGGCGTCTTTAGGATCGCAGTGTATGATGGCAGTTTCTTAGAAGACGTTGCTGTTCATCTTCTAGTATTATTTTTAGTCACTTCCCATAACTCCCACAGGAAAATGTGGGGGTTGCACTTTTAACCTGGCACCCCACGGGGCATATCGATATTAGCAGGGTATTTTTACATGTTTTTGTCACCACATACAAGTTATTAGAGTTCTCTTAATAACAGTTTTTTGGCGAATTTGACACATAATATGTATGAATAAATAATATTTCAACATTCAATAATATGTTTATTTACAGAGAAATACATATCTATCAGATTCTGAAGCCTTATTTTCCAACTCATTCATTTCCATTACAATTCTAATCAGACAACAATTCTAATATGGCCTGATCAAGCGCACTGTGTGATCAGTTTTTTTCTTTAATTTTTGTTGAAATGTTCCCAATCTCTTTAAGACCAACATTGGCAGCATTTTGTTGCCAGTACAAAAATCATACAAACTACGTGTGTAACGTGGAAAATTCAATGGATTCAGCTCAACGACAATTGCTCCATTTCAAATTCACCTTTCAATTAGAAAATAACACTTTTTACCACCAAGCGTTGAGATTATATGCAGTACAGTATATTACAATATCAACAATAAATTTACAAAATATATCACCAAACTTCGATTAATCACGCTCGTGTGAATTACAGTTTGATATTAGCACACCTTGATTAAACCGCAGGTTTTAATACGTATAACCGCTATTAATTTGCAGTTCAAAAGTTCCTAATTAAAACAGAATTGAGGCGCGTTCTCTGCTATAATTAATTGCACTAAATTGAAATATACGAAAGCAGCAGGCAACAGCTAATGTTCATCGTGGAAACACCTACTATGTATTACAAAGGCAGCAAGTTCGTACTGAGACATGTAGATCCGTGCTGTTTGAGTTCTCATATTAGCTAATAACATGACTAATGGAAAAATCGCCCAAGTGCAAGTTATTTCCCACGGCGAGTCTTCATTGCAACAATGAATGTACCAAAAATAAAAGGCTCTATTATGGGTCCGCTGCTTTTTCTAATTTATATAAACAATATACATGAACTAGGATTGCATGGAAATATATCGCTGTATGCAGATGACACATGTTTATTTTACTTCGGGGCGTCTATTCAGGATATAATGCGTAAGGCACAAGAAGACTTGAGTGCCCTATTTTCTTGGTTCCAATATAACCTTCTCACAATAAATACGTCAAAAACATGCTATGTAATTTTTAAGGCCAAAAATAAATTAATTCCTTATCATGATCCCTTAAAAATCAATAATATTGTCTTGCAGGAAAAAAATTGCGAAACGTATCTTGGACTTAAATTAGACAGCCAATTGACGTGGAATGCGCAGATTGACTGCTTAAAGACCAAACTTTCCTCTCTTACTGGATCCCTTCGACGCATCGTCCGTTGTATCCCACGTCAAATCCGCTACACTATCTATAACTCCCTTGTCAAACCTCATCTACTTTACCTAATTGAAATTTGGGGCAGTGCTTGCAAAACAAAACTAGCTAATCTACAAATTCTACAAAATAAAGTTATAAAAACCCTATTCCACTACCATTACTTAACACCTACTTCTAAAATTTACAACGAAACTAACATAATGAATATTAAACAATTATATATTTTTAACACCTGCATACTTGTCAGAAGAATATTGAAAAGCTCTATCCATACTAATTTATCCTTTGCTATGTTGAAACAGACAACAAAACGAATCACTCGTCGAGCAAGTTTTCTAGTGCTACCCAAGATAAGAACAAATTACGGGAGAAAAATGATCACGTACGAAGGTGCACAACTGTTTAATAAACTACCGTCAAACATAAAAAAAATAAGCTCATTTAACGTATTTAAATCGCAACTAGCTCAACACGTCATCGGTAACAATGATTTCTTATAAACAAGGCGTTGATATAAAGCCTACCTACATTTTTGTACGTTAAATGAGTACTTTGTATTATAATTAACGAACGATATTAAAAAATATGCTTTGTTCTTGTTCTCATGTAAGTGACTATGTAGTCTTTTTGAGAATAAATTTCTTTGAACCTAAAAATAGAGATTTTGATACAGTTGATCTATCATTAGCGAAAGACCAACCCGCACTTTTGAATAAATACCTCCCCCATTGAACACCACAGAGAACGGCTTTAAACCCTTGCATTCGGCTCCTCGTGACTTTCTCTACGTCTGCTCTCGTCAGTCCACGTGGGCAGTTTGTTTGTTTTTCATCTTCTTTTTTTATTACCAAACGTATAACAGCAATCAAATGTTGGACCAAGTGTATGTGTGTAAGTAAGTGCTTGAATGTCTGCGTTTTCACGATATACGAATTTTCACACTGGTCGTTGGAATACAGCTCATGTGCAACATGTGTGAACATCATTAGCGGTATATTTTTTTTTGTATACGTATGATCTCATTGCGCAAGCACAAAAAGAACGTAGGGACGTATCAGGCAAGGGCGTCCTTCCCTGAAGCGTTCAGGTTCGGTAGGGCTGCAGGCCGGCGGGTATGTGGGCTGATCACCCCTACACCTAATGAATTGTAAAATGGCCGTTGTTTACCCTATTTGTTGACCAATAGCCCTGCCCGAATCGCTGACCGTTTGCAAATGATATAAAAGAAAACAATTCGAATCCATGATAGCCGAGCGGTTATAGCTATGGACTACGGTACCGCAGTTCCATGGTTAGATCCCCACCGCCAGCTTGAGCTTCACCGCATGGTGTTAGGGCATTTTGCGAATGCCCTAACACCATGCTATAACATGCCCTAACCAAGCACCTAACGGTGTGTTCCGGCGGCTGTCATGTAGCCAGTAATTCTAGGTTAGCCTGAACAACATCTTCTACCACATCATCACTTACCATCAGGTGTGATAGGTCAAAGGCTAACCTATCAAGCATAAAAAAAATGGCTCAGGGTGACACTTGTGGCAAAATTTATCTGTTATAGGCAGAGGTTATCGCTAAACATCAGGTGGGCCTTGAAATGTTCCGTCACAATCACATAAAAAAAATACGAATGATGTTCTGACAGTGTACAAGTTACGTTCGATTTGGCTTGTTTTTTGTAATAACTATAGCAAGGACAACGTTAAATAAACACATTTCTTGTTCTTCGTAGGCTTTAATGTTTAAATATTTGTTATGTGTATTTCTTTATATCAGCAATCCGAACACACTATTAAAATTTCAACCAGCTACTTACCACAGTTCCAAAGATTGCCTTTAATTTGGACGGATGGGTAGTCAGCGGTGACTCAGTAAGAAGGTCCCGTTATCTTCGTATTATAAACTTTCTTAGATTTCTAGTGCATTCTATGTTGGTACAAAACTTCCAGTTAGTGAGACCAACTTACTTTTGCCCGGGTATTTTATTATATCTGTGTTTTTGAAGTCAAAATTATCTGCTTTGATTTCAGAAGGCACTATTGCACGTGACCAATCCTATTCCTGCGTGGGGTCGATACATATTTTTTTATCGCTACACTAGAACATACTGAAGATAGTTTTGGCTTTGGCCTGTCTGATGCAATTCCTCTTTGGAAATTATCTTATTCTAGTCAGGTAATACCATCCATGATTCTGTTAAGACATTACGAGTGTACAAGGCTCCATTGTGCGCCAATCTCGGTGCAACAACGCTGTTATTAAATGAATAGACTGACCAAATGGATACTCGGTATTCCTATAACACATACATAAATAGAATACAGACGATGAAATCCAAGCGCCAATTGAGCATCAATTGGTGAATTCCAATGTGTATAGCAATTATTGATGTCAATTACTGTAGTAAGCATCTCTATTACTTGTCTGTGTAAAATGACCTTCCCCCGTCCCTCTATGGGCACGATAGAGAGTTGCTACTCGTGAGATTATAAGGTAAATTATTTGATTGAATTTAGTTCCTGTAGCAGAAAACCTCCTTTCACCCCCTAAAATTTAACATATTGTATTGTTATTGGTGTCAATCGCTCTAATAGAATATATTCCAAGCTTGTACATGATTTTTTTTATTTTATTTGATTTCTTATACAAACCGTCTTTAAATAGACATAGTTTCAGCGCTAAAACAGGGTTAGTTAATATGCTTCTAACATCAAAGAGATTTAAAAAACTGCAAAAAATAAAACGTACAAGCCTAGCCAATAATATGTTAATTACATGAAGACCAAAGTCACCGAAATCGGATACCGAATTTTGAAGCGCTCGTAGCGAAGTTTACTTAGCTGTTCTCAACCGATCAGCAAAGTCAAGCAACGTCGCGCGCGGTCAGGAGTTGGATGGGTGACCGCTAGTGACATTACTACTGAGCGTTTCCGTGCTTCGGAGGGCACGTTAAGCCGTCGGTCCCGGTTGTTGTCTTAGGATGGCAGTCGTTATAGCATGGTGGTAGGGCATTTTGCGAATGCCTGCCTGGCTAGCTTCCACCCTCAAGTAGAAAACCTGCCGCCAAGCACCTAACGGTGTGTTCCGGCAGCTATCCTTGAGAGCCAGTACTTCTAGGTTAGCCTGAACAATATCTTTGACCACATCATCACTTACCATCAGGTGAGATAGTGGTCAAAGGCTAACCTATCAGGCATAAAATATATATATATATATATATATGTATATATATATATATATATATATTACGAGGTAGAAAAGAGGTTTTTCTTTTTGTATTGAGAAGTACGTGGTATATAATCCTCTTAAGGCGTTATAAACTATGGAGATAAAAAGAAAAACCTTTTATACCTACAAAGTTTCCATACAAACAATAACAAAGAAACACTACTTCTGTAATTGCGAGTCATGTCTCAAGCAACAAAAAAAGATGACAACATAGATAATTTTTCAGAGCCTTTTCGGGCTAGACTTGCCACATAAATTACACTCGAAATGAAAGGCCTTGTATTGCTAACAAGTTGAAACAGCCGAGGCCAAAACTTTAATTTAGGCACGATATTTGCGAACGGAAACGGAATCCCCCAGCCCATTTGAGCCCCCCTTTCTCCCCGGACTGTCAACTGCAAAGAGCTTTCGTGTAAGGAAATTTAAGACCGGTCACGCGGGGACTAGTCTAGGGGTTGGCTGGGGTTGTACTTTAAACGAGGATATAGAATAGCTGGATTTAACCTAGGTGACGGGCTCATGAATGCAGTTGGTCACTTGTGGTGAACTGCACTCATGTCTGCAAAATAAAGTCTTAAGTGCCTGTAATTTTACTGGCTCTCAAGGACAGCTGCTAGAACACACCTTTAGGTGCTTGGCGACAGATTTTCCTTTTGCGGTTTGTAGCTAGCTAGGCGAGCATTCGCAAAATGCCCTATTATCATGCAAAGCCACTTTTATAAACGTATATGTATTTAAAATACCTTAAGTACTGAGACCAAGACCTAACCCTCGAGAATATATAAACGTAATGATGATAAATTGGTATTACAACTAGAAACAAACATCTGCGCGCGCGCCTTATTTTATACTAAGGCTGATGTCTCTGGAATAATTCAAAATTAAAAGAAACATTTCTATTTTAGATATGACTATTGTTATTGATTACTTAATAAGCGAAATACGAATTAGATTATTTTCGTTTTTTTTTTTCTTGTATGGCAATGATGAGGTCCAGTCTAAAATTGACATCTTAGCATCCGCAGTGGACGACATCGTCCATTGCTATTGTTACGATTATCTACGATGGGCAGTGCTCGTAGCGCTTTCCATACAAACTTAGTTTCTAATTATTATTTAGTAACCGGCTAGGACTCGCGTAATATTTACCGTAACTGCCTCAGCACGTAACTGAGTTACGTGCTGAGGCCCGCGCTCGCCGCTGTGCACCATCGTGACTCCCAGACGAAGAACTTCAAATAAGTTCGAAACTGGTCGGAATAATATCCGGTAAATATTACGCGAGTCCTAGCCGACAAAACTCGTGAAAGTTTTTTAGCTCAAACTTAGTTACGTCATATTTTAAATACTAATTGTTCAAACTCGGTGAAACATTGCATGTTTGTCCTTGAGCCTAATATCTATGCTTATGGTATACCAGATTTCTGTAAAATCAAATATATTTAAAATTAATATGAAAAATCGCCTTGTATGGGTATTGTAATTTTGACATTTACGGATAAAATATATTATAAATCTAAAAATTGGCAAACCAGAAGCATAGATACTATAAAATAATAAAGCGAATTGTGAAATAGCATTAAGTAATAAACCCTATTGAATTAATTGCATTTTTGTTACGAGTAAACGTAATTTATAATATTGTTGACGGTTCTACGGGTTACTTATGGGATTGTATGGATTAGATCGTTTTTCACGATTATACGACCATAAACCCATATATTTTACAAACCATAGTATAACACCCATTTGTAGATATTATAAACCTGCTAATACAAATGCGAAATACTATTGAATTTCCTGCCACAGACGTTTCCAAGATTCCAACACTTTTAGGGTTCCATACCCAAATATTAAAATCGAGATTCTGTAACTAAAATTCTACTTTCCGTTTGTCTGTCTGTCTGTCACCAGACTGTATATCATGAACCGTAATAGCTTTACAGTTGAAATTTTCACAGATGATGTATTTCTGTTGCCGCTATTACAACAAATATTAAAAATCGGACAAGTGTCACTTTTGCTCACGGACGTGAAAACTATAAAGAAGGTTTATAATATAGTGTCTAATAATGTTTAGATAATGGTACGGAACCCGTCGTCCTCCGATTCACAATTGGCCGATGTTTTTCTTTATTCGAAAGTTTGTTCCACATTTTATTTATTGGTTAAATTTTAATTGGTGGTTATCCATGTCGGTTCCATTTTATATGTATCTTTAACCCAGAGTTAGGACAAACACGCTACGTTTACGTCAAACTGTCTTGGTTTTGAGATTCCAGGTTTTAAATTAGTGCAGACTAGTTGGAATACAAGGAGGAAACGAACCCTAATCTATTCCAGTCACGACATGCAGGAATTGTAATGTGGCGGCCTTGCAACAGCTTGTGCCGATTTATGATTAAAACTGATTTTTGCGCACCATGTTTCCTCAAACGGATTTTTGAACCGGAACACACCGTTAGGTGCTTGGCGACAGCTTTTCTACTTGAGAATGGTAGCTAGCCAGGCAGGTATTCGCATAGTGCCCTATCACCATGTACAGATTTTCTACTTGAAGATGGTAGCTAGCCACGCGGGCATTCGTAAAATGCTCTACCACTTTGTTCGTTGACATTCTCGGAAATTGGTTTAGAAAACTGTCAGGCTTTGCTCTTTTAGGGTTCCACATTGCAACATTTGTAATAAACCGTTTAAGGGAAAATATTAAATTGGTTTTATTATAGCTTCAAAAACACATTATAAATCAGTGTTTTCAGTAATTGTTGGTTAATTCGCTGTCAAATGCTGAAAACTTTGTCACTATCAGATTGCGTAGGAGTGAAAGAAAATGAAATCTATATTGTTGTTATATTTGTTTCCTCGCAAATTAGAGAAAAATCTCTAATGAAATATCATTTAACGACTTTAATTAGCAAGACTCAGTTGGGTCTCGTCTTTTTTAACAAACAAATAATACGTTAGCTATATAATATTTATAATTAGTATTAAAGAATTTTCGAAGTGACGGCAATGATTTTAAAGTGCACAGTAGGTGTTTAAGTACTTATCCACATGATATTTATAATTTTTGAAAAAAAAATGTGCACACGCTAATTACTATAATTATTATTTTTAAAATTATAAATATTGAGACGATCACTTCCTTATTGATCTTAATAAAAATTTCCACGCGCGATTTAACTATCGTAGATGTAAACTAAATATGATATTAGATATGTTTAACAAATTTTGCTTCTTTCCTCACCAATTAGCGAAAACTGCTATACAAATATCAGTCGTAAAAGTAATAACGACTTCGTAAAGATCGTAGTTGGTCCTCGTAGTTACAATATAACTTGGCCATCAATGCGGGGAATATGGATTCCGATTAACTAAAAAGTATCTCATATATTACTACAAAACCAAATAAGTTAATGTTTAAAATTGAATAAAAAATCTAGTTGGCGTGCAAAAAGCTTCGACTTTGTTTATACTGCAATTATTTCAAACATTTTTCTTTTCAGTTTAGTTTCGGAAACAACAAGTGAAAAATCCATTCCTGCAGCTATTTCGTATACATCATCATAAGTATCCTCATTATAATCAGCCTTTAATTAGTACATTAATAGACATAATAATCAACAGTTGAAAAAAGGCGTCCTCTAGTATTTGCGATAATATCTACGGTTGGCAAGATGGCAGTCATACAGAAAGCATTGCTGCCCATTTTCTGGTATTTTTCCCTTTTCCACCTCCTACGACTACCAGGAAGATAATATCTTATAATAGTGGGGTGAGGTGCCGGGTTAGAATTGCAAACCTCTCCTATAGAACCGCTACTGATCACGATTTCCGAGCGTAAAATATTTACCACCACCACCAGCCTCTTCGCCAGCGTAAAATTGTAATATTGCGCTTGTCTGGGAACTAATCTGCCAATTCTATCTCAGCCCCATTTTTTAATATTAATAGTAAAAGTATTAAAAGCCTTAAAGTTTCATAAAAATCTGTTCAACATAAAAATTTGGAAGTGAGTTATCAAACTTGTTATGTTATATAATTTTATTCTAACCTTAAAACACGCTCTTACCTTTGCATTTCATTACTGCGATTTGTTTATTTATCGGTACAATTGTTTTGCAGTAGCGGAATACATGTGGATACGCTAAAGGGTAACTCCAATCTCAAAGTTGACGCCTTGTAGTAGGTAGTAGAACAGCACAATCGTTCAGTTAATTACGGCTCCGGACGAAGGGCCACGCATTGGAGGGTTATGGCCAATTATAAAGTTTGCACTTCCACCTACCATTTAATCCTGATCTCCCCACCCTCTCTCATTAACCACAAATTGCAATCCCGCAGTCGGACAAGCAAAAATGCGGGGGCTCTGTCAATACTGGTGGCTTGGAACTCGTGTTTGCTTTTAGGTGAAAAACAGATCTGAAACTTTGTCGTGAACAGTGTCCGGTTGCGAGGGTGAAGGAGTAGTTTTGTAATTGGTGCGAATTTGTGCATGGGACGTGTGGTGTTTTGTGTTACATGTTTTGTACGAAATCAGTAAACATGTGCATAACTAAATAGGCACCCGGCTGGGACTCACTTACCGGATAGATTCCGACCACTTTATGGCTGTATTGTAGCCCTTCGTGTAACGTGAGTCCGAGCCGGTCGCTTTTAGTGCATCAATTTTGATTTAGAATGCAGTATACAGAATACATCGGCTTTATATATAGTATTAAAAATCTTATAGTCTAAAAATGCATATCCTCCACGTAATTAATCAACTCGTTAGCATCACCCGCACCCTAATTTGAGAATTCATGAATGAAATTCAACTGTTATCATTATCTACGAAAGGATTAAATGTGTGTAGACACTTGGGGTGAGCAGAATGCACTCCACCGCTCGCCTCCCCTTATCTTCTCATGGGTACGAGAAGGCTTAAGTAAAAACGCCAAAAGGTGGGCAGCAGCGCCTTCTGAAGAACTGCCATTATAGACTGTAATCCCCACGCCGCCAGACAAACGTGAAGGTTATGGCAACCCCCCCCCCCTTAATAGGGAGGGTGTGTCCAGCAGAGGACGATTCAGCTGATACAGTACAGTTTACATGCAGAGCTGAAGAACCAATAATACGGACGAGGTTGCATGTAATGCGACTATAGGTATACGACACTGTTTTGTGGGTAAAGTTTTTTTTTTATCGCTGATAGGCACCTTGACCACTATCTCACCTGATGGTTAGTGACGATGTTGTTCAGGCTAGCTTAATTCTAACTTCAACTGGCTCTCAAGGACAGCTGCCGGAACACGCCGTTAGGTGCTTGGCGACAGATTTTCTACTTGAGGGTGGTAGCTACGAGTGCTTCATAAAGATATTGGAACGCCGTGTATTTTTTAGACTGCAAGATACTTTACTACTCTAAGAGGTTTTAGCACCCGAAAGCAAAAGAGGGACACACCGTACTTACGTTGTGGCCCAGAAAGATTTGGCTCGAACTAATGTGGTGCTCTCTCGTTATGGCCCTCTTGAAAAAGCTTGTTGCACTGTGGCCCTAAAGTATTTTTCAATCGACATAGGAATAAAGTACAGTCAAGAGGAGGGACACTATAAGTTTGAAGCTTTTATCTGTGTGTATAATTCAGTCTCATGGTATCCTGGCTCTAAGACGAGTAATTTACTTCAGTGCAGATTTTTGTTTGAAAATGGGCATTAATGCAATGTGTTTCTTAGTCATGTATGATTAAATGTTGATTTGGAGCACGACACCCAAAATATCGTACGACACCACTTAACTAGAACTCATTGAGTATAAATACGTTTTTAATTTTTTTACCTAAAAAATAGGAAAC
This sequence comes from Plagodis pulveraria, assembly GCA_963890685.1. Taxonomy (NCBI): domain Eukaryota; kingdom Metazoa; phylum Arthropoda; class Insecta; order Lepidoptera; family Geometridae; genus Plagodis; species Plagodis pulveraria. The sequence continues at coordinate 8,569,057 of OY982962.1, read as the reverse complement.
AACGGCCATTTTTGTTACGGGGGTCTATTTCAAAAACGATACTCCGTAGGAATTAGATGTCTTATCTACTTAATCAACAAATACTGAAAACGCCAATTTGTAATTTCGGACTTTAAGCGTGATCAAAACTAACTAACATATTTTTACTTACCATGACGGTGCTCTGACTCTAATATAGTCTGTCTCGCACTGTAATATAAGGTACAATTATTGTTTCCACGAGATTATAAGTTGAATTAGTATAAGTGCACGATCCCAAAACATTAATTTTCTTCATCAGACGGCCATCTTCATCTTCCTCACCTAATTTCTTTTTTTCTCATCAAACCATAAGACGTACGCACATAAAGTGAGGCATTTTATGTGCGTACACTATGGTTTCTCTTACAGCACACCATCAAGAACATATTTATTAAAGTTTTGTTGCAAACCTTCTTGGTACTACACTCATTGTTTCTATACCACCTTTCGGTTAATAATAGTGACAAAGACATCTAAATCTATAGCCGTAACTGAGGAACTTACGACACTTTCTATCTTACAACCGTTTGTAGTACCAAAATGTCAAAAATATGAACGGTTGCGGCTCATATTTACAAACATTATTGTGACAAAGTGAGCTATTAATATCCGTTGATTAAGTAGACTCGGGCCTGATAATTACGTTATGTCGCTCGGCTCGAGGAGAAAATAAACATCACCTCTGACATCAAATTGTGGTTGATATTCGCTGGCGGTAAAATGTTTGGTAAATAGACGACAATGATAGACTATTTTTCAAACTAGACGAGGTCTTATATGAATAAGATGTTTTTACCGACTTCAAAAAAAGGAGGAGGTCCTCAAATAGTCTGTATTTTTTTATGTTTGTTACCTCAGTACTTTTGAATGGGTGAACCGATTAATTCTAAAAGCTGACGCTTGCCGTGTGGTCCCACTTAAATTAATCAAAATCGGTCTAGCCGGTTTTGAGTTACACTTTAGTAACTGAAAATTATTTTCCTATCTTGATGATATAGTCATTGACAGTGAATGAAAATCGATCCCATAAGTAGCAAGGGTCCATTATAAATGGTGAAAAAAAATATTTTACCAAAGTAGTATTTTTGAACCATCATGGTGCCGACTTCTTCAAGTTATTTCACACATTTGAGTTTTAATATTGGTTTCATTTTTTATTAAAAAAAAACTTACACAGTTTCTTCTGTTTAATAGGTACGAGTACGAGCAGGAAGCGTAAGTAAAATATCGACCTTATCCACGGTGAATTTTATCACATACTCCGAAATTTAATACCATTGCAAATACTACATTTTATTTATTATTTATTTATTACTTTATTGCACAAAAAGAAATGTACAATAGGAGGACTTAATGCTAAGGAATTATCTACCAGTTATACAGCGATGGTGTTTGAGAATGTGTATGTGCATCAAGGGGTGAATAAATAGGTTAAGTATGCAAAAAGAAAAACTACAAGAAGTACAGAAGAAAAAATAAGAAATAAGTTGTTTCGAAGCGCTCGTAGCGAAGTTTACTTAGCTGTTTTTAAACAATCAGCAAAGTTAAGCAACGCCGCCCGTGGTCATGAGTTGGATGAGTGACCGCTAGTTACATTACTACCGAGCGCTTCCGTGCTTCGGAGGGCACGTAAAGCCGTCGGTCCCGGTTGTTGTCTTAGGATGGCAGTCGTTACAGCGTAGGGCATTTTGCGAATGGCCGCCTGGCTAGCTACCACCCTCAAGTAGAAAATCTGTCACCAAGCACCTAACGGTGTGTTCCGGCAGCTGTCCTTGAGAGCCAGTACTTTTAGGCTAGCCTGTACATCATCTACGACCACATCATCACTTACCATCAAGTGAGATAGTGTTCAAAGGCTAACCAATCAGGCATAAAAAAAAAGAATTATTTAACTAATTAATCCATAAAACAAATTGAAATCAGCTTTATTTAGATATTTTATTAATATCAATTAAAAAAGGTTATTGTCGAAAAGTTGAAGGCCTTTAGATATTGTAAACAATTCAAGTTCGAAATCAACTAAATATTTGCATATACAACCCGGTCGTATGTTGCTAAGCACCGACCCCAAACAATCTCCAGGGAATCGTTTGAACAGGATACATGTTACGTAATATCATAAACTAGGCGGCAAGAGAGTTCAAACACATTATTTTAATTAAAGTTTCGTAAGACGGTGCTAGGTAGCTGTTAAATTTTAGACGCTTATTCGCGAGGTTACCTCCATGAGGTAACGTGTGAAATATGAGTTTGTGTTCATGGTCTGTGATTCTGAATGAAGTAATGAAGGTTTTGCAAATATATAAACCTAAATCTTTCGTGGAATGAGTTGTTTCAGTATAGACGTCGGGTAAGAAGTGACTTTTACAAATGTGTAGAGTTACATATAATGAAAATGAAAAAAAAAAATCTATTTATTGCCACACAAATAACATAACTATACAGAATACGATTAAAACTAAACATAAGGTGATTTGTAAATATTGCGGGCAATAGGGTTACGCTGTTTTTCAGTGCACCCCTATGCTCGGACTGGTGTTCGCCGAGATAGATATAGTGAATGAGGATTAATGTGACGATCACACTACGTAGTTTCCTAAAAATTACAAAACAGCTACATAAATACAAACTGTGAGACACATACGTAAATACAAATATACGGCAATTCCATTTAAAATAAATTAAATTCAAGAACAGACGATTTCATTAAGGTTAGGATTAAGGATACTCTTCTTCAGAGGATTATTATTTGGATTCCGAAAATATGTAAACTAATAGCTTTCCGGCCGCGGCTCCACCCGCGCGTATGTCGATTATACCTCTTTTCGCGGAGTTGGATAAAAACTATCCGTCAATTTGTGTCGTTCCCCGGGTCTTAAACTATTTCCATACCAATTTTAATCCAAATCGGTCCAGTAGTTTCGTTGCATACAAAAATACAAATCATTCCTCTTTATAATATTAGTGTAGACATACGGAGGTTTTGGCAATACATGCATGTCAAAGGTTTTTTCATAACCGTTTGATTGATAGATAAAAAAACTGATGTACAGCAGTTATACAATTATTTAAGGAAGTCTTTCTCAACGACAACGAATTTTCACCTCTAAATTTCGCTTAAAAATTTGATTCTCAACAAATCCGTGATAAAAATATTTATAATAACGAATACTATTTGGTATTTCAAGTGAAAAGCATTGTTTTCTATGTTGAATCTGTTGTGTTCGCGCATTTTGGACAAACAAAAGACCGTAGCTGCCACGCGCAGCGCGCATTGTGATTGAACTTCATTTAATTCATGTTTTGTATAATTTTCCGTGACATGATCCGAGTTGATCTAAACCGCCTCCTTATTGCACAATTTCGGTACAATATATATTAGTAGCTATGTCAATAGGATCGCACCTTAATTATGATTTTTATATACACCATTACCTACACTCCACTTTGTAGCAAAGTTAGCACATAATACCATATTTAAAATTTATCATATTACAACGACCAAACCCTCACAATGCTATATTTTTAGGCGTTTATTTTTCTTATACCAAAGGATTATGGCAAAATCCCCCTCAATCATAGAGCAATCGCTACCCGTTAAAGAAAAGTTGTGTGAGTGTTTTGATCACAGCTAAAGAGAATTTTCTTTTAAAATAGTAGATATGTTAGAATGTAATACATCGAAATTATAAATTTCTAACGCGCAATTTTTTTTAATAGACCCGTGCACATTTCTATTCTAAACCTTACGACTTTGATCAACCCTATTTCTTTATTATTATTGTAAAAAAATAATACATACATGTCCTCTAGTCTAGTAATATCTTCATGAAACCCCATAAAAAATATTTCAGCTGTGTTTTTTTGGAAGTGCTCGTAGCTTAGCATGCCTAGTGTTCTTAACCGATCAATTAAGTTGAGCAACATACGTTGTGTCCTTTACTAGTATAGGTGCCCGCTAGTGGCATTTACTCGTTAGCGCTTCCGTATTTCGGAGGGCATGTTAGCCGGGTCAGCAGGTCAGGTTGAATGGCAGTCTTTATAGCACGATCATAGGGCATTTTTCGAAAGCCTGCCAGGCTAGCTCAAGTAGAAAATCTGTCTCAACATGACAGCTGTCAGAACTTAGCACTCGGTGTTTGGTGACAGATTTACTTACTATTATTTATTTATTTAGTACGAAGAATTATTGGCTCTTCTTAATAGCTATTCTTATGTATATATATCTTATAGCTATTTTCTAAGCCTGAACAAACATTTGACTGCATATTCACTTACCATCAGGTGAGATAGAGGTCAAATGCTAGCCTATCAGAAATAATAAAAAAAGATGACGGAGAGCAAAGTAACAATAATAGGGCTCCATTTTACCGGTGCTGAACCGTAAAAACCATCGTCACCCTATTCATTAGGCACGCAAATGAATTCCTCATTAAATACTTTTCAAACGTTGAAATCATAAAACTAGCTAAGCTACAATCACGTAACACGTAGCACGTACACGTAGCGTGTTGATCGTAACTTAAATGTTACGTATAGAGCACGGAGTCGGTATTCCAGCTGAGAACGCACTATAACTCGACCAGCATTTAGTGTTACTGCTTTAGCACTGAGCAAAACACGCGTAGACTACGTCTGCAACTACATTCTATAGCAGACGAGGTGCATTAAAGCTGCAGAAATATAACGCTTTGCAACTTTTTTGTAGCAAATACTTACTGTCCATACAAATTAAGAAGTAACCCATTAAGGAATCGTATACCACTATCACGAATACTATGTAAAGATACAATACTCTATTGGGATGAAATTGTACTGTAATAAAGTGACACAGTATAACAAGGGTTTGATTCACGAAAACTATGAGTCTTCAAAAGTTTTATGATCTAAAAATGTGTAAATGTAATGTTGCATAGCGATAGACCAATTTTGGTTGAAATCCAATTTAGGTATATAAATATATGTCAGACATATATGTATTTCTTAGACACGACAACGCCATACATATATACCAATACAGTTGTTAAGTCTCAAGTGCTTGCAATTTTACTGCCTCCTAAGGACTGCTGCTGGGAAATACTCTTAGGTGCTAGGCGACAGATTTTCTATTAGACGGTAGTAGCCAGCCATGCAAACATTCGCAAAATGCGATTAGACCATACTATCATAGAAACATACAAGTTTCAAAATTTACCCCTTGATAATATTAGTGTAGAAATTGTTTTGGGCTATTAGAGAACATATTGTACCGACATCCGGTTGTCATTATTATCCAGTTGTTATCAGTGCATTGAAAATACTTGTACAGTTAGGATGAAAAATGATTATAGTGATTTTTGTTTATCAATAAGTAGAAGTAACTAATTGCAGCTCGTCTGTAACGCCCCGTTGAAATAAATCGAACATGGCGGCCCACTCGGCTTACACTTGATGTAATGTTGGTCCGAATCAATTCATTGCTGCCTAGCACTGATTTATGTCCAACGTGTCTGCAGTCACTCCTACAGGAATTAAATTCATTCCATAACTAGGAAGCAAATCCTTCATAGAAATGTTCTTTTCATAGCTTATGATGACTGTTTTTTTTTGTACAATAATTTTAATACTAATATGAGCTTAGTACAGATAAGAACGCGTGATGTTTATGAATTAAAAGTACAACAATACGTATGCATAAATGTAAGAGATTACACAATTACAAATTTTAGAGAGAAAAAATGTATGTCATGTGCGGTACTTTTTTTTCTATCTATATCTTATTTTTTTCTAGTAATTTTGTAATGTAATTCGCCAAACATGCGTTATTGCAAACATAACAATATAAAATAAAGGAAAAAAAATGAAATATAAGAGATGTTTAAAAGAAGTTTTTAAACATTGCCGCCATATTCCACCTTTATGGCATGTAAAATCAAACTAAAGCAAGCAGTCAGTTATGTAAACTTCATTCACCCAATAATAAACCAACCCTAATTAACTTTAAACAGTAACCATTAAAACCTAAATCATGTCTACTACTAACGAACATTCTTACCAAGATATTGACTTCAGGGCGGCGCCTAGCTACAAAACAGTAGCCAACACTTTTACCCGTACATTGCTTCATATTTCGATGCTACTGTATCTGACCTATAGAAATTTCAAAGCAAAGTCTACAAATATTTAATAATTTCATATGTAGCATCACCGTAGCAATTACGTAGCTCTTGCTACGATGACACGCCACGATGCTACGATGTAGCCTTAAGGCGTTGTTATACTGTTACTAGATTAGTGAAGACGTGTCATCTTGAGCGTTCACTAAATAAGGATGAGAATTGAGGGGGCAGTTGACATTAAAAGAAATAAAGATAGCATTGAGAGCTATTAGAGAAAATATTGTACAAACAAACATTCAAACGTGCTCACTTTTGCTAGTTTTCTTATTAAAACGTTTCTTCACCAAGTTATTAGAGAAACCCATGTCTGTGGCTACTATCTCACCTGATGGTAAGTGATGACTTGGTCGAAGATGTTGTTCAGCCTAATCTAGAATTACTGGCTCTTAAGGATAGCTACCGGAACCACATTGTTAGGTGCTCGCTACCGATTTCTAACTAAGACCTCTCTTAGCTAGCCAGCCGGGCATTCGCAAAATGTCCTACTACCACCCTATATCGACTGCCATTGTAAGACCAGAACCGGGACCGTCGGCTTAACGTGCCCTCCTAAGCACGGAAGCGCTCAGTAGGTATTAATGTCAGTAGCGGTCATGCGACGGACGTTGCTTAATTTAGCTGATCGGTTAAAAACGGCTATGCAAACTTCGCTACGAGCGCTTCCGAACGATTATTATGTAAGTGAAAAGCGCTTTAACTGTATTTATCCCCTCCTCCTTAAGTACGCTCAAGATCTTGACCTATTTAAGGCCCAACACGTCGTTGCGCCTAGTTAAGTGCGACACTAACGAGTAAAACTTGTTATATCTCACACGTGAGGTAAATGAATGAGCGCTTTACTTGATTTTATGTTTCGCTATCTTTAATACAGTGTTATGTTTAACATTTATATGGGTTGCTTTATTGGCGGTGTTTGGTTAGGGGATGATATGGGAGATGATTTCATAAATTAGCAGTTAGCTGTCTGAGTGATTATGATCATTGTTTTTGTCTTTATTTCCATAGTTACAACAAATATCTGTCGCCAAGCACCTACAGTGTGTTCCGGCAGCTTTCCTTGAGAGCCAGTAATTCTAGGTTAGCCTTAACAACATCTTCGACCACATCATCACTTACCATCAGGTGTGATAGTGGTCATAGGCCAACCTATCCAGCATAAAAAAACACAAAAATTTAACCGACTTCTAACACTGAAAAGTCTGTTTAAATTCAAAACAATCTGAGGTCTCATTTTCATGGCCCGACTTCAACAAGTTATTTCACTCTTTTCAGTGTTAGAAGTCGGTTCCATTTTAGACGAACAGTTTTGATCATTCTTTGTCGTAATAATTACTGGTTAAACGATCGATTTTCACTCACCTGCAATACTGGTCACCATCGAAGAAACATGCAACCAAGACAAGCATTTTTCAGTTTGTTGAGTGTAACTTATAAACTACTCGACCGATTTTGATGACATTTATATCGGAAGATATACTCCTTACAATTAAAGGTGAATTATTAAAATCAAACTACTCAGTAAAAGTAATGCGTGGTCATGCGTGTAAAAAAATATACGCGTCGAATTGAGAAACTCCTCGTTTTTCGGAAGTCAGTTAAAATATTTGCCTTTCAAGCTGAAGCTCCTATAAATATCTATTTGATAAATGTTTTGTTTTGATTAAATTCGACATGGCGTCGTAAGTCTCAGTAATCCATAAGGTACAAGTTGGAAATTAGACGCACTTTGTGGCATTTCTCGGCAAACCCCTAAGTTCAACAAGTAACAACTGCGTAAAGCGTATCAGCGTATGAAAATGACAAAATTAAAAATATTTATCAATCGTTTTTCACCTTCTTTCATAAGCAACACGTCTACCATAGTTTTATAATGGCTGAAGATTCTTTAGGCATATACTTTAACTTTTAATTTTTCAGACACGTGTGTGTATATAAAGCATATGCATCACATCATCAAAGCACAATATGCGTCGTTGTAAAAAAAACGTATAATTACAAAAATCGAACAAAAACATACAGAAGCCGTACGCGGAAAATGTAAAAAATATTAATTATCCGTAGCGAGGGAGCGAAAACCACAGTAATTACGGTCCGGACTAATTCATGCCTACATTTAGAGCTCTCTTAATATAGGACTATGAAGAAAACACTTTATTAAACTACCTTTAAGCGTGACGCATAAGGTTCCTTATATTTTTATAGGGTTGCCCTTTTAGAGTCTCCGACTTGTCCACCCATCAACTGTAGTATTTGACCAACGAATAACAAAGACAAGTTTTGTTATAAAAACTAATGTGGTTTTCAGTAATTTTAGTAAATAATACGGGATAACTCACGTGAATAAGTCATAAAGCTCCGACTATAGTTTCAACCACATTTTTTTTTCAAGGAAAGCTCAGTACGTTCGCGTTGACGTCTTGTTTAAAAAATATACAAGTTTGGCTATTGAAAAATAACAACGGTCAAAATTTATATAAAGATTTTTTTCAACACTTATTGCTTCAAAAGTGTTCTAAATATGTCTTCATACTGTACAAGTAAAATTGTAGCAAAAAAACAGCCGACTTGCACATAAATTTGCATTAGGTATTAGGGATAAATCAAATACTACTCGTCAGATCTGACTCAAATTTAAATGGAACCACATGACAAGCACCAGCATACTAATATAAAAAAACATGGTTCTAAGCACACCTCATTGCCTTATTTTGCACCCATACTAGCCGAATGGTAGCATACACACTAACGACTAGACTTCTCAAGTACGCCCGTTAGTCATAAAACCGAAGTCTAAACTTTTACACCAAAGTATACTTATGTAAATGTGGGAGAAATGTAGAAATATTTTAAATATTGTATGTATAGTTAGTGTGGATGGAAACCAACAGCCCTCAGAAATAGATACTGCAAAGTTTTCACCACATAAATTCTACCGAAAATAAGAACTTGGGGTGCGTACCATTTGGAGTTAAATTCGCCCAAAAACGAAGAAAACGATCACACTCCCAAAAAGTTGTTCCACTTGGGTCTAGGCAATATTTTTTCATAAACGCTATGGAGCTACTGGAACAATTTGAATTACCTACATCGTAAGTCAAAAGTGAAAAATGTGGCAACTTTAGTGGCATTCTTAGCGTTCTTATCTTAAATGGAACAGGGGAGAACAGTTACAAACGATCACAGTGATCACAACCATAGACGCAGTTGTGGTCAAAATTATCGAAAATAACGAAATTGGCGCCAAATGGAATACGCCCTTAATTGCCTCCGCTAGCTGCCTTGTCCACGTGGGAATCAGTTGCATCGTACTGTAAACTTCTCAATTAATCGAGATAAGAAAATACCTATAACTTAGCGTAGTACCTAGAAAAATATATGTGCCACATTTAACCATAATCTGTTTTGCCAATTGAGAGGTGATTGGCAACAAACACTCACTAACATTGGTATTTATAATATTCTTCTGTAGCTGGATACACGAGAGCCATGGATATTATATTAAATAATGTACGTTGTTTCTGCATGAATTATCTAGATGATAACATAGTTTTCACGACAGGGGATCTAGGTTTACACTTAGACCACCTAGATCAAATACTAGAAAAATTAGAAGGAGCGGGGATGACGGGAAGATTAGAGAAGTGCCGGTTTTTATGCGTGGAGGTTAATAGGATGCGATTCCAGAAATCAATGCTTGCTCATCGTTAGGTATCGTTGAATCATTATAAATAAAATTATGGTATACTAAGTAGCCCGTGAGCACCAGCCCACATTTAATCGTAATTAAATCTCATTTCATTCCAATAAACGGCCAATGTAAAGCGTTTAATTGAATGAAAGGTTGAAGCGAATCGTGAAATGCGGACGGATTTCGCAGATGCGCCGACCGACCATCTGGTCGTTCGTTAAGCACACGGTATAAAACAATCAGTGGCCCCGATCCCGTAAAACCAATTGTTACATACTTCGATGCTAAAACGTGTCAATTGTCACTCATCAAAATTCACTTTAGCATTTTTTTACTTCGTTTTATTGTAAAACAATATGTGAACAGAAACTTTAGTTTTTAGGTGTTAAACACAGTTCACAATGTGCGACGCCAATTCCTCATAAATTAGAGGAAAAAAGAAAAAAAAAAAAAAAACACAGTTCCATATTTTATGCAATTGTTAAATCAGAATATGTTTCTAAGTAAACCAATTACCGGAAGAAATACACTTAAACTAGACATATCAACATATTGAAATGTTAAGTTTCCTGTTATTGATATGAAGTCTATTTGGCGAGGGATCCCAAATCAAGTACTCCTCACTAAGAATTAATCTTATTACAGGCTCTGTGAAAAACAGGACGAAAATAGTGATAATAAGACAGTGGGAATGAGGCAGTAGTGATGTCTGTCAAGAAAATAATTATCAAATGGTTTAGAGACATAAAAGGATAGAGTAGAGTGCGTAGCGTTTAAAAAATCCATCATGCATGTAGACTGAAGTATCTAAACGACGAAAATATAAAAATAAAAAAATAAAAATAAAAAATGTCTTTTAGATCTAAGCTGCATATCAGAAAACATTATTTTACGTATAAAAACTTTTGCTTTATATAATCAGAAACGACCTACCGTCAATTATATCCACTGTGGCATAGGTAAACAACATGATCGTAGGTATAGTAAATTAAGTATACGCCGGCGCCACACTGGATACACTCAGCTGGATAAAGGACAGTGGATAGTCGATAACAATCACACTGCATAATCGCATACAACGCATTATGGGAATACTGTCGAAACCAGCATGCGATGTTTTGCAGATCATCATAAAATATACTTCAAAATGAAACATTCATAACTCGGTGTCGATTACTCTCGCTGAGAAGAAACTGAATTAGAAACTCTAAAGAGGGTTTTTTTTATGTTATCGTGACGGAACAAGCTCGAGGCCCACCTGATGTTAAGCGGACTAACCTCTGCCTATAACAGATGCATTTCGTCACAAGTCACGAATGCACTGCGCCCATCACCTTGAGACATAGTTATTAAGTCTCATGTGCCTGTAATTTCACTGGCTCTCAAGGACTGCTGTCGGAACACACCGTTAGGTGCTTGGCGACAGATTTTCTACTTGAGGGTGGTCGCTAGCCATGCGGGCATTCGCAAAATGCCCTTCCCCCATGCGGTGGCTCAAGCCCGCGGCAGGATTCGAACCATGGACCTGCTGCGCGGCAGTCCATAGCCAATCCCACTGAGCCATCACTGCTTCAAAAGAAGAAAGAGGTTAACCTTTTTAGTGTGCACTTTGATTACAGTTACCTAAACGTTCGACGATTGGTCTTAAACTGTGTTGTCCCCTGAAGCCCACAATTAATGCAATAATTTTAATAACTTACATATGTACGTTATTTAAATTACAATTAATTATTAAAATTATTAATTAACGTTAGACCCGTTCAGATGAGAACTGTCAGGGGGCGAAAAAATAAACTATTTCTAAAGATAACTAAATGGATACTACATACCTATACACTAGACATAATAATGAAATTTACACAGCTTATAACAATATAATATATATATACAGTAAAAAAACAATACATACACTCAATAAATACATATTCATATATACAAACACACATTCTTATCTGTCAGTAAGGTAAATTTACTCATAACTTTATGAATGCAACAACACAACAACAGTGATGGATAGAAATGAGATAAATATTTCTTGTGAAAGTTTTTCGGTAAAAAAGCAAAACCTAAAAACACGAAAAAATACATTTTTAAATAATTTGTAACATATTTTTTCTAATATATTTATTAATTATTTGTAGGAATTTACATAACATTTTATCAATCATTTATCACTGGCCTACAAAAAAATAATTTTAATAATTTGAATAATTAAAAAAAAAGCTCTGTTTGCATCTGTAGTCAGTAAAGTAGGTAGTATGAACTACATTGCTGCTACTAGATATTAGCTGACAGCTCTGGTTTACCTACAATTCTTATTTTAACTTTTTTATGGTTTTATTCAAAATCAGTCCATGTTATAACTATGTACTTTTATGACATTAATCGTATAAATTTATGATGGCAAGTAAGTCAAGAAGTTGCATTAACGATCCTGATATGTTGTGTTACATACTACTGTTCAAACTACTAGTACCTGTCATAATATATGTTAGTCTGTATTTTATATTCTATAGGTCAGTTGTATACACTAAGAATTACCGAAATAAAGATATTAATGTTTTATGATGTACCTAACAGATCAATATAAATGTTTGTTTTATTATATATAATCTGGGCTACAGATGATTCCACAGTAATATCCTCGCACCGTTTGTTTACGTTTACGTTATTGTTTTATTGGATCCCAAGTAAGGCGGTTAAAAACACAATAGGTAGGTAAATACTAGTGTTCCTACCTATACAATTATCGAAACGTTTTGAAGATCGATAATCTGATTTTTATTGTTTTGATTCAATGAATTCCCCGTGGGGTGCCGGACTAGAATGTCTCGTCGTATGAAGCGACTAAAGGTAAAATATCAGAATGTGGGCAGCAGCAACTTTTAAATAACTGAAGCAGTGATGGCTCAGTGGCATTGGCTGTGGACTGCCGCGCAGCAGGTCCATGGTTCGAATCCCGCCCAGAGCTTGAGCTTCACCGCATGGTGGAAGGGCATTTTGCGAATGCCCGCCTGGCTAGCGACCACCCTCAAGTAGAAAATCTGTCGCCAAGCACCTAACGGTGTGTTCCGGCAGCAGTCCTTGAGAGCCAGAAAAATTACAGGCTAATGAGACCTAACAACTGGACGTCTCAGTGTGACGGGCACAGTGCAATTCGTCGTCGACGAAATGCGTCTGTTATAGGCAGAGGTTAGTCCACTTAACATCAGGTGGGCCTCGGGCTCGTTCCGTCACAAAAACATAATAAAAAAAAAACTGATATCTTAATCTGCGATCCCCAAGACGCCTGCCAAGCGTGGGGATTATGACAAACCCCCCGTGACTGGGGGACGCTGTGTTCAGCAGTGGACTATCCGGCTGATAAAGATTCAATGAAAATCGTGAAATACCCATTTTATAAAGACGTATGAAAATCCTGCATAGGTACATCGGTTTCAACTGAGATGCAGTTCTAGCGTGGCAGTCTGTAATCATTTTTAAATGATTTCTGTAATGTTTTTAAATGGATTTTTAAGGACATGTTTGATAGTATTTTATTTGTTATTACAGAGCTAAAATCTTTAATTTAAATTAATATCCTATATAGTTTAAATAGTTCTTTAATAAGGACTTTAATTCAGCAAATTATAATTTTAGTAAGATTGGGACTGTCACTGCCACCCTAGTGTGGGATTCAGGGATACTTGTTAACATTATTTGTACCTAGCTTTATTTAAATTAGTAATACTCATAAATTACATGTAATTGTAGCCTAAGTTTTGGTATCAATAAAGTTTATTATTATTATTATTTCATTAAATTTAGACGTTCGACGTTCTTATGAATGCGTATGTGATTTCTGCAAAACATGTCGCAAAACCAAATGTAAGTACATAACTCAAATTGGCAAAATAGACTCAGCACGTTGTTCAACACTGTATTCAATTTCGTACTTTTTAACAAAAATGTTCACGAACACAAAGTGCTGCTTCAAACACTGCAAGCGACATCTCAATCTAATTTCAGAAATGAGTACAGACCGCTGAATTCAATTACGCTTTTTTACTTTCAGAAATAACCCAGACGTGTTTGTTCATTTTTCGTACAAATTAGTAGGACTAGCGTAAAATAAACACAGTGTCATAATAACTCAGTAAGTTTACTTCAGAATGAATCTTTAGATCAATGCTTAGCCAATATCTGATTTATTTTTCAGTGATTGAGAAACAAACAACGCATAGTGCTTTTTTATACAAAGCAAACTATTTCTTCATAAGGTTTTTATTCGATCAGATTTTGTATAAAGGATATATAAAGATATAAATGAGAATCAGTATAATTTATTTGGAAGCCGTACAAAATCAAAAAAATATAACTATACTAACTAGAACACCAGTTATCGCAGGTTTCATCAGATGTTCATAAATTCCATGTAGACGTCTGGAAGTCAGATCACAACCGTGCAATTATCATGGTATTTTCTGCCTCGCACTGCCCACTACTAGCTTTCATGTAAAGTGTTTCCGGACGACTTAGGAGTCTTCAAGAAGAGAGCATATTCCCTCTATAAAGGCCGAAAACGCACCATCGAGACCTCTGGTATTGCGGACATGCGTGGGTGAACGTGATCACCAGGTGGCCAACCTACTCGTTTGCCCTCGTATCACTTTAAAAATAAAAAATAATAGTCTCAGAAGACAAACTGCATTAAGTTTTACTGTGAGTTTTTCACACAGTGTTTTGGAAAGCAGTTCGGTATGCATGGGTTGTTGGTATAGGGTTCACGCCAGACCTAGTATTCAGGAACCGTGTTTCTATTCTGTAGTTGTTTTTTGGCGTTACTAACTTTGGCTTTAGCAGAGCAACGTTGTTTTTGTTTACGATCGAATTGGTTTCGCGAATTGCAGCTATCGTAGCAATAGTAGCCTTAACATGCAGTGGCAAAACGAGGAACTGAGGAAATTTGGTAAACGATATGTTAGGCCGTAACATGTAGATTTATTTGCATAACGGTGAGTGGTTAACGCAAACAAATTGCTTTTGCCACCTGATACTTGAAGTTGAATGTTCATAGAAAATTAATTAATAATGAAATTGAATACACGAAGCGGTGGTATTCCTCCAGAGAATCATGTCCCCTATGTAGTGCAGTAGTAGCATTGCACCTACACCAAAAATATACGCAGTGGCCCGCTTTCGTGATTGGAAAAGTCAGTGACTACCGAGAAGTAGTTGATAGTATTTAAAATCCTCTCTCTCTATATAAATAACCACTATCTACCAGTCTGAGAAAAATAGATAATACTACCCATCATAAGGTTGGGTTCTTTAGCACTCCGTACATGAAAACAGGAAGTCTCCGCTGTATGTTCGAACGTTCAACCGTACTTCTGTCTTTTAAAGGGTTTGTATCTTTATGACCATATACGAGTACCTACTCGGTACTAGGTGGCTAGTTAAAATTTTCACAAACTCTGTGTAGGTTTATTAAATAATAATAATAACATAAGGTTAAAAATAAAAGGGGGTTCTATACACAAACGTAATTTTTAACATTTAGTGTTATAGTTCTATCGAGTAAACTGTAATGTATACAATTGCCAAAATTTGTGTGAGTATAATCCAATATCTAACTATTTACAATAAATAATAAAAACTTAGGCTAAATGAGGATCAAAAATTGCTATGTTGCCGCCGTCGAGCTGTCGAAAAATATGACGATATTTTCATAATTATATCTCTTTAGTTCCGCAAACGGGGCTGGCTGGGGTGTCGAGGTTTTGCTCATGACCCCTACGATTTCTCATGCGACCACTATAGCACGGTTACTCTCACTGCTTAGGTTTCTTCTTTAGCTACTCTAAGCAGTATATACATTGCACTTTTGTGCTCCTTGAGATTCATCCTTTTCTACTTTATATTATTTTTAATGACTTATCGCTCGACAGTTCTCAGGAATATCAGAGGACTCTTCCTGCATGTGGTCACGGGGCAGGGAGCGCCAGGTCTTTTTGGCGTCCGGCGGCCGCGCATGTTGTGGTGCGATTCCGTGGAGGTGAGTGTGTGGGCCGTTGAGACGATGTTTTGCTGATTCCGAACCAATACGACTTCGGAGCCTTCAAGAAGAGAGCATATTCCCTCTATATAGGCCGGCAACGCACCATCGAGACTTCTGGTATTACGGATGTGCTCGGGCGACCGTGATCACTTACCACCAGCTGGTGGTAAGTGATCACGTGAACCCTCGATGTACGAGTTCAACTTGCACTTGCTAGGCTTCATTTTAGTTCTACGTTTTGAGTAATGCATACAAAATATTTTCTTTTCATCTCTATTGATATGTTCTTCAGTAGCGTTATTATATTCGCGTTATGATGGTGAACTATCAAGCCATTATTTACAAACATGACCTAATTAAAATCACTCTAGATCTTAAAACATATTACTACTTCAGTTAATATTTAGTTAAGTAACCAGAAACCTATTACAAAATCACGAAGCTGATACCAAGCCGTACAAATTAAATTAAGTTTTCATTAATAATCATTCGCTGGAACCAGCCTCATACTCGTAGATTCCAATATTACTTGGTTATATTATATACATGAATGGTTTAATAAGTTATCATTTTCTTACACAAGTAATCAACCAACGACCTAATAGATAGAATTTATGCCTAAAATTGTATTAGTAATTAAAATTTAGATACTTAGCTTGAATTATTAGCAATTAAAAGTTATTAGGAAATGTTATACATTTAATCATACACATGCCTTTTAATAAGGTAAAATTTTTTTATTATCACAATACATTTAGATACTTAGATAAATAAAAGATTCATTCATGTTTAATTTATATAACGCTTACCTATTATATACCCTAAACATGGTGCACATTGTGCCTTAGATAATTATCAAGTTAATAATCAAAGGCTTGCGGCTTGTTATTGACAGCGGCTGCAGCTCAAGATGAGACGGGCTTACACCTCGTTTTATATTGAAATTGTAGTAAAAGAACCTCAAGTTTGCAATTGCTGCGCATAAAAGACGTAGTACAAATTATTAGTCTTTTCTCGAGCTTTTGAATACGTTTCGAAGCGCTCGTAAACTAGCTCGCTAAGTCGTTCCTAACCGATCAAATAAGTTAAGGAACGCTGTGGTCATGATTTGGATGGGTGCCTGCTAGTGACTACCTAATGCAATAGTAGTAATACCTACTACTAAGCCCTTCCATGCTTAGGGCACGTTAGCCATCCCGGTTATGACAACCGTTATGTCGTAGGATAGCAGTATTTATAGCATTGTGGCATTTTGCGAATGCTCGCTTGGCTAGCTACCACCCTTAAGTAGAAAATTTGTCGCCAAGTAACGAACGGTGTATTCCAGCAGCTATCGACTTCAGAGCCAGTAATTCTAGGTTACCCTGAACATCTCCGACCACATCATCACTTACCGACATGTGAGATTGTGGTCAAAAGCCCGCCTATCGGCTATAGAATAAAATAAAAATCTTTTACTTTTGTTTCGCCTGACTCCGTATGACCGAAACTAGCTTACTCATTGAAGTGGAACTCAGCACTTACTCTGCTTTATGAGCTTTTTAATATGTAGAAAAAAAACTATATTTTTTTATGTGATTGTTTTTGGAACAAGAACGAGACCCTCGTGATGTTAAGCGGTAACCTCTGCTATAACAGATGTATTTCGTGACAAGTGATAAACTTCACTGCGTTCGTCACATTGTGATATACAATAGTTCAGTCTCATTTGCCTGTCATTTTACTGGTTTTCGAGGGCTGCTGCCAGAGCACATTGTCAGGTGTTTGGCGATAGATTTACTATTTAAGGGTGATAGCTAGCCAGGCAAATATTCGTTAAATTTCCTCCTATCATGCGTTGAAGCTCAACCGACGGCGATAGGGAACAAACCATAGACCTATGACACCGAAGTCTATAGCTATAACCGCTCGATCCATGCATGTACCGTATCAATTAGAAGAACTAAGATGTTTTACATTATAATATGCATAATATACTGTTATTCTGCAGAATAAGTTGTATAGGGAGGGTATCAGGAAAATAGGTATGATCTATAGGGGCACTAATTTAAGCATCTTGGTCTTGCAACATAACTCATATTATTGTCGTTTTACTAACTGGTCACTACGCCAGGACTCTACCAGGTATCCAATGAGACATACTACGTAGCTGAAATCAAAGTTAAATTGCATGTATGAACAAACCTATAATAATTTAACCTTATGTTAGATATGAAAGTGTATCTTTAGAATTAATTTATTCAATACATTTTAACTCACTTTGTATTTAAGATTACTATAAAAATAAACCATTTTCTCAACTGTAAAGTATGAAACGTAATTTCTTTTTATTTACTTGAAAGACATAGGTTTTTTTTATGAATTTATATATTTCTGTTTTGTATTTGATTTTGATTTCAAAGATAGATTTTGATTTAAAAACTAAACTATAGAATTTATTATAATGAAATTACAAAAAAATCTAATTTGGTTTATAAATGGCGGAGTACAGATTAGGTTTATACCAAGTGTTTGTTACTGATTAATCAGGTACTGTATTGCTTACTAGGATTCTTCATTCATTTATTGCGTGATTTATGTGTAAGGAGCAGTAATATCTTCACACTTTTTCACCTCATACACTCGGAAAGGCTTTCGAAATCTTTACTTTTTTTTGTTATCATTCGAAATCTTCGTTTAAAAATGCTTTTTATCTGACTTCCAAAACAAGCAAGGTTCGTGGTTTAAACATTTCACTGGATTATCCAATTTGAATAGTTCTGTTTTATTGAGAAGAGTATACCTCCAAGTCCCATTTTAATTTCATCAACATAGGTCAACATACTTTTTCAGTTAAATTCAATAAACTGACAAATGTATTTAATTGCATTAAATTTAATTGTATTTAATTGCCATCCATTTACCAATATGCCTGTACCTTGATGAATTATTAGTAATGCCAAGTTTTGACGATGATGACCTGTATTGAAAGAAAGTGACAATTGATCTTGTAAGTATTGAAGCATACCCCGAAAATAATAAAAAGATTTACTCCGCGGATTACAATTCAAAATCTTTATTCTCGTTGTAATTGTATAAAAAGATTTGATTATAAAACGTAGCCTGGATATTTAATTTAATGTAACTGACCTTGCAACGAAGGTGCTGGATGACTTCATCATAACCATTCGGATTTTTAAAAATAATTGAATGTAACTCGCCATAGTTTTACCGCTTAAATTTATTCAGAAAGTCAACAATTTTGTAAAAAAACAATCTAATAAGGTTCTTGGAATTAGAAGCGTTAAATCACCATATTGTTTTAAAACAGACGTATCTGTATAGAGGCTACGAGTCGTCTGCAGGTGTAACCACAATTCACTATCTCACGGACACTGAACACAGCCCCTACGAACGGCTTGTCTGTTGAATACATATCGACCCCTTCTTGCACAAGAAATAATATGTGTGAATAAGTTGTAAGAAAGAAGGCAGTACCTATTTATATTATTGTATGTAGATATTGTGATGAAAGTCTCATAAATAATATTATATAGGTATACATTCATTCTGTTCCAGTAACGAGAACATTCTTCACGAATTTCGAGGAAACGAAATCCAGGGCACAACGAGCACCTGTGGCAATATGAACACTAAGAAAAGCTTTCTTCTTTATGCACAGACCATCAAAAGTCATAACCTAGTCTTTTAAAACCATTTCGCAAAAAACAAAACAATCGGTCCATGCATGTGTGCGAAATGTTAAATTGCATGAAAGTTGATATAATTTTAACACATTTAGAACCTAGATAGGTATCTTATTATTGTTTGAACCGATATTTTTAATATCTCAGAATTAGTTCATTTTTGTGTCATTTCAGAAATATGTTTCATATATACAGTTAAACCTTGCCTATCATAGTTTTTCTAAACTATGCCATAACTTGTGATGAAGTATTCTCACAAATTAATTAGACGGGGTTTGCCATAATCCCCACGCTTGGCAGGCGTCTTGGGATCGCAGTTTAAGGTATCAATTCCGCAGGCGCTGCGGCCCATCTTCCGGTACTTTACCTTTAGTCGCCTCTTACGACATCCACAGGTAGCGATGGGGGGTTACATTCTAGCCCGGCACCCCACGAGGAATTAATATATCATTAACATATTTTTCTGTGTATTATTACATTTGTTCTTAAACTCTTCTTATAAAGGTAAAATCCAATTAAGAACTTAAATTGTAACTAATTAAATTAAAGTATTAGATGTTTATATATTATATTTTTTAATTAAAATTAATATTATAAAACCAGACTGATAACAATTCCATGTAATGAAATAAATGAATAACTACAATGACTAACGCACAGTAGATATGATTAAGTATAGAAATTAATTTAATGTTCAACTTAAATATAATTTAGTAATGGAAATTCAATTACATTATAGACTAGTCTGTAAACCAAGGTTATTAACTAATTAAGCTATCACCGCGCCAGACATGCCCTCTAAATAAACGGCATCAATGTCTGGTGTCATAAACAAGAAACATGCCTTGCTTACTAAATTATTATATTGGGTACAACTCTGTAAAATAACACTTTTATAGCATGTGAAGTCAGACGTGAAGATAATTAGATAATAGTGCTGATTCTACCTAGCTATATATAATACAAGCAAACAAGAGTATTCTTCTAAATCGAAATTATCAAAATTAACGTTAGATACGAGTACCTATTTTAATATTGTTATGTTTGCAATAACGCCTGCTATGCGGATTACATTACAAAATATACGTTAGGAAGAAATAATAATAATAATAATTCCTCTCGTTTATTTGTAATTTTATAATGTTATCCGCATAACAGGCGTTATTGCGCAAACATAACAATATTAAAATTATAAGGTTGCGTCATCATTTACAAGTATTAATTTTGCAATTGGTTTTATAAACCTACGTTGTAATACAACGTAAGTTGAAAAATAGATGTCGCTCCATCCCAATACGATGGTTAAAGAACGATAGGAAAAATTTGAGTTAGTTATTAAATTGTCATGTTAGCTCAATTGGTAAGAGCATACTCCGGCAAAACGGGTGAATGGACGCGGGTTCGAATCCCGCACATGACTTAAATTTTTCCTCTCGTATATTTGTATTTTTTTAATGTTAGATACCTATGTTAAACAGGCTTTTGTTTCAATCGCACAGATTTAATTTTGGATGTTCGTTAATTTTGATACACCTATCTACCGACGAGCATAAAGAAATTACACAATAACACCTGCTAAGTGAACAAGCTTAGAAAAGTCGTCATCACCAACAGCTATCTAAGTCCACCGCTGAACAAAGGTTTCCTCCATAAGAGTGGGATTGCTTTAATTCACTCATTTCATTCTTCATTGTTCACTTGAAACTCATTCTTCATTCTCGCTTGGCAGGCGTTTTGGGAATCGCAATGTAGTAAGCAGTTCTTTGAATGCACTACTTTGATTCATTATTATTATTACACAGATTACATTACTTACTTACACTACCTTCTGGTATTTTCCCCTTCGTCATCTCTTACTACTGCCACAGGAAGGTACGGAGGCGTGCAATAAAGACCCGACCCCCACGAGTTACTAAATTACTACATCAAAATTACTAATACTTCTTCCCGTTCTTAAGAAAAATACCTTGACTGAAAGATCGATGGACAAAAAAGTGTTACTATACAGGATATTCTTTTATTCTTTCACGTTACGTACTTTTTGTAAAAATAGAGATACTAGCCAATCTTAACTACTACGACTACTTTCCTTAGGGAAGTAGTGATGAAAAGTGAATCAATATCTCTATCAATATCAAGAATAAATCCTAAAAAAACCTTTAAAACAGTAATATTCAACACGTAAAAACGTACACGCTTGTTTGCATCGCTTCTTATTTAATATTACTTATTAAGTTGGTAAAAAATGCTTTACATTAATACAGATCTGACAGAGTGGATAAAAATCGTCGAAATTCTGTTACAGCGTAGCTTCAGAACTAAACCCGCGTCGTGTTTTGTGTCAAAACAACCACTGTCAAATGTCAAGTGACCACGACATCGCGTCCAACGCAGACCCGACAATCTAAACGGATACAACTGCGGTGTGATTGTTTATGTATAGCACGCTATCGGTGACGCAACACTAGTGGTAATTTATAAATTTAGGCTCACGCCTAGGACCACCTGATGTTAAAAGTCTCTTGTGCCTGTAATTTAATATTTCATATTTTTTATTACTTAGCTCGATGTACATATTAAAAAAAACATCTCAAAATGTTTGTTAGGACTAGCAGAAGTCAACCCTAAAGGGTTGTTAGCTAGCTATTTATAAATTAGCTAGTTATTTATAAATTATCCCCTATCCAGGAGAAATACATACTGTATATATATATGTATATATATATTGCACGTAGAACACTCGAAAACCGTAGGTACCACGGGAGATTTTAATCACTCGTAGAACCCAGATGTTCTATGAGGTGTTTTACGGGCAAGTACCGAGATTGTCCACTGCTGTGCGTGTCCTCTATTAAGGGTTTTTTTTATTGTATTGTGACGGGACGCATATGTGGCCCACCTGGTGTTAAGCGGTAACCCCTACCTGTAACAGATACATTTCGTCACAAGTGACGAATATCGGTATGTAATTATAATACAAATTCCCTGCGACAAGATGCTATTTGCATTTGACTGAAGTAAACTTTTGTAGGTTATTATAAAAAGTCTAAAGTTAAATTTCGTAAAATACTGACTAAATAGTTAAATACTCAAAAAAGTCTTTACAAATTCATTACTATTGAGTAATGAAAATGTATTCGTATCATCATCACTACATAGCATAAAACAAAGTCGCTTCCCGCTGTCTGTCTGTCCATATATATGCTTTCATCTAACTATGCACAGGATTTTATGCATGTTTTTTTTTTAAAGTTGAATTAATTCTTGAGGAAGGTTTATATTGCATAATATAGTAGAGAAACACGAATAATATAACAGGTTTCTAATATGATGCCGTAAATAAACACATTTTTCTGCGCTTACATTGCAATCGCTGGCGGAACCCTACGAACTAGATCAAAATAATGTACTACAGTATTATCTGAAAAAGATCTACAAATAAGTCTGCAACGGTATATGTCTATATCTTAGAGATAACCCACAATAACCATGTTTTATCCTTTTCTTTTTACGAGAAATAATGGCTTATGTATGAAGCAATTTTAAGCAATACAGCATTAATCCTTATCAAATTAAGGGCCTTAAATAGATTGTGCATTTAATATAGGTCATATGGCCTTTTACAGCATGCAATTTTAATGAATATTTTCGAAGATATAACACATTTAAAATCCACCTAAACTTTGTAATGGCGTTTGCTGGTAAAATCACTAAATACTTTCACAATACGAGTAGAGTGCACAATACTCACCGGATGTGGTACCGGAGAAAATGTATTGATTTCCCGAACTACTCTGATACCATCGAATTTACCATTCTAATTTAAACGCGTACAGTTTCCAGTAAAGGTATCTTTTGCAATGACCATTAATAAATTGCAGGGTCAAACTTTCAACTTTGCAGGCTTAGATTTGAGCGTTGAGTGTTTTTCACATGGCCAATTATATGTCGCTCTTTCAAGATTAATTACGTTATGCATCTACCGGTTTAGTTTGTCGTTGAAGGGCCGGCCACAGATTCCGGCGATGCCCTTGTTGTTTTAGTTAGAGCCTCCACGACCTCTTCTTTTCTGTTTTGTATAGCATTTTTAGGTTGTAGTCGACTATGGTTTTACAGTTAGCCTCCGTTGCCCGCCTGACG
This sequence comes from Plagodis pulveraria, assembly GCA_963890685.1. Classification (NCBI taxonomy): domain Eukaryota; kingdom Metazoa; phylum Arthropoda; class Insecta; order Lepidoptera; family Geometridae; genus Plagodis; species Plagodis pulveraria. Next base: position 8,545,324 of record OY982962.1, on the reverse strand, counting down.
AATCCTCCAATGGCGTCCGAGCTGTCGTCGGTATAGTAAACGCAGCATTTTATATGGCGTGACACTGCTACTACCGCATGAGAAACGCTGTCTCGGAGCTTGGTGACTCTTTCCCTCATCTGTATCATCTGATCTCCGATTACCGACTCATAAGTCAAACCCTGCGCTTCGTGTACGGTTAAGGTGCAGGACTCTGAACCAGACCCATATCCTTTGCAAACGTGAGAAAGAAAACATGTTTGTACTGTCTAATGATGAAAAAGCTGAAAAACGTTGTATATAAAGATATTTTGAAGTATATTTAATATCAATACTGCACCCGTGCAAAGCCGGGGCGTGTCGCTAGTAGGTAATACAAAGCAGCTCAGCTCATAAAGATACTAGATTTTACAAAGAGATAGATGACTTTGTTCACTGTGGGACCGGAGTTTCTAATTAAAGTCGCTTGTCAGGTTTATTCTTACTTACAAATGCCGTTGCTACATTTCTCATGTTTGTTTTACTGAAGACTTTGCAACTCTTTTAATTTAACTCATTTTGTAGTGATTTTACGACATAGAAGCAGTGATGGCTCAGTGGCATTGGCTATGGACTGCCGCGCAGTTGCAGGTCCATGGTTCGAATCCCGCCCAGAGCTTGAGCTTCACCGCATGGTGGAAGGGCATTTTGCGAATGCCCGCCTGGCTAGCGACCACCCTCAGGTAGAAAATCTGTCGCCAAGCACCTAACGGTGTGTTCCGGCAGCAGTCCTTGAGAGCCAGAAAAATTACAGGCTAATGAGACCTAACAACTGGACGTCTCAGTGTAATGGGCACAGTGCAATTCTTCGTTGACGAAATGCGTCTGTTATAGGCAGAGGTTAGTCCACTTAACATCAGGTGGGCCTCGGGCTTGTTCCGTCACAATAACATAAAAAAATAGAGTTCTAGTAAAAGATTGTATAGTTATTGTATTAAATTTCAGTATATGCTAATTCTGTAAAAAAAAATATGTTGATAGGTTAGCCTATGACCACTATCTCACCTCAAGTAAGTGATGATGTGAGCGAAGATGCTATTCAGGCTAACCTAAAATTACTGGCTCTCAAGGACAGCTGCCGAAACACACCGTTACGTGCTTGGCGACAGATTTTCTACTTGAGGGTGGTAGCTAGCCAGGCGAGCATTCGCAAAATGCCCTACCACCATGCTATAACGACTGCCATCCTAAGACAACAACAGGGACCGACGGCTTAACGTGCCCTCCGAAGCACGGAAGCGTTATGTAGTAGTGACACTAGCGGCACCTATCCAACTCATGACTGCGGCGGACGTTGCCTAACTTTGCTGATCGGTTAAGAATAGCTCAGTAAACTGCGCTACGAGCGCTTCAAAAAAATCATCTTCAATGATACAAAAAATTATACTACTATCTACTGGAGATAGAAAATCTGTCTATGCCCGATTCTGTCATCAGTCGAATTCGAGAAATAACATAGTCATATTACAAAACATCTAACTGAAAACGTTACTGGCACAGGCGTAATAATAATGGTGGATTAGATTAGTTAGATATTTCTATTTAACAACTTGGGAATATAATAACTCTTACAATAAGCTCCTTATTTTGAACAACTTTAAAAAGTATGTACTAAAACGTAAGGAATTACATCTTTGTTGTTTTATAACTGTTTTATGGGCGAACTATTACAATTATATCTATTATAGTTAAATATTTAAATGTTGCTGTATTACTTTTACTGTACTGTATCAGCCGGACTATCCACTGTTGTACACAGCATCTTTCATTATGCAGTGGTTTTGCCATAATCCCCACGCTTGCGTATTGGGGATCGCAGTGTGAGATATCAGTTCCTCAGAAAGCGCTGCTGCCCACCTTCCGGTGTGTTACCCTTAGTCGCCTCTTACGACACCCACGGGTAGAGATGGGTGGGGTGACGTTATAGCCTGGCACCCCACGGGCAACTGTTTTCATCACGGTGTCACTATTACTACTGACTAATTTTTACAACTAATTGTTCACTAATGCCAATTTTGAGAGAAATACGCAGTAAGGAGCCTCAGGGTCCTTTGGTAGGGTAAATTTAAGAAAGTTATTAAATTTGACATGCACGCATTGACATTACTAAAGATTTCTTACCGAACTGCTTGTGATTTCTATTTATGCATGGTAATAATGTATGTGTTTACCCGTACAAAAGCTATCTGATGCGCAAGTTAAGAAGCTTTTAGTCAAGTTACTAGAAGCTATAAGCCATGGGCCTCGAGCGCTTAGTCGATCAATTAGGCACAAGCAAAGCTAAATAACAGAGTAATTGCTCAAGGGAAATTAAGATGTGCGGTCTATAATAGTTAGCGTCAAAGCAGTTTTGTGAGAACTTCGCTTAGTTTTAGTGTACAGGGATATGTAAGCCCAATGACACAACCTTTTTATATCGTGTATTGCTCTGAAATGGCCTACTTATGGCACTTGAGACTTACTTATATCGAGGGTATTCTGGCAGAACCAAATAAATGCAAAAAAATTAAAAAATTAGCTATAAACATAGGATACTTAGTTTTCGTCGCATTTTTTATCTGGTAAAACCATATAGCTGCCGAAGCTTTAACAACGGTTTTTTTTCTCTGATAAAGAAAATAACTAGCATTTTTTGTCTATAAATTTAAAAGCAAAAGGTGATATGGGCTCTTTAAAAGGTAAATAAAAAGTTTCTTACAGTGAAAACGTAATACAACAATTTATTTTCTTTACTCACAAAAGCGCTTATAGATATTTGGGTTTTGTATTAACAGGTAAAAAAGAATAATTATTAGAAACTAATCATATTTGATTCTCATTAGTAAAACGAACTGTGTTCTTTGTTAATAAGCCTTTTTTCTGACACTTGCTCAGGTCAAAATAGAAACCAATATGTGGCAGCAATTCTTTTGTGGGCTGTTCAGAATATTGAACACTTACAGATTATAGAGCAAAAATTTTTAGAATCAGGACATACATTCATGGAGGCCGATTCTATGCACAGTGCTATTGAATCACAAAAGAAAGAAACATCAGTATATTCAATGCAAGACTGAATTTCAATATGCGAACGTGCAAGGCGTAGGAAAATACATACTGTTCAACAGAAGAAGATAGTCAAGGAGCCATACAAAACAAAAGAGTTTAAATACCATGAGTTTTATGATCTAAAAGATCTGGCTTCTAAGATTATTCATAACAAAGATAAGGACAAGGAAGGAAATAAAGTACAGTGGCTTAAAATCAAACGACTAACGTTTGTAAAGAAGGAGAAAAGAATTTACTTCAATTATGACATGAGTGAGACTTTTAATTACATTGATGTTACTGGTAAAGAAGGAAAAACTAGAGCTATACGAACAAGAAGAAAGGAACAAAATGAATTTCCAACTGAGTTAAAAAAAATGTATAAAGAATCATTACCTATATCCGAAGCAAAAACACAGGATTTACTAAATTTGGTTAAAAAAAACATAATAAGTACCAGAAGAATTTGCCTTGGTATAAAAATCTGAAGACGGTTAGTGTTCCTATCGAGGCTGAAGAGGAGAATGAGCTGATGTCGTGCGAGGAAACTCCTTAATTCCTATATTCGTATTTTTTTTCTGCATAATATTTTCAAGTGCTATTTCTCTACAGAATTAAACTGTTTAAAGTTAAGAAAGCTTACAATAAATAAAATAAATATCGCGTATTTGTTTCTTTAATGCAGTAATTCCCACAACATTTACAGGTAGAAACAGATAACTGAGATAAAACATATTCTACCGCCTTAAGTGGAATATTATTTCAATTTATTTTAACATCAACTTATTTAATATGGGACAGTGAACTGTTCCTAATATAGTAGGTAAAGATTAACGTGTGTTTAAGAGATTTACAGCTTAGTAACGTATTTCAGGTAAAACAAAATAACTGCAATACCTTCACGCCAACTTTCACCTTTTTTAAACTTTTTATGACAATTATTGCATAAATTATTGTATCAAGACAGTTTTAGATAATGTATCTATGTACTAATAGTAAAAAAAAATGTAATTATGCTTCGTCATTGACATAATGATCGTCCAAAACTTTAAATCTATTTTTCTCAAAATAACAAAATTGCTACTTATCTGGTTCTCCCAGAATACCCTCGATATATATGTACTGCTTTTATTGTAGTAGCTGTAGTGTTGTATACAGTTTGTAGTATTTTGTTGATAAAGGCATAGTATATATTCACTTTGTCGGTGTAAATTTAAAGCATATAAAATGTCTCAGTACCAAATCATCTCCCGGTAAATTTGTTTCACTATAAGCTAATTTAACTAGCGGCCCGCCCCGGCTTTGCACGGGTATTTAACGTATTTTTTGATAAAAGTCTATAACCTATGTTCATCAGGGAAAATGATGACAACTGTTTTTACAGTGTGAAAGAATTTTGTAAAACATCAATTTTAAGTATACTTAATAAATACTACACAAAAATTTGCACGTCTACTTGCAGACTAAATACATTGTATCCTTAACCATTATTATATGATCTTATGTGACATGTATTTTAGCAAATAAATGATTTGATTTGATGTTCTTATGGTGAAAGAATTTTTCAAATCGGTCCATTAGATTTTATGTTTATTCGCTACATACAAAAATACAAATCTTTCCTATCTACTTATATACTTATAAAAAACTGTAACAGATCCAAAACTGTACATGGCAGATATTTTGAAAAAAAAATTAAGAGCACTGTGTGGCTGACATTTATGCCAAAACTGTATTTTGATTTATTTTTGTCAGTCTGTATGTCTGTTTGTGTGTCTGCATCCCGGTCACATATCACTCCAAAATTACTGAACGGAATTCGATAAAACTTAACATGATTTGAGTTCATACTACGAAGAACAAGGACATTGCATACTTCTTACCCCGAAATTCAGCACAGTTCCCTGGGGAAAGGGGACGAAAGTCAAAATGTACACTTAGTTGTAATTTTTATAACGCGTAGTCCGATATCAATTATTATTTTTTTGTTAGAATAGTGACTAGTAAGCACGGCACCCCACGGGCAGCCATGCACCCCACGGGCTGCCCGGCACAAAGGACCCCAAATAAATAGATTTAATTAACGCACAAAGTACTCTGCTTTAACATTTATTGTGCGAACTGCAAAGGAATTTTCTGAGTTACCTACTGTCTTCTGGAAAATACAACCTGGGAGTTTTCAAATCCAAAGTAAAAAGCTCTTATCTGAGCTATGCTTTACTAAGAGTGCTTCACCGCAGACCACAGCGTTGCTAAATATGAGATAAACAGTGCTCAAATGTGAATAATTAGTCTGCAAGACGCTTTTGAAGCGCTCGTAGCGAAGTTTACTTGGCTGTTCTCAACCGATCAGCAAAGTTAAGCAACGTCGCGCGCGGTCATCAGTTGGATGGGTGACCGCTAGTGACATTACTACTGAGCGCTTCCGTGCTTCGGAGGGCACGTTAAGCCGTCGGTCCCGATTGTTGTCTTAGGATGGCAGTCGTTATAGCATGGTGGTAGGGTATTTTGCGAATGCCCGCCTGGCTAGCTACCACCCTCAAGTAGAAAATCTGTCGCCAAGCACCTAACGGTGTGTTCCGGCAGCTGTCCTTGAGAGCCAGTACTTCTAGGTTAGCCTGAACAACATCTTCGACCACATCATCACTTACCATCAGGTGAGATAGTGGTCAAAGGCTAACCTATCGAGCATAAAAAAAAAAAAAAAAAAGTACGGCAATCGCGAACTAAGCCGCAGGAACAGCTATAGTTTATAATATTAGTATAGAAGTATAGGTAAGCAATATTAACAAGATTATAAGAAAAAAATAAATTTTGGTCACAAAAACATGTATTTATTTATGTGATCATGACGGAACTAGCACGAGGCCCACCAGATGTGCGGTGAAAGTAGTAACAAATTGCACTGCACCCTTCACCCTGAGACATACAGTTGTTAAGTCTTATGTGCCTATAATAGCCTTTATTACATTAGCCAAATTCTTCCCATTGTACTCGTACAAAGCCTGTTTGTTTACAATAAATTGCTCTGAGGTGAATTAGAAATGATACTTCAACAACGACGCTTTTCCTTTTAAAATCTTGTTATGGTGACAATTCTTTATAAAATTATTGTGCTAAGTTTTTTAGAGAGCAGTAAACCCATTAATAGAACGGAAAATAACATCGTAAAAGTTTCGTAAGAAAGTCTAAAGAAAGGTATAATAAGACAGTTCTCGACGTAAAACCGCGAAGAGCCATTCCAGAAGTTTTTCACATTCGTTCTACCTTCATTTTATATTCTTAATGGACTCACCTGCGGCTGCGACTTCGCGTAATACCTAGAAATTATGAATATTTCCAGTCTTATATTTTAACTGAGTGAATTAAAGTGCTCTTCTTGCTTACTGTGTACGAGACTGGCGAAAGTTGGTTTAACTTTACACAGTTGGTTAAGTAACGGGGAAACAATGTTGTAGTTCAACACTGTAAAGTTTTAACCCAGATGGATGTTAAAATCGTTTCTAAGAATTGGTTTAATGGAATATATATAATACGGCGGCCGAGACGTAATAGCTATGTACCGCCGCGCCGCAGTACCCTGATTCGATGCCCACCGCTGGCTTAAGCTGCACCGCATGGTGGAAGGGCATTTTGCGATTGCCCACCTGGCTAGCTACCACTATCAAGTAGAAAATCTGTCGCCAAGCACCTAACAGTGTGTTACGGCAGTAGTCCTTGAGAGCCAGTGAAATTACAGGCACATGATAGTTAACAACTGTCTCAAAGTGACGGGCGCAGTGCAATTCGTGACTTGTGATGGAATGCATCTGTTATAGGCAGAGGTTAGTCGGCTAACATCAGGTGGGCCTCGAGCTTGTTCCGTCATAATAACATAAAAAAAACGTATTTTCAACAGCTTGATACAAGGGCAGTGTCATTTGGCAAGACTTTACCCACTACTTTCATATAGGTACTTAATGAGTTTTGATAGATCGAACTACTTTTTCATATGTTTTGATTGACTCCACAATACCACTATGATAGCAGTTAATAAAATACTTTATTAAATAAACTATACCCTTTGACAAGCAATTAGTCCAGACTAAATTAATTTTAAGTACGCTCGTTAGGGTATGAAATTAAGAACCAGGTGTAAGGTTCAACACCCGTTTCACCCAGAACTAAAGACGAAGTGAAATCTTTGCCAGTAACTGGATGCTCTGAAAAGTATTGCTTATGTTCCAGCTAAAACCATCCCACGGGCACTGGCGGGGAATTTTCATGAGCACTTACATGTAACGAGCTGCGTAAATACTGAAAATAGTGCTGGGAGAAAAATGGCTGGTTAACGGATAGCAACTGAAACTATGTCTACAATATTACAATATTCTTACCTGTATCTCATATTTGTGGAGCTGGTACAAAATGTGTCCCCAACCAATAAAACGGACAACATAAGGAAATAAACTAATAATACGCTTTCGTTAACAACACAGAACTTCAGTTTCAAAGCCAAGCCTGACGCCAAAATAAATGTGTTTAGTAGTAATTAAAGCTTTTAAAAGTCGTAGAAGGGTTTGATTTATACTATATGGCAGCGTATTAAATAATAATGACTATAGCTGGTAAAATTTCAAGTATGTTTTAAGCATCTTTTCAAGGCACGCACTCTAAATCCTTAAATTTAAATGATTCTGAGTTTGACTCCACGAGTCCATGACAATATGTTGTCCATATCATATCGTTGAGTACACGTATGTGTCTTAAATAAATCCACGATATGTACCAATTATTCATTTTCTTCTTTGGAAGAGCTTATCTAGTAAGCATACGCTGAGACGCCTAAATGTAGATGGCACTCATCACAATAGTAATTATTGCTAATGTTGATCAACTAAGATTAGCGATATACCTGTTGCTAACACATTTTAAAGAATGTGAAAAATATGATACGCAGCACAAATCAAACAAAAGGTTCAAAAATCTACTTTAACAGTTTTATATGTGAAATAATTTTTAGAAGATAAAACCACGAACACGATTTTGATCGCAAAGGGCCAGCACGGTGCGGACTTTCACAAGTTATTTCACACTTGCCAGTGTCGGACATTGGTATATTTTTCCTTGGGCTAAACAACAATAGTGATAGTTCTTTTAAAATCACCACCATCTAGTTACTAGAAACCACTAAATGTTTTTATTTTTTATGCCTGGTAAGTAAGCCTTTGACCACTATCTCACCTGATGGTAAGTGATGTGTTCGAAATTTTTTGTCAGGCTAACCTAGACGTACTGGCTCTTAAGGACAGTTGCCGGAAAACACCGATAGGTGCTTGGCGACAGATTTTCTACTTAAGGTACCACCCTAGGCTAGCCAGGCGGGCATTCGCAAAATGCCTTACCACCATGCTATAACGACTGCCATCTTAAGACAACAACCGGGACCGACGGCTTAACGTGCCCTCCGAAGCACGGAAGCGCTCAGTAGTAATGTCACTAGCGGTCACCCATCCAACTCATAACTGCGGCGGACGTTGCTTAACTTTGCTGATCGGTTAAGAACAGCTAAGTAAACTTCAAATGTGTTTTTCAATTAGATACATCCGTAAGTGTTACAGCCATCACTATAACGCCAGGTCAGTAATAAGAGTATGTTCATGCTCGTAATATCCTGAGCACCCGCTCTAGAGTTTCGTCTAACATTATATTATGCGCTAAGGTTACACCTCAATATTTATCATAATAACTTGGCTCAGTAATAAAACACGGGACTAGCTGTGTATTTTTCACTAGATGGATACGATAGCTTTGAACCCATTTGAGTTTTTGGGATAGTAATATGTTTAGTCAGCCAGAAAGTACAACAGTAAGGTAAAATAAGTAAAAGTCAAACCAGAATCCGTTCACAAGTTAGCACTCGATAATAAGTGTTTTTTTTTTTTTATATTCCTGATAGGTTAGCCTTTGACCACTATCTCACCTGAGGGTAAGTGATGATGTGGTCGAAGATGTTGTTCTCGCCTAACTATTCTAACCTAGAATTACTGGCTCTCAAGGACAGCTGCCCGAACACACCGTTACGCGCATGGTGACAGATTTTCTATTGGTGGTAGCTAGCCAGGCAGGCATTCGCAAAATGCCCTACCATCATGCTATATCGACTGCCATCCTAAGACGACAACCGGGACCGATGGCTTAACGTGCCCTCCGAAGCATGGAAAAGCGGATTTGAGCGGATAATAAAATTGTGTACATATATACTCAAATTTGCGTCAAGTTTTCTGTCTGCTCTATGTGTCAGTTTTTGTTGTTTTCCTTACTACGAGTTCCTTTACTTCAAAAGCGATGGTTAAAGAGCATAAACAAATTGCCCCCATGATTTGACTTTATTCTACCAAGAGGCGGATGCTTAAGACGGGAAGGAAGTCTCGAATTTTCATACAAAAAGAGAAAACGTTTCTCTCCCCCTAAAACAACTCCGATTTTGATGATTTTTGGAAATGTTATAGATGTTATCAAAATCTAGGTTTATAGGTTTTGATTTTTATCATTTTATTAATGGAATTTGAATTAATGAGTATTTAAATTCCGATCTTTTCTCAAAACTTGTTTCTCTAGTTGGTGAATTGTTTATATGAAAACTAATGATAAATAAAGAAAAAGGAAAACCTATAAACCTAGTTTTTTCTGTCAGTTATAAAATAAGACCAAAATTTTTAGTATTGATAAATATTTACTATAAGAGAAACGTTTTCTTCCAGAACGCAAATTATGCGGAAATTCTAAGTCAAAACTTGAAGAAGCTGCAATTGTCCTTATCGCACAATTCTGTTCGGGGGGCAGGGTAGCTGCACAGAATAAATAATAGTAGTATAGTAGAGGTATTTACATTAGTGATGTCAATATGCCTTTTCGATATGTTGGATGGTGAGTGATGGGAAAAAATCGATGCTGTAGATATTTTTATTCTACCAATATGAATGTTTTTCTGAATAGTACATTTGAATTATCGAAACTAAGAATATATTATAGACGTACAAACCCCGATATAAAAAAATCAAACATGTTCACAGATCAGTTCTTAGCAATAAATAAATTTCATATTTTTACCAATCCTTCTAAGTATACCTATGTCGTGAAATCTTAGTTTCTGTTCTAAAGTCTACATTATGACGATATTCTCAATTGAGCCGATGTTCTAGATATATAATGTAAATAAAATGTCACAACAGTTTTTGTAGCAAATCTAGTAGTCTCTAAAGTAAGTAGGAATAAGATATTTGTTCTTCGTGACACATAAAACATGTTATTTTTTATAAAATAAACTCATCGCCTAATACAAAAAACAAACAAAAATGAAACCGACTTCTAACACCCTAAAGTCTGATATAACTTCTTGAAGTCGGTACCACGACAGTTTGAAAGTATGATCTCAAGTTTGTGGTCATGGTGTCTTCGACAACTTATTTTACACTTTTAGTTTTAGAATTAGTCTCCATCATTATGTTGAATAAAAACACCACAAGTCATGTGCGGGATTCGAACCCACGAAAACGAAAAAGAAAGATAGGAAAGATTTCAATTATGACGTCATGTCATGTTAGCTCAATTGGTTAGAGCATACCCCGGCTAAAGGGGTGGATGGACGCGGGTTCGATACCAGCATACGACTTAAATTTTTCCTATCGTATATTTGTAATTTTGTAATATGAAAATAAGGTTTGATGGAAAAAAAAATATTGATTAGGAGCGGGATCAGAAGCTACAATTACAGGTATCTGTAGTTGCGGGCTCGAATCTTGCCAGTGGCCAATTATATTTCCATCTAGCAGGATTAAAAATAATATTTTATTAAAATCGGTGACTCAACTGTATGACCGGTAATATCAATATAATTTTAAAAACAAGCAGCGAATTTACATATAATAAACAATCAAGTAACTAGGTAATTTTATGTAATTTTTTTAATAAATATATAAACAGTATAGATATATTATGTAGGATGCAATATACTAGATTATACCTACGAAATATTAATTATAGATGTCAGTAGCTTGAACAACAATAAAACGAGTATGCTAAAAGTAATTAGACTATAAAGTCAGACAAAAAGAAATCAACAACATTAAAATATGCAAACTTAACAAAATGTGAACTATCTTAACTTTTCAAAAAAATTATCAATTCTAATATCAGCCTTTTGCAGTTGATCTGTAACATGGGTAATTCGTTTATTTCTCTAAATTATTTATGAAACTACGCTTCAGTAATTCTTGCCTTTTTATAGCTAATAGGCTAGCCTTTGACCACTATCTCATCTGCTGGTAAGTGATGATGTGGTCGAAAGTGTTGTTCAGACTAACCTAGAATTACTGGCTCTCAAGGACAACTGCCGGAACACAGCGTTAGGTGCTTGGCAACAGATTTTCTGCTTGATTGTAATGGTAGTGTGATGGTACCTATAGCCAGGCGGACATTCGCAAAATCTCCTATCACCATGTTGTATGACTGCCATCTGCCATCGTAAGACAACAACCGGAACCGACGGCTTTACGTGCCCTCCGAAGCACGGAATGTCGCTAGCGGTCACCCATCCTACTCCTGACGCGGCGGACGTTGCTTAACTTAGCTGATCGATTAAGAACGGCTAAGCAAACTTCGCTACGAGCACCATCTTTTAGAATGATTGTTAGGCAATATATTTAAGTTGGCATCTTTTTCTAAATAATTTAATGAAGCTGGTATTTATTGGGGTGCATTTTGACAATGTTATTATTTAATTTAAAATGCCAGACTTCCACAACATGTTCGGAGATGTTCCTTATGAGTACACCATATGCATACGAAACTTTTGTCTTCTAGCCATTGAGTCACCATGTAGTCGTGAAGGTCTTGTACTTCTGCAGTTTCTCTGTGAGTCCTCCGTGTGAGTCCTTCATAATATAACACCAGCCTTCCCTGATGCGATCTTTTCCAGGGTACCAGTCTTTTGCGTTTCAATTAAGTATTGTTGACAAGCACTTCGCATAAACTAGTAGCTTGTTAAGCGTAATAATTACAGCACAATTGTAAAAAGCCAATGAGCATCTTCGTCTTGTTTTATTTTTATAAGGACAAAGAAACAGTTTCACAATATTTTCTTAAAGTAAAAGTATTATTATTTATAATAATAATTTTGATACCAATACGATCGTTTGTTCAGTTTGGATTATTCACTTGATAAACTAAGCAGATTTATATTACCTTGAAAGTATGAGTAATATATATGAGTATACTAAATATAATACATATTTTTACTCAAGACGACGAGAAGTAAGCAGCGCCGCGGCGCGCGGCGCGCGGCCGAAGACGCGCGAAGCGGCGCGACAGCGGCGGGAGGCGCGGTGGCGCGGCTAAAGTAAAATTATTGTGATCGTGTGTCTCGACTGCACGTCTCTCTGTAGTACCTATACGTACCTATATGTTTATAGGATTTGACGGAGGTGCGGGGCGCGGAGCGCGAGGCCGGCGTGTAGCGGCGAGACAGCATCACTTTGTTGAAATACGTATTTCTCTGTTGGTGCTTCTGTTCCTTGTCCTCTTAAGCAACCGAGCCACCGGGGAACGTTTCAAAAGGTGTCAGTTTCTAACTCTGAAATAATGTTGCTATATCAGTATATCTAGGCAGCTTTTTATTGCATATGTAAAAAAACTGGTTTTTAAATTAGTTTTAGGTACCTACTAACAATTAGTCACTCACAACATCTTTAATTTTTCAAACGTAGATAATGAAAAGACAAACTCCCAAAACGAAAAATGTACCTACTCGAGAAATACGCAAATACTTCACCCAGAATGAAATAATATTTAGTCGTCGTCAACGTTGCTTCTGAAAATTTTCCAATGATGAAAACTAACTATTGTAAGATTTAGATCAACAAGTGCATTATAGACATTACCAATGTGTAGCATTACGCTACTACACATACAATATTTTTTTTTTAAATATTTTTGTGACCGAACAAGCTTGAGGCCCACCTGATGTTAAGTGGACTAACCTCTGCCTATAACAGATGCATTTCATCACAAGTCACGAATTGCACTGCACCCGTCACATTGAGACATAGTTGTTAAGTCTCATTGTGCCTGTAACTTCACTGGCTCTCACTGCTACTGCCGGAACACACCGTTAGGTGCTTGGCGACAGACTTTCTACTTGAGGGTAGCTAGCCAGGCGGGCAATCGCAAAATGCCCTTCCTCCATGCGGTGAAGCTCAAGCCGGCGGTGGGGATCGAACCAGGGTACTGCGGCGCGGCAGTCCATAGCTATTACTGCTCGGCCATCATTGCTTCACATATTTTAACATCTGCAGTGAACTCATCTAACAATATTTCACGTACAAAACAACTTGAAGCGACAAACTTTTACCTTAGATTAGACGTAATAGAGATATTACAGCGCGAACGTATTCAGAATTTTATGTGGGCACGCCCGATCGTGTCGATGTTTTTTTTTTTCAATAAAGATTTATTGATTTAATATAAAAACTTACTTTTTTGTTCATAATGACCCGTAAGTATGTGTGATAAATTCAAATACAAATAACTGAGTCTGGAATTGCATGGTAAATGGCAATTGGTATTGATTACACGGAAACACATATCATTACCAATGAATCATGTTAATAAGCAAGTCAAATGTATGAAAGGGGGTCATTGTGCTTAGAACGCTAAATAGGCGCTGTTATTTCATTGTACTCTATTTTATGTTATTTCACATTTTTGCGATGACGAACACATATATTATGCAATAGTTTAATTATGTTACCACGTTACAGTTTGTCTTTGATGGTAATAAAGTTCTTTAAACCGAAACCGAAACAAATCATATCTGTTTGGACCTATTTCTACACTTTTAAGGACATAAGGGCGTGACAATATGCTATATATTTAGGTGTTAAAAGGTAACAGACAGATGTAGGTGGCAAATTTTTCGTAAAAATTAACATTGATAATAAATTTCAGTCAGAGTAACATTGGTATTTTTTTTTTATTTTTTATGCCTGATAGGTTAGCCTTTGACCACTATCTCACCTGATGGTAAGTGATGATGTGGTCGAAGATGTTGTTCAGACTAACCTAGAATTACTGGCTCTCAAGGACAGCTGCCGGAACACACCGTTAGGTGTATGGCGACAGATTTTCAACTTGAGGGTGGTAGCTAGCCAGGCGGGCACTCGCAAATTGCCCTACCACCATGCTATAACGACTGCCATCCTAAGATAACAACCGGGACCGACGGCTTAACGTGCCCTCCGAAGCACGGAAGCGCTCAGTAGTAATGTCACTAGCGGTCACCCATCCAACTCATGACCGCGGGCGACGTTGCTTAACTTTGCTGATCGGTTAAGAACAGCTAAGTAAACTTCGCTACGAGCGCTTCAATTATTATATATTAATAATAATACTATCTTAAGTGTCCAAAAGCGTATTATAATTTTAATATTGTTGGGTAGGAGTGGATGGACGCAGGTTCGAATCCCGCACATGACTTAATTTTTTTCTATCGTATATTTGTTATTTTGTAGCGTATTATAATTTTCATGCATTCAATGAAGGGGGAGGGGCATCCCTGATTACGTCCACCCATTACGAACAGATGAAACAAACACAATTACAACTAACTCACTCCAAACGCTTTCAACTGTTTCAACTACTCCATAAACTTTTAAAGTCCTCGATTAAATGCGAATCGAGTAATGAATGAAACAAACAATACTTAATTACGAACCAAATTGAACAACTTTCAACTGTAATTCGATGAGACTTGTTTAGAACGGGTTTTATTTTGTCTTTTTATAGTTGTTTTATTTCGCTTTTGAATAGAATTTTTCTTCACAAAATGTTTAAATGTCGTTCACAATTCGGGCCTAAATTTTCAAGAAATTTTCCTTAGAAAATGTATTGTAGAAAATGTATTATATAGTATATATAGAAAATGTATTGTCTTTTTTTTAAACAATTATGTAAGTTATTGATAGGAATCGTTTACTATACTGAAATTAATAATGCTGTCCTTATTAAATTATCTGTCTCGGTAAGTCTTCAGTCGATGAATCCATAAATACCTATTATAAACCGTTTGCCATATTTGCGAGTCTATAAACGATATAAATTAAGCTCTGTCATCCACCAACACTATGTTAATTCCAGTTCATATGAGCCATTAGCCTCTTTCATATTGCAACTTAGGTAGATTGTTCTATAATACTTCACCTTGCGATCATAAGAAAACACACTTTAGTCTGCCCTCAATAACCTATTTAAGTTACCTACAATTTCATTTTTGAAGTCTAGACGTGTATTGGTGTATTAGAATTGAGTACTGTGTAGACTCTTATCATGGGCAGCAGCGCCTTCTGAGGAACTGATATCTTAAACGTCGATCTCCAAGACGCCTGCCAAGCGTGGGAATTATGGCAAACTCCCCCTAAATGGGCAGGCTGTGTTCAGCAGTGCAAAATCCGGATGATACAGTACAGTACGTTGACTTTAGACAAGTCTTACCTTATTTATGTCCTACCTCTTAATAACTCCTTAGCAATTCGACATCAAAGGCAGTGTTCTACAAACAATGTAAAATAACTTTCCAAGTCTCTTTCCGCATGATTGAATACATCGATCGCTACTGCCGTAGCCGCACTCTTATTATGTTATTTTTCTCCCAGAAAAATATGGCCGGGAATTTTAAGATATTAAACTTGTTCGTATAATATATGCCACCCTCCGCGCCTATACCACAGTGGAAGTTGAGACAGTTATTGAACTCCAAGAATATAGGCACATTATAGACATACCCTCACAGCCATTTAGCTTTGATTGCATTGGTCTAAAATTTGTGTAAATTTACACTGCTATGAATAATTTTATTTACATGTTATACACACTTTTAAATATTGTCAAAGGCGTGCAATAAGGCATGATAGGTGCTCTCACGGCGCATACTCGTAAATGTAAACTTAAACTCATTAAGTGTCCAAATTAAAACAAAACACACAAATGCAAATGCCTTCTTCTAGAATACAGTAATTGTATAAAAAATAGACCATATAACAAACCATTTGCACTTAACTGAAATGCACAAAGGATACAAGTATTATAAATCATTGAAACAAGGAAAGCAAGTACTGATACGCGGTAGAGGATAATTATCGCAATAAAAGACTCAAAAGACTTGAGTTTTTATAGCAATATCCTATAGTTATTTATTGGTTTATTTACAATTAATTCGTATCGGTAATCATATTTTGTACTACTTACTTGTACCACTCATAATTATGTTGGTACGACGCCGAAGCGGTACGTCTTCGTGACCTTATATACTTATACTATATATTATATATATATAGTACCTACGTCCTATAAAAGTAGTAATCTTATTTACAACCTACCTAAAATCTACTGTAAAATAGAAGCAAATTTTTTTTGTCCCATACATAAATTTTGCATAAAACTGGTCTATTTTTATCGTTAAGTAGTAGTGCGCTACCAAATATGCAAGATGATCCTATTGAACATTATATTACAAGGTTAATATACTTTGTTTTTTTCGTGATGTATGGTAAATGGATGAACAACTGGATAGGTAATATTTATTGTAATATATATTTTTCTAGCCTGTAATTGTACGAAGTAAGCAAAGGAGGTGTTATATTTAATTAACTTACGAGTACATTGATTAAGAATGCTCACGTTATGTTTACATAAACTGTTACATAGACGCGAGGACCTTTAATTGGCTCAATGGTGCTTATTTTTAAGAGACTACACTGTTAATGAAAGCTGTAGGTCTTCCTATAAATAAATAAATACTAATGTTAAAACTTTACATTCTGTCTATATTAACGTACAGGGGCTATTCCTAGTGGATAAGGCTATTTGTATTCACAAGGGAAGTACGGTGAATGCATTTGTTGTCCGCTGCAAGCCGAGCATTCGTGACGGATATTTCTGGTAAAATTTTTATATACGAAAATATTTATATCTGTGTTTTCGTGGGCGGAATACGTGGCATACTTCTGTTCTCGCTTGTTTCGCTTCAGCCACTGACGAATTATGACTGAATACTTTGATAATGGATTGTAGTAAAGATTCTGAAATACTATGTTATCAACTTATAAAGGGAAACCTTGTTTTATGTGATTGTGACGAAACAAGCTCAAGGCCCGCCTGATGTTAAGCGGACTAACCTATTAACAGATGCATTTCGTCAAAAGCGACGAATTGCACAGCGTCCGTCACCCTGAGACATACAGTTGTTAAGTCTCAGGTGTCTGTAATTTTACTGGCTCTCAAGGACTGCTGCCGGAGCACAATGTTTGTTGATGGACGACAGATTTTATACTTGAGGGTGGTAGCTAGCCAGGCGATCATTCTCAAAATGCCCTTCCACCATGCTATAAAAATGGTGATAACAGGATAAACTTAGAATGACCGGATTTCTACTCAGACCGGAATCTAATCATTATTGACATCATCATATAATTTAGACAGATCATCAACTTCCTACCCTTATCTCTCATATGTGTGGTCTGATTTTTTATTTTATTTATTAAATTGTTACGGAACAAACACGAGGCCTACCTGGTGTGGCGGTTACCGCTGCTTAGAATAGATACATTTTGTCACAATAAGTGACAAACTGCATTGCGCCCC
Source organism: Plagodis pulveraria (assembly GCA_963890685.1). Classification (NCBI taxonomy): domain Eukaryota; kingdom Metazoa; phylum Arthropoda; class Insecta; order Lepidoptera; family Geometridae; genus Plagodis; species Plagodis pulveraria. Next base: position 8,527,603 of record OY982962.1, on the reverse strand, counting down.
CTGACACGATAAGAGAGTGAGTAGAAGAGACTAAAACTATAATTTTATGAAAACTTTCCCAAGGACTGCTGCCGGAACACCCTGCTAGTGCGTGTTTGGCGACAGATTTTGTAATTGAGGGTGGTAGCTAGCCAGTCGAGCGATTGCTTAATGCCCATCCACCATGCAGTGACGCTCGAGCCTAAGATGGGGATCGAACCATGGACCTGCGATACGGCACATTTCTCTAACAACACAACGACATATTAGGGTTACATAAATGTTTCCAATTTAATATTGTATTATAAATCTTCTGTAGATACTATAAAATATTAACATAATGAATAGATTCAGGCGTTACTTTGCGGAAATTCATATTTAATAATAACAAATATTTTTTAAATATTTTAAGTAAACATCAAATTATTATATTTTAAAACTCTTAAAAATATTACAATATATCTAGTGACAATGCCGCCTAATTTTCCTGCTAAGCCGACGTGACGTCACAAACGCCACGCAACCAAACCGGAAGAATTTTCGACGCGTTCCGCTTCTACACGAAGCATCCTCAGGAGGTCTTGACTCTACGAGCGCACGATCGAGATCTCGATATTAAAATATTAACAAATCACTGGATGTACACATACTAAAATTCACCTCAGGTGTACCACTTCCCATACATTAGGAAAATAACAAAGTTAAATTCACTTCCTACCATAGCGTGTAATAAACCAAAAACTGTGTCTCGGATAGCACATTACTACTAAACAACAAAATACACTCGCTTAATACTACAATCGTATTATCGAGCAAGTAACTCAGGTTTAAAGCTCGACGTTGTACAGCCAGAAAATAAATTGTTTTTGCTTTAAAATTACAGTACAGCCTCTCTCTTCGTGTTCTTACTTATTTTATTCTAAATTTAAACTAAAGCAGTAAACAAACCGCCTTAAACTCTTTTTGCTCTACATTTAAATGAATGCTTCCACAGACAGAACATCTAATCCGTATTTTTTCCGGACCCCTAACCGCTAATAATGCGCGCTATGGCCCATTGACTTAGACTCGATGCACGGACGTACTTATTCTGGTATTGCAGGAAGGAAGTTATAAGAACATGTATAGTATATATTTGGAATAAAAGGAATAAAGTTTTGGCACTACGAAAATATCTTATAGTTTTAGTAGAAATCTGATTCTGGTATCTAACAAGTATAATCTGTTTGCTATCAAACAAAATAAAAACCGCTAAACATTCCTGTCTCTATCGGTTCTATGGATCTTCATTATTAGGGTTGCATAGCTGAATAGCAAAACGGAACCCTACGGCTTTCTGGCTACCTGTATGTCATGCCACTGGTCTCTGGCTCGTAAAAGCAATGAGTTACAATTTCATACCTGAAATTTTGATATTTAGTGTATAGGTAGGTAAGTAAAGTATATATTATACTTCAGTTGGAATACAGTTATGATTCTCAGTTAAAATTAGAATTCATTTTAGTTATGTTTCAGGGGGGCTCAAATACGTGAGTAAGCAGATAAAAAAAACTTTTTGCACTCTAACATGTAGGGTGGTCTAGAACTCATTATGTGCTCACATATATGTTTTTTTTATAAATATTATTTTATCTAAAAGATACATTTCCTATATATAGTTTAGTTTCGGAAACAACGGTTTCCTTTATAATGCAACAGTTTTTGCAGCCATTATAGCTTATTAAATGTAATGTTGTTATTTTGAGTTTCATGTATGGCTTGATAAATAAATAAAAAAATACTGTATACTGTAAACACTGACATCCGCGGTGTAGAGTTTGACTCGCTTTTGATTGGTTTTATTTTTGTTGCTGTTTAGCTAACCTTTATAAATTATTATACTGTATCAGCCGGATTGTCCACTGCTGAACACACCCTCCCCCATTATGGAGGGGTTAACCATAATCCCCACGCTTGTCATGCGTCTTAGGGATCGCAGTGTGAGATATTAGTTCCTCAAAAAGCGTTGCTGCCCACCTTCTCGTTTGTTATTCTTAGTCGCCTCTTACGACAGCCACGGGTAGAGGTGGGGGTGACATTCTTATTATTATTTTAATTATAGTAAATTATTATACTAATAAAATAATAAAAGTTATTTCGAAATAACTTAGTTATTATAGTTCTCACATTTTTGTTGTTTTTTTAACGAAATGCACATATTATTACAATGATGTACATCGTTACTGAACCGTTTTCTTTAACGAAATCGCGACCTACTTTTCAGAGTAAGGGCACCGGACTAATGAGTTTTAACCCTTTCAATCACCTCCCTCTCATGTAAAAAAGATCAACCCTCTGAGCTCTCAGCTGATTAATTACTGGCTTCCTCTATCTACTCAAACCCGACTGGATGTTGGTAGGATTTTTATGTATAATGTTTTATATAATATTAAAAGCAATGAGCTTGATACAAAATGTAAACAATTATTGTAATATAAATGACTTTTTTCCTATATTATTATTATTATTCATCAGTATTCCTAGTTGATCGAGTCTGAGTCGAGATATTAACATATCTGGTGAAATTGGTTATTTTATCGCCCCTTCGTACCCCTTTTTCATTAATAAAATGTCAATAACGTCAAGTTTTTTTTTCTTTTCATATTTAACTCAAATAAGGTAATATACAGAAGTATGGAATGCATTTTACCCAGCATCTTATCTACATCCATACAACGTTTTATTAAAATTGAGCGTTTGAGCGTGAAAAACTTACAAGCATACTTACAAACCTTCGCCTTTATAATATTAGTTAGTATTATTATATGTTCTTTGATATTAGTGTAAAATGTAATTAGTGTAATGATATAAATTTTATCTCTGCCTTTTAACAAATATTTTAAAATTTATACTACTTGATCGAAAATGTCAGTAGTAAAAACCAGCCAAGTGTGATTTATGCCTCGCTGCATTATGAACATTATACATACGCATTACAATAATGCGGAACCCGTGAGAAAATAGCTTCTTGACTTTAGTCACAGCTTAAACTATATTATAAACTACATTTTCAGTATTTGCTGGCTTAGGAGAGAAAATGAAACAAAAATAACTAAAGTCCAGTTTCTTAACTAGTTGGTTTATGCAGTGAAAGGTAAAAAAGGTGATCAAAAATTTAAATTTTGGTGGCGCACCATTCTTCAATTGCACTGTACTCAATCAGTTCTGCACCACGATACCCAAAATGTGTAAGCACATTGATTTCGGATATATATTTAGTTTACATATGATAATGTTTAGACCCATTAAAATTATTTGTTTGATTTTCAAATGTAAATAAAATATCTAAATTTCAGGTTTTTAACTCATTCCGGTTACGAGCTACATTCATGATGGATGGACAAACTGATAGAGTAAAAACTTCAGAAACGGATTTGAAAAAGTATTTCTAAGTTTTTTTTTAACTCTATGTCCAAATTAAGCCAATTTTCTAACCCTTTTTGGACTTAAGCTTGACTGCTAAAACTAAATGGTTCGATATTTTAATTGAGAGCAAAGTTTGCAAGTCAGGTAACCCCAATCTTCGCAACAAACTAGGCTTATGGCTAATTCCCCGGAATCGATGGAAAACAATTCACTTACGCCCTGTTGCCCAAACTTCCGTACCTAATCCCCACTTACCTTTGGGGTTAAACCAATGAAGTCATCAATTTGAATGAAATCCGCCCTTAAGCCACACATTGGATGCATAGCGTACTGGATAGCGCCTAAGCAGCAGTATTTTCACAAATTTTTGGTAGCAACACACGTACGGCACGTATTTATATTAAGAACAAAAGGACTGTGGCAGAAAAAAATCTTAAAAGCAAATGATCGAACTATGGAGTTTACTTAATTATAAAACTCACAACAGTATCATATCAACACTGTATTAAATCAATTTTGTGGAGTAGACCTATCTCATTTAAACAGTCTATGACGTCTGCCTAGGCACGAAAATATGTGAAGCTAAAGTACTTATATTACGACCAAATAGATACAATGTTGAGACAAAGGGAAGGCTGCGTTCAGCAGTGGACAATTCGGCCGAATCAACGTTCAAAAATAAAATAGTATAACATATTTCTACGAATAAAATCATTCAAATTACTTTTAATTTCGCTTAAGATTACACAATAAACTAAACGCGTTTCTTTGTTTATTATTGAAACCAATTGATTAGTTTCATTTGGAACACGTCATTCGAGCGTTCGCTAGAACAAAAAAGGAAAACTACTTCTTACCATACTGGCAGTACATCTCAAAAGCAGGCAAAGAACTTCTGAACCTGCAAAAGCACACGCTCAAACGTACGCTAAACAAAACGCGAAACCTTACCACGCAATAGAAGGGTACCTCTCCCTTTACTTACCTTACCCTCTCTGTAGCTAATCAGAAAAGTGCAAAGGTTAAGTGATTCTTTGCTAACGTTTTTTTAACACTACTCTTCGCCTTTCTATTTGATGGAGTGGAGCCATTACTAAGTGATTTATTTTCTCTATAGTGTCGTTAATAGCGTGTATTGATAGGACATCGTTTGCTACTTTAATTAAAAGGTATTGAAGTGACTCACTCAGGTAATAGACTTTCTAATGAGCTATAATAGTTAGTACCTGGGCTTGGTTTTGCAATATATTATTTTAATAAAATAAGTATAAATAAATCTATTTGGATTGCTAATTACAATACTGCACCGTATTTAGAAAATACTTACATTAAACATTTGTGTAGATAGACGAACTGTCCTTTACCTAATGAAACATATATATACACACACAGTATGATGATTCCAATTTCTTAGCAGCCTTTTATTTGGATTATTCTTAGTATTTTATTTAAGTAGTTGGTTCTTAATTTGTTTTCTTTTTCGGTAAAAATGCCCTTACATTGTATAATTTTTCTCTAGATGTTTGGGTATTTTCTAGATATTTTATCCATATAAATTCTCTCATTATATATTATTGTGTGATTGTGATTGAACAAGCACGAGGCCCATCTGATGTCAAGCGGTAACCTCCGCCTGTGACAGATGGATTTAGTCAAGTGACGAACTGCACTGCGCCCGTCACCCTTGATATATACAGTTGTTAAGTCTCCTGTGCCTGTAATTTTACTGGATCTCAAGGACTTCTTAAGGCAAGGTAGCTAGCCAGGCATTTGCAAAATGCTCTCCCACCATACGATGAAGCTCAAGCCAGCGGCGGGAATCGAACCATGGACCTGCGGCACCTCAGTCCATAGCTGTAACCGCTCGGCTATCATTGCTTTAACTCCAATTTGGAACTGGAGTTAAATAAACCAAAAAGAAAGTTTATTTTCAAACCATACGTAATTTACGTAGGTAGCGCTCAAACCAACGCATCCAACCTGCGTTCGTAGTGGATTGCTTTAGGTAACGCAGGCGCTAGTTACACTCCTCTTGGTGTCAACGGCTGTTGCACAAACGGAGGACACGATCTTTCAAGGCTACAGAGTTCAACGCGTTGATTTGAGCGTATGTTTAGAGATTTCAGTTTTGTACCATCTGAGATGCATGTATGTAACTAATATTATGGCATGGACAGTACACGTAGGATGCTCTTTAACTTGTAATAAAATTAAATAAGAAATTAATGAATTGTACAATGGGTGGGTATAAAATTTACAACACTTCATGGGCTATTAAAGGTTACCAAGATAGAGGCTGCCCATTGGAACCCATTGCCGAAACATACATGTGTACATTGCCTAAACATATATATATGTTTAATAGAATTAGATAGATTAGAAACTAGGTATATTGTAATTATGTATGTATTTGTTAATACTGTTTTGAAGAATAATAAACAAACAATTGAGCCAATGGTTACAAGCGGCTAATAGCCATTCTTTGTGGCGATCTATGGGGGAGGTCTTTCTTTAACAGTGGACGTCTTTCGGTTGATGATGATGATGGTGATGATGAATCATCAATTCCAAAATGCAAGCTACGACCAAAGTACTTTAACTTTGGTCAAAGCCTGTAAATACAATGAAAGTATTTGAGTAGAATTAACAGTTATGCATCAGTTATTAATATTACTGTTTAATGTTCAATCTGGTTTGAATCAGTAATAGATAATTATGTTGACTATTATCACAATAGATTGACCTGTTAATATTAATAGGACTTTATTGAACCTTGGTCAAGTCAATAGTATTAGCCATAGAGTTCCCTGTTTAAATATATAAGTACTATTTCATATCCTCCATATAGGTACCATTTAAATCATTGTATCATTGTTTCAGTAAAGGTAACAAGGAAAACAATGCGTCTCATTAGCAGCAACGAGTAGAACAGCAAAATTTTTGTCATAGAATTTTTAATAATACTTTATCATTAACATACTTGTCCTTTTGAATTTCAATGCAAAGTTTACATTCAAACCAAGTTAAGAAAGCGGAAATAAGAACAATTTGTATTAATTTTGTACCTAAAATGAGCAAGTAAACCTAAACCTTACCTGAAATGAACAGAGGTTATAGCCTATTTGCTATTTGCTCTCTATTACGTTCTCCAATGGAGTTTCATTTCCCGGGTTCACTTAATTTCACCAAGACGACGTCGTTCATACCATGTAAAGTTCACTACGCGGCTAACGTACCTATCTAGTAGACCGTACGCATACCTTTACAGGACAGATGTTAGCACTTGTGATTTCCCTCGGGCATCGTCTCTCAATAATTCAAACGCCCCGTGTCCAAGACTGCGACCTTACTTACAGATAACGAATAATTAATACTACTGTGACCTACTTTATTGAGGGCTAGATCAGCAATGTGGCTGAGGATTTTTGTGGAAACGATTCAACACGTGATATGTAACGAACAATGCATTTGTATAATGCTTTCTTTTTATATTGCTGATAGGACGTTGCTTCGCTAGCAAAATATCATGCTCCTCATCCATAATTAATACAATATAAAAGAACAAGTCCTGGCAGGTAACTCTTGTAAATAATAACAAATATTATTAAAATATCTTAATCAAACACTTAAAAAATATATCTAGTGACAATTCCGCCTAATTTTCCTGCTAAGCCGACACGACGTCACAAAACCCACGCAGCCAAACTGGAAGAAGTTTCGACGCGTACAGTACGTGCACTCTACGAGCGCACGATAAAGAAAATTTCTCGATTGTTTGTTGTGTTGCGTTTGTGACGTCGCGTCGGCTTAGCAGGAAAATTAGGCGGAATTGTCACTACATATATTTTTTAAGTGTTTTATTAAAATATTAATTTAATGTTTCCTTAAAATATTTTAAAATATTTGTTATTATTAAGTATGGATTTACGCAAAGTAACGCCTGAATCTATTCATTTTCTTAACTCTTGTAAAATTTGGTGTGCTAAGAAAGGTTTTTCTGTAAATTCAGCCCTAAAGAAGTAAAAAAGGATTTCAACGTCTGTTTAAAAAATCTTACTGAATTGCCACATTATATCGAATGTACAAAGTTTGAAAAATCTTACTGAATTGCCACATTATATAGGGTACAAAGTAATTAGGGCATAAATAAAAAGTTTCAATATAATTAATCATGCGTACAATGATTTATTATATCATTCCGAACGGGAGCGTTTGGAAGAGTTGAAATAAGTTAGGGAAGTTCAAATATTAGATATGTATATTAAATGTATAAGAATAAGAGTATCTATATACCTTTTAATAAGTAAATTTTTATAATTTTCTTTCGAGTCTTTGTACACCTAATCTTCATTATGCATCCACTTTTATATTCATTAAAAGGTTGACTATTAACGAAATTACTCTTAGTGATAAGGCCCGCCCGTTGTGTTACATCCTTTTGCACATGTAACAATTATTTTGTTAAAACTGGTGTTGAATAAAGAGTATTTGTATTGTATTGTATTTCGCTAACCCTCATAATTAATTAGGTATTACTATTATATATTAGGTCCTTACATATGAAATTGGCGTTTTTCGTACTGGCCACTTTAATCACGAATTTCTCCTCTTTGGTAAGCAATTCCAAATTCAAATTTGTACAGCTATAGACTCATGTATTTGTGCTTCGATGATCGTCATTCATTTGTTTTTTTTCTTCTGTTTTTTTCTGTTTGCGTCACTCATTTTACAAAATGGAAAACTTAAATATCGCATTATTTACGAGTACGAGTTCCGCCGTGGCACTAGTGCTGCGGAAACAACTCGAAGGGTGAATGATGTGTATGGCGGTCGTGTTGCAAAAGAAAACACAGTTCGTTTTTGGTTCCAACGTTTTCGTTCTGGAAATTTCGACCTGCAGAACAAGCCCCGTGGACGGCCTGAGACTCAAGTTGATAATGAAGAGTTGAAGGCTATTGTGGAAGCGGATCCATCGCAAACCACGTCCGAGTTAGCTGCAGGCTGCGATGTTAGTGATAAAACTGTTTTAATTCACTTGAAGCAAATTGGGAAGATTAAAAAGCTTGAAAGGTGGGTACCTCACGAATTGACTGAAACAAACCGGCAAACGCGCGTCGACTGCTGCGTTACATTACTAAACCGGCACAATAATGAAGGTATTTTAAACCGAATCATTACCTGTGATGAAAAATGGGTTCTTTACGATAATCGGAAGCGCTCAGCGCAATGGTTAGATCCTGGCCAGCCAGCCAAATCCTGCCCCAAGCGAAAATTAACCCCAAAAAAGTTACTTGTAAGCGTTTGGTGGACTAGTGCCGGTATTGTTCATTACAGTTTTTTCAAATCTGGCCAGACTATTACGGCTGATGTCTATTGTCAGGAATTGCAAACCATGATGGAAAAGCTAGCGGCTAAACAACCTAGGCTGGTCAATCGCTCCACGCCACTGCTGCTTCACGACAACGCTAGACCACACACTGCGCTACAGACGGCTACTAAATTAGAAGAGCTTCAATTGGAAAGTCTAAGACATCCTCCGTACTCCCCGGACCTTGCTCCAACAGATTATCATTTTTTTCGAAATTTGGATAACTTCTTGCAAGGGAAAAAATTCAACTCCGATGGGGCAGTCCAAATCGCCTTCAAAGATTTTATTGATTCCCGTCCGACTGGTTTTTTTAGTAAAAGGATCAATGAACTACCTATGAGATGGCAAAAGTGCATAGAAAATAATGGTTCATACTTTGATTAATTAAATATATTATATTAAAAAATATTCGACTTTTTGTTCCTCCCATACAAAACGCCAATTTCATATGTAAGGACCTAATATTTATGGTAAAATATGAAGTACAGTTCCAATTCGGTAAGGACTAAGGTGCATTTTCCCACTTACCCAAGGCTTGTATCTTCGAAGAGCTCCTTCCTTCCAAACATAGTTTTGCCGTATTATGAATATCAAGTATTCAAACTCGATGAAATCCTTGAGCGTACGTAATATCTATGCTTCTTGTTTGCCAGTTTTACGTAAAGTTAAGTATTTTCTAAAATACTCTAATAAATTTGGCTAGGGGTAAGAATATATATATATATATATATATATTTGTGTCATATTTTGAACACAAAGTGTTCAAACTGAGTTAACTTTACGTAAAACTGGCAAACCAGAAGCATAATATATATATATATTTATATATAACAATATATATAATTTTTTTATTTTTTTTTTACCGGCGGTTGCTTTTATTAACAAAATACTACAAATATAGTATAATATATAATACAAATATGTTTGCCAGATTGTATCTGAGCCGGGTGGCTATTGTTCTTGATCATATAGGTAATGTTTTGTGATAAGAAATGTGATCAAAACATTTATATTTGCTGTGATAAAATGTAATATATGATATTTTGGACGGATTGAGATAACTTTTAAACGATTCATTTTAAATACCTATTCATATGAGTTTATGATTTTGTGGACTCAAAATATTTGTACGCCTAGCGACCACTTCAAGGCAAAAAGTCTGACGCCAAGACAGTGTGTTTCAACACTCAGATCAGGACTATGATTTGTGGTTCCAACAGCTGTCCTTGGAGCCAACTTCGATATTAGTTAAATCGCGTTGTCCATCCTCTAGATAATGGTCAAGGGCCAATGTATCACTTTTAAGGATAATAATAGTAATTTTGCGAAATAACATCTACGCAAGTTTTAATATCGATACCTGGCTAAAACTGTTATAGTTTACATCGAATCATTATGTTGCAGTCGGCTGCGTCACTCGTAATAGATACTTGACTCTTACAAAACTAAAAATAACAAAAAAAAATACGCTTATCATTTAAAATTAATGCTTTGAGAAAACTTGTTCTTTTTAGTTTATTTAACTAATAACAAAACATTTATGAGAGTATTTACGTAATTTTGTTTTTATTAACTTTTCTAAAACTACTAGGACAACATTAACCAATGTTGTAAAAGCGCATTTTTCGTACGCCAGCCTGGCTAACAACCGCATTGAAGTAGAAAATCTGTCACTAAGCACCCAATGGTGTGTGGCGGCCATATATAAATATAATACTATTATTTTCTGTGATGCCAGCAGCTGTCCTTGAGAGCGAATTTCAACTCTAAGTTAAGCCTCCTGTTACTATCTGTCAACTTTCGGAGATACTGTGGTCAAAAACTAGCCTATCGGCAATAAATAAGGTAAAACAAGTGTCACTTAACATTCACACACAAATCACAGAGCTTTTACTTTAAACTAGTAGGACGTCTTAATAGACTTAACTATATTTAGTTAATCTTAACTATAATTAGTTAAGATTCATACATTTCTCATAAAATTAAATATGAGTATGTCAATCTTATGATCTTAAGAACACGAAACACTATACATATCGATATCGTATGGTAGAAAGGTCGTAAAATTCACTTTTGTGTGTATTTTGAAGGTTTCGAAATTATTAATGAAATGTTTTTTATCCCCCTGGCACTTTGTATGTCCTAAACAAGATTAAAAATAAATAAGCGTCGTAAATCCGTCTATTACAGTTAAGATCTTACGAACTTAAGAAGACGAAAAACGATACATAATTTTATATATTTATTTATTTTGAAGCGCTCGTAGCGAAGTTTACTTAGCTGTCCTCAACCGATCAGCAAAGTTAAGCAAGGTCGCGCGCGGTCATGAGTTGGATGGGACCGCTAGTGACATTACTACTGGGTGTTTCCGTGCTTCGGAGGGCACGTTAAGCCGTCGGTCCCGGTTATCGTCTTAGGATGGCAGTCGTTATAGCATGGTGGTAGGGCATTTTGCGAATGCCCGCATGGCTAGCTACCCTCAAGTAGAAAATCTGTCGCCAAGCACCTAACGGTGTGTTCTGGCAGCTGTCCTTGAGAGCCAGTAACTCTAAGTTAGCCTGAACAACATCCTCGACCACATCATCACTTACCATCAGGTGAGATAGTGGTCAAAGCTAACCTATCAGGCATAAATAAAAATATTTTTTTTACTTCTGACTACAAAAAGTTTTGATTACTTAAAACGTCATCTTCAAAAGACCGGAATATATCGCTTAAATAATTCAACACAACGAGCAACGCCCCAAACATTTCTAACCCTACCCTGCCTAAAATATATTTCCGTACATCAATAAACTACAACACATTGCCTACAAATGTATTGTAAAAATATAGGCACGTATCAATAAAGGTGGCATTACACGGATAATTCAAATTCACATGGCTTAGTAGATTTAGTAATCTGTGTAAAATTTTAGCAGGTCCATGGTTCGAATCTCGCAGCGGGCTTGAGCTTCACCGCATGGTGGAAGAGCATTTTATGAATGCCCGCCTGGCTAGCGACCAGGTAGAAAATCTGTCGCCAAGCACTTAACAGTGTGTTCCGACAGCAGTCTTTGAGAGCCAGTAAAATTACAGGCACATGAGACCTAAAAACCTCACGTCTCAGTGTGACGGGCACAGTGCAATTTGTCGTTGACGAAATGCATCTGTTATAGGCAGAGATTAGTCCACTTAACATCAGGTAGGGCTCGGGCTAGTTCCGTCACAATAACATAAAAAAAATGTTAGGTATGAAAATCAAACGCTAGGAATACTTTGATCTCTTAATGTGTACCAATTTATTCTTACAGAATAATGTAAATGGTTGATAACAAGGTATATTTCTTTTGATGAAAATACGCAATTTTTGGCAAGGTCACCCACAATATAATCTTTCTGAATTCGCGTTACAACGAATGTTGATTTGATTAATTTTTGGAAATGTTTACGGAAATACTCGTTTCGGCATATCGTTTGATGATTAATTATGTTAAACCTACGCTGTGATACTGTATAAGTACTACAGTTTTATTAAGAAACACGTTAATAAACTTAGCTGACATCGCCATTAAAATATACGTAATTATGTATAATCGGCAAAAACTTACATCGAGCTAACGCTGTGTTACGGTACGGTAAAAATGGTAGATCATGTAGAGGATGTTAAGACTTGGTGGAACTGATAAGCAGAGCAGTTCATAATGACATCTCATTATTACGTATACAGTACGGCACTTGACTATAAAGTATTACTTTTTACACGACTGCCCAGAATAAGTGTGTGTTCAGTGTTATGTTCTCAGGGTTCATGTATGTATGTGAGTTTCTGTATTCCACCATAACTTCTAAACAGCTTAACCGAATCATATATTTGAATGTATGATATATTATTACATTTGTCTTGATAGCGCATGTGACACTAGGTGCATAAAAAAGTTAAATAAACAAACTTGTGGATCTTAGACGCCATATTGTGAGAAAAAAATAGTTTTTTTTCACCCAAACCCATCGGTTATCAAATTGAAGGGTTTTTAGAAACAATTCCATAAATATATATAATTTGCAGTTAAAATTTCAATGGAACGATAAAACGGTTAACGAAAATAAATAATTTGCTTGTTTTTATTGTTGTGTTTTTTCTTCTTAGTGATAAAAGCTACTTACACGATCATTTACTCGCTTAAAATAGTGTTTATCGTCGACAACAGCCATATATAGCATTAAATAATCCAGGTAAACGAAAACCTTTTTTCCGTTAATTGACTATGACTTATAAACTAATGAACCGATTTTGATTAAGTTTATTTTGGGAAAACAGCGGAGACCACCTATTCATTTTAAAAAATTATCAAAATTGGACTACTCTGTAAAAATGTGTGTCATATATATAAAAAAAAAAATACGCGTCGAATTGAGAACCTCGTCCTTTTTGTAAGTCGGTAAAAAATCGTTTCTACTACTTTCCTAGCTTGGCTGGTTGAAAGCTATTTATATATATACAAAAATAAATAACCATATTGAATCAATTTGATGAGTCATTGAATGAGAGATTTTAGAGCCTCCTCGAAAATTTATTTAGCACTCAAGTAACCGTTTAGCACGATGTGACTCCAGCCTTATGATCTCAGGTGCAATATTGCACACACATCTTTGCGCACAATAGGTGGAAAAGCAGTCAAAGAAAATTTAAATAACCCCATGCGAGTGTGGAAAATGTTCGATTTTTATAGACGATTTCGTGGAACTGCTCTAGGGGTTCGACAAATGGATATTTTACGTTCATTCGGTTATTGGACTGTGGTTTTCAATAGGCATTTACTGGCGCATAGCAGGACTCCAAAGATATCATTCGAAACGATTGAAAAGCTACTCGTATTTGGTCAGTTATTGTTTTCAATAGTTTTGGAATATTCGTCGTTTTTTTAGTCCACTGCTGAACACAGCCTCCCCCATTTAGAGGGGTATGCCATAACTACACGCTAGTCAGGCGTCTTTTGGATCGCAGTTTAAGATATACGTTCCTTAGAATGTGCTGCTGCCGAACTTCTGGACTTTTACCCTTAGTCGCCTCTTACGACACCAGGTAATGGCGTGTGCGCGTAATGGGCGTGTGACATTCTAACCAGGCACCCCATGGGGACTACATTTCAATAATGTAACAAATACATTATTGAAATGTAGCAATTAAACTTCACAACGATACAAATCGTTCATAAACGTTACATTTTTCTCACAAAATGATCCAAATACTCCTTAATGAGGTTCTTTTCCTTTGGCGCCACTAAATAACGAGCTTTCTGATCTCCGCAGCAACCGCAAGCCCCTACAAATCTCCCCTAATAAAACGTCGAGGTCACTTTAATTGTAATATAAAAGACCCATTAGAGGCCATTAACCCCATGTGTGTACAAAAAACAAGTAATAAATTAGCAGGCCGCAGCCATGCGTCTTACGCCCCTGTAGTAAATTCTCCGTTGAGTCGGTACAGTCGACAGAAAGTTATTGCATACTATTCTTGAATGATGGACTTGCTTTCATTCATGTAGAATGTAGATGATTGCTATATTCTGAAAATAATCAAGATCCACGCAGTTAGTCTCGGTGACTATAAAATTTTTGACCAAACATAGACTGCCGTGTTCACTACTGAGTCAGTGTTAGCCAAAAAAAAGTTGCGATTTTGTCACTAATAGTGATGCATACTGCTCATAAAATCCATTGTGTTACTTGCCCATATTTTTTTCCACTATCTGTTATTATACATCTGTATCAAATCATATATCCATGGTAAATGCACTGCATTAGTAAATAGTTAGCGAGACGTCAACGCGGGCGTCCCGAGCTCTCCTTGAAAAAGATGTGGTTGAAACTATAGTCGGAGCTATCTGACTTATTCACAAAGTTATCCCGTATTATTTACTAAGATAATATTATAAGTATGTTATATGTAAGTTCTAAATCATGAGTAAACCAGATAAGTAACTAATATCGATAAAGTTTGTGATACGGACAGCCTGCAGGTTTGTACTAAAACTCTTGGATAGGTACTACTTTTATATGAACAGCAGAACGAGCTAACGTATATATTTCTTTTCAAGGCCTCCAAGTAATAGAATGTATGAGTAACTCTCCACGTAACTTTGCGCTTTCTATTTTCTCATTCGAATTTGCACAGGTATGATATAATAAATTCTATGCTTACATAACCTCCCGTTAACATATGGGACTCGATTTGTCAGCCCATGAATACAATATAGGTAACGACGACCGTTCGGCCGTGACATCGGTAAATTTATTCAATAGTGCTTTGATAAATAAAAAAGATACATTTGATGCACAAAGAAAATTTCAATAGTTTTCTCATCAAGTTTTTTATTCCTTGTCCCCAATGGTGATTTGACTCCAAAATTTAGTTGTCTATATTACTGTCATCAATGATCATTCATTAACACCATAATCTTAAAATATACACGTGATGCACAAAGAAAATCTCATTTGTTTTGTCATCAAGTTTTTTATTCCTTGTCCCCACTAGTGATTTGACTCTAAAATTTTGCAGTAAATTTTACTGTCTGTGTTAAATTTTAATTATTAACACCATAATCTTAACAAAAAAGGTATTACAAAGAAGATTATATCTCTTTAGATACTGATTTTATTACAATTAAGTACAATAAATGCACCTGAATCCAATACATATGCATAGTACGGTTCAGCAGATATTAGGTCTTTTTTTATGCCTGATAAGTTAACCTTTGTCCACTCTCTCACCTTCTGGTAAGTGATAATGTGGTCGAAGATGTTGTTCAGGCTAACCTAGAATTACTGGCTCTCAAGGACAGCTACTGGAACACACCGCTAGGTGCTTGGTGACAGATTTTCTACTTGAGGGTGGTAGCTAGCCAGGCTGGCTTTCGCAAAATGCCCTACCACTATGCAATGTCGCTACTTGTAGATTCAACTGACTTGTAGATTCTAACATTGTACTTTATAAACTGTAACCATATTAACAAAATATTACGAATTATATATACAATACCACAGCTACTACAACGAAAGATTTTAGATCTAGATCTTGAGAACCTCAAACCCCCCGCCTGCTGCCTATCGATAGCATTTCCCTTAGATTGCAATGCTTATTAATTGAGCCAAATAGCTGCTAATCAAGCTGTAAGGTGCAGATTCCTATTAATATTATGGCTTCTGCTACTCGTATTTATACTTTACGATTGCTGCAGTGGTACTACGGAAAGCGCAGCCCCGCTTTGCCTTTGTGAAATAAAGATATATAAGTTCTCCACCACAGCTTCGGTTCTTTGATCGCCCTGCCCCAGGCTCATAAAGGTGCCAGCTTTTTGTCACAGCAGGCTTTTTAAATACGATTTAGAGGTAGGATAGACTAGTAACTCGTGGTTTCGAGGCTATATTTGATTTCGTAATAATAAACTTATTTTATCTATCCCATTAATGTATATCCAGATCTACCTGTCATATATGTTTTAAAATACATGAACAATATAATCAATGTTTTAGTAAGAATAATATATCTGTAAATCAGAAAACTTACTACAACGTTATATTGAATAAAGTTATTTAGGCCCATATTTATATATATGTTCCTAAGGCCTTATGTTAGTGATAATTGATATATAGAAAAATTATATAATCAAGTATAAATTAATTTAAAAATAAAAAAACTCTACTGCATATTATTTATTTTCACAAAGCGTTTTATCGTTCTATTGAAATTAAAACTGCTAGTATTATACATATTAATTGAATATTAGTACATATTTAAGAAATCGTTTTTTAAAGCCCTTCCTTTTGATACCCTACTAGATGGATTTGGCAAAAAAAATGTTTTTCTTTAACTATATGGCATATAAAATCCGTCAGTTTTTTATGTATTTTTAGGGTTCCGTACCCAAAGGGTAAAAACGGTACCCTATTAACCCTAAGTAACGATACTCAACTTCGCTGTCCGTCCGTCCGTCCGTCTGTCATCAGGCTGTATCTCAAGAACGGTGATAGCTAGACAGTTGAAATTTTCACAGATGATGTATTTCTATTGCCACTATAACAACAAACACTAAAAATAAAATAAAATAAATATTTAAGGGGGGTATAAAATAACAAACTTGATTTTTTACCGTTTCTTGCTCGATACTAATAACGGTGACAGGTAGACGCTTTAACTATTTACAGAATATATAGTTTTATGTTCTCTTTAAATATAATTGATTCAAATAAAATCAATAATTAAGGGGGCTCCCATACAATAAAAGAGGTTTTCGCCGTTTATTTGCTAAAAATACGGAACCCTTGGTGCGCGAGTCCCACTCGCACTTGGCTTGTTTTTTTTATACCTAATGTCACTTGGATCTCATACAATAAAATCGGTTAAGCTATTTAGAAGTTACGGTGGAATAAAGCTACTCACAAACATACATACATGAAACCTGAAGACATAATACTCCGTTTTTTGGGCAGTCGTATGAAAACTATTTATCGCGTAAGTGCGACGTGTACCACGTTGAGTATCTTAGTCCCGGAAATTTCTAAACACGATTCCGTTCAGCTATTACTGCTGCACCATGAAGGATTGACGTTAGGTACTCTCACAATAAAATAATTTAAACTCACATTATGGTGATATTTTACCTTTTTAACCCCTATGGTGAGTGAAGTTTTCAGCCTGATGTACTCGTACTCCACCAGCTTTACCGCTGCTGGTACTGAAGTGCAGGCGAGACACGTAAAACCGCGTCGTTGGCAACTCTAGAAGAAGCAGATGTAAGCTGTTACTGTATTGATTCCAACAGTGCTGCTTCGCAGTGTTTTGAGACGCTTCCAAGCAATGGACAATAAGTTCAAAATTATTTGTGATTTTGTAAAGTTCAAAGACTTTATTAATTTAAACCTATAATGGAAACTGGCATCCAAGAAAGGCTGCTAGAACACAATTTGGCTTATCGATATATAGCACTTTCTTCTTATGGTAGCTTGTCTGGTGCAGATTTTACATTTGCACCACCAGCATGCTATAAAGATAAATCTCGCGGTAGGATCACTCCACAAATGTCCCACTGATCATCGCCGGCTAGGATCAGTACCTACAGTGGTGCATTTTATACTGCTTACATTTCAAACTAACACAGAATAGTGCTACCACAAACAAGTGCTCCATTAGGTCCGTGTAAAAAACTAAACTTCAACTACAATATTATTATATGCAAATATGTTCTTTTTAATTTAATAAGGATGCCACAAATTCAAGAATACTATTACTATTATTTTACAAATTATTGGAGCACAAAATTTTATGACCCGGGCGGGAATCGATCGCGCGTCCTCCGATATCGCGCCGGATGCCTAAACCACTCGGCCACCCGAGCACGCTCTTTCAAGCCGAAATTTCGTGCTCCAATTGTATTACTTTAACGACATAGGGGACGGTGCGCGATTTTCGCTTACCACGCGACCATGTTTAATATTATAGTATTACTAAGCTTATAATAATTATTGGACACACATAAAAGTAAGTCCATTGGACTCCTTAAAAAAGTGCCGCGCGGGTGACAACGTCGTATCTTTCTTAAGTTTGCAGAGACCTGAACTGAACCTATAGTACCAACTGATCCTTCGATAACGTATTGTAATGTTATGGTTTTGGAGAATATAATTCTGAAGATCTAGAGGAAGTTTCGCGGTTTATTCCGGTTCATGTTTATTTGAGTTTGCACGAGACTTGCTTTTGTGGTGTTTGGGCACATTTATTGGGGTCCGTCGAATAAAAGAGAAACTATCAAAACTTTTACTAACAGAATGTTTGATGTTAAAATGTTCTTGAAGCATCCCTCTATATGTATGACTATTCATTGGTTTTATCGAATCGAATGACATAGTATATTAAGTATCTAAATTGACGGCACTCAGCGAAAATAATATGTACACACTAGATCACTTATATTTATAGTTTAAAACGTACTAAAAAGACGGACTCAATGGTATGTACATCTCAATATATAGATTAATACGTGTATTTTTAGTGCATATATTTGAGCAAATAAATATTATTATTATATTTATTAACATTGTGGCATGGCAGTAGCAATAAGAATATATACTTTAACTAACTATCCAAATCGACGATTACTATAAAGCAGCGTGGAAACCAGTTCTTAACACTGACACTTGGAATAATGCAGGCAGCTTGCCGCAAGATACAGTCAGTGCGGCGTGCACAAGTCTGGTAGTATGGAACGACAGTGACGAAGAAAACAATGATGCACCTGCGCCGGCGCCGCCGGTGACGTCAGAGCGCGCAAGGAGGGCGGCAGCGCGCGCGGCTCGCTCCACCGCCGCCGCCGACGCCACCACCAGTGCATGCGCGGGCGTGATCGTAAGCGCACGCACTCCGTGATGAAGCGACTCTGAAAGTCGCGAAACAGGTGGAGACGCCTTCTCGACGTAAAAAACCGTAAGTTAAATCGGATAAAAATGTCATTTAATATGTGTCAAACTTACGTTAGTTTTAATCAATTACTATAAAGCAGGTTGAAGTCAAGCATTATATTTTCTTCCGTTCCCTATGTGGAGACGGTACTATATTTAACACAATAATTAAAATGTTAACAACAAAAACCGACTTCGAATATAAAATACGCATTGTTTGAGATAACTCAAATACTATACGTCAGATCTCACTCAAATTTAAATGGGCTCACATAACAAGCACCAGCTTTCGAGTATTAAAATAATCATCAACATCGTTACGTCCTTTTTATCAGTACACCCTTCTTTTGTGTGTGTTACCTCATAACTCGTTATTGAGAGTTATTTTGTGTGTGTTACCCCATTACTCGTTATTGAGAGTTAAGAGGTAACACACACAAAAGGAGTGTGTACTGATAAAAACTTGAAGCTTAGACTTGAGAACCTTTTCCAGTCGGTTAAAAACCGTGCTGTAACATTATAGTAACATGTAGGTTATATATAGGAAGTTCATGGTTTCAATTCACTTACGCTACTTACCCCACTAAATATCATAAACAAACTAAATTAAGGTTCGTGGGATAAAATTATTAAAAACCTCAACAAATTGAACTTACTGGAGGCGAAAATAACAGCTTAAGCTACTTCAAGACTTTCTGGCCTAGAATAATTTAAATTAACTTAAAAGCTGTTTTCTGTTTGTCTTGTGGATATTTTACTGTTTTGGTGGATTTTAATGATTATCATTATATAGTAAAGGGTTTGCGAGAGAGCTCCATACGTAGCATGTTTTATATTTCTGTTATTGTGACGGAACAAGCTCGAGGCTCACCTAATGCGTGGACTAACCTCCACCTATAACAGATCCATTTCATCACAAGTCACGAATTGCACTGCGCCCGTCACTTTGAGACATAGTTGTTAAGTCTTATGTGCCTGTAATTTCACTGGGTCTCAAGGACAGCTTCTGGAAATCACCGTTAGGTGCTTGGCGACAGATTTTCTACATGAGGGTGGCCGCTAGCCAGGCGGGCATTCGCAAAATGCCCTGCCAGCGGTGAAGCTCAAGCACGTGGTGGGATTCGAATCATGGAACTGCTGCGTGGCAGTCCATAGCCAATGCCACTGAGCCATCACTGCTAATAGATTTCTGTAGTAATACCTTCCTTTTTATATGAATTTTATATAATTCATAATAAGCACATAATATTATCGTGTAATACTAATAATAATAATTATATTTTTTCCAAATACACTATTTTACAAAAAATCATTTATAACTAAGGGGCTTCCCACTAGAATTCCCTGTTTTGGGAAGTCTATTTACTTCCTAATATACAAATTTACATGATTGAGATTGTATTTATACCAGACAAAAATCAAAATAAAATCATCTTAAATCATTATAAACTATTAATGAGATTCAATTTACATTATACAATACAATTTTATAATAATAATAAAATATTTTAGTAATTTACATTTCCCAATAATAATATATACAATTTAATATTATTATTTTATAGGCGGTATGCCTTTATTAAACAAATACTACAAACTATATACAACACTACAGCTACTACAATACTACAGCTACTACAGTAAAATTAATTAATTAATTTATTTATTTTTTATAAATGTTAATATTGCTGTATTATTTGTTTGTGGTGTCGGGAGGGGGTGTTCAAGGTATTTTTAATATTGTTATGATTGCAATAACGCCTGCTACGCGGATCACATTTACAAATATACGATAGGAAACATTTTAGTCACGTGTCAAGGTATGTTTGTTGGCGTTTGTGTTTTTATACCAGTTATATAATGATAAGATGCAATAATTTTCTATTTCTGAATAGTTATAGCTTCGTAACCAATTGCTCTGTTTCAATCTGCATTCATATATAATAGACTCCTCACTGCATAAGTGCGTTTGAATCTATTATTCTTGAATAGTTCTGGTGTAAGATATCATTTTAATGTTTCTTTCGGGGCCTTCATATTTTGGGCCTTGTTAAAATAACCTAATGATTAAAACAAAAAATAATACATGGTAATATTAAATATTATAATAATTAGGTATTTTAATAAGGCCCAAAATATGTTAAAAGCAATTTATAATAGTAGTAAACACCTTATTATTATTTTCAATAAAGTATTGAAAATTCTTAACTTATAGAACATCGACTGAACCTCCCACTAAAATGAATATAAAGCCGTTGTTCAGTCTACCCATTGATCAAAAGTCACTTCTTTTGTTTAAATACATTCATTAATTGTCTCTGAATGAGTTCTAGTGGTTCATAGTAAATCATAGATTAGGAACCATCCTTCCATTCCTAGGGTGCTACTGGCTTAAAAGGTACCTATACTTATAAGATATGTATATACGATCGTACGCATACTTGTTTACTCTATAGTACAGATATTTCCACTTAAAAAGGAACACCCCTTTTTATGTACTTTAAACTAGTATCGCCTTCTGATTGGAATAGGGTAATAATCTATCTGGGGTGGAAGTAGCCCATTTTGATGCTAACCCTTCATAACCAGTGGATTAGAAATAAACAAGTGTTGGTATGATTTTGTACTTTCTCATTTGCACGTTACTACAATGTGTACGCCCACATCCATGGAAGCACAGGCCTTTAAACTAATGACGAAATGTTTTTAAATCCCCAACATACATTTCATTATCGCAATGAAGTCCCGTGGAACTATTTGTTCTAAAATCTGTCTCTGTTTTCTTTTTCGATTTGTTTGGGTCTTTACTATTGCGATAGGTAATAAATTCGTTGAAATGTGGTATGTATAACTCGATAGGTATAACCTTTTATATATCTGAATCACATGCAGATGCAGTCGCAGGCGAGTTCTTCATCCTTGATCATCAATAAGTAAGCACATTCAATAGTGGCTAAGATGTCTAAGTTTTTAAAACTACATCAGCTCATCAACATAACATTTCAATTTTTAACTCAGTTTAAAAATTAAAGTAACTTTTACAAGTGACAGGTCTCTGCTAGTAGTCTGTAGACCTTAAACAAATGAAAGTCAAAAATGAGCCCAAAAACAAACGTGGAGGTAAACAAACATCGTAAAGTCGACTGAAAGTCACAGCACGTGAGTCACGTGACTCGAACCTTTATTTGGGTTACTCGTTACGTTACAAACGAAAACGTAGAATGAACTAGAAGCAGAGAAGCAAGGTCTAAATCGTTGCATATGTTTTGTATTATGAAGCATGTTACATTTAGGGTTGTTTACCCATAGGAAAATATTGAAAGGGCGGTTAACTAGGCGAATTGGATCATGCATAAATTATAAATGAAATAGTTCAGACAAACTTTGACTTTCAATTGACTCGAATAAAGTCTTTCCAGATGAATAGTCTTTAAGATTAATCTGTAACAACAAACTCTATGTCACTTAGTACAATCTGCGTGTAAGTATCTACTATTTAAATCATGAAAAAAAGTCCGTATTGGAAACGCGTTAATAATAATCCCACAAATTGAACAGTTTGTGGCCCCTTGTACTGAAAAACTATCACTTATATAGATTTGTGCTTCAACATAATAATTTCATTTCATATGTAGATGTGTTATCTGTCAAAAAAATATACAATTTGCTAACCATTAAAAAGTAAACATTAACAATTTTGTATTCATTAAATAGAATGTTATTAATTGTTATTGTACTACTAACGCCATCTGTTAGAAAACCAAAGAGTTAACATGACGGCAACAGAACTAAACTCAATACTCAAATACATCGTAGTTAATCTACTCAATACTAGATGACACCCCTCGAATCAGGTTGTAAAATAAACACGAGCCCTCACAAAGCTCAGCATTTTGCTAGTTAGAATAGCTAAAAGTAGATGCACTAAATACAGCATACTGTAAAACTGTGTGTATTATTATACCAATATGGTTCATACATAACTAATATGGTTCAGTATGCGCAAGATGACACCACTCGAATCAGGTTGTAAAATAAACAAATACCCCGCACAAAGCTCAGCATTTTGCTAGTTAGAATAGCTAAAAGTAGATGCACTAAATACAACATACTTTAAAACTGTGTGTATTATTATACTAATATGGTTCATACATAACTAATGGTTCGGTATGCGCAAGATTATATAAAGCGAATAATGTAGAAAATGGTTATTCAGTATAGTGTACTTACTTAAGTATTTGCCACAATCAAAACTTAATAAAACTTTTCTTTACTACCGTCAGCCTAACTTTAATATAAATTCAAAAACAGGCAAGGAAGATTTATGAAATTTATTATTAATTCGCCGTTCTATTTTCGATTTGATTACACTCTACTTAATATATATATAGGTCGTTGAGCAAGTGCGACTACCTGCTAAGACTAACCGTAATCCGATTCAATTGATAGAATGTAACAGACTGTAAAGACTTACAAAATGCCATTTAAATTTCGTAATATAATACTTTATAGCGATATTTAGAGCGTTAAAAGCCACATTGACAAAATAATTAGGCCGTGAGAACTGGATCAGCAGATTACAGTAAGTTAATTTTTTCAGTGATAATATTAATTCAATAGAATCTATTATATGTAAAAGGTTTGGCGCAACGTTTTCACTTATATCATCAGTTACCAACAGTTGAGTGGTTATAAAGGGAGTTATTTAGTCGGTACTTACTTACGGTCGGTGCCGAGTCCGACATATACCGGGCATCTCCCCCGTGGATGGACGAAGAAGACATTTTTCACACGAAAAATAATAATGATAATAAAGAGTGGTTAAAAGCTGGATAAATAAAAGATATACCTACTTACAAAGTGTATATTTGAACGTTCATTCTTACATTGTAACTAATACAAAACAGCTTGAAAAAGAAGACAGGTAGTCCTAGTAAAATCATGTACTTCTGTAATGGATCTAACTAGGTACTTGGATCAAATTGATGATGTAGATAATTGTTGGATTTTATGTTGGTCTGTATAGGCGTCTTTTCTTTATTATGTATCGATAGAAATTACATATACATATACGATTTCTATCCATTCGCAATTCTCGATAATTTTTCTATCGATACATTTTTTTACTGCCTATCGATACATGTATGTAAAATCATGTATTTCTGTAATAGCTCTAACTACTTGGATCAAATTTATTATGTAGATAAATTGTTGCATTTTATGCTGGTCTGTATAGGCGTGTTTTCTTTATTATGTATTGACAGCAACATATACATATACGATTTCTATCGATTCACAATTCTCGATAACTTTTCTATCGATATTTTTTTTTATTGTCTATCGATACATGTATATAATTTCTATCGATTCATAATAAAAAAATGTTTCGATAGAAAAAGTTATATGTATTAAATAAAAGTTTAGTTTACGAGGTAGCGCTAAATGCATGAAATATAATATATATAGGGTGTACCGATTTAGATGTTTTTTTTACATTCTAAAGCTAGTGCTTATCATGTTGTCCTATTTAAATTTGAGTGAAATCTGATAGTGTTTGAGTTGTCCCTAATAGTGTGTATTATATTTTTATATGAAGTTGGTTATTTTTCGTCAAAATTTTAGATGTTAGCTTACTCGTACATCAAAACTTTTGTAAAGTGGCGCTATGAAAAACGCCAAGTGAAGGTCACCTAGGTCTACTTTTGTAACTAAAATAGCCTATCCTGTAACATTCATCAACATACCGATCAACATAATTCCATTTTCTAAAAGGTGCATCTGTTTCACTTGTAAACACAGTCCACATTTAAAAACTTCTAGGTTAGCCTGAACAACATCTTCGACCACATCATCACTTACCATCAGGTGAGATAGTGGTCAAAGGCTAACCTATCTGACATAAAAAAAAAATACGGTCAAGTGCGAGTCGGACTCGCGCACCGAGGGTTCCGTAAAACGTGTAGGTATTTAAGTAAAAGTCATGGTACTTTTATTTGATACTAGCTGTACCCGCGACTGCGTACGCGATTGCCGTACCCGCAAACTAATTATTCACATTTGAGCACTGTTTATCTCATATTAAGCAACGTTGTGGTCTGTGGTGAAGCACTCTTAGTAAAGCATAGCTCAGAAAGGAGCTTTTTACTTTGGGTTTGATAACCCCCAGCTTGTTTTTCCGACCGAAGACAGTAGTTAAGTAACTCAGAGAGTTCCTTCGCGGTTCGCACAATAAATGTTGAAGCAAAGTAGGTACTTTGTGCGTTTCTTTGGAATTTCGATTATAAAACGATATCTTTTTGCCGAGGTTCTCCTTGTTTGGCGGTAGAACAAAAATATATTAGATTGTACACTTCCATTGCGCAGTCTCCAAAATGTATCCGGCAAAAGATAGATAGTTAAAAAAATAGATTGTGGCGAATGTTCAAGGTTTTAGAGTTTTATTAGCAAGCTGGCAAATCTAAATAAGGATGCCGAGATGCCCGTGGGGTGCCGAGCTGCCCATGGGGTGCTGGGCTGCCCGTGGGGTGCCGGGATGCCCATGGAGTGCCGGGATGCCCATGGAGTGCCGGGCTGCCCGTGGGGTTCCAAGCTCGCTCATCACTATTCTAACAAAAAAAGAATAGTTGAAATTGGATTACGCGTTCATAAAGTACAACTAAGTAACATTTTGACTTTCATCCCCTTTCCCGAGGGAACCGTGCTAAATTTCGGAATTAAAAAGTATACAATAACGTTCTTCGTTGTATGAACTCAAATCGTGTTAAGTTTCATTGAATTTCATTCAGTAGCCCAAGGGGTGCTGGGCTGCCCTTGGGGTGCCGGGCTGCCCATGGGGTTCCGGGCTCACTCATCACTATTCTAACAAAAAAGAATAATTGAAATCGGACTACGCGTTCATTAATTACAACTAAGTAACATTTTAACTTTCATCCCCTTTCCCGAAGGAACCGTGCTGAATTTCGGGATATAAAGTATATAATAACCTTCTTCGTAGTATGTACTCAAATCGTGTTAAGTTTCATTGAATTCCATTCAGTAGCCCATGGGGTGCTGGGCTGCCCGTGGGGTGCCAGGCTGCCCATGGGGTTCCGGGCTCACTCATCACTATTCTAACAAAAAAAAAAAATTAAAATCGGACTACGCGTTCATGAATTACAACTAAGTAACATTTTGACTTTCATCCCCTTTCCTGAGGGAACCGTGCTGAATTTTGGGATAAAAAGTATACAATAACCTTCTTCGTAGTATGTACTCAAATCGTGTTAAGTTTCATTGAATTCCATTCAGTAGCCCGTGGGGTGCCGGGGTGCCCTTGGGGTGCCGGGTGGCCCGTGGGGTGCTGAGCTGCCGGTGGGGTTCCGAATTCACTCGTCACTATTCTAACAAAAAAAAGGAATAATTGAAATCGGACTACGCGTTCATAAATTATAAATAAGTAACATTTTGACTTTCATCCCCTTTCCCGAGGGAACCGTGCTGAATTTCGGGATAAACAGTACACAATTACCTTCTTCGTAGTATGAACTCAAATCGTGTTAAGTTACATTGAATTCCATTCAGTAGCCCATGGGGTGCTAGGATGCCCATGGGGTACCGGGCTGCCCGTAGGCTTCCGAGTTCACTTGTCACTATTCTAGAAAAAAAAAAGAATAATTGAAATCGGACTACGCGTTCATAAATTATAAATAAGTAACATTTTGACTTTCATCCCCTTTCCCGAGGGAACCGTGCTGAATTTCGGGATAAACAGTATACAGTAACCTTCTTCGTGGTATGAACTCAAATCGTGTTAAGTTTCATTGAATTCCATTCAGTAGCCCATGGGGTGCTGGGCTGCCCGTGGGGTGCCGGGCTGTCCATGGGGTTCCGAGCTCACTCATCACTATTCTAACAAAAAAAAAACCTTTGAAATCGGACTACGCGTTAGTAAATTACAACTAAGTGTACATTTTGACTTTCATCCCCTTTCCCGAGGGAACCGTGCTGAATTTCGGGATAAAAAGTATACAATAACCTTCTTCGTAGTATGAACTCAAATCGTGTTAAGTTTCATTGAATTCCATTCAGTAGTTTTGGAGTGATGCGCGGTCGGGATACAGACAGACAGACAGATAGACAGACAGACAAAAATAAAAAAAATACAGTTTTGGCATCAGTATCAGCTACAGAGTGTACTCAATTTTTTTTTTGCAAATTATCTTCAATGTACAGAATTGGACCTGTTACAGTTTTATTATAAGTATAGATAGATGAACTTCAGCTCGATACCTTCAGTCTTGCAGTCTTGCTTGTCTACAGATGGACAGACGGATAACAAAGTTATCCTACAACGATTCCGTTTTTCCTTTTGAGGTTCGGAAACCTAAAAACTAGAACTCTACTTGAGACGAGAATTCTGAGAGCTGAACAAAAAAATTTTGAAGACACAAAACAAAGACTTGGGAATTAACTGAATAATTGTCAGACATTTTATAGTAACTACTCGAAATACTCGGAATACTCAAGTCTTGATTTACGTTTAGGCATTACTCTGGAATACCCTTCCAATTACTAAAACAATGGAGTTATTTCTGAAATCAGCTATAATTCTTAAGGTTTTAACAAGTTTCAGCAATATATAAGTTAATTGTAAAATGGAAGCCAGAACATTCTATTACAATTGTGATTATATGATTGAGACACTTGACGGTGATCTAATCCAGCTTACCACCGCGGATAAGAACAAAATATAATTCACTTCTAAACTCCACTATACATTATTGAGCGTGGAAAAAGTTCCACATGTTTATCGTAAACTCGATCATCCCCGATCAGAAACACTAAACAAAAATACTCCGAAATATCTCTAAAAAGTATCAGTTACTTCGGTAACTACGTTTCGGTTGGAAAATAAAATTATAGAGTACCTTTTCGTCCAAGGAAAGCGTAACATGGTATCGTCGTGTCCTGCATACTAAACGCGGAAACCACCTCAGGAAAGCTTCAAGTATCGATTTCTGGAGAATTGTACCGCAAACACATCTGTTTCGGTAAATTTTCTGGAAAGATAAAATTGTTTATGGGTGGCAGGTAAAAGGATGCCGTATTGTTATAGAGGCTTAATTTGATAGAACGTTCTTGACCCTCTTACGCTGTGATCTATATAAGTATTTGAAATCCCTAACTTGCGCTTGTGTTAGGAGCTTGAAACACACAAAGGGTAGCTTGCATGTTCGTCCTAAACCGATCAACCAGATTAAGCAACGTTCGTTGCGGTCATTACTTGAATGGCCGCTGTTGGCATTTACTACGAAACTTCCATGCTACGGAGGTCACGTTAAGTCACCGCCGATATCAGTTGTCATAGAACAGCAGTCGTTATAATATGGTGGTAGGGTTTTTTTACGAACGCCCGCCTGGCTAACTACCACCCTTGAATAGAAAATCTGTCGCCAAAAACCTAACGGCGTGTTCCAGCAGCAGTAGTTGAGAGCCAGTAGTTCTTGGTTACCCTGAACAACATCTTGAAATACATTATCACTTACTATCTGTTGAGATAGGGGCCAAACGCTAGCGTCCCACCTATTAAAAAAGAACATAGATCTCCCTCAAACTTTTGTTTCTGTTTGTGACTAAGTGCAGGCTATTTCTTTTTCAAATTTTGAGAACCAAAATATCTGTTTACATATTAATAGGCTAATGGTAGCTAATATTTTAGATTAGAGTCTTGGAATCTTGATATGTATTTTCTCTTCTTGATTCTTTCCAGTATAGCTCTGTTTACTAGGCATACTTATTTGTAGTAATATGACTTTAAACAGTTATTTCTTATGTCATATACGTGTATGTCCGTGAGGTGCCCCGCTAGAATGTCACCCCCCCCCCCCCCCCCCCATCTCTACCCGTGGGTGAGAGGCGACTAAGGGTGACACCAGAAGGTGGGCAGCAGCGCTTTCTGAGGAACTGATATTTCACACTGTCATCTCCGAGACGCCTGCCAAGCGTGGGGATTATGGTAAACCCCTCCGTAATGGGGGAGGCTGTGTTCAGCAGTGGACAATCCCGTAGATACAGTATAGGCGTATGTAGTATGGACGGAGGTCGCATTGTGTGCGATACTAACGTATTAGAGTAACTTCTCACTATTTACAGTTGCAACGGTTTGTCTTCTAGAATTCCGAAACTGTATTAGCATTCTGAAGACACTTGCCACGAGCATCATCTGTATTAAACTTTAAACACTAAAATAATGATTGCTATTAAAATTATTTACAGTTTGTGTAACTACGATAATATTTTTCGGGTTAATGAAACACGCATGATACCTAATAACTGTTATCAATGAGTCAACAGTAAAATATAAATAAAACTACCTAGTTGGTTTATTACATCGGACCATAGAGTTCGTGGTCATCGCTCAATAACCTGCATGGTGGAAGGGCATTTTGTGAATGCCCGCCTGGCTAGCGACCACCCTCAAGTAGAAAATCTGTCGCCAAGCACCTAACAGTGTGTTCCGGCAGCAGTCCTTGAGAGCCAGAAAAATTACAGGCTAATGAGACCTAACAACTGGACGTCTCAGTGTGACGGGCACATTGCAATTCGTCGCTGACGAAATGCGTCTGTTATAGGCAGAGGTTAGTCCACTTAACATCAGGTGGGCCTCGGGCTTGTTCCGTGACAATAACATTAAAAAAAAAAAACCTTTCTTCGCGATAAGTTGTTAGTTCCTTCAGTGGTAAAGCTTTGGTATGCCCAATATAATATAATGGGTATTCCTATTCCTGCTCACTATAGATAAAATAATCACAAAACAGACGTCAATCACTTCATATAGTACATGTAGTGACACCTTGACATTCAAGAATGTGAGTTTTGATATTTTTATATAAAACATATTTTAAAATAAGTACGTACCACGCAAACGTACTCCATGAGTCATATTTCCATTACTCACATGAAAGGATGAAGGAGTACTATAAACTTACTGACAAGCTTATAACATTTGTGTCTGTACCTTTAGAAAATTTGAACTGGTATACTTCAGACAGCACTTCAATGAACTTTTTATTTAAATTGTTCAATCTATTTAAATCTAAACAAGTGGGCACCGTCGCAAAGGTCCAATTTATTTATACGACTTTGAGTAAGTTTATATACCTTACATCAATGTTAGCTATTGGATTTGTAAACATGATACAGCAATGCATAAGGGTATCCAGATACCCATTTTTATGGTACTCACGTCACGAAACGCACACTGACTTTGAAAGCTTTCCTGATATCACTACGGAACTCTATCGATACAGCAAAGTAAAAGCCCGTGTCCACGATACAGGTTACATTCTGAATACAAACTAACTAAATAGACGCTCCGTAACGGAGACATTTTCTAACTGTACCCTTTTAAAGGGGAACAACTGCGATCAATTTTGCCGCCGTAAATTCTTTTGACTATAATTTGATGGCCCTTTCGGAAACAATCGAGAGGAAAGGTGCAATAGATATGGCAGCAAATGGTCTTATGAAGGTTAACCGGGAGGCAACCCGCCCAGTATAATGGTAGAGACCCTTTCTGTAACTGATACTTTAGCATACTTAACGTGTTAATATTTTAGTGGTGCGAATGTTAAGAGAATCCGAAAGGTTTTCAATTAAAACCTTTGAGCGCGTAATCTCTGTGTTTAATACTTAATTAAAACAAAATAAATATTTTTTGTTTTATCATCATTTTAGCTTTCATAAAGCGAATCTAAACTGATGACGAAACTTAAAGCTGTAAAGGCACTCAAGGGTTACACTGCAAAGCTAACATATTCATAGCTTGCGGGTTTACATCCAGCTGTGATACGAATTCCTGGACATGTACTCTCGCTATTGCTTCAATACTGAAATAGGCTTCTTTATTTACCTCTGAGAATCGGATGTGAGTGCATTCATAGGATAACAATAGCTTTCTATTGATTTGAATTTGTTACCGATCTATTAAGTCATGCATAGTACTTATTCAGTATGAAGATTAAGATATAGTATATACCGCCATCTATATATAGTTATTGGTAAAATGCTAACAACTAGTGGTGGATAATATAGCATATAGCACGTTATTTCTTTGTAGTGCATACAACACGCTGTGTGTATATTCTCTTCGCGCTATAAATATAGCGTCTAACGTCTCGCGTGCTTGCGATTGCGGTAACACGCTTTGCGCATGTACCTACGCGTTATGGGCCTACGCGCTATATACCTATTACTTGGTTGTGTTGTGTGTGACCGCGCGCGATCTATTGACTCGCGCTTACCTATCATTTTAAAAAGTAGTAAAAGTAGTGAAGTTAATACATAAGTACAACCAACAAAAACAAAAACAATGTACATAAAGTAAAAAAAATAAATAAAAAAAAATCCTACTCGCAGAGTAGAAAATAAAAACATTGTATTTGTACATATCATAAATGAACTTTTAAATACGCCTATAATTGCACACATTTTATATCAATGTCCTAAAAAATTATAGACACTAAGCCTCAATAGTGTGAAGAAAAGTTAATTCCATTTATAACAATAAGCAATGTAATATTTAATTTTGTATGAGCTAGAATAAGCCGTTATGCGCTGCGCTAGTGTCGAACGATAACAACAGACAGCACGTTGCGCCTGACGCTATTGTGACAACACCTAGCACGATGCATCTAGCGCGAGCGCCTTGTTTCGTTATAACGATAGCGTATAATATAGCGCGTTATTCGAATATAGTTTATAGTCTCTAGCGCGTTGGTGCTGTATAGCGGATTTGATCAATACTAATAACAACCTCTTAGGGTTGACTTCTGCTAACAAACATTTCGAGTTTTTTTCTAATATATCGTTTTTTATTTGTTCATGTGTTATAAAAGGAATAAGCACGAGGACCACCTTATGTTTAAAGTCTTTTGTGCCTGTAATTTAATATTTCACGTTTTGTTTTACTTACATTGATGTTATTATTCAAAACTCTATATAAAAGGAGCGCGGCGCGGTCTAGTGTTGCCGCGGCGGGCGGTTTTGACTCGGAGAGACTCAAAACTTAAAACAATCAGTTTTTTAGTACCAGTACTAGCAGAAGTCAACTCTAAGAGGTTGTTAGCATTTTACCAATAACCCTGTATAATTTTAGTCTACACTGATGGATAAGCACTCTTAATATCCGTAGAAATGAATTTGAAAATGAAAAGGAATAATTGTAAAAGGCAGTAGACAAAGTAACATCCAAAAAAAAATACAAAGCGCGGCCATTTTCAGAGCTAAGCTCGCCTGATTGAGTGGGCTGAGGGTCAAGCGAAAAGAGCAGGGTGAAGCGAAAAGAGCGAAGATAAATCCGTGCTAGCCAAACAACGCTCAACCATGTCCACTTAGGCTCAAGCATAGAAGGGCTGCTTAGAGGACCCTGGACCGCCAAAGTAAATAAATGGAATTTATTTTCACTTCACTTTAAGTGGGGATCGGGTTTAATAAGTTGGTCATTTCTATTGGCCTACGTTGGTCATTCTCGTACGAAAATGGACATAATTAGTTAGCTACAAGGATATGTTGCGTCTATATTTCGGGAAATTCATAGGCATGAGTTTATAAATACGCAATAAATAAAATGAAAAAATATGTTAATTAATCTCTACACCCATGGACTGTATTTTATACGGATTATTTAATACTTACACCCGTGGGGTGCCGGGCTGGAATGTCACCCCCCCATCTCTACCCGTGGGTGTCGTAAGAGGCGAGTACGGGTAACACATTAGAAGGTGGGCAGCAGCACTTTCTGAGTTACTGATATCTCACACTGCGATCCCCAAGCCGGCTACCAAGCATAAGGATGATGACAAAAAAAATTGAAAAATAAGGGGAGGCTGTGTTCAGCAGTGGACTATCTGGCTGATACAGTACAGTACAGGCATGAGTTTCCACCTCATGAGGTGCTTACATCATATTTGAAGGAGTAGTTTTGAGAGAGCATAAAATGGGCAACAAGAATAAGCTTTTTCTTAGTTATGAAGCTAGCTCTGAATTAGCATACTCTTCTCCGAATACTAAAAGCAATTTGTACGTTATGAAAAGGAGAACATATTTTTTAAAAGTACAGATAATAGCGTACATTTTATTATAAACCCATGTGAATTTTATCCAAGGTTCGATCCCTTCCGGCTTCAGCTTCACCGCATAGTGGAATAGTAATTTGCAAATATTCCAATATGGCTAGCTACTACCTCAAGTAGAAAATCTGTCGCCAAGCCCCTAACCGTGGGGTCGGCAGCAGTTCTTGAGAGCCAGTAAAATTACAGGCACCAGAGACTGAACAACTGTATGCCACAGGGTGACGGGGAGGTTATTGCTTAATATCAGGTGATTGTTCCGTAACAATCTAGCGAAAAAAAATAATTTTAATCTGAATCTGAGCCTGCAGAAATTAAATAGCAGGAGAGATTTACGAAATGGGTATAATATTGACCTCAACTTATATGAGCTTTTAATTTTTCGGTCCAGTAAACTTTATACATTAAGTAACTAGGCTAGATAAACTAAAATCATTTGAGAGCGTCCTTACAGACAGATTACGTATACCAAAATAAACAGACCTTTTCTAAAGGTTAAAAAACAAAAGACAACGTAGCAACGTCTGACCTCGATAAATAAAGTAAACCTACTTACTTAAGAATCATTTACCTATGCCAGGGACCCTTAATTAGGCTCCCTAACCCAATTTAGTCCGGGTAAGCGAAAGTCACAAGTGATTAGTGGAAATTAGATTGGCAGGTGTTTTTCTACCGAATCTTAGTAGGGGCTGGTTTGGGGAGGCTAGTTTTTGGAATTACGTTAAGTAATAAACCGACCTACTTTTGAAGTATTGTATTTTTTGCTTTGAGATGAGACTGCCAGTTTGTATAAGGGAACTTTTCTTTGACTTTTATTAAACTTATAAGGTTGATTAAAATACCAGACTTGTATTCAAGATTGTGTTGTAATCTTATGTATATACAAATGTTTAGACGAACGTTGGCTTAGTGCCACCGTCACGCCGTAAACCTTTTTTTTAAGGCTTTTATAATAGAACAAGCACGAGACCCACCTGACGTTAAATGGACTAACTAGAACAGATGCATTTCATCACATGTGACAAAGTTCACTGCGCCCGTAACCTTGAGACAAAGTTGTTAAGTCTCATGTGCCTGTAATTTCACTGGCTCTCAAGGACTGCTGCCGGAACACACCGTTAGGTACTTGGCAACAGATTTTCTATTTGAGGGTGGTCGCTAGCCAGGCCTATTATTATTATACTACCTATAATTTATTTATAGTAGGCAGTAAATTATTATTATACTGTCTACTATTATTCGCAAGATGCCCTTCCACCATGCTTTGAAGCTCAAGCCCGCGGCGGGATTCGAACCATGGACCTGCGGCACGGCAGTCCATAGCCAATGCCACGGAGCCATCCCTGCTTCAAGAATGTAATAAACCAACCTACTTTTCAAAGATTGCATATTTCGCTTTGAGATGAGACTGTCACTTTGTATGAAAGGACAACTATTTCTTGTATATTAAAACTATAAGGTTGATTGAAGTATTACACTTAGATTCAAGATTGGGTTGAAATCCTTAATATATGCAAGTGTTTAGATGTACGCAGGCATAGTACCATCGTCACACCCAGCAAACCTAAAATAATATGAAAAGAGTCGTTGTAAAAACATAATTCCTATCTATTTATTTCTCGTTCCAAATGCTCTACTAATCTATATACCGTGGTTGGATTCCCGAGATTTCAATGTTAGGCAGTAACAGTAGAACTCCTTGTGTGAGTTCGTCTGGTCAAGTACTGCCACCATACATATTTCTACCACAAAGCAGTAATTCGCAATATTGCATTATGGTCTCAAGGGTTTGGCTACGGGTGAAGTTAATGGCACATGAAACTCAACATAAACAAATCCAAATTTCAACTATACCTCAGTCTGTGAAATTTCAGTTTATATCACTGATGGAAATGTGTAAAATGTTTTAACCGCATTCGATGTGGAAATGGACAGAAATATTTATTCAATGCCATACATAACACGGAAATAACGCATGAGCCAGTCTCCCTCAACTGACAGACATACATGTTGTCCGTGCTTAGAGGCAGGACGTGTCCATGCTGCTGTGCGGATATCGTCAAGCCTCGAAATTAGCGGAAGGCTGGAAAATACATTTTATATAAGATATAGGATTCGTACCTAAAAAAAAACAAAACTCCAGATCACTTTGTAATCAATTTTTCTATCGGTCTCCCTTTTTGTTAGGAAAGGATAGCGGTATCAATCATGTTTGAACTAAAATTGATAGTTTTTTTTAATCACATTTTTTTTTATGTTATTGTAACTTAAGTTAAGTGGACTAACCCCCGCCTATAACAGATGCATTTAGTCAACGACGAATTGCACTGTGCCCGTCACACTGAGACGTACAGTTGTTAGGTCTTATGTGCCTGAAATTTTACTGGCTCTCAAGGAGTGCTGCCGGAACACACTGTTGGATGAACATTTTACGACTGGTTTGAGCTATTTGAGAGTCCCATGATAGAGTTTGGTCGATGTTAATACCTAGATTATTTACGTTTTTGCTAAATGGAATGACAATTCCATCGAACACAACTCGCGGCAAAGAGTCCCAATCAACCCTGGTTATCAAGCGGGAACTTCCTACTATGATAACTTGAGTTTTAAGAGAGTTGACTGTCAACGATAAGTTCCTACTATGATCTGTCAATAGATAGGTAGGTACTTAGTGTAGGTAACCAAGAATGACTTACCTCGTTATATCCTTAAGGAATCTATAAAAACTCCTATCCTTTTCTCGTTTAGTTGATAAGCAACCGTAAACAGCACAAGATTACCCCATTCTCAACTTCTAAAATACTCGAACAACCGTCACGCTTCGTGGTCACGTCATTGTGCGCGAGTTGCGAGTCCCATACTCCAGTCAGCTCAGCGACAGCTCAGAGTCGGTAGCGGGATGAGGAAGGCTCGTTGTGGTGGGGGGGTGAGGAGTGTCCATTCTATACGTAGTATTATTATATGTTCTATGGCAACGGTACAAATAAACAACTCTAAAATATACGAAATCTATTTCCATGCTATTTGGCACCGAGTATATAGTAGCATTACTACTCCTACTACTACTTCCGTGATTAGTGTGTTCCGTAGTAATGTGTAGGTATCGATTTCATAAAGGTTAATTAAATTATTACCTTCTAAGCCCAACGCTGTAAATCAAATAATTTAACCACTCCGGCTCATTATTAGCTAATTCTATGGCCCCAAGCCAAACCGAACCAAAGTCATCATTTGCACTTGTCGCCTATCATAATTCAAAGCCTTTCAATGCACAACTTTTAATTTAAAACGCTGTTATTGAGTGCGATCGTAACAGAGTTACTTAATGATATTTTCGGAGAGAATAAATGAACGAATTCAGTATGAGTGGATGAAAAATGTTTACGCCTTTGAAATTTAGCATTTTTATCTAAAAATCGATCTTTTTGGGATAGGTCAAATAATGTATTAACTTAAATCGACAAGTGTACTTCTATCATTGCACAGTTCACACAGTAGGTTATGTATAAGTTACTCGTATATAACAACGACAAGAAAAATATCACGCATAGATATGTATTAGATGAATGGATTAGATAGAGGTTTTTTATGCCTTTTAGGTTAGCCTGTGACCACAATCTCACCTGATGGTAAGTGATGATTTGGTCAAAGATTTTTGTTCAAGCTAACCTAGAATTACTGGCTCTCAAGGACAGCTGGCGGAACATCGTTAGGTGCTTGACGACAGATTTTCTACTTGAGGGTGGTAGCCAGCAAGGCAGCCATTCGCAAAATGCCCTACCACCATGCTATAACGACTGCCATCCTAAGACAACAACCGGGACCGACGGCTTAACGTGCCCTCCGAAGCACGGAAGCGCTCAGTAATAATGTCACTAGCGGTCACGGACGTTGCTTAACTTTGCTGATCGGTTAAGAATAGCTAAGCCAACTTCGCTACGAGCGCTGTCTAAATACCCACGACGGGTTTTTTTCCTACGTAATAAAGGACGGGCCTAGTTCTTACCGGTAACTGTTACCGAATGTTTTTTTGTCAGAAAAACTAAATCACTTATCTGACCCGAAGTTTGATCTCAGTACATCGAGATTTCAAAGCGTTGCTTATACACACACGCACACACATAAAATGAAATTTCTGAAAATCATTCACACCTAATAGGTGTGAATGATTTTCCCACACCCGTGGGAATTCGTAGAATGAAAATATACATATCTACTGAGAGTATCAAATTACGCATACAGCTTCTCAAGCTGATGCATTCCTACAGTCAGTACACACACTAAGTGCTAAGTAATACTACTAAGAACACTTCACACATCATTATCAATAGCCACAACGTCTACCGTTGAACAAACCTCCCTCCTATACAGGCCATAACTCTATACAGAAGGCGTCTTAGGGATCGCAGTAAGATACAGTACTTCAGAAGGCACTGCTGTCCACCTTTTGGTATCAAGGGCGGGAGGGGATAGTGCAATCAATCATAGCCAAGCGTCCAGAGCCATTCAAGAGTTTTGTTACCTTCCAGCTTTATCACTAGACCAGCATGACGACACCATGTTATTGCATTGTCTTCAAAACTACACATAATAGCCAAGTTTGAAAGATCTAGTGGCAATGATTCTAGCTATGGACAGCGTCACAAAAGGTCTATGGTTTGAATCTTGTAAGGGGCTTGGGCACAGCATGGTGGTTTGTTATTTTTCAAATTCCCGTCTGCCGAGGTACAAACCTAAAGGTTCCGAGTGAAGCAGCCAAGTCCGAGTGCCGCGGCTGCAGCAGTCAGCCTACAGCGGGCACTACAGGTTTGTATTTCTATGAAATTATTCAGAACGCCACAACAGCTATAAATTTATAGAATGTACCTAATGGAGTATTATTACACAGAAGAAGTAAGAAGAAGAGAAGAAAGTAAGGCACTTGAGAGCTAGTGCCCATTCTAGCTTAAGCTTATTTAGCATCTTCGAAAATTATCACTTACAATTGACTGATATTTTGGTGCTTAAAGACAAAGCCTATTGGCTACAAAAAAACACATTAAGGGTGAACTGGCCGGCCCGTTCTCCGTACAAACGTCGTAGGGTGATCACTCCCTTATTTGAGGATATAGGTCCAAAATAAAGCATAATACCGATTGATCTCGTCATTTTCAAGGCTTGTATGATGCCGAAATTTTAATAAAATAATAACCTTGACAATTATGAGCCTCGAAACATTTTCATATAAAGTTTTCGAGGCTCATAACTAACAACTTAATTATCTTTTTAAATTTTTGGCATCATACAAGCCTAGATAATGACGATATCAATCGATATTATGCTTAATTTTGGACTTAAAATCTCTAATAAGGGAGTGATCACCCTACGACGTTTGTATGGAGAAGTGACCGGCCAGTTCAACCTTAATATAAATAATTCTATTATATTGTATTATATCCGCCGGATTGTCTACTGCTGAACATAGCCTCTCCTATTAAAGGGGGTTTGCTATAATCCCCACGCTTGGCAAACGTCTCGGGGATCGCAGTTTAAGATATCAGTTCCTCAGAAAGCGCTGCTGCCCACCTTACGGTATTTAACCTCTCTCTGCACCTTTTACGACACCCACAGGTAGCAATGGGGAGGGGGGGGGTGACATTCTAGCCCGGCACCCTACGGGTTATATTAATAATGCCATGGGTTATCAAACAGACATTTAATTCAACTAGAAAGATTACTAAAGTTTTTAAAAGAACTAATTTCCAAAGTTTCCCAAATCGAAGACTAAAAGCTTTGGACTTAAATGGTTGGTAAAATTGCCAGATTTAATTTCTTTTTAAAGTAGAACGTCTGACCGATAAATTTTAAAGTGGAACGTCTGACCGATAAGTTTTAAAGTTAAAAAGCGCTTCAGTTAAAAGCAACTAGTGAGCGATTAGCGGACGCTCAGTCAGTGTCAGAGCGCTTGTCGCGGGCGTGTGGAATCGCTACTGTTGAAATGTTCCTCATCTAATAGCTAGTTACAGTTTACTCTTCAGTGCTGGTTAACTACGTGTTTAAGCATTTAAGTTTTAGTAATATTTGGGGTTCCGCACCCAAAAGGTGAAACGGAGCCCTATTAATGAGACTCCGCGGTCTGTCTGTCCGTCCGTCCGTGGGTCTCTAGGTCGTTAACGGAATGAAATAAAATATAAATTATAAAATAAATAGAAATGTTTTAGGTATGTACCGCCTGTTACATTTCTTTTTGCGCTCAACTAAATTTTTTTTGTAGAAAGTCAACGTTTTTTTTTTTTTTTATGCCTGATAGGTTAGCCTTTGACCGCTATCTCACCTGATGGTAAGTGATGATGTGGTCGACGATGTTGTTCAGGCTAACCTAGAAGTACTGGTTCTCAAGGACAGCTGCCGGAACACACCGTTAGGTGCTTGGCGACAGATTCTCTACTTGAGGGTGGTAGCTAGCCAGGCGGGCATTCGCAAAATGCCCTACCACCATGCTATAACGATTGCCATCCTAAGACCACAACCGGGACCGACGGCTTAACGTGCCCTCCGAAGCACGGAAACGCTCAGTAGTAAAGTCACTAGCGGTCACCCATCCAACTCATGACCGCGCACGACATTGCTTAACTTTGCTGATCGGTTGAGAACAGCTAAGTAAACTTCGCTACGAGCGCTTCAATACGTCAACGTCTAAATCTCACTGAGTAAAACATGTTATAACTAATTAAAATAAATAAATGGGTAGAACATCAAAGTTGTTAGTTGTACAGTCGTCGGCATATATACATATATTATTTGTATACATATTATAATTAAAATATATCACAACACGAAATCTCATAAAATGTGCACAGCAAATAACCCATAAATATGTAACCATCAACTTATTACATAATCAACTATACCTACATTTCCAACTAAATAATGTATCCAGCCACGATTTTCAAAATGATCTCACAATATTAAAGTTCATAATGACCCATTTTTCAAAAATATATCACAGTATAAAATTCCATAAAAATGTGCACAGCAAATACCTCTTAAATATGCTACCATCATCTTAGTTATAACCATCCTATACATTTCCAACAAACACACTTATAATTCTTACCATCTTAGCCCACAGCTTGAATGATGGCGGGTACACTACCAACTAAAGCATTATCATATTGGCAGGCGGCCATAATAGCAAAATCAAAAGTATTTGCAATAATTAAATCCTTGAGGGTGTAAAATTACAAGCACTTGAGACTTAAAATAAAAAGAATACTTACAAAACTGAAAAGTATGAAATAATTTGTTAAAGTCGGTACCAATCTGATTCAAAATACTCTGAGCTCACATTTTCATAGCCTGACTTCCGCAATTTCTTTCATACTGTTCAATGATAAAAGTTGGCTCAGGTATAAAATAAACCCCCCGAAGGGTTCCCGCCTTGTCGTGGCGGTGGGGCTTAGTAGCCGTGGCTTCGTCACCCACGGTGAAGCGAAGAGGAACCAGGGGCCACTCCACTGGGCTTTGCCTCTAAGTCCAGACTGGAGCGGCAACGGGTAGGCTGCGGTGCTGTATGGGCAGCACCGCATCTGAGGCGGGCTGTGGTGTTGTATGGGCGACACCACAGCTGACGGTGAGGGGCCACGGCGGGAGAGGAGTGCCGGTATCACGGTGCGCCGCTCTCCCTACCTTCCGTGGCCACGGCGGGGCCGCCACCGTTGGATGGCGGATGCGGAGGGGCCGCAGGGGAGGAGGAGTGTTGGTATAGCGAGGCGCCGCTCTCCCTATCCTCTGCGGCCGAAGTAGCAGGCGACGGGGCTACTCATCTGACCCGTCGCAGGGGGACCTTGGGCGTCGGAAGCGGGGTCGTCTGACGCCCATTTGCGGGCTTGGTCCCCGGGTGGTAGCGACGTGCCATGTGTTCTGGTGCGTCGTGAGGGGTAGCACCCCAGGAGGGGTCCGGCAACGGACAACCGTGGCGGGTTCGTGGTTGAGTGCTAAAGCGACCCTGCGATCCCGCCGAGAAGCGGTAGAGATGGAACACCGTGTGTTATTTAGTCGGTAGGGGCACTTGCTGCTGTGGGAGTAGTTGGTGTCGAGCCCGACATATCCCGGCCACCATCCCCGGGGTGGACGGGAATGCGTAAATGCATTTTTCACACGTTAAAAAAAAAAAAAAAAGGTATAAAATAAAATCACAATTTTCAGTGAACCGTAACATATGTGTAACTAACAAAATACTTCACCTCAGCAAGAGTTACAATTATTAAGTCGAAACGTGCAGTTATTAGGTCTAACAAACCGGATTAAATAGGACTCTCACGTCGCAATCTCATTATAAGTACTTTAAATGGCGATATAAGTCAGCATAGTATAGTCAGCCGTATCGTCCACTACAGAACATAACTTGGGGCGTTTGCCGTAATCCCCACGCTTGGCAGGCGTCTTGGCGATTGCAGTGTAAGATGACAGTTATTCAGGCGGTCCTGCTTCCCAGCTTCTAGTATTTTCCTTTCATCGCCTCTTACGACTTCTAAAGGAAGGTATGGAGGGTGCGTTTCTAGCCCGGCACTCCACGTGGCAACCATACCTATGTCAAGAAGAATATCTTTGTAGTAAGGGTAGATTTATATTAGACCGGGCCGTGCCCGTGGCGTGCTGTGTACGTGGCCCGGACGGGGCACGGATTTGAAACGGTACATACATTTTGTATGAAGCAATTTATATTAAACCGTGCCTGATCCGTGTCCCGTCCGGGCCCGCCTACTAACGTACGGACGGGCTCCGCCCCGGGCCCGCCCCGTCCACGGCCCGGCCCGGACACGGCCCGGTCTAATATAAATCATCCCTTAGGCTATACTGTCATAATTTTTTTTTTGTTCTGTTCAGTCGTAATAGAAAGGTAGCACGTACCAGACTTACAAAAACATTTTCACGTACGCTCTTTGCTATGAAAAATATGCGAAAAAATATACTTGTATGGTTGACATTTACGCCGCAAGATTTGACCTCATATCGTATGGTGCCTATAAACCCAAAATAAGCTCGACATTACATCCTAACATGGCGTCTGGCAGCGTAATATCTTGTACATGCATGCGTTTATGTGTACATGTCGGCTACGCAATTTAAAACACTAATACGAATAAAGCTCATTTTACAGGGAAGCCCAAAACTCGCTTCAACGCTTAGAAAGAGTGTGCTGATATTAAAGTACATATGCATAGTCTTAGTACATTTGAATAGGGATGAGGTTAATTTATTATTGTATTTTTTTATTAATAAACATATTTGATAACGATAGCTATGTAGTGGGTTAGTGAACACTTGTGTGTTTAAGCAGTTGCTTAAACGCAATAGTTCAACCTGGATGGTTTACCTGGAAATTTTGTCAGAGTTTATAACTAGAACCTAGTTTACCCTCAGTAGAGACCTCTCCTTGTAATGAGTTTCACACATTTTGGCTAATTATCATCATCATAATCATCACATCGCCGGAACAAGGTCTCCCCTATTGGGGCATTTGCCACAATCCCCACGCTCGTCAAGCATCTTGGGGATCGCAATAGAAGTTTAAAAAACCCCATTAATGCAAGGATAACCTACCGTACTACAAAATTGTAAGAAATCGAAAAATGGCGTTTTGTATCTCTCGTTGAACAAACATACATAAATACAAACCTCCAACTTGTCACAGAGACTACATCCTTCGGTCAAGTAGTCTAATTATAATACTAAAAAAAAACTAGGTTAGCCTAAACAACATCTTCGACCACATCATCACTTACCATCAGGTGAGATAGTGGTCAAAGGCTAACCTATCAGACATAACAAAAAGAAAAAAAAAATTTGATTTGATGAAAATTGTTTGACAATATATTTTTCCAGTCACAAATAAAACAGCTGTTATACGTATTCGTATGTGTTTTTGGGTTATGCAACAGTGTACGAACCAAAACACTTTAATCAAAAAACATTTGTGTCCCTTGTGAGGTTTTGAAATTGCACAGCCGATGTGTACTTATGTAATTATTCCCTAAATATTTAGACGCTGGCGCTGGATCCTTCGCCATAAAACACCCTAAGTTATAGACGCCTAAGCTCGTAATGTTTACAGCTAACCACACAAGTAACTACGCTCCAACCTTTATTAACCGGCAGTAATGGGGGTAAAGCTTTTTTGTGTACTGTACGCTGTGGTTACATTTTGTAAGGTGTTTTGGTAACGTTTTTTAAGGAAAATACACTTTTTACTCGACCTCGTGTTTTATCTACGTTATGTTGCTTGTTTTGATTGAAATACGGCTTCCCGTGTTATTTTTAACAAGCGCGCTTGTATACTGGCCAAACAACAGCGGTTATCTTTCTCTGGAAGCTCGAAAATGCCATACTAACTTGTTACCTGAGTAGGTATCTTCTTTTACTTCTTTTAAGGGTTCTGTATCAGAAAACGGGACCATATTGCTAAGCTTCATAATAAATGATTGAATATGTGGTTGTTTTTATCTTACAACGTGAATTTATTAGCTAATCATTTTGTTAAAAGTTCATTAGAATTGTTGTTAGAGATCTTATTGAGTTGTGTCATAATTAATAAAATGAATCAAACGATATTTCTAAACTAAGGACTTAACGTTAGAACTATAAATATTAGAAGCATGAAAATGTAATTAAGACATAATTGACTTAGTTGAAAGAAAATGAAACCACGAGGGTGTGAAGACGCACTCTGGTATATAGGTATATCTTCGCTACCACAAAGCCTCTACGCTAAACTGCTAGTGCACAATTTTGCCAATGTCAAATTTTCTATCATCATCCGTATTATACCCTATGTAATAATAAACCAGCGAAATATTTTAAGCCGCACTGAACTGATACTACCCACCGCTTTAGAACATACATAAGCATTATCAGCAAGCGTAACTATTGTTTACATAGCCCAGTTTACGGCTGTACAATACTAACATGATTTTAGGGTCCATAGCAACCCCAGCAATACTGCTGTTTCGTACATTTTGAACCGGTGTTACTTGCGATGTTTACGAGCTGCGGCTGACGCAAACTCCAAATTAGACCTTCTGCGAAAATACAAGGTTAAAGGAACAAGCTTGAATTAGTTAGGCAACGCTCACAGCCTAGTTTACATAAAGGTAAGATAGGAAGGGGAAAGCCACGATAACAAGACAGGCATAAA
Organism: Plagodis pulveraria; assembly: GCA_963890685.1. Taxonomy (NCBI): domain Eukaryota; kingdom Metazoa; phylum Arthropoda; class Insecta; order Lepidoptera; family Geometridae; genus Plagodis; species Plagodis pulveraria. Next base: position 8,483,130 of record OY982962.1, on the reverse strand, counting down.
ACGCCTGTATTAGAAAATTCTAGCATGTTACTTTATAAAGCGATTTTGTTAATTAAACTTCTTTCTTAATTTAATAGTACATTGTACATCGAGGGGAGAAAAGGATCTATTTCTGTTCGAGAGTTGGCTTAAAGGCAACTCGAGAACAGAAATAGAACTTTCTCTCGAGTGATACATAGTGCTTCATACTACACCTACGAGGAAAATAAAATCATTACACGTTTTCTCGTACTTACCTCGAGACTTCTCAGGCAGTAAGTTCTTTATGACTTCTTGTGCTGCATTTCTTATTTGGAATGAAAATCCATATAACTTTCCATGCCGTACATTTATAAGGGAGAAATGACGAAGTTTATAACATGTTTTTGATCGAGTAATGAGACGTTTTATGAGTGGGTGTGGTAAAAATAGATATTCCTTTCCGTCTCAATATTAACATGTATCAGGGAATATAAGTTATGTAATTAAAATTTTAAAGGCTGGTTAGCTTCGTGTAGAAGCGAAACGAGTCAAAAATTTCTTCCGGTTTGGCTGCGTGGCGTTTGTGACGTCACGTCGGCTTAACAGGAAAATTAGGTGAAATTGTCACTAGATATATTTTTATATTATTTAAGTGTTTTATTAATATATTAATTTGATGTTTTCTTAAAATATTTAAAAAATATTTGTTATTATTATAATATTTATAGTCAGAATCTACATAAGCTTATTTAACCTGTTATCGCATCTTTCTTACCTCGTATACCTACCACGCTTCTTATTAGAAATGTTTTGCTTTCCTTAGAGGGCAGACGTTATTTGGTACCTGTAGGTAATCAGTTTTAAGTGTATGATATCCATCTATAATATAACTGAACAACTTTACATCGTGCGAACTTGTCTAACAAGCTTAAAAATATTCATCGTAATTTCAACTCTTAGCTTCCAGTAGCCCAAGCACGAACATTTCGATAGTCCGTAACGTAAACGTATCGAGTTCACCGCCCGTTTACGCAGGAGGCAATGGTTGACAGTACGCCGCATCGTTTGCTGGCTAACGTGAACTCGACAGGAATACAAAAGTGACGTCATCCAGCGTAAATCACAACAATCATACCTTCTTTCTAAGAGCTAACAACTCATTCCAAAAGAGGTTTTAATTCTTTTTTTGCCTATAAAAGTTCCTCTCACTGAGCAAGTAATATTAAGAGTTTGCACGGACCTTGTTGCTTTGTAACTCAGATATGAAGTTATTTTATACCAACCATTACAAATGAAAACAATATTTGCGAGTGTTTTACTACTGATTCCCTAAAATCGATTACTTACAATGAAATCGGTTCCATTTTAATCGATATAGGGAAAAATGGTAGGTAGGTTAGGTTTACCAAATATATGTTAACAAAATGTAAAATAAAACAAATATTTCACACAGATGTATTTATTTATTCAACACATCAAAATATATTATCGTGCGATATATCTTCGCTAGTATCGAAAACTGTATTATTGAGGTCTGTATACATAGTTCCAAAGTAATTTGTGCACTAGAACATCTTTACAATACATATTTATTTTAATTTCCATTGTACATAACAGTTGTACGTAACAGTTTTCAATATATAATACTTATTTTCTAATTGTGGTATACGTAAAAGTAATAATAAGTAATACTGCACGTAAGTTGCACTAGTAAACTTGTCATCAACTGTTAACAATTATTATTATTTGTAGTTTAATCATAAAATGTAGTTTTTTTGACGCACCTTTTTTAATTATATATAGACTGTAGGCTTTTAAAAACTTTTTTGGTGTAGGTAGTTGAATTATTTAGATATTTAATTTAATCTCGCAGCTGATCTATTTCATTTGTATTGCAAGAAGCTTTCTCTGCACTGTTTTGTTTTATTTATTCATTTATTCATTTCTTGTCTTGCTTGATTCAATTAATATTTATTTATATATATTTATATAATATTTATTGATTCAATTAATATTTTCTGCGTAACATATCCATATCTGAAATTACAAAAAAAGTTTATTTAACTGCTCTCGAAAGTTGGTTAATTTAAAATCAAACAATTTAGAGAATAGTATTATAAATATTTAAATAAATAGTAATTGGGATTGTATGTTGATTTTTATATAGTATTGGGGTGACATAGTACTTTAAATTCCATGCCATTTCAAAGTACATGCTGAGTCGATAAGGGTTTTATAAACGCGACGGAGTTTTGTTTAAATGAACTGAAAAAAAAAACAACTCAGATTATTATCACAAGCATAGATTTGACGTTATTTACACTATTTAGTATTAATTGTATAATATTTAGGTCGATTTACGTATGTTAGATAATAAATATTGCTCTAGCTATTTATGTTCACTTAGCAAGTACTGTGCTCTATAACTGGCACAGTACTTGCTAAGTGAACGCACTTAGCAAGTACTGTGCCAGTTATGTAGAGAAAAATTGATAATACCTGGTGTTTCAAAATGCTTTTGAGCTGAAGATGTAAATAACAGTCTCTAAAGTACACATGTTAAGTTTCGTGGCATTATAAAACATTCCGCATGATGGTTTATGATCACCAGGATTGAATATAATATTTCCTAATTTATTGACACTATGAAAAAGTATATGTACCCATACCACTGACATTATAAAAAATCGATACTACAAAGGTATCGATACTTTCCTTGAGCAACACGAAACTTACTTTACGTTACGTAAATATTTGTAATTTATATACAAATATATGTAATTACAGCAATTCGGATGATAACACATACCTACTTAAATTACAATAAAAACCAAGCGATCATTAGCTCTGAAACAGTAATGTAATTTCAATGACATATTTTCATCAACACCGGTTTTGGATCTCATCGAAATCTATTGTTACACATTTTTATTTGTGGTTCGACACCACAGACTTCGCATCTTCTTTGCGATTTCCGTATTGTATTGATGTTCACAATGAAATATTAACATTTTTGAATAAAATCTATCTGAGGTGATATATTTACAAAGCGCCATACATTATGACATAGAGAAATGTAATATACCGGAAACAATATGATTAGTCTATAGCCATGACAGTCCAGTTGAGTTGTCTAGGTCACAATGACATCGTATTTGGTAATTTTGGACAGAAATCGGTGCACCTGCAATAATTTACCTTATTTTAAGGTTAGTGACGCTGGACTGGTTCCTCTATGATTGATATTTGTCAAATTTAGCTTTTTATTTGGTGAAAACCAAACATATTTTTTTGTTTCAATATATACCTATATTATGAGCTATAAATTCTCAAGCCAAGAATCTACGCCACTGATAATTTACCTAGTATATGAATTACAAACAGCTACTATCAGAATTGACACCTTTAAACAGAGAGAGGAGTCTCAAGAAACCCTGAAGGGCCGCCAAAGCCGTGAAGTGTATTTTGCGCTAAATTTTTAGTTGTTTCAGCAGAAAAATAGTCTATTGAGTTCAAGCAGTGCATTCTATAAGTTCTAATTGTTCACTAAAGGTGATTCCCGACAGAACTTTCGTCTCCAGCGGTATTTTACCGTCTGTTCTGGGAAAGAAGAATGCTGTGAAAACCTGGAGGGCGTAGTAATGTACCTACCTAACAGTTTTGCAAAGACAAACCACGTAGCATTTCATGAATGCGCCGTTACTACAAATCGGGAGTGCTGTGACTTGTAACCGTAGTGTTGTTTTAAGTTCATATTAATTTTAGGATCATAAAAGTGTTTATTTTGTATGAGTCAGCTTTATTTTATTTGGATTATGATTGTCTGTTATTACATTACCAAAAATAAATAAATTACAACTGTTGGTGTAGTTTTGTCTTTTTATTCATCTACTTTCCTTTATTTTTAAGGAATAGTGTGGCAAAAGAGCATGATATCGAACTTACCTAGCCTATAAGATCAGAGGGGGAAGAAAAATGCTTCTCACGGTACTGCTATGAGTTGCCACCCAATGTCTTTTATGCGCCACCAATAGGAGCACACACTGATCCATCTCATCATCACTGTTGTATGCTCAATGCGTGGCAACATCCCACTCACACCGACTTAAGTAGTGGCATGCTGCCACGAATTTTGTCTTAGTCGCGTTTCACGACATCCAACAAGAGATCTTATTATCCCTAAGCCACGAATTGTTCGGTATATACCAATAAATGAAACGCACAATTGCACTTCGTTAATTTTTATTAAGAACCAAAAGTCCAATAACACAGCTTCTACGTTTCACATTAAAATCTTCTTCTTCGTAGTGGTTAGAATGTTGGCGTGAGCATGGTCATCACCTCAGAGTTCGTAGGTAGTTAGTCTGACAATCCGTTGGTATTCCTTTCGTGTCGCTGCCTGTGTTCTTATGGTGCATTTGTTGACAGCTTTGCTTGATCTTGAAATCTTGAATGGATAGGTGATCTTCTGTGAGCCTTATTGTTTTCAATTTGACCATGCACAATGAAGAATTTCATAGCAACATTATTGCGCCGCAAGACATATCCAACGAGCGAAATTGGTGTAAATGTGGGCTGGAACGGTGGAATATAGACGCTGTTTGATGCAGAGTTTTGGAAAATGTCTTGAATTGGGTTCATCGTACATTAGCATCACTTCCCTCCAGTGCCATAAATTAATAAATACCTACTTTGCGCCTGGTAAACGAAATGGTACACTACTACTTCTAATCTTGCTGCTATGTTTGTAACTCTTTTCATAGGTAAATTATGAATGAACAAACTCATTAATAACCTGAATTTTCGAAGTTTAATCACAATTTATTGAATACGTTACGTCAACCATCTCACTGAAAATTTCTCAGTGACATAATGACATGACATTCGTAGATTTTTGACAGACCCTCGATAGCCAGCTTTCGAGCTTACGTTAGTATTAGGTTCGTGCTCGCGATTTCATACAAAAATTTTTACGTGACAAAGCGTTCACGTTAAAATCTCGACACGCTAGTTGTCAAAACCTTTTTTTCTGCCAAAATTTAGTTCCTTTTACGCACTGTAGAGGCGCTGATCAAATCCTATACAAAATGGTGACCTTTCGATACGTTTACGAAACGGTTACGATTTCGCAAATTGTTCGTGCTTGGGCTACAGAATAGTCAAATTGGAAACTTATACTCAATGCCTCTAGTCATCAATGTAACCTATACATTAGGTTTTTCCATCAAACCTTTTTCAAACAAGCAAAAACCCGTGTATGATAAATTAATCCACCGGTGTCGGAACATTGAAACGAAACCCAGACTGTCTGAATGATTGACACCTAGAGCGCTGCTCTTTTGAAATTCCCACTACAAGCACTTTACGCGTACCTAGGTATTGTGTGTACACTCAGATAACATTTAAAGTGTACCTAGATTTTATAAATAGCAGAACTATCAAGTAGCTACTTCCGATTTGGTGTGTAATTTCATGTAGAAGATTTCAAAATTGGCGCCTGCACCAATTTTTGTAATAAATAAGAATGTACTTGTAAATAAAAAATGGCCTGCATCATGAAAGCTGTGATGGCTCAGTGGCATGGGCTATGGACTGCCGCGCAGCCGGTCCATGGTTGGAATCCCGCAGTGGGATTGAGCTTCACCGCATAGTGGAAGGGCATTTTTCAAATGTCCGCCTGGGTAGCGACCAAACTCAAGTAGAAAATCTGTCGCCAAGTACCTAACGGTGTGTTCCGGTAGCGGTCCTTGAGAGCCATTATTTCTAGGTTAAGCCTTTTAATACCTTCAACCACATCATCACTTAACATCAGGTGTGATTGTGGTCAAAGGCTTACCTATTAGCTACTAAAAACAGTGGTGTATGTAAAAGCGTCGCTCTAGAGCTCCTGAGTTCGATCCGCGAGTCGGACAAGTTATTGAGTTTTCCTGAGAAATATATTTTCAGCAACAGTCCACAGTCTTCACCTATGCCCGGCAGATGGCAATATGATCGATCCCTATAATAAAGGATAATAACATGTCTGTTGACGTAGGATGATATGTTATTGTTATTTTTATATTATAATAAATATGGTCTACTGTAATATGGCCGAAAACATCAGGTCGCCAGTTTCATTCTAACAAATGATTTTGTAGCTGAATTTTTTGAAGAAAAATAACAATAATAATTAAACAACTTTAAACGATTTAAATTGCGTATATTTATCATTATTTTTGTCCCGATATTTGCGGAGTGATCAGTCACCGCGTGATCACGACCACTGCAAAGTGTTTGAAACGTCGGGATAAAAATAATGATAAATAAATATACGCGATTTAAACCGTTTAAAGTTGTTTTATTACTATGTGTAATAATCGCGAAATCCTAAGACAACAAAATAACAATAAATCATTTTAAGGTTCTGGTCTCGGAAAAAGTTGGCTTTTTACGTGATCTCTTGCCTAACTCAGGTGCTACCTCCAAGCATCCAAGTTGTTCTTGTTTATTTTCTTTCATCTTAATGCCCTTTACTTAAAATTATAATTTTTAAATTTTCACAAAAAGTGTCACAATACTAAAAATACTTTCAGAAACATCGACACCTTTCAGGAAAAAGTATTCTTTTCTTGTTTATTTTTATTTCATTTAAGTAAGACGTGATTGTATTTATTACATCTGAGTGTACTCCGTTACAGCCTGCCAGTTACTATATGTTCGCTTCAGCATAATTTAGACTAGATGCTAAGGCTCGAACTGGAGCTCCCTGTTACAGTAAACACGTTAGGATATTGTCCGATTTCTGAGCGTATTTAGGACAACTATAGTAAGGTCAGGTATTGGATACTGTAAAATGCCTTTATTTATGCCATCACGCTTGTATATCTCAAAAGAAGAAGCACGAGGTGTCTTCATGCAATTTTCACCAATTGTTGTAATAGGCTAGATACCTTGTAATAGGGGTCAAGAATTTGTTTTGACAGAAAGTTCTCCTATCTTAACTTATAACCTATCCTGTTTCTCTCTGAGAATCTGAGAATACTAGTCTATCAGCATCGACAGTCATAATGGCCACTGTTGAACAAATCCCTCCCCCATTGGGGAGGGATTTGACCCCCAGAGGGTTTGACGTAATCCCCACGTTTTGAAGACCCCTCCCCCCCTCACGTTTGAATCTTAGGGATCACAATGTAAGATGGCAGTTCTTTAGAAGGCGCTGCTGCCTTCTGGTATTTTTACCTTCGTGGCCTCTATTCCCACAGGAAGTTATGGGGAGGGGTAAATCTAGCCCGGCATGCTGGTTGACCTGTGGATTAAAAGCGCTTAGCCTATCAGCATTAAAAAATCAATAAAGGATTGGCTTTCAAGAATTGCTGCCGGAACACACCGATGTATATGCTTGGCGAAACATAATCTACTTAAGAAAGGTATCTTGATAAGCAAACTTGGAGAAACAGTACAACCATACTGTAAAATTCTAGCCCAGGGCAGCACATTCGCACTTACTACCAATCCTAACCAGCAGCTGACATGATGGGCTTTTAAGGATCGCTGACGAATACCGATATAAATGCTTGTCGACATATTCAGTACTTCAGAAAAGTATTTGGTCAAGGTTTGCACTTATGATAACTTAACTAGCAGCTGATTTCACCACAAGACAAATATTGCTTCGCGTTTAATTCCAAGCAACTTCCTTGTATTGATAGTACTGCTGTGATCAAAGGAAGCTAGGTTTTTAGAATCTCATCTGGCCCACATAAATCCTGATTGCGTCCACTAGCCAGTGGCCACAAACTCGTGTGCCCATGCATAACGTCGGAGGCTCGCTTGCCCCTGTAAGCGTTGCCGAAACTGCGATGCTAACATGCTTTACAGCCTTGCATGTTTGGCCTTGTTTAAGGTCTATGGCGGCATACTTCGTGTTATTAGCGGTAAATGCACAACGCTGCGACCATTTTATTGTCACGAGACTACGGGCTTTCGTTATAAACCTGGCCCAAGCTAAGTTCGAGTAGGTAATCTAGTAGTAAGTGACATATTATTCCACAGCACACCAAAACCATTTTCTTTGCAGATAGGCTAGCTTGTAGCCATTATCTCACTATTACGTCTTACTGATGGTAAGTGATTATGTGGTCAAAGATGATGTAGAGCTTAACCTAGAATTCATGGCTTAGCAGCCGGAACATACTATTAGGTGCTTTGCGATAGATTTTCTACTTTGGGATGGTAGCTAGCCAAGCTTCGGGATATTCTCTATCATCATGTTTATTTTTCTCTAACTGCGGTCATTCATATTTTTTTTTCTACCACATATCGTCACATCTCACACACACTACACACCCCGGAGTCTTGAAAACTCATGTATCGCCAGACATTTGATTCCTTGGAATATTTATTTAATTTTGTTACCTAGTTTGTCTCCATATTGTAGATACTTGATCACGTAAAACGCGAGATTCGGAGAAGAAATTTTACTATTTCTTATTACATATTTGTAATCCTTGTCGAATTTATTTGTTACGGGTAATCATATTTTTTACGTGTCAGGGGTAAATTATAGTATATTCATTGGTATCCTATAACTGTCTAAGATAATACGAGAAATAGTAGTTGAAATATGAGTTTTTAATCTGTCACGGTCATTAACATGACAAATTATTATAACAAACGGGATATTTGAGGAATTGCATTCTACGAGTACCTATGTGTACTTCTACTTTTTTATTTTATGATGATATGATGACGCGAACAAGTCGCCCACCTGATGGTGAGCGTTTACGCCTGTGATCAGTTTCACCATTCTGGATCTGCTTGACACTGCACTACAGTCTGTAAGACTCGAAGCTGTTAGTTCTTATGTCTAGTTTGCCCAGTCATTTCACTAGCTACAGAGCCCTTCATATCTGAAGCGGTAGAGTGTGCACACTACTCGTTCGAGATAAAATATCTTACATTGCGGTGGTGGCCACCAAGACAGACACTTGCTGAAAAGACCTGCCACATGGCAAAAAGTACCTTCTACAATTTAAGTCCGTGCGGCTCATCGAAATTAATATAGCAGTATACTCTTAAAGAAGTAACCACTGTGAAACTTTCAATAACTTTTGAAAATGTATTAATATATTTTAATAGTAATTATTTGGACAAATCACGATTATCACAGTGACTTTTGATCATAGTTGTACCTGTAGAGGGTGTTTAACCAAATGTTATTGGAAATTGGGAGACAAGTTGAATGACATCTGTCAAATGTCCAAAATGGCGGATTCAAGATGGCCTCTATACAAAATGCTCCGATTCCCTAAATTGAGCTCGTCAGGAAAACTGCGGTTGAGCGTACAATAGTACGGCTGGACAGAGTCTTTAATGAGTATTTATTTTGTGATAACTATAGTTATAGTTTACAGTTTACCATACTATATTTCCTAGATACTACAAAAATATATACCCGATTGATATTCTCATTTTCCTAAGGGAATTATCATCGCATTTCAATTAGTTAACTATTTAATTAAAGCTAAGGAGACATCTGCGACAATTCTGTCACGCCAAGTTCCGTGTCTATTATGCTTAATTCAAACAGATACAGTGTGACTGTGGTGAGAGAATCAAGCGAAGACAAAGGTTAATGTCAACATGAAATGAAATAAATATATTTTGTATTGACTATATGTTTAGTATCGTATTTTATGTCCGTATGGGTTGAGGAGCCACTCCAGATTTTAAAATGAAACTCACACCCTTATTTAGTAGCAAAGCTAAAAATTTTGTAGGACAAATTCTACAATTTGTAGTATAATGCATCAAAAGTTATATCAATTTAAAAGTGGCTCCTCAATCTAAACATCTGAATTGAGGAGCCACCTGGAACTCCGAAAGTAATGGACCAATATATCTGAAAATTTGGTATCATTTAGTAGTAATTGTGTATGGTAACTACTAAAAGTCCGAGTTTCGTACTGATGAGATTAAAAAAGATACGATACATTTATTGTGGCTCCTCAATCTATATATAAGAGGGTTGGTTTCCAGTCATGTGATCGGTCCATTAATACGTTCGACTTTATTATACTTTAGTAGGGAGGGTATTTAAATTTGTAATATAGAAATAAAGTAGTAAAACTGAGTAGATTAGGTAAGACAACGCATATAAATTGGCTCCTCAATCCTGACGTTCTGGGTACAAACAATTTATTGTACTTACCTGAAATCACAACAAAATCGAAATTCAATGACACTAATATTTAGTAGTAATGACTACTAAATTATAAAGTACAATTCACCTCTGCATATATTCGGCATCTATGAAAAAAAGTTATTTTTAAATATTCCTTAAGTATTCGCTGACTAGAGTGACCATATTATTTGAATGTAACCAGGATGAGTATTGAGTAGTATAGTAAAATTAACTTTACCATAGATGCACAGATTTCTCAAAGGAAGGTTTCAGTTATTAAAGGAATATAACCTTTGTGACATATCAACCCGACGCCTTTTTTTCTTGAAAGTCCTCAAAGTGACCAAAATATTTGGAGGTAAAGATTGCGTTATGAGAACAATGAAAACGATTGAAAATGCATTAATTACGTCTGTGTATACGTATACCTACCATTGTATTCAAATACTAGTTCCCAGGTTGCTTTAACTATTACAAGACAGCAGTTATCACAGCACATCCAAAAAATATCACTATTTTGTTAGTTAAATCATACCTACTTCTATCCATCATATAACATGTAAAGTTTGATAATAGTTCAAAATAAAACAAAACACGTACGCAATATCCTTACTAATATTATAAAGGCGAAAGTTTTTAGATAATATGGATTTATTATTAAAGAAAGTTTACATTAATATAGCTTACACATCAGAAAAACTCATAGACTATAAATTAAAAAGATATTGTGTGAATTGTCCAAAATATAACGATGCGATAAATACATAAAGCGTAAAGTGTCAAGTAAGTAGGAAAAAAAGTCTGCCATATGCGACCTAATCCGGCGTGCGCTGTAAAAATCATAAGTATCTCACGTAGAAAATGTATTGTAACGGAAATGTTTACCTTAAATTGTACTACAAAAAATCTATCTTTGATATATATGTATATTATCTGGTATGGGGTACACTGTAAAGGGCTTATTTTAGTAAAATATAATTTTATACATATTTTAGTATTACCTTCTACTGGTTATATCTACCGAGGAACTATAATGGTTTAAATACAATAGAATACTTAATTATATTAATTGTTCTAGTATGGCGATCGTTACCTCCAAATATGTTGGAACAATGACACTTTAGGGTACCATATTATGATTTAAAAAGAATTGCATGGGTGTCCTCTAACCCTACCTATATAATTTACCCACTTTCATCGTGCGCGGTATCTTTATGAAAAAATAAGAATTGTGGTTGGTCGATATGCCACAAAGGTTCTATTCCTTTAATAACTTAAACCTTCTTATGATAAATCTGTATATCTATGGTCAATGTTATAATTAATTTAATTTTACTATACTACTCAATACTCATTCTGGTTACATTCAAATAATATGGTCACTCTAGTTAGCGAATACTTAAGGAATATTTAAAAATAACTTTTTTCATAGATGCCGAATATATGCAGAGGTGAATTGTACTTTATAATTTAGTAGTCATTACTACTAAATATTAGTGTCATTGAATTTCGATTTTGTTGTGATTTCAGGTAAGTACAATAAATTGTTTGTACCCAGAACGTCAGGATTGAGGAGCCAATTTATATGCGTTGTTTTACCTAATCTACTCAGTTTTACTACTTTATTTCTATATTACAAATTTAAATACCCTCCCTACTAAAGTATAATAAAGTCGAACGTATTAATGGACCGATCACATGACTGGAAACCAACCCTCTTATAATATATAGATTGAGGAGCCACAATAAATGTATCGTATCTTTTTTAATCTCATCAGTACGAAACTCGGACTTTTAGTAGTTACCATACACAATTACTACTAAATGATACCAAATTTTCAGATATATTGGTCCATTACTTTCGGAGTTCCAGGTGGCTCCTCAATTCAGATGTTTAGATTGAGGAGCCACTTTTAAATTGATATAACTTTTGATGCATTATACTACAAATTGTAGAATTTGTCCTACGAAATTTTTAGCTTTGCTACTAAATAAGGGTGTGAGTTTCATTTTAAAATCTGAAGTGGCTCCTCAATCCATACGGACATTCGTATTTTTATAACTGATAATTTAGCTATTTACCACTATTCCACATGTGGTTAGTGACAATGAGGTCGAAGATGACGTTATTCAGGCTTAAAACTGGCTCTCAACTCATGTTTACTAATTTTTAACATTAGCTTAGTAGCTTGTGAGACGAGCATTCGCAATATGACGCACCACTATGCATAGAAGTTCAAGCCCTCTACAGGATTCGAACCATGACTCGATTCCCTGCGCGAAAATGGACAGCCATTGCCACTAAGCGATCATTGCTTTTTTTTAACTTTATTTTTATCTATTAATATTATTTATATAAGTTGCACACAACAAAGTGAGTTCTAAACACTATTAAAGATAATTAATAAAAACTCCACAAGCCATGACTCATCATGGCTTGTGGAGTTTTTATTAATTATCTTTAATACATTTCTACTCCCATATGCATCAATGGGTCATCTTGCTACAATAGTAGATTGTTATACAAAGGTAGAAAGGAATCAATTCCCATACGAGGTATTTAGACGCCCGAGCGTAGCGAGGGTGGCTATAGTCCGAGTAGGAATTGATGACTTTCACGTGTTAAGCACTCTACTTTTCATTTCGAATATAAGGACAGTAAAAAATAGTCGTTTTTCTTAATTATTATTTAATAATAATAAGATGAGTAGGCATATATTTAAAATTAAGTATTTGAGATGTTAGAAATATTTGTGAAAATTTAAAGTTACATTTTGCTTGCAATATTTACGGACGACTATCGTCCAAATAGGAATTTATGACTTTCACCCTTGTTAAACTCTCCGTGGGGAGCCGGGTTAGAATTGCACCTCCCCATATCATCCCGTGGGTGTCGTAAAAGGCAACTAAGGGAATAATTATACTGGAAGGTGGGCAGCAGCGACTTCTAAAGAACTACTATCTTACACTGCGATCCCCAAGACGCCTGCCAAGCGTGGGGATCATGGCAAATACCCCCTTTATAGGAGAGGCTGTGTTCAGCAGTGGATGATCCGGCTGATACAGTACCCTTGTTAAACACTCTACTTTTCATTACGAATATGCTTAATATAAAAATTGTTTAATAATAACAAATATTTTAAGAAAACACCAAATTAATATTTTAATAAAACACTTAATAAATATATCTAGTGACAGTTACGCCTAATTTACCTATTAAGCCGAAAAAATATGTGTGTTTCTATAATATGTATTGATTGCAATAACAAGAGTAGAAACTATTTAAAACTTATGCAGTTATAGTCTGAATAGGAGTTGATAACTTACATCCGTGTGAAACATTCTACTTTCCAATAAAAATATGAGAAAAGTAAAAAATAGCAGTTTTTCTAAATTCCATAAAAAACTAAAATATTTACTGAAAACCATAACATGATCAGAAGAAACATATATAAAATTAATTGAGGGATTAGAACAATTTGTGAAATATAAGTAAATTTTTTGCTAAATCTTTTATAATTCCCTTACAATTTTACTTACTATCCTGCCAATTTATATATCTAGTCTTTTTTTTTTAATTTTAAACATGGAACACAAGACGTCTCCCTCGGGAGGCATCCCACTTAAAAGGTATTTCTTTAAAGTTTGTTTTAATTTACGCTTATAAACATAGTTAGTGACTAAAATGTTCATATAAGATACACTAACTTGAGAGAGTCACATTAATTCTGTTATAAACTAGTTCTTTTAGCCTTTACATAATGTAGTCGTAATTAATTTTTATAATACAGCAAAGTATTTTATAACGAAAAAATATAGACGTCTAATTTTGTTTACAACCATGGTTGCCATGGTTACAGCAGAGTACTTTAGAACGAAAAACATACACATATAATTTTGTTTACAACAATGGTGGCCATGGTCACAAGTTATTCCGGCCCAACAGAAGGAAGCATTGACTATGAGTTTTTCCCACCCTTAGGTGGGAAGCAGCGTCTTCCACCCGCTACTCAGATCAAATAAACACTACTTTTCGAGTATGAGAATTGAAAAATACATTTCCTGATTTAAGATTTGTAACTCACTTCACTAACGGACTATTTAGGGACAAACTACATACAGAAAGACAGCGCAGTCTCATTTTGGCCTTCGGATATGGAACCCTAAAAATGATGACAATTTTTTTCTTTTTTCAAACCAAACTATCCATGACTCGAGAGAAACAGCTGCTTCTTATATCCACAATATCTAACAACAAATAAATAAATAAATTGACGGTATTATCAACGTAGCGAACCTGTATAAGGGACAAACCCATTACGGCGAAATGCCTAATTGGATTAGGCAGGTCGTATTGATCTCTCATAGATATCCTTGTGAAGATAGGTTCCATGAAAGCTTTGGTACGATATAGTACCCTCCCACCTGTCTATTCATAACGTGAAGGAGATGATACGAAGGATGGACAGTACCTAATTATAGATGAAGAAAGGCTGTTAAATTCAATGTTCAATTGGATCACCAAATATAATATTCGAAATATGATTATAAGCACTATCGCGAAGATTAAGAAAACAATAAAATCAGAAAAGTAAGAGCTTAAATTTCGGCTCAGTCGAGCCAGTCTCGATAGAGCAGTGATTACCTGGTGTGTAAAATCGGGACTTTGATTCTCGCTCAAGATTTATATATATATATATATATATATATACACCGTGTCCCAAAATTCAACGATAAGCCGGCATCGGTGCATGGACCTACTCATGACTACTCGGGAAAAAATAAAAAAAAAATTATAACTGTTTTTTTTTTTAATTACAGAGACTTTTATAAAGTTGCGCCAACTTTTAATAAAACTTGCCATGGTAGTGTCCATACTTTTTTTTTTAACCCAGACTATAGAAAGTGCATAGAATGTTAAATTCTATGAAAATTATAAGAAAAAAATTTTTTTTTACTGATTTTTGTAAAATAACTACAGACTTTCTGTAATTTTAAAGGATTGTGGTAGATAGCCGTCCTTCTTAGGTTGCTAATGCACAAAAAATATCAAAAATATGTCAAAAATTGTGGTCATGGTAGTTGAAAATAGCATAATGGGTATCGAATATCGATGAAATTTATAAAAGTCTCTGTAATTAATAAAAAAAAACAGTTATAATTTATTTTTTATTTTTTCCCGAGTAGTCATGAGTAGGTCCATGCACCGATGCCGGCTTATCGTTGAATTTTGGGACACGGTGTATATATATATTAGGTCCTTACATATGAAATTGGCGTTTTGTATGGGAGGAACAAAAAGTCGAATATTTTTTAATATAATATATTTAATTAATAAAAGTATGAACCATTATTTTCTATGCACTTTTGCCATCTCATAGGTAGTTCATTGATCCCTTTACTAAAAAAACCAGTCGGACGGGAATCAATAAAATCTTTGAAGGCGATTTGGACTGCCCCATCGGAGTTGAATTTTTTCCCTTGCAAGAAGTTATCCAAATTTCGAAAAAAATGGTAATCTGTTGGAGCAAGGTCCGGGGAGTACGGAGGATGTCTTAGACTTTCCAATTGAAGCTCTTCTAATTTAGTAGCCGTCTGTAGCGCAGTGTGTGGTCTAGCGTTGTCGTGAAGCAGCAGTGGCGTGGAGCGATTGACCAGCCTAGGTTGTTTAGCCGCTAGCTTTTCCATCATGGTTTGCAATTCCTGAGAATAGACATCAGCCGTAATAGTCTGGCCAGATTTGAAAAAACTGTAATGAACAATACCGGCACTAGTCCACCAAACGCTTACAAGTAACTTTTTTGGGGTTAATTTTCGCTGGGGCAGGATTTGGCTGGCTGGCCAGGATCTAACCATTGCGCTGAGCGCTTCCGATTATCGTAAAGAACCCATTTTTCATCACAGGTAATGATTCGGTTTAAAATACCTTCATTATTGTGCCGGTTTAGTAATGTAACGCAGCAGTCGACGCGCGTTTGTCGGTTTGTTTCAGTCAATTCGTGAGGTACCCACCTTTCAAGCTTTTTAATCTTCCCAATTTGCTTCAAGTGAATTAAAACAGTTTTATCACTAACATTGCAGCCTGCAGCTAACTCGGACGTGGTTTGCGATGGATCCGCTTCCACAATAGCCTTCAACTCTTCATTATCAACTTGAGTCTCAGGCCGTCCACGGGGCTTGTTCTGCAGGTCGAAATTTCCAGAACGAAAACGTTGGAACCAAAAACGAACTGTGTTTTCTTTTGCAACACGACCGCCATACACATCATTCACCCTTCGAGTTGTTTCCGCAGCACTAGTGCCACGGCGGAACTCGTACTCGTAAATAATGCTATATTTAAGGTTTTCCATTTTGTAAAATGAGTGACGCAAACAGAAAAAAACAGAAGAAAAAAAACAAATGAATGACGATCATCGAAGCACAAATACATGAGTCTATAGCTGTACAAATTTGAATTTGGAATTCCTTACCAAAGAGGAGAAATTCGTGATTAAAGTGGCCAGTACGAAAAACGCCAATTTCATATGTAAGGACCTAATATATATATATTTTATGCTATTGGGACGGAACAAGCTCGAGGCCCACCTGACGAGACGTCAAGACATCAAGTTGGGCGGATGTCGGGGGCGAATTTCATTACCATATATGGTAACGAAAAAAGCCTCCAAAACCGTTGGCGTCGTAAAGCCAATGACTGCACTTGATTTTGAATTTTTATTTTGATAAACTTCCGTCTATTCGAAACTAACAACCACCATCATGGTATTTTCTGACAGACTAGATTGACATTTGTGATTGTTATGCGCGACCTCTATTTGTGAGTCGCTGAACTACCTCAGCGCGCGGTAATTAAGGTTAACCTTTGTTGGGGGACCCCCCACAGTGCTTACGTCCTCGTCGTGTCCCCTGGAAACGACCCAGTTCTGACCACCGTAACGGAGTGGCAGACTGGGCTCGGCTAAAGTGCACTGTGCGTCGTAGATTTCATTGCGGATTACCTACGACACTGGCGGAGGCAAAGATGCCTAAACCAGCGCGGGACGCCTCCGGGCGTTTCCTTAAAGGCCCTTGTCAGGGCCAACCAAAAGGCCCTTCTCAGGGCCATGCCGACGAGTCTGCGTCGGCGTCAGAGGTTAGCCGCGCACCATCCGCGGCTAGCATGTTTGCTCCGGCAGACGAGGTTTCGGACTCTGACATGGAGTCCGTCACTTTTGAGTCGGACGCTTCGACGGCGACGGCGGAACGTCGCCAGCAAGCGCAGAAGCGGGCTTTCTTTAAAGGCGGGTCTTGCTCCTCGGATTCCACGAGGAGTAAGCCCAAGAAGCCGAAGGCTAAAAAGCCTACCAAAGTAGTTGCGGACACCCACGACGTGGGTCTAGCAGATGCTGAACGCCAGCTGAACCTGGCTCGGCGGGTACAGCTCCAGCAGGACCTAGAAGAAAAGGTCGCCGCTAAGGAGAAGCAGGCGCGAACCACGCGGGCTAAGTCCGGGTACGGTGCGTCCATCGTACTTTACGCGGACCACTCCCTGGCCGATCTGGAGCGCATGGCGCAGGAGGACGAGGAAGAAATAGTGGAGGTCGCCTCTAAGTCTTCCAACCTAAAAGGGACTTTCCAGAAGTCCCTGAAGTGCAGGGCCGCGAGTATGCGCGGCATAATACGAGAGCTGGTGCAACGCACTTCAACCGAAGAAACGCGGCAACTGCAAGCGAAGGTCGACCGCCTGCAGTTGGAAGTCAGTCAGCTGCACGGGAAGCTGGCTGAGGCCACGGCCCAGCCAATTCAGGCTAACCCTAGACCAGTGGCTGAAGGCTCCTCCTCCTCCAACCTAGAGGATATCATCCGCAAGGTTGTCATAGAGGAACGGGCCTTCACGAGAGCCTGCTTCGCAGGCATCGAGGACAGGCTCTTACCGGAGCGACGCACTAGACCGCCACTCGCGGCGGACAAGAGGCCGAATGAGCCGGGGCCATCCTCCCAAAAGGAGGACGCCCTACTACCTTCCTCCACCCCGTCCAACCAACCTTGGACGGAGGTGGTTAGGAAGGGGAAGGGCAAGGCCAAGAAAAAGGCGGCCGCCTCCCCTGCCACACCCGCGAACACCCTTCCCTGCCCGTCCCAGGTGACCAGCAAGGGAAAGGGGAAGGGTAAGGGGAAAAAGTCGGCCCCGGAGCCCACCACCGCTGCTCCTGCAGCCAAAAAGGCCCCTGCCGGTGGGAGGAGACCTAAGCCCCTGGTTCCCCCCAAAACCGCGGCCGTTGTAGTGACACTCACCATGGAGGCTGCGGAGCGGGGCGAGACCTACGAGTCCGTCCTGAAGCGGGCCCGTGCTGGCGCCGACCCCACCCAGCTGGGGATCGGAGGCGTCACGTGCCGTCGGACCCAAGCTGGGGCCCGAATATTCGAGTTCCCGGGGGCTGAAGGTGGAACCAACGCGGACCTCTTTGCAACCAAGTTAAAAGAGGTCATCGCGGACGCGGTGAAGGTAGTCAGGCCCGTTAAGTCTGCGACCTTAGAGGTGACAGATCTGGATGATTCAGTCACCAAAGAGGAGGTGGTGGCGGCGGTTGCAGCAGTAGGGGGCTGCGATGTCGCAGCGGTTCAAGGTCGGGGTATCCGTCCCGGTCGCGGCGGCATGGGAACCATTCGCCTCGAGTGCCCAGTCGCCGCGGCCAAGGCCGCCCTCGCCAAGGGACGGCTATCTGTAGGATTTAGCTCCTGCAGAGTCCGAGTACTTGAAGATCAGCCTCTGCGCTGCTTCAAGTGCTTCGGAATCGGGCACACACGGGCCCTCTGCCCGTCCGAGGTGGACAGGGCGGACAGCTGTTACCGTTGCGGCAAAGAGGGGCACAAATCCTCCACCTGCAAGGCCACCACGCCACGCTGCGCGGTGTGTGCTGCCAGTGGGCGCCCGGCGGAACACGTCATGAAGGGGAGAAACTGCAATCCTCCCCTCAAGAAGGGCAAAGCGCAGGCGCCGACCCAGCCTGCCGTAGCTACCGCCGTCCCTGAAACGGGAACTCCGGCGGCTGTAGAGGGGGGTGCGATGTCCGAATGATGGATAGGGCCGAGCATCGCATCCTCCAGGCGAACATCAACCACTGCAAAGCAGCCCAGGACCTGCTGATGCAGTCCATAGCTGAGTGGTTGGTGGACGTAGCGGTGGTTGCCGAGCCATACTCGATACCTGGCCGTTGGCTGGGTGATCGGGATGGCTTGGTCGCAATGGTGTCGCGGTCTTCCACACTCCCCTCCCCTCTCGCTTCTAGAGAGGGGACCGGGATATGTGGCCGCCGCGTGGGGAGATATAGCCTTCGTGGGCGTTTATTTCTCCCCAAACCGCCCTCTCTCGGATTTCGAGGACTTTCTCGAAATCCTCACCGCCGTTGTCGGTAGGGCGGCGCCGCGTCAGGTCACCCTTCTAGGTGACCTTAACGCCAAGTCGGTGGCCTGGGGTAACCCAGCCGCGTCTTGCAATGTCCGGGGTCGCGTCGTTGAGTACTGGGCGGCCTCCTCCGGTGTGTCCCTCCTCAACAGAGGGACGGTCCAGACGTGTGTGCGGCAACGGGGAGGGTCAGTGGTTGACGTATCGTTTGCCACCCCCATACTAGCTGCCCGCGTCTTGAACTGGCGGGTGGAGATGGTGGAGACCTTGTCGGACCACCGATATGTTCGGTTCGAAATCTCCACCCAGAGCCCCCGGAGGACGGTCCCCTCGGGCCGTTCTCCCTTTCCACGGTGGGCTCTCACCCGCCTGGACCGTGAGTCGGCAATGGAGGCGGCGTTCGTGCAGGACTGGCTCGCACCCCCTTTCGAAGGCCTGGGCGTGGACTCCGCAGCAGTCGAGCTCAGGAAGTCCCTGACCGAGGTTTGCAACGCCAGCATGCCTCGGTCTCGCCGCCCGCCTCCCCATCGCGCCGTTTACTGGTGGACAGAGGAACTAGCGGAGCTCCGGGCCGCCTGTGTCACAGCAAGAAGGGCATACACGAGGAGTCGACGGCGCAGCCAGCGGGATGAGGCCAACGAGGACCTTCTTTACGCTTCGTACGTTGAGGCGAGGAAGGTCCTCAAGTCGGCAATGGGTGCTGCCGATGACGCGGCGAGAGCCGAAATGCTGGAGGGCCTCGACAGGGACCCGTATGGGAGACCATATCAGGCGGCGCGGAACAAACTGCGCCCCTCTGGTCCCCCGCTGACGGAAACCCTCGAGCCGACATTGCTGGATGGGGTGGTCCGGTCCCTGTTTCCGAACGGGTCCAACTTCACCCCTCCACTGATGAATCCTCCACAGGGAGCGGCTCCACTGGAGGAGGAGGAGGTTCCTCCAGCCACGCTGGCGGAATTTGAAAGGGAGATTCTCCGCCTCCGCGCGAAGAAGACGGCCCCGGGGCCGGATGGTGTCCCCGCCCGGGTGGTGGCCATTGCCACCCTACAAATGGAGGAGAGGTTTCGGGACCTATTCAGCGCGTGTTTCACATCTGGTAGGTTCCCGAAACCTTGGAAGGAGGGGCAGTTGTGCCTTCTCCGAAAGGAAGGTCGCCCGGTGGACTCCCCCTCGGCATACCGGCCCATCGTTCTGCTCGATGAGGTCGGTAAAATGTTCGAGGGGATCATCGCCAACAGGCTGAATGGCCACCTGCAGAGGGTCGGGCCAGACCTGTCGGACGCCCAATTCGGCTTTCGAAGGGGGCGTTCGACTGTGGACGCGTTGGCCCGACTCAGGGGCCAAGTGCGGGAGGCTGTGGACGCAGGGGGCGGAGTTTTGGCTGTGTCATTTGA
The DNA here is from genome assembly GCA_963890685.1 of Plagodis pulveraria. Taxonomy (NCBI): domain Eukaryota; kingdom Metazoa; phylum Arthropoda; class Insecta; order Lepidoptera; family Geometridae; genus Plagodis; species Plagodis pulveraria. The sequence continues at coordinate 8,462,228 of OY982962.1, read as the reverse complement.
CATAGCCAATGCCTTTAACTCCGTCCCCCACTCGACAATCTTGGAGGCGCTCCGCTACCATGGAGTGCCTCAGTACTTGCGGAGTCTCCTGGCGGACTACCTGAGGGACCGAACTGTAGTCCTAGTGGATCGCGCAGGCCAGCTCCGCCGTTACAATGCGGATTCAGGTGTTCCACAGGGGTCTGTCTTGGGACCACTCCTGTGGAACATCGGGTTTGACTGGCTGCTGCGGGGAAGTCTCCTCCCTGGCACGAGTGTCATCTGCTATGCGGATGACACTCTTCTCACCGCCCGGGGAGGAGACTTTAGAGAGGCGGCAAGTCTTGCTTCGGCTGGCGGCACCCTAGTCGCGGAAAGGATCCGCCGCCTGGGTCTGAAGGTGGCGCTTCAAAAGACCGAGGCCGTATTCTTCCACGGGCCTCGGCATCGCATTCCCACTGACGCCCACATTGTCGTGGAGGGCGTCAGGATCGAGGTGAAGGCCCAAATGAAATATTTGGGCCTAGTCCTCGACAGCAGGTGGCGCTTCGGCCCACACTTCAGCGGGCTGTCGACGCGCCTGCTGAAGGTTGCGGGAGCCCTTTCGTGGCTCCTTCCTAACTTGGGGGGGCCCAGAGAACGATGCCGGCGCTTGTACGCCGGCATCTTGAAGAGCATGGCCCTTTACGGTGCCCCTATCTGGGCCGAGTCCCTCCGCAGGAGGGAGAACGCAACCTCTCTCCGCAGGCCTCAAAGGGCCATTGCGCTGCGGGTGGCGCGGGCCTACCGCTCGGTAGGGTTTGCTGCAGCGTGCGCTCTGGCTGGCACCCCTCCTTGGGAGCTTGAGGCGGGAGTGCTCGCCAGAGTGTATGAGTGGACGGCGGGGCGCAAGGCTCGCGGTGAGCCCCCCACCCTGGAGGAGCGGGAGACCGTCCGGCGTGAGGCGAGGGACGCAGTCGTCTTGCATTGGACGGAGGACCTCGCCGCCGCTGCTTTTGGTCGCCGAACGTTGGACGCTCTCGGGCCAGTTCTGCAAGACTGGCTCGGGCGGTCCCACGGCTTCCTCTCGTTCCGTCTGGTGCAGGTGTTATCCGGGCACGGATGCTTCGGATCGTACCTGCACCGGATTGGAAGAGAGGAGGCACCGGCGTGCCACCATTGTCCCGCGGTGGAGGACACGGCGCAGCACACCCTCGAGGTGTGTCCTTCGTGGTCCGAGCTGCGCCGCAGCTTGGTCGAGGTAGTCGGGCCGGACCTCTCGCTGCCCAGCGTGGTCAACGCCATGTTGGAGAGCGAGGGGTCCTGGGCAGCGGTCGCCTCCTTTTGCGAGGAAGTGATTTCGCAAAAGGAGGCGGCAGAGCGCGCAAGGGAGGAAGACCCCCTTGCGGCGCCACTGCGCAGACGAAGAAGGGGTGGGAGAAGACGATTGAATAATCGACATCATCTCCCACCCGGTGGTGAATAGCGAGAGAAAGGCGCGGGGGCACCTTCTCTCGCATTGCACCTATTCACCACCTCCGTCGGGCGGGAATGGCCAAGCATTCCTGGTCATTCCCGGGCCCCTCTTACCTGGAGGGGCGTGTAGGCCCCGCTGTAAAGCGGGCGGTCGTCGAAGGGGGACTGGACGCAAAGGCTCTGGCCGTCTCCCAGTCCTTCTCCACACAGACGATGCTGGAATGCCGCTGGGTCGTTTAGTGGGTATACCGGTCACCTACCGGGGAGTCCCACATCCCCCCTCCATCCCCCGATGGAGGGGCATGCGTAATGCATTTTTCCCAGCGAAAACAAAAAAAAAAAAAAAAAAAAGGTGCTTTCTAAATTCAGATGGAATTTAGATAGACGTTTGGTCGTTTGCCTACAGATGGCGCGCTGATTTAAATTAGTATTTAGTGAAATTTTTAATTATTAAGTTAACCGATATTTTTAGATCGGTTACACGTTAAGTGGACTAACCTCTGCCTAGAACAGATACATTTCATCTCAAGTGACGAATTGCACTGCGCCCGTCACCTTAAGACATAGTTGTTAAGTCTCATGTACCTGTAAATCCACTAGCTCTCAAGGACTGCTGCTGGAACACACCGTTAGGTGCTTGGCGACAGATTTTCTACTTGAGGGTGTTAGCTAGCTTGGCAATCTCAAAATGCTCTAATATCATGCGGTATATATTTTATGCGGTACTATAATTGTTAGGTTAAATGATGATCGCATCAACTACTGAGGTTGTGGTCAAAACTAGCGTAACAACAAGTAAAAACAATTGTTCCTGTTTTGCGCCTTATGTGCAACACCCACATATTGACGAAATTGACGCGATAGAAACTCAAACTCAAACTCATTAGGCGCATTGTTTTCCTCAGTGCATGGGCGTTTATGCTCATACAATATACTGAAGCTTAATATGAACTACAATATATAGATAGTTTCGGGACATTATAACAAAAAAATATATATCTTTTAGCATTTTGCATACACTGTTTAGTTAGACTCTCAGAAAAAGTCTTATTAGTTTTTTTGTTAAATCCATGCAATTCATTTGCTTCATTGGCATTAAAAAAACCGTTAATGACTCTCGAATTAAGAGGACCAAACGTTTTCAGGCCCCTAATATTTTAACCCCAGCCGTTAACCTACCCGCATAACCCATGCCGAATCTTGAAAAATTCTCTCCGGTCTTACCTCAGCGTAATATATTGATGAAATTAAGTAATAAATTCAACTTTTTTATTGCAACCCTGGCAGTATAAAGATACCCTTACTCATTCACTGCTCGACCCCCCTTTTGGACGCTGCAGCAATTTTTTTCTTAGCCCCACTGCATATTTGAACGAACCATTTTGTACTACAAATTGGATTCCCCAATTTGCATTCTTTATTACTTACAAATGGCCACCCTGAGAATGAAAAACGATTCGAGATTTCAATTGAAAAATCGAAAATTAGTGTTACACAAGACGGCTCAAAAGTGTTGAAAATACAGATATTTGCTGTCGAACTGAATGTCTTTAGAAGCGTTCACGAATGATAACAATTATTTTATCATCATATAACTGTGTCACTGATAATCTAACGGTGAGCCTTTTAGAATTATTACCCACACTAAAGTCAAAGTCAATGATTTTATTATATTCGCAAGATGTAGGTAATACGTGTTGTAAGATTTATAACATTAAGAAGTGCCATATACATCCTTGCCATAATGAGCATGCAAATTAATACTGAGGACAAAGTGATACATAGTTAATACAAAATTCAAATATACATTTAAAAAAATGGAGTAGTTTCCAATCACATAGCAAGGTGTAGAAAAAAGGCATATGTTCTGTGACAGCTGTCATGGTAACAGTTGATATCGTTTGTCTTCTTCTGCTGCTTCCCACCTTCCGATATTTTTCCCTGAGTCGCATTTTTTTACACTCACGGGAAGAATAAGGGTGGTGAGATTCTAACCCGGCACCCCACGGGCTACAGCCGATTAATTCATGCTTTTTTAAGTACACTTTTAAGTTTTCTTTTAAGTAATTTTTTTTTTTCAAAGTTATCGCCTGGTGTATTTTTGCGAATGCCCGCCTGACCAGCTACCACCCTCAAGTAGAAAATCTGTCGCCAAGCACCAAACGGTGTGTTCCGGCAGTTATCCTTGAGAGCCAGTAATTCTAGGTTAAGCCTGTCAACAACTTCGAACACATCATCACTTGGTGAGATTGTGGTCAAAGGCTTACCTATAACGATTTAAAAAAAGTATAGTTCCGATTACACAAAAGATATAGTCATTGGAGTGTTCCAAAATTCATGGGATGTCTCATATTCTCTAGAGGATTAACAAATGGATGTGTATTAACTGATCAAAGTAGAGCTTAATTAACTGTCTAGACAGCATCCGGACATTTACCTTGTATGATTAAACATAACATAAGATTCATTATTAATCAGCGCATAAATATATTGTTATTTATTATTGTTATAATGGTATGATGCGACTGGCATAAACTTAATGTTCTATAAAGTCTAGAAATAAAATATGAATTAAAAAAGATGAGATTTAATTGATAATACTAAATGGCAAACTTTTCTATGAAGGTTGTTTTAAGCAGTGATGGCTCAGTGGCATTGGCTATGGACTGCCGCGCAGATCCATGGTTCGAATCCCGCCGCGGGCTCAAGCTTCACCGCATGGTGGAAAGGCTTTTTGCGAATGCCCGCCTGGCTAGCTACCTCACGTAGAAACTCTGTCGCCAAGCACCTAACGGTGCGCACGATCGAGACAGTCTCGATCGTGCGCTCGTAGAGTCAACAACTCCTGAGGATGTTTCGTTTAGAAGCGAAACGCGTCGAATACTCTTCCGGTTCGGCTGCGTGGCGTTTGTGACGTCACGTCGGCTTAACAAGAAATTAGGCGGAATCGTCACTAGATAAGATAATTTTTATAAAGATTGTTTAAGAGTTTTGTTAAAATATTAATTTAATGTTTTCTTAAAATACTTTAAAAATATTTGTTATTATTATTTACAGGTAAGTACATTATACGGTGCATGCCGGGTCAGAAGAGAACAGAGCTATGCGTGGTTATGCTGAAAGAGAGACGCCTTGTAGGTGAATATGAATACTAGGTACTCCGGGGCTTTGCTTTGAAGTGCACTTTATTGCTTCGTAGCTAGAGTCGCTTATTTATTGGAATGGCTTTGCGAAGTGATCTTTCTGGTCTTTTTTATTCTGTGGTATAGTTACCGGCACATTAATAATAGCACGCTTTCATATAATCCTGTTAGATGTATAAACGGTTATGGGAAAAATGCATCTTAAGGAGCAAAATGCTGCCACTCATTGACGTCGATGTGAGTGGTGTGTTGCTGCACATTGAGCGCACAACAGAACACTTAAACGGCATAACGCCCTGTTTACCCAGAACGTAGCAGGTATACTTACTACAACAACAGCAGTTCCAAGGAAGGGTAGTGTTAAGACCAAGTGACAGGTTTTATATATAGATAGTCAATGTCCTGCAGGATTATTTGAAGCTGTTTTGGACGGCAACTCGGTCGTTTTCCATTAGCCAGGATCATGTTTGTCTATTATTAACTAAAAAGCTCACACATTATGTCAACCTTTTGTATTGTATATATAGCAAAATTTTAAATTAGCTATCTAAACTGACTTTGAACACATTAAAGTAGTAATTATTATTATTATTTAATAAATATAAAAAATATTCTTTTGTTGTAATAATACTTAAAAACACTTAAAATTGCTTAAATACATTTTAAATGAGCGCTTGAAACGAGTTATTATAGACGAGAGTCACCATAGCTGTGACTTAGTGAACTTGCCTGTTTCAGAATGTTCGAGTAAGTTCCGGTTATACTACCCAGAACATAAAATAACTGAACGATAAAAATGACAGTTAACATGAAGCGCGTTTCAAGCTTTAACCGATGGATAGGCAAAATCGATGACTGTGAAACGCAAAGATAGTGTTTTATTTATTAAATATGTTCTGGGTAGTATAACTAGAACTTACTCGAACATTCTGAAACAGGCCCTTAGTGTTCCAGTTTTAAGGTTATCCGTATACCTTAAAAAAATAACCATTGTTGCTGGTAGAATTACAGGCAAACTTGGCAAGTGCCAAGGCACCTGCTTTGACTCTAGACTAGTCGCACTGGTCTTAAGCTTACATCTTAGTATATAATATATTTTATATTTTTTGCAAAAATGCATGCTCTGCGGATTACATTACAAAATTACATATTTACAAGAGGAAAAATTATAGTCATGTGCGGGATTCGAACCCGCGTCTTCCCCCCTATAGCTGGGGTATGCTTTGAGCCGCTAAGCCAACTTGACATATGACTCAAACTCGAATTTGTCCTCTCGTTCGGGAGGATGGACAGGCGTGACACTTATCTTAAACGGATGACATGCCCATCTCATTACTCACTCAACATTTATATATGTACAGTATAGCTATATACCTTTATAAATATCTGAGCATGAAAATTAGAAATTTACGAGAGAAAAAAATATAGTATAGCGATTCGAACCCACGTCCATCCACCCCTATTGCCGGGGTATGCTCTGACCGCTTGAGCTAACATTACAATGACTCAAAACTCCAATTTTTCCTCTCGTTCTTTATTTAACCATCGTATTGGGATGGAGCGACACTTATAGTACAACATGCGTTGTACTACAAACAAGACCAATTTCACAATTACTTTTAAACTTGTAAATGACGACGCAACCTTATATTTTTTTATATTGTTATGTTTGCAATCCAATATCTGCCTACGCAGGCAGCTCGAATTCTTTGTCCATATCGCTAGAAAAGAGGGGCATAACCTGGAGCAACTCATGGTGACTGGCAAGGTGGATGGCAAGCGCCCAAGGGGTCGTAGTCCGTTAAGATGGTCTGACCAAATCCGCACAGCTTTGGACTCCAATTTACACGACGCACTCCATGACGCCAAAGATAGGCATAAGTGGCGGGACACCGTCAAGACAAAAGTGCTCCAAAAGCGGGGTAATCACGACTCAGTAATGAGGAGAACGATGCGAGGAGGAGGTTTGCAATAACGCCTGCTCAGAGTTAAAAAAATATTCGAATCCCGCGCATGACTATAATTTTATCTCTCGTAAATTTCTAATTTTGTAATGTAATCGCCGATCATGCGTTATTACAAATATAACAATATTAAGAAATCTAAGCATGAAGTTTTGTTTCCTAAGTTTCCGAATACATTTTATTACCTCATATTACCAACAAAGTATTCAACACATCTCAATCTTACAGATACCTCTCATATTTTGTCTTACATTCTCTATACATAATTGCGAGCAGAATTTCATAGCAGGCACTGACATACAGCGCTCATGTCCATTTATATTGACATGCCATGAGGAACATCCGAGAACACTCGAAGCTGAAGAAAATTGTACTTTAAGTTAAGACGCGTAAGACAGAAGATTGTCGAGAGCTTTGCAAGATATTCAATTCTCACACACCACTGGCCTTCCGACCTCGGAACTATATGGAAATAGGGTAACGAGGGTCTAGTGACCCATATCACGAATATGCATCTAGTATATTGCATTCATATTGCAATGCTTGCATGAAGTGTTCTTCATGATAGCGCATTTTAATATAAATGGAAATTTGAAGTACAAAATCACAAATATACGATAGGAAAAATTTAAGTCATGTGCGGGATTCGAACCCGCGTCCATCCACCCCTTGAGCCGGGGTATGCTCTAACCAATTAAGCTAACATGACATGACGTCATAACTCGAATCTTTCCTATCGTTCTTTAACCATCGTATTGGGATGGAGCGACATCTATAGTACCACTTGCGTTGTACTACAAACAAGACCAATTTTTCAATTGGTATTATACTTGTAAATGATGACGCAACCTTATAATTTTAATATTGTTAGGTTTGCAACGCCCGCTATGCGGATTACATTAACAATAAAAAATATAAAATAATAAGTTACCTTGTACAGTGATAGGCAAGGATCACATAATAGTGTCGATGAAAACATCAAATTGCTTGTTTTATGTAGGTACTGACTAACAAATACCTCGTCCTAACATTGTAATTTTTGCATTAAGCTACCAAGCGAATGTTAGTACTTTTATTCGAGGCTACTCTGACGCTACTGGAACTCTGATACAGAAAAGGTCATCTAAGATTCAGAATAAGATAAACATGGATGGATTGGACAATAGTCAAATCGGCGACCTACGTTCTAATCTCAACCTTATTTCAACGAAATATTGCCTTAAAGAAAGATTTGCCTTTTATCAGATATGGCGCAAGTAAACCCTACTTTACCGCTGCATGGGCAAAATAACCTTGAACACACTCCTTAGGCATGCCGTATTCTTTCATGTCCGTTTCAGTTTAGGCAAAAATGCTTTCGTATATCTGTTAAACGTAAAGAAAACATATTGGTCGCACGGTCTTCAGATCATAGAAATAGTCGGTCACTAGTTACAATGTAGGTTTTGTCGGTTTTTTATAAAGACAATGCCTATATACTCCTAAGAGCGACCGCTGCGGCAACACTGGACCGCGCCGCGGTCCCCTTTGAATAGAGTTTGAATATTTTTACATCGAGCAAAATAATAAAAAATATGAAATAATAAATTACAGGCACAAGAGACTTTTAACATCAGGAACTCGTGCTTATTCAGACAAATACAAATAAACAAACACAAAAAAATATATTAAAAAATGAGAACAAAATTAAGGAAAAAAATAACTGCATCTCAAAATGTTTGTTAGAACTAGCAGAAGTCAACCTTATGAAGTGGTTAGCATTTTTCCAATAACCCTGTACACAATATCTTACACACTAAAATACATTAAGTAAGGCTATATACTCTAACTACTTTGAATTGTTTGACTGTTCTTAAACTGTACACTCTAACGTTAACGCCACAATGGGCGCAATCAAATACGGGCAACACACCACTGGATCAATCAATAAGGTAATAATTTCCATTTTCCATCCATTGAGATAATGAGATAATGAGAATGAGAAATGAGAAAGATGAAGCGAAAAATTTATCAGATGGGAAACTGATTGATGTCTACTTAGGAAAAATTTATTGAGTTCCGATTGCCTCCTAAATTGTGTATTCACCCATGGCAACCTTCGATAATTAAAAAAAGATTGTATAGTACTTCAAAAGAAGATATGCCAATGAGTAGGTACGTAGTAGGTATATGGACTGATTAGGAAAAAATGGAGCAAAGAGGATGTAAGAATGGAGTGGATGAAACTAGTTGACATAAACATATAACAAACAATATGAACTGTTAGATAGGAACTATTAGGTTCTCGGATTTTGGCAGACGAATAGAGAATACTTCTTTACAACTTAGTGTTGTCAACGTGGTTAATATTAAACAGTGTGACAAAATCACTCTTTACTGTTTCAGCCGGATAGTCCACTGCTGAGCACAGCCTACCCCGATATGGTATTTTTGGCTTGACAGGTGGCTTTTGAATCGCAGTGTGAGATATCAATTCCTCAGAAAGTGCTACTGCCACCTCCTGGTGTGTTACCCTTAATCGCCCTTTACGACACCCACGGGTAGTGATGCGGGGTGATATTCTAGCCCGGCACCCCCTCGGACAACGCGACAAAATTGAAAGGAAATATTTGAACAACAGGTGCGATTAGAACTCACTACTGCTAGGTCACCGGGGGGCTCAGACATATTGTTTCAATTTTTCATCCGTAGTGAGTAACAGTAAAATTGGTCCTTCGTTCCTGTTATAAAACCGACTATTGTAGTATTAACTATAAATATTTACATACATTAAACAGTATTATATAGATCCGTTTATTCTGGATATGAAGTCCTCATTTGACCTAGAATCAGTTATTATTATAGGTCATGCTGTGCTTTGTTGTGCATATAATTTGCGGTGACCAGTCGCTAAATTATATATACCTCCGACTCTTAACTAACCTGCCCTGAAACATGGGTCTGGTGTAGGTCACAACTAATAATTATTTTTTATTTATGTGACAGATATTGAAAAAGGTAAAATAAAAATGTAGCCGGCATTAAGCGGCGAGGTCTTGAAGGAGTTAGAACCCCCATCTCTCGCTACGCCCATTGAAAGACCCTCACGTTGTGACGGACGATGCGATCGGGCAAACACCCGCTTGCTGAAGCCCTAATCGTATATCACAAAACAAACACAATAAGATCGAGCTCGACCCGGCCATCATTCTTGAGACACTAGTGAAGTGAAAGATAAAACAAAAAGAAATAGGTTTACTGTCCCGTTGAGATACAAAGTACGGAATCCTTTTAAGGGTCCCGCAGTAGAAACGACAACGTTTTGTCAAAACCTTTCCGCCTTTTTTTAGGTCGAGCCTGTGAAAATTTGATGCGGTTCGGAGCTACCACTTTAACCCGCTTCTTGAATATTTTATATTAATCTCACTTTCAGGTGTTGTTTGTAAAAACTTTCCATTTTGTAATGAAAAAGTTGCTTGTTTATTTTCAGTCACAAATAAATTTATACTCGGATACACAATGGCGTTTGTAATTAAATCTGACAGTTTGCATTAAAGATTTGAAACTTGAAACATGGGTGGAATGTAACCCTTGTTTAAATCATATAATTTCAATAGGCAACCCTCTCATTAACAGTGCATTTCTCACCTTGATAGACTTCAAAGCAACAAAGGGCATTACCATAGCACCAGATTCGGTAACAAGATGACTTTCGATTCTCTAGGAAAATTCATTCCAATTTGATCCCTCGACCCTCAAGAGATAGGACAAACAAATCACGATTAAAGGGCCAAGTTCAGTTTCATCCCATTAATGTCCGTAGACGCATTTAATTAAAATTCACCCTACGAAGCCCCGTCTTTATCTTGCCAGGGTTTTTAGATCTCGTTATTAGCACATTCCTTTACAGATACCGTCTACACCCCAACTAGCCGACATTTTGTGCGGAATTATTGAACCTAAGATCCCTTAATTTGATAATAGTTTAAAAAACAAGAGATAGAAGTAATAATATTTGCTTATGCTAACGAGTTTTCGAAGAAGTGAAAATCGCCCGAGGTTATTTCTGAAAATCAGCCTTTCTCAGATGCTTACAAGTTCAATAAGAGTTCAATCAAAGTTTTTAGAATTCGATTTATTCCATTATAAATACAAATCGCGCTACGCATAACTTCGTAGAGGAAAATTGATTTCCTTAACAGACATTTGGGCTTTCCATGTTATTCTTGCCTCGTAATTTCTTGATGATCGTGAAGTAATTTTTTTTGTAGTTTATTTAGGCATTACGTTGAAGTCTAGCATAATTACATACACATTGCTAGCTAGTTTAAAGTAAATAAGCAGGACTAGCGTAGGTCATATGAGACAGCAAGTTTAGTTTTCATTAAAAACAAATGTTGTGAGTTTGATAGAAACACTGACAAAATTAATATTTGCTTAGATTAGTTGTCATGGAAGTATTTGTTTTTTTCTGCTAATGCACTTATATGTCCAACATGGCATTTTGCATGGTGGTAGGGCATTTTGCGAATGCCCGCCTGGCTAGCTACCACCCTCAAGTAGAAAATCTGTCGCCAAGCACCTAACGGTGTGTTCCGGCAGCTGCCCTTGAGAGCCAGTACTTCTAGGTTAGCCTGAACAACATCTTCGACCACATCATCACTTACCATCAGGTGAGACAGTGGTCAAAGGCTAACCTATTAGGCATAAAAAAAATAAAAAAATAACATCCTGAGCATTGAAATTATATCAATAGTTTTAATAGGTATTTGATTACTTTGGCCATACAATAGTAAACAACTTATTGTAATAACCATAAATTTTTGATAATGCAAGTTACCAAGTGAGTGCTAAGTAAATATAAATTTGAAACTAAGTCGACTTGGCTCATAAGTCCACATTTGAATATACTTATATAAAAACACGTAAAGTACCTACTTATCTTTTTTCTTGATTTATTCAAGTTAGTACTAGAGGTGGTGGCTACTTACTGCTTAAAAATGGAGGTCTAATCCACGGTTACATTTTCTGTGATTATGCGGGTTTGAGCAAGATTGATGATGCAAGCTAAGCAACGGGTGGCGGCCGGACTTTACTAGGAAATCCTCGGATTATGAGGCGTAAATAGCAATTCATGCTTGTCTTTGGGATACTTCAACATTTGCCTGGTTTTCGAGAGATGCGGACATTTTTATCAAATAAACTATTTTAATAAAGGAATAATGATGAATGCAATTTTTTGTTTCATTTTTAGGGACCACAAATAAAAGTTATGCGAAAATGGCAACATTTCCGTAAGAATATCATGCAAATAGTGCTATGTATCACCAAATAATTTACCGTTAATTATTGAGGCACATATTAAAAAACGATGGAGGTTTTGTGACACAGACAAAAAAAATGGGTGACCGTAAAAAAATATGAAGGTGACTATGGTATTTTAATTAGAATGTTTTATATAAGTAGAGCTTTGGCTGTTAATAAAACCATCCTTGAAATTCGTCGTATTTGATCGTCTAAATAGTAATTTGTACACATTATCAAAAATTACTTGCCTCATACGGAGCGCAAAAAGTATTTTCTTGCAGTAGATACACAATACAAATAATATAACTGAAGACGATAATTAATTTAACATAGCACACTATGTGAGCCAATTCAGTGTATTTGATCACATTCATATTTTTCCGTTGATATATTGGGCAATATTATTTCAACATTAAAAAAAACAGTCCATATAACTTTGACTTATAATAAACATAAAAGTTTATTATAAAATCTAACGTGTTTTCACTCATTTTGGTAAATAATACGTGAATAAGTCAGATAGCTCCGACTATAATATAACTAACAGCAACCCACCCCCCACACCAACCTATGACGTCACGCGCACTACGAGCTGCCGCCCGCAGTGCTCAGCGAGACGTCAACGCGGGCGTCCCGAGCTCTCCTTGAAAAAGACCACCGGATGTGGTTGAAACTATAGTCGGAACTATCTGACTTATTCACGTGAATTATCCCGTATTATTTACCAAAATAAAACTTTATATTTATTATGATCTATATTTAGTATCAGGATTTACCTTTGGAGTCTAGGAACCTCAAAATCAAATGTTCTGTAAATGACGTAAAATTTACATTCATCGTTTTTCATCTGTACCCTTCCTTTGGTACAAATTTGAAGCAGTGATGGCTCAGTGGCATTGGCTATGGACTGCCGTGCAGCAGGTCCATGGTTCGAATCCCGCCCAGAGCTTGAGCTTCACCGCATGGTGGAAGGGCATTTTGTAAATGCCCGCCTGGCTAGCGACCACCCTCAAGTAGAAAATCTGTCGCCAACCACCTAACAGTGTGTTCCGGCAGCAGTCCTTGAGAGCCAGAAAAGTTACAGGCTAATGAGACCTAACAACTGGACGTCTCAGTGTGACGGGCACAGTGCAATTCGTCGCTGACGAAATGCGTCTGTTATAGGCAGAGGTTAGTCCACTTAACATCAGGTGGACCTCGGGCTTGTTCCGTCACAATTACATTAGATTAGAATATTATAGATTAGAATTTCTATTCCATGCTCTTTTAAACTCAATAGCTCCTATATATTTAATGTAAGTGAAGCCTACTCACATCGATATATTATACTTACACTGGGGCCTACTTATGCTTTAATTCCTCACACAAAATTTCATCCTCAACTTAACCCATTAAAGCAGGCAAATACGTTTGACGGATTAAGGCCACAATTTTGATGCCGTAGGTTTTCTCCATACGTCAGGCCGTATTTTAGTAAAGGGTGGGGATTACTGAGGTTGGCTCTTAAGCTTAACAAACGTTGCTGGAAATCGGCATTATTTAGCGAGAACCCTAATTAAGGGATACCCTAACTTTTCTTGACATCGCAAGTGGAGCATACGTTGGAAGGTCTGGCAGACATATTGTTTGGACAGTCGATAGGTTGTACGGATTCGGAAGGATTTACGAGGTGTTTGTTCGGAGTTTCGCGCTTTGTCTTTTGGATTTATTGTTTGGAGTATATTTTGTTCGAGTTCGGATTCGATTAGGAGCTGTCACATTACTAAAGAATAGTATCTATTAAGAAGGCGATTCAGTTCAGTTAGGAGCTTGAAACGGAAAATAAAGAAAAACATTAATTAAATAAAGTGAAGCAGTGATTGCTCAGTTGCAATGGCTATGCACTGCTGCATAGCAACTTCCATGGTTCAAATCCCGCCACGGGCTTGAGCTTCACCGCATGATGGAAGAGCATTTAGCGAATGCCCGCCTGGCTACCTACCACACTCAAGTAGAAAATCTGACGCCAAGCACCTAACGGTGTGTTCCGACAGCTGTCCTTAAGAGCCAGTAATTCTAGGTTTAACAGACCACATCATCACTTAACATCAGGTGAGATTGTGGTCAAAGGCTTATCTATAAGCAATAAAAAAATAAAAATAAAAAATCTCAAAACGCGGTGCATGTGGCAGTAACAACATTTTATTCGCATGAAATGTTTAAACTAGAGAAAGTAAAATCATCACTGTTATTTTAAAAATTTTCAACACGGATTTGTTAAGAACCTAATAATAATTGTCAAATTGCAAAAGTGGAGGTTCCCCGTTTACCATCAGCCGGCTCAAGGAAATTGTTTCTCACAGAATTGGCTACGGGGATGCCAACAGAATCATGCAGGAACAGTAAAAATAAAGATCACGATGATAATAATAAAAAGAACATCAATAAATAATTAATATTAGCCAATAAACATCAAGTTTCACTTTCGTAGACTAGGTTAGGCAGATATAAGTTAGTAGGTACATTGTACAGATAAAGTACATTGTACTGATTTCCGACTAATCTTAATGCGAAAAAATAAGTTTTAAAACAGCTGCACTTTAGACTTTTCTTACTTATTAATCAAGCAGTTATGAAAAAACCTTCAGCACGGATTTTTTACCATCAGAATAGTTCACTGCTGAACTTAGCCTCCCCCAATATAGGGAGGTTTGCCATAATCTCCACACTTGGCAAGCAGCTTGGGGATCGCAGATATGAGTTCCTCTGAAAGCGCTGCTGCCCACCTTCTGGTGTATTACCCTTCTCGCTCGCAGTCGCCTCTTTCTTACGATACCCATGGGTAGATGTGAGGGGGTGATATTCTACCCTTTACCATCTGTAGGTACATAAAATATATTTTTCTGAACACTAACTACGGTCCTCTAGAGAGGAGTTCACCTTTGAAGATCAGAGAAAGCGGATCAAGAAATCGCCCTCTAAAGAGAACCTAGTCCCCCGCGGGATGCCGGGTTAGAAATCCACCCCCATATCTTTCTATGGAAGTCATGAGTGGTGACGAAAGGCAAAATACTAGAAGGTGGGCGGAAGCACCATTTGAAGAATTGTAATCACGGTTCGCACCGTGTAGATTGTGGCATAATCTAACTGACCTATGCCTCTACCTTAATGGTAGAGGCATTTGTTCAACGGTGGACTTTATTGCTGTTGGCGATGATTTTATGCACAGAACTTAATAGGCTAAAACTGCTTAACTTGAATCAGTACAAACTAAAATTATTACATAAGACAATTTTCAATGCCATACAAAAAGTATGTTGCCTTTAGAAAATTCATGCAGTAGAAAATCTGTCGCCAAGCACCTAGCGATGTGTTCCGGCAGTTGTACTTGAGAGCCAGTAATTCTAAGTTAGCCTGAACAACATCTTCGACCACATCATCACTTACCATCAGGTGAGATAGTGGTCAAAGTTTAACATATCAAGCAAAAAAAGAGATGTCAAAAATCCACCCGTACTTACGGATAAACCTCTGTCTAATATTACTGAGACTACCTCGTAGACAAATAAAATTATTTCAGTTAACTCAAAAGCTTTGTACTCTCTCAAAAGCAAGAAAGAACAAAGTTCTGCAAGTAGTGGAACTTACAGTGTAAAAGCATCACGTAATCGTGGCAGGTACCCTCAGCTCTGAGCCGAGGTTTCTTTACAAAAGAACCGCGAGGTATCTTGACACAGATTTCAGATCTTGCTTGTTTACATTCACACATTTTCAAACTATTTGTTACTCCTTTTCTGTTGAACAAGTGAGACAACTTGTTGAAGAATACATGAATACTTAGTAGTAAACTTATGTTTAGATTTTGGTATTTTCGATTATTTCATGGGTGAGAGCCCAATAGAGTAACCCCATAAGAGTGAAGCGCTCGTAGCCAAGTTTGCTTAGCTGTTCTTAACCGATCAGCTAAGTTACGCAACGTCCGCCACGGTCGTGAGTTGGATGGGTGACCGCTAGTGACAATACTACTGAGCGCTTCGGTGCTTCGGAGGACACGTTAAGCCGTCGGTCCCGGCTGTTGTCGTGGGATGGCAGTCGTCAAAGCATGCAAAGGTAGGGCAAGTAAAAATCTGTCGCCAAGCAACTAACGGGTGTTCCGACAGTTCTCCTTGCCAGCCAGTAATTCTTGGTTAGCCTGCACAACGTCTTCGACAACATCATCACTTACCTTCAGGTGAGATAGTGATCAAAGGCTATCTTATCACGACAAAAAAAAACATGGGGTTCCGGCCTACAATGTCACCCCCTGTTAAAGATGTAAAAACCGGAAGGTAGGCAACAGTCTTCTGAGGAACTGATATCTTAAACTACGATCCCCTAAACGCCTACCAAGCGTGGGGTTATGGCAAATCCTCCCTTAATGGGGGAGGCTGTGTTCAGCAGTGGACAATCCGGCTGATACAGAGATCCCAACTCCTACTCGTAGCTCTTAAAAACGATTATAGAAAACAGACGTACTTATTTCAAAAACATTAATACTGTTATCCATCCATACCATGTCCTTCGTAAAACAATAATATTCACATAGCGCTGTCTCAATCGCGCAAATAAATCTCACGCTGAAGTTCTAGTGTAAGTTTATATGGTAGTGCGAAATAAAATTGTAAATGTAAGGTTAAAATATGACTGAACTAAGAGATAGTAGTGGCCCGGTCATCATATTCCATAATGTACTCATACCTAGTAACTATTTCTGAATATGATTTGCGAGCTCCAGTCCTAATCGCAGCTACATTTTTAGAGAAAAATACTTCTACTATGGTAACTATTTTAACACACAATAAAATTCAAGGAAATATACATATAAGTAATAAGTAAGTTGTATTGATTTTTAAATAGTTACTCGTAATTATTGTAATGATACGGTGCTTATCACTTTTACTAAACAATTAAGAAGTAAGTAATCCAATTATCTTTTAAAAATAATATATCTTTATTATGTATGTTAGTTAGTTGTAATAACTTTATAACATGGTCACTAAATAACATAATCAATCAAGAGTTTGAGCTCGGTGCCTCGATAGCTTAAGGGTGAACTGGCCGGCCCGTTCTCCATACAAACGTCGTAGGGTGATCACTCCCTTAATTGAGGATTTCGGTCCAAAATATAGCATAATACCGATTGATCTCGTCATTATCTAGGCTTGTATGATGCCGAAATTTTAATAAAATAATTAACTTGAGAATTATGAGCCTCGAAACATTTTCATATAAAGTTTTCGAGGCTCATAACTTATAACTTAATTTTTTTTTAATTTTGGCATCATACAAGCCTATCCCACTTACCAGACTTAAGCATAATACGATATCAATCGGTATTATGCTTAAGTCTGGACCTAAAATCACAAATAAGGGAGTGATGACCCTACAACGTTTGTATGGAGAAGTGACCGGCTAGTTCAACCTTAAAAGATATAAGCAAAATTGTAACGTATATAGAAAACTTATTTATCACCTGCAATAAAATATATTTCTTTGTTGTTTATCACATTATTAATACATAGTCCAGTGTTTTTTTTTTTACCGAGTTTATGCCTTTATTATCAAAATACTATAAACTATGTACAACTACAGCTACTACAATGAAAGCATTTAGGCAACCCAAACGCCACATGTAGTCTAAACGCTCCAGTACAATGCAGCGTGCCCAACACGCTGGCATATTTGTCTCGTATGAGCCAAATATATGCCAAAAATTTTATCACATGTCGCATCGAGTAAGCGCTGTGATAAGTTTGAGTTAATAAGATGAGCTCTCGGCCTCCACCGACCCAATGTATCTACACCAAACGGTTCAAATATGTAACCACTACCAAGATAAGCATACTTGGTCGCACCGCCGATATAGCACTAGCCCACACTTTTGTTTCAGAAAGATGTGATGGCGCCAAAGTGTCAACACACGTAGCGTCCCACACTATTGCCGCCCTAACTTCCATGGAACCAGTCATACCAACAGGTATTTTACCATCGACACACATTAGACCTTTCAGTTCGATAAAAACTGCAACATTGGCGCTGTTAAAATCCCGGGCGGGAAATTAACAGCTAGAGAGGTTATCAATATTATGCTCACTTAAAAACTTTCTTTTCGGCAGAAGAGAAGCCTCGAAAAGGAGCTAGTCAGTATTCTCGTCATGTTTGAATTGAAAAGATATGAGCCTTAACCAGGCTACTCCTGCAAATGTTATGCATTATCAAAAGCGGTAGTAAAACCGTCTCCTTTACCGAAATAATTGGCTAAACTGATCACGTAACAAATTTAAACCTTATACCACTTCCAATTCGATGCGTTGCTAAATTTTTATTAGGGTGCCGAGTTACAAAGTGGTATATTCTCACTTTGATACAAAAACCGATCGCTGGGGAATGGAGTTAGGATTTTATTTTCAGGGGCTAACGAGTCTTGAACTTGAACTCGATGTTTCTCAAATCAATCACGACTAGATTACCTATATAATACTTCATTACGTAAGTGTAATGTTAGTTAAGATAAAATTTTAAGCGTCAACGCAATAGAGGTTTGTATTGTTTAATTTTTAATACACGCACCTCCAATGCCTTTACAACTAGGTACATGCAAGTTAGTATATAGATGTATGTAATGCAATCAACCTCGCCAATGTCATTAGTTCTTCTGGCATTGTGGTGTGTGTGTGGGTTCCGCGGAATAGTCCGAATTTACAGTGAAATCGCTGCACGCACATACATTTTAATAATCACGTTTATTGGAAGAGTGTGCATTTTAGACTTAAAGAATTTTCTAGACTGAAAGATCTAATAATAACAAATATTTAAAAAATATTTGAAAGATCTCTTATTGGACTGAAAGATCTCTTTTTAGACTAAAAGATCTCTCATGTGCTCATAAATCCGGGGCTACTTATATCATTGCAGTTACACTAACAGGTTTTTTTTATAGTTGATAGTCTAGCCTTTGACCACTATCTCACCAAAGTAGGTAAGTGATGATGTGGTTAAAGATGTTGTTCTGGCTAGCCTATAATTAATGATAAACAAGTATAACTATAAAGAAACGCAGTGGTGAGTTTCAAATTGCGCCAACTTATCTGTATCTTACTTACCAGTGGAGATTACCTCCACAATTGCGAGTGGAATTACAAAAAATGCGACGTTTTCGTCATACATTTATACATAATAATATGTAGAATAATAAACTTCTTTGGTATTTAACAATAATACTCCTTTTTTGTTTCGTTTGTCTTGCTGGCCAGTAGAATAATTTAGTAATTTATTTGGTAATATTTTGTTTTTAAACTTTTCTCTAGTACCTAAAAAGATTTTAATATGGTTGGGCCTCATCGACAGCTCAAGATAATGTAGCATAGTGTACTTTTTTTTGTACACCGGATGAGGAGGAGGCGACTTCCGTGAAATTTCTGCGAGTCGCCGATTGGTGCTCGTAATTTAGCATTAATTAGATGGCAACACAACATGCCATGGATATGTTATCAGAAATAATGTGTTGCCATGAAGATAACTCCTACATTAGGCGATTTCTTACGAGATGAGGGTGGGAAATTAAATTTAACTACATCATGTTACTTAGCTAGCTTTTATTAGTTAAATTCTGTGATTAACTGATTAACTTGATAAAACAGTTCACACTTTTGTAAAGTACTACTTGACACTTTCTTAATTAAAGTTTAACTTTATTTGAAAAAAATAGTAACGAGGGAGTCGGGCTTTTTCTAATACGGTTACTCTTTTAGGTTTTTTTTTTATGCCTTATAGGTTAGCCATTGACCACTATCTCACCTGTGATGGTAAGTGATGATGTGGTCGAAAATGTTGTTCAGGCTAACCTAGAAGTACTGGCTCTCAAGGACAGCTGGTGGAACACACCGTTAGGTGCTTGGCGACAGATTTTCTACTTGAGGGTGGTAGCTAGCCAGGCGGGCCTTCGCAAAATGCCCTACCACCATGCTATAACGACTGCCATCCTAAGACAAAAACCGGGACCGACGGCTTCACGTGCCCTCCGAAGCACGGAAACGCTCAGTAGTAATGGCACTAGCGCTCACCCATCCAACTCATGGCCGCGCGCGACGTTGCTTAACTTTGCTGATCGGTTGAGAACAGCTAAGTAAACTTCGCTACGAGCGCTTCAAGAGGGGTAGGGTTCCGCATTACTAAAGTCAAAATAAGAAAAAAAAGTTGTTGCAAGATCACAGCTTCAAAAGTACTTTCTTTAATAATCAGCGTTTTCCATAATATACCGTGATTTGAGACTCCTAACTAATTTAGATTTTTCTTTGAGTTAGATAAAGGTAGACCCTGCAACAAAAATGGTCTATTATTGACAACTTTGATACATAAATAGGTACATTATTTTGTACTCTACTCAATGATCTCTATACAATGACATCCTACATGATAGGTAGCGTGCATTACATTTTTCGTTTACGAGCTATATATCCCTGACTGACACACAGACAGATAACGGAGGCTAATTAATAAAACTCCGTTTTTGTTCTAGAAATATAATAAATAAATAAAGAATAATGAATCCTAAAAAGAAGCAACTTGTCAACCAACGCGTATATTCTCTATCTTTCAGTACGTACCGGCTACTCTTTGACCACCACTTCTGTTGGTAGGTAAATGGCAAAGTTATTATTATTACTTATTCACCAAACCAATAATAACATGTGTGTGTAACCACGCCAATAATAACATGTGTCCATATATTGTCTTCAATGTTTAGTGAATAAGGCGTTAATAAATAAATGAATAAAGTGCTCAATGATGTTATCAGGCTAAATCTATCGGCAACTGATGCTCAAAGACTGCATAAAAACATCGTTACGTGTTTGATGGCGGATTTTTGTTTGAGGATTAAATTCCTAGCTAGTACCCTTTCTTTCTATGAAAGATTTTTTAATATGCAGTCTACACTCGTGTCAGGTTTGTCATTTGAGCATCATTCTTGTTGGAATGCCAACCTCTTAAGTTATGACTTAAGACAATGCCCCACTCTACCCAGCCTTAGCTGCGCCCATTTCCCTAGGCCTTCCTTTCCCGTGGGGGCGCTTAACCTATTTTCATTTCGTTCGTGTTTTTATTTTGGAGAACGCTTTGTTGGTGCCTCCGTGGTTTTCAATTTACGGCTACGATTCTATTTTGGACTCTGTTTTGTCCATATGTAGCGTGGGTTGAAATCTTAGGGTTTTCTTTGGAATGAGATCAGTAAATTTATTTATACATTTTCTTCCTCTTCATAAAAATAACCTCTTTATCGCAAGATGAAGAATTTATTACGTCACTATTAAGCCGTTTCTGATAAAAGTTTCATTTTGACAAAACAAAATGATTGTTGCAGCCCTCTACCACAAAACGCCTCCAACTCAACATAATATAGATATGTAGGGTTATCGGTAAAATGCTAACAACCTCTTAGGGTTGATTTCTGCTAGTCCTAAAACACATTTTGAGATGTTATTTTTTTGTTTATGTGTATTTGACGGAATAAGCACGAGGACCGCCTGATGTTAAAAGTCTCTTGTGCCCGTAATTTATTGTTTTACGCTGTTACTTTGCTCGATGTAAATATTAAAAATTATTTTCAAAGGGAGCGCGCCGTGGTCTAGTGTTGCCGCGGCGGGCGCTTTTGGCTCGGAGTAGGCATTTTCTTCTACTACGAGACTCAATAGGTAAGCCTTTGACCACAGTCTCACCTGATGGTAAGTAATGATGTGGTTGAAGATATTAACAGGCTTAACCTAGAATTACTGGCTCTTAAGGACTGCTACCGGAACACTTGGCGACAGCTTTTTAAGGGTGGTCGCTAGCCAGGCGGGCATCCGCAAAATATCCTTCCATCATGCGCTGAAGCTCAAGCCCGCGGCTGGATTTGAACCATGGACCTGCTGCGCGGCAGTCCATAGCCAATGCCACTGAGCCATCACTTACTCAAAAATTACTTTCTTTATGATCTAAGGTTCCATCATCCAGAACATGTTTACAATGGGAATGCTTCGTGACCCTAAGGTTACAAAAACTGGAAACACAGGTCCGTGGACAACTTATGTTTATTCCCGGTGTGAGCGGACTAAAACTATTTTTATGCACGGCTGCATAAAAATGTTCCTGTAAATTTTTTCATAGAGGTTGTCATATATTTCATGTACGTAGTAGTTTCCTTAGTTATTTAATAACAACCAAAAATTTACGTTAAATTTTAATTTACGTATCAGTTGTATTTTGAATTATAGAGATGTTACTCACAATATCAGTGTTTAATTTCCCCGCAGTCTAAGTGAAAAGCAGAGTTTGAAACTTGTGCATAAAACGATCGACTTATCAATAAAATCTAAAAACCGGCAAACGTCGAATAGATCATCCTGGTAACTGTGACCCAATCCATGGTCTACTTTACAAATAGAGTAATGAAGATACGGTGAATAGGCAGATTTGAAAGGTCCCTTAGTAAGGACCAGCGTCCCTACAAAGAGGGACTAAGGACCGTGACACAACATGTATGGATGACTGGCGCACGTGACTTACAGATTCCGAAAAGCGGAGATATTAATTTCTTTGGGTAGTGAAAAGCTTTTCAATTTCATAAACTTAAGTTATATGCTTAGTTGGGTAGGTAGATACGTGATTGGTCAGTATTTGACCGTGGTATGAAGTCGTCAACCGTCAAGCTGTACAGTTCCGTCTTGATAATAAAAAGACAACGCTAGAAACGGCGACTAAGGTGAAGAAGAAGCTCGACTGACGGTGGGTAGTGAATGTAGTGATGCGCGCAGACGACTCAGTGTAAGCTATACTCTGGTTTTTAATTCGAGATCAAAAATGTAAACAAAGAAATTGCAATATATGTCATTGTCAAACTGATAGGTCAGGGGTATTCAATATTTTTTCTTCAAAAATATTCTTACTTGTACGGGCTGATGTCCTTACATTTTTTTTCTATGATTTGATGAAGTAAAAGACGTATTAACGGACCGGAGGTTTATGGCAGACTGATATTGAATAAAGGTAACATACAATTATATACGGAAGGAGCGGAAGCAGTCGCGCTAAGTCATCAAAATGTACGTAAACCGTACATTATGTAATCCGTAGCGGCGCACCCTACTGCGCTAAGTTACACACATTTTTATTACATTTAAATAATTGCATACCTATAATATATATAACCTTAGTGGCCTTTTACGACACCCACGGAAAGAAATAGGAGTGACATTGTAAGCCGGCATCACATGGGTTATGGGCCACAAAAATACCGGAAGGTAGGAAGCAGCGACTTCTAAAGAACTGACAACTTCTATATTGTCGAAATGAATTGTGAATTATAATTATTTAAAACTATATATGCTCCAATGCCAACTTTATAAAACATGTTATGAGTTAATGAAAACACAAAAACGATTTAATACATTTATTTATCAGCAGACAAATTCTTAATTTCTGTAGATTCACCATGCGCATGCTACCTACAGGGGAAGAAGCTACAGTATACTTGAGAGTGGAAACTCAGACCTCAGTAGATAAGAGTTTGCTTACCATGCTAAATTCAAGAACTTCACAGATCTTGTACTTTTAATACAATATCTGTGAAGTAAAAAACGAAAATGATAAAAAAAACGAGATAACACATATTTACCTCGATTTGTTTTTACAAATTGGGGTTTTACAAATTGTTTGCATTTACATCCAAAATGTACGATTCTCATATTAACAAAACATAAAAGTAAGAAAAAATATTGGTCATACACAAATATTTCAGCTATTTCAAGTACCTATATTCTGACAATGGACAATCGTTCTGACTGAAACTGACGACATCCCCAACATGTCAGCGGATTTCTTAGCACATTCCATTACTGACCAATGCTCGTCCTTCGGCCACAACAAAAACGTGTGCTTGTACGCGTACATAACCATCAGCTTTTCAGAAGCACTCAAAGACTTGCGAGGACGTTTCTTAACGGGAGAAAATACGTGTTTCGTTGTTGAAAGGCCCGGTCCAGGCTGTGATTCGGAGTTTCAAGCCTCCATATGACGAATATAATATTTTCGTAACAATAAACAAAAACTAAACACAGCTCTCTGACAACAACTATAAACAAAAACAATAACACGAAATTCAACAACAACAACAACAAGAAAAACAATCGTCGAGCAACACAACAAATAAGCAAAATTAGCGCAAGCTAGAAAATGTCGACGATCCCGCAAGTGTGGCTATTAAAAACAAAAAAATCTAACACTATATTTTTCATGCTTGAATATATGCGTAAATATGTACGCGAATTAAAAAGTGTTTTATTGTTTCATACTAATGTAATAAATTACAGCATTAAATTATGTTTTTACATTAAATGCTCCATCAGTTTCCAAAATTAGTATAATTACTAAGTACTTGTCATTTTTATGCACGGTTAACCCCTGTGTTTACATTTTTGATCTTGAATTAAAAACCAGAGTATAGTTAGTTTTACAAACATAAGTACCGACGCAGCGATAGTAAATTCGTTCGCTGTTGCCCGCCACGGTTACGGGCTATTCCACAACTCCTTGGCATTGACATTTGCCACAAATCCCCATTGACATCTCATACAGATCATAATTTTAGGGATTTGCAGAAAAAGTTCACAAATAAGAGATATTACACCTGTTCGATATACGAACACTCAAAATATGGAGCTGTGTGGACTGTATTAATAATATTAAAATAACGATGACGTGCTGAGGTGACGATCCAAACAAATAGAGAAAAGGGGGCTAAGAAATCCACCACGTACCTTTAATGCTCCCACGAACCGTCCCCAAGACAGGCTGGCTGGATGAAATATCTCCTGGGTAATTTCGGCTTTGGAAAGTTCACACACGCCCATACACAAATAATAGTTCTGCACGGCAGTAGTTCAAAATCAGAGCTCACGGAGCTTATATATAAAACGTTCTGGTGAAGAGAGTACGATAATTGCGACCCACGGGGCTGCTCCACGTAGACTGACTGATGTGATGTCTCTCGTGTCAATTCTTTTTCGTTTCCAACCCAAGTCGAGGGTAGGACGTGCAAAAACACCTCGGGCAGTGGCAAAAATCATTCACCACCCTCAATTCTAAATGTAAGGATCGAACAACACCCATTTAAGTTTTACAGCTGTCATATCATCCAAAGACCCAATCTGAATAATACGACATTCAGCAGTCCAAGTGATACAACTTACACCCCGTCTTGATATTATTTATTAGTTAAACGAAGCCCAAAACTAAAAACAGAATTGTAAAGTACTACATGAAGTGTCACTTTGATAGCTGTCGCATCTAAGACCTGTCTTCTTCTGTGTTAATGTGCTGTCTTGTCCCTCGTATAGTGAGGTCAGCAGAACAAAATTTATTGTTCTTCGAGTTAGTATATTGTTGTTTATGTATTATTTTAAACCAATGTGGATTTGTGAACTTTTTTCCACAAATCTCCATATTGAGCTCCATGAGACGTCAATGGGGAATGTCAATGGGGATTCGTGGAATAACCCGTGGTCAACATTCGCTGGCACGGGTCCATGGGGAAGGACCCGTGCCCCACCTATGTTGTGTATATACCTATACTACAATTATAGGTATACACCTACTAAAACAAAAAAAAAGAGACTTATAATTATTCCAACGGGAAGTTTAATTTAAAATTTGGCCAGTACTTTCTAATATCAGAACAATAAAATCTTGTATGTTTTCGTAACGTAACTGCTGCAAACATTAGTATAATACGAAAACAAATTACTCGTGTTATTTCTGGAAGTAACACGACCTGTACCTACTTATATACACAACTTAAACTATGTAATGTAAATCAGTAGGTGTTCGGTTTTTTATTCCTATAACAGTGGTATTTGGTATCAATTATTCTGCGGAGATACTTCGAGGTGTAAGTGTATAGGCACTAAGTTCATGGAATGGACTTGAAGCGCTCGTAGCGAAGTTTACTGCTGTTCTGAACCGATCAGCAAAGTTAAGCAACGCCGCCCGCCGCAACGCAAACGCATGGGTGACCGCTAGTGACATTACTACTGAGCGTTTCCGTGCTTCGGAGGGCACGTTAAGCCGTCGGTCCCAGTTGTCGTCTTAGGATGGCAGACGTTATAGCATGGTGGTAGGGCATTTTGCGAGTGCCCGCCTGGCTAGCTACCACCCTCAAGTAGAAAATCTGTCGCCAAGCACCTAACGGTGTGTTCCGGCAGCTGTCCTTGAGAGCCTGTACTTCTAGGTTAGCCTGAACAACATCTTCGACCACATCATCACTTATCATCAGGTGACATAGTG
The DNA here is from genome assembly GCA_963890685.1 of Plagodis pulveraria. Classification (NCBI taxonomy): domain Eukaryota; kingdom Metazoa; phylum Arthropoda; class Insecta; order Lepidoptera; family Geometridae; genus Plagodis; species Plagodis pulveraria. The sequence goes on along the minus strand of OY982962.1, from coordinate 8,436,064 downwards.
GTCAAAGGCTAACCTATAAGGAATAACAAAAAAAAATGGACGGCGCGGCGGAAGTACGTGTTGGTATAAGCATGGACCAGAGTTGACTAGTGAAGACTTCGACGACCACATTTTTGGGCACAATCGTATGAAGTAAATATGGAGTCGAGGAAGTTTCTCAGATAAATCTGCCGCTTGGTCTTCGTGAGAAGAACACACCTATAGTAATAGTTCATAGATAAAACTTAGGTATATAGGTAGCTTAATTTCCATAGCCTAAGAATCTGCGTCAAATACCAAAGCCCGAATTACTTACTGTATTCCTTACCAACGCCTAGTTAAGAGACCTACATTTTGATTCACCGAGCAAACATTTTTTTCTTTTTATGCTGAGGCAGAGCGTCTCTGTCCCAGCAACCCAATGACAGTCGACAAAAGGCATTTGAGGCAAAAATATGCCAATTACACGGAGCTAACAGTCAGTGCTGGGGTTTCATTAATCTTACTACTTATTAGTGATTCGTTTATGGACGTCTGGCTATGTTAACTAAGCTGATGGTTTCAGAGAAAATAACGCAAAATAACAAGTAGGTCGGTAAGTACCTACTTGTGTAGTGTCTAATTCGTGACTATGGTAAAAAAACCTGACGATATGACTTTGGTTCCTTGGATGCATTATTGTGGAATGTTACCTGCGTTGGCACTTTAGCGTCGTCACATTTTTCTGAAACAAGGTAATCTCGGTAGTAGTTATTTTACAGTAGGCATATGAAAGACTGGATCTGATCTTATTTACCAATACTTATCAGCAGTGCTTTGTCGATGCGAAACGTTATTAAAATACTCGCAGTTATTTCACTCAACGAACATGCATTGCAATTCCAACAAGGCAATGCTGTCAGCATGCTAGGCACGTAGGCACGCTGCCAACTGGTAGTGGGCTGGAGTATTTGGACTGCCTTTGGTCCTACGATAAAACTTTCGTCATAGGTAGTTGTAGCGTAGTTTGTAGTGCTTTGTTAATAAAGGGATACAGCGGGTAAAAAAAGAAATCAGAAATAGACTTATGTAGAATAGAATAGAAAGCTTCGGTACTGCCAACATTGTTGTACCAATTATGCGCCACCCGTTAGTGGAGCACCGATATTCCGAATGGATCACAATTAAACCCTCCCGGCCATTTCTTCAAAGGGGACGATTTTAATTTAAATCTGGTCCCTCTGTTAGCGACTACAATCTCATATCGACTCTAATTTTGTAACTCTATAATCTGTTTTATGTGAATTGAATTTGGCGGTTGCTATGCTCTCTTTTGATGGTATTTTGATCCAGTCTATTTGAAGTCTTATCCCTCGCAATAGGGGCTTTCGTTAACTAAGGATGCATCGTCATTGATATTTTATCCTATTTAAGTTTTTGAATTTATTGCAGCTATGTACCTATATACGTGTTTAGTTTGGTGATATCAAAGTTTGTAAAGTAGGTATAATTTGACTAAGTAAAAGAAATAAAATAATCTTTGAAGCAATGGTAGCCGAGTGGTTATAGCTATGTACTGCAGTGCCTTAGGTCCATGGTTCGATCCCAACCGCCACACCGAACCGGCGATATTCGAGCGCGCCGGCTTGAGCATGCACGGTGGAAGGACATTTGCAAATGCTCTACCGGCTATCTACCACCTTCAAGTAGAAAATCTGACGCTTTGCATCTAACAGTGTGTTCTGGCCTTGAGAGCCAGTATGTCTCAGGGTGATGGGCGCAGTGCAGTTCGTCACTTGTGACCAAATGCATCTGCTATATTAACGTTATCGCTTAACATGAAATGGGCCTCGTGCATGTTCCGTCACAATAACATTGAAACAAATTCAGGCTTTTTAGTATTATAAATAACAGGACCATATATGGTATATAGGTGCCATAATAGTTGTTGATTCCTGATGTGTAATAAAATTTGAATTAGAAGAATATTTAACATTATAATCTTCACTCAATTTTGTGGCAGTAAGTTATAGCCATAATATAATTTTATCCCCAGAGGCATATTATGCTTGATGAGATGAATCGGGCGCTGCAGCCGCGTTCGTAACTAGTTAAGGTAGAAGATAAAATCTTCTGAAAAAAAATCTGAGTTTCGCTTAACACGATACCGCCTTTTTATTTAATAACTTATTTCATAAAAGGAATTAGTTTTACTCGTAGTTATATCATTATAACTATTCGTTAATTTTATTTCTGATATATTTTTTTATAGCTGATAGCCTAGCCTTTGACCACTATCTTACCTGATGGTAAGTGATAATATGGTCAAAGATATTAACTTATTAGGAACCGGCTAGGACCCGCGTTATATTTACCGGAAAGATTCCGACCAGTTTCGGACTGTTTTGAAGTCCAGGCCCGTGCTCGTCGCTTCGCGCAATCGTGACTCCCAGACGAAGGACTTCAGTGTTTCAGTTCAAGTTCAGAAGAGTGTTATGTGTTATATTGTGTCACAAGATAGTAGTAATAGCTCTTAAATTTGATAATTCACAATCTGCTCAGTTTCGTCGTATGTGAGAGATTGTAGCCAGTCTGTAACTTTCAGTTTCGATTTCTTTGATTGAAGTGGGTAAATATTTAGAATTTGATTCAATCTATTATATTAGGTCCTTACATATGAAATTGGCGTTTTTCGTACTGGCCACTTTAATCACGAATTTCTCCTCTTTGGTAAGGAATTCCAAATTCAAATTTGTACAGCTATAGACTCATGTATTTGTGCTTCGATGATCGTCATTCATTTGTTTTTTTTCTTCTGTTTTTTTCTGTTTGCGTCACTCATTTTACAAAATGGAAAACCTTAAATATCGCATTATTTACGAGTACGAGTTCCGCCGTGGCACTAGTGCTGCGGAAACAACTCGAAGGGTGAATGATGTGTATGGCGGTCGTGTTGCAAAAGAAAAAACAGTTCGTTTTTGGTTCCAACGTTTTCGTTCTGGAAATTTCGACCTGCAGAACAAGCCCCGTGGACGGCCTGAGACTCAAGTTGATAATGAAGAGTTGAAGGCTATTGTGGAAGCGGATCCATCGCAAACCACGTCCGAGTTAGCTGCAGGCTGCAATGTTAGTGATAAAACTGTTTTAATTCACTTGAAGCAAATTGGGAAGATTAAAAAGCTTGAAAGGTGGGTACCTCACGAATTGACTGAAACAAACCGGCAAACGCGCGTCGACTGCTGCGTTACATTACTAAACCGGCACAATAATGAAGGTATTTTAAACCGAATCATTACCTGTGATGAAAAATGGGTTCTTTACGATAATCGGAAGCGCTCAGCGCAATGGTTAGATCCTGGCCAGCCAGCCAAATCCTGCCCCAAGCGAAAATTACCCCAAAATAGTTACTTGTAAGCGTTTGGTGGACTAGTGCCGGTATTGTTCATTACAGTTTTTTCAAATCTGGCCAGACTATTACGGCTGATGTCTATTGTCAGGAATTGCAAACCATGATGGAAAAGCTAGCGGCTAAACAACCTAGGCTGGTCAATCGCTCCACGCCACTGCTGCTTCACGACAACGCTAGACCACACACTGCGCTACAGACGGCTACTAAATTAGAAGAGCTTCAATTGGAAAGTCTAAGACATCCTCCGTACTCCCCGGACCTTGCTCCAACAGATTACCATTTTTTTCGAAATTTGGATAACTTCTTGCAAGGGAAAAAATTCAACTCCGATGGGGCAGTCCAAATCGCCTTCAAAGATTTTATTGATTCCCGTCCGACTGGTTTTTTTAGTAAAGGGATCAATGAACTACCTATGAGATGGCAAAAGTGCATAGAAAATAATGGTTCATACTTTGATTAATTAAATATATTATATTAAAAAATATTCGACTTTTTGTTCCTCCCATACAAAACGCCAATTTCATATGTAAGGACCTAATATAAAGAATTACTTAAACAATAATAATGACGGGATGCTAATGTAGTGCGATGTGACTCCACCTTACAGACCCTGTCAGATCTACGCTTGGATTGAACAAGTAGAGGGTCATAATTTAGTTCCAGATGCTTTCGCTGCACAGTGTTCAGTATGAATAACTGTCTGACGGTAAGGACCTTGCAAAGCGAGTATAGATCAGTTGTTGGAAATCTGCGAGGTTTTTTTGAAATCACTTCAAAGTGAAGAACTGACCTTTGTGCTCTTTCAAGGTTCAGCATGTGTGTTTTAACAGCTCCACCCCAAGACGTTATGCAATATGCTAGGACTGATTGAGCCAATGCAAAGTAAACAATTTTTAGGCATTTTAGATCGGTTACATCCCTAAGGTTCTTAAATACGTACACAAGCTTTCTGATACGGGATACAGTTGCGTCTAAATGCTCTTTCCAAGTCATGGTGCTACCTATTATTACACCAAGATATTTTATATTATTAGCTCTGTCTATACAACTACATTGACAGTCTTGTGAATATATAGGCTGGCAAGAGTGGGCACGAATTTTAAAAGAATCGGGTGGCTGGGACGACATTTTAGCAGAGAAAGTAATATATTTCGTTTTGGCTACGTTCAATGTCAGAAGATTGATGTTTAGCCATTGCATAACGACTGATAACGCACTTTCAGAAAATTCACACACCTCTTGCCAATTTCGACCTTTGATCAGAAGAGCAGTGTCATCAGCATACGTAATTATTTTAGTGTTTGGAATAGTGAGTGAGCATAGTTGATTGATGTATATAAGGAAGAGAGTTGGTCCGATAACGCTACCTTGGGGTACACCGAAGTGTATTGGTTCCTCTGCACTAACGAACTTGTCAATTTTAACACACTGCGAACGTTGTGTTAGATAACTACAAAAAATAATATTTTGGGCTGGGATCGGGCGGGGAGTAGACTGATACAGACTTCACCAGACAGTGGTCGGAGCTACCCAAGGGTGATGAAACCGACACCGAGTAACGGTCTGGATCTGTTGTCAGCAGAAGGTCCAAGCAATTGGCTGTGTGGCCATCAACATCCGGTATCCTTGTAGCTCCTTGGACCAGCTGAGTGAGGTTTAGCGTCAAAGCAAGCTTGCACATCTCTCGACCAGCGTGGTCTGTGTTCTGGTATGGGTATAGCCAGTCTTGATGGTGGGCGTTGAAATCCCCCAGAAGCACTAATTGAGCAGAAGGATACCTCTGTTGGGCCACATCGGCCGCCTCACTAAGGTAGTTTGTGAGCCTGGTTGTCTCCTCATCTCCGCTGTGCGACCGGTAGACACTAGCATAAAGAATTTTCTCCATGCCATTGTCCACCAGAACCCACATGATGGAAAATTTGGGGTCTTCAAGGTTGCGGAGACGCCGATAACAAATGTCATCGCGAGCATACATACAAACTCCCGCCTTGGCCTTGAAACTATGTTCTAGAACATAGCCAGGGTAGGCAAGGTATGCAGCGTCAGCTGGACATTTGATCTACGTCTCCGTGAGGAACAGAATATGAGGTTTTGCGGTCTCTAGATGGTGGTGGACGGAGTCGATATTAGAGTGCATGCCTCGAATGTTTGAGAGGTGCACTTGGAGTGAGAGGACGTGCTTCCGCTGTTGAACCTTCATTCTGTTTTTACCTCTTTTTTTCATTTTGGTTGGTGGAGTGAATATAGATAAAAGGAAACGGAAGTGGAAACGAGGCGCATACTACTAACCCGTGACACAAAAAGGGCCCTTCCACCCTGTGGGAACCAATCCTGGAGACCGCGGGGACGCCCGAGCCCCCCCAGAGGTGTCCATCGGGACCTCTCATCTGGTCGCCAACCAGCACGATGGCGCACCTCCGGGATTTTTCGCGAGATGGCGGGGCAGCCTTTCATGAGTGGCTGGCTCACTACTTGGGCCCCCAACTATCTGCGGTCGGCCAGCGGAGAACCGTGCCTCGGATCCCGCTGCTCTCCAAGATTGGCTGCCAGGTAAATTGACCTTCGAAGTGTCACGACTAGCTATAGTAATAAGCGCAACTGTTTCCGACCCGTTCCCCATAGTGGCTTCACCAAGCAGCATGCCGTAACGCGACCGCTTGGCGGCATGGCTTTGCCTGGTGGGTAATATGGATAAAACTCGCGATAGTTTTCAAAGATGTTGTTCAAGCTAACCTAGAATTTCTGGCTTTCAAGGACAACATTCGACCAATTTTCTACTTGAGAGTGGTAGCTATTCAGCTATTCAGGCGGACATTCGCAAAATGCCTTACCACCATGCATCATTAATGAACGAACATTGTACCAACATCGAATTACGAATGAGCAGCTTTACTCTGCAATGAATGTCCCAAGGACTGCTTTCAGAACCATTTCCGCAACTGGCCACTTAGTAGCTATCTGAAATTATATTATGAAGTATATTCATCGATGCTATTTGTTTTTAAGATAATTTTGTTATGTGTCAATTTACACTCAATTATTTGATATTAAAATTGTCACATTACTTGATTGATTCATAAGAAAAGTTTAAAAGCTGTTAATAAACTTAAACTGAATTCATACTTTGTGAATGAAGAAGACATATTATCATATCTTAGTAGTTAGAGTTAGGATTATAATATACAATTTTAGTTAACTTGAATACAAGGTCTACATAGAACTACCACATAATATAAATAAGTCCAAAAACAGATATACTATCTGGACTTTTTTTTATTAATAAATAGATATTAGGCAAATTCTAAAATATGTTTATTAGGTGTAAGTTAATTTGTGTATAATTAGTTAAAGTTGACCTGATTTGTGTTATTTTTAGTAAATATTTGATTGTAACTATAATTATTTTTTGTTTTTAATTTTTTAAACGAAATGCAGGATCCCAAAAATAATGCTGGATTGCAATCGCTAATCATTCAGTCGCTAATCATACAGTTATGTAGTTATGTAGTAATTGTAGGAAGATTATATTCTATATATTATTTCCACTTCCTTTCCTACACGGCCCGTTCGAGCCATTGCTTACTCAGCCAGATATTCCAACCCATGGTGTACACAATTTCAAAAACCACATCACCGATTAGTCCCCACTCCCGGGGATGATCGCATTCGGTTTTTGTCCAACTTCCGGTCTGCGGCATAAATCAAACAGAAGGGTTTTATTGTCGACCCTTTCACGAATATCAGTTAGACGATTAAATTTCCTAGTGTATGAAGGGTTTTTTATTGGTTTCAATATTAAATTTTGATGGAGAAATAGGATTTGGGGTTAAGCAAGGCTTTGTTGTCAATCTAAGTAGTTGTAATAACAGTAGGTACCTAATAAACTTATAGCCGTCCCCATAAAAATTGGCCCCCTTTGGTGATAGGTATCTTTGGATGAATGTCTTTTGTGAGTGAGTATGAAAATAACACAAATAATCGTTAAAATAAGGATCATATGAGTGCGCGATCCAACATTGCAATTATGTACAAATGTTCGACCGAAATGCGCAAAAATCACACGAGTCATTGAACTAAGTAATTCATAATAAGTTATTAAGACAGATTTAATTTTTTAAACTTCCTATCTTTGGGTGTAAGAATCCATTATTTAGCATTTGTAATAAAGATATAATACGGTATTATACACTGTACGCCTTAAATCTTTGAATAAAATGTATAATATTCTAGAGAATAAGATAAATAATATGCCTGATACGAAAACACATAGTAAATAGTATCAATACAAATTTTATTTATAATTATTATGTAGCAATCAAATTGATACGAAAATATTTACAATATAATTAAGATAGCAATAATAATCTGATTAAGAAGATAAGAAGGTTTATAACTAAATTTTCTAAAGTTCCACCTTAAGTAAGTAAAAATACTCTGGTTTGTTTCTATATAAAAAACAAATGAAACAAACTACAATCTCCTTGGTGAAATGTGTGGAAACGTTGTTTTTTTTCTATTTAATACACAAGTGTGGTAAAGTAGAAAAAAAACACGAGTGCGTAATAGACTTACAGAAAAGAGAAAGCAATAGAAAGGTGATGGGGGCGTGCCAAGCATACTCCTCAACAGGAGTATTTACGTCAACGAACTATAATGCTACTGACAGTCGTTCCGCAGATAGAGCTTACTGCATGCAGCTCCTTCAAATTAATTGAAAATTCCGTGGTGTGCTGTTATAACTTGCAGATTAAACAGCGATGTCGCTAAAGAAAGTAGAAATATCCTATCACCATAAGCGTAAAAATTTGTTCAAAATGTTTTGTATTTCGCCGATGAAGAAAGGCAGTGCAATCTGGCATAATACAGTGATTCATGACTTTTTTTATCGACAAGTATTATCGATAAATTGTTTGTCATCTCATTCCAATATCTAATTTGCAGCTTTCCGAGTGATCCCTCTGGTGTCTGTTGTGTGTCTAAAACAAGCACTCAAACAATTTAACACACAACTTCGTTATCATTAATGAGGAGCCTCGTAACAGCACTCGTACGAGGTGCATGTGTGTTGCACTTTGTTCACGTCTCGCGCATCAAGCTCTGTCGTAGCCGGGACGGGCCGGTGCGGTGTACGTAGTTATGTGTACTTACCGAAATATGAAGTATTAAACTTGTACTACAATAGTACTTATGTTAATTGTAATTGCAAAAGCACAATTATTTCACTAAAACGGCACCACGACATATTGTTTACTTAACGACACTCACAAATTCACAGAACGACCGCTAGGCATATAACACTCAAATTCTGAAACTACCGTTAATTCGAGACCACAATCACTCTACCAAACAATAATCACGACACTGAAATATATTTAGGTGTAATCTAAACAAAACTGCGGTAATAATATTTATTAAAACACGGAAATACCAAAGCCAGCCGGCTTCGCAAAACTTAAACAAACAACTGAACTTTTTTTTTTATTTAGCTCCTTCACTGATACATTTTTATGGCAAATGCCTGTCAAAACGTTGACTACAAATATACACTATATCAACAAACCAAAGAACCAGTTTGATAGTTGTAATTTAAAAAAACTGAACAGTATTTACATGAAAATTATTGTAATTATTATGCTATTTATACTGATGGGTCTCAAGATAGGAATGAGTCAGGATTTGCCATATTTGATCCACAATCAAAAGCTTCAATAAGGCTTAAATTTAATGTAAAGATTTCTATTGTGCATGTTGAATTATTAACAATCGCTGAAGCTATTTCCTACATTGAGTCTTTTGAGTCCGGAAATTATTTTATACTAACGGACTCTAAGAGCGCTTTGCAGTATGTGGCTCGATGCACTTCGAATTTTCGAGGCGCACCGATAGCCTATAGAATCTTGGACTCCGTTTGTAATCTAAAGAATAAAAAGGTGGTACTTCAGTGGGTGCCTTCCCATATAGGTTTGGATGGTAATGAAGAGGTTGATAGACTGGCGAAAGAAGCCATCACAGATGGAATGTATTTAAGCTGTTTACCTTACCATAATGACCTAGTTCATATAGTAAGATGTAATGCCCTAGAGTGGTGGAGAGAGTATTTTGATGAGAGGTCACGAAACGAAGTAAGTGGATTTGGTACAAGACTATACAGCCTAGCCTTTCCCGCATTGTCTGGTTTGTTGGTACATATATGTCTAGAGATAATGTTGTCATGGCTTTTCTGTTCTGGCCACATCCCGCTGAATTGCGTTACATTTTTAATGGGAATAACTGAATCCCGAACTGTATCTACTGAAAGCAACATTGCCGTGGATGTTACTCATATTTTAGCGGAATGTGTCAGGAATGAGGCAGAGCGCAATATGTTTATGTTAAAAACAATTTGAATGTACCTACTTAATATTGGCCTGTACAACAGTATTTTGGCTGAACCTTTGTCTAAGTCAGCCAAAGACATATATAAAATTACTATGTTAAGCGTAGTGAATTGTGCAGTTATTTGTTGACGGGACACTTTCACCAAATATTAGGGGAATTTCCATATATCTATATCTCTCACTGCAAGGAATAGCTTGACAAAGCGCTAAGGAAATCCAATCTTACGTAACTAAAAATAAGGTGTACTTACAATTGTTATAAAATAGCTCTTTAAGCGTTTCGTTTAGGTAAAAATGAGACAAATCAGGGAATCGGACTGCTTTTAGTTAAAAATAAAGATGTAATGTCACGTATCATATGCATGTGTACAACTGGCTACGCTTGTTTTCTTGGAAAACTGACGTTGCTGCCTCTCTAAATAGTATTATATTTCTCTATGAATAGACTACATTATGGCACTAAAATCGGTGCATTTACAGGCCCGTTACGAGCTAGTGTGTTGAAATAGTACATTATGCAACAAGTGCGCGAAGTTGTTTATTACAATCGAGACGGGTTTTAGGCCTGAGATCGAAGGCCTAAATGGACTAGAGATTGTAATAAAACAAAGCGCACGAGTTTGATATGACGTTTTTAAACACACTTGCGAGGAACGAATACGAAAATTCCGATACGAAAATATTTTCTTGATCAATATTAATCTGATTAACAAGGTTTATAATTAAGGCCGTTTTCTGACTTGTCGGTGCGGGAGCGGTGCGGATTCGTTTCGCTCGGTATACACGGTACCGAAAGCTTGCCGAGCGCCTATGTTTTAATGCGCGTCTTCTGATTGGCGCGGTGTGTGCGGGAGCGGGGAGGGATCGTTTCGTTTTACTGCGTCTCGGGATGCGTGTCCAGGCGCCGCTCGACATTTACCGCGCGAGGTCGTGCTTTCATCAGCAGACACACATTCTCTAAACCTTGTAGTTTGCTTTGTTAATACTGTAGTCAACAAGTTCAAAAGCTCTTTGTAAGTATTTTTTGTCATTCTATACATCAATAAAAAAAATTCGTCATCTTGGGAAAGTTCTTTAGCCGCAACAAAAAATCGGCAATTAATATTATTTTCGATATAAGGATGACGTCAATAACGTTTTCTTTTTTTACGTAGGCGATAAACATAATAACACGCCAAAATATCGTCATCACTAGAAGACGACATCTTCGGTACTGCAGAATTTTATACCGAGAATATACCGATAGGTGAGTAGGTGAAGGCAACGCGGTATCGATTCGGTACAGACCATACAGATCCCGCACCGCTCCCACACCGACAAGTCAGAAAACGGCCTAAATCTTCTGAAGTTCTACTTCAGTAGGTAAAAAACTCTTTCATTTGTTTTTATATTATGAAAAACGAACGAAACAAACTTCAATCTCCTTGGTGAGAAGTGTGGAAACATTGTTTTTTTTTCTATTTAAGACACTAGTGCGGTAAAGTAAAAAAAAACACGAGTGCGTAATAAACTATATTATGACACTAAAATCGGTGCATTTAAAGGCCCGTGACGAGCGAGTGTGTTGAAAATATTTATAAGTAAACTCATTCGGTAATATTCTAATTATGAAATGAAATACAAACTTTTATTGGCATATTTTATTACATACTTCTTTAAGAAAATTAAAAAGTTAAATTATAGCATTATTCTCCTAATAAAACAATGCTTACATTTTTTTTTAATTATTAAAGTACAATGTGTCCCGACCAAGGAGGTTTTATTTTTTAATCCTGATAGGTTAGCCTTTGACCACTATCTCACCTGATGGTAAGTGATGATGTGGTCGAAGATGTTGTTCAGGCTAACCTAGAAGTACTGGCTCTCAAGGACAGCTGCCGGAACACACCATTAGGTTCTTGGCGACAGATTTTCTACTTGAGGGTGGTAACTAGCCAGGCGGGCATTCGCAAAATGCACTACTAACATGCTGCCGTCCTTATGAAAAGTGCAATAACTAACTCTAGGTAACTTTTGAGAAAAACGCGGTTGAAAAATTAAAATTTGTTTTAAGTGTATCTCTGCCCCTATGTAAGGTATCAACTTGAAACTTGCAGCAGATTGTAGATAAAAATGTTAAGCATATTTACAGATATCTCAAAATAATAAATTATGTTATTGAAGCTACTAAAATCACAACATTGTTTTTATGTTTAAAACTATTTCATAAATAGTGTAAACGATTACCAGTCATAACCACAATAAGTAACATAGTTATTGTACTTATTGTTAGTAAATCAACATATTGCAATTTAGATAAGCAGATGCTTCTGAATACATATTAGATAAAACTAATAATAATTGCAATAAATTAGATAAAATTGACTGTATTAAATATTTAGGCATAATTATAGACAAAAATCTTAATTTTAAAAATCATATTGAAGTTCTCAGTGGAAGAATTCGAAAAATTATATTTATCTTTAAAAAACTTCGGCATATTGCCAATCCAATTTTAGTTAAACAAATATACCTAAGTCTTTGTCAGTCACTATTGTCTTACTGTATTTCATCGTGGGGAGGAGCTCCCAAAACATATTTGCAAATGGTTGAGGTGGCCCAAAGAGCCGTTTTGAAGGTAGCTACGGGTAAGCCATATTTATACCCTACCTCATTACTTTACGCTTCATGTGATGTGCTAACCGTGCGCCAACTTTTTATAATGAGTATAATCTCAAAACAACACAGTGGATTACAATTTGAGCCACAATTTTTTCAAAAAAGATTAAAATACCAAGTTTGTGATCAAAGCAAACGTTTTAACACAGTTTTTATTAATAGATTTTACATTTACCTAGGGCCTTTCTTGTATAATAAAATTAACAAATTATTAAACATTTACCCTCTTATACAAAAAGAAGTTAGAATTAAAGTTGAAAATTGGCTAAAAACACTATCATATGAAGAGTCTGAAGAAATTCTAAAAATGTTAATTTAATTACCACAAATACATATATGTTAGATTGCCTTACACAAACACCCCAAACATAACACATAAAGGATAGATGCACACATCCTCTCACACACACACACTCATAAACTCATTTTTACAAAGAGAGGCACGGTCTTACAAACAGTAACAAATAGTTTAAGAAATCACTTGTATAAGTTTTATTTCATATTAATATTATACTAAAGTAGAGGCTAGTAGCAGTCCAATATGAGGCGAGGAGCGCTGTATGCTGAAATACAGGTGATGAGCCTAGTTCAGCAGCAGATACTCTTGATTAAAATGTATAAATTTTCTACCCAATTGATGTAATTGTATTATATCTAACCTGAAGAAATATTGTATGTGCAAATTCTTTGAATAAAGTATTATTATTATTATTATTAATAGTCTGTATGGTAATTCTAATCATTAAAGCAATATTTGTCCGTCTTATTGCGGTTTTAAGTAGAGTTTAATGAATTTTATTGAATGTGATTCAAATAAAAGGCGTTATAATGTAAGACAATGTTGTGCATAAAATGAGGTTCATTTATTTTAAAATTATACGAAAAGCTTACTCTTAACACACCACTCTATGAATTAATGACTATAAAACAAGGAACTTTTGGTAGGAGTTACTCATTTTATAGGAGTTACTCATTTTCACCGCGTCTAAGAAGTCCTCAAAGTCATAAACCTTTTTTTTTAAGGATATTTCGACATGATGATGGAAGTGGTCGGCAGACATATACGTACGCATGGCCAGGCTCAATATATTTGACTGTAATAGATTCAGCAGAAATGAGTTCGCTGTACTGTGTTCACTAAAAAACTCATGAACGCCCAATTTTTATTTTGGGCCGCACAGTTATCTTCCCATAATACGACATTTTTTGCATCACGTTTGTTTGTAAATAACCGGCCAAGTGCGAGTGACGATCGGGGATGATCGGACTCACGCACGCAGGATTCCATACCAGTATAATTATATTTAGCAATTAAATTATTTTTATTTTTAGCAAATAAACGGCGAAACCTGTTTCATTGTATGGGAGCCCCCTTAATTATTAATTTTATTTTAATTAATTATATTATTAATATAAAACTAAATATTCTGTGAATAGTTTATGCGTCGTTACCTGTCACCGTTGTTATCGAGCAAGAAACGGTAAAAAATCAAGTTTGTTGTATGGGATCCCCCTTATATATTTATTTTATTATATTTTTAGTATTTGTTGTTATAGCGGCAATAGAAATACATCACGCGGTCACTACCAGATCAATGTACCTGTCACCGTTATTAGTGTCGAGCAGGAAACGGTAAAAAATACAAGTTTTGTTGTGAGGGAGCCTCCCTTAAATATATATTATATTTAATTTTTAGTATTTGTTTTTATAGCGGCAATAGAAATACATCATCTGTGAAAATTTCAACTGTCTAGCTATCATCGTTCTTGAGATACAGCCTGGTGACAGACGCACGGACGGACAGGGAAGTCCCAGTAATAGGGTCCCGTTTTTACCCTTCGGGTACGAAACCCTAAAAAAGACCTGAGGGCAGATGTCTTCCAGGCTTCGTAATGGGATAGTCTCGTTCCAAACTACGGCAGCGTAAGGTACATTCGAATCGCTGTTTTTTCCTAGGGGAACGAAGCCTTCGTTAAACGCTATTATACGTGGACAAAATATGGCACTTTTGAACTGCTCCATGCGAGGCAGCATGATCACTTTTTGAAGATCGTCAAATCATTGTAATCATAAGGACGGGACCAAAGATTATTTATATCTGTCACAACAAACTCTCTATGAATAACAGGTGACATTATAGGTACATCATTTTTATAATTTTATATTAGAATTGAGTTTGAGATGAATCGCCTGTCTTCTAAATCGCCAAAGCTATAATTTGATCGCTACAGGACATTTGGCTAACTGTAATAAAAAGAAAAGTGTTTTTAGTGCTAAATTCCAAATAAATTTAGAGATAAGGTACACTGTTTTTGCTTGTTTCTTCTAATAATAAACGCCATAACTTTACCTTATACCTTAAAATGTAAGTGAAATTTCAAATAACTCGCCAACTTTTCTTAATATAAGTGCAATAACGCGTACTTATTGTACTCATGACTTGTAGACGATATCACAAAAAATAAATTAATCTAAATAAAATGTTATAACTTTAAGTTATTGTACTTATGACTAGTAGACGAAGGCACAAAATAAAGATTGTTCTTAGAAAACTGTTATAATTTTAAGTTATTGTCTTTATGGCTAGTAATTATGCATATTATAACATCGAATTTAGACTTTACCTTTCCTCAACTCGAGTTATTGTGGTCTTGTTTAGTAAACGAATACCAAATTCCTGATTTATTGCAGTTATGCTTAGCAAAAACTCAGGATTTCCAACAGATACGTAAAAACTTAGACAGTTTTCGTACTCAATTTGTCCTAAAAGTCGAGTTGTTGCACTTTTCATAAGGACGGCAGCATGCTATAACGACTGCCATCCTTAGACAACAACCGGGACCGACGGCTTAACATGCCCTCCGAAGCACGGAAGCGCTCAGTAGTAATGTCACTAGCGGTCACCCATCCAACTTATGACCGCGGGCGACGTTGCTGCTGATCGGTTAAGAACAGCTAAGTAAACTTCGCTACGAGCGCTTCAAAGCGTTTCAATTCAATTTAAGTACACATTATCTGTGGTGAGCGCGCTGCGCGCACAACGTGCTGGTTCCGAGCCATAGACCAATTAACAAACTTTTTCCATTTTGGCGCTATTTCGTACATACGAATTAGAGTAATATTTTGTTGGATAAAATTTTTATTTAATGTAGCTACCTATAGCCCTGAGATAACATAAAGTAGTGTATGCAACTGCATGTAATTAGGTATTAAAACACTCGTGTACCTAATCATATGATGAAACTCGCCTGCTGCTCGTTTAAAAAAACTACACGCATGTTTTAATACCCTCTATTTTATGACAGTTGCATAAACTACTTTATACTAACTATTATATAATCTCATTCGGCAATATTCTAATTATGAAATGAAATACAGACTTTTATTGGCATATTTTAATTTACATACTTCTTTAACAAAAAAGTAAAAAGTTAATTTAAAGCATTATTCTCCTAACAAAACAATGCTTTATAACATTTTTTTAATTATCAAAGTACAATGTGTCCCGACCAAAGAGGTTTCACTTCAATTTAAGTACACATTATCTGTGTTAAGCGCGCTGCGCGCGCAACGCGCTGGTTCCGAGCCATATACCAATAACAGACTTTCCATTTTGGCGCTATTTCGTACACACGAATTTGAGTAATATTTTGGTAATTCAAGTGACTTAGTAACAATGTCATAATAATGTTAAAAAACAATATAAATACCTAGACGTAAATTTACTTACACTTAATATAGAAAAATCTAATTTCGTTGCATTCCACATAACTCAAGCAAATAGCCCTGACCTGACAAATCTAAAAATTCATAAAAAAAACTGTCCGGACAATTTCTGCTCTATTGAGGCTCCGACTTGCGCATGTAGTCAGATCGGGAGAGTTAGTTATACAAAATATTTGGGAGTAATGGTGGATCAAAATGTCAAATTCAATATCCAAATATCTTTTTTGTCGAAAAAGGTTCGCAAATTAATATACCTTATGAAAAATCTACGTAACGCTGCTGCTATCGAAGTCAAGAAGCTTGTGTATACCTCACTTTGTGAATCATTGATACAATATTGTATAGGAGTCTGGGGAGGAGCTGCCAAAACATACATGATCGAGCTGGAAAGAGCCCAAAGAGCGGTCTTAAAAGTTATGTTGGGAAAGCCCCGCCGATACTCCACAGACAAACTTTACAAAGAAGTAAACGTTTTAAGAGTCCGCCAACTGTTCATTCTAAGAGCAATAAACAAAAGACACTCTCACACCAAACAACAGCCTACAAAAAGGAAGATTCATCACCTAAGACAACCACTTCCAAAAGTAAATACAACGTTTGCGTCCCGTCTCCCTAAACACTCTCAAATATTTACATACAACGCAGTATGTAGGTTGATTGACATCAGAAACACTCACATTGTCGATGCAGCACAGAAAATAAAAAAATGGTTGCTGGCGCTAAATTACGAACGTACAGAGAGACTTGTTGGATCATGTGATTATTAGATAATAAAAAACGGCTGAATTCATCTCCATCTAGCTATTAACCATTTTACTACACCCTCAGACACGTACACACACACACATACACAACCTCACACACACACACACACATATGCACACACACACACACACACACACACACACATACCCTCACCCGCCATAACAAACAATCACATACACGTCGTCGCAATATAATCATGTAAACAAGGTGTACTTTTATGTTAAGCAAATAAGTATTAGTATAGCTTCATTAAATCTAAGGTCAATAATAATATCAAAGTTTAAATTTATTATTTTTCACTTATAATTTTATTATTAATATTAATTTTCTTCAATGCATGAAATTTAAATATTATGAAAATGTTACAGTCTCTAGAGAGAATAATACAATTGGATTATTCTAAGCTTATATTTATTTTGTCTATATTGCATATTTAGTTTCGTAGCAAATATGTACAGTTGTTCGCAATAAAATAATTATAATTATTTATAATTGTAAATCTAGGTAACTGGTGAAATAGGTGCGCCCAAGATACAGGCTATGCCTAGTTTGGGGCACATTGTAAACGTTACTTAGGTTTAGATATAATTTAAAGAACATGAAAATGATATTGTGAACTCAATTCAAGTCTATTTCTGAATAAATTAAATTATTATTACCTATTGGTAATTAGATGATGCCAAAAATGTTCAATGTTTGAAATCTGTGGTCTTTGCCTACCCTTACGGGAAAGAGACGTGATTTTGTGTATGTGTGTGTGTCTGTCACCCTTTTGGCATCGTATAGCCATAGAACATATAATAATTCTACGTACAACCACATTGGAGCCGATTTCGATGCTGATCTTATTTGTAAACAAGCATTTATTACCTAGTTTTGATGTAAGAAGCCCTTTCTATGATTTTCAGCTTCGGATTTGGAGGGCAATGTTTGTAAGACCAATCCAATGCAGGGTTTGAGTTTTATAAAATAAATTAGGCTTATTAAAAATAACATTCTAGGAAAACTGGAAATAGGTGAGACTTTGGCATCTTCCAATGCTGCAAAAAGAATCACACCCATCGGACATAAGTCTGCACAATCCCATAAAACAAATTCAATTATAAAAACAAACATTTCACCCCAAAAACATTCAAAAACACTTTAACATTATTATCCAAAAACATCAAGTCACATTAAATTCTTTATTCGTTTCATTTTTGCGGGGTCACGAGGCTCAGGGGCGGAATTCCTGCAATGTCTTTGATCTAAGACAAACAAGAAAAAAAATAAACGAAAATGCACTTCAGTGCTGTCTTCATAAAGGGGGAGAAATATAATTTATTCACGAGATAATTTTCTCCTCCCTTTTAAAGATAGACGGTCGTTTGAAGTGGCGGAACGAATGAATGTTTGCTCTGAGCCAGGGCTTAGACCTCACTATATGCCTTTGCGAAGAGTTGTCATTCTTTGTTTACTTTATTCAACTGAGGTTTCCCATGTTTCTGGGGAAATGTGATTTCATCGTAACTAATTGGATATACAAGAAAATTGTTTATATTTTCTTTTTTTAGCTTGATTCTGGGTTAGCCTTTTCAACCTCATCAACGGCATCGTCATTTACCATCAGTTTTTCTCCTCAATAATACCACAGTAGATCCATATATTTATTTTGATAATACTATGGCTGTAATGCCAGACTTAGACTTCAGTTTCTAAGCAGCATTATGTAGGTATTGATGTGTTGTCATACATTTTTAGTAATCTGTATTTTATAATTCTATTACACACTTATTTATTAAAATAGATAAGTGTTATTAAGGCTACAGTGCGAGTATTCTGAATACCGTCTCTAAATTCAGAAATGTATTTCCATTTTCTTAGGCCGGCCTTAGCCTTAAATTAAACCACAGAGCTGATCTAGTATACCATAGAATAAATATATAATAGTACGCCTGTGGGGTGCCGGGCTAGAATGTCACGCGCCATCTCTACCCGTGGGTGTCGTAAGAAGCGACTAAGGGTAACACACCAGACGGCGGGCAGCAGCGCTTTTTGAGGAACTGTTGTATCACACGGCGATCCCGAAGACGCCTGCCAAGCGTGGGGATTATGGGACTCTCCGCCCATAATGGGGAAGGCTGTGTTCAGCAGTGGAGAATCCTGCTGATACAGTTAGTACTGTATCAGCCGGACACAGAAGAAATTCTTGTAATTGATAGAAGGAGTTTCTGAAACCGGCAGAATATGTATACTTTTTCCTTTGTGGACGACTGACCTAACCCTACTCTAAGCTCTGTCTATAAATAATTAGATATTGAACTGTGCTCCCTTCCTTTATCCAAGTATGTTGCGCCATTGCATTGTCATTGCAGTGCAATGCGTATGCTCTGCTAAGAAATAGGTGCTTTTTCAAACACCTAACCACCTATCGCAATGATGTCACTGCCCTTCCTTATTTATAAATATGATTCACAAGCACTAATTACGTGCTAAGCCAAAGATGAGGAAAGAGAAGAAAGCACACGATAGT
Organism: Plagodis pulveraria; assembly: GCA_963890685.1. Taxonomy (NCBI): domain Eukaryota; kingdom Metazoa; phylum Arthropoda; class Insecta; order Lepidoptera; family Geometridae; genus Plagodis; species Plagodis pulveraria. The sequence continues at coordinate 8,416,658 of OY982962.1, read as the reverse complement.
TTACAGTATCAGCCGGTTCGTCCACTGCTGAACACAGCCTCCCCTATTAAGGGGGTGTTTGCCATAATCCCCACGCTTGGCAGGCGGCTTGGGGATCGCAGTATAGGATAGTAGTTCTTAAGAAGGCACTGCTGCCCATCTTCCAGTATAATTATTCCCTTAGTCGCTTTTTACGACACCCACGGGATGATATGGGGAGGTGCAATTCTAACCCGGCACCCCACGGGGAACACGATAGTGCTTCTAATCAAATTTAGAAAATTAATAAGTAGTAGATACTATTATTATTAATATTATGCATGGTGGTAGGGCATTTTGCGAATGCCCGCCTGGCTACCACCCTCAAGTAGAAAATCTGTCGCCAAGCACTCAACGGTCTTTTCCGGCTGCTGTCCTTGAGCATTTACTTATTAACCTTACCTAATTGTTTATCAAGGCATCGAACAAAAACAATTTTGTCAATTTACAATTTTCCCACAACAAGCGAATATCTTAGTTGCCTCTCAATAATAATTAGGTGTAGAGCACTTGGACACAGTTTAAGTACGAGTATCATTAAGTTTGTACACTCCACGTCTTCGAGTGCCCTTAGTAAGGTCTCGTAAATATTAATCGAGTTAAAGATAGGCATCCACAACTTGGTAATTGATCAACATTTGTTTGAGTTTAGAAGATACTTTGCCAGGGAGTAGGTATTCGGGATCAGAATGATTTTCAAGAGGGCTTTCCATATTGTAACAAAGATGGAAAAGCGGATCCATATTTGTGGCTCCATTTGCTGACTGTACAGTTTTCCTGGGGGTTCTAATACATTGAATCACCCATATAGACACGAGTATCAGGATTCATGACTCTATTTCATAAAAGATATAACTTTACAGTAAAGTAAACAAAGATAACATAATTTATTCGCCATATCAGAACATTATTTACAGGCAGGTCAACTTTTACATTCAAAAATAGATTCTAAACTTAATGAATATATAAGACAAATTAAAAATCTTATATAACTGAGTACATTCTAATAATAGTAATCAAGCTAGTTCCTGAGACAAGAATGATGTTTCCAAGATGAGCTGTGATGATTGATACGTAATAATAAACACTATAAAACCGATTACTTTGGAAAATACTTGACCATCTGCCTGAAATGATTAAAATTACATTTAGTTATACTAATAGCATAGAACATAATATATATTAATACTAATAGATAACTTATCTTATATCAATAGTTTCAAACAACGACGACGAAATATAAGTGACCTGATAATTATAAAGTAATGACGGGCCATACAAAAGTATTTATTTCTCAACTCTCTCGAATCGGCTTTACGGCCACACGCGTGCTCTGATGTGAAAATAAACCTTTTTTTTTCTCTTCATACTCGACGGCAAGGCAACAAATTTAATCATTGGCTAACTAAAGTATAAGCGTCTCTATTTTGCTATAATATCTATCAATATTAATATTCTTCAAACTCCTACATAAATACCCCATATTGACGTGTATTCAGATTAATGATAGCAATATCAAAGTTTTCAATATTGCAAGAAATCCAACAGTCACACAAATTATCTTTATTTCCATTCAGTAAGTTCCGTTCAAAAAGCACAAAATCATTTCTATTTAACGAATTCGCATCAATGCCCTTTGAAACGAACGAGGTTCCAGTTGTAAAATCGCGAAAGTTTGAAACACTCTTCATTAGGGAATTTCCTTTCCATAGAAAGGGCCTGGCTGGCGCAATAAATGAAAATATATTATGCTGTTTCGAATCCGAAAGTTGATCATTAAAATAATGAATTCAGGCGTTTAATTTCGTAATATTAAACTGGCAATTATAGCAATGTTGTAATTTTAGATATTTCGACAGTTTAAGATTTACCTAGTAGTTTAAAATATAAAGGTATAGAGATAAAATTGGCCGATAAACTTTTGTCTGTTTGTGATTTGAAGTATTTTTTTTATTAAATAGTTTATTCCTCCTTAGCAAAAAGTTATTTTTAAAATATTTAGTACATACCTACCATGGGGCTGTCGCATCCGTAATCAGGAAGGTTGTTCCAATCAGATTTTGCAATAGTCAAGACGTTCAAGAATTAAAGGAAGGAGCATCTACGTAGGTAGATACATAAAAGGTAACCATGCAACAGATTGGCACCAACAAATAAAAGGTTATTTTTAGGTAATTGTGAGCGGTTTTATAATAAAGTTCCTACTACAGAAAGAAAATTCTAGTTGCGCGTGATAAACATTTTGATTAAGGAATCTTGTGATAAGTAAAACAACAAAAATGCTTCCACGATTTCGCCTCTGCCAAGCTATAACCTTTCACCTACGTAATTTAAACAAATATTGTAACAATTTTATAATTTTGTTTGTGACACATTCTACGTTTTGTACATATGACTTCGAATTGTATTGTAAGTTTATTTATATTTTGAAGTATGTTGTATGAATAGCTGTGGCTTATTTCACAGCTATTCTATGGTCGTTATTGACGGAACGAAGATTTCCTTGATTGGGTTTTATTACCTAGATAAAAAACCTGTGTTAATTTCAACATATATTTCACAATGATAATGTTTATTTCTCCTAAAGAAGCGTGCCCCGTAGTTATGAAAATCTTTACATTTGTAACAGACCAATATTGTTTAGAGTATAAATTTAGACCGAAGTAGTATTTATTCTGATAACAATATCTTTGATACACAAAGATATCCTAGTAACACTAAGATATATTAGGCCCTGCCTTATTGTATTATTCGAAATAAAAGGTAATGAAATTGAACTTCACTTAAATTCGAATTGAATCATTCCAACATATCATGAGCAATCGTAGCGTAGCTTGCTCAGCAGTTGTTAAGCAATCAACTAAGTTAAGCAACGTCCGCTGCAGTCATGACTTGGATGGGTGTCCTCTAGTGACATAGCTAGTAATCGCTTAGATGCTTCAGAGGCCACGCACGCGTCGGTCCCGGTCGTCTTAGGATGTCAGTCGTTATAGCATGGTGGTCGGGCATTTCGCTAATGCCCGCCTGGCTAGCTACCACTCTCAAGTAGAAAATCTGTTACCAAAAATCTAGGAGGTTATTCCAGCAGCTGTCCTTGAGAGTCAGTAATTCTAGATTAGAATAAACAACATCTTCGACCACAACTTCACTTAAAATTAGGCGAGTTAGTGGTCAAAGCCAAGCCTATCGGCTATATAAAAATAAACTAAAATCCCTCAATATTACTAGCTTGAACAGGTAAAAGGAAACAAAATCTTTTGTTGAATCAAAAAGCACATTACGTTTATTACTATAAATGCATCATACTTATGTCTATCATATGAGTTAATATAGTCATACATCAATGCTTATAGTTAAACCAATTAATTATTCAGAGGTATCGATTCCATACAAATTCTTTACATTAAGGGCCTCTTTCATGACCTACAAGTAGTGTCAATTATTTGATTGAAACATGTATAAATGATAGACAGATGAAGCAAGAAGTAAGTTAGTGGTCACTTTATCTGTGGGTTAGTACTACTCAAATATTGTGTAATTCATATACCTACACGGTTACTTGTGACACTTAGCCAGCACAGCAATTAGCCTACTAATAAACTTTACTAGATGGTCGTGAAAGAGGCCCTTAATAATCTCTAAATTATGGTAGTTTACTGTTTTGTACTGTTCGCGCTAAAATCTAAATTCATATAACGCTTAAGAACGAAGACATGGTAGTTCTTCTTGTTGAGTTCCCAAAACACTGTTAATTTTTAAGATAATTTCCTTGACAATCCTACATTGTCAAATAATATCTTCTTTACATTATTTTATAACGATAACTATTACTTTTAAAACTTATTAAGTACATTAAATATACTTTTTTTCTATATATGATTACTAGCATCATTTATAATTGTTCCAAGCGGGTGTCAAACCTTCATCCCTTGATTTCGCGGCGGGTGCTCGGCTACCGGAACATACTCGTTTAAACTTCTCCATATTAGTATATCCTCCCTCCCTTCCATATTAGTATATACCAAATTCACGAGCGAAAATCACATTTAAAAATTATTGGACTATAAAATGTTTATCTCGGGCGTCGACGCAGCAGTCGACGCGCGTTTGCCGGTTTGTTTCAGTCAATTCGTGAGGTACCCACCTTTCAAGCTTTTTGATCTTCCCAATTTGCTTCAAGTGAATTAAAACAGTTTTATCACTAACATTGCAGCCTGCAGCTAACTCGGACGTGGTTTGCGATGGATCCGCTTCCACAATAGCCTTCAACTCTTCATTATCAACTTGAGTCTCAGGCCGTCCACGGGGCTTGTTCTGCAGGTCGAAATTTCCAGAACGAAAACGTTGGAACCAAAAACGAACTGTGTTTTCTTTTGCAACACGACCGCCATACACATCATTCACCCTTCGAGTTGTTTCCGCAGCACTAGTGCCACGGCGGAACTCGTACTCGTAAATAATGCGATATTTAAGGTTTTCCATTTTGTAAAATGAGTGACGCAAACAGAAAAAAACAGAAGAAAAAAAACAAATGAATGACGATCATCGAAGCACAAATACATGAGTCTATAGCTGTACAAATTTGAATTTGGAATTCCTTACCAAAGAGGAGAAATTCGTGATTAAAGTGGCCAGTACGAAAAACGCCAATTTCATATGTAAGGACCTAATATAACGCGGGTCCTAGCCGGTTCCTAAAGTTAATATGGATAAAACTCGCGATAGTTTTCAAAGTGAGGTCATTTTAAGTGTTACACGAATGTGGATTTTAGTGTGAACAGAATAAGAACTACCATTTTAGAGAATTTTAAAATAGAAATTTGTGTAGAATCGACACCATAATCGTACTAAAATCGTAATTGGGGGGGTCATGATTTAATCATAAATATGGGTTCTAGGTTAGTTATACGTACTGCACTTTGGCACTTCTTTTTAAAAGTAGAAACAATGTTTAAAAATCTATTAAAAACATAAATAACAATACATAAAATCTCCCTAACAATAATGAAGAGCGTGTTAGGCCATTATGTCTGTTACCAGACAAACTCTCTTACAAGAAATACCAACATTTTACCCTAGTTTGGCCTAGGACAAACTATTTTTCCTATTCCCACCCAGCACGAACATTACCATTGATGCAACTTACTATTTTTATCAAAAAGTTTTGATTACGAATAAAACTTACGAAGAACCAAATCAGTTCTTGGTAGGAAGAAAAATTAACGAACTAGACCAAACTAGTTTGATTCTCTAATTTATTTAGAGAGTAATAATACAGTAAGAATAAATATGTTCTATACTTACTGTATTTTTTACTGTTACAGTAAAACATATTATACTTAAAAACATACACTATGACCTTATATTTATATACATGTATTATCGTAGTATGTTTGAATATTGCCTTCAAACATACTACGATTATTCATTTGGTTTATTATATAGTATTATTAGATCAATTATTTACATACTCATAATATGTAGTGATTGTAGCTACCCAAAAAATAAACCTAGTATCAGTAGTCCGATAATTTAGTCCAATGATCGGACTAATGTTACTATTTCATCACATTAGTCCGGTGTTACACACAATCAGACTACTGAGGTTTTAGTCCGATGTATAATATTTATAGTTCGACGATCGAACTTTTCGTCTCAGTACTCCGATGTTACGTATAATAGGACTGCTGAGCCTTATATGTAACATTGGACTACTGAGACGAAAAGTCTGATGATTGAACTATAAATATTACTAGCAAAAAGCTGTGTGGACAATGTATTTGATTATTGAGTTTAGTTTTGTTGCAGCGATGTTAGATCTTTTGTTTTCTGACAGATGACGTTAGTAATATCCAAAGAATACAAAATTGTATTTTTTTTAATGATTACAACATTATATATTTTTTGACACATAAGATACATTTAGAAATTAAGTTAGATTGCTATGTTAAAGCACAAATCTATGGGCGTGATAGTTTTTCAGTAAAGCGTGACACAAAATGTTCCAGTTGTGGGATGGTGATAGGGCTCGCTTCACTTGCTATAATTAACGTCAGACTAAAGAGCTCAGTAGTCCGATTGTCTGTAACACCAGACTACTGAGACGAAATAGTAACATTTGTCCGATCAACAGACTAAATAGACCAAAAAATAAATGATATGGACATTTTACATCTACAAGGCTTCGTATCCACCAGAAATCTGCGAGGTAGATGAGCGGTGTAAGAGGAAATAATCCACCAATAGGAACGCTCCATTTTCTTAACCTCGCTGGACGCAGCGATTTTATTGCTAGATTTTTCCTCGAACGCAGCCTTATGGAACCGACATCTATACATTTCCAAATTAGAGTTGGTTTAAAATTGTTATACAAAACGTATCAATATAATAAGTTGCCTTTACTTACCTAATTATAATAGGTAATCCCGATTATTACACATAATATTTAAACAACTTTAAACGGTTTGCATCTCGTTAATAATGTATAATAATATATAACTTAATAAACTGTATTTAATCCTGGCGTATAAAAAGTTTTTAATAATGTTAATGTTAACCAAGGGTGGTAAGTAATCAATTGCACCCGAAATATATCAAACACGAGCTAAGCGCAGCGAGCGAAGGCGCTCATAGTTCGAGAGTATCCCAAGTATCCCATAGCCCAAGAGGGCTACGAATAATTACTAAATAAATATTAATTCGTAGCCCAAGATCCATTTTCTTATGGTAGCAACTATGGGCGTACAGACCTGTTCATCACCTGCACCTGCAATACAAAACAGCCTGGATGGAAATTAAAGTCAATCTTATGAATGGCCAGAATGCAACAGACCAATCACGATCTCGTCAAATCATGTGACAAGGGTGCTTAAAATCAAAGTACGAACATTTCTTGAAACAACTAGAATTTTCAGATAATTTTAGGAACAGAATTAGATGGGTCGACGCTGTTGGTCGTTATAGATTCTGCAAGCTGAAACCAACGATCACCACAGCAAACCACAGTTATTGATGATTTTCTAAACACCCAGAGATTCGAATGTTTTGATTTTATTTTTGTTTGAGTTATTTTTTGGAGCGCTTAAGTTTTGACAAGTTTCGTGTAATTCAGATGGCTGGATTCAGCTCGCTACCTTGTCCATGCTGAACGAAACGTCACACCGGCGGTGCCACGTTTTGATTGAAATATCTCGTAAATTATTGCACAAATTCTAGTTTTTGGGCACAAATTAGCACAAATGGAGCACTAACTTTTGAGCCAAATCGGAGATGGTGGTCCCGCCCTGGTGACAGACATTTAATATTGTACCCGATACTGACGCCGATATTCACGTGACCAGAACAAGAAAATATTTTAATTTTTCATAATAGCGATGCAGCGTTGTAGAAAACTATATATCGTAAAATTTTTTTTTTTTTACTTTTGGAGTTAAAATTGTACGATTTAAACCGTTTAAAGTTGTTTAAATACTACCCTTACTTATAACATACTTATTATGTTTACCTTACGCTAATAAGTAACTAAAATAAGGGCATGTTTCATCTACGTGGAAATTCATAGTATACACTTTTCCGCAAATAAATTTACCTATACTTAATCAAAAAAGCGTCAATATAATAGCTCAGATAAATAAAGAATTTCAGATGGAGGACGGCGCACGATAAAGAAGACCCAAAAAACACATGCTTCTATTTTAGTGTCCCTTTCACGCTCGTCCGGTATGCCGTACTGTAGAAAGGTACAGTATTATAGGAGTATGTTTTTTTGACCTCACTTGTATCGTGTGCCAGATGTACACGGCGCACGATACAAGTAAAGCTAAAAAACCATGCTGCTATCATAATGTCCCTTTCACGATCCACGCGTTTTGGCGTACTGTTGAAACGGTATGAAAGGCTTTTCTTTGGCTTAACTTATATCCTTCTTAACTCCTAAATCTGAGTATGACGGTAAAAAATGTTTTAGCTTTACATATATTGACGCCTATCATTTACAAAAATTAGTTATTTTACAAACATTGTACAAAATTTTCACAAAGAAAAACATATTTTGTTTTACAGGATGCGGACATAATCGAAAAACAGATCTCAATAAAAATCGTTGAATTTAGATCCTAGTCAATATAACATCAAATATACAAACATTCGATTTAAACTATCAAAACTAAGACAAAATATTCATCAAGTTTTGACTACTTATTTCTAATACATACTTTATATTGTGCAAATCGTTGCGTTAATTTGACATACGGTAATTTTAAAACTTACATTTAAGACATTCATTAGGCCGACCTTCTTAGACCGTTTGTTACTTTATAATTCGTTTCCTTTTAACACGTTCCGTTTCACCTTTTCATAGTTCTTGGACCTTTTAACTATTCTTTAACTAGCTTTCCTATATTCTTTGAATCTCTAACTTGGACGATAATAACCTAATTGTAAATACTTATATGTAGGTATACTCTGGGATGTGTTTAAAGACACCGACGGAAAATAGACTCCTTTAGTGAATCTACAATAAAACTAAAACACATCCTACATCCCCGCGCTATCTCAAGGAACGTTTCAACTTCCTTCAATGTTCTGTATACTCCTTAAGGTCATCAGAAAATCTTACACTAGACATTCCACCACATACCAGTTCTTTCTACGACCAATCTTTCACCGTTAAAGCTGCCCGCCTATGGAACGCTCTACCCGTTTCCATCAGGCGTGCACCATCCTTAAATGTATTCAAAGACCAAATAAAAATGTTTTATCTGTCAAATGTCACATTGTAAGTACCTACCTGTTTCTTGCCTTTTTGCTTAAAATTGTTTTGGATATCGATACTATATTGCTATAATTTTTGTAGTATAATTATATATATATTTTTAAAATATATATATCATATATATATATATATATATATGTTATTTTATGTATATTATTGCTTATATGTTTATTGTTATGCAAGTATATTTGTGTACATTTAGGCGCACATTTTCTAAATTCAGAAAGAATACTTATTTGCTAGTTTGTATTAATCTTTTTTATTCTATAAGTTACGAGTATGTACTAGTTATACTACACCCCTTCATAATCGGTTTTTACAGATCCTCTCCATCCAAAGGTTGCCTGGAAGAGATTGCTTTCAGTAATAAGGCCGCCCATTGTAACACTATTAATTTGAATTGTATATTATATCTGCTTCATTTATGTGGTGTGACAATAAAGTATTATCTATCTATCTATCTAAAACATCGTTCTCACAAGCGGTAAAAAAGTGCGCTAGATACCAGCGCTAGCACATCTGCTAATCATGACTGATTTAGGGCCTGTTTCAGAATGTTCGAGTAAATTCCGGTTATACTACCCAGAACATATATTATAAATAAAACACTATCTTTGTGTTTCACAGTCATCGATTTGACCTATCCATCGGTTAAAGCTTGAAACGCACTGCATGTTAACTGTCATTTTTATCATTCAGTTATTTTATGTTCTGGGTAGTATAACCGGAACTTACTCGAACATTCTGAAACAGGCCCTTAATCTTATATTAGGGGCAAGAGTACCTGTGGATACCTTCCAGAATTTGTAATGTTTTGTTTTATCTCTGGACTGGTCAAATCTATATATGTATTACCGCTCGACTTAAAAATAATGATTAGTCATCGGTTTTTACATTCGTATAATTACTGAAGGTACTAGAAAAAACTGATGCTATCAAAAATCTAAGTGTTAAGCTTACAGCAAATTTTTAAATACACTACACCACTGACTACCATTGTTACATTTTAATGTTCCTAAAACTATATTCAATTCAAATCATTACAACTTCTACATAGAAAAATTACATTTCGTATCAGATATATTATGGATGCATTACATAAAATGCAATTGAATTCCTAAATTTCTGTAAAGGTTTATCAGGATGAATCTCCTGATCAATTGATGAATGAACAACAATCCATACGACAATACTTTTATTCTTGGCTAAACAAATCTTATACCAATAACTACAAAATGTTGAGTAGAGAAAAATATATAAGATATATTACAAATAGCTACTTGAAGTATATATCTATATTCACTTTAATTCTACCTCCTTTTCATTTTAATAGCATAAACTTGACATGATTTTGATCTCAAGTCCAGACTCTGCGATTTGCACATTATTTTTCGTAGTAAATTAAAGAAAACCAAGTAACAATAATTGAAATTTGTACTTTTTAAAACCTTTTTCTATTCCTTAGAAACTTTGACCTTCTGCCGATTAGACACACACTTCGCAATACACTGCTTGCTCTAACGCCAAGCAAGAAATCTACACCAAGTAAAGCAGGTAATCTAAGATAAAGTAACTGTTTTGCTCGTCATGAGAAAAATTTTCATCACTGGCACTATAGACACATACACAGCGCCCAGCGGTAAAAACAAACATAACATCACGATTTTATATCCCTGTGGTATACAGGGTCTAAGGCTCAATTCACCACAAGACTTATGCAAGTTTTTCAACCGATACTATGCACTGTAATGGTAGAGACAAAGTAGAGAATGGCTTGACAGTAAACAATAGAAAACAAGAAAGTAATTTGACTAGAGGCCCGTAGGAGATTTAAATGCCTACTGTTATTATAGGTATCTATATCTATATAATATGTATAGAGACAAATTACTTAGCATTCTATGGATTAACCGTGCGTGTGCCGGATCCATAGCATTGCAGAGCAAAGAGGCCAGAGGGGCCTTGGACTTGCAACCCAGGAGTAGGGTTAAGGGGCTCCTTTATGATATATCAATGCTCTTCTTCACCACTCGAGCCTCCTCCCCTACATAACCAAATTTGGTAAGATCCTACTAATGCCGCCTTAGATACACATTCTAGGATGGAAGTTACAGTTGTTCTTGGTAGGCCAAGGTCTTTAAGTAGGTTATATAGGGCTTTCGCTGGTACACCCCTTTCTCCAACTTCTACAGCATATAAATTAACCACATAACAGTTTTTGATTAATTCATTTGTTAGTTCATAATATTTGCTTGTTTTTATTGTGAGGTCTTTAGGTATGTTTGTTTCCCATGGCACAGTAAGTTCTATAAGTACTATGTGTTTTAGATTTTTTGAGTATAGAAATATGTCTGGCCTGGAAGACGAATCACCAATATCCTCAGGAATTTACTGGTTACAGGGTATACTGTACTGTATCAGCCGAATTGTCCACTGCTAAATACAGCCTCCTCCCCCCAGTAAGGAAGGGTTTACCTTAATCCCCACGCTTGGCAGGCGTCTTGCGCATCGTAGTTCAAGATAGCAGTTCTTCAGAAGCCGCTGCTCTCCACCTTCCGGTATTTTACCCTTAGTCGCCTCTTGCGACACCCACAAGTACCAATTTGGGGCAACATTCTAGCTCGGGTAGCTAGGGTATACTAAAACAAATCAAATCGTAGCTACCTACAGACACGGCTTTTATGATTGTTTATATTCCCTTAACGCACTCTGGACACGCGCTATCACGTGCGTATGGGCACGTACATGTACAAGCTGAGTCTGGTACCGCTCTATAAAGTCGAAGTACTGGTCTGGTTTTACGGTAAAACTGACACTGCGGTTTGAATTGAGCCTAATGATTAGCGTGCACTGTTCCACCCAGCACCGTTTTGTCTCGACAGATAAACAGTCATTATTCAGTAAACCTTAACACTAAACACCCTCGTTGATCTCTCAATTCACAGTATATTGCTCGCTCACACGTTGAGCACGCAAGAGGGAAGCACATTAGATCATCAATTGATTTGTCTTTTACTTTGGCACACGGCACACTTCTGGCTCTTAACGCCAAACAATAATCGACGTTCTCTTCTTCTTGCTCGCCATGAGAACACCACATATAAACACATGTATTGCAGTCCTCGGTAACATCGCTCAGTTCGCAGTACACTGCTCGCTCACAAGCCGAGCAGACAGAAGGCGAGCAGATTGGAGCATCAGTCGTCCGCGTCTATGTCATCGTCGTCGTCGCTCATTTCCTCTTCACTCGTGCAGTCGGGTTGGGAGGCTTGTGATGTGCAGCGTTCACACCAACATACGAAGAGGTAGTTCTCTGCGAGTTCCTGGAAAAAATAAGTAAGTCGTCATCATATGAAGCTTCAGTGAAGGCCTAGTGACAATAGCTATGGACTGCCGTGCCGGCTCCACTTCGAATCTCGGTATAGAGGAGCCTTGAGCTTATCGCGTGGTGGCAGAGCATTTTGCGAATATTCGCCTGGCTAGCTACCACCCTCAAGTAGAAATCATGTCGCCAATAATGTTACGGCAGTTGTCCTAAAGAGACAGTTTCCATTCTAGGTTAAGCCTATATACTATCTTCAACCACATCATCACTTACCAACAGGTAAGATAAAGGTGAAATGCTAGTCTGTACCAGCCGGATTGTCCACTCCTGAACACAGCCTCCCCCATTATAGGAGGGGTTTGCCATAATTCCCACGCTTGGCAGGCGTTTTGGGGATCGCAGTGTTAGATATCAGTTCCTCAGAAAGCGCTGCTGCCCACTTTCTGGAATGCATCCCGTAGTCTTATGACACCCACGGGTAGAGATGGGGGAGTGACATTCTAGCCTGGCACCCCACGGGCGTGCAGTACTAAGGTACTGCAGCTAACTTATCCCTCTGAATAAGGATTTGCTATTTCATTGTTATAATTTGATACACATACATACATGACTCTAAATTATGCTCATATTTACGTTACTGTATCAGCCGGTTTGTCCACTGCTGAACATAGCCTCCTCCAATTAGGGGGGGTATGCCATAATCCCCACGCTTGGCAAGCGTCTTGGGGATCGCAGTTCTAGATATCAGTTCCTCAGAAGGCGCTGCTGCCCTTCTTCCGGTATTCTACCGCCTCTTACGACGCCCACAGGCAGAAATGGGGGGCGACATTCTAACCCGGCACCCCACGTGGCATAATTTAGAGTTAACTTTAGGTGCGTTCGTTTTGGCTCGATTGCGTTTGTGGCAGTTTCAAAAGTGGCATTTGTATATTAGCGTTCGGATAGAAGCTTTTGCTATTTTTGACCACCAATTACTGCATGCTATCCGAACGGCTTAACACGTACTTTGACAACCGACAATGTTTCAACAATTTTGCACAGGACGAAACATGGAATCAATCTCTAAAATTAACAAAAAAGTAGGTACCAATATTATTATTATTTCATTGTTAATGGCTTCTGATAGTTATATAGTTATATAGTTCCTATATAAAAAACTTATGAAACTCTTCAATCGCGCCAAATACAACTGTCAAACCAGCAGTGGTCAAAAAACGATCACAACGATCCCACGGTAAGACATGGGTCAAAAATATCACTTTTCTCTGTCATTTGTAGCGTTTTCAAAGCTATCCGAACGGTGAGCGAAAACGATATTTTTGCTCACGAAGTCCCAAAACGAACGGCCCGTGTGATCATTTTTAGCGTTTGTGAGTGTTATTTTTGGCACCGATAGGCTATCCGAACGCCCTATTTGCAATTATATTCTATCGACGATATTTTACGAAAACGTGTTTCGAGAAATTTAACATATCATTTTCTTACTGCTACAAACTCAATATATTTGGCTACAAGAGTTCAATATTAGCACTTGTCCATATCAGGGCCATTGAATTTCCAGAGCATTATTTTGCCGTGGGTCAAGTTTCTATACAAAATATCTAAATGTCAGTTCTTCACTCATTCCATTTCGGACACATGACTCATAAAAATAAAATAAATAACGTGATATACAGATAAACTGACAGCGGAATGCTAATAGGATAACGTTTTGCCCTTTATTTACAGATCCTTTAAAACGAGTTGAATAGCGGCAGTTACAACTACAATACATTGGTGTCGGTCCTATACAAAATTCGAAATTATCGTAATTTCTTATTCTGTTCACGCTAAAATATAAATTCGTAAAGCGCTAACGAATAAAATTAAGTTAGTTCTTATTCTGTTCAAACTTTAATCTAACTTCGTATATCGCTTGGGAATTAAATTATGGTAGTTATTTTAATATTGTTATTTTTGCAATAACGGCTGCTTGGCGAATTACATTACAAATTTACGAGAGAATAACTATAATCATGTGCGGGATTCGAACCCGCATCCATCCACCCCTTTAGGCGGGGTATGCTCTAACCAATTGAGCTAACAATGACTCTTAACTCTAATTTTTGCTCTCGTTCTTCAACCATCGTATCGGGATGGAGCGACACCTATAGTTCAACTTGCTTTGTACTACAAACAAGACCAATTCTGCAATTGGTTTTTAACTTGTAAATGATGACAACCTTATAATTTTAATATTGTTATGGTTGCAATAACGCCTACTTGGCGAATTACAATACAAAATTAAGGGGTAGGGCTAAAGGGGCGGATGGACGCGGGTTCGAATCCCGCACATCATATTTTTTTCTCTCCTAAATTTGTAATTTTGTAACGGTAGTTCTTATTTTAATAACAATAAAATTCTTATTCGTTTAACGGTCGACAGTCTTTAGAGTTGACTCTATGTTCAACTGTGGTATGTTTTAAGCAAATTTAGTTGTCATGTAACTCGGTGCTCTAAATTGCCTACAACATAATAGAATAATTCTATTTCTAGAATGGTCATTTTTAATGTTACACTGATGTGTATTTTAGTGTGAACAGAATAAGAGCTATATTATTTTTAATATTGTTAGGTTTGCAATAATGCCTGCTATGCGGATTACATTACAAAATCACAAATATACGTACACATGACTTAAATTTTTCCTATTTGATGTTGGTGATTTTGTAAGAGCTATATTAGTTTAGGGAATTTTTAATTTAAAGAATCGACACCATAATTATATATACTATAGATTTATGACGGCAAAGATTTATCGATGTTCATATTTACCTTTTGCCTAGAATGCCTGGATCGCTTCAACGCACACTCGTCCAGATAGCTGATGCAGATCTCGTCTCCAGGTAGTATTTCCTTAGTTGCTCTTAACTGCACTCGATGGTTGCCGTAGGGAAATGACGCTTCGGCGTTGGGAGCACAGCTGTGGTTGCAAGCGCTTTGTAATGTGAAGAGACCTGAACCTTCGGTGTTGAGGAACGTGCCTGATTCTGTGACAAAATTATGTCGTCATTGGAGAAATGTTCAAGTAATAAGAACTACAAAGTATACAAACAAACCAGACTTCCAGCACTGAAAAGTATGATGTACGTAATTTCCTGGAACCAACTTGGATGACATATTTTTTCCAGTTACTTTGATTTAAAAACCCAATTAGTGAACCGATTTTGCTGAAATTTCTATGGGAACAATATGAATGGTAGAACTTTTTCTATACTTTCAATAAAAAATGATATTGAACAAATCGGTTTATAAATGACTGAGATTTGAAGTAACAAAAAAAAACATTACCAAAAAAAAAAAAACAATTTGAGCACTATATTTTTAAAATGAATAATTTTTTATCAATTGATATATGAATAACGGATTTCTGAAGTAAAACACAAAAAAACAGCTTCTTCTTTTTTGCAGTTGTTATAAAATACGGGTCTTTTAAGAGTTCCGTAACCAAAGGCCAAGACAACAAATACTCTTAGAGACTCCTGTCCTTCTGTCTGTCTGTCTGTCCGTCCATCCAGTGCATCCAGTACTTGTGAGCATGGGAAAAATATTAGATTGTTTGCCAAAGGGAGCAAACAACTGTTTTAAAGGCGAGAGTTTCTATAAATCCAGAGCGGAACAAACGATTCTAGAGTAGAATCCTGAGTACAGCGAGGGCTAGCAGTCTCACTTTCGGAACACACCGTTAGGTGCTTTGCGACAGACTTTTTACTTGAGGGTGGTAGCTAACCAGACAAGGCATTCGCAAAATGCAAAAAAAAAATTACAATATTACAAAAAGTATTGCTTACCTTCTCCGACATATTCATACAATTTTTCAATGAACAAGTCCAGCTGTTGCCTCTCATCATCAGACATGGTCAGTTCAAGTACAGAATTCACCCACATTGCCAATGGACTGGTGCCAATCCCCTGTCCATTTGTACCAACGAGCGCCATTAGAGAGCAGAATCCTTCAGGCGTTAGGAACTGGAATCGGATGGAAATATTATATGAAAATGGTGACGTCGATGGTATGTTTTTTTGGGGTGATGGCGGCATAATTTTCTTTTTGTTTTTGTTCTTAGATTTTCTAACTATTATGCTTTATTAATAACATAATTAGCGATATTCAAAATCATATGTATTATTTTGTGTATATTATTTTTTACTGTAAAATGCAATTTAAATGCCCCCCTTAATGGATGTGTTCAACAGTGGAGGATCCGATCGATACAATAAACGTATTTATTAATTTTTTTGACGGGTTTAATGGTAACTTATTGTATCGTATTTATTGGTGTTCAAAAACTTTTCAAGGAAACGAGCAATATAATCTATACCATGATCAATTGATCATGTTAGTTACCAAAACGTCCCGCCGTGAACGCGAAGATTCAACAACAGTTTATAAAAAGGATTTTCCACAAATAAGGGCAGGATTAAGGGGGTTTATTTGAATGAAAATCCAATTTTACTTTTAAAATTTACGAGCATAAAAATTTAGTTTAATCGCTTTGAATAAAAATGTACTTTACTAAGATCTATTTGTTACAGTACACTTTAAGCTAATACTACTTCCCGTATGAAGTGAAAATAGGAAAGTGAGTCAACTCGGCCGCCTGACAGAGCAATGACCTCCTCTCTGCTGCACCTGCGTTACGCACGCGCCGGCCATCCATATATGGCCATAGCTTTTGAAATTTTAAATATATCGGAATATTATGTTTACCATACTATGTTTCCTTCAATTCACTTTATTAATTTCATAAGATTCTCTATTTGACCAACAAATTCTATAAACGGAAGAGCATTATTTTTTCCAATCGTCACCTTTTACAAACATATAAACAGGATCATATAAAACAGTCTTCAGTCTTATCCTTGTAATAATAACCAGCTAATCAGTTCCAGGGTTAAGAATCTGGACTTGTTACATTGTTGTCAAATTTCTTCTTTTTTTTTTGTAAAACTAAAATGTTTCGAACCAGTGATGGCTTAGTGGCATAGGGTATGGACTGCTGTGCAGCAGGTCCATGGTTCGAATCCCGCCGCGGGCTTGAGCTTCACCGCATGATGGAAGGGCATTTCGCGAATGCCCGCCTGGCTAGCTACCACCCTCAAGTAGAAAATGTGTCACTAACGGTGAGTTCGAGGTGCAGTCCTTGAGAGCCAGTAAAATTACAGGCACGTAAGACCTAACAACTGTACGTCTCAGTGTGACGGGCGCAGTGCAATTCGTCATTGACGAAATCCATCTGTTATAGGCAGAGGTTAGTCCAGTTAACATCAGGTGGGCCTCAGGCTTGTTCCCTCACAATAACATAAAAAAGGTGACTGTTGGAAGAAAATAATGTACATATATGTCTACATCTCTCATCCTCACCTCCTGAACATGTTCTTCATTAATAACATTTGCTGTCAACTCTCTCAAAGTGTTCAATTGATCTGAAAACTTTTGTCCCAGTAACTTGTGCACCAACTCTGCATCCTCATTCACAGTCCTATGACAGAACTGCTTTATCTGAGCGGCTGCGGCAGATGGATCTGGACTCTGTTTTATGGATGCTAAGATACGTACAAGCAGCATTATGTTTGTGCTCTCGGGAGGGTAATGCATTTGTCTGTAAGAAATTTGAGACACCAATTACTTAGTATTCCATGCATTCACCATGCGGGTGCAGGATGCATCAAACTGCAGAGGGAGAAACTGAAGTCATGCCTGGAACTTGCAACCTAGAGAGTAGGTTTAAAGGCCCCTTTTACGATGCCATCAATACTCCCCTCCACTATATGAGTCTCCTCCCCTGCCAAACCAAATTTGATAAGGGCCACACTAACGCAGCTTTGGATACACATAAAGTAAATGTTTAGCTAAGTTTCTGAATGTAAACTATCTTAAAGTTGTTTCTGGCAGTGACTTGGTCTATATGGTTTCTGGTAACGAATACAATAACATCATGGGAGTGTAACAAGTAAGGTAACAAGGTGCTGACACAAATTTTCACAATTATATTTTAAATGGAATTGGGGTGTAATTAAGATGGCCATTTGACTTTTTTGTAGACCTTTTCAAGATGTACAATACTGTAGTACATTATTTTGATCTATCTCATAGGCTTCAGCCAGTGTTTGCAATGTAAGCACATAAAATGTGTTTTTTAAACAACATCACATTAGAAACCTCTAAAATTATCAATGTTTTTTAACTATATTATGCATGTATTAGACATATAAACCATCCCCTAGAATTACTCTACTTATTAAAAAAAGGCATTAAAATGTTTACTTAAAAAAATTATAGTTTCAATGATCAAAGGACAGACAGCCGGAAGCGACTTTGTTTTATACTATGTAGTGACGATATGTACTTACTTCCAAGCCTCAACAAGAATCATAATTGGATGTTGAGCATCAGCAGTATTATGACACAATGTCTGGTGATAGGTGGCATATGCTTGATTTTTACAGTTTTCTGAGCAGTACAATATTTCACACAGATTGCATGTAGTCACACTTTCCAAATTGCTCTCGTAGCAGTCAGAATGTGGTAACACTATATCAGGTTTGCAGGACAGTCGCCGTACATTCTGCTCTGGTGTTTCTAATGGCCTACAATATAATGATGAAGCTTTATCATTGGGTTTGACAATAAAATTTACTACTTTGCAAAATAATTGTCTCTATAATCAAAATATTATTGAAATGATAATATCTAAAACATGAGATATATATAAACCACTATGGCAGTCTTGTATGTATTTGGTACCAGGACAGTAAAGTGGAATGTAACCAAAATTGTCTCTATAGCTTAGCTTACATAAGAGTAACAAAGCTTATAATCTAAGAATCATATATCCAGTGTCATTGTTTAGCTTATAAATCAGCTTACTGTCATGACCTAGATTGGAATGGGCACTGTGCAGAATTATATAAATTGGGACTCTCACTCTTTTCTATTCAGTATAACTCACAACTCATATTTGATGGTACATATGGTCATTCTTTCAAGTATTTATAAAGTTTATTTTAAATAATTATTTTGAGTAAAAATATTTACAAAAAATAATTTAAAATGTGGTCCTCAGCTTTTACTGAGTCAACTAGATATATAAATCATGGTCACAAATATTGTCAACAAAAGTGATATGGGCCATGCACAGGTAATGTCCATCCCTGAGTGGGCAATGTGGTTTTGGGGGTATCTCAAAGCTGACAGAGCACACCTAGTAAATGCTGACGCTGCCAGCACCTCTACTCCTGTCCTGGCACTAAATCATCAATACTCTACCTCAAAATCAATACCCAATATTGAAATATTTATATTTTTATGTACTATAGTGTATCAGACGGATCATCCACTGCTGAACATAGCCTCCCCTATCAAAGGGGTATTTGCCATTATCCTGATGCTTGGCTGGCGCCTTGGGGATTGCAGTGTAAGATGGCAGTTCTTTTGAGGGTGCTGCTGCTAGGTTACTAAGTACTAACTTGGTGCCACCAAGCAATTAAGATACCCAAAGCCTTATATCGCAAGTCTTCTGAGAAGAGATTGGACATCCTGCACCTTACTACTCTTGAAGAAAGGTGATTATGTGGTGATCTCATTGGCACATAAAAAATCCTCAATGGATTCTACAAGCTACCAGAAATACACAAGTGGTTTTGGTGAAAATTAATCTATACGAAGAAGATGCCATAACCAAAAAGAGTGTGTGCTTGCTAACAGGATTTCAAGACAGCATGATATCTGCTTGTCTATATTTAATGTATAAACTTTTTACTGAACATTAAATATTAGTATGAAGTCAATGTTGTTTCTTTTTCAATATTATAAGCAACTCCCTGACCCAGACGTTTCATGTTACACTAACAGCCGTAAGCTCCAACACAGCCCTGACCGTTTTTTCACCAATTTAAGTTTTGGTTTGCATATTTATTGTTCTTATTTAGCTACCTCGCGACCACCCTCAAGTAGAAAATCTGTCGCCAAGCACATAACGGTGTGTTCTGGCAGCAGTCCTTGAGAACCATTGAAATTACAGGCACATGAGACTTAATAACTATGTCTCAAGGTGACGGGCGTAGTTCAATTCGTGACTTGTGACGAAATGCATCTGTTATAGGCAGAGGTTAGTCCGCTTAACATCAGGTGGGCCTCGAGCTTGTTCCGTCACAAAAACATAACCTAAATTTAACATTAGCCGATGCCTTAATTCAGTGTAAAGTAAAGTTGATAAACCTGTGAGAAGCAATCAATCATACCTCATGCAGAAATCGCACGCCAGGTATCTATATGCAGCGTTCCATGCAAACTGACAGGATATCAAAGGGTCTTCCTCCAATATCACATCGCCCTGTTCGTACTTCTTAGTTGCAAAAAGTGCTTTTCCCTGTAAAATATCATAAATAAGTTTATTCTTTACAATAACAAGATTGAGTGCGAAGTTATTGAACAATATTTACCTTCTTGTTATTAGAAACTCTTATCTGATATCCTTCCATCTTAAACGCAATGTAAAATAAATTACTGAAAAGAGATTATAAGAACATGAACTTATTTATGTTTTGTTAATAATTTATGGAACAGCTATACAAAGTTATAGAATAGCCGAATTTTAGCGGATAGCGAATTTTGTATATTTTTATAGGTTAGAGCATAGCAGTGTTGCCAGATCCACCTTTCAATTTTTCTCGCATAGAACCCTTAAATTACCCGATTTTGGCACAAAATACCAGCCACTAACAAAAAATTACCACATCATTTATTGCAGCAAACATACATATAATCACGCCTGTGTTCCCCAAAGGGGTAGGCAGAGGTGTGTAAACACCCACGTTTGTTTTGATACCATGTAATAGGGAGCGAGCCTGTTATTCTAGGTTAAGCATGTTGACACCTTCGACCACATTATCACTTACTATCAGGTGAGATTGTGATCAAAAGCTTACATACCTATTAGAAATTTAAAAAGCTTATTACCATTCACCGGGCACAGTTTCAGGCTCAAACCTCAGAGAAATTAATAAGAAAGGGGGAGTCTAACGAAAATCAACAATGAAGCATCAAATTCGGCCAATTTTATGTAAGACACAACTCACTCACACAAACGTATCCAAATTCGGCCAATTTTGTCCTCATTCACGATAGACCGTCGCACATTACACACGTCACACATAACGGAATTAATAAATTTAAAACCGACTTGAGTATTAAAACACTCGTAAGTATTAAATATAATGTACTTTCTTTAATATTATAAAACGCAATTTAGGTTATACTTTCGAATTAAACTGTAAACAAAAGTGTTGCCAGACATACATTTTAGGTTGTTACCAAAAGTGTGCAGTTTTTAATAGTCGGTTCGTGTAGCTGTAACATTATATACATTGCTAGCGGCCCGCTCCGGCTTCGCACGGGTATAAAATATATAGCCTATGTCATTCACTGAAAAAATGATTAAAATCGATCCAATAGTTTTGATTTATTCATTACTGGCCGTGGCCCGCACGCATTAAATTTAGAGTAAAACAATTCTTCTTTCCCTAAACCATGAAGATTTCCTGCTATCTTTGGAATATCTAAATTCATACACTACATTTAAACTAATTTACTTTTTAAATTTTTACTTATTTATTTTATTTTTACAACAATTCATATATTACAGAATGTCTTTATATCCAAGGTTCACAGCTTTCTTGTCATTAGACAATACAAACATGTTGTCTCTAGAGGTTACTCTTGAAAGAGCGACATACAGTTGACCAAGTGAAAAACAACGAACGCTCAAATCTAAGCCTGCAACGTTGAAGGTTTGACCCTGCGATTTATTAATGGTCATTGCAAAAGATGTTTTTACCGGAAACTGTAAACGTTTAAATTGGAAGGGTAAATCCGATGGTATCAGAGGGATTCGGGAAATCAATACATCTTCTCCGATACGCCGCCGGCTGGCACCGCCGCAAACGCTACGTCCCACAATTTTTAAATCTGTAATATCTTCGAAAATATTCATTTAAATCATTTGCTGAAAAGGGCCATATAGATCTATATTAAATCAACAATGTATTCAATGTATTTCATTAGATAAGGATTAATGCTGTATTGGTTAAAATCGGTTCGAAAATTAGCCATTATTTGTCGTAAAAATAAATGACAAAAAAAAATAAGAGATAGACATGTACATTGCGGAGTTTTCTGTGGAACTTTTCAATGTGTACAATACTTAGTACATTATGTTGATAAATCTCGTAGGGTTCAGCCTGCGTTTGCAATGTAAGCGGAAAATATGAAATTATTTACGACATCACATTAGAAACCTCAAAAATAACAATATTTCTCCACTATTTAATGGATATTATTATACATGTTAACGCGGCAGCTAAGTATAAAATATACAGCTGAGCACGTCTCCAAAAATCGCGGGGGAAGGATAGCTGGTTAAGATGGTGATGACTAACCTGATCTCCCAACTGAAACTGCACTTAGCGAGCAACGATCCTCGGTCCTGTATCTCCGTTAATTCGTCGTCTTGTCCAGATAGGAGGTCCAGCCTTGTAGCGCTTTTTCTCGGCATCTTCAGGTAGTTTTCACCACCGCGGTTGTGGACTGTAATTTTATTCGCGGGCGGTTGGAGGCAACTATTACGATGGCAGCTTCCAGTATTCTCTGTATTCCGGAGGATCACGTCGAGTTACGCGATGGATAATTCCAAAGGATGGAAAATCCAGAACATTTGATTTGAGCGCGGTGCGGTAGCTACGATTGGCAAGGGCAGCTTCTACTTGCGGCGGTGGTGGCAAGCGAATTGCTTGCAGGTGCGGTGGGGTGACAGATAGTCGTCGAAGTATGAATAGGAATAGAGGGTAGAAATAAATAAAGTAAGGTTGTTACCAAAAGTGTGCAGTTTTTAATAGTCGGTTCGTGTAGCTGTAACATTATATACTTTGCTAGCGGCCCGCTCCGGCTTCGCACGGGTATAAAATATATAGCCTATGTCATTCACTGAAAAAATGATTAAAATCGATCCAGTAGTTTTGATTTATTCATTACTGGCCGTGGCCCGCACGCATTAAATTTAGAGTAAAACAATTCTTCTTTCCCTAAACCATGAAGATTTCCTGCTATCTTTGGAATATCTAAATTCATACACTACATTTAAACTAATTTACTTTTTAAATTTTTACTTATTTATTTTATTTTTACAACAATTCATATATTACAGAATGTCTTTATATCCAAGGTTCACAGCTTTCTTGTCATTAGACAATACAAACATGTTGTCTCTAGAGGTTACTCTTGAAAGAGCGACATACAGTTGACCAAGTGAAAAACAACGAACGCTCAAATCTAAGCCTGCAACGTTGAAGGTTTGACCCTGCGATTTATTAATGGTCATTGCAAAAGATGTTTTTACCGGAAACTGTAAACGTTTAAATTGGAAGGGTAAATCCGATGGTATCAGAGGGATTCGGGAAATCAGTACATCTTCTCCGATACGCCGCCGGCTGGCACCGCCGCAAACGCTACGTCCCACAATTTTTAAATCTGTAATATCTTCGAAAATATTCATTTAAATCATTTGCTGAAAAGGGCCATATAGATCTATATTAAATCAATCAATCTTCAGGTAGTTTTCACCACCGCGGTTGTGGACTGTAATTTTATTCGCGGGCGGTTGGAGGCAACTATTACGATGGCAGCTTCCAGTATTCTCTGTATTCCGGAGGATCACGTCGAGTTACGCGATGGATAATTCCAAAGGATGGAAAATCCAGAACATTTGATTTGAGCGCGGTGCGGTAGCTACGATTGGCAAGGGCAGCTTCTACTTGCGGCGGTGGTGGCAAGCGAATTGCTTGCAGGTGCGGTGGGGTGACAGATAGTCGTCGAAGTATGAATAGGAATAGAGGGTAGAAATAAATAAAGTAAGCCAACGTAAGTGGCACGAGCAATACATATAAACCTTCCTCTTGAATTACTCTATCTATTAAAAAAACCGCATCAAAATCCGTTGCGTAGTTTAAAAGATTGCATACATAGGGTTATAGGGACAGAGAAAGCTACTTTGTTTTATACTATGTAGTGATAGTGAAGTGATGATATCTAAACAAGCGTTTGTTTACTAGGAAAAACTAGGGATTAACTTATCTTATAGTGTAAATAATCAGTAAAGAGTTTTGCAACTAATTATGTTTTAGTTAAATTTAATTTATTATAGTTATAGTGCAATATCTTTGTTATCACTGCAACTATAGTAGTTAGATAGTTCGACCAAGATATTTGATACTTCTTAAAAAAGTTTGCAGGTTAAAAGTTATTACATAATTGTTGTTGTTGTTGTTGTAGTTGGGCAAAAGCCTACATTTTGATGATTAACGAAGACAATAATCGACCAAGAGCGTGTCAGGACACGCATATGATATGCTCCCGTCGCAGATGCCGTAGATAAATAGAAAACCATTTAACGAGTATTGTTGGTTTTTTATTTTATTTACAATTTCTCAAAATTTAACAGTTATAAACCAAAAATACTTTGGGAAAAAGTCCTTCAAAAGATATGAACGGTTATTTTATTATCACAGAATGCTCAAACCAACTTTCGTTTGATGTTTTAAGTATAATCTATCTATGGTAAATAATGAAATTCTAGGTCTTAAAGTTAGAAATATCGACTAGGCTACCAAAACTTTCACACGAAAATAGTTATATAGCAGTATTTTTTATAACACTCCCGTGATACTTGTTGTGTTATTGTTGTTAATTATTTTAGGTTTCCAATAAGGAGTGCTTATATAGATGATTGGCTATCCGCGGTTAGGAATAATCGCAATGATCAAGGGTGGAAACCACCGAAGAGTAGCGTGATTTGTTCCAATCATTTTAATAAAAGCGACCTATACATAACAAAATCTAAATCTTAGTTAAATCCCGTCGGTTGCTGGGTTAGAATTGCACCTCCCTATATCTTCCCGTAGGTGTCGGAAGAGGCGACTAAGGGAAAAATACTGAAAGGTGGGCAGCAGCGCCTTCTAAAGAACTGCCAACTTACACTGCGATCCCCAAGCCGCCTGCTTGGGGATCGCAGTGTAAGTTTTGCGCAATATTATAATAATATTGCGCAATATAAACAATATTATGTTATTGCGAAGTATTCTTACGAACAGATTTTACTGTATGTTTATATCTTAAAAATTTTTTTACTTCACTTTTATTCTTCTTCCTTCCTTGGGCACGAGCCACCGTACATTTTATTCGTTTTTTTTATGTCGTTTACGAGGAAATTGCAATCAAAATTCAATCAACACCATAGAACGGTTCACAAAAAGTAGCGTCTTCCTAACTGTTTCACAACCGTTCGTTTGACAGTGGTTACGTTCCAGCTGCGTTCGAGTTACGTCTCAACTTTGGGTAAAA
Source organism: Plagodis pulveraria (assembly GCA_963890685.1). Classification (NCBI taxonomy): domain Eukaryota; kingdom Metazoa; phylum Arthropoda; class Insecta; order Lepidoptera; family Geometridae; genus Plagodis; species Plagodis pulveraria. The sequence continues at coordinate 8,391,106 of OY982962.1, read as the reverse complement.
TGATTAGCGCGATACGAAACGTTTGAAAAGTTGCGATATGGCTAAGGTCCAATTCCGTTTCAGCTTTAAATTTTTAGTGCGATCGGGCCGCTGGGCCTTGCAAATATATATATATGTTTCACCAAGCTGCTGCTAAAAGGCAATGTACCAACGGATTTTAATCACCACGCTATCGTTACATTTTCATTCGAGTACATATAGAATTTAAAAAAATACTAGGCAGCAATCGTATTCTTATTTTTTTGGTTAAGCAGGAAGAGAAAAAAAAGAAAAACCATGTTTCTATATTATGATATCGGGCTACTACGGAACCCTATATTGCACGTGGCCTGACACGCGCTTGACCATTTTTTTTCTTTTATACGAGTTGGACCAGTTCTGTTTAGTGTGTCTGCAGCTGTATTCACAAGTTCAACCCAGAGGCACTGTGGCAGTATCTCATTTGCATACACAAAGTTCTGGTGGTTTCAAGTAGTGTTCTGTTTTCACGCTCGCTGCAGCCATTCTGTTCCGGCATATAAGCCATTGTTATTCTTTGTCTTATACCACTTTGAGCTAGAATATCTCTTACATTCTTATCATCAAATTCTCCTCCATTAACGCTTAGGATAGTTTTGATAACGTGCTCGTTAGTTTTTGCTTAAGCGACCATCTGTTCTAAATATTTACATACTTCTGACATATCTTTCAAAAAGTAAACGTCTCTTAAACTTGTATAATCATCATTAAAATGCAAAAACTATCGATAATTAGTCATTGAGTTGGGAAACGGTCCACATACATTGCTATGTATCAATTCTCCTGGTCGGTAGGCTCTATCTATCTCTCGTTCCAAATTTTAGTCTATGTGACTTTCCAAACACACAGCCCTTTACAGAGTTCTTGTTCAACTGAAAGGTCAATTCGTTTGATGAAATCTCTAACATTTTTTTATTTCTGATGGCCAAGTGTTTCATGGTACAATTGGTATTTCTTTCTTTTGATTCGACAATAATTCGCTATTCTGGTACAAATCATGTGTAGTTAAGACGGTGGATAAGTTATTTTGATTTGATGGAAAATAACACATATCTTGAAGAGTTATTGGCACAGTTCTACCTTAAACGTCAGCTTCAATCACAATTGATCCTTTTCCTTTCGCTTTATTCGTCTTTCCGTTCGCTGTTGTCACTGTATATTACTCGTGGAATTTCCCGAAACTTTTAAAGAGCTCGTTTCTATTTGTGATGTGGCTCGTGGCTCCAGTTATTACTACCACTTATACATGTCACATTCAGTCGTAAAATTCACTGTTCTATCTGTGCTATCTCTACATAAATCAAAGTCGTGTTTGCACCTTGACTGGTAAAAGGAGGGTTCTCACTTTTTGGTGATCGGTTGTTACGTATCCACTTTTGTCAATTTCTTACTCGGTATCCAATTTCTGAGCAATAATTGAATTTTAACCTCTTGTTCTTGACTTTGTTCTTGATGTGCTTCTGCATACTTGTATTAGCAGTCAGAACTTCCTCTTCAAGTATTTTTTTTACTTGACAAAGCTAATAAAAGCACATACGTGGCTGGTTAAATTATCAATTGTGTTGCCCAGTATAATCATTAAGAGCCAGCTGCTCCTAAATGAAAATTATTCGTCACCCATTGTATACAAAATTTTACACACCAACAAAAGTTCTGGTAACACCTTGTCATCTTGGTATAACTACCGGTTCAAATCAGACTAATGTTTTTAAGTCATACACAAATTATGCGTTCGTATATAACAAGTTCTTACGTATTTTTAGTAATCCGTGACGTTTAGTTGTTGTCCTTGACTTACCAAGCTAAAAAATAGGCAACGATTTCTTAAAGTCTCAAAAAAGCTTATATCAAAACGAGCCATCACACTATCTTCGGTCCATTCTCGCCGAATGGTTAAAAAATGTCGATACATTTTTAATGTGTTGAGCTAGATGACAGCATGTAGTCTCAAAAGAAGTAGGAAGATGCCAGATGTGACTCAGTATACGATATAGGTTTAAAACACTTTTAATTATATATTAGGACTTATAAGAATTTTGTAGTCATATATGGGTATTTGTAGTCAGCTATGCGGTAAGGGGTTAAAGAACTTTAAACAGTTCAAATTGCGCATATTTATCATAATTTTTATTCCGATTCAACGTTTCAAACACTTTGCAGTGATCGTGGTCACCACGGGGGGCCGTTCCAAGGCTCAGAGTATAGTTTTTTTGCTTGTTTTAACTTACTCCAAGGTTCGGTTGTTTTTTGGGTTGGGAACTAGAAAAAATATATAGACTTTTTATGACGTTTGAAAAGCAATAACTAATGTTACATGCAAAATACAAAAGAAAGCCTTTCATTCTCTCATCAACAAATGTCGAGGTCATTTCAGTTAAAGATGCAACCTTTTAACGACCGATTTCGTTGGTTAAATAGTTGCAACCTTCAAAGGTTCGGAACGATCAAGTTGTGACAAGTTACACACCGAGTGCGCTCTAACTGAGGTTCTGAACAGCCCCCTGGTGGTTACGCGCCGACTGTCACACATATTATTTTTTTATTAACTCTTGTCAGATATCGACAACAAACCATAACGGTCTTCTTTATTATAATCTAAATTTAATCTTATAATTTTATTATAATCCAAATCACATAATTATGAAGCAGTGATGGCTCAGTGGCATTGTTCAAATCCCGCCGCGGGCTTGAGCTTCACCGCATGGTGGAAGGGCATTTTGCGAATACCCGCCTGGCTAGCGACTACCCTCAAGTAGAAAATCTGTCGCCAAGCACATAACGGTGTGTTCCGGCAGCAGTCCTTGAGAGCCAGTGAAATTACAGGTGTAACAAGTCTCAAGGTTGGACTGCTGCAGTGCAATTCGTGACTTGTGACGAAATGCTACTGTTATAAGCAGAGGTTAGTTCGCTTAACATCAGGTGGGCCTCGAGCTTGTTCTGTCACAAAGAAGTTTAAACCAAATGCTTATTGGACGTAAGACGTATTTGACCTCCTGTGACCAGGATAAGTTTAAAGTTGTAAAATTACTATGTGTAACAAGTAGAAAATCTGTCGCCAAGCACGTAACGGTGTGTTCCAGCAGCAGTCCTTAAGAGCCATTGAAATCACAGGCACAATGAGACCTTAATAACTATGTCTCAAAGTGACGGGCGCAGTGCAATTCGTGACCTGTGAAGAAATGCATCTGTTACAGGCAGATGTTAGTCTGCTTATCATCAGGTGGGCCTTGAGCTTGTTCCATCACAATAACATTTAAAAAAAACTGCAATATCTCTATGGGCCAGGGCTGGTGTTATTAAGGCCAACCAAAAAAATACTACCAAGTCAAAAATTTCCGAAATTTGATCTAGCATCTCTGCTTGCTTATACTCTTTGCTGTAGTGCTATATCTAACCTGTGCTAAATAAATTGTGACGTTTAAAATGGCGGTCTGTGTTGTGCGTTGTTTATGTTTATAAAACATTAATTTGATGAATTTATCCTAATTGTGCCAAAGCTACGAAAATGCACATCAAACAGGTTAATTAATTGTGTACAAACTTTAATAAATGATTATTACGTCACTACATAAGTTGTATGTAACGACGACATATGGACATTTTATCATTGTTATTGGTTTCGTTCTATTTCAGGTGATTATACAAGGTTTCAAGAGTTACAGAGAGCAGATTGTGGTGGAGCCCTTTGACAAACGCCATAATGTAGTCGTTGGACGCAATGGTTCTGGGAAAAGTAACTTTTTTCATGGTGAGTACCTATCTGTGAGATATCTTCTGATGTCAACAAATTTGGCCTATAAAACCCTTAAAAATCGCAACTTTTATGTTCAATTGCTTATACGATGTATTCCACATAATTAAACTGAGCTTAACATAACATGTACATACCACTGACCAATTTTATTGAAGAGAATATACATAGATCAAATTACATAGATGTTCAGCACAGAGATTCTACATGGACGTTCATGTGAAGAGCATAGTTTTGTTCTAGGTACTTTACAACTTCACCTATGCTTACTAGGAACCCCATGCTTAAGGTGCAGTAAAATTTTACAAGAATTTAAGGCTTAACTGTTGTTTGCCACCAATTGATTACAGGGTTCATATTTTTCTCTAAGGAGTTCATATTATAGAAAGGCTTCATGCAAGGTCACAAGTAGCAAAAATTAATAAATCAGCTTCTGTGAAAGAATGGTGGGTCATTTTGCCAAAAGTCCCTAGTCAAAAGTGTTGCTGTGGAAACACATCATGCATCTATGTTGAGCACTCATTTTGAAAAAAGATACATGTTTGAAGTGCTCAAGAAGTGGAGTCAGGAAAATGAGAGAGAAACAGCATAGCGCAAACTATTGCCATCAACTTTGGAAGTCACTTTTTCACCCCATGAATACATCAATCTCATGGCACCTTTTCTAGGAAAATTTTACTGGAAAAATATTTTGAACACATGAATAAAATGGAGGAAAACAGTAATTTCATTGGTATTTTTGTCTTAAACTACTCACCTACAACTATGGTTCTTCTTTTAATATGATTATTTTCTATTGTTCTGTACACATGAATTATTACAGATTTACAGGCTAAATATTAAAAAACAATTAACTTAAACTTACACTGTATTAGAGAGTAATTGGAGGAAAAAAGTAATTTCATTTAAATTTTTCAATAAAAAATCTAAAACGCGTAGTACTTATAGAATTGACTGTACCATGGGAAACAAACATACCTAAAGACCACACAATAAAAACTAACAAATATTATGACTTCACAAATGAATCATCCAAAAACAGTTATGTGGTTAATTTATATGCTGTAGAAGTCAGAGCAAGGGATATACTAGTGAAATCCCTATATAACAAGGCTATAATATAAAAAGACCTTGGCCTGTCAAGGTCAACCATTACTTCGTTAGAATGCGTGTCCAAGGCGGCATTAGTAGGATCTTACCAAATTTGGTTGGGCAGTTGAGGAGGCTCCAGGGGTGAAACAGTGAGCATTGATGCATCATAAAGGAGCCTCTTAACCTTACTCCCTGGGTTGCAAGACCCAAGCACCTTGACTTGGGCCTATTCCTCTGCAATGCTATGGACCAAGAGGCACCCGCACAGTGAATCCATGGAATGCTAAGTAAATTCGTCTCAATTTTCGAATTACAATTGAAATATTAAGTTGCAGCTATCATACTCTTATTTTTAACTTAAGCAGAAAGAAAACGCATGAGATTAAAAAGAACAACCTAATCATTCCATATTATGATAATGGGCTACTACAAAACCCTACATTGCGTGTGGCCCGACATGCACTTGAAAGTTTTTATTCTCTTTCTATTTGTGATGTGAACCAACAATATTTGATGTTGTACTTATTAGTATTTTTAACTTCATAATGTGATCTTTGTAACATATTACTGAATTAATTTGAAGTCTGTGCCTATATAATGTAAAGGCCCCAATTTATTTTAGAATTAGTTTTCAATGCAAGTTTTTTGTACACATTATAAACAAGCAACTACCTCATCTTAGTCACTTAGCCCTTAGTATGTACTCACCGGCCTCCCAGCTTTTCCATCATCTGTACAAACCTAAATCCCGGTCAACAGTTGATAGTCATAAATACCACATGACCCTAAAATCTGCATTAGCCCGATTCTCATAATTCAAATGGTTTTTGAAAGGATGTATCTTTGGCTAAATGAGAAAATTAACCATATTTTGCCACAATAACATTTTAAATATTTTTATCAAATCTGAAACCAGCTCAACTTACATTTTGGCGACAAAATGTTACGTAATCATACTAAAAGAAAAAACAAAGTTGTACATGAAATAATTTCGGAAATAAAGCAATGACATTCCTGCTTTCCTCCAATTGCTCTCTAATATAGTTTATGTGGCAAAATTCTTAATTTTCTTTTTTTTTTATTTGTAGCCGTAATAATTCATGAGTACAGGCTACAGACCAATAGTAAATAATAATATCAAAGAAGAAACATAGTTGGAGGTGAAATAGTTTAAGAAAAAAATACCAATGTAATTACTGTATTCCTACATTTTCTTCATGTGTTCAAAATATTTTCCATTTATTTTCTCATAAAGCCCCAATGATGAAGATTGCATTGGTACCAAGAAGTTTATATGTTGACTGGAGATTGCATAAAATAAACATTATACTTGAATGACTGTTGTGTAAGCTGTTTTGTTTTGTCTATATTTCTTAGTGTCTTGTAAAGAGCAGTGAGGTTTGGGATTGTTAACATTTTTCATTGATAAAAAGATGTTTCCATCTTTATAAAGCAATCCTCTGATATCTGTTACTACAAGGTCTCCAGCCTTTTACCCAGGTCATGTCAAATCAAGCTGACATGTATATTCAGTTTTTGAAAAACTTGTATTCTAGGTGATGAAGTACATAAGGTATTGTTGGTTGGAATTTTGCCATGAGATTGATGTATTCAATGAGTGAAAAAGTTGCTTCCAATACTGATGTCAATAGTTTGCGCTTATCTGTTTCTCTCTGATTTTCCTGACTCCATTTCTTGAATACTTCAAACATATAATTTTTTCTAAAAGGGTCCTCAACATAGTTGCGTGATTTGCTTCCACAGCGATAATTACGGCCATTCTTTCACAGATGCTGATTTTGAGGGAAGATTTCTTGGTTTATTTTCAGTAGATGATGAGCCTGATTTGGATTCATGCAAATGCTTTGTCCATGCATTTAACATATAATTCATCTAATGAGCGTTTTAAACATATAACTTTGCATACTCATATTATTCATTCATTGTTTTCATTAAGTAAAAAACCATAAAATCCTTGCATTTTAACATATAACTTTGAATAACGTTTTAAACATATAACTTTGCATACTCATATCATTCATTGTTTTCATTATGTAAAAAACCATAAAATCCTTGCATTTTAACAATGTTTGCGGGTTTTTGCGATTGCGTAGCTTTACGTTGTCTTTTAATAGAATAAATCAAACCAAGATTTTAAGGTAAGCCTTTAAGAATCCCAAAGCTGCAGTATTATCGAAAAGAAATATCTCTTCGCTTAAACATCCACATGATAAAGTCCTGAACAACTGATTCAATATCATTATGGGTACAGGTTTTAGTCTTCATAATATTCAAGTGTTTTGCAATTAAACTGAGTGTCTTTAAATTTTCAGTACCAACTTATATTCTTCTTCCCATGTATAGATTTCCTTCAACTCTCTGCTTCATATTAAAATAACTATTTTTTTTTGTGTATTTAATTAATATCAAACTCTAACACTATCCGGTCTGTCTCTGATAACGTTTTTTTATGCTTTACTGGAATGCTGCTAGTGCATCTTCTTTTAGTTAATACCGTAACCATTTTAGCTATTTTTGTTATTCCCTGGAGTGACACAAAAAAATACAAATCTTTCCTCTTTTTAATATTAGTGTAGATAAATATACTAATTCAGCTTCTCCTTTTGTTGAGGAAAAACTGTGACGCTTCTATCTTTCCTGTTCCTTATAAAAATAACATAATAGCACCCACTGCCATTTTGAGTTAAAAAAAATCCTTTTGAGATATCTTGTACCCTAGCATAAAAAATAAACTTGTTTCCAAGGCTGTATTGAGACATTGCAGTTACAATTCTTATGCTACTTTGACACTTGGACGCTTATAAATATATAGCGTGTAACATAACTGCCTATAATTTATCTAAAACATTCACACAATCTCTTCCTTGAATAGCCTTGTGATATTTATATATTTGTACTCTTCTAAATTATTTCTAGACTAAAACACCACAAACCAAGGTAATGAAAAATATTATCTCAGCTTGTTGGTCCTTAGTCCCTAAGTTAGTTTTGTAACTCATTCAGTGAGAGAGAGAGACCCGTGTCGTCCGGATAGATTATTATAGAAATCCTCCTATCAGTATTGCTCACAGAACCCTAAAATGATTTATGCTTTATGTAAGAAAACACCATGCTCTACTATCTTTTTACTATACATAGAAAAAGTAATTGAAACGAAATAATATATTTCAGCAATCCAGTTTGTGCTGAGTGATGAGTTCTCACATCTCCGCCCAGAACAGAGATTGGCGTTGCTGCATGAAGGGACTGGTCCTAGGGTCATATCTGCATTTGTGGAAATAATCTTTGACAATTCAGACAATAGGATACCAGTGAGTATGAATCTTATCTGTACTTAAATGGTCTAAAAAATAGGAAATTTTATGAATATTCAAATTAATTATTAAATTATTATTAAAATCAAGAGGTTGTAATGTGTGCAAGTTCTTGTAAGACCTGGTACTGGAACAAAATTTTATGGTCTAAGGATATTTACTTAACATTACAAATTTTTAGATCACAAAAGTTCCACCTTGTGAATCAATCTTATAATACTATAATTTTTCGTGAATACTTTTTCTATGCTTTCAGATTGAAAAAGATGAGATATTCCTGCGGCGAGTCATTGGTTCCAAGAAGGATCAGTTTTTCCTCAATAAGAAAGTGGTACCAAGATCTGAGGTGCTCAATTTGTTGGAGAGTGCTGGCCTATCCAACTCCAATCCTTATTATATTGTAAAACAAGGAAAAGTAAGTTACATACAAAATATTTTTACATCTATACAAAATTACAAATTATATCTCACCAACTGGTAAGTAATGATACAATCAAAGATGTTGTTCAAGCTTACCTTGGAATGTGGACTGTTTCTCAAAGATAGCTGCCGAAACACACAACCCTTAGGTGCTGGGTGACCGATTTTCTGTTTGAAGTAACTGGCTAAACGTGCATTCGCAAAATGCCCTATCATAATGCGGTAAAGTTTAAGCCGCGGCGGCTAGATTCGGACCAAAGTCCCTTTTCAGATTGGAGTTAGCTATTGCCAATCCATCATGATTGCTGAATGAAGATGTAAAAAGTGCTCATTAAAGTTAATTTTTAGTAATAAGGCTGTAAATAATGTCTATACGTACAACTTAACATATTATTGTAGTAAGATTTGCTATTTATATATAGTGTTCCTTTTCTTGTGTGCTAAGACAATTGAGAGTCAAACATTCATGAGAACCAGTATCCCATATTAGGTTTAGTCGGATCAACATCTTCAAACACATCATCATTTTCACAACAGGTTAGATTGATACTGAGGATAAAACAAAAAACCTTAATATAAAGAGTATTAAAAATATTATCCAACAATTTGGTAGTTAAACAGCTACCACTCTACTATAGAATTATTGCCATAATTCTAAAGTTGAACTTGAAAAATATATATTTTTTTTAAATTACAGATCAACCAAATGGCTATAGCTCCAGATTCCCATAGATTGAAGCTGCTGAGGGAAGTAGCTGGCACCAGGGTATATGACGAGAGGAGGGAGGAATCTGTCACCATATTGAAGGAGACTGTTGGAAAGGTAAACAAATGCCAAGTAGTCTCTGGATGCTCTGGATTTTCAAGTTGCTGTATCGAAATCAATTAAATTTAAAAAGAGAAATTTTGGGAACCGCTTCTGTGTGAGTGTGGACATGGTTAAATTGTACTTTGATGCAGACCTTTTTAGTTTAAATGATAATTTTGGTTTTAAAATTGTATTTAAATAAATGTAATGTAATTATGTATCCACAAATTAAGAAATGAAATATAGCAATGAGCATCATGCCACTTTCATGTATTTAGGGCATTGATGCACCATGAGCACAATAATTTAACAATTAAATTTATGTCTAATTATAACACCCTAATCCCCTAATTGCCGGAAATTTAGAATATATACTACCAATAAGATCGCTCTAAAGGAGGATTTTTATTTGTACTTGTGATGTTATTTGGTGAGGCGTGTAAATAGCCTCCACCTATCGTGTACTTGCGTACAGTTAATTAGTCGAGGTGAATAGCTTTTAAACTGTCACGGTCATTAACACTATAATTATTATAACAAACGGGATATTTACCATGTTTTTGATTGGTTTTGAGAAAAAACGTACAAGGAAGAGGGTAGACCGGTTCGTCTGCTCTTAGTGCCTACCATCCACTCGCATAGACTTCATCCTCTCGTGATAACTCGTGATCATGGCGCTTGCAACAGTGCCGAAATATCGAGAGCTCAAAACCAATCAAAAACACGGTAAATATCCCGTTTGTTATAATAATTATAGAGGGGAATAGCGCCTAAAATTATGGCTGACCTTTTGAACAATTTGAACCTCCCTGAAAACACCAATACATACACAATGCAGTAGTAAATAGCCCACATACCTTAAGCAATCCTTTTTATTCCTACAAATCCTTCAAGTCAGGATTTAGAACAGACATTCCTTCTTGGCGTTCTTTTATGAATGCCTAATGGTTTAGCCACAATCTCACCTGATGGTAACTGATTATGTGGTCGAATTTGTTGTTCAGACTAACCTAGAATTACTGGCTCTCAAGGACAGCTGCCGGAACTCACCGTTAGGTTTTTGGCGACAGGTTTTCTTTACGAGAGGTAGCTAGGCAAGCCGTGCTTATATATACCATGCAAAATGCGTTTTTATTTGACTACCGGCCGGCGACACACAAATTCAAAATAATCGGGAGAAAGTCTTGCACAAAATATGTTACATTCGCTGCATTGTGACGTCCATACAATATTGAGTGTATAGCAAGTGTTATTTCTTGCGTCTTCAATTGTTCAATTATTATTAATCCTTTGGCATCGGCTGACCCACTATGGCCAATTAATAGAAATAACACGGAGTGGCGATGTGCGTGTCTTAGCGGAGAAACGAATGAATAGTTCACACTTTACCCTCTATACAAAAATATTTGTTGCGAGCATCTTGTATGGCTTTTGAAGGTAGATTATAACACCAAACATCTACCGAATCGATACTGCTAACGCCGTCTCTGGGATCTGTTTAGCTAAAAACTCAGAAAGCATCTGATACGCTAGGCTCTGCTGCATATTGGCGTTATCCTGAGGGTTCATCAATTTAGAAGTAAGATATATTATATTTATTTATATATGAAACAATTGTTTCATTATGTTGTCTTAGGTTTTCGCGATTATTACACATAGTAATTAAACAACTTTAAACGGTTTAAATCGCGTATATTTATCATTATTTTTGTCCCGACGTTTCTAACACTTTGCAGTGATCGTGGTCACGGGGTGACTGTGTGACCACGATCACTGCAAAGTGTTTGAAAGTTAAAGTTGTTTAATTACTATATTGTTTCATTATTAAGCATTGACACTTCACCATTACTGAAGACACATTGTACCGACAACCTCACACAGTGGGATAAAGATAGGAAGATCCAATGTAACCACTTACATATGTGAAGTCGGTTCAATATATCTTTTTATACAATTAAAATATGTGCTTTGGTTTATGGCTGGCTGTCTTTGTAATGCCTGCACTCCTTAGTAATTTTCGCTTCTGAGCCCTCATAGAGATATATCAGTCTTAAAACGCACACTTACAAGTACGTGTAAAATAGCGATAATTCTAAATTTCATGCGATGAAGCCAATACGGAAAGCAACGCCAATGTAAATGTGTTGCTTCCTTCTTTGAACAGGTAGAGAAGATAAACGAGTTTCTCCAAACCATCGAAGAGCGCCTCAAGACCTTAGAAGAGGAGAAAGAAGAGCTAAAAGAATACCAGAAATGGGACAGATCGCGGCGCGTGCTTGAATTCATTATACATGACACTGAACATCGGGAGAATAAGAGGAAATTAGAAGAGGTACTTATAGTTTATCTAGTTTAAGAAAACTGTACTCATAGTAATTCTAATATTTTACAATAGTATATTAGGTTTTGGGGATGTTTATTTCCCACAGTGTAGTAACTACACTTACAAAAACATATCTGAACACCACACAATTTAGTAAAATCTCTAGCTAAGTGCGAACTCACCTTGCATACAGCGGGTTCCTTACCAACAAACAATTAATTATATTATTTCACCTAATAAAAATTTGCTAATATATTTGTTAAATATGAAATTATGTATTATTTCATTTATATAATATTATTGATATTTCATTTGTAATTTAATATATATTTTATTTTTTTACCAAATTATCGTTACATGATTATCTCCTAAAAAAAATATGTGTTAAAAGTATCTTTTGTTTCATAGAACATTATTTTTGGATAATAAATAATATATTTTTAATTTTACAAAATTACAATGAAAGGAAAACCTTAAAGGACGAGCGGTGTCCGAACCCGCGACTATCCGTTCTAAAGCTGGGACGTGCTCTGCCAATGGCGGAGCGACATATGCAGCAAAAGTATTTTATAAATTCGATTTAAACTTTTTAAAGATGAAGCAACCCGATAATTATAACCTTAATGCAAAAATACTATGTTAGAAATATTAAAAGTCTTTTTTATTTTTATTCCTGATAGGTTAGCCTTTGACCACTATCTCACCTAATGGTAAGTGATGATATGGTCGAAGATGTTTTTCAGGCTAACCTAGAAGTACGGGCTCTCAATGACAGTTGCCGGAACACACCGTTGGGTGCTTGGCGACAGATTTTCTACTTGAGGGTGGTAGCTAGCCAGGCGGGCATTCGCAAAGTGCCCCACCACCATGCTATAACGACTGCCATCCTAAGACAACAACCGGGACCGACGGCTTAACGTGCCCTCCGAAGCACGGAAGCACTCAGTAGTATTGTCACTAGCGGTCACCCATCCATCTCATGACCGCGCGCGCCGTTGCTTAACTTTGCTGATCGGTTGAGAACAGCTAAGTAAACTTCGCTACGAGCGCTTCAGATTTTCATAGGATTATATGGAATTATTGCGTTGATTGTGTTAGATTCCGCGAAATCAACGCAGTCATTCTGCAAAATAGTGTTCATCTTGACTGAGGGAAGTCCCTGAATACAAAATAAATCACTATAAAAATAACGAGCAAATGTTTTTCTGATACACAGTTGGAGAAACTACGAGCGAACAGCGGCAAAGAACAACAACAATATGCTGACACGGTGAATAAGGCCCAGGAACATGTCAGGGACGCTAACAAGTAATCATTTACATCATCTACTTAAAAATGCTTGTAATGTGGTCATTATTATATTTCCAACTGGGTAGGGGATTTCATTGCCAGTGAGTTTTAGTCATCAGCAATTTTCTTCGAAAATCTGTACTGTATCAGCCGGATTGTCCACTACTAAACACAACCTCCCCATGAAGAGGGGTTTGCCATTATCCCCACGCTTGGCAGACGTCTTGGGTATCGCAGTTTAAGATATCAGTGCCTCAGAAGGCGCTGCTGCCCCACCTTCCGGTATTTTACCATTTTTTTTATGTTATTGTGACTGAACAAGTTCGTGGCCCTCCTGATGTTAAGCGGACTAACCTCCGCCTATAACAGATGCATTTCGTCACAAGTCAGGAATTGCACTGCGGCAGTCACCTTGAGACTTGATACACCTGTAAATTCACTGGCTCTCAAGGACTGCTGCCGGAACACACCGTTAGGTGCTTGGCGACAGATTTTCTACTTGACCTATAGTCGCCTCTTACGATACCCACAGGTAGCAATGGGGAGGTGAAATTCTAGCCCGGCACCCCATATGTGAAGTCGGTTCAATATCTATTCTATCTATTCTTATATATATATATATCTATATCTATTCTATCTATTCAGGATAAAAATCTATTACTGTCGAATTTTGTTCCAAAAACATTTGCAAAAACGGTAACACACAACAACGGGGGCAGCAGCACTTTCTGAGGAACTGATATCTCACACGCTATCCCCAAGCCGCCTGCCAAGCGTGGGGACTATGGCAACCCCATATTGGGGGAGGCTGAGTTCAACAGTGGACTATCCGGCTGATGCAGTACAGTACCATGCACTAAGATTTCAGCTGCTACTAACATTACCTTGACAGGAAATTGAAAGAAGCTCGCAAAGATGTGGCGGCGGCGCGCGAAGAGAAAGATATATTATCGACTGAGCAACAACAGCTATTGCGTGAGAAAACTAAACTGGAACTTGGGATCAAAGACTTGACAGACGATGTCGAAGGCGACAACAAGTCCAAGGTAAAAATAAATAATAAGTACTAAACATATTTGATGGCGGCGTTGACTGTGTCCGTCGTTTATCCACCTAAAGTTTAGCATTTGACGCTGCGTGTCAGACGACATACCGTGATGGATTATTTAGTAATTTACTGGACGTATTTTGCTATGTACCTCCAACAAACCTAAAATTAATTAAAATACAAAATTTTTACAAAATTACAAATTTACGAGAGAAAAAATATAGTCATGTGAGGGATTCGAACCCGCGTCCATCCACCCCAATAGTCTAGGGTGGATGGACGCACATGACTATAATTTGTTCTGACGTAAATTTGTAATTTTGTAAATTTATCCGCCGAACAGGCGTTATTGCAAATAACACAATATTAAGAAAAAAATACCATAGTTCCTATTTTGCTGGAGCTAAAGTCAAAAAAGGAAAATTAACTAAAATTATAAACTTCAAATTTAAGATTGGTGCTATTCATATTTGAAAATGATATGAATATATGAAAATTAGCCACGCTGATGAAAATGATATGAATATACAGGAAACTAGCTTGACGCAATATAGCCTAACGATGAACTTGAACAAATTGAAAACTTAACTTATATCACAGGTACGGGCAGAAACAGAACTCGAACGTCTCCGCCAGCAAATATCAGAAAAAGAGCGTGAACTAGAAGAATTAAAACCGAAATACGAAGAGATGAAGGCTCGTGAAGAAGAATGTACCAGAGCATTGGCACTCAACCAACAAAAGAGACAAGAGCTGTACGCTAAACAAGGCAGAGGCACGCAGTTTACTTCCAAACATGACAGGGACAAGTGGATCGAGAAAGAGTTAAAGTAAGGAATAGTAATACAAGTTGTTCGGCAGTCATATACAGGGTTACACAAAAAAATATATCAAAATGTTTGTTAGGACTAGCAGAAGTCAACCCTAAGAGATTGTTAGCATTTTAACACTAACTATATAAGTAGAGTATAATTTTTTGTTGCTGATATGCTTGCCTTGGACCACCATCCCATCTGATGGTAAGTGACGTTGTTGTCGAAGATAGTAAATAAGCTGAATCTAGAATGGGAACTGGCTCTGACTGATAGCTTTTGAACACAACCTTAAGTGCTTGGCGACAGATTTCCTACTTGAAAGTGATACTTAGACAGGCAGCCACCTTGAAACGATCTAGCAGTCCAAGCACCATGTGGTGAAGCGACTGCGGCGTAATTCGAATGAGATTCAAATTCAATTAGCTTTTAATTTGCATTGAATTTACAATTAACCTCCTTAATATTTCCAGATCACTTAACAAGCAGATCAAAGACAAGAAAGATCACGAGACCAAACTCCGTGACGACCTGAGCCGTGACGCTAAGAAACTCACAGAGTTGGAGAAAAGGATAGAAGAGACGACCAAAGAAATGGAAAGGCAGAGAGTGGCCATTGACGAACATAACAAACAGTATTACGAGTGTAAAAAGAGGAAAGATCAGGAGCAAAGTGCTAGAAAGTGAGTATGACGCAAATCATTTATTTGCTCACCAGCTAGGTGTTAATGCAAGTATTACAACATTAGGATGTGATTTTAATGTTTTTATTTTTGCAACGACGCATTCTCCGATTATAACATTACAAAATTACAACGATAGGAAAATTATAGTCTCGTGCCGGATTCGAACCCTCGCCATCGACCTCTATAGCCGGGGTATCTTCTAACCGCTTAGTCAATCTAACATACGTGGTTTAACTCTAATTTATATTAGGTCCTTACATATGAAATTGGCGTTTTGTATGGGAGGAACAAAAAGTCGAATATTTTTTAATATAATATATTTAATTAATCAAAGTATGAACCATTATTTTCTATGCACTTTTGCCATCTCATAGGTAGTTCATTGATCCCTTTACTAAAAAAACCAGTCGGACGGGAATCAATAAAATCTTTGAAGGCGATTTGGACTGCCCCATCGGAGTTGAATTTTTTCCCTTGCAAGAAGTTATCCAAATTTCGAAAAAAATGGTAATCTGTTGGAGCAAGGTCCGGGGAGTACGGAGGATGTCTTAGACTTTCCAATTGAAGCTCTTCTAATTTAGTAGCCGTCTGTAGCGCAGTGTGTGGTCTAGCGTTGTCGTGAAGCAGCAGTGGCGTGGAGCGATTGACCAGCCTAGGTTGTTTAGCCGCTAGCTTTTCCATCATGGTTTGCAATTCCTGACAATAGACATCAGCCGTAATAGTCTGGCCAGATTTGAAAAAACTGTAATGAACAATACCGGCACTAGTCCACCAAACGCTTACAAGTAACTTTTTTGGGGTTAATTTTCGCTTGGGGCAGGATTTGGCTGGCTGGCCAGGATCTAACCATTGCGCTGAGCGCTTCCGATTATCGTAAAGAACCCATTTTTCATCACAGGTAATGATTCGGTTTAAAATACCTTGATTATTGTGCCGGTTTAGTAATGTAACGCAGCAGTCGACGCGCGTTTGCCGGTTTGTTTCAGTCAATTCGTGAGGTACCCACCTTTCAAGCTTTTTAATCTTCCCAATTTGCTTCAAGTGAATTAAAACAGTTTTATCACTAACATCGCAACCTGCAGCTAACTCGGACGTGGTTTGCGATGGATCCGCTTCCACAATAGCCTTCAACTCTTCATTATCAACTTGAGTCTCAGGCCGTCCACGGGGCTTGTTCTGCAGGTCGAAATTTCCAGAACGAAAACGTTGGAACCAAAAACGAACTGTGTTTTCTTTTGCAACACGACCGCCATACACATCATTCACCCTTCGAGTTGTTTCCGCAGCACTAGTGCCACGGCGGAACTCGTACTCGTAAATAATGCGATATTTAAGGTTTTCCATTTTGTAAAATGAGTGACGCAAACAGAAAAAAACAGAAGAAAAAAAACAAATGAATGACGATCATCGAAGCACAAATACATGAGTCTATAGCTGTACAAATTTGAATTTGGAATTCCTTACCAAAGAGGAGAAATTCGTGATTAAAGTGGCCAGTACGAAAAACGCCAATTTCATATGTAAGGACCTAATATTTTCGTTCTTAACCGTCGTATGAGCATGGAGCGACATCTGTAACATTACAAAATTACAAGGAGGGGAAAAAATATAGTCATGTGCAGGATTCGAACCCTCACCAACGACCTCTATAGCCGGTGTACGCTCTAACCGCTAAGTCATTCTGACATATATCGTATGATTCTAATATATATTTCCGTTCTTAACCATTATATGGATAGAGCGACATCTGTAGTTCAAATTACGTTGTTCTTCAAACAAGACTAATTTTGCAATTAGCTTTAAACTTGTCGCAACCCTATCTTTTATGTTTGCAATGGCGCATGCTCCGCTTATAATGTTACAATACAAAATTACAAAAAGATTACTTTGGCTTAGGTTCTTCGGTTATAGCATACTACGACGATTTGGACTATTTGTTGGATAGCGCGGGATGGAACACCCCATATGATTAACTTTTTCTCTCGTTGTAATTTTGTAATGATATGAAACATAATTTAGAAAGACGTATTTCTGATATTACATAAAACTGGTAAGAATATTGTGCAATATATAGGATTGCTGACGCTTCAGTTTGGTGTTTAAGGTTGAACTGGCCGGTCATGATATCGATTGAACTCGTCATTATCTAGGTTTGTGTCGTAACGAAATTTTAAAAAGATAATTTAGTTGAAAGTTATGAGCCTTTAAAACTTTATATGAAAATGTTTCGAGGCTCATAACTCTCAACTTAATTATCATTTTAAAATTTCGTTGCGATACAAACCTAGATAATGACGAGTTCAAACAATATTATGCTTAATTATGAACCTAAAATCGCAAATAAGTGAGTGATCACCCTACGGCGTTTGTATGGAGAAGCGACCGGCCAGTTCACCCTTAAATGATGGTTGTAGTACCTTTAATGTTGCAACTGAATTTATTGACTTCTCATATAACAAATTTATTACAAAAACATTGATGATTGGCAGCTCTTGAATGCTGCGTTTGAACGTTTTATATGTTAATAGTAGATTTATTGTGAAGCGGCCGGAACAGGTAAAAACAATATGGCCGCTGGCATGGTTTCCTTCGCCCCTCTCCTGTCCCGCAGTCGCCCTATTGATGAGGGCATTAGTCCGCTGCAACTTTTAGTCGACTCATAGTGATGTGGTAGCGTCCGCAACAGGGATCTAAAAAAGGCATTAGACTAAACACTGTTTTACTTTATAGTGAACTATGGCGCAAGGAAACCTCACTGACGCAGAACTTGTCATCGCTCAAAGAAGATTTGGCTAAAGCTGACCAAGCACTTCGCTCCATGGCTGGAAAGGTATTCCAAATTTGATCATTAGTGACATTTACACAATATTTACTATTTTTTTTAGCCGTTATTAATACAAAAAGTTTTAAATTATGTAATAAATGTAAGTGTTCTGTTAATTTTCCATATACTATGCTTGAAGCAGTGATGGCTCAGTGGCATTGGCTATGGACTGCTGCGGTGCAGGTCCATGGTTCGAATCCCGCCTCGGGCTTGAGCTTTACCGCATGGTGGAAGGGCATTTTGCTAATGTCCGACTGGATAGCGACCACTAGTAGAAAATCTGTCGCCAAGCACCTAGTGAAGTGTTCCAGCAGCTGTCCTTGAGAGCCAGTAACTCTAGGTGAAGCCTGTTAACACCTTCGACCACATCATCACTTACCATCAGGTGAGATTGTGGTCAAAGGCTTACCCATCAGCAATAAAAAGAAGAAAAAAACAAAGGCTAATCCCTCCAAATACATACGGTCTAGCCTTTCACCACAATCTCACCTGATTGTTAGTGGTCAAAAGGTGGTCAACAGCTTACCATCGAATCTATCATCAATCCACGCTTAGTCGACCTAAACTCTTAGAAAAAGACATTCGCAAATATAGCTCTTATTGTAGTTACTGTAAAACTCTTTTTCTTTACAGCCAATCCTGAACGGAAGGGACAGTGTCCGTAAAGTACTAGAAACATTCCAAGAAAGAGGCGGCGATTGGGCTAAAATAGCAACACAATATTATGGACCTGTTATTGAAAATTTCACTTGTGATAAGACTATTTATACAGCTGTTGAGGTTGGTTCTCTTTTAGTTGTCTGTACTTGTTACGGGTAGGGGCAACAGCTTAACACCAGTGTTGTGCGCCTGCTCGTTTTTTTTTAAATATAGAGTGGCGAAGTAAGAGTGCGAATGAAACAAGTGAGCGAATTCTCTTCCCATTTTTATAGGTTTGCCAAACATATTAGTCCTGAAAAAACTCTTTTCAAGCAAAAATATGCACATTTGTTAAGATTTTGGGTCGAAGAGAAGTCGAAGTCAAAATCATTTATTTCATTTAGGCGTATACGACTGGATAAAAAGTGTTATTGTATAATATTCCCTCCACGGGAATACTCAGTTTAGTTTTTTTTTTTTCAGATTACTAGTTTACTCGCTTCTTTTTCCTTAGTATGTTATCTTCGTTACTTATGCTTCATTACATAGTAAACTTCCAATGGGAAGATATAATTATTTATATCTTCTTCTTTCTTCGGAGGGGGAAAGGAGTAGTAATGTGTAAGTCGGCCTCATCTCCAAGGAATTTTCAGGAAGACCCACATGGTTTTCAAGATGAAATGTGTCCTGTGTGTTATTACAGGTTGTAAACTATCTGTTTTTAAGTAAGTAAAGAGTTATACCATTACGTAGTTTAAGTATTAACAGATAAACTGATAACAAAAAAAGGATGAAAAAATAATAATAAACTATATAGACATATTATATTATTATGTATAGTTCAACTTTGAAAAACAGGAGGATAAATAATGAAATTTAAAGTCACCTCTTCTTGATATTTATTATTATATGAGGTACAAGCACAAATCGTATGCACGTTTTATCACAGAAATCTTCCAAATTTTCAAAAATTATATCGTACGGCGACGCAAGAATTTTCGTGCAGCTGGCACACATAGATAAGAGAACCGAAGTGCCACGCAAGCCCAGCGGTACGCCCGCAGGCAAGGCGGGCACGAAGGGGATACCGCCTTTCTACATACCGCACTGCATCTTTGCTCTGTCGGGCGGCCGAGTCACCAATAGTATTGAAAATATTATACAATACAGTAATATACAAAAACTCTTTATTGTTTACCAAGCTAATTTACACTTTAGAGTCACTAACATACTTTTCTAAGGTAGTACAATGGGTAGTCTTATCTAGACAACCTTTGATGAACAGAAACAAGAGAAGAAATAGACGGTATATGAGTATGATTTCAAAGAACTAAACAATGCTTACCTGCAATATTCCCGCAGGTGACAGCAGGCAACCGTTTGTTTCACCACATCGTAGAGTCGGATACCGTGGGCACCAAGATATTGAAAGAGATGAACCGTCAGAGCTTACCCGGTGAAGTCACTTTTATGCCTCTCAATCGGCTGCAAGTCAGGGATATGGTCTACCCTAATGATAACGTAAGTATTGCTGTCGGCCTCGCTTTAGTAGGCTAGAAATATATTAATAGTGGCCATCATAAAACCGCCATCTTAAGTTTTTGACATCTGTCATGGATGGTATTGTCATGTGTCAGTGAGTTGCTTAACATTTGTTTTGAAGTTTCCCTTTAACCATTTCATTCTCTCCCGAAGGTTAGCCTAAGATTTTATTTGATTATTGCAATGGCAATGATTGGCCTGCCGCTATGGTTCGAATCCCGCCGTGGTCCTTTTACCGCACCGTGGTAGGGTGCCTAGCTAGCTAACATACTAAAGTAGATAATCTATCGCCTAGCAATGGTTCCATGTATTTCGGCTGCTGTCCTTAAAATACACAACCTGATCTAGATCAGTCAATAAGCACAGACAATAAAGGGGTAGTACTAGTTAGCAAAACAAATTAATAATATATGTTTGTATATTACACAGAATGCCATTGCTATGGTGCAGAAACTGAAGTATGACCAAAAGTATGCAAAGGCCATGAAGTATATTTTTGGCAAGACGCTGATCTGCAGGAATTTGGAGTGTGCTACAGAGTTGGGGAAACAGTTCCATTTGGATTGCGTAACTCTGGAAGGAGATCAGGTACGTTGTTATAGTATGGACATACTATCTTGACCGTCCTGAGCATGGGCTCTCTGAATTGTCGTCATGAGCAAATAATCAACGCGAAGCGGTCTTCGCCGTCGTTTGGTTCCTATTAGAATATAAAAGCATGTATTTAAGTAGCATTGGCGCCAAACGTGGGACCACGTTGTACATGCCAAGATATTATATAATATGTGTTACCAATATCAAGAACCATGACGATCACCATTGAACAAAGGCATCCTCACGCTTGCCAATCGTCTTGCGGATCGCCATGTAAGGTCGTACTTTTCATTACATAAGTGAACAGATGCCTGAACAATTAAAGTAGCTGCTAGTTATATGCAGGAAATATAAATCTAAGATTTTTTTACCTGTAGATGAGTTGTGATCTCTCCAGATTTACTAGACGAATGCAAGGTAATTGCCGTAGTCGCTACCAGTCTTGTACTTCCGAGCGTCCGGTAAATTCGTTGCCGCGTTGCACGTGTGAGGAAAAAGTTGTAGACAATGTGCCTTCCTGTGTCTTTAGACACTGCACTAATTATACAGGCACTGTAAGAGATACGACAAATGTTTCAATTCACGCGTAAGTATTGCTATTATTATTGAAATAGAAAATATCGTCTATTTGTTTTATCTTAGGCGAATGTTGTAACCATGAAATGTATGAGCGAGATGTGTGGATCGTTTTGTGTGAGAGTGAAAGAGATCGCAGCGTGGGCGATCGGAACTATTCGGAACGTCTCGTGGCGGTGCGGTGGTAACACAAATTGCTTATTTATCCCTTTCTAACAACAGATATAACGCATAATATTTGAATATTCTTTCCTTGTTAACTGCATATAAACATGTGCGTAGATATGTAGATAGGTAAACTCTAGTTAGTTTTTAGAGCAGTGGTGTTCGGATATAACTACTCTATGTATTTCAACTCTCTGCTGTAAATTGATGTTATCACTCATATCATATAGTTAGGAAGGGGTCATCACAATGCTCAGTAGTGAGCTAACTACTAAAGGAGGAGAAGGTCGATTAATTTATGTCAATTACGATATAAATATAATCATGGATCTTTATTACTTACATATTAATATAAAATATAAATACTAACATGTCTAATATTCTTCTCGTAGGTATCATCCAAAGGTTCCCTTACGGGCGGCTACTTCAACCAATCACGTTCACGTCTCGAGATGCAGAAAACACGTTCAGAACTCATGGAACAAATAACAACCCTAGAAGTAGAGCTTAGCACATTGCGACAAGAACTGAACAAAACTGAGACGAGCATTAATTCCATCGTTTCGGAGATGCAGAGGACGGAGACCAAACAGGGGAAAGCTAAGTAAGTCGTACCTCCTAACTATTTATGCCCATGTTTTAATATAACATTAGTTAAGGCTTTTATAAAACACAAATTATCGGCTTATCGCCGGCCAGTGCGAAAATGAAACCAACCTTTACATTACGACACAACAACACTCAAATGTGTGAAATAACTTGTTGAAGTCGGTACCATGATGGTTGATTGAAAAACATATTCTTCTTGTATTATGTACTCGTTAATTTACTATTATATATACTTTTATACATACCTTTATACCGCCAAATTAAAAAGAAAAAAATTCTTTGTAAAATGTCAATGGTGTAAAATATAAAAAAAGTTAGGAGGTATTCCGAGCTATGGACGGACGGCAGACAGCATAGGCTATTAGGGCTCGCACGAGTTAACGATATCGTACGAAAATCTAAAGACAAATACTGTCTATACATACACATCATTGTGTCCTTATATCCCCGAAGGAGTAGGCAGCGGTGTCATACATTTGTTAACCAGTACTGTTATACTTAAATATAAGTTTAAGTTTTTAGTTAAAAAATGACCAATGACATTTCTAATGAATTTTCAGAGACATATTCGACAAGGTGAAGGCAGACATACGTCTGATGAAAGAAGAGCTAGCTTCTATCGAAAGGTTCCGAGGACCAAAGGAGCGTTCTTTGGCTCAGTGCCGCTCCAGTCTCGAAGCCATGCAAGCTACTAAAGAAGGGCTGGAGTCTGAACTTCATCAGGTATGTTTATACAAGGTGAAGAAAAGGTGCCTTGAAGCGAGACCACATTTTGTATAGAAGATAGATTATTTTACTCAAAAGAAACTATCCTTTATTTAAAAAAAAACATTTCTCGGATATCTAACCAAAACAGGTATCGTACCACCTAAAAATTAACTAACTCAAAACTCTTTTTTATTACACTAGTCGATACCCGTCAAATAATATATAAGTTTGTTAATCTTTTATTCGAACCTCCTGCCTGGTGGATGTATACAAGCAAAACTCTAATTGTATGTCACTATCAATTTATAACTGCTTACCCAATAGCAGCAAAATACTATCTGGAAATAAATTTAAAAAAGAGTTGACTGTACAGCTGCTAAATAATTGTTTTGATAGTGTTAAGGAATTTGAAGAATATAAAATTATGTAAAATATAAGACTTATTTAAATTGCTATTTAACTGCATGAAATATTTGCATGTGTGCTTGTAGACAGAGTACAACTGTGTCTTAATATTTTTAAATCTTTACTTGTATTTTTGCAAATAAACTTGAAGCAGTGATGACTCAGTGGCATTGGCTATGGACTGCCGTGCCACTGGTCCCTGGTGCGATCCCCTCCGCCGGCTTGTGATTCACCGCATGGTGGAAGGGCATTTTGCTAATGCCCGCCTGGCTAGCGACCACCCTCAAGTAGAAAATCTGTCGCCAATCACCTAACGTTTTGTTCCGGCAGCTGTCCTTGAGATATACATAAAAATCACGCCTCTTTCCCTTTGGGGTAGGCAGAGACCACAGATTTCTCCTTACTACGATCCTTACATATTTCTTTTTCTTACTTCCTTGTCTTTTGCGCAGGAATTAATGGAACAGCTATCAACGCAAGACCAAGGCAAAGTGGACGAGCTGAACGACGCGATCCGCCGTCTCACACAAGAGAACAAAGAGGCATTCAGCTCCAGGATGAACCTGGAAGCCACAAAGAACAAGCTTGAAAACTTGCTCACTAATAACTTGATCAGGTAATGGAGGTATTTTTGAAATATCCCACGAGGTATATACCTGTTCACTCACGAAGGTGCTCCGCCGGGCTATTATTTATGCGCATTTGTATGGGCAAGCGTTGTGTAGACAACGCGAAGCTTTGCACCTGGAACTAATTAAAATGTTAATAAGATATAATATAATGCTAATGTTTATCTTTCTGGCCGATAGTCACAATTTAAACTTACGTTCTGCTGATTCCTTGCTTCTTACTACGCACTCCCACACTACATCTTTCATGGACAAATCTTTTATTGTTATGGCAGTGAGACTATGGAATTAATTCCCGGTCAATATCAGAAAATCACCCTCAAAAGCTACTTTTAAAAAGTCAGTTCACGATTTTTATTTGAGTAAAATTTCATTGTCAGGCCCGTAATATTATTCTAGTTACATTTGATATAATTTTCCCGCTTTATTAATTTGATTTTTTTGTGAACATTGCTATATACGTTTATTTTACAGCAATTTATATCAAAATTTATAAATATATATTTAGCTATTATTATTATTTACTATCATATTTTATATTACATTATGCATTTATTTATTATATGTAGTTATAGTTATCATAACAACTTATTTCTTTCTTTTTTTTCTCTTCTGTACTTCTTGTAGTTTCCTTTTTGCATACTTAACCTATTTATTCACCCCTTGATGCACATACACCTTCTCAAACACCCTCGCTGGATGACTGGTAGACAATGCCTTAGCATTAAGTCCTCCTTTTGTACATTTTTTTTTGTGCAATAAAGTATAAAATAAATAAAATAAATAATGTTCGAATATAAACATTGTTACAGAGTAGGTAAAACCTGTATTACATTCCCAATAAACATAAGTAGCGGCAAATGCACGTATTTGTAAGTAAAATATTGCGTATGGGGCGGTATAGGTAGGGTTACCGACCCGACCTTTAGTCGCGAGTCAACGCTAGGCAGTAGTAGTTGGTTAGGTAGTAGTACTTGCAAATATACCTACTCAAAATTATGGGGAGGTGCGCTATTGTGAGTGGAAAGATCTGTAGCTCGATTTGGATTTGGACGTATCAGAAAAAATAAACGAAATCAAATAAGCGAACAAACACAATTGACCTTATTTTTGCTAATGCGTATATATCTGCCGTGGAAGCAGTGATGGCTCAGTGGCATTGGCTATGGACTGCCGCGCAGCAGGTCCATGGTTCGAATCCCGCCGCGGGCTTGAATAATAAACTTGAGAATTGCCCACGCTTGAGAAGTTAACAAAGATTATATGTAAGTTTATAATCTAATTCCACAGACGTAAGGACGAGTTAGTCCAAGCCCTTCAAGAGATCTCAGTAGAAGATCGCAAACGTCGACTCGCTAACAGCAAAGCTGACATGACGGCGGCAGATAAACGTATCAAGCAGATCAATAAAGAAATGGAGGAGGTCGAGCGTAAAGTAACGGCGGCCGTCAAGAATGAGAAGAATTTGAAATTGGAGCTTGATAAGTGGAGAAATAAGGTATTCATCTTCACTTGTAACTATATTCAGTGTTTTTTTTTTAATATTGTCATGTTTGCTATAACGCCTGCTCTGCGGATTACATTACAAAAATACGTTACAAAATGTAACGTAAAAAATACGTTACAAAATTACAAATATACCATCCCAATACGATGGTTAAAGAACGATAGGGAATATTTGAGTTATGACGTCATGTCATGTTAGCTCAATTGGTTAGAGCATAGCCCGGCTAAAGGGGTGGATGGACGCGGGTTCGAATCCCGCACATGACTTTAATTTTTCCTATCGTATATTTGTAATTTTGTAATATTTTCAGTGTATTCAAACAATATTTGAGAAGTGTATGGGTTAATTTGACCACTAGTTGTAGATTGGGATTGGTACCGCCCTACTTGACCACTGCTGACGAATAATACATTTAACATTTTGTCAGTCTAGGATATAAGAAACCTACAAGTATGTACCAAATTTCAAAATAATCCATTCAGCTATTGTGCATGAGGAGAAAATATAAAATAATTGTCTACATACTGATACACCTAAAATGTAGCTTTTATAATGTTAGTGACAAGTGCGATAGTTTAAACATCATTTCATTTTTATCTTTAAGATAAACTGTATTGAGTTCTTCAGTAAGTTCGGGTAAAGAAACATGAATCTTGAATGTTGGTAAGCAAGCTGGCCGGAACTAGAATGTTTACTGGCTCTCAAGCACAGCGTTGATATTCTTCATTTAAGGTTGAACTGGCCGGTAACTTTTCCATACAAACGCCGTAGGGTGATCACTCCCTTATTTGAGGTTTTAGGTCCGCAACTAAGCATGATATCGATTTATCTCTTCATTATCTAGGCTTGTCTTGGCACCGATTTGTAAAAAAAATCTTCACATGATAGTTATAAGCCTCGAAACATCCCTGTAATATCACGAATTTTAGCGCATGTTTAGTCGTAAATAAACGACTTATAGAGCATGAAATCCCTAAAATAATTTACATAGAAGCATAGCTCAGTTCATGATCATTTTAGATAACATTTTGGAAAACAAATACATCCAGTAGTATAATCATAATCATCCTAGAGCCAAAGGTCGGCACACATAGTTTTGCGCGCTAGTTTTTCGTTCAAAATATTGGGCATCTCATGTCAATACTTACATTCCGCGGTGAGGAAAGCGGGCGGGCGGGTCTCATGCGCAGCACACTAATATATAATTAACAAAACGCACACTACCAAAAGTCACGTGCACCGCGCCGCGATCTTAGAACATAATATTATAATATTGTAGGAATGCCCTGTTGCTTTTTGGTGTGCACGTATGTATACACTACCAATATGTAGTGCCTATGCCTACTTACGTACTTATATATATATGTATATATATATATATATATATATATATATATATACATATATATATATAAGTACGTAGTAGGTATGTTGGGAGTTGGGGACCGGATTTTCTTTCGCATTTGATTAGTTTGTTCGTGATAGTAAGTGTCGGACGCCATAATCCATATAGATAGGTAAGTACTTGGGTAATATAAATACGTATCTATGTCTAGGTACTCACCTACTCTCACCTAAGTTAGTACCTAGTAGGTATTAGTCAATACGCAGGTCATGATAGCTATGGTGAGTACCTAATCATTTTAGCAACACTTAGATAATATAAAAAGCTGCATTTGGTTAGATATTGTATGGACGTAGGTAGTCCGCATTCTTTTTAGAATATAGTCTAAGCAGTAATATAACTTCGAGAAAGTACCTACCTAACACAAAGTAGTAAAGGGTTAGAATTAGAAGCTCAATGGAAGATACCTACCTATCTACGATATAATTATCATTTATCATATAGGCCTGCCTAGGCACGCAACTGTCAGCGATGTCAAATCGACATTCGCGGGCGCGCATTACATTGCATACCTATACATAGCTATAAGATCACAACAAATAATAAAGTTAGTACTATGTTAGTGTTAGTACTACCTACGTAAATTAGTAGAATAAGTATGTATATTTGTAGTAGGTACTTATACCTAAGGTAGTACGAAAGTTTATATGGTAAACTTAGCGATGATTGTAGGCACTTACCTAATCAAAAATAACCTATGATTAGTTATTGATTTTTATTGGAAATAATTTAAATCAGTTACGGGTAGGTAGAGAATTTTTATTCCAAATGTGTTCTACCAGGATTGGTATATCCATGATGCCATCGTACATTACCACTTAGAGACAGATTTTGAAATCGGTACGACACACTCTCATCTCAAAGCTCGCTAGCCGGGCGAGCATTCGCAAAACAACCTTCCACCATGCGGTGAAGTTCATGCCCGCGGCGGGATTCGACCCATAGACCTGTTGCGCGGCAGTCCATTGCTAAGAGCCATCACTGCTTCCCGTTAAGTGTTTAGTAACAGAATTTCTACTTGAGGGTGGTAGCTAGCCAAGCGAGCATTCGCAAAATGCCCTTCTACCAAGCGGTGAATTTCAAGCCCGCGGCGGGATTCGAACCATAGACCTGCTGCGTGGCAGTCCAAAGCTAATGCCACTGAGCCATCACTGCTTCCCGTGAGGTGCTTTGTGACAGATTTTCTACTTGAGGGTGGTAGCTATCCAGGCGAGCATTCGCAAAATGCTCTTCACCAACGCGGGGAAGCTCAATATCGCGTCTGGATTCGAACCATGGACCTGCTGCGCGGCAGTCACTAGCTAATGCCACTGGCCCATCACTGCTTCCCGTTAGGCGCTTACTGACAGATTTTCTGCTTGAGGATGGTGGCTAGCCAGGCGAACATTCGCAAAATGCCCTATGCCCTTCTACCAAGCGGTGAAGCTCGAGCCCGCAGCGGGATTCGAACCATAAACATGCTGCGAGGCAGTCCATAGCTAATGCCACTGAGTTCACGTTAGTTGCATGGTGACAGATTTTCTACTTGGGTAGCTATCCCGGCGAGCATTCGCAAAATGCTCTTTTTTTATGCCTGATAGGTTAGCCTTTGACCACTATCTCACCTGATGGTAAGTGATGATGTGGTCGAAGATGTTGTTCAGGCTAACCTAGAAGTACTGGCTCTCAAGGACAGCTGCCGGAACACACCGTTAGGTGCTTGGCGACAGATTTTCTACTTGAGGGTGGTAGCTATACAGGCGGGCATTCGCAAAATGCCCTACCACCATGCTATAACGACTGCCATCCTAAGACCACAACCGGGACCAACGGCTTAACGTGCCCTCCGAAGCACGGAAGCGCTCAGTAGTATTGTCCTAGCGGTCACCCATCCAACTCATGACCGCGCGCGACGGTGCTAAACTTTGCTGATCGGTTGAGAACAGCTAAGTAAACTTCGCTACGAACTCTCCACCACGCGGTGAAGCTCAATATCGCGGCGGGATTCAAACTATGGACCTGATGCGCAGCAGTCCATAACCAATGCCACTAAGCCATCACTGCTTCTTTTTAGGTGCTTGGCGACCGATTTTTTACTTGAGGGTAGTAGCTATCCAGGCGGGCATTCGTATAATGCTCTTCTACCACGCGGTGAAGATTAAGCCCGCGACGGGATTCGAACCATGGACCTGCTGCGCGGAAGTCCATAACCTATGCCACTGAGCCGTCACTGCTTTAAAAAATATGTTGTAGTAAAAGCAGTAACTTGCTAATTATGTAATAAATAATTATTGTAGGTAAATATTTACTACATCAATATGAAAAGAACAAACTAATACATATACTATGTACCTACAAATCATTGTACCTACTTACTAAATATTTACCTACTATAGGTGAAATAACATCAGTATGTTATTATAAAACGAACGAAAATTATAACAACAGGTACCTACTGTCCGAACCAAAATGTATTCCTCTGTGAATATATAACATTATTTTATAAGAAATACCTACACACGTCGTGACGTAGCTTGAGACGCTATCTCCGTCCGTCGTCAAACATCGTAATTCGTTCGGCATGGTTCGGCTTTCATTGATATATCGCAAACAAGTGTGCGTAATTAGCGTAGATGCAATACGGGAGTGTGATGCGCGAGCACTATCTTCTTACTACTCATCACGGAGTCTTACCCTTTCCCACAAAGGTATAGGTGAAATAGCATGCTTTGTTGCCTCGCCCGCTGATAAGTTCGAGCCGCCGGCAAGTGCATCCTTAAGGGTAGTAGCTAGCCATGCGGTCATGCAAAGTTCATTACTAGCAATTAATATTACCGTGGCACTATATAAAAACTATCAGTAGTTTTCATACGGGCGTATATGCCTTTTTTTATACTTTATAAAAAACAAATTATATACCCATATTAAAACTACTGATACTTTTAATCGCTTGGCACTGGCGCGATTTTGCAAGCGTAGCAAAGTTGCACAAACGTTCCATTTTATTTCTGAAAACATTTAACATCAACCAACCATGTAAAATTTTAAAGCATTGATAGAAATTTAGTTACGATAAATACATGCCTCGGGAATTCAATTCAAGGGCGCGCTGCCAAACTGAGACAAAGGCACCGCACGTCGACTCTAGTGCCACCACCGCCGACATAGCACTTACGGTGAATCGCGCTATACTCAACAAATAACCTTCGACTTTCTAATTTCTTATCTACTTGAATATAGATCTGGGATATTCTAACCCATGGACTGAATGGTAAATTTTGGGAAAAGAACAATTTCAATTTCACCATGTATATATGGCGACACCACTTTCTTGTTATGAATCCGTATATTTACAGGAAAAAGAAGCCCAAGATAAATTGGAAGAGGACGCCAAAGGGCTAGAGAAAATGGCGTCCAAGGAAGTGTTGCTACAGGAGAAAATACAAGAATCTCTAGACAAGATCGCAGCTCTTGGGACCTTGCCCAACGCACCTGAATTACACTCCAAATATCAGAAATTGTCTTTGAAACAGGTAAAAAGTTCCCTTTTTTCTTTATATATTTATCACAAGCTGAGTTAGCGTCGGTACAAACATTTCTTCTTCAATATCGCTTTATAGCCCCGCATCCTACGACATTCAATACCAATACTGTATATATCTAATACTGTTTTTGTTATGTTTTTATACCTCCTCGTGACGTGCCCATACCATACTAGTATATCACTCTTCAACTTTTTCGTCACTTACAGTAGAATCCGTTTATTATAATTCCGCCTATATTGACCAACCGCTTATTATGAAGTAATAACTCATCTTTTTTTGTTTTTTTTTTATGCCGAATAGTTTAACCTTTGACCACTATCTAACCTGATGGTAGGTGATGATGTGGTCGAAGATGTTATTCAGGCTGACCTAGAATTACTGGCTCTCAAGGACAGCTGCCGGAACACACCGCCAGGTGCCTGGCGACAGACTTTCCAACCGAGGGCGGCCAGCCAGGTGGGCACTCGCAAAATGCCCTACCACCATGCTGTAACGACTGACATTTTAAGACAACAACCGGGACCGACGACTTAACGTGCCCTCCGAAGCACGGAAGCGCTCAGTAGTAATGTCACTAGCGGTCACCCATCCATTTCATGACCGCGGCGGACGTTGCTTAACTTTGCTGATCGATTAAGAACAGCTAAGCAAACATCGCTATGATCGCTTCATAACATCAAAGTATGGTTTCTTTATAAAATTCATTATAACTAAGTCGGTTATAATGACCTCACTTATAGTACATGTCGCTTATTGTGACTTATTTGTAATAAATTGAGTCCTGTTACAGTGACCGACATGATTCCTAACACCTTTGGCAGTGTTCCTCCTGACTATGTTCAGCGCGTGCATGGCTTTTTTGTTTTGAGTCTCAGTGGGTAATAGATAGTTGAAGGTCACGCATTGTTCATTAGTGATTTGTGAAAAAATAACAACTCAACCTCGTCGTAAAGCATTAACGATTGAAGAGAGGTGCAACAATATGCAGATTTTAAAATGGAGAACCCTGCTCACGTCTCGCAAGGGAATTGGGGGTCATTCGACAGTCTCAATGATTTTTTATTTTTTATAATATGCTTTGTATGACGTCCGCTTAGTATGGTGTGTTTGTTATATCCCTGCGATGTCATTATAAACGGATTCCACTGTACTTTGCTTTAAGCTTTGAGCTCCTCTGACAAAACTATAACTGTCCATTATGTCTATTATTGTGAAAAATATAATTGTGTATATACAGGGTTATTGGAAAAATGCTAACAACCTCTTATGGTTGATTTCTGTTGGTCCTAACAAACACAAACATTGAGATGAATGTATTTATAAAACAAACAGTTTTTGGAACGAAGTTCCTTATCGCGCGTTGCGAAAGGGGGCTAGACGGAAAAAATTAAGACCAAAAGTTTTAACGACACTTTTTGCTATAGCTGTAAGCCGTGCGGCGGCGCTCTCTCTCTCTCTCTCTCTCTCTCTCTCTCTCTCTCTCTCTCTCTCTCTCTCTCTCTCTCTCTCTCTCTCTCTCTCTCTCTCTCTCTCTCTCTCTCTCATAGAAATCAAGCCAGTTATTTTCGTTTAAGTTAATATTAATTTTAAATTACATTATAAATGTTAATAAAAAAAAATGTATTACTTCTTAAAAAAAATTACAATTCCTTCACTAATTATTCGAAAGGAACTTAAGGTTCTAAAGGTTCCGTCCGGGTGTCCCTTGACAACTCTCAATTTTTTTATTTTAATTAACACAAAATGTGTTTTTTATGCGTTTTTGGAATAAGCACGAGGAACACCTGATGTTAAGTCTCTTGTGCCTGTCATTTATTATATAATATTTATTGTATACTTTGTTCGATGTAAATATTCAAAACTCTATTCAAAGGAAGCGCGGTGCCGTCCAGTGTTGCCGCGGCGGGCGCTGTTAGCTCGGAGTAGGCATTGTCTTTTATGTACTACGAGACACAAAACTTAAAAGTGTCAGACAGTACTAGAAAATCTTATTGTTTTAGAAGCAGACGTCAACCCTAAGAGGTTGTTAGCATTATACAAATAATCCTGAATAGTTTGCTAAGTCATTTCTTGATAGATTGTACAGTTAGCAATAAAAGTAGCTTAACATACACAAAACACCTGC
Source organism: Plagodis pulveraria (assembly GCA_963890685.1). Classification (NCBI taxonomy): domain Eukaryota; kingdom Metazoa; phylum Arthropoda; class Insecta; order Lepidoptera; family Geometridae; genus Plagodis; species Plagodis pulveraria. The sequence continues at coordinate 8,358,271 of OY982962.1, read as the reverse complement.
ATACTTCTTTACAAATGTACCAGCGACATTTGGCAATAGTGTGTAGGCACTTTTGAAGATTCGACATGTTCATAACGACAGGGTGTACGAGTTACCGACTTGTCGAGATCTAACATCTCAAATGCGGAGTCGACAAGGATTTTTTTTTCTGTCTGATTACTGCTTAACGCTTAACAGTACATGACTGATTTTGATGACGTTTCAACATTCTCTATCTGAACAATAATATATTATTTATATATGGTACAATAGAGATAGAATGAAGGCTTAAAGTGCTTAGAGTACAATTCAATCGACTTCCGATTCGGCCCGTAATTTTTAAGTAATTGCGTATGTCTATTTTTTGTGATGTTTGCCCATGTAAATGTCATTTAATTTCAAGGAGAAATCTTGTGTAATATATGAAGTAATATATGTTTTGTAAACTGTGCTGATATATGAATAATGTCTATATTTATCCATGTGTATTTCAGCTGTTTAAAGAATTGGAAAAGGCAAACCAACACCTGAAGAAATACAACCACGTGAACAAAAAAGCTTTGGACCAATTTATCAGTTTTTCAGAACAGAAAGAGAAGTTGTACAAAAGGAAAGAAGAACTTGATATAGGGTATGTTCAAATATTATTTATTTAAACCCACTAAAACTAAATCCAATATTCTGTTATCTGTGTTGATACAGTACTGTCATCAATAAACTAACCTTGAGAATGGATTTGACGGTCCGGTCAATCTGGCAACTAACAATCTGATAACGAACTCTTTCTAAATTTAAAGTATCATTTTTCATAGTGTTGTGCTTCGATAGTGCTTGTAGTAATTTTATTGCTACTTTTTATTGATGATGAGTTACCCTTTGACCACAATCTAAATCATGGTATAAAATGTTTAACCTGTAATTACTGGCTCTCAAGAACAGCCGCTGGAACACACTGTTGGGTACTTGGCGATAGATTTTCAACTTGTGGGTGGTAGCTACCCAGACGGGCATTTGTATTTGCCCTATCACCATTCGGTGAAGCTCAACCCCGTCTCAAACTTCTACTCGGAAATTCATAGCCACTCCAATGGGCCATGAATGCTTTGTATAAGGATGGAATTTAAACAGATATCATAAAACTTATTCTCACTAATTAATTTTCATTTATAGTTTGGCCTACATAGTTAGTAAAATACATTAACTCTACCTATATGTACATTTTACATTTAGCAATTTTTAAATAATGTACTATAATGTACTGTACAAAGCGTAAGTACCTACCGTTTTTAAACATGTCTATGTACATACTTATTTTTATACCTAAACGTGTAATACTTCTAAGGAAGTCTTATCTTATAAAATATAATAACTAGATCTCATGGATAGGGGCATTGAGAAAGGACTACTAAGAGTAGCAATCGCAACGTGCGCCGGAAAAGCTGACTCGTAGCCTGGAAATTTTGGCTTCGACACTTAAAGCCGATACATTTTAATTTCATCGATGGTAAACAGGCATAAACTGTTTACCATCGAAGAAATTAAAATTTATCGGCTGATAGATGTCTTGTTTATTTTGAATACGAAATATTGTGTTAAAATGCTGCTCTAATTAATTTGTTTTATGTGGATAATTTACCACGATTCTTAAATAGATTCGACGTAGCTAAGAAATCTCGAAACGAATTCACTTTTAGCATAAATCAGCACCGTCTCGCGGAATTTTATGACAATTATTGGCACAAGTTGGACACTATGATTTCTATGATTACCATGTGTATAAATATTTGTTACAAGTAAATTATTATTGAGGTCAGCACTCATCATAACGGCACCGCTCCGACACAACACCATTCACCAGGTGGTAGGTCTCTTCAGAAAGAGCCCGCTTTGGCTGGGTACCACTGCAGTGTCAAATATTCTGCCCCAAATCAGTAGCGTGCAGACAAAGGCGTGTAGGGCACTGTAGCAAGTGAAATTAATAGGCAAATGAGACATTAGAACTAACGTCCCTGATGAACGCAGTGCATTGTCAAGCAAACTAAGATGATACTGCATCTGTAACGGACAGGGGTGACCGCTTACCATCTGGACCTGTCCGTCTCACCATAACATAACAAAGAAAAACAACATGCCTTGCAATTCGAGTCAGGGCTTTGTGTGTAATTGCGTGCTTGCGGCGGCGGGCCATCATCAATTTTATCTTTCCTTTCTAAAATTTTGTGTTTATGAGGTAATGTGTGTAGGCATATATTTTGTAAACGCATTATGTTTATGTGGTAACTAATAAGACATGATGATCACATTTTAGTGTCATATTTTCAATGTGATCGCAATGAATGAGTGACCGTTGAACATATCGTCCATCCAGCCCCTATGAAATGGCTTTGACTATAAAACATAAACTGAATACAATTTAACAAAAACTTTAATAGGTATAATCCTAATAAACACCGTCTATTAGTGTACAAAATTACATTCAAAATGATATAGAATCGCGTTCACTGTTGACTTACTCTAAACAATTTTATACACAATAGGGTTACGTATACCAACAATAATACAATAAGATAGGCCTCTTTGTTTTGATTTCAATATCAGGTTAAAGATATTTATTTCGCATAAGAATACATTCACTTATTGCATGCATGAACAATATGCTTTATTCAAGGGGATTGTTTAAATATGTTGTTGTTGTTGTATTCCAGGGACGTTAACAAGTGCTATTTTTCTCACTACATCGACATTATTCTTATTCTTATTCTATTTGGGGGCGATATGTCCTGCACTGACGTCCCGCTTGGGGTGTATTGTGCATTTCCCCCGCCAGCTTCTACCCAAGCCATCCCAACTCCTTAACGTAGCGGAGAAGGACCTTGGGTCGCTGGCATAGCTGCTCCAGTGACTTGTGTGATGGTGGTGAGGATGTCGTCGATGAGAATGACTCTTGTAGTCCGATTGTAAATCGTATCTGTTCCGTGGCTTCGCAGTGCAACAGTACATGCTCCACGGTCTCATCTTTTAGCATACAGCCTCTACATAGAGGACTGTCTGTTGCTCCAGTTTTATGCAGAAAGTAATTCAGGTTACAATGACCTGTGATAAGGCCTGCTACAATGCGTAGTTCCTCACGCTTTAGTTTCAGCAGGTTGTTTGTCAGCTTCTTATTTAGAGTTGGGAACATGGCCTTTGTTTGTTTACAATCCTCTGTCTTATTCCACAGGTTTTGTTGTTCTCTCTCGGTGTGACGACGTAGTAGTTCCCGTACTTCCATTGCTGATGGCTTGCAGAGGCTCCTTACGTCATCACAAACTTGTTTTTTTGCTCCTTTCTTTGCCAGAGTATCTGCCATGGCGTTACCCGGGCATGCACTATGTCCCTTTGTCCATGTTATCATTATTCTGTATTTTTTTGACAGCCTTTGTAAGGCAGAATGACACTCAGCTATGACTCTAGACCTGGTTACTGGTCTTCTGAGTGCATATATTACAGCCGCACTGTCTGTAGTAAAAAGAAGGAGCTTGTCCTCACGCTCATTTTCTAAACTAGGTGTTATGTTATACATCGACATTATTCCCAAACACACACACCCACACTGATGTTCTTTCTTAGGAAAACGACCGACTTTAATGTTAGGATGCGCCATCAATTTCGCGTAAGATATAAGTGCAGTTTGTGAACATTCACAGTTTTTATTTCTAATATTTTCCACTAGATTATGATGAAATTTGGTATGCGTGCTACCACAGAAACAAGGAATCGAATGAAGTATTGAAAACCAGAAAAGTGGTTATAAAGCTACTGGGATACCCCGCCATACCGGGGAATTTTTGACCATTCCTTTAAACATAATTAGTTTCTATATACATTTCATTCAAGTTCCTAAATACATGATTACTATTCCAATATTTTAATAGCCCAAGTTTAGGTGGAACGCGTTTACGTATTGAATTTTGAATATCTTCAATGATATTAGCATAAACCAAAGTCGACGCTTCATCAGCGTACATAAAGTCGATATGAGTGAATAGTTTGATATAATATTCTTTAATCACTCTCGTTATTTTGGTCTTTAAGATTTCCACGTCAAGTTTGTCAGAAAACCAATCGTTTCCACTGTAAAACAAAACAACCGGTGATGTGACAGCTTTTAAATTGTAATCCGGGGGTGTCGTTTGATTGTATCTTTTTATATTTTCCTCTTTACCGAAATCGTAGCGACAAAATCTTTTCGAGCTTACCAACTGTCCGTAGTGCAAAAACTGTAAAGTGGAAGATCCAGTAGGCATATGCCCCAGTATCACGGGCCACATAGATTCATTTACGTTATTAGGTCCAGCTATGGATATAAAGAAATTGTTGCATCTGATCGGTAAAAACAGGCACAAATACGGTGTTACACTGTTCATGAAGTCTGTACTCGAGGAAAATATGTTAAACCTCTGCATTAAATCATGGACCATGGACGTTGCCGGTGAGAAAATCTGTAGAAGTACATGTTTTGCATTTCCTAAGTATACTTCCGGCGCTAACGCATACATTCGTATTATCTTCTTGTTATATTCGGGCCTCATCGAATTCATTACAAAGAAGCTCGTCGTGCCTTGAGAGAATCCCACGTAGTACAAGGCTTTTCTACCTGTTAAATTAAGGATGTAATCGATCATCGCAGGCAAATCGTACAGCCCGATCTCATCCCAGGTAAAATTCCAGAATTTGGTACTTTTTGCACTTAGAGTTTTGTGTTTCAACGTATGTTTGTTTCCTCTTGCGTTACCTATCCATACGTCGAAGCCTCGATCGGCGAGCATGTACGCCAGTGCTTTGTTCGGGCCGAGGAGTAACCAGCTATCAGAGCTTTCCCATATTCCGTGCATGAGAAATATCACTTTTCCATTGCTGGGCACATATTTCCCGTGCGGTATTCGATGCATTTTCAGAACGTATCCATCTTCGGTGTTTACTGTATGTGTTTGTATGGAGTACCCGTATTTCTCAGCCAGTTTAACGATGTTAAGATAAGCGTCTTCTGCCTGGACAGTGAGTGCGTTTTCTTTGCTAGCACCAGTGATAACACTCATTATACCCGTGAACGTGTTCCAAAAGCCCAACGCATTTGCAGATGTCACCGATATCAAAACCAATAACTGAAGAAGCATATTTGCACAACTGTCCTCTATCCGTTTTAATTACAAAATGAGATTTCGAATTAAGAAATATTGTTCTCAAATAGCGACGTAGGCAAGTCGTAGTCGTCTTAAACATTTTGTAAATTGATTATGTTCTTAACGTGTATCGTTTAGGCTCATTAACACGCTATTAACCTATTCTTAACTAATGTAATCATTGTGCTGAATATATTTTAGCTTGAATATATGGTAAAATAGAGGGGTTTGGTTATCATAAATAGATTTATGAGCCAGTGTTGATTATTGCAATACTGCTATATTATTAGCTAATGTTTTTCGGCATTAATTACATACAAGGTAATTGTAAATCCTTATCAAATTAACCAATTTGTTCTTTCTTATACTTATCGTTGATGGTGCGGCGTACTCACAGCATCAAAAATAGAGTGTTATATGTAGTAGGAAGTCACGTTAGTGTTATCTGTATAATTTGATTTACAAGACTACACGCTCAACAAGTTTTTATCCATTCTCGCCTTACAAATACAACCCTCCTGGAGAATTCTCACGCCTAAACAAAATATAAAAAGCTATTGACACTCGTTACTGATACATTTTTGGGTAAATAATGCCAACCTTGAGACTATATTTAAAGTGTGTCATTCTTTAATTGGCTTACACATTAAGGTTATGTGAGGCTCATGAAAATTATATCAATTAATATTGAATGAGTGCTTTAGTTTCGATTGAATATCATTTAATATCATTAACATAGTGTTGTCAATGTACTCCATATAAAAACGAATATGCTAAGTTTCAGCATAAACAATACACATACGAGCTTCGTATATTTTAACCCCATAATTCGTGCCTCTGGTGAAAATCATAGTACTTAACATCCTTATTTATCACGTAATATAAAAAAAAACATAAACTCTTTTTTGGGCAGTCGTGTAACACATGCATTTCGTGACTTGGGAACTGCACTGTGGCCGTCACCTTGAGCCATACAGTTGTTGAGTCTCTTTTGCCTGTAATTGTACTGGCTTTTAAGGACTGCTGGTGGAACACACTTCTTGGCGACATATTTTCTACTTGAGTTTGGCTTCCTTTTGAGTCTTTAGCTAGGTGCACTGAGAAAACCGACAAAAGGCTTAAATCAAATTTGACCTTTTACCGTTGAATTGTAACTACGTAAGATGAATTCACAACTCTTAAGATGATTTTCACCAATCAATAAAAATTTACCATGTTTTATAATAAACACAACCGTCAAAAACGCCTTCCGTAAAGTATTTTCAGAATTGCAACTTGTTATACGATAATAATTGCAGTATTGACCATAAAATATACCTTACTTTTACGGCGGTTTATATACGGTGATTATCACTATAACGTACGACTTAATCAGCCTTATCAAAAGTCAATATTTAAGTAAGACCACAAAATACACCATAAATGAAGACGAAAAGAAACATTCGCCTTCACTGACCTTGTTTAACGCCTTCTAGTTGGAAGGCGTTTTTGTACGTATTTACGTTTGGTCGGTTTTTCGCCTTATACCATATAAATTGGCCGTCATTAGGGCGCTTTTGACTTTAGATTTTTCTCAGTGTGGGAGGGCACTTTGCGAATGCTCGCCTGGCTGTGCGCAGTGCAGTGAAGTTCAAGCCGGCGATGGGGATTGAACCATGGACCTCACTGCAGTATCTGGTGTGCTATAGTTACTTTAAGAACTTATTAAGTAGCATAATACCACCACGCAAACATCGAAGTGTGTGATAACATGGTCCGGAGTACGAAATTCAGTCCGCCAGATTATTACTAATGGTATAAAGCATATGGCAAAATTATGCGTGTTTACACTCTTCTGCCTTCACCCTGCTACAGACTGTGTTGATGTTGCCATAGAGACCAAATCATTTTAAAAAATCTTTTATATCATCAAGATACAAATCATAACTTTTGTTAGAGGTGAGAAAATCCGCGAGCTGATCGAAACCCTCGAGCACCGCAAGTTGGAAGCGATCCAGTTCACGTTCAAGCAAGTAAGCAAGAACTTCACGGAGGTGTTCAAAAAACTGGTGCCACAGGGGCGAGGCAGTCTCATCATGCGAGTCGCGCAGGACGACGGGACTGAAATTGTTGCCGAAGTGAGTTAATGTAACCATAACTAATAGCTAATTAAATAAGTAGGCATAGCATGAATTATTTCCGAACAAGTTTTATGCAAGCAAGTAATAGTAAATATTGCCACAAACGAAAATGAGGCGAATTACTTAGCATTCCATGGATTTACCGGGTGGGTGCCGGCTCCCTAGCGTTGCAGAGGAAGAGGCCAGAAGGGTCTGGGGCTTGCAACCCAGGAGTAGGGTTAAGGGGCCCCTTTGTAATGCATCAATGCTGCCCTTCATCGCTCGAGCCTCCCCTGCCTAACCAAATTTGGTAAAATCCTACTAATGAAGCCTTGGATACACGTTCTAGGATGGAATGGAAGTTACAAGCAATATTAACATTGTATAACCGTAATTACAAACATTTATTGAGCCAAAAATGTTGTGTGATGAATCTCAAATGCCTAAGCTAGACTTGAGAAAGTTTGTAATATAGACATCACATCAGCGCTCCCCCTAGTAACATCATATTATATGTACCAGTTACAGATTGCATTGAATCAAAGTAAATAACTATCTAGTAATAAAATATGATATTAATGAGAAATGAAACTAATCTACACTAATATTATAAAGAGGAAAGATTTGTATTTTTTGGATTTTTGTATGCAACGAATAAACTTAAAAACTACTGGACCGATTTGGATGAAATTTGGTACGGGAATAGTTTGAGACCCGGGGAGGACATAGGATAGTGTTTATCCAACTGCGTAAAAAGAGGTTATGGGAGGTTAATACGCAGGCGGAGCCGCGGCCGGAAAGCTAGTCACATATATAACAATGGGCAAAATAAAATATTTTATTATAAATTAAGCCTACCTTCTATGTATGGTGTGTGTTTGTGTATGCAATGCATGTGTATGTGGGATGAGGAGTAGATATTATGTAACTACGTTTGAATAGTAAATCTGTTTAAAAAAAATGTGAGAAAGTAGTTCATGGGAGTGTTCAAGAAGGTGTGCAAGGGTGAGAAAGCCTCTTTGTGATCGAATGGCGCAGGACTGAAGTTAATTTATTAAAGTGACCGATTTAACTCGAATATTAGTCTCTAAAAGCGTTGTAAAACTGACAATCAACTATGAAGTTTCGGCAAAGCGTTTTGACGTCGCATTCTGTGTTACTAGATTTAAGAGATTCCATACATTTACACCTAAAACTGTTAGCCACGCTTTCGGATCGCTGTCTGTCTGACAAGGGCTTCGACTGATGGGCATAGGACGAATTATTTACTAACTCCGAAAAGTTTGAGGTAGTGAGCGAGACCTTTTATTTACCTACCAGTGTTCAATGACAGTCAGTTGTAATGTGTAGTAATATAGTTAGGTATTTGCTTGTCGAGATTTGAGTGCGGTGATGTTTCGCCCTAATTTGGCGCTAGATTTAGTGCGCGGTGAGGCAATGTGATGATTGTTTGTTCATATGGAAGTTCCATGTTATTCTGACGGAACAAGCTCGAGGCCCACCTGATTTAAGCGGACTAACGTCTGCCTATAACGCATGCATTTCATCACAAGTCACGAATTTTCACGAGAAAATACTGCACTCGTCAATTTGAGACATAGTTGTTAAGTCTCATGTGCCTGTAATTTCACTGGCTATCAAGGACTGCTGGCGGAACACACCGTTAGGTGGTTGGCGACAGATTTTCTACTTGAGGATGGTAGCTAGCCAGGCGGCAATCGCAAAATGCCCTTCCACCGTGCTAATTATGTATTATTCCACCATGATAATACGGTATGTGGTACCTAAGAAGGTACCACATACCGTTATCAAAAAGGAAGATACTTGAACATACCATTGCTACAATGACATGATGATTAATAACTATAATATTTTACTTCTGGAAAGACCGTGATCATAACTTTTATGGCTATAATAGTATATTTTTATTATTTTTTAAAAAATATCCCAAAAATACGGCGCTTTTTTTTTATGCATGGTAGATTAGCCTTTGACCACTATCTCACCTGATGGTAAGTGATGATGTGGTCGAAGATGTTGTTCAGGCTAACCTAGAATTACTGGCTAACAAGGACAGCTGCCGGAACACACCGTTAGGCGCTTGGCGACAGATTTTCTACTTGAGGGTGGTAGCTAGCTAGGCGGGCATTCGCAAAATGCCCTACCACCATGCTGTAACGACTGCCATCCTAAGACGACAACCGGGACCGACGGCTTAACGTGCCCTCCGAAGCACGGAAACGCTCAGTAGTAATGTCACTAGCGGTCACCCATCCAACTCATGACCGCGCGCGACGTAGCTTAACTTTGCGGATCGGTTGAGAACAGCTAATTAAACTTCGCTACGAGCGCTCCGAATTAAATATTATTTCCCGCCAAAACGCCCCGCTATTGATATGTTAACGACCAAAAAACGTAAATTGCTTCTATGGAAATGGTAAGGCGTTAGTAATGTAACTATAATTGGATTTGTGAGCATTGGAAAGATTACAAAGTACTTCAAATAGAATTTCGATCATACCCAAGTTGTGAATGATAAGAATTTATATATAGTATAAAATTTTTAAAATGCTTATAAGAATTTTAATTGTGTGGTTAGGAAAAAATAACATTCATCTAGTTGTTAATTATAAATTCTATATTTTTAACATACCAGAGGACATTTTTCACATAATCTGAATGTATTATTGAAACAAATACGCTTTTTGATGTTTATATTAGCTTAGTCTCCTACATCGAGCTATCCCGCTGTTCTCTGTGGGTGCTAAAACAATTAGTAATTTTGTGAAACCTAATTGAACGCATTGTTTGTCACGTATAGAAAGATTATTATCAATGATTATCCTATTCTGTGTTATGTTGCGTCGCTTAAAGCAGAGAGAAGGTCTTTTTAGAGGTGCTGTATGTAAGTATTTTGTACAATTTTCTTTTTATTCCACCCGTTCCTGATAGACATGCTCATGATTGATTTGAGTGGAGATTGATTGAAGTTTCTATTGTCAAGGTTAACTTATATAAGATAATATTAAGTGAGTACCTAGAGTTCGAGATAAGAAAGTTCAAAGAAAGGATTGTGTAAATGCTGGCAATTTAAGATAAGTACTTCGTAAGAAATGAAACAGTATGTGACAGTAATAGCTTGAACGAAGATAAAGTAATCGGGAAAGCATTTTTATGACAGCTGTCAAAAATCTGAAATTACGGATTGGGCCTTATATGCAAAGCTCTTTGACTCCCTAAAGACCGGAATGAGTGCACTGAAATCGTTTAAATTACCAGTATTGAAATATGTACCACGCTTTGATTTGTTGTTGAACCTATACAGTGCTATAGACATGACTGATTCTATAGTTGTTTTATAGCTAAATAGCGGCCCGCCTTGGCTTCGCACGGGTCCAGTAGTTTTATGTTTATACGTTACATACAAAAATACAAATCTTTCCTCTTTCTTATATTAGTATAGATCATATCCCCCCGTTCGGGGATCGTGCCCTTGGGGAGCCGGGCTAGAATGTCACCCCCATCTCTATACCCGTGGGTATCGTGTCGTAAGAGGCCACTAAGGGTAACACACCAGAAGATGGGCAGCAGCGCTTTCTGAGGAACTGATATCTCACACTGCGATCCCCAAGACAAGCGTGTTGATTATGGCAAACTCACCCGTAATAGGGGAGGATGTGTTGAGCAGTGGACGATACGGCTGTTTTTTTTTGCCTGATATGGTAGCCTTTGACCGCTATCTCACCTGATGGTAAGTGATGATGTGGCCGAAGATGTTGTTCAGGCTAACCTAGAAGTACTGGCTGTCAATGACAGCTGCCGGAACACACCGTTAGGTGCTTTGGCGACAGATTTTCTACTTGAGGGTGGTAGCTAGCCAGGCGGGTATTTGCAAAATGCCCTACCACCATGCTATGACGACTGCCATCCTAAGACAACAACCGGGACCGACGGCTTAACGTGCCCTCCGAAGCACGGAAACGCTCAGTAGTAATGTCACTAGCGGTCACCCATCCAACTCATGACCGCGGGCGACGTTGCTTAACTTTGCTGATTGGTTGAGAACAGCTAAGTAAACTTCGCTACGAGCGCTCCACATACAAATCTATACTCTTAATAATATAATATAGATCATATCAATCCCCCGAACGGGGGAGGGGTCGTCAGAGGCGAAACCCACACCAAAAGGTGGGCAGCAGTGCTTTCTGAGGAACTGATATCTGCGATTCCCAAGACGCCTGCCCAAGCGTGGGGAAACCGGGGGTCATATTTATATCGGGGGAGGCCGTGTTCAGCAGTGGACGATCCGGCTGATACAGTATATCCCAGTGCATTCTGATTGGAGTTTATATGTATTGTACGTTATATGTTTCAGCGCGCGAATGCCGACCAGTTCACGGGCGTCGGAATAAAGGTGTCGTTCACGGGCGGCGAGGGCGACATGCGCGAGATGAACCAACTGTCGGGCGGACAGAAGTCGCTCGTGGCGCTCGCACTCATCTTCGCCATACAGAAGTGCGACCCCGCCCCTTTCTACCTTTTCGACGAAATTGATCAGGTATGTAAAGGTATTATTCAAGGGAGGATGACATGCGCGAAATAAACAAAATTTTTATTTGGTCTGTTGTGTGCATAGCCCGTGGGGTCCCGTCCTATATTTTCACCCCCATCTCTACCCGTGGGTATCGTATATGGGACTAAGAGTAACATACCAGAAGGTGGGCAGCAGCACTTTCTGAGGAACTGAATATCTCACACTCCTATCCCCAAGCCGGCATGCCAAGCTTAGGGGTTATGGCAAATCCCCCAAATTGGGAGAGGCTGTGTTCAGCAGTAGTCCACTGCTGAACACAGCCTCTCCCAATTTCAAGTGTTCAGCAGTGGACTACCCAGCTGATATAGTACAGTAATGCTTGCATAATGATCGCATTTATAAGATTTCTTCGATATATTTATTTGTACCTAAATCTTCATTAATTCCGCACTGGTTCGATAGTTTTGAACAATGTGTAGATCTCATCCTAACTCATAACATATGGAATTAAAATTGAGATTGATAATTCAGGCAAAATTTTGTGCTATTATAATATCAAGTAGAAAATCTGTCGCCAAGCACCTAACGGTGACTTAACAACTGCATGTCTCAGTGTGACGGGCGCAGCGCAATTCGTTCGGACGAATTTATACATGTTACTAACAATTCACCCACAATATGGATGTAAACGTCTGACATAAAAATATTTTGTTTTTTTTGATTGATTTTGAAATGCATCTGTTATAGGCAGAGGTTAGTCCGCTTAACGTCAAGTGGGCCTCGTGCTTATTCCGTCACAATCAAATAATAAAAAAAATATCCGCGTTGGATACGCGGTAGCGCGTCAGAAACGCCACGTGGCTGAGCCAGAACGATTTCCTGTATTGGAGGGCACGTTAAGATATGACCTGAAGACCTATGATATAGTATAAGGCCCAGTTGTTATCTTATACTCTATCATAGGTCTTCAGGCGGCCTGAGGACTCCAACACTTCGTACGGTGTTTTTTGCAAACGTCGTCCTGGTTAGTTACCACCTTCAGTAGAAAAATATCGACAACACCTCACTTGATAGTAATCACTTACCATCAGATGAGATTATGATCAAAAGCTATCCAATTGGCAATAAAAAAACTAAATCTTCACAATCGCGTGCTAAGCGAAAATCATATTTTACAAATTATTGGACCACAAAAATTCATGCCCCTGGCGGGAATCGAACCCGCGTCCTCCGATTTCGCGCCGGATGCCTAAACCACTCGGCCACCTGGGCACACTCTTTCAAGCCGAAATTTCGTGCTCCAATTGAGTTAAAACTAAATCTTTGTCCTCAGGCGTTGGACGCACAGCACCGTAAGGCCATAGCGAACATGATCCACGAACTGTCGACGTCAGCACAGTTCATCACGACGACGTTCCGGCCAGAGCTGCTGGAACACGCGCACAAGTTCTACGGCGTCAAGTTCCGCAACAAAGTCTCCCACGTAGAGTGCGTCACGCAGGACGAGGCGAGGGACTTCGTAGAGGACAGCGCTACACACGCGTAGACATTCTACTCACCATTTAGGCCGTATTCCACTTGACGCCAATTTCGTTATTTTCGAAAAATTTTACCAAATTTTGTGTCTATGGTTCATATGAAGCATAGTTCATATGGTGTCTATGAAGCAGTGATGGCTCAGTAGCATTGGCTATGGACTGCCGTATAATGGTCCATGGTTCGAATCCCGCCGCGGGCTTGAGCTTCACCGCATGGTGGAATGGCATTTTGCGAATGTCCGCCTGGCTAGCGACCACCCTCAAGTAGAAAATTTGTCGCCAAACACCTAACAGTGTGTTACGGCAGCAGTCCTTGAGAGCCAGTAAAATTAAAGGCACTTGAGACCTACCAACTGCACGTCTCAGTGTGACGGGCACATTGCAATTCGTCGTTGACGAAATGCATCTGTTATAAGCAGAGATTAGTCCACTTAACATCAGGTGGGCCTCGTTGCCATCACAATAATATTTTTAAAAAAGTATTAAATGTAGAACCATAGACGCAAAATGTGGTCAAAATTATCGAAAATATCGAAATTTGCGTTAAGTGGAATACGCCCTTACTCACTTAATCCAGTCAATTTAGACATCCAAGGTTAAAAAAAATCACACTAGGCTAAAAATTGGCAGGATTGTTCAAAACACTATTATAAATGAAATGTGAAAAATCCTCATCGATCCGACTCCTGGAACAAGCTAAAACACAAGCCGAGTGTGAATTTTTGTAACATCACCCCTATTATTTGGTCTAGTTTGACCGGACTAACTATAGACAATACTATCTGACCACTGCTAGCGCAATCGAATTTATTGTTTTAATTCTTATTGACACTACTCGCACCTGCTTACTCGTAGAGCTATACATTCTTAAACTGTTCTATCCAAACTAAGAACATCGATTATGTGACAAAGATGTTTAGCTATCAATACTTGGTATGAAATTACTTTTTTGTTTGACTTTATTACCAAAGCACTACAAAGTACAGCTACTTTCACGAAAACATTTCGGAAATCTAATTGCCATGTATCGTATATCTCATATTATTATACTATCAATGTATTTATTGCATAAATTGCACAGAAAAGTTAATGCACTACTTTTTTTTTCTGATTATTACTTTACATGTGAATAGTGGTCACGTCAACGGTTAGAGCAGAAGTCAAAAGTTCTTTCTTCTTCTTCTTCTTCATAAATGGCTCTTATCGTTGCTTTGACGATATACTGCCAATGTCTTGTCTGTGTGGCCAAGAGTTCTTTGTAACGTACAATTGTCAAGATGTGAATAAATTTATAATTTTGGACGTTGTCTGTCACAAATCGACTGACATAAAGTTGTATAATTTGACTTCTGATAGCTATTAAATATTAAGACATGTCTACAAAATATACACGTTCATGGCACCTGCCCACGACTTAACGCGTTAAATTGTAACGGGTGATGGATTCTTTTAAACATCTCTAAGAGAATAGTTATGTTTTTAATGTATTTCGAAATATTTATATCGCTGAACCTGCCCGGCTAGCATGCCCACCGCGAGTAAATTTTATCTACTCTTAATCTCGTGTAAATAGACATATCGCGCTATGTCTACGAGTTCTAACATGGCAGAGCAAATAACTCGTCCGTGTTTACTTCTAATCTGGGCTAACTGTGGCAACTTGTCGACCAAAACTAGGCGCTAAATAGGCGCGCCTTGTGATCAAAAATATTTCATCGTACATAAAAGTATGGTAGTATAAATTCTATTACAGCTTATTTCCTAAAACTGTTCGCAATTAAATCAACAAATAGCGTAATGGAGAATCGTCCATAGATAATCTCAATGATCGGATCTTTATGTGGTGCGGCCGCTGCTGTCTTCCGCCACTTGTCTACGAACGAGAAAATACTCGTGTCATGCGTGACATATTTCTTATTTGCACATGCTAGCTAGGTTGGTATTTTAGTTTTTTTTTATAATCGTTTTATTTATTATTATAATAATTTGGCGCTACAACGCTTGATGAAATAATGATGGTTATTTTGTATCACTAAGACAATTAACCGAATATGCTTGCGGGAGATACTTCGTATGTCTTTTCTTTCAGAGTTTTGTTTTGTTCTGTCACTGTCAGCCATTCGAGCTACTTGTACTTCTCGAAGAGTAGTTATATTATTTGGTACAATATAGGACCATGTGTGGACCATCCTACTAATGAATGTATTTTTTTTATTAATTCATTTAGTGTTGTTATTTTTACTGTAGAAGACATGTACACTTAATATAGACTGTTTTTGTCGACAATGACGACTACTTTTTGTTTCAGACAGACTTAAAAAAACATATTTTTTCGTACACGAATATATTTTCTTTGAGATATTGTGTTTTTAATTAATGATTTTGACGTCGTATTTATTGTTCACTTATGCTATTACTATATAATGTATGCAATAAAATACGAAAAAAGGTAACATCTCTCTTTCTTTGATTTGGTTAACAGCTATTTACTTTCATTTATAGACCGTGATTCTGAAAAAGATGCTTACGTTACGTCAATTTCCACTCAATTCCAATAATATAGACTAGCATATCATTTTATTGACTTCAGCTCTTTGATTTCATAATTTATACTTTCTGATCCTTACCTTAAAAAGCCTATAATACATTTTAAATCAATTTGTTTTTAATAAATAATTAACTGATATGTGCCTTATCCAGATCTATAAATATATCTTAGAAAGAGTAAAAGCTTTTTTGGGGGACAAAGATACAATTTGATAATAAGCTACTCCATGCATTTCTCTAATACTTCCATGAGAATTTGGAAGCTTACATATAATTTACTCGTGTTTAGATTAATGAATTCCAGTTGATTATTTTAATGTAGTATTAGTTTTAAGTTTAAGGTGTATATTGTTAAAATTTTATGCAAACAGATTTTTAGGGTTAAAATAAATGATTTCATATAACTTGGTTGTTTTAAACATGCGGTCACTTCGATGGAACTAGCTGCAAAAAGTCACCTGCAAATCACTTTGTACTTATCTCAAGTAATTTTGTTGTGTTGCTGTTTGTGTACTCTGAAACTTATTGAGAACTGATGATTTATTAAACAAACGCATTTTTCAATGGCTGGGCACCAATGTTTATTAAATTATTCTGTACATTTTATGAAGAGTCAGAAATCTTTTTACTGCCGTACGTCCCCATAGACAATGTACCGGGACTTGTTGGTTATTGTATATATAAAGAGATTCCTGGGTGTCGATATATTTGAGCAGTCCACGTCAACAAGTCTCCAGAAAGATGCCTGCTCTAAAGTGTGCCTGACTATTATTGATTGTGATTAAAAAACCCAAGAAGGGACTTCCCGGTATTAATACCATCCCGCCTTGGCACCTCTAGTGCAAATAGATCCTACAGGACGTGCCTTCTCAGGTGTGAATGTCTCCAGCTTACTCAATCGAAATTTCTTAATTCTGAATAAGCCAATATTTAGAGCATATTTTGTGCAATTATGAATACCAACTCAAAATTTAGGTGCCAAATAAACTTCGACGCTACGTGTGATTATTAGTGTGTTAGCTGACGTTATGATCTCCAGCTGACACATGCTGTATATACGAAACGGCTGAAGATGTGGTTATATACTATAGCCAGGGATTTAGAGCATAATTTGTGCCAATGGCACAAAAAAAATTGAACGTCATACTTGAAAGCTGTAGTAGTTATGACTCGATTTTAACGTGTAAGCTGGAGACCACGTGTCTACAGCTACTCATCTGTATCTTCTGAACGAATGGACCTACGACTTTGTTTAATATGTCAAAATTTAGAGCCAAATTTGTGCCAAAGGCACTAAAATTTTCAAGTCTCTGGCTATTAAGGTTTTGGAGATACAAGCTCAAATCAACGTGTAAGCTGGGGACACATGTCCCCAGCTAGCACATGCTGGACAGCTCAAACGGGAAAGCCTAGAATACTGTTTAATGGCTTAAAATGTAGGGTAGAATTTGTGCCATCGGCACCAACATTTTCAATACAATAGGCCCCATAGTTTTTGTGTAACAAGCAAAATCAATTCTTCCCGCCAAAAAAATTAAATATTTGGACAAAAACATTTCTAAGCGCGGCGTTGCCGTCCCGTTGCCTGTAGCTGCAATCTATCTTGAACCTTATTCCTATTGCGTTTGAACTTACTTTTTGCTTTCACGTTATGAATAGGTGGAAGAAGTTACAAAAAAACAGTAGGTGTATAGACTAGGAGTGAGTAAGTACAAAATGTACTGGTATTTTTTCTCTCAGTATGTTAACTTATATACCTAATCCTATATATAAGATCTGTATAAGACCCTCGATGAACGAGATAATGCACTGGAAACTAATCCACGCATGTACAGAACGTGATGATCACATACCTATTAGGTAGGCACTGTAATTTTATAACTGTAAAGAGATATTATCAGTTTATCACACACCTAAACGCGTAGAAAGCTTTTGACTTAAAAGTATTAGCGTGTAATACTTTAGTACCTATTACTAGAGAATGTAAAGATAAGTTACCAACTACACAGCTTAGTTCGGCCAGTGTGACGTAGTCAAAAAGGTAAGCTAAATATTCGCTATGTGCGCTGCATACTTACATAAGTAGGTACGTCGGTTGTACATACGTAGTATTATTATATGTTCTATGCCAACTCCCTACCTACATAAAACGTCTATGATTATGTAAAAACTATACATAATAATATCTCTATTTTGTGGTTTGTAGGGATTTGGAATTGAAATAAAAGTATCGATACCGTTGCGTTTCAAAGCATCGCTGTGGTATCGATATTGGAACAAATGTTTCGAAGTACTCCAGTATCGAGTACTTTTAAACGAATACAATGAGAGTTTTTATTTTATTTATTTTTATGTTATTGTGTCGGGACAAGCTCGAGGCCCCCCTAATGTTAAGCGGACTGACCTCTGCCTATAACAGATGCATTTCATCACAATTTACGAATTGCCCTGCCCCCGTCTCTTGAGACAGCTCTCATGTGTGCCTGTAATTTCACTGGCTTTCAAGGACTGCTGCCTTGCCAGATATCATTTATCATTCTTGATTGCCAAACCTTTTATTTTGTTTTAGAAAACAAAGTTCTTGTTGAAATCCCCTTTATAATTTAACTTTTTTCTTACGTATAATTTATGGGCAGAACCATATCTCTTAATATAGATATTTTGCAAAAAATATTTTTTATGCAAAACAAGTCTTTCCAAATAATTTATTTTAGTTTTTATATATAAGCGATATATTATGTTATTCTATATATGTATTAAAATGTGAATAATTACATTGACTCGGGTAACTACAAAAAACGTATTTTGTGTCCGAAATTCAAGTAAATAAAACTATAAATCTATTTGAACTATTTTATTCAAAACTCCTTAATAGTGTTACAACGCTCTACTGGATTATTATAAAAATTAATTGTCATTACCGGCAGCTGTCCTTGAGAGTCTAGGTTAGCCTGAACAACATCTTCAGCCGCATCATCACTTTGCACGCACGGCTAGCGACCACCATCAAGTAGAAATTCTGTCGCCACCTTACGGTGTGTTCCGGCAGCTGTCCTTGGAAGCCAGTACTTCTAGGATAAGCCTGTTAACACCTTCGACCACATCATCACTTAACATCAGGTGAGATTTTGGTCAAAGGCTCCATTATGCCAAACTCGTCTGTCAATATAAAACTTTTTGGAGTTTTGAGTCTAGATTCATATTTGACATAGTGAAGTTCGAGTCTAAACTCGAACTCGTCTCTGAATGTCAACTTAGAAGTGGTGATTTTAGGCTCGTTTTATTATTGAACATATTTTTTTCGGGTATTGTTCCATCGCTCTATATTTATAGGCGGTGCGCGCGTAATAATCACGATTTCAATGCCTACGAATTCCGGAAAGCGTCACATTTCAATCAAATAACATTAAAATGAATACTCTCTGCTACTAGCCTATGCCCCAACTGCTTTCATTTGCTATAAAAGAGAAAAGTGATTCCAACGCTATAGAAATAAAGTTCAAAACAGATTGCAGCTACAGTGAACGGGATCGCAACGCCGCGTTCAGTAATGGTTTTAACCAAATATTTAAATTTTTTGGCGGGATAAAATTTTTTTGCTTGTTACACAAAAACTATGGGGCCTATTGTATTGAAAATGTTGGTGCCGATGGCACAAATTCTACCCTACATTTTAAGCCATTAAACAGTATTCTAGGCTTTCCCGTTTGAGCTGTCCAGCATGTGCTAGCTGGGGACATGTGTCCCCAGGGACATGTGTCCCCAGCTTACACGTTGAAGTCAAAGTCAATCTGTTAAAGTGTTCTCAACATATTTTTACTTTGTTACATGTTGAGTCCAATTAGAATTAGAGGCCCAAAATTTAAAATAACTGAATTACGCGTTTAGGATCCCCCATTACAGATATCAAAATGAAAATTAGTAGAGAACATCTATAGTTGCATGCAGCGGATTAATGATTGACCACATTTAAAAAATATAAACCATATTGTTGCTATTTGAAATTATCTTTAAAAGTGCGAGTGAGAGGGCTGCATAATGTAAAAGGCCTCTTAAACTAAATATCGATTAATTATTATAATGTTAATCATCTTTTATAATATTTGTAAATTTTTTGATAAGTTTATCTTTTTATTTGTATTTGTACATATTAACGCAATGTCCATTATTATTATTTGCTAATGATGCACAGATATAAATTAGATTTGAGCCCCTAGGATAGCTGTTCGAATATTGGCAAAAACCATTTTCAATCCATTTCAATTCACTTAAAAACTAAGCACTGGACCGATGTTTCATAATTACGTTCGGTTTTTCTCGTCTACAGGTCGCGTTTCTTAACTGATTCTCGTAATTTTGTGATTTGATGTGATAAGTGAAAAGAACTTAAAAAAATCGTATAACTGCAACAACGAAATATTTTGAAAAATGTTACGTAACTTTTTTGTTAAGAGGATGCAACTTTTTTGAGGGCGAAGCCGACGCGAAGGTCGAAGCCGCCGCCGACGCCGATGCCGACACTGACGCCGATGCTGAGACCGACGTGTACGCCGACGTTGAGGCCAACGCCAAAGACGACGTCGACGCCGATTCCAAATTCGACGCAGACGCCGACACCGACACCGACGCTGACGTCGAGGCCATTGCCGGCGCCGACGCCGATGCCGACACCGACGCTGAGGCCGACACCAACACCGACGCTGACGTCGGTCCAACGCCGACGCCGACGCCGCCGCCAACGCCGATGCCGACACCGACGCTGGCGCCGTCACCAACACCGACAATGACGTCGGTCCAACGCCGACGTCGAGGCCAACGCAGACGCCAACGCAGACGCCAACGCCGACGCCGCCGCCGACGCCGATGCCGACACCGACGCTAGCGCCTACACCAACACCGAAGCTGACGTCGGTCGACGTCGAAGCCAACGCCGACGCCGACGCCGCCGATCTAACGCCGACGTTGAGGCCAACGCCGACGCCGACACCAACACCGACGCTGACGTCGGTCTAACGCCGACGTTGAGGCCAACGCCGACGCCGACGCCGCCGCCGACGCCGATGCCGACACCGACGCTGTCGCCGACACCAACACCGACGCTGACGTCGGTCTAACGCCGACGTTGAGGCCAACGCCGACGCTGACGCCACCGCCGACGCCGATGCCGACACCGACGCGACGTGGAAGATATTTTCTTGTACCCCTTTCTACTTGATTTTTGTACATTGTCTTCTTCACGATGTTGTAGGTAGGTTGAAATGAGGGCAAGATCATACAGCATTGCATTTGGCTGCATAAATAACAAAAATGTTCGAATGTGGGAGATCGTTTAAATATTGTAAACACCACTGAAAAGTGTGATTTTTTTTTCAATTACGGCTTCGTCTTCTGAAAAGTATAAAAGGACATGTATTTTCACATGTTATTGGACCTTGTAAATAATATGAGATCAGAGTTTTTTTTATCAGGTACTTCAACAAACTTGTTGAAGTACCTGATAAAAAAACAAATAAATTTCATGTTTTTAGTGTAAAAAGTCCGTTTTATGTGAACTTTCAATCAAAACAGATTTTTATTGTAAAGGTGTTTTTTTTATGTTATTGTGACGGATCAAGCAAGAGACCTACCTGATGTTTAGCGGACTAACTTCTGCCTATAACACATGCGTTTTGTCACAAGTCACGAATTGCACTGCGCCCGTCACCATGAGACATAGTTGTTAAGTCTCATATGCCTTTAATTTCACTGGCTCTCAAGGACTGCTCCGGAACACACCGTTAGGTGCTTGGCGACAGATTTTCTACTTGAGGGTGGTCGCTAGCCAGGCGGGCATTCGCAGAATGCCCTTCCACTATGCGGTGAAGCTCAAGCCCGTGGCGGGATTCGAACCATGGACCTGCGGCACTGCAGTTCATAGCCAATGCCACGGAGCTACTTTTACTTATTTACCAAACATTTGAAGCCCCACCAGACGTTGGGCAACAAGTGCTGAATGCACTTTACTTTAGGCAAAATGCGTACGCGCACGCGCCATGTGAAGAGTGACCGACTAGCTTAAAAACACCACTTTGGTACAAAGTTACTTGTGGGGTATGTCAGTAAAAGTGGTAGAGTCTATAATTTACATTATTGCACCATATTTAGAAACAATATTCAATCTTTGTGTCGATAATGGAAACTTCCCCGATTTAATGAAACAAAGTAAAATCACTCCAATTTTAAAGTCGGGGTCTACATCTGACCCTTGCAATTATAGACCTATTTCCATCTTACCTGTTCTGAGTATAGTATTCGAAAAAATTATGCTCAAACAACTACTATGTATCCCATTTTAACAAGCATAATTTATTAAATGAGAATCAGTTTGGTTTCACCAAGAGCAAATCCATAACAGATGCAGGTGTTCAATTGATGTCGCATATACTGGAAGCCTGGGAGAGTTCACATGATGCTATTGGCGTATTTTGTGATCTTTCCAAGGCATTCGACTGTGTAGAGCACTGCACTCTGATTCGTAAACTTTACCACTATGGTATACGTGGAAAAGCTCTGAATCTTATAGAGCCATATCTGTCAGACAGGCTACAGAGGGTTGGAATAAGTGGCAATACTTCTTCTCGGGTCATTGGTAAAAATGGGAGTACCCCAGGGATCAATTCTGGGACCTTTTCTGTTTCTAACATATATTAATGATCTGCCTTGCATGGTCAAAGATTTCTGCGATATTGTTTTATTCGCAGATGATACCTCTCTGATTTTTAAAGTAGATAGGAAAGACAGTGAACTGACGCATGTAAATAATGTATTATCTAAGATTTGTAAATGGTTCGTCGCTAATAATCTTCTCCTTAATTCAAAAAAGACGAAATGTTTAAAGTTTTCTTTACCAAATGTTCCTTATGTTGAACCAAACATAAAGCTTGGCCCAGATAAACTCCCTATTGACAAAGCGACAGTATTCCTGGGAATCAAAATGGATTCCACTTTACAATGGGATCCACATATACATGATCTCTCCGGAAGACTTAGTTCTGCTGCATATGCAGTTCTTAGGATAAGACAGTTAACAGACGTAGCTACTGCTCGCCTAGTTTATTTCGCGTACTTCCACAGTATTATGTCGTATGGTGTATTGCTGTGGGGAACTGCTGCTGAGATAGAGACAATCTTTATCATACAAAAGCGTGCAATTCGAGCCATATATAAAATGGGTCCTAGGGAATCTGTGAGGGATCAGCTGCAGCTGTCCTTGAGAGTCTAGGTTAGCCTGAACAACATCTTCAGCCGCATCATCACTTCGGTACCATCAGGTGAGACAGTTGTCAATCAGCCATAATTATATAAATTGAAGCCGTGATGGCTCAGTGGCATTGACTGCCAAGCAGCAGGTCCATGGTTCCAATCCCGCCGCGGCTTGAGCTCCACCGCATGTTGGAAGGGCATTTTGCGAATGCCCGCCTGGCTAGCGACCACCATCAAGTAGAAATTCTGTCGCCACCTTACGGTGTGTTCCGGCAGCTGTCCTTGGAAGCCAGTACTTCTAGGATAAGCCTGTTAACACCTTCGACCACATCATCACTTAACATCAGGTGAGATTTTGGTCAAAGGCTCCATTATGCCAAACTCGTCTGTGAATACAAAACTTTTTGTAGTTTTGAGTCTAGATTCATATTTGACATAATGAAGTTCGAGTCTAAACTCGAACTCGTCTCTGAATGTCAACTTAGAAGTGGTGATTTTAGGCTCGTTTTATTATTGAACATATTTTTTTTTCGGGTATTGTTCCATCGCTCTATATTTATAGGCGGTGCGCGCGTAATAATCACGATTTCAATGCCTACGAATTCCGGAAAGCGTCACATTTCAATCAGATAACATTAAAATGAATACTCTCTGCTACTAGCCTATGCCCCAACTGCTTTCATTTGCTATAAAAGAGAAAAGTGATTCCAACGCTATAGAAATAAAGTTCAAAACAGATTGCAGCTACAGTGAACGGGATGGCAACGCCGCGTTCAGTAATGTTTTTAACCAAATATTTAAATTTTTTGGCGGGATTAAATGTTTTTGCTTGTTACACAAAAACTATGGGGCCTATTGTATTGAAAATGTTGGTGCCGATGGCACAAATTCTACCCTACATTTTAAGCCATTAAACAGTATTCTAGGCTTTCCCGTTTGAGCTGTCCAGCATGTGCTAGCTGGGGACATGTGTCCCCAGCTTACACGTTGATTTGAGCTTGTATCTCCAAAACCTTAATAGCCAGAGACTTGAAAATTTTAGTGCCTTTGGCACAAATTTGGCTCTAAATTTTGACATATTAAACAAAGTCGTAGGTCCATTCGTTCAGAAGATACAGATGAGTAGCTGTAGACACGAGGTCTCCAGCTTACACGTTAAAATCGAGTCATAACTACTACAGCTTTCAAGTATGACGTTCAAATTTTTTTGTGCCATTGGCACAAATTATGCTCTAAATCCCTGGATAAAGTATATAACCACATCTTCAGCCGTTTCGTATATACAGCATGTGTCAGCTGGAGACCATAACGTCAGCTAACACACTAATAATCACGCGTAGCGTCGAAGTTTATTTGGCACCTAAATTTTGAGTTGGTATTCATAATTGCACAAAATATGCTCTAAATATTGGCATATTCAGAATCAAGAAATTTCGATTGAGTAAGCTGGAGACATTCACACCCTTCTCAGCTCTGTGATGCATAGTCTGTCCCGTTACACAATCAGGTCACCTCACCAGGCACATGATCAATTATTTTATGAATTTTTCCCTTCTATTCATTCCTGGACGCTAAAATCGCTATTTCACAACCACTCCTCGTTCCTTAAGTTTTATAGTAAACTCAGAAAGATCTCACTTGATGACCATCACCGTTCAAAAGCATCGTTGACTTGTGCGTCACCGTGGATTCGTGCCAACTAACAACTAGGTACTCTTGCTGATACTGTAATTGGGCGTTTCCACATTTGCAAGGTTCAGCGGGAGGTGCCAAATGATCAATTTGCACTGCTGCAATAGAACAACACTGCGACAACTGATCTTGCTGATATTATAAGTGGGCGTTTCTTGTAAGGTTCAGCGGGAGCTTGAACACCAGTGTATATAATTATTTACCATTATACCGGCTAGCACTCACGGTGTTTGTTCGTAATCTTCGACCGGTGATCGAGCAGTAAAGATGCTCATCCTCAAGGAATGCGGGCAGCTTCGAGGGCTGCTAGACGCCCGCTGCACTCATTCGCACCGCATTCCTTGAGAATAGCATCTTTACTGCTCGAACACCGGTCGGAGATTACGACCAAACACCGTGAGTGCTAGCCGGTATAATAGTTTATAATTATGTCAACTCACGTTAGTTTTTATGAAAACCAGTGTATATATTCTGCCTAGGGCATCTGTAAGGCCTTCAAACCTGTCTAGCCATACACGGTGTGCCCTGCATGGAAGTTTCTCCTCTTTGCGACGCGTTCCACTTGTTACCTTGGCATTTCCACGTACCTACAACAGTGTTTAGGCAGTGTTCTTCCTGGCAGAAGCGAAAAAATGCAGTGGTAGTTTGCAGTGTCACTACTCGATCGCGCAGGCTGCCTCCGTGAAATATACTCTTTTTTTTTTTTTTTTATGTTATTGTGTCGGAACAAGCACGAGGCCCACCTGATGTTAAGGGGTTCCTCTGCCTATAACAGACGCATTTCATCACAAGTGACGAACTGCACTGCGCCCATCACCTTGAGACATACTTGTTCAGTCTCATTTTTGCCTGTAATTTCACTGGCTCTCAAGGACTACTGCCGGAACACACCGTTAGGTGCTTGGCGACAGATTTTCTACTTGAGGGTGGTCGCTAGCCAGGCGGGCATTCGCAAAATGCCCTTCCACCATGCGGTGAAGCTCAAGCCCGTGGCGGGATTCGAACCATGGACCTGCTGCGCGGCAGTCCATAGCCAATCTCACTGAGCTATCACTGCTTCAAAACCTGTTGGAATAAATGACCGGTGTATATAATCTGAAATTAACTAAGCTCATTTAGAAAGTCGAATATACACACACTAAAATTAAATAGCTATATTGGTATGAACTAACAAATTTATTGTACGCAGATTGAAAAGAAACAACGAGATGTAAAATGATATCTTTATTTACAAACCAGATGCTTTCCAAACATCATAAAATATCTTTCATATTGTCCATCAATAAAATACTATTGCTTCCAGAGCCTTAATCTAATGCTTTATTATTTTGATCAAATACTGCCCCAAACAGCAATTTCATGAGCCAAAAACTTAATGTCAATTTTATGACAATACTTATTGAAATTAATAAACACAAACAATTGTAAAATAATTTTACCAAAGTAAGTGCCCGCCGACTAATATTCTATAAATGGCTATCAATTTCCATTCTGCACAACTAGTTAGTCCTTTCAGATTGGTAAGCGCTTGTATGGCGGCCATTTGAAACTAGTTATTACGTTCGTCTCCGGTTTCTTAATCGGATATGCTGTGTAAACTAATTGTATGTGATGACCCTAATTTCTGATTAATAACATGAATTGATTATTATTTAGTCTTAGATACGAGTAGATAGTATATACTTGGAGTATATAACCTGCTTAATACTGTGAGACTTCCAAAATTTGCAAAAATACAAATAAGCAATAACAATTAAGTACGACTTGTATAAACTTATTTGTATACTCTTAAATTATATTGACGCTAGAAGTTTGTGGAAGTGACATTTCCTCTACGTAATCATTATGTGATTTAAGAGAATAATTACTAAGGTAGGTACTCTAATTTTATTATATATATTGATATGTCTAACGAGCAATTATAGAATTTAATTAATTTTGAAGTATTGCTTTCGGAGAATTATATAATTTTCACAGTTTTAATTGTGAATAGTATGAACAACATTTTCTGTGACAAATTCGTAATATCATTATAATAAGATTATAAAAATCTAAAATCACAATCACACAAGATAAAAAGAACTCGTCACACGAAGTCAAAGGCACCTCACATCGGAACGTCACATATATACATCATATTCTAGCTTAAGTTTAAGATATAAAATACGTAATTCTGTTATGCACTTCAAACTCAACTAAAATACAAAAGTTCTTATTTTGTTTGTGCTAAAGTCCAATTTGGTACATTTGAAAATGATAATGAAAAATTAAATTAATTCTGTGTATTTTGCAGGTAGTTTTAAGGATCTTGACTTACAATTGAATATATTCAATACCTAAAGGTAAGCATTTAAATTTAAGGGTTATCGTTCTTTTATGTTATACCAATTTGCTTTTTAACGTGATTAGAATAAGAACTTTCGTTGTAACTTAAATTTAGTTTGTGGTGGATTGCAGAATTACGATCAATGTCTCCTGGTTTTTAATCCAACAACAATACTCAAATATACGACAGGAGTCTTTGATATATTACGCCAATCATGAAACAAAAATGTTATTAACAATAAGTTAAAGGAATTTGCTGTGTAAGTACTTTACTAAATCATCACTGTTGTTCCTCGTTCAACTTTTCGATTCAACCAAGAGAAAAATACCCTTTTGTTCTAATAGTTGTACATTACAATTTCATCATAATTGATTATCGTTTGAAAACCAAAATTAGTTGCAAAATATTCTTCAGAAATTAAAATTAACCATACAATTTCATCCATGGGGATAGATTAGTCGGAAGTTTAATAACTGTACCTAACGAGAAGATATTTCATTAAAACGTGAATAATATTTCATCAAGGAATTCAATAGTAAAATCTCACCCTTGCATAATATCTAAATTACTTAAGTAAATATGTATAAACTAGTGTTCCCACAAAATCCAAGTCTCCAAGAGTTCATACAAAATCTTTAGTTTGTTCTATTGAAATACATTTGGTCTTGAGAACAGATATAGATCAATGCTATAAACTCCTCAGTGGAAGAGCATATGGAGAGTTCCAGTCCCTAAGAAAGACATCTTGCAGATCTTTCCTTATATCCCTGGTAGAGTTTCCATAATAGACGCCATCGTCTTCGAAGACGAAAGCCACGCCGCCCGTGTCGGTGAAGTAATCTGCAGACCAGTTGGAAGTGCCGATGTAGGCGGTTCGGTCCGTGACCATGTATTTGTTGTGGTTGACTCTCGCGTACGGGATCTTCGCTTGCTCCGGAGTTGATGGAACGATGAAACGTTTCTGTAAATCATTAAAAAGAAATTTAAATACTAATTTAATCCTCTTGACTGGTTACGAAGTGCTGTATGTAATACTTTAAAAACATATTTGATAGAAAAAATCATCGACTTGCAATAAATATTATAAATGTGAAAGATTGTGTGTGTGTGTTTGTTAAGGGTCTTACAGCCCCCAAATTATCAACTCTCTGCCAGCCAGTACTAAAATCAACCAACGCAACGTAGAAATAAGGCTCATATCAGCGCACTATGCACCATGTGACTGTTACGGTATATCTCTTCCATCCTTGGGTCCATCCCTTGGAAATGCAAGAAAATTTGAGAAAATAATACTATTCACATGGTCGCCGTTCTTCGATTTCTAAATATGCTTCGATTAAAACATTGCAGGCCCACAGGCAGTCCAACCAAATGCTCGAACCAGTTGGGAGCGTGTCCTGCAAGCTGGCAGCATTGCTCCGTTGGATTGCATTCTGATCAAGCGTTGCGTCTACCAAGCGCTCTAACATAGTAGAAAGAGTGGGAAGTAAGTTATCTTCATACAAACGCACCTCGCGCGGCTTATATGTGTGCGCCATTGTATCTATGTGTCCCGCACGCACACTAACAAAATCTCGACCCGTTTCTCAGTGCGCCAGCCGGGACTAACACCGCATAAAGATTGAGTGTCACGGCTTTTAGGCAAGTCTAAATAAATTAAAAATGTGTGATAACCGCAGGAGAACTTATTGCTGTGTGTTTGGCTGTTTAAACAATTCATCTATTTCAGAGTTGTCTCTGTTCAGATTACCTACTGAACAGGAAAAGTAAGCAAGTCACTTATTAGGTATAGTATACCTATATTTTTTACTTTGGTGATGAGTGAGATACCTATAGATTGTATTAGGTAGTTTTCTATCAGACAGATGAAGTAGGCAGGCCTACTTTCCCACTAGAATGTATTACCTAGGTATTTTTGATCTGTCAATTGATAAGGCGCTATTGCTTTGTTTACGTTTAGTCGTGCCGATTTCTCAGTATTGTAGGTAGGTATAGTAACTAAATACTTACAGTTATAAAATCGTAATTGGGAATCAGATAAATAGAGCAAAGATTGAATCGTAACCATTCGTAACAACAACAAATATTAATTATAGTCTAAGAGACGGGCGTTAGCTGTTTTTGATGTTGTTTTATAATGTTTTTTATGTAATAGTTGTATCACTTTTTATGAAAGATACTAATGTTTCGAAATATAATTACAAGCAATATCGCGTGGTAATCGAAAATCATATTTTGTATTGTATAATATATATATAACAATAAATATTATGAACCTACACAACATAAGTAAAAAACACAACTTCCCGGCCCTTGCCAATTTCTAGGCACTGAATTAAAATATTGCTAACGGTGACAACCCTGAGACAGGCAAGTGTGGTAGGTAATTATATCTCGCATTGGGCCGGAGATGGCCTACTTCCTCACTCTTTCTACTATGGCTCTAATAAATTATGGAAAATAATATGAGTTCCCGGCCCCTCTTAACAAACTTTATATCTCTTAATTTGTGTAGTCTTTACTACACAAATTAATAAGTTGGCATAATAGTCCTGGACCACTATGGCCTATAGCTATGAATGAAATTCTATTGTTATCATTATCGCCGATGCCAATGGGTTAAGAGATATAAAGTTTAGATAAACTTGATTATCAATTGATAGATATCTATTCGGATGATTTTGAAGAAAATCATCAATATAGTCAACATAGTTTAGGAGGAGTACGAGTTTTGTTCCGTAACGTAACGATACTTTATTACACAAACAAATTTTCAACTCGAGTAGGTTTGATGATTTTAAATATATATTTTTTCACATTTTTTTATATCTTCTGTGAAATGTGAAAGAAGACGGCTTATTAAGACAGGTCTGATTCTAATTTGAGGGCCTTGTAAGGCCCTTAATTGTCACTCACATCCGTAACGACGCAACATGCCTTTACATGACCAAATCATTATATTTGATGTTATTACTTGACGGTGGGGCCACACGGTTCCTCTCAGTATTTGAAGCCACAGTGAAATAAAAAGGGATTAAACTTGAATAATATGAAAAAAAAGTTGGAACGATGCTGATTTAAACATAATAAATTGATAAAATTCTAATTGCACCAACTCGGACCATTTTCATTTATTTACTGTTTTTCGTTATGCATGCTGTGTGCAGGATCTATTGCAGAATCGAGTATGACTCAACCGAAGAAGATGGTCACGATCGGCAACCGTTGAATGACATAATATGTCATCTAGACATAGATAATTATAGACGAATACTTTTTCATTAAAAAAACTACTTGACCGTAATTTATGATATTCAAATTAGACCAACTCGGAGGTATATTATAAAGGGTTTTTCAACAAGAACTTTGTTTTCTAAAACAAAATAAAACAAAATTAGATGAAGATGATTCAAGTTTTCAAGAATCAACATTTGTCAGCGTGCTCGAGGTGAATTTGCCAGATATAATTTTTCATTCATAAATGCCAAACTGTTCTCTTCGTAATACAATAAAAAATTGAATTATCTTCGTCTAAATTCTTAGTTTTATTTTGTTTTAGAAAACAAAGTTCTTGTTTAAAATTTCTTTATAACTACACAAAAAATAGCTTCTTTTTACTAGAGTAAAAAGTGATACATGGCCATAAATAAAATGACTTAAGACACGAAAACATTCCTGTTTTTTTGGAATTCGGTTAATAATCAAATGTAGAATTAGCAACAATTAAATACTTTTTTTTTTTTTTTATTCGATATAGATTCGCGTTTGACCACACCCTGCCTGATGTTAAGCATTGATGTGGTCTAGGATGGAGCACGCTTACCTAGAAGAAACCTATTTACTCTCGATTTGAAGACACCCATATTGTATTCATCGGGAAAGACTGACCACGGTAAGGAGTTCCACTTTTTCGCAGTACGCACGAGAAAAGTGGAAACGAAGCTTCGTACGAGTCTTGGAAATATCAACCATGTACGGATGGCGCCTCCCCGTTTGTCTGGACGTCCGATGGACAAAGGGTGAAGGCGGAACCAAGTCGTGCAGTTCTTGTGCACATTCACCTAATGTTTCCGGTAAAAGACCGATAGACAAGCGACTTTACGGCGGTGCTCAAGGCTTTGCAGCCGAGACTCCTTCAGAAAGTCGCTGCCTATTAACCTCCTGGCGCGTCTCTCAATCAAAATACTTAAACAGTTGATAACATACCACTTGTATATCACATCTGGGGTAGGCTTTGTTGAGGGCAGTGAGAGAGCGAAGGAAGTAGTCCTGGGAAGGCTGGGAGTGCTTCCACCAACTGATCAACAACTTCACCTTCACTTTGCGCTCGAGCGCAGCCTTGCGGAGGGCGTCGTCGATCTTCGGCCAGAACCTACAAAAAATTATAAAAATAGTAAAAATGAACAATGATACTATTGTGTAGAGCACTTCACTGCTATAAATGTCCTTCAACATTTGAAGCGCTCGTAGCGAAGTTTGCTTAGCTGTTCTTAACCGATCAGCATAGTTAACCAACGTCCGCCGCGGTCATGAGTTGAATGGGTGACCGCTAGTGACATAACTACTGAGCGCTTCCGTGCTTCGGAGGGCACGTTAAGTCGGCAGTCCCGGTTCTCGTCTTAGAATGGCAGTCGTTATAGCATGGTGGTAGGGCATTTTGCGGATGCCCGCCTGGCTAGCTATCACCCTCAAGTAAAAAATCTAAAATATTTTCACCAAGCACCTAACGGTGTGTTCCGGCCGCTGTTTTTGAGAGCCAGTAATTCTAGCTTAGCCTGAACAACATATTCGACCACATCATCATTTACCATCAGGTGAGATAGTGTTCAAAGGCTATCACGCATAAAAAATACTGAACTTGACTTTAATAACATTATAAATGTTTGTATGTTTGTTACTCTTGAAACAGCAGAACCGATTTAGATTTAGCCTGAACAACATCTTCGACCACATAATCCCTTACCATCAGATGAGATAGTGGTCAAAGCATAAAAAAGTTGCTATATAGATACGTTAAGTTCTGTCTTAACAGAGTACGTAGGTCCCCCACTAGGTGGACTGACGACATCGTAAAAGTCGCTGGTAACCAATGTCAATACAACGGGCTAACAAAATTGTGGCGTTCTATCAGGAAAGCATTTGTTCAACAGTGGACGTCTTCCGATGATGACAAATGGAGGAGGATACTTTTAATCATCGTCACTTTTCATCGTTGTCTACACGGGTGAAACCGCAGGGCGCAGCTAGACTTTGATAAAAATGTTCTATATTACTTCAAGCAATTTTATCTCGGCATCCCACGGGAGTCAGCACATGTATCAGAGGATTCACCTTCCAATACCGTTATCTTATTCCCACCTATATAAGATTTAGGTGGCAATTTTTATTTGTTGTCTTAGGACGGCAGTCGTTATAGCATGGTGGTAGGTCATTTTGCGATTGCCCGCCTGGGTAGCTTCCACCCTCAAGTAGAAAATCTGTCGCCAAGCACCTAACGGTGTGTTTCGGCAATATTCCATGAGAGCCAGTGGAATTACAGGCACATGAGACTTAACAAATATTTCTCAAGCGCGCAAGGCGCAGTGCAATTCGTGACTTTGTGATGAAATGCATCTGTTATAGGCAGAGATTAGTCCGCTTAACATAGGTGGGCCTCGAGCTTGTTCCGATACAATAACATAAAAAAGGTAACATATTATATGTATGTTTCGAGAACACAAATACGTGCGTGCAAACATCCTAAAGTTCACTTTGAAAACTATCGCGAGTTTTATCCATAATATCTTATTAGGGACCGGCTAGGACCCTCGTTATATTTACCGACTATATATTTAGCGACGAGCACGTGCCTCAGCGCGTAACTCAGTTACGCGCTGGGGCCGGGCTCGTCGCTTCTCGCAATCGTGACTCCCAGACGAAGGACTTCAAAACAGTCCGAAACAGGTCGGAATCTTTCCGGTAAATATAACGCGGGTCCTAGCCGGTTCCTAATAAGTTAACATCCTAAAGGTTATATGGCCGTACGCCTATCTAACTGTTTAAGTTCCTTTAGACTTCTCGTTGGTACTATATCCGCAAAACAATAATGTATAGCGTACTTACAACATCTTGGGCGTGAACTGTGTAGCGGGCAGGTACTCCATGACGGAGATGTGCACGAATTGTTCTGCCGCGCCGATGATGCCGACTATAGCGTCGTCGTCGTTACTGCGCCCCGAGGGGCTGAATGGCGGGGGAGAACTCTGCGACAAAACATATAGGTATTAAACATAGAGTCGACTCCGGATATGATCTATACTAAATAAATTGTAATATCACGGTGTAAGTACCTAATTTTAGACTTGTTTTTTTTTTTTCAATAATTGATTGTTACTATTCCTAAGAATAAATGTGCGCACTACCAGGCCTGGCTGACTCCGAACTTTAAGTACAAAGCTACAATACATCGGTGTATCCCTCAGGAAGTGATTATTCTTAGGTGCGTGCCGCGTCAGAAGAGATCAGAGCTATGCGTGGCTATGCGATAGAAAGAGAGATGCCTTGTAGGTGAATATAGATAATAGGTACTCCGTGCTTTGAGAGCTGAAGTGCACTTTATTGCTTCGTAGTTAAGAGTAGCTTATTTATTGGAATGGCTTTGCGGAGTGATCCTTCTGGTCATTTTTACTCAGTGACACTGCCAATAAAAAAGGAGCGAATATTGGTGGTTTAAAAGCTACGATTTTTATTCGTAGTTTAAAAGAAATGTTCAATTGTTTTATATTTGGTTGGTTAACAATTTATCGGTATTGATATTATTTATCTGATGCTTGAAAAACCGATCCTTATTCATATTAATAAACTTGTGTCTCTGTGAGCTGAAGACTGCGCGACTGAAATATTGTTTTTTAACGTTTTGTACCCCATATCACTCTCATTTTGAAAAATATCCAAATACTAAATCGACAATAAAAATCTATATAATAATCGAACCTGCTCACAAAATTTCACGAGAATAGGTTGAGAAATGCGACTCGGAATGGTCCACCTCTACGAGTCGCGTAAGTAAGTAGTGCCATGGCTTATACACATTTTTGATTTGTATATTCCTGAACATTTAGGTGGACCACTGGCAAGAAAAGGTGCCCGGGTCCACCCAGGTGAACTAAGCAGGTGGACCACGACTGAACCC
The DNA here is from genome assembly GCA_963890685.1 of Plagodis pulveraria. Classification (NCBI taxonomy): domain Eukaryota; kingdom Metazoa; phylum Arthropoda; class Insecta; order Lepidoptera; family Geometridae; genus Plagodis; species Plagodis pulveraria. Next base: position 8,323,981 of record OY982962.1, on the reverse strand, counting down.
TGGCAGAACTGCCATACATCCACCGGACAGACATACTACAGTATTTTTGCCCAAGCTGAAACAAAGATGCATCGCTTTATTATTTTTGGTCATAGAATTTGATTAATCATTTTCACAACTACGCCGCCGCACGATAGTATTCCGTTGGTAAAAAAAATTAACTAGCACTCCCCGGCCTGAAACTAACTGATTTAGGTGATTCTATTTTGTTGGGAATGATATATTAAAAAAAATAAACTCTTAAGTTGCGATCAAGAAATTGGTCTCCTTTGTATAACTACTTCAAAAATAATAGGTTTCGTCGTTTCGTCGTTGTGGTTTTACTGAAACACACACAGCGATAGGTGCTTGGTGGCAGATTTTCTAGCCAGACTAGCATTCGAAAAATACCCTCTCAGCATTGTATATTAGTGACAAGCGAATCAAAATAACACAACAACAAAAAGAAAACAGTTTAATATACATTGTTGTTACCACAATAAGCTGATTTACCTAATTATACGGAGCTGGAAGCCAGCTGAGCCCCAGAAACGTTAATAATAACGAATGTACTGTGTAGTATACAGAAACTTAGGATATTCTTAAAAACCTTACACAAATTAGTTTAGGTAGGTTTATATTTAAAATAAATCCTTTGTAATGTATGAAATTGCTACTTTTGAAGCAATGATGGCCGAGCGGTAATAGCTATGGACTGCCGTGCCACAAGTACCTGGTTCGTTCCCCACCGCCGGCTTGAGCTTCACCGCATGGTGGAAATGCATTTTGCATTTACCCGCCTGGCTAACTACCACCCTCAAGTAGAAAATCTGTCGCCAAGCACCTAACAGTGTGTTACGGCGGCAGTTCTTCAGAGCCAGTGAAATTACAGGCACATGAGACTTAACAACTATGTCTCGAGGTGACGGACGCAGTGTAATTTCGTCACTTGTGATGAAAAGTCACCTGTTATAGGCAGAGGTTAGTCCGCTTAACATCAGGTGGACCTCGAGATTGAAACGTCAGAATATCATAAAAAAAAAAACATTTCACTTACACGTAAACAGTATCTAAACAAACAGGTTAACTTGGCCGTAATTCCCCATATAAAACCCTCGAGCTTTCGTTAAGTCATGAAACTCAAGGTAGGTAAAAGTAATTATTTTTATTTATAGCATATAACATGACACTTAAATGCTAAACTAATGTTCTTTATAATCGATTTTAATAGTTTTTTTGTATCGAAACGTCGAAATTATTTTATTTTGTTACACTCCGTCATGGCTGTACTTAAGTATTTGCCCTGAACGTTTCTGAACGATACATTTGTATAATCTATGGTGTGGGCAAACAGCCCGACATCCGCTTAATAAAACGTCGTTTCACTTATTTCGTAATAATAGTTGTGCTGACATGTGTATTAAAGCTGCAATTCATAATGATTTAATTAATTTTATTTATTTACTCGCAAATGTGATGAAAACATTGTATTATTATTATTATTAACAACTAAAGCGATTTACATGAAACCAATTACAATAGATGAGGAATTATCATACAAATAGATTTCACTACTATAATGTAGCATCATAAAATATCAAAATAAATTAATGTATGTAAATAATTATTATTAATGTTGTATGTTTAATGGGGGGTACCTCGACTCAGAAAGCTCACTCAGTCTTCAACTTCGGGCTTCTAATAGAGCCTCGATCGTAATTCCTTATTTACCGCCCTTAATACACAATGTACAATGTATCGCTATTAGGTTAGCCTTTGACAGCTCCCTACCTCACCTGATCGTTATCACAAGAATGCGGTGGAAGATGTTCGGGCTAACTTAGAAAAACTGGCTCAACAAGGACACACACACACACCGTTAGCTGCTTGACGACAGATTTAGATTTTCTATTTGATGGCGGTAACTAGTCAGACGGGCATTAACCGTGCCCTTAATTAAATGCCATCCTTAGACCACGATTGGCACCGACGGATTAACATGCTAGTGTAGCCAAGCACGTGTACGTGCTTCGGACGGCATGTTACCCGTTCACACATACATACCGTTAGTGACATTTACGACATTTACTACGTTAGTAGTAACGTACTACTACTATAACTACTACTACTAACGTAGTAAATGTCACTAACGGTCACCCATCCTACTAATGAACGTATGTAGTAGACCAAGAGTAGCTCCGTTATGAGCGCTTTCCTTGGTAGTGGCATTTACCCACTAGCAGTCACCCATGCAAGTTACGAAATACTATATGAAATGACTTCCGAACGCCGCGGCACTGCTCGTGTGGCACGACTGTGTAGTATTCATAGTAATTTCATACATACGAGTACTGTTTGTATTTCTAGTCTACCTAGTGCTGCTGCTGTGTACTGCATGCAGCCGTGGAACTTGCTGCTTACAGTTTCAGTCAGCAGCGTCTCACTCGGAATAGAACCATCCTAATTCAAAAAACTATGAGCTCCTATTTTGATGATGTCATAAGCATGCTTTTACTTGGTCCGAATTGATAAGAATGAAAAGGCCTGTGAGCGTGCATATGCAATCGTAAGTACTGTTAGCACCGTTAGTACTGTTGGCGCAATTCGGACTGCAAAAGCTCAAACATCTATAGAAATACTATCTTTTTATTATACTCTTATCAAACAACAGAATGAAATATCTAGCGAAAATCATTCGTCGGACCATGAAAATGGGAGCTCGAGGGATATATGCCGGTACCGACTTCAACGAGTTATTTTATACTTTATAGGGTATATTCCATCTGACATCTGGAACAATTTTTGGGAGTGTGATCGTTTTTAGCGTTTTTGGCGAATACTTCAAATGGTAAGCACCCATAGAGTTAGAAGTCAGTTCCGATTTTTTATTTTATTTTTTATTCCATTTAAGCTTAGATACGTTATGGCCTGTTTTAGCATTTATTATTTTACTTAAGAGTTTATACACGAACTATAAGCATGTATGTAATACGGTTTTACCGATAGAGCAAACGCAAATACGTTGAATAAGCAGGGTTTTGGTATGGAGATTTACTTAATATCCGCCATTATGACACAAATTCAGTGATTTTTATACAGCTACCTATTACGCTTCAAAAGATTCAGTACTTTAAAAGGATCGATAGACACCGTTGGCTCACTGATAGACCGCCGTTTTCTCCTACGATATCCTAAAAGAAAAACATTCGAGGAATATGAAAATTTTGTGTCAAAATAACACCAAACTACACAGAGACGTGATTACAATAGTTGGGGGTCTCTGACTCCCTGGGCGCCAACGAAGCTCATAAGTTAAAAGGTAAAGGTCAAACAAAACCTTAGGACGTAACTAAATTATCAGAAGATAGGTATGCAAACGACTCAAGCTCAGACGCGGACTTCTACATGCATAGGGGTGTCTTACCGATTTGACTTATGTTACACAATTTTATTACAAAGGGAATATATATGTACTCAATCAATTTAGCGTTGACAGCTTCACATAGAGCACGATTGGTCCAAAAATACACTAAATTTTATTATTTATCCTTCAAAAGCCGTAGAGATCTTTATGTCTAAAAATGCACGCCTCTTCATTGTCGTTACATGTAAAAGAGTTTAAACACATGCAACGTCTACGACCATATAATGACAAATTATAGCTAGCACAACTAATTCTAGTTGATTAATTTATGATAAACACGCGTATTATAATGATAACTTTGACTCAAACTTTGTTTCCAAATGGTTAAATATAACCTATAACAATAATTATAATTATTTTTTCATTATAAAAAATAACGAGTGGTATAGAATATTAAAACTGCGAATGACGCGGGGTAAAAGTTTATCTATAATGTGGTAGGGGAAATCTTGAATGATTGAAGGCCGGAACACACAGCTGCTAAGCGACAATGTGTCTTAGAGGTTTTAAAAAAAAAGATGACAGGCGCAAAACCACATCATAGCAGCGTATATAATAAAACATATACATATATACAGCGTAAAAAGGTATCTTTTCAAGGCAGGCATTCCAGCGTAGACAACGTAGCTTTCCACCAGATTAAACAGCGATAAAATACTTGCATGACTGTTCTAAAAGAAAAACAAGTCATGCGTGGTGGTAAGCTAATAAATTAAATGTATTAAATCGCTATGATCGCAAGATTGTGTTTCTCAATTTGGGCCATTTATCATTTTTAGGGTTCCGTTCCCATTTCTGCGTGGAGTGTCGGGCTAGAATGTCACACCCCCAATTGCTACCTGTGGGTGTCGTAAGAGGCGACAAAAGTTAAAATACCGGAAGGTGGCAATTAAGGGGGGCCATAATCTCCACGCTTGGCAGGCGTCTTGGGATCGCAGTTTAAGGTATCAGTTCCTCAGAACGCGCTGTCCTTCCTGTAAACCTGCCAACTTCCGGTAAAACAAATTGAAACTTTCATTTAAAAAAAATACTAAAAAATCCGATTTTAAATGTTATGTTAATAAAAATATCCAACGTATTAATCCAAAACCTAAACTATCTTTATTCCAAGTTTCACCAAAATCGTTCAGTCGTTTGAGCGTGAAGTAGTACACACATACACAGTCACTCACAAACTTTCTCATTTTCTACATGAGTGTGATAATGTGATTTGCTTAGTTGCTACTATTACGTCTATACTATGCTTCTCACACTACACTATACTAATGTGTATGTTCTATGCTAATGCTTCATTTCATTGAACACACAATAAAGATAAGACACGAGCATTACAATTTATAGCATGTAGTCTCGGTTTTAGTAATAATTTGATTCCAGTATGATAAAACTGTTATAAAGCAGTACCTAGTAAACCATTAAAGAATACCTTTCAACCTTGACCTGCCCAACTCATTCTTATCTAAACCCGACAACCAATGGCCTTCTTTATTAATATTTCAGTGTAGGGGACGCGATTTAATTTAGATTAAATTGTAGGTATCACGGTAATAATAAAAAGCCTCATGGCATGGAGACGGAAATTATGGCATGACGTGATTGTTTCAACCGTGAACTGTATATTGCATTTGTGGTTGTATTATGCTTGTAGAACATTATAAGGAAAACTAAACGGAACGGCTGAACTATCAACATAGAAGGATAAAAAACTTTTTGCTTCGTTTTTGCGCTTACGAGACTAAAGCAAACTGTATCTGTGTGCTTTAACAGCCTTTCACGGATATATTTATTTAGTCTTAAGTTATGACCTTATAATGAGGGGCAACTGGGTAGACTCAGATAAGGCATTTAAAGTACAATAATAATCCAAGTGCGAGTCGGACTCGAGCACGAAGGGTTCCGTACCATTATCTATACAACATTAGACACTATATTACAACCTCTTTTTGTTTTCTAGGGTACGGAAATCTTTATGGGCCAGACCGACTCGCACTTGCCCGATTTTAAGTATTTGTTGTTATAGCGGCAGCAAAAATACATCATCTGTGAAAATTTCATCTGTCTAGCTATGCTAGATGCAGTCTGATGACAGACCGCCAGACAGACAGTGGAGTCTTAGTAATAGGGTCTCGTTTTTACTTTTTGGGTACGGAACCTTAAAATGTGGTGTCCGTGATGGTTAAATCATGATTTTTAGACGGCTGTAGACTTCTTTTCAATTTTAATACCTAACATTTTACTGTAATCCGCATTTGTTATGTAATACTCTAAATATGAGTTATTATTTAAAAAATGAAAATATTACAACATCTTACTTCTTACATTACTTCCGTTGTGTAGACTAGAGATTTATGCACGCAGTATCCATCTTACTTTAAAAATCGATGTGAAATATTTCTATGACAAAAACTTAAACCTTAAGACAACTTGTTATATCAACCATACTGTCGAAAAAATTAATTAAAAATAATTATAAGAGAAACGTTTTTAATATGACGTGTATACCTTATACTTGATTAAAGAGGCGTGTCTTTAATAGAAAACTTAGTCAGTAGTGGCTATTGGATAAATGTTTGTATATTAGTGTAGATGTATATAGTACAACTGTAGAGATGGCTATTTCATTTGGACCAAAGTAAATTTTTCTTTACGAATATACACTAAAGTAAGCCGTACAAGTGATAACGAAAGCTATGACAGTCTCCAGACACGACAACAAACACATTTAGCTATACTTACCACTCAAAGGCAATACTTACACGAAACTATATTAACCGTAAAACTTTGAGTGTTGTGTTGTCTCGGGTCGTAAAAGCAGCCAGTTTTGACACACGACTTGTTTGTTTTACACGTTGGACGGACATCTAGTCCGGGGTAATATACCTCTTTTGGGTCGTGTGTACTTTGGGTTAAACGATTTGGTTTACATATATAATGGTGCTCTATAATAAATTAGCAATGTTATACCTGCAAAGCCAAAAAAATACCGGTCAAGAGCGAGTCCTATTCGTGTGGAGGAGTATTATATCGTGTAATACATGATTACGGGTAAAGTAATACAATTGTACAAAATTTCGGCTCATTCGATCGATCCTAGATAGCCCAGTGGTTAAGGCACCCGGAGTGTAAAATATGGGTACGATTCCCACTCTAAGTGAAACATTTTGTATTCTAGAAATTTGTAAATGTGATGTTGTCTTAGGCTTATGCGATTATTACACATGTAATTAAACAACTTTAAACGGTGTAAATCACCCCCGGTCAAGGATCACTGCAAAGTGTTTGAAACGTGCGAATAATGATAAATATACGCAATTTAAACCGTTTAAAATTGTTTAATTACTATTGTAAATGTGATTTTAGCTTAGCACGCCATAGTGCATGACAGTCATATATATAGAAATCATTGCATGTACTAGGTTATAGGTATGTTCAGTTATTCCGTTTCGTTTATATTTTCATATAAACTAAGAGGGAGACCTCATTTTTTGTATTTGAAGCGCTCGTAGCGAAGTTTACTTAGCTGTTCTTAACCGATCAGCAAAGTTAAGCAACGTCGCCCGCGGTCATGAGTTGGATGGGTGACCGCTAGTGACATTACTACTGAGCGCTTCCGTGCTTCGGAGGGCACGTTATGACGTCGGTCCCGGTTGTTATCTTAGGATGGCAGTCGTAGTCGTAGATAGCATGGTGGTAGGACAATTTGCGAATGCCCGCCCGCCTGGCTAGCTACCGCCCTCAGGTGGAAAATCTGTCGCCAAACACCTAACGGTGTGTTCCGGCAGCTGCACTGAGAGAACCGTCTTAAAGGCTTAAATCAAATTTGACCTTTTACCGTTGAATTGTGACTACGTAAGATGAATTCACAACCCTTAAGATGATTTTCACCAATCAATAAAAATGTACCATGTTTTATAATAAACACAACCGTCAAAAACGCCTTCCGTAAAGTATTTTCAGAATTGCAACTTGTTATACGATAATAATTGTAGTATTGACCATAAAATATACCTTACTTTTACGGCGGTTTATATACGGTGATTATCACTATAACGTACGACTTAATCAGCCTTATCGAAAAGTCAACAGACCACAAAATACAACTTAAATGAAGACGAAAAGAAACATTCGCCTTCACTGACCTCGTTTAACGCCTTCTAGTTGGAAGGCGTTTTTGTACGTATTTACGTTTGGTCGGTTTTTCGCCTTATACCATATAAATTGGCCGTCATTAGGGCGCTTTTGACTTTAGATTTTTCTCAGTGTGTCCTTGAGAGCCAGTAATTCTAGGTTAGTCTGAACAACATCTTCGACCACATCATCACTTACCATCAGGTGAGATAGTGGTCAAAGGCTAACCTATCAGGCATAAAAAAAACTATCAAGCGAATTCAACAAAAGAGGATGTTCTTAGTTGGACTGTGTTGTTTTTTTGTTACGTGATTACTCCGCCAAAAAAAACCTGCCCAAGTACCCTAATACGAGTAGACTCCTTTCGATTTTTTCTTTTATCCTTACATTTTGATATTCTGGGCATAGGTACTTGATTTGTAGTTCCATACATCTATCATGCATGCATCATCGTTCACACATCGCCTTTCAAAAGCTTTGCCTTACGTGCCACTCGTTCTTCTGCATTCATGTCATTTTTCCATAATCATACCTAAAAGTGCTCCATTAATCTATAAAAAATGTTTCAATCTGATATACCTAGTCCATCATATGTTCCTGTCCACATTTCAACAACTTAATAATCCTCACTAATATTATAAACGCGAAAGTTTGCAGGTATGGATGTATGGACGTTTGTTACTCTTTCACGCAAAAACTACTGAATGGATTTTAATGAAACTTTACAATAATATAGCTAACACATTAGAATAACATATATGCTATAACTTATAAAGATATTGCGTGATTTGTCCAAATTATAACGATAAGTGTAAAGTAGGAAAAATATCTGCCATAACTATTCTGACGTGCGCTGCAAAAACCGTTTAGTTATATCACTATTCCACAACTTGAACATTTTGTGGCAAACTTTACTGAAAAACTAAAAAAAACATATAACCATAAAAACAATGTCAATTTTGTATTCATTGTATAGGAGACACCACTAGAAGCATGTTGTAAAATAAACGCAAGCCCTCACAAAGCTCAGCTTTTTGTTAGTATTATAAAGGCGTACGTTTGTGTGTTTGTATGTTTGTTATTCTTCACGTTCAAACGGCTGGACCGATTTTAATGATATGGAGGTAGATGAGGCGCTGGATTAACACATAGGATACTTATTATCATCATCATCCATCACCACACGGGTGTAACCTCAGGGCCCAGTAGTATACTGAACGACGAAGAGAAGTGAAGATTAAGAGAATTAATATTGATATTCATTGGAATTGTTTCTTATCGGGTTTTCCAAACTCTCAGAGAAATACGTATGGCTTGAGTGGAGCTTTTTGAATTATGTATACGAGTATATGTTCCGTTCCGAACATGATCCGTAGCGTGACTCCGACTCGCACTGTGCTAGTGTTAAATTATTTCTATAGTGTTTGTACTTAGTGTGTGTGACAATCAAATGTGACTATTCACACTTTAGGTTGTATAGCGCTATCTAGCTACCACCCTAAAGTAGAAAATCTGTTGCCAAGCACCTAAAGTTGTGTTTCAGCAGCAGTCCGTGAGTGCCAGTAAAATTTACAGGCACATGAGACGCAACAACTGTGTTTCAGGGTGACGGGCGCAGTACAGTTCGTCACTTGTGGCAAAATGCATCTGTTATAGAGAGGTTATAGCTAAACACAAGGTGGGCCTCGCGCTTCTTCCGTCACAACTCACAATCAAATAAAAAAAAACATGATTTCTATAAAAAAATTTGAAAAACAGGTTACTTTAAACCCCTAAATTATTACCCTAAAAAGCAAATTCTGCAAGTTTATTTCAAAATGTACTAAAGCTTTATCCAGACAGGCCGGCGTCCGCGTCGCTCGCTTTAACGAGCAGTGATAGCATTGTCACATGGCTGTTACTCCGTTGGTTAATTACTTTAGGTACAAAACCAGCCATTAGTGCCGCGCATAAGGTATAAACCACAATTTGGATGTTGCTTACCCCCCAATCGTACCAATGACCTTCGCTCGTCTTTATACACGAGCGTAGATGGTTATCGTTAAGGCCCTTATTAGTGGCCACAACTTAGAATTGGACGTGTCTTTATAACAGGTATACCTTCATAAAATATATTCAAAATATAATATATATATATAGAGAATAGTGACATCATTTAACTTATACGTTTTAAATCTGTCGCCAATCACCTAACGGTGTGTTCCGGCAGCTGTCTTTGAGAGCCGGTAATTCTACATCTTCGACAACATCATCACTTACCATCGGGTGTAATAGTGATCAAAGGCTAGCCAATCAGCTACAAAAAAAACTTTGTCTCTTATCCATAGACGACTAAAGAAACGTTTAAAATTAAAATGATGCTAAAATTTGTTTATTTTCTCAGCACGAATTGCAATGGCTAAAATGGCTGGATTGCTTCGTAGATGGTCCATGGTTTGATCCCGCCGCGGGCTTAAGCTTAACTACATGATGGTAGGGCACTTTGCGAATTTCCATCTGGATAGACTACCTTCAAGTAGAAAATCTGACAGCAAGCACCCAACGGTGTGTTTCTGCAACTGTCCTTGAGAGCAAATTCCCATGCCTGTTTCCTTTACTGCATTATCATTTACTTTTCAGGTGATATAGTGTCAAAGGCTAGCCTATCAGCTCTAAAAAATAATGACAAGACAGGTTATACATACAAACAGTTTGTAAATCATTTACAGCGCCCGATCGTTATGAAGATATAAGATATATGATATAAGACAATCATCAACTTCAGTAACCACTGGGTTAATCTGATTTTTCCATTAATTTATAGGTAAACCTGAAGTAAGTACCATCTGGAATAAAGAAGAAAAAATTCAATCTTTGTAAACGAATGGCTTATGCCACTAAACCCCAAAGCCAATGTTCTCAAACTTTGCGGTCCATACATTCATTCCACCTTGAACCCCAAAGCGATTATATTTGGGTATCAAATTGAATCAAGAAATATTTCTATACTTCAATTCAACTTCAACCCCAAAACAGTTTTGGGAGAGTCAACAGTAAAATTGCAAGATGCATGAATAAAGTAATAGTATGTGCTCATAAAAAGTAAATTGTTTGGAAGGCACAATTTATTGCTCTCTTACAGATAGTTTAATTGTGGAAATAAATAAATATAATAATGTAATAAAAAAATTAAATCAATACAACTTGTACATACATCAGGCTCTCAAAGTGTGCAAGCACAAAATCGAGCGAAGCAAAATTTGTTTCGTGATTTGTTGTTCACAGTAGCAAACTAAATTTTCAAAGGGTCCATAAATAAATAAATTTAAAATATGGCGTACAATATAAACAACTTGGATAGAAGATATTTATGTGTGGTTACATCTATGATAGGGGGGTAGGTTGATTGATGCATATTATATAGCACTAACTTGAATTTTCGATAAATAAAAAAATCGTAGCCAAGCTAGAACCAGCCTCACATTCATCTTTCTGACTGACTCTACTTCTAATTCTTGGGGTTGGGGTGGAAAAAAATACAGAATATTTTATCACACCTATAAATCGTCTTGGGGTTGAAGTGGATTGATTTTTGGGGTTTAGTGGAATAAGCCAATGACGATTTTTCTTTCAAAATCGTGGATCAACTTAAAAACTTGTGAAGAGAACAATTTCTGGAAATCTTTGTGTACAATAATAATTATACTAATGTGACGTTAGATTTAGTTAAGGAACGATTATAGATTATCAATACGAATTTTATTAGAACAATGGCATTTAGCCTTAGTATAAAAATACGATTTGCAAACATTTTCTTCCGATTCCGGATGGAGCGTAGCGCTAAAGATCTCTTGATGAAAAAGATGTTTTTAACGTATACATATTTAACGTCTGTTAGTACGTTTTCAGGTTTACAAATTATTTTTTTAGACGATGACGAATAAAATAACGTGTGAAGTATATAGACAATATGATAAATTGTCGTCCAACACAAACAACGCTCAAATCCCACTAGACCATCCAGTTCACTTCTATTGTCACGGTCCATTCCAATATGTGGACTACTTCGTAGGTAACATAAATAAGGCAACTACGTGACTAGAGAGATCTAAAGTACAGGATTAAAGTGCACTTAAAAAATGTATTAGAGGAAACACTTTGGTCAGATTAGTTTCAGGAATGTCGATAACATGAAAACATGACCATCGACCTCGATCTCGTGTCATTTCTCCACATCATAACCTCGTAAAATTTTATACACGTTCTCGGGGGACAAATCAACTAAGTGGTCTGGCGGCGGCGGCGGTGGTAGTCAAATCTATATTCTGTAAGATTTACTGATCATTGGAAGTTTTGAAATTTGTTTGTGTTGGATCTAGATTTAGTTCTGAACAAAATTAACGCTACTGAATTCTCCGTAGTGGAATACGTAATGTAGAACTTGCTAACGCAGCTTCATCGTTGTGGCGGAAGGTTGTTCATTCTATTTTTCAACACGATAAATATATAATAGCAAAATGGCTCTTATTGTATCGCTATAAGGTTCATAATTAAAAAAAATATCTATGAATGTTTGTACATTTATAATGAATGATTAGGTACACCTACAACCTGCGTGCGTTTTCTATTAGTGCTGTAATGTAAAGTTTTTTTTTATGTATTGTGCACGAGGCCCACCTGTTGTTGAGCGGACTAATCTCTGCCTAGCCTCTGACAAAATGCATTAAATGCAGTTAAAATGCATTTTGTCGCAAGTGACGAATTGCACTGCGCCTGTCACCCTAAAACAAACAGTCGTTTAGTCTCAACTCTACTGGCTCTCAAGGAACACACTGTTAGCTGCTCGGCGTCAGATTTTCTACTTGAGGGTAAGTTTATATAACTTATTGTAACTTTTTTCTTGCAAGTATTGAAATACTATAATATCATATAAACAAAACGTCATATGAAAGACGTGCTAGTAAGTCAATACAGGCACATGAGACTTAACAACTATGTCTCAAAGTGACGGGCGCAGTGAAATTCGTGACTTGTGACAAAATCCATCTGTTATAGGCAGAGGTCAGTGCGCTTAAAATCAGGTGGGCACGAGCTTGTTCCGTCACAATAACATGAAAAAATATACAGTCTCGACTCTATTACGTACTTGCTTTTAAGAATAACAGCGTAGCTTACTTGTATCATTTTTTGAAACAGTGATGGCTCAATGGCATTGGCTATGGACTGCCGCGCAGCAGGTACATGGTTCGAATCCAGCCGCGGGCTTGAGCTTCACCGCATGGTGGAAGGGCATTTTGCGAATGCCCGCCTGGCTAGCTACCACCCTCAAGTAGAAAATCTGTCGCCAAGCACCTAACGGTGTGTTCCGACAGCTCCTTGAGAGCCAGTCATTCTAGGTTAAGCCTGGTAACACCTTCGACCTCATCATCACTTACGATTTTGGTCAGAGGATTACCGATTAGCAATAAAGAAAATATTTTATGAAAACATCATATTAATATTTTAATAAAACACTTAAAAAATACAAAAATATATCTAGTGACCATTCCTCCTAATTTTCCTGTTAAGCCGACGTGACGTCACAAACGCCACGCAGCCAAACCGGAAGAATTTTCGACGCGTTTCACTTCTACACGAAGCATCGGTAGAAGCGAAACGCGAGACGATCGAGAAATATAATTTTCTCGATCGTGCGCTCGTAGAGTCAAGCGTGGCGTTTAGCGTACTAAATAAAATAAATATTTTTTTACATTGTATATAGTTTCATCAATAACAAATCGAATTCTGATAGCTTTTATCTTATATACAATTCACATAAATGTGTACTCAAATATGTACATGAGTACATAGTAATACCGTCCGCTAGGTGGGTAAAACTTACCCGCCTACAACTTAGATACATACTAAGTTACAACGGCTGATTAATATGTATCATAGCTTCCTAACGCATCCTCGCTCATCTTAATTGACTAGCTTGATTAGCTAGCTCGCAGTGCGGTTAGCAGCGCGCCAAATTAAAATTATCGAGCAAACTAAATCTTCTCGGGTTAATTTAAGCTAACCTTATGCTCCCCGGGTTAAACGTCCCGTCGTTTATTACTGCGAACTTTTACTTACAGTTCGTTAAGATTAGTTCACGGAGCGTTTTCCGTACAAACGTATATTGTTTACTGTATATTAGTGTACTATACTGTAACAGCCGACTCGTCCACTGCTGAACACAGCCTCCCCTATTAAGGGGGTATTTGCCATAATCCCTACGCTTGGCAGTCGGCTTGGGGATCGCAGTGTAAGATGGCAGTTCTTTAGAAGGTGCTGCTTCCCACCTTACAGTATAATTATTCCCTTAGTCGCCTTTTACGACATCCACGGGATGATAAGGGGAGGTGCAATTCTAACCCGGCACCCCGCAGGGATATTGTTTATTTATTTATTATAATATCCCTAAGCTTCAAAATAGCAAATCCCAAACAAAAAGATTTAACGATTTATTTTTGAAAATACTTAATTTGACTGAAATCTGGCAAACCAGCAGCATAGATAATAGGCTCAAGGATATACATACAAAGTTTCACCGAGTTTTAACACTATCTTTGCGTTTCACAGTCATCGATTTAGCCTATCCATCGGTAAAAGCTTGAAACGCGCTGCATGTTAACTGTCATTTTTATCATTCGGTTATTTTTTGTTCTGGGGAGTATAACCAGAACTTACTCGAACATTCTGAAACAGGCCCTTAGCCGCTGAAGTGGGACTGTACTCTAGGGCTGTCATCATGTTGTAAACACTTCCATATCGAATGTCCCCAGACTCATCACACGCCTTTATCGGAGTTGCCAGACTACAAAGGTTCTACCGCTTACATTGTATTCGATGAGTCAGCTAGCTTTTACTCCAAGCCACAAGGCTGCCGGATGGAAATGGCGTTAAAAGCATTAAAATGGAACGACACCGCACCACTTTCGCGATATTGCCAATTTAAAACGCTATTATGTCTAGCTTTTAACGACATATAAAAGGTTACGACCAGTTTTTGACACGAAGTTTTCCATTCTCAGGATTAAACATTCTTGAGATGGATTAAGAAAACAAACGAGTCAGCTTTTCTAATACATTTTCAGGGAGACAGAGTTCATGCTGCAGAACTGCAGCGACCTTTGCAGAACGGTCAACATGTACCGCTTATAGTGATCCAAAACACGCCTGCCATACGGTGATTATTGCGGCAAACCAAGAGGCGGTTTCATAAAGAACACTCATTCTCTACGCCAAGCAGGCGTGCTGCTGAACATGAGGGACAGCCACAGACACCACTTTTTTATCAAGTGAATTATGTCGGAATCGATGGTAATAAAACAGACACGGATAATTTTTATAAAGCCAGAAACTTATCTACGTAGACCTAGATCTAAGAAGATAAGTTTCGGGATCAACAAACCGCTAATCCTATTCATGCGACCTCAACACCTGATCAGCCTCTTCTCTTCTCTACGGTTGCTAATTAATAAACACACATCAACAGCATCATAATTATAACGATGTTCTCAAGAATCGCCATCTCGAGACCGTTCTTGAGACCTTAGATTTATTTGTGGTGGTGTCAGCTGATATATCAAACATTATTTTATTAGAACCTTCTGAGGAACTCATATCTTAAACTGCCCCAAGACGCCTGCAAATTTCTCCCTTAACAGGGGAGGCTGTGTTCATCAATGGACAGTGCATTCCCACATAGGTTAACATCTAATAAACAGGGGTCGAAACTGATTGTACAGTCAAATATACTGATTTTACTGACTGTAAGACAAAAAAATACTGACCTATTACTGACCTTTTACTGTCTTAACTTTTATGGATACCTATGTATTATAATAAGAGGGTTTCTAACAGAGTAATACTCGCAAAAGATAACATGAGACTTCGCATGTAAAAGTCAACTTTTGCGGGTTGTAAATTAAAACACTCCACTACAGCAGATAAACATACATAGTTTGTTATTGTTATTTTTAATCATCACAAAACAGAAATAGACCACATTAGATAATTTCTGAAACCAATAAAATTAATAGTGCATGAAACCTGTTGAAAAAGGAAGAAAATATAACAAAAATGAAAGGAAAAATAATTTACGGGCGATCTGAGGTCGGGAAGTGGAAGCGGGTGAGATTTTAAGGGTAAAAATCGGTTTATCTCGATTTCCGGCAAAATTACAAGTCCTGTGGAAAAAATATATGATAAAGTTGTAATAAAAAGATCTGCAACTTTTGTATTAACTGTGATCATTAGGAATGTATGTAGTATGTTCGCTAACACATACCTAATTTTTTTTATGTTATTGTGACGTAGCAAGCCCGAGGCTGACTTGATGTTAAGTGGACTAACCTCTGTCTTCATATAACAGACGCATTTCATCAACGACGAATTGCACTATGCCCCCCATGGTCTCTCATGTGCCTGTAATTTTTCTGGCTCTCAAGGACTGCTGCCGGAACACACCGTTAGGTGCTTGGCGACAGATTGTTCTACTTGGTAACATACTACACTTAATTTTTTTCTCTGTAGTGGCTAAAATAACTTATTTATGTTGATGTAATACATAAATAAATGTAAAAAAAACTTTTTTTAATGTTAATATTCTTTATTATTTATCGATAATTATATAAAGTCTGAGTTTTTCTTTTCTTTGCATTTTTTGAGAACTTTTTTACCATGGTAATGTATATATTTTTTTACATTATCAGAAAGAACAAAAAGCCTAATTTTTATTTAAAAAAGCTGATATTTTGACGCAAGAATTTTCGGTTGAAAATTAAGGTGCTTTTTCGATATAATGTCAAAATAAAGTAAGAAAAATAATATTATAAAACAAAAAATATTACAGTGTGTTTGGTACATAAAGAGGTAAGTTTTCAACAAATTTAGTAAAAAGAAAAGTTTTTTTTGTATAACATATAAATAAAAAACCAAAACTTTGTTATTTGAATTTTTTCATAAATTTTGTGGTTAACGGAAAATAGTGTTAAAACAAAAGTTGTAGATGTTTTTATTACCTACAACTTTGTCATATAATTTTTCCATAGGACTTGTAGTTTTGCCGGGAATAGAGATACCTAAACCTTTTTTTACCCTTAAAAACTCACCCCCTTCCACTTCCCGACCTCAGATCGCCCGTAAATTATTTTTCGTTTCAATTTTGTTATATTCTCTTCCTTTTTCAACAAGTTTCATGCTACTAATTTTTTTTTTCACTTTTCACCATTTTTTGGTGCACTGGTCTAAAATGCAGCGGAGTATTTCTTTTTTAAAAATGAAACTATTATAGATTATAACAAGTTGCCTAATTATAAGTTCTACCCGAAGTTAAAAAACTGCAGAAGACTTCTTATCGCTACAACATTTACCACATTAAATAATTGAATTTATAATTAAGTATTATATAGATTATGACAATTTAAAAAACGAAAAATGACATCGTTATTATTATTAATTCTCAATTGTATAATATATTTAATTGACATTTGCACACCTCGTATGAGGTTTTTTATGGTGTAACTATTTGTACGTCCTACATATTTTATATCTTTTGTACACGTATTCAAGCAAATAAATGAATTGAATAGAATTGAATCATTAGTCTTTAATTCACATTACCTAATTAATATCACCTTTTGCTACTAGGTACAGGGAAAAAATTGCGAAAATAACGTGGATGGCTACAATATTGATATTCTTCTTCATCTTGGCGATCAATCAGGGCAATTTTTTGTCGTCAGGGTCTAGTAGGAAAGCGCTATTACAAAATACTGACTTTACTGACCATTTTCAGGAAAAACTGACTTTTACTGACCGACATTAAAAAAACTGACTTTTACTGACTTTACTGACCAGTTTCGACCCCTGAATAAAACGAAACCTACCTAATAATTATCTATGAGATGACTACAAGTACCAGATGTCTTATTAAGAGTATACATTGGTTTATTTTGGTTGAAATTTACTTGTTTACCTAAAAGAAAACGTTTCCATTTAACATAAATCGGCTATATCGGCTAACGCATCTGCCCGAGTAGGATTATGCTGAAAAACGGCGCAGCTTTTCTTTTTTTTTCCTGTAAAAAGGGACTAAAGTTGCACAAGCTGAGTATAACCCTGTAGGCCAAATTTTTTTTTTTTTTAAGTATTTTTTCGTATAAATTTGGTGAAAAGGCAATAAATTGCTTTTTTTTTTATTATAAATTTAGTATGCCTCTTAATGGGCAGGGATTAGTATCGACCGACGAGCTTGCATTGGAAGCAATCACTTCAAAAAGGCCAACAAAGAGAGATTTTCTCTTAGTCGGCGATAAAATGTACAAAATATCCATGCCAATACGAAAGCTGATTAAATATTGCAACAAGGTCGCTTGTGTTTGGAATAAATATGCTCAATGTTATTTTTATCCATGTCTGATTCAAACGATTCGATTGTTTATTATGATATAACTTTAAGTTATGAAATTTCCGTTATCGTTTAGGGACCGTACTAGAAAAGGGGACCCTATTAGTCTCGGCAGTCCGTCCGGCTGACCTTAAGGGCTGTTTCATAAAGCGGTAATAGGTACCCGGTTCAAATTTTCACAGAATATGATTTCACGGATTGCCTAACAATAAGTAATAATAAGTTAAAACAAAGGGGGGTGCGCATTGATGAAACTAGTTTTTAAACTTCTTTCTTTTTGCTCTATCGTTAAAATGGAATTACATACAAGCGTCAAACTTGATATGATTACAGTCCAATATCAAACGTATATCAACAAATACTAAAAAAACAGCTAAGGACGGGAAGTACCTCGATGTGCATGCAAAATAATACGCTTTTTTGGTACATTCTGTTTTGGTACGGAACCCTTGGTGCGAGCGTGGTGGGTAGTATATATAATAGTTATGTAAAATTAGCATCCCTTATAACTGTGTTCCCCGCTTAATATGTAATGCTCCCCATAGTAATGTAATTAGTTAATACATTTCTAAGTTAACCTAAAAAATGGCACGGACCCTGGAGTCTGTGGAAAATGTAATTAAGCACATTAAAAAAAACCCTTGGTGCGAGTCTAATTCGCCATTGGCCGGTTTTTTCCTAAGTAGAGATAATTGACCTTATGAGAGTAATAGGCGTCCTAAATGAATAAGTAATATTGACTATACGTAGTATTTATGATATTTCTATATCCTATTATTCTATACCCTCCAGGGGATATTGATAGTGTTTTGTTTGTTTTATATTGATCTTAGTATATTTTAACATGTAGCAATTGTTGAGACATCGGGATGCCGGGCTAGAATGTCACCTCCAAATCTACCCGAGGGTGTCGTAAGAAGCGAGTAAGGGAACACAACAGGAGGTGGGCAGCACGGCTTTCTGACGAACTGACATCTCACACTGCAATCCCCAAGCCGCCTGCCAAGCGTGGGGATTATGGCAAACCGCCCCATATTGGGGAAGGCTGTGTTCAGCAGTGGACTATCCAGCGATGCAGTTAATGGTGATGACATCTGAATGTACATAATTGATGCGATTACGATATAACAACTAACATAATTTTTAAATTTGCAAAGCTCATATCAAGTAAACAAGCGTAGTTTTGAAGCAATGATGGCCGAGCGGTAATAGCTATGGTCTGCCGTGCCGCAGTAACCTGGTTCGATCCTCACCGTCGGCTTCACCATGGTGCATGAGCATGGTGGAAAGGCATTTTTCGGTTGCCCGCCTGGCTAGCTACCACCCTCGGACAAAAAATCTGTCGCCAAGCACCTAACGAAATTACAGACACATGAAACTTGACATTTATGTCTCAAAGTGACAGTGCAATTCGTGACTTGTAATGAAATGCATCTGTTATAGGCAGAGGTTAGTCTGCTTAACATCAGGTGGGCCTCGAGATTGTACCTTCACAATAAAATCAAAAAAATAATTGCAAACCTGAAGAAAGGCTCGTATGAAGTAAACAAACGTAGTAAGTTACAAACCACAAATATACGATAGGAAAAATTTAAGTCATGTGCGGGATTCGAACCCGCGCCCATCCACCCCTTGAGCCGGGGTATGCTCTAACCAATTGAGCTAACATGACATGACGTCATAACTCGAATCTTTGCTATCGTTCTTTAACCATCGTATTGGGATGGAGCGACATCATTACAAAATCACAAATATACGATAGGATTTTTTTTTTCCTTTCTTATATTTGTGATTTTGTATGATCCGCATAGCAGGCGTTATTGCATACCTAACAATATTAAAACGTAGTAAGTATTGAAATAGAACAAGTTTATTTTTACATTGTACAGCACTATATTATTACATAATCGATGATACATTTTCCTGAAACCTAGACTAGAATTCAATGTTCCTGTATTGAATTCGACAGGAAAAAAATTGAAAATGACTGTAAAACGTCGCGCCGCGGGGACCGTTACTGAAACGTCCCTCTCATGTCATGTTAACATTTTATCTGGGCGTTATACAACCTGCATTTCCAGTGCAAGGGATGGAAGTTATTTTAAGAAATATAAATTGCGAAAATGTAGTTTGAAGCAGTGATGGCTCAGTGGCATTGGCTATGGACTGCCAAGCATTCAGCTTCACCGCATGGTGGAAGAGCATTTTGCGAATGCCCGTCTGGTTAGCGAGAAAATCTGTCACCAAATACTTAACGGTGTGTTCCGGTAGCTGTCCTTGAGAGTCAGTAATTCTAGGTTAAACATGTTAACACCTTCGACCACATCGTCACTTACATCAGGTGAGATTATGGTCAAAGGCTTACCTATCAGTAAAAAAAGGATTAGATAACATCACATCAACAGCCATAATGCCCATCGATGAACAAAGGTCTTCCCCATTTTGGGGGCGGTTTCCATAATCTCCACGCTTGTCAGGCGTCGTGGCGATCGCAGTGCAATTCTACCCAGCAATGTCTCTAGACAACACAGAATTGTTTTTTATTCTCTCTGTAACCCGGCACCTGCACAGTGTATTCATAAAATTCTGAATAATTCGTCTTACATAAATTTTCCTCAAATACATGTCTATTATTTTTGTTCTTCATCACTTAAAGTAATGCGTAAGTATAAAGTAAAGACACAGCCATAACCGTAAAAAGTTACTTTATGGACACAGCATAGGATCAAGAAAACATTGTAAACAACAAAATTGTATTTAAAACAAATGGAATTCAATTACACTCAAAAGTTTTATCCTACGGCAACTTTTTAGTGGCAACAAAAAATAAGGAAAATATTTTTAGATTGCTCTTGAGAATAGAGTAAGTGGACTCGACCTCTCTGTTTATAATTTTTTTTACTTAATAATGGAACCGACTTCATTACGCAAAAGTGTGAAATAACTTGTTGAAGAAGTGGAAATAACAGTACCATGATAGTTCAAAAGTACCTATCACAATATTGTGTGCATGGTACCGACTTCGACAAGTTATTTCACACTTGAGTGTTGAAGTGACACTTCCATACTTAGGTTAAGAAAACAGTATCTTTGGTGACCCTTACGGGATTGATTGTCATTCCCTGTCAATGACTGTATCATCAAGACAGAAAAACACTTTTCAGTTATTGGAGTGTAACTCAAAAACGGCTAGACCGATTTTAATGAAATTTAAATAGGACACGGGAAGCATCAGCTTTCAAATAAAAAGAGAATCATCAAAATCGGTTCACCCCGTCAAAAGTTCTGAGGTAACAAATATAACAAAAAATACATTCGAATTGAGAACCTCCTTTGAAGTCAGTTTGGGCTGTTAATCAAAGTTAAAAAAATCAAAATCATTTAGTCAATTTAGGCGTCTACGACGGTCATATGAATTAATATTTGCTTCAAAGAATACAAAGTCGAAAGTGTCGGTTCTGTCAATCTAAACAATTCCACACTTAATTATACTAATGCGCATCGTTCAGCGATAACGTTAAATGACAACACGTTAGTAAAAAATAAAATAAATACAATTAGTTAAATTCATTTTGACTGTAGAAGTCGCTCCGTCCCCTTTAAACGATTAAACAACAAGAATGATAGGATAAATTCGCACTATGACTCACCTTCACCGCGGTAGATCAAATTATCAGAGCATGTCCCGGTCCGAGCGACGGATGCGAACATCCGGGTTCGGATCCCACTCGTGGTATTTTTTCTTTATTTGTAATTTTATAAGCTTATTCGCTTAAGAAGCATTAATGCTAAACTTACAATGTTAAAACACGTAACTGTTTAATCATCCTTACATTATTTCATAAAAGATTAATTATCAGCCGGATTGTCCACTGGTGAACACGGCCAAGATGGGAGGCCGTGTCATCGCAGTTTAAGATAGCAGTTCCTCAGGTGCTGCTGCCCACCTTCCGGTATTTTACAAGTCAACCACAGGTAGCAATGGGGGGGTTGACATTCTAGCCCGGCACCTCACGGGATAATAGTAGATAGTACCGCCACCAAAGGTGAAATCACGGTATTTGGCAGAACGCAGTACATCTTACGAATGCTCGCCAGGGTAACTGCTGCCTTCAAGTAGATAAATAATGTGTGGACGCCTGGGAGAAAATGCTTTAGCACTAAGTCCTCAAGTAGTAGTAAAAGTACTTTATTGCAATAAAGAATGAAATAAATCAATCTGTCGCCAGACATCTACCGGTGAGCTCTGGCAGCTGGCACAGAGCCAGTTCCCATTCAAGATTCAGTTCAGTTTACTATCCTATAGCACATTATCACTGACCAGCGGACGAAATAGTAAAGAGACGAAACCCTATATAAAAAAAAAAACTTGCATTGTTACACAATGAATAATTTACCTATATATTTCGAAATTATTAATGAGTGTTACACAAGTATATTATTGGATCCTTCCAACTATAGTTATATACAAATCAGTTTGAGGTCTACACATGTATTGTACTACATAGATTACGAGCCGACACGTTGACAGTTCGCTCATAGAACTACAGAGTCCCTAAACCCATTGTCCGGGACGGAAGCATTCAGGGCTCCCCATCAATGTCATAGTTAAATGTAATA
Organism: Plagodis pulveraria; assembly: GCA_963890685.1. NCBI lineage: Eukaryota > Metazoa > Arthropoda > Insecta > Lepidoptera > Geometridae > Plagodis > Plagodis pulveraria. The sequence goes on along the minus strand of OY982962.1, from coordinate 8,301,413 downwards.
CTCACGGTGATGAAAGCGCCGTAGTTGTGTTGCGAGTCGGAGATATTGACAGGATGCTCGAGGTTGATGGAAGTGGCGAGCTCCTTAGGCCACTTGTCCGGGACGGATGCGTCCGGAGCGCCCATCATCCAGTACACCTGCGCAACACAAAAAGTATTATATTCCTAAATAAATAATATATAGGTACTTAGGAATATAAATGTATTTTAATACATTTAGTGATCCGCCGAAACTTGAAACTTTTTTAAAATGTATTGTTGATCGGCTAGCCTTTGACCACTATCTCACCTGATGATAAGTGATCATGTGGTCGAAGATCTTGTTCAGGCTAACCTAGAATTACTGGCTCCCAAGGACAGTCGCCGGAACACACCGTTAAGTGATTGGTCAAAGATGTTCTACTTGAGGGTGGTAGCTAGTCAGGCGGGCATTCGCAAAACGCCCTTCCACCATGCTATATCGACAGTCATCGTAAGACGACAACCGAGGCCGACGGCTTAGTGTCCTCCAAAGAACGGTAGCGCACAGTAATGTCAGTAGCGATCACCCATCCATTTCATGACCGCGACAGAGGTTGCTTAATTTGATCGGTTAAGAAAGGCTAACTTCGCTACAAGCGCTTCAAAACTTGACCTGCATTGGGAGTAACGCCAACGTGTCGTCTTCTAAGTCGAAGACAAGGCGTAGATAAGTTTAAAGTCAAAAAGGAATTAAAATTCTTGCAGGGTTTGGACATAGTAGAAAGCCTCTCTTTCTACTATGGTTTGGACCTTTCACATTGATTATACAATACCTATACTTAATCACTATCATAGCTTTTATCACACTTGTGTGAGGTAAATATATATGTAGATCAAAACAACACACACATACACATTTTGCTTATGCCTACAGTTTCGGTGTCGGTTTAATGCGGCCATAAAAGCGAAATCTGCCGTCAATCCTGCATATTAACATCGTCAGTAATACCCGATCCAGGGCGGCTAACTACGCCGTAAGAGATGGTAATTACCCATGTATACCTCACTGCCTGATATGCAGCGACACCCTGTCAATAGCCTCCCTATAGCACTTATACACTCAGTATGATTTTCAATCCATGTTCAAACTTCTATACGTAAACATTTACAAAAACCGCATCCATTGAACGCTAAAAGCGTCACTTCCAACGTGCTTTTTCAAGTATTGAGGGATTACAAGCCATGATTACACCGCCGGCTTTCTCAGCGAGAGATTCATCCCTTCTCTATTCTGAGGCGCATACATTTTGTACGAAGCTGTTACGTCATACGCGAAGGAAATTCAACGCGATATCTCATCTCGTGAGAAAATTCGATAGCTAAAGGGACAAAATGAGGTAATATTTTGCTGTGATATCATTATGGGTATCAAGGCCTCACTCTTACAAATGAATACGTATTTAGGCTTTGTCTAGAAATGAACAGAACAGAAAGGTTGGCCAAAGCCTCTATTCAATAAACCCAGATATTTTGCTTTCATCATAAACAGGAATAATTTCTTTTTGCCCTTATAACTAATAGGAAAGAACACTCGGTAAGTACTTGTATTTGGAACTTTTGTTCAATCTAACGTAAATCGTTGTATAGGTATAAAATTATAAGTGATGGCTCAGTGGCATTGTCTATGGACTACCGTGCAGCAGGTCCATGGTTCGAATCCCGCCGCGAGCTTGAGCCTCATTGACCATTTTGCGAATGCCCGCCTGGCTAGCGACCACCCTCAAGTAGAAAATCTGTCGCCAAACACCTAACCGTGTGTTCCGGCAGCAGTCCTTGAGAGCCAGTAAAATTACAGGCACATGAGACTTAGCAACTGTACGTCTCAGTGTGACGGGCACAGTGTTCGTGCATGCATTTGTTTTAGGCAGAGGTTACTCCACTTAACATCAGGTGGGCCTCGGGCTTGTTCCGTCACAATAACATAAAAAAGGTATTTAAAACTGTCAAGCATATCAAACACAATAAATAATTGAGTTAAAAACAACCCCCGCACAATTTTCTTGTACTTATAACTTTAACTAACAAACTCATCCGACCTCCGGTACAATGGCGTACCAGTTGCTCAAGTTAAACTTAGACAATTAAGTTGATAGTAACTATATGTTATGTTGGTGGCAGCTATGTCAGTTAAGTTTGCGAGGCGTGAGCTAGCTTGACTAATCCGAACTGGGCTTCCAATCACGATAGTGCTTTGAACTTATCAAAGTTTAAAACGTGATGTTGGAAGTTCGTTAGTTGAAATTGTTTTGCAAACTTGCGAGCAGGTAGTTACAGTTCGTTAACATAAAACCGTATGTAAATATATATAGATTGACATTAACTAGTTAATATAATGAAAGCTATTTTTTGCTGATAGGTAAGCTTTTGACCACAATTTAATATGAGACTCATCATCATCTTCCTACCCTTATGTAGGTGATACGGTTCGCGTGAAGTGGTGATAGAAATAAATAACACAGTTTTTCAAAAAAAACCAAAGGGTGCGCGCGCGTGTGTCGAGTGCCGGAGGTATTTGCAACGACTAATGTACCAATCGCAGCTTGACAGACGCGCGGGCGGTGATTTTATTTAGCGAAGAGCAGGTAGGTAAGTACAATATAATGTTATTTATTTAAACTAAAAATAAATACCGACGTTTTTACATTCTACCTATTTATGATACTTTTTGGTAATAATTTTAACTTTGTATGTTTTCAGGTGGCGAGCGAAGGCACGTAGTCTACATATCTCCGCCCAGTGTCACATCAGTGACACTTATTGACCATTGGAACCAGTGCCAAGCGAGTTACTGGTCTGGTTAGTATCCCAGTCTTTGTTTTCAGGTCGACTGTGCGTATCCTTCCGTCTTTTCCCGGATAGACGTTTTCTACTATGCCCTTAGGCCAAGTGTTACGAGGTAAGTTAGGGTCGACTATTATGACCAAATCTCCTTTCTTTAGGTTTTCATTTTCGTGATACCATTTCTGTCTTGGAATAAGATTAGGTAGGTATTCCTTTACCCAGCGATGCCAGAACATATCAGTTAGCCGTTGAGCAGTTCTCCACATTTTCCGCAGATACAAGTCTCCATCACCAAATGCTCCTGGGATGGGTAGGTTGGAGCTGGAACCGATCAGAAAATGATTTGGTGTCAGTGCTTCCATGTGATTTGGGTCAACGGACACGTGGGTAAGTGGTCTGCTGTTAACTATATTTTCCACTTTGGTAGGTTCGATCTTACGGGAATAGTAATTAGCTAGCAAATGTTTGACATGTTCTTTGTACTTTGAGGCAAATTCTTTAGCCATTTTCTTTTCTATTATTTTCAGCCGGCAGAAAGCGTTAGGATACGATTTTTCAATCGGAGCATTTTTATCTTTCCAGTGTAAGCCTAACTCCCACTTTCCATTTTTTAATTCAGTGGAATTTTCCGAAATTTCTATTACTCTAGTTTCGTCTTTGTTTGTCCTAGGCTTAGTACAGACTCCAATGCTCTCAAACGTGAACGACTTTTTTACACGTTCGTTGAGTTCATCATTCTTAAGTTCTGTGTGTATCGCGTCAGCTGTATTGCGAAAACAATCGTCTGCGCATGGAAATACGCTGGGTATCCCGCATGCGCCTGTGTGCGTGGCTCCCTGTGGCGTTGCGTAATCGTTATCAGTGAGGGCCGACGCTATGCAGGCGTGGTGGCGAGATCCGCTATGCGCTTGGACGGGGCGCCTAGCAACTGTGATGAGTGTGCATTCTTGCAAATTTGGATGACATAGTGGGTAAACACCATGCACACACCATCCCAACGGTGTCAAGGTCGCGCAAGGTTCGTTTTTACCACGAATAATAGTCTTTAACGGTGCAATTAAATGATAATTGTCCTGGCCGATTAACAACTTTGGCATAACACTTTCACTATACATTAATTTATGTTTTAAATGTTCGTATTTTTGAAGATTAAGTTGTGTTAATTTTTGTGAAGGTTTAGTTCACTGATTTTACGCGCACTTAGTTCGAATGATTCATTGTCTTTGTTTATGATTTGAAAGTTCACTACTTCACTATCACAAGTAAGTTCGGAATTCCAAGCACCACGTACTCTTAGTTGCTGTTTTTTCCCGTGTAAGCTCACGTGATCGGCGATATCAGCTGATATAAGGGACACTGTTGCGCCATCGTCCAAAAGTGCATACGTACTTATTATGCCGCTTGGCCCCTGAATGTTCACTGGCACGACTTTCAAAAATACACATGAATTTGTGTCCATCGCATGAGCTACTGTATCGTTTTCGATTTGATCGCTGTATGTTAAATTGTTTTCACCATTGTTCGCACTAAAGTCACTGAATAGTACATTACTAGCAGGGAAGTCACCATTTATTTGGTCGTTGGACGGATCACGGGTTCCGTCGGTGGTTTTGGGTGTCCAGTGAAGCAGGCGGTGATGCGCTAATCCGCATTGATCGACGTCACAGGCAGCAGCAGAGCAGGTATCGCGGTTGTGTGAGGTTATCAGGCATTTATGACAGAGTTTGTTTACTCGTACGAACCGCCAGCGATCCTTCCTCATCGCGCGTTTGAATCGTGCGCAGTCGGGCAAGTTGTGATTTTTAGCACGACAAAACTTGCATGTTTTGATTTCATTATCAGCTGGCTTACTTCCCAGGAGCACAGAGTGTGGTTTCCGCTCTTCCGGTCTCTTCCGGTAGTCAAGGTGGCTATGTAAATGACTCAAACCGGCACATGCTATTTTATTTGCCTCGCAGTAAAGAAACTCACTAAGTATTACCAACTTTGCTTCTTGTGTGTCACAGTTTACACTATAGTAGTCAGCCCTCTTGTTTATGAGCGATCCGGGGCACTTTGATAAAACACATGTCACTATTTCAGGGCTCCTTAAGTAAAACATCTGTTTGTTTTATTGATTGTACTGCTGCCACAAAATTCTTTATTTTGATAGAAAATGACACAATTTCGTGATGGTAGTTTTGTGACAGTGGTGGCATTTTTTTTAATTGCGTTGTGATTTTATTTATTATTGTTTCAGGCCTACCGTAACGGAGTTGCAAGGCCTCAATGACTGTGTGCGGAGACGTATTGCCAATGAGAAGTGATGACACTGTTTCTTTAGCTTCCCCGCGGAGTGATTTGCGTAATCTCCACATGTTTTCAGCATCACTGAAGTTACAAAATTCCGTAGATTCGTCGTACGCCTGTTTAAATGCCAGCCACTCTAGAGAATCACCGAAGAATTGGGCTAAATCTCTGGATGTCGCGAGTCTTGACATCATCTGTTTATTCTGCGCGTTTGAATCGTAGATCGCGCTGGCCAAGTGACGAAGGTCGGTAGCACCAGCTGGGTCATGACCGTGATCGTGGTGTTCTTGCCTTTCGGTAATGTGGCTGCGCTCGAACCACTGGTTTACTTTTTCTATCGAATCGACTTCCGTTTTATTCGAGCTCCTGAGACTTTTAGCCGACTCATTTTCTAAAGCAGCAATTTTCGCGGCTAGTTTTTTCTCTATTAACTGTTTCTGAATCTCGGCTTCTTTTCTTGCAATTATAGCTTGGGCTTCGGCAGCTTCAAATTCTGTTTCTTTTGTGCTTCCAGTGACAAAGCAGATTTAGCAGTTTTTTGCGATATGGCGGACTTTGAGTTTTCGATGCTCTTTTTTATGTTTCCAACTGAGGATTGCGGTCTTTGTGGCACTTGTGCGGCTTTACTCGTACTTGGATTCAATATATCCGATTGCACTGCACGCGTAATATTTTCTTTCTTCGTGTTGTTGGCTTGTTCATCTTTGATTGTTCTGCAAGTACGCAGTTTGCGATCAAAATGGCGCTGCTTAGGCGGCGAGTTGAACATCCTTGTAAGTATAACTATCACAGTTTCACGTAGGGATTCGGCTCGAAGGAGAAGTTGTAGGTGATACGGTTCGCGTGAAGTGGTGATAGAAATAAATAACACAGTTTTTCAAAAATAACCAAAGGGTGCGCGCGCGTGTGTCGAGTGCCGGAGGTATTTGCAACGACTAATGTACCAATCGCAGCTTGACAGACGCGCGGGCGGTGATTTTATTTAGCGAAGAGCAGGTAGGTAAGTACAATATAATGTTATTTATTTAAACTAAAAATAAATACCGACGTTTTTACATTCACAAATATTTGTTTACATAATTAAGGTCAATCATATCTATTTTTTTATTAACCTTTAAATTTAAAATTTTAATGACCTAATAAACATATTTGAAGTGAACTTGTTTTGAAATGTTTTTTAAATATTTCTGGAGTAAAGATGTTTTGAATTTTTTTTTTGGTTTGCATATCACTAAAATGTGACCAATCGTAGCTTTAACGAATTCGTATTTAAGATTTTGAAATGGTACATTCGTCCCTCTTGGACGCGACTGCCCAATTTCAATGCCTTAGGTAGTATTTGATATAATTTTCCGTATTTACGCGAACTTTGCACAAAGGATTTTCATAGACACCACGACAGAGGTCACATTAATATTGAACCTAATACGGTGTTTTGTTTTAGCCTTTGTATGAGGAAAAATTATGCGTCAAAACAGCTGCAGCACACTGCTCATGTCAACGTTAACGTTGCACGTGAGGGGCACAATATGGGGTCCATGAGTTTGTTACAAATTTTTTGTTATTCCTGATAGGTTAGCCTTTGACCGCTATCTCACCTGATGGTAAGAGATGATGTGGTCAAAGATGTTGTCTAGAAGTTCAGGCTCTCAAGGACAGCTGCCGGAACACACCGTTAGGTGTTTGGCAACAGATTTTCTACTTGAGGAAGGTAGCTAGCCAGGCGGGCATTCGCAAAATGACCTACCACCATGCTATAACGACTGCCATCCTTAGACAACAACCGCGACCGACGGCTTAACGTGCCCTCCGAAGCACGAAAACGCTCAGTAGTTATGTCACTAGCGGTCACCCATCCAACTCATGACCGCGGCGGACGCTGCTTAACTTTGCTGATCGGTTAAGAACAGCTAAGCAAACTACGGAACGAGCGCTTCGAAATTTCAGCTTTTTAAATATTTCAGCTGTTACAGAAATTGAACATCATTGATCATGTAGAATGGTTATGCAACAATAATAAAAAGACTGTTTAAATTTAAAATTTTCGCCCAAAGACATGACTTTCCAATTACTTAATGAAGATTAGTCTACAATTCCATCACCAAATGAGTTAATAACTCTATTCAATATTACAAGGATATCGAATGGATATTCAATAACTACAAAGCTGTTCTATAAATAGGTTGTGAGTCATTATGCGCCCTTGCGGTTGGCAATGACACTATTCAAACAGGTAGTCACTGAACGGTGATACTTTAACTGCCCACTGACTCTTGATCTGGGGCCCGATTCTCTTAGCTATTGAACGGCGTTAACGCAACTTAATTGCATGAAAATTGTAGTTTACTAGTTATTAGTAACTTAATTGCAGCAAGCCACTGACTTGCGATCGAACCTAAATAGCGGGCAGACTACGGATACTATCAAAAAATTTTAGTTTTTGATAGTATCCGTAGTCTACCCGCTATTTAGGTTCGATCGCAGGTTCTCTATCAATAGTTTTTGACATATTTGGTATTATGTAAGCTATTTTGTTGCGATTGCGTTGCTAGAGTGGCATACATATTTTGGAGGATTTTAGATAGAAAAATAGCTAAATGATTTAATTATTTTTATATAATGTATTGTTTGCTAGAAAACCACTGTATTGATGTTTTGACTGACGCCTGATTGATAGAAGTTTTCATTATTATTTCAGTGGCAAAATTTGCAAGCCATAGCACAGCCATACAACTGCGATTAGGAGCTAGAATTAGCAGACTACCGAATTTTACTTAAACGGCAGTTCGATCGCAGAAGCATCGCAGTAGTGTAGCGTTTGGTCATAGCTGAGAGAATTGGGGACCTGGGATTCGATCAGGCACGCGTGTGCAAGTGTAATGTACACAAGTGTAATGTGTTTACTGTTGGTGTACTAGTTGCAAGCTCAATTGCTTGAACGAGAACTGGTGTGAACATTTCATAGAATCGCAATGAAATAATTTGAAAACTATTGGAATTGCACAGTATTGTAAATATACGCAGCTGTAATAAAATAATAACAACAATACGTTTGTGTTTAAAAGTAAAGATAATAGAACTTGTTTATAACAGAATGAATGCGACTTTCTCAAGTAAGAGTGTATATGAAAATGTTAGACTTGTCACTAATACGGTTAGCAAGAAAGCCAGTGTGAATTAAAAAACAATGGCTCGCGGTATGGACGCGGTGTGTTACACATTTAAAATTTAGAAAAGAAGACATCATTTGGCAATTATATATGTATACTAAATGTAAATATTTAAAAAAATAACAGCCAATATTTAACTTACAAATTGTTCTAACTTTTCAATTGATTTTAAATAGGTATTTACTCGTATCCCGCACATGACTTAAATTTTTTCTATCGTATATCTGTAATTTTGTAAGGTATTTACTTCTCATGTTATTACTATCAATAAATATTTTAGAAAAAAATAACTATTTTTTACTTTTCTTATATATTAGATATGAAAAGTTTAGTACTGGTGAAAGTCATCAATAAATATTTTAGCAAAAATACTACTGTTTACGTTACTTATGTTCCAAACTAATAGTAGAATGTTTAACCATACTCTTTCATTTCTAACTAAGAAATCTGAAAGTGTACGTTATGAACCATACTATGGGAAAAAATGCCCAAATATGGACATTGTTGCTTAATGTGCATCAATAACCAACTAAACTTCGTCAAGTTATTTAACTAGCAAACTGACAGTTAAACATACATAGCTTCTTATATTAACTTCAGGGATCGAGTAAAAACATGACTCATGAAACCGCAGAATTGCGAGTCTAGACTAATATTTTCTCTGAAGACATGTTTTCCTCTGGAACTGATATTCTACACCCTACGTAACTACACCGTCACGACGCAAACTGTTCAATACATAAAAATTTCAACGCGGAAAATATTTAAAACTTCTTAATTAGCGAGAATACCTAAAACGATTTCTGTTTCAAACGTAAAATGTACAAATTGTTCACGCAAAACGTTCAAACGGATAAAGTTCAAAATAAATTGTCCAATACGCGTAGTGAGAGAGCCGCCTGGCTAGCGACCACCCTCAAGTAGAAAATCTGTCGCCAAGCACCTAACGGTGTGTTCCGGCAGCAGTCCTTGAGAGCCAGTGAAATAACAGGCAAAAATGAGACTTAACAGGTATGTCCCAAGGTGATGGGCGCAGTGCAGTTCGTCACTTGTGATGAAATGCATCTGTTATAGGCAGAGGATACCGCTTAACATCAGGTGGGCCTCGCGCTTGTTCATTTACAATAGCATAAAAAAAAAAAAAAAAAAAAAGTACGGCTCGTTCGAGTTACGTTTTATTTTACCTTACGAATACTTTACCTACCGACAGATAAAAAAAGACCACTATTAAATACCAATAAAATGGATGTGATTTATGATGCTTCACAAAGCTTTACGATCACAAGACTAATTTATTACACGACATCAAACGTTCGTTTGCCGCGTTCTTTTTAGATATCTACAGGAAAAATGTCTCAGTAATGTTATTGAGGAAAATTTAGGCTGGTTTTGAGGCTTTCATTTTTATTAAGCTTCTTTAAGAGAAATCAAAAGCAACTTCCAAATAAGATCTTCAGGTGGTTCTAATAATTTGACACTTATAAAAATTATATATACACCTATGTATATATTGTATATGTCATCTGAGACCTATATCCACAAGTTGTGTACCGATTGGAACATCTTTTTCTTTGTACTTGTTATGGGTTCCCCACAATTATATAGATGACGCCAGTGTTTGTATTTTGCGGGCCAACAGGGAGAGCAAAACACTTCCTTCGACGCTGTTTATTTAAAAAAAAATCATATTTAGCTGTAAAAACTCTTCAACGAAAGTTTGCCGAGCAATGAAAACATTTATTTTCATCGATATGTTATTTGGTTAATAAATACTTTTTAATTTATTTTATTTTAGTTGTGGTTGGTTGTGGGTTTTATAATGAAACTACGTAGGTACTTCTTACCGATTTTGGGAACCAAATTTGGATTTTGTAAAAAAAAAAGGAACTTCACTATTCAACCCCTAAATTTATGTAATCGGAGATTCAATTCAAAATAGAAATTGTTGGGCCAAAAACATAAACCTTTGCATAAAAGACAAGCTGTCTCGACCGTCACGGAGCCGAGCTCCGGAAGGGCAGTCGGCATTTTAATGAGAGTACATTTTGGATACTACTGTTCAGCGGGATTGTCCACTGCTGAACATAGCCTCCTTCATTATGGGGCGATTTGCCACAATCCCCACGCTTGGCAAGCCTTTTGGGGGTCGAAGTTCCCCAGAAAGCGCTGCTTCCCACCTTCTGGTGTGTTACCCTTAGTTGCATCTTACGACACCCGCGGGTAGAGATGGGAGGGTGACATTCTAGACCGGCACCCTACGAACAATTTCGATATTATGTATTTTAATCGATTTTGCGTATGCTATTTATATTTGGAGAGGTACAATCGATTTACTATCGGCGCGGCGATTCCAGCGTGAACGAAGATTATACAATTATTATTATTATTTACTGGTGTTGCGGATGTTCGTGGGCGACGGTGATCACTTACCACCAGGTGAGCCGCCTGCTCTATTGCCCACCTATTCCATAAAAAAATTAAGATTATACCAAAATTATTACAATAATTAAATTGACGACGTAGAGTGCCGTTCCATGCCTCGGAGGGTACTTTAAGCCATCGATCACGATTGTTGTCTTAGAATAGCAGCCAATATAGCATGGACGTGGGGCATTTTGCAAATGCCCACCTGACTAGCTACCACTCTTAAGAAAACCAGTCACCGAGCACCTAACGGTGTCTTCCGGCAGATGGCCTTAGAGAGCCAGTAATCATAGGTAAGGATGAACAGCTTCGTTCGCATCATCACTTACAATGAGTTAGTCAGCTATAAGAAAGAACCAAAAAATAATGGACTTCGTAGATCACTCAAAACTACTGTTTTAAAGTTGAAGTTTAAACAATAAGTAATATCTTATTACTAAAACATTTATGTAGCTGTAAGAAAAAAGTAACGTAAAGCAGAAAAAATGCTTGATTGCCCTGTTTAAAAATTGTCGTCACGTAAAAAGAAAGCCAAGTAATTAAAACTTTCCTCTTGGTTATACACTGAATATTTTACAGTTAAATGTGAACACGAAACAACAAAAGCTTGCAATTAACCAGTTTCTACCACGCTAGTACAAAGCTAGAATTTTAATAATGTACCAATGCTTCGTATACATATTTTATTATATAAATAGCTGCTTTCTATAGGGTTCAGAACATCTTATGTAATGGAGTGGAATGAAAATGCATGATATTTTTTTGCTAGCCTTTGACAACAGTCGCACCAGATTAGTGTGTCTTTAGTCTTTAGTACTACATCCATTTGGTAGTTTCACCTGGAAATTTTTCCGGGAGTTTTAGAACACTTTTATAGATTTTAACAAGCTCTTTCCAATTTCTATTTTGCGACCTCGTGCGCGTATTTTTGACGCTCACGCCACAATATTGGAAAAATGATGCATAGAATCAGTTTTTGAAGATATCTTTATGAGGAAAACAGTTGTAGCTAGAGAAAATCTTGTACAATTTATGTACTATTACTTTTTTGTACAATGAACAGTTTTTTTGTACATACAAGCGTTGCAATGTCTAAAAATATTTGGCCAGAAAACTCAATTCCACACCAAGAGGTCACCACAGTAAGTGGCACGTTTTTTTGCGATGCAATGAACTATTACAATATAAACGCATTCTACTTCGCATTGCAATTCTTGATGGAGCATAATATGAAGCTGGTTGAGCATCTTCAGAATCGATCAAAACGTCACCGATTGGAATATCTGCCATATCATCCGCAATGGGATATTCAGCTTCCTTGTCGTCCGACAAAGAAGCTGAATATCCCATTGCTTCTTTCCCGACTTCATCATATGTTTCCTCGAGAACAATCACCGTTTGTTCCTCTTCATAGCTATCTTGTGATGGAACTTGCGCATTATCACAGGCCATTGCAATTCGTGCATATAATGGAACACTTTAATCCAGCCTTTCTGAATCTACAGACTCTTTCACGTTTCTTATAAATTTATTTGCATGAAATGAGTTTTAAAAAACTTTCGGAGCTGGAGCAGATGTACCACCTCGATACCATCATGACACCGTATCAGCGACATCGGCTCGCTTAATTCGGATCGTTTCTTCTAGATGCCGATACGGGGTTGATTAATGTGCGTTGTTCAATACAAGAAATACTGATTTGTTCTAGTCCAGGCGATGTCAATATACAGGGGGTGTCTTCCGCATTCGGACAGGAAATCGAGCTACCCTCTGTATTTTTTTTGAGTTAATAATGTCATCAATCGTTTTGTTGTAGCTGTTTGTTAGGTCAATTTTGAGCGTTGACATATCCAATTATAAGGTTCGTTACGCGGAATACAAATTACGTTATCAAAAGAGAAATTTAGCCTTAAAGGTATTACATTTTTTAAATTGCGTTTTAAATTAACCTTTCCATTTCAACGCCTCTCAGGGTCCAAAATCGCTTAGATTACGAAGGTCCACCGAAGCGGCGGACCGCGACCTATGTTATGAAAAAAATAGTTCATCCTTGATACATCCGAGGACTGTTAATTTTAGTCATTAAATTAGGAGGCCATTGAACTAAGCTATTATGTAGTATAGTAAGTATGAAGGAAACGATTTTTGGTTTCATTCTGATTTTATGGCTTTGATGAAAAAAAAATGTCTGGTAAAAATAAAATGGATGACTGTTTTCATTAAAGAAAAACTCAAATTTTTATTTCTTTTTACCGACTTCAAAAACAGGAGGAGGTAGTAAATTTTTTTTTATGTTTGTTTCCTCAGAACTTTTGTCCGGGTGAACCGATTTTTATGATTCTTTTTTATTTGAAAGCTGATGCTTGCCGTGTGGTCCCATTTAATCAAATCATCAAAATCGGTAAAGCCGTTTTTGAGTTACACTCCAATAACTGAAAAGTATTTTCCTATCTTGATGATAAAGTCATTGCCAGTGAATGACAATCGATCCCATAAGTAGCAACGGTTTTCGCATGGTGGTAGGGCATTTTGCGAATGCCCGCCTGGCTAGCTACCACCCTCAAGCCGGCAGCTGTCCTTGAGAGGCAGAACTTCTAGGTTAGCCTGAACAACATCTTCGACCACATCATCACTTACCATCAGGTGAGATGGTGGTCAAAGGCTAACCTATCAGGCATAAAAAAAAAAAAACGGTCACTAAAAAGGGAGTTTTTTTTTATATCAAAAAATGGAACCGTCTTCATCAAATTAAATGTGTGAAATAACTTGTCGAAGTCAGTACCATGCGCACAATATTGTGATAATAGGTACTTTTGAATCATCATGGTACCGACTTCAACAAGTTATTTCACACATTTGAGTGTTGAAGTCGGTTCTATTTTTTGCTAAAAAAAATTTGATGGCCTTTAAACTATTTCGAATGAAAGTCTCTTTTTGAAATGCGTAAACGATCATGGTATTTAAATACATAGTACTGACGACACAATCTACACGTATGAAGATAATTACAGATTTAAGAAAACATTGTATGCAATGTGACGATACATAGTAAGTATAGGGAACCCTTCACTATGCGAGCCTTACTAGGACTTGTAAAAATTTCATTGAGAATTAAACACAACACCTCGTGTAGGTGTAACAAAACATCTAGGGACTACAGGCTAGCTTTACCGTGCTAGTAAAACCATAGTTGCTTAGCCTTAGATTGCTACTTAAATATTCCGTCTATATTGTGATATACGGCTGCATCGCAGGGAGAGCTTTTGAAGCGAAGCACGTCTATTGGACCACTATACCTGTTGCTATACCTAATGATACTGGGGATGTTATAATATTAATGCCCATGGGATGCCTAAAATGTCACCCCCCCCCCCATCTCCACCCGTGGGTGTCGTAAGAGGCGACTAAACCAGAAGATGGGCAGCAGCACTTTCTGAGAAACTGATATCTCACACTGCGATCCCCAAGACGCCTGCCCAGCGTGGGGATTATGGCAAACCCCCCCAAAATGGGGGAGGCTGTGTTCAGGAGTGGACAATCCGTAGTACAGTATAATATTAAAGGTGTATAATGGTGATACCTACCCGCCCTCGTAAACATAAACGCATATCTCTTGAAAATTACATAAGATCAGCGTTTTCAGTATTTGTTACTTACATAGAAGATATGGAACATAATACGCCGATATTTGTGAGAAACCTTATTAGTTTAGTTTTAAAATTGATCCCGTAACAAAAATAATATAATAAAGAAAAAAATAAACATAATTGTATAATATAAGAATACATTCAGGCGTTACTTTGCAAAAAATGATATTAAATAATAGCAAATATTTTAAAATTATTTTAAGGAAATATCAAATTATTATTTTAGAAAAACACCTAAAATAGCTGTATAAAAATATATCCGGTGACAATTCCTCCAAATTTTTTTGTTAAGCCGACGTGATGTCATAAACGCTACGTAGCCAAACCGAAAGAATTTTCGACGTGGTTCGCTTCTACACGAAGCATCCTCAGGAGGGACTCTCCGAGTGCACAATCGAGAAACTTTTCTCAACACCTCACATGCTAAGGTGCGTTTTTATTCTACATCTAAGTTCTCATGCATCGGACCTTGGTTACCATTATTCCAAGCGTGGCAGACGACGTTTTGGGGTTCGCAGTGAAAGATGGCAGTTTTTCTAGAAATACAATGAAATATTTTTTCAGTGGGACTCCAATACAACGAAGGTAGCTGATAAAAATCTTATTTGCTAGGTTGCAAATAAGATTTTTATCAGGTTTCATAACATAGGTTCAAACATGATAAAAATCTTATTTGCTAGGTTGCAAATAAGATTTTTATCAGCTTTCATAACATAGGTTCAAACATGATAAAAATCTTATTTGCTAGGTTGCAAATAAGATTTTTATCAGCTTTCATAACATAGGTTCAAACATGATATAAATCTTATTTGCTAGGTTGCAAATAAGATTTTTATCAGCTTAGGGTGTCATTTTCTAGATTTTTTATGTACAACGGCAAATTAAAGCAGGGACAGGAGGGGGTAGGACGACAATTTTAGACCATTTAGGGGCCTATCCCAAAAACCAAACTAGTTAGGAATCTCAGTCTCGGCATGGATATAACCAACAACTATCTAAATACTCGTATATCTATCGAACAATCAGTTACCTACTCGTAGTACTGAAAAAGCTAATTATAATGTAGTTGTGAAACTGTAGTTGATTACATTATGAAAAGATTTGTGTCAGTTTTGAAACAAATAAACAATTTTTTCTTTTATATTTGAGCGCAAGCAATTCAGCAGTGGTAACACAGTAATAGTTGCGCGGATTCGTCATTAATGTCATTGTAGGTAGTAGGCGAAATGATACGAGTAATTTTAGTAAGATTAGCCCCATTGTTGTAATTCTGCTATCCACCACGCGAACTAAACAAGATCACTAATAAAATTACAACGAGAGGTGTTTTCTTTCGTTGTCTATTTGTAAGCTTATTCGCTTAAAAATTACAATTTTAGAATTATCGGGTTTCAACAACATGTAAATAATTTTAATATTGTTAGGTTTGCAATAACGCCTGCTTACATTACAAAATCACAAATATACGATAGGCAAAATTTTAGTCATGTGCGGAATTCGAACCGGCGTCCATCCACCCCTACATACGCGCATTTTTTCCTATCGTATATTTGTGATTTTGTAAACAAGGAAATAAGTTTAGAGCTAAAAAAAAAAATTCTTGTATATAGTTCAATTCAGTTTGACTGCAGAAGTCGCTCCGTCCCTTTAGAGAGTTAAACAATGATAACGAATGGATAAATTTGAGCTATGACTTACTAACCACGATAGTTCAATTGGCGTAGGTTCGAATCCCATTAGTGGTTACTACTTAACAGGCGTAAATGCAATAAATTACAATGTTAGATGATTACTTGCATATAGAGAAAGCCATTTAAATGTATATTTAAAATTTATTTATTTTTGATTGAATAAAATTGATATTTGTAGGAACGTATATCTAGAATGCAGGTAAACTGTACTCTTTAATATTGTAACATATTCTAAAAAGACATAAAAATAATGGCCCAAGTTTCTTGCTCATTATTCTTCGACTAAACACGGCAATAGATCTGTTTTGTACTTTTTGAGAGCCAGTAATTCTAGATTAGCCTCAACAACATCTTCCACCGCATCATCACTTACAATTAGTGGTCAAAATGCAGCCTAAAAACTATAGTGAAATAAACGTGCATCGTAGGAGGAAAAAATAATAAATGAATGACTTCGGTTTGCTACTATCTTTATCGTCATTCAATGGCCAATTGTGGCCAAATAGACACAATATAAGTTATTCAAGGCTGCAAAGTTGTTATTTGGAGCGAGTACTTTTATGGGGACCTGAGCAAGCGAAGGGTTCTAGAATTGAACCGTGACCGAAGCGAATCATAGAATCCTGGGCATACGGTACCAGACGCAAAATAACTTTGCTTCCAAGCGCAACACACAACTTTTCACATCACTCCATCGAGGATAGTGCTGGTGCAAGAAAAGCAGCTTAAATAATGTAGTAAATTTATTTATTATAACTTAAAAGTTAGACTCTTGCAGGTGCAGCTGATGCAATGTTCTCCATTTTGTTCTATTTAGGCGAGCTGTTTTTATCCCTCTGTACGACGTGACATTAACGTGTTGCTTGGCTCAACGGATAAGCATTACAATTCAACGGGGCAGTGCTGCCAGCATGCTGGGCACGCTGCCAACTGGTTGGAGCATTTGGACTGCCTGTGAGTCTGCAATGACTTGTAGGTTGTCAATATGCTTTTATTGTAGTAGCTGTAATATTGTATATAGCTACTAATTTTGTTATTATAGGGAAAAAATGCGTTACATTACAGTAAAAATTATATATAAAATGTAAATTATTTTTCTGTAACTTTTATACTCGTAGAGATTCGAATTTCAAAAACCTTTACCACTCTAGCGGATAAAAAGCACTTATTCACGCAGGTTTCGAATGATAAACAATATCTTTACGAGCTTGTGAGGCGAAAAAAGTAATTGTTCCAGTTAAAATCCAAGCCCAGTCAATCAGGTTTAAGTAGCCGTTGGGATTTCAGGAACTTATAAAGTACCTATCTGTACTTCTAAGAATAAGCAAAGTGTAACCTTTCTACGAAACACCCAGCCATTCCCAAGCTTTCGGGGTGGAAAACCCGTCCCTACCTACCTAAACATAATGCCATGCCCTTGTCCTCGTGGCTGTTAATGATTCTTTACATATTTTCAGTCATGACATCAATCAATGTCATGAATTATAAATTATTCAGGAAACAAAATAACAAATAATTCATTAGGAAAAAACCGTCACGTCATTGGTAGAAAAATGATAATAGTTGATAGAATCAGGCAGTAAAAAGTTCGTAGCGCTCTTCGTAAAGCAACGTCGGTCAGGACTTGGATGGGTTACCATTAGTGGCATTACTACTGCTCGTGTACGAGCTTTGGAGGGCGCGTTACGCCGTCCGTCCTGGTTGTTGTCTAAGGATGGCATGATAGTCGTTATAGCATGGTGGTTGGGCATTTTTCGAATGCCCGCCTGGCTAGCTATTACCGTCAAGTAGACAACCTGTCGCAGTCACCTAATAGTGTGTTCCGGCAGTTGTCCTTGAGTGGTAATTCTAGGTTAGCCTAAACATCTTCGTCCGCGTCATTACTTATCGTAAGGTGAGTGATCAAACATACAATCAAAGTGTACGAGCTACAAATAACAAAGGCAATACAAAAAATTCTTCTTCTGGCAAAGCAAATGTCTCAGTTGTAAGTAGGGCCGCTAGGTGTTCGTATGTTTGTTTGTATTAGGCGTTACACTTTCAATAAAATTTAAAAAGGCGATATTTTTTATAAGTGTGATTGAATTGAATTTCACACTGATTTAAATAAGTGCGAGAACATTTTAATGTCTTCTCGTAGTATAAGCAAAGTGTTATAGTACTTACATCAAATATTTTCCCGAGGTCTTTGGCGAGACAGGAACAGTTGTAAGCCGCTATACCCAGTTCTTTCACCTGTTCACAAAAACAAAGAAATTGGCATCACCATTTTTGACTACTATGATCACATAGTCATATGGTCCCTAAAATCACATGGCCTCTATATGATCACAATGTTTTGCTGTTCAAATCTTGGTATTCCTATGACAACAAATTGAACTGAACAAGAAATTGAGTCAAACGAAGTAAAACACAGAATAAAGTAAAAATATAATAATTGTTTTTGGCTAACTTTTAACATAAGTTGGCATCGTCAGGACCACTATGTCCTAGTTAAGAATGTAATTCTATTGTTATCATTATCGCCGATGCCAATGGTTTAAAAAATGCTTTAAATAAGTTATTGATTTTTAATAAAAAATATTTTTTTGTAACATTTCAGAGGGTGGCAACATGCTCGTCACCTATTACATGGGACCAAAACATGTCTGACGAAACGCGGACAGACATCTTTTCCTTAACCTTGCGGAGTTTACAGGCGTGGAGATATATTTTAAATTCCTATTTATTAAAAAATTAAGTTTCTTCTATTCGGATTTTCCCATACAATCATGGTGAAGAAAACTTATGTACTATTACAATTTATACCTTTTAGGCTAAGCGGAGTAGTGCTTGCACACAACTGCTTGGAAGCAGACTATCCGACACTTCTATTATGCTCACCAAAGTGGAATCATGCTCAAGAAGGTTACTACATACTAATATAGGAGTTACCTGTGTGAGAGATCTCCAATCCATATTAGCACTGCCAATGTAGAAGTGCGCACGATCCACTATCCAGAACTTCGTGTGGAGGACACCGTTCCCCAGCAGCTTGGAGAAGTTTAGACTTCTCACCTGTAGACAACACTCAGGTCAGGCATACCAACGTCATTACCCCTACAGGAACTAATTTATGTTACTTCTTTAACAGGTAGGAATCATTTTAAGAATCAGCTCACATCGAAGGCTGTCACTTAGAGATGTCATCACGTTTTTAGGAGTGCGTTTAAGCAGCCTTTGGATTAAGGCTTAATTTGTTCTATCCGAGGTTAGTTCACGTTCCCCCACTCCACAATAGGTATACGAAAGAAGATTCTATCACACCCGTAGAGTTGCATGCATGCCAGGCATAAACTACCATTAGAATCAGCCAAATCTTGGCCAGCTCAATATGGCCAGATTAAGAAGTTATGATTGATGCATTTACGGATCTTACACGCACCCCAGTTGTTTTGCGGTGTCGTTGAAATGTGTATATTTTAGTTTAGTGAATAAGTTCTTCATATAGGAATTTTATTATTATCTTAAAAGTGCAAGCCACGTCGCACTGTGTCGCGTGTGATGACCCCTACACCTAACATCCTTTGGTCCATTATAAATAAATAGGTACCCCCGGCTGGGACTCGCGTTATATTTACCGGTTAGATTCCGACCAGTTTCGGGCTATATAGTAGCCCTTCGTCTAGGAGTCACGGTTGTGCGAAGCGGCGAGCGCGGTCCTCAGCACGTAACTGATTACTGTTTATAATGGACAAAACTCGCGATAGTTTTCTAAGTGAAATCCTTTGGTCCACACTACAGCTACTTGCTACATTGAAAGCATCTAGATAAACTATAAGCCATTGCAGACTCACAAGCAGTCCAAATGCTCTAACCCACTACTAGTTGGGCAGCATTGCCTCATTGTATTGCAATACTTATTCGTTGAGCCAAATAGGTGGCAGCATTTAAATCACGCGTCGCATCAACCTTGTTAGTAGATTGCTGTCCTATTATTATTTATATTATTTAGTAATTATAATATAACATGTACTTTAATATATTACCTGTGCCGCTTTTTTCTTAACTAAATATTCAGTATCTAAGTTAGGATTTTGTTTACTGGGCCAGTTTTGAGCAATTCTTAAATTAATATTTCTTTTTGACCCGGCAGCGTATAAAGCTTGGAACACTTGCTCTCCCTGAAAAACAATAAACACATTAGAGCAACCGTTCAAATCAAGGATTATAACACGCGTTTAATAAGTGTGATTAGTAAGTGTCATAAGGAATTTGTAATAATTCCGCCACAGTTTTCAATTTAGCTACACCGACGTTTCGTTAGAATAGCCAAAACGATTCCGCTTGCTCAAAAAACATTGTGGATCCAGTTCGGATAGACCTTATGATGATTTGTGTAGAATCGAAACATGTCGAATAATGTTTCGAAACGAAGTGTTTCTAACGAGGTCATTTCGGTATACCTAAGTTGGAAGCACATGGAAAGTCACTTCCTGATGATACTTCGTGTCGAAACGAAACGTTTCAAAACTGGTCTCGTCTAAGTTACGAGGCGATTCTACCGACACGTGTGCATATGTTAGAAGTTCTGGTAGATTTATTACAATTCTTTTTCTTTTACTCATATGACTACGGATTTCAGCAATGCTCAATTATATTAGACGTCGACATATCAAACTCCTTTTAGGAAGTCGGTTATGAAAATATACATGTTGTAAATAGATTAGAGACCGATTCTTCGTTTCTTTTTATTATGTTGGGTGGTTGCATTAAAAGCAAAAGTCCAGCCTCTATGGTACGATGGAAAACGTAAAAGTTCCGCATCGTATAGTCATGTATCAGATATTACAGCTTTGCAAAGGGGCGGTACTCAACCAGACTGAAGCCAATGATGGCCGAGCGGTAATAGGTATGGACTGCCGTGCCGCAGGTCCCTGGTTCGTTCCCCACCACCGGCTTGAGCTTCACCGCATGGTGGAAGGGCATTTTGCGATGGCCAAATAATCTGTCGCCAAGCACCTAACGGTGTGCTCCGGTAGCAGTCCTTGAGAACTAGTGAAATTACAGGCACATGAGACTTGACAAACTTGACTTGAAAGTGACGGGCGCAGTGCAATTCGTAACTTGTGATGAAATGCATATGTTATAGGCAGAGGTA
This sequence comes from Plagodis pulveraria, assembly GCA_963890685.1. Classification (NCBI taxonomy): domain Eukaryota; kingdom Metazoa; phylum Arthropoda; class Insecta; order Lepidoptera; family Geometridae; genus Plagodis; species Plagodis pulveraria. The sequence continues at coordinate 8,280,251 of OY982962.1, read as the reverse complement.
AGTCCGCCTAACATCAGGTGGGCCTGGAGCTTGTTCCGTCACAAAAGACTTCCACCTCAGCAGAAATCTTATCACTAAGTACAACAGTATAGTATACACACGGTGTACATTATATAAACTTCATTTCATTTCATTTCATTTTCATTTCATTCATTTCATTAAGACACTACACATTCCACGTGGACATAGCGGAAATCAAACTGAATATCTAATTATTCATCTATGAGGTTGAGGTTTTAATTGACATGCAACAAATCGTCATTTTATTAGAGCATATAGAATTTACATAATGGTATATACAAGAATCTTCGAGGCCAGTGTATCCATGAGGGACAAGTACCTCATCTACCAGTCCTGTCAAGACCGAGATGTATAAATACTTTAGAATTATAAATAACTATATAGTACTTTTTTTTTAAAGGATAAAAAAAAAAACAACCCCGTGGGGTGCCGGGTTAGAATTACATCTCCCCATATCATCGACACCCACGGGTGTCGTAAGAGGCGACTAAGGGAATTATACTGGAAGGTGGGCAGCAGCGCCTTCTAAAGAACTACTATCTTACACTGCGATCCCCAAGCCGCCTGCCAAGCGTGGGGATTATGGCAAATACCCCCTTAATAGGGCAGGCTGTGTTGATTGTGATGAAACAAGGAGGCATTAAACGAACCTCTGCCTATAACAGATGCATTTAATCACAAGTGACAAACTGCACTACGCCCGTCATTATGAGATATAAAGTAATTCTCATCATGTTTCTAAATATGATTACGAGCACTATGGCGTGCTAAGTTAAAATCATATCGTCGGATACTTATTAGGATTTTTGACAAAATGTTTATTGGTTGGGGTCTGGGACTTAATGCGGTAGATGGCTATAGGCTCACCTCCTATTACATGGCACTTAAATCTATCTATTTTTTTTATGCCTTATAGGTTAGCCTTTGACCACTATCTCACCTGATGGTAAGTGACGATGTGGTCGAAGATGTTGTTCAGGCTAACCTAGAAGTACTGGCTCTCAAGGACAGCTGCCGGAACACACCGTTAGGTGCTTGGCGACAGATTTTCTACTTGAGGGTGGTAGCTAGCCAGGCGGGCATACGCAAATTGCCCTACCACCATGCTATAATGACTGCCATCCTAAGACGACAACCGGGACCGACGGCTTAACGTGCCCTCCGAAGCACGGAGACGCTCAGTAGTAATGTCACTAGCGGTCACCCATCCAACTCATGACCGCGCGCGACGTTGCTTAACTTTGTTGATCGGTTGAGAACAGCTAAGTAAACTTCGCTACGAGCGCTTCAAAAGTACTTACATATATGTGGGTGCATAAGATATTATGCCTACCCCTTCAGGGGGCATACTGGCGTGATGGTATGCTATTTTTATGAATATTTTCTTATATACATAACGTTCACAATAAACTTACCTCTATAGAGGAATTATAAGGATATTCTTCATTAAACCTAAGAGTCCAATAAAAAGATGCTATTTCTATAGATGTTTGAGCTTCGTCTATTAAATCTAACCATACGTTCTTTGTGGGGAGATGTGTGGCGTTTGGCGGGTACATGTGCCCCTCGGGAATACTCTCCACTAACGATAACCTGAAACAAATGTAACTTTTAAAAAAAGCCGGATCCTATTTGTAACACTAAAAAGTATGAAATAACTAGTTGGTACCATGATTATGTGGACGAAGATGTTTTCAGGTTAACCTAGAATGACTGGCTCTCAAGGACAGCGGTCGGAACACACCGTTCGGTTTTTTTTAATGTTATTGTGAACGAAGAAGCGCGAGGCCCATCTGATGTTAAGCGATATCCTCTGCCTATAACAGATGCATTTCATCACAAGTGACGAACTGCACTGCGCCCATCACCTTGAGACATACCTGTTAAGTCTCATTTTGTCTGTTATTTCCCTGGCTCTCAAGGACTGCTGCCGGAACACACCGTTAGGTGCTTGGCGAAAGATTTTCTACTTGAGGGTGGTCGCTAGCCAGGCGGGCACTTGCAAAATGCCCTTCCACCATGTGGTGAAGCTCAAGCTCTGGGCGGGATTCGAACAATGGACCTGCTGCGCGGCAGTCCATAGCCAATGCCACTGAGCCATCACTGTTTCAAAATAGCTGGTCCTTGGCGACATTTTTTCTACTTGAAGGTGGTAGCTAGTCAGGGCATCCGCAAAATGCCCTACAACAATGCTGATTCCAGACACTTTGAACTCAAATTTCCATGGTCCAACTTCCACTATTTAATTAAAATCCTAAGCATAGAAAAAGCTCGCATAATACAAATTTACAAAAAGTCAAAGTGTGGACAAAGTGGAACAAAAAACACGGTAGGACAAAAACCGTATTTTCTGACCATGCCCTTTTGGTAAGTATCAAACGTTGGGGGAGCGATAGGCTGGCGTGAGCCATTTATCACAACTCCTAAAAGTCGCGTTTACTCCGACGTTGCTAGAGAAATAACTGTTATTAATTTTGATTGATTAGCCTTTTACCAGCAAGGGCCAGTTTACGCTACAAACAATATATATATATATATATATATAAAGACGAAACTAGTGTCTCTGTGGCAGGATCTCGACCTGTTTCTATCCCTATTCTACTTTAATGAATGGGTAAGGGATCGCATCGGATATGTATGTCGGAAACACAAAATTCTGAGTGCATGTCAGGTCTAGCTTTTAAGTTCCGCACCGCAACAACACGTGAAGGCAAAATTATGTTGATCACAGCTTTTAAACTATATAAAATAATTTGAAGTTTTCAGTATTTGTTGGTTATAATGAAAGGGTAAGTACATAACAATAATTTATATTGGCTAATTTATGGTGCCCCCCCTGAAAAATAACTTCATTGAATTTCTAGCCCAATATCCGTTTTTGGGGCAGTATATTCTATACCAAGGGTGGCCAAGACGTCGACCGCGGTCGACTGGTCAACCGCGGAGGCTTTTTCGGTAGCACGTGAGAAGCAGCGGATCGAAACATTGCAATAAATAGGAACAATTAATCGCAAATGTCAACTCAATTACATCTAAGAACAATTTACACTTATTTTTTTCTTGATTTATGGTGTCTTAATTTATGTGAAGGCATGAATTTTAATATGTTATCTATTAAAGTAGGCGAATTAATCACTGCTGAATTAGTTTCGGTCAAGGAAGAAATTGGCAATTAAGGGATCATACGGAAAGCAAGAGAATTTGAAAATACAGACAAGGACCTGATACCAAAAAAATAAAACTCCATGCCTCAGAAAATACGTTTGTCGGTACTTTTTAGATTCTATTTTAGATCTTTGAGAATTAATATTTTCAACTATGAATGCGATATAAACGACACATCTGTCAGACGATCCCTCTACCCTTCTTTCTACGCTCAAGTAGAAAATCTATCGTTAAAGCAGCTACCGGTGTGTTCTGGCAGCGGTTCTCGAGAGCTAGTGAAATTACAAGCACAGGATACTTAACAATTGTGTCTCAGGGTAAAGGGCGCACAGCAGTTCGTCACTTATGACGACACACATATGTTATAGGCAGAGGTTATCGTTTAACATCAGGGCATCTTGTTGTTCTTGTTCCGTCACAAACACATAAAATTAGTAAAAAAAATGAAAACTGGGAGAATGATAGTATGTAACTATATTATTTTTAAAACCGAGTAGGTATAAGCAGTACAGACACAGTAAGACTTTTAAATGCTGCCTGACTTTTCTCTGCCAGTGTATATATTTTTTTTCTTAATTGCTGAAAGGCTAACCTTTGACCACTATCTCGCATAGTAGTAAGTGATGATGCGATCAAAGATGTTGTTCACTCTAACCTAGAATTACTGGCTCTCAAGGACAGCTGTCAAAGTACACCATTAGGTGCTTGGTGAAAAAAATTCTACTTAAGGGTAATAGCTAGGCATTTCCATAGTGCTCCACTACCATGCTACAAAGACTAGGTTCCTAACACAACTACCAATGGCTTAACATGCTCACGGAAGAATGGAAGCACTCTGTAGTAAATGCCACTAGCGGTCACCCATCTGTTACAATTGCAACAGACATTGCATATTCTAGTCGATTGGTTATGAATGACTAGGCAAGCTCTTAAGACGCTGACAAGTGCTAAATATCTTTACTTGAACAGATTTTTAGCAAAATGTATTTAGTTTGTAGCAGTCAGAAAATTATTTGTTTTAAATTCACATTATCTAAGGCCAAGAAAAGTGTGAAACACGTTTCCCTAATTTTTTCTCAATAGAATAAAATTGCAAAGTTGACTCTAAATTACGCTTGTAATGTAAATATCTGAATTATTTACTTATGAATGTGTATGAAAATATATTAACAAAAAAAAACAAAACCTTATCAAGAGGGACAAGAAAAATTACATTTTAGATTTATTATTAGTTTTGTGTTATTAAGCTTTCTTTCGGATTTTACCTAAACTGATTGCAATTTAACCATCGCTGCCTCTCTTTCACTCCTACGCAGTCAGATAGTGACAAAATTTCAGCACTTGACAGTGTCTTAAGTACTAGCTCTTAATAGCTACTTAATTGCACTTCATGCATCACATGCATGTCCAATGTAAAGTTTATGTTTAAGAAATCTATAACTGAGGTTATTAGGTGATATTAAAACTGTTGTAAATGATATGTTATAGGTATTACCAATGACCTAATTACAGAGCAAATTAAGTTCAACACTGAGATAACTTGGTTGCCACTAGGTCAATAGGTAACTGAGTCATCTAAACATTTTTATATTGTTTGTATGACAATACATTTTTTTAGCTAATAATGGAACCAAATTCAACACTAAAAAGTGTGAAATAACTTGAAGTTTTTTCAAACAACTTGAACCATGACTTAAAAAAATACTAGAGTTGAGTATCTCCTCCTTTTTTGAAGTCGGTCAAAAACACACCCAAATGGTTAATGATGTGTGTTAGCAGTGTGAGGTAGATTTTAAAATGAAAATGAACAAACAATAACTATTTCAAATGTCCATGCTGAATGAAAATGAACAGACAATAACTATTTCAAATGTCCATGCTGAATGAAAATGAACATACAATAACTTTTTCAAATGTCCATGCTGCTTGTGCACTACTAGTTGTTTGAAACAATACTCTCAACAAAGTTTTGAAATGAAAGTGTAAGATAATGTTGTCTACCATTGAATTCTACCTTGGGCAGACTTCACAAGGAAAATTATGCAGCATATTCTAGTCCAGTATTCCTCAGAGTCTCAAGAAGTGTGTGCTCTAAGGTGACTTATATGGTGCTCAGACAGTATTTTACAATAGCCTTCTTAAAAGATCAAAGTTGCACAATCAACCATATAGAGAGGAGGAGGAGTTTCTTTGCATGATAAAGGAATAAAGAATGATACTCTCCAGAGAAGCAATCACCAACATAATTCTCAGAATTTGCACATTGAAGTAGCCACAAAACTTGATGACGAATAACCAATAGGGAAGAACAGTTTTCAAGTAGTTTTATACATGCTGGAAGGTGTTGGTAGATTCACACCCTCATAATGGGCCAATTGATGCAAATGGTTACCTATCTATCTATTCATTATGGTGTTCTAATGGGGAGGCATTATTTTCAGCAGTAGTCATCTTCAGGCTGATGATGATGTATGTGAATTTGGTGTGAAAGAACATATTAAGGGTGAACTGGCCGACCCCTTTTTCCATACAAACGTCGTAGGGTGATCATTCCCTTAAATGAGGATTTAGGTCCAAAATAATGCATAATACCTATTGATCTCGCCATTATCTCGTATGATGCCGAAATTTTATTAAAATAATTAACTTGAGAATTATGAGCCTCGAAACATTTTCATATAAAGTTGTCGAGGCTCATAACATACAACTTAATTATCTTTTTAAAATTTTGGCATCATACAAGCCTAGATAATGACGATATCAATCGGTATTATGCTTAGTTCTGGACTTAAAATCTCAAATAAGGGAGTGATCACCCTACGACGTTTGTATGGAGAAGTGACCAGCCAGTTCAACCTTAAAAATATATTTTAACATAGTTGGCTAGCTAATGGATTTCTCATTTTATATGTTACATAAATCAGAATGGATTAGGAGAGATGACGGAAATTAGAAGGAATGTTTATGGAATCATATAGATATTTTTGTGTTCTTTACATTATGTCATTAATAGCTAGCCAATGTCATAATTGGTCATTTAGACATATATAGAGCTTATTGAATTTTGTACATTTTATTTTAGCAAAGACACTAAAATAGTTTTGAAACATACAGATAATGCTCTTTCGTATGAACCCAACATTGCTACAATTAATATATTGTAAAAGTTTTGGCTTCAGTTTCAAAGTCGATTCAAAGAGCTACCTCACTGACACCAATACTCTTTGTGAGTAGTGGCATGCTGTTTATAAAGTGCAATTTTTCCTTTTAATTGCTGATAGGCTAATAGGCAATCCTTTGACCACTATCACACCTGATGTTTAGTGATGATGCAGTCAAAGATGTTGTTCAGGCTTACTTAAAAATTGTTGGCTCACAAGTGCAGCATCCGGAACACAAAATTAAGAACTTGTAGATAGATTTTCTTCTTGACAATGGTAGCTAGTGAGTCGGGCATGAAGTAGTAAGTAGAATGGAAAATGCTATAAATGCTATACTATCTTGCATTATTGCATGGTAGTGCAAATGTCATCTTACTATAACAACCTTCAATAAAAGCTTTACATGTCCTCCAAAACATGGAAGTGTTCAGTAGGTATATATAGTATATACTCATATTATGAAAATACCCATCTTAGTTAATAACCCCAAGGGAGATTGCTAAGCCTTCACACTCTGTATAACAAATTTTATTACATTTCATTTGAATGATATTTCTGATGATGATATTTAGATTGATTTATAAAATTTAGTTGATATTAAGATAATAAGAGCTTTACCTATTACAATCACATGCAGACAAATTAGAGCATTTATGAATAAAATTTTATTGTTCTTGTTACCTATGATGTACAAGGATTAATAAATATGTTTATGAGAAGGAATAACAGAAATTTACTCACCTACACTCATCTGAGCACTGTAAACTTACTGGAGCAGTAGTAGTATTGGAGTGTGCGTTGTTTGGCTGGTCCAGTAGTGGTACCAATACAACTAGCACAATTAAAATTATTACTATCGATACTGGAATACATGATGGCCGACACCAGATGCTTCGTTTTCTCCTTCTGTAACAAAAAAATACTATATATTTCAAGTTTTACAAATTTTGTTTGCATAAAACTTTTGCTATACAACTACATAGCTAGCCACTAGGTGGTAGAATTCCTGGCAAAGTGGATGTCTGAACTCTGAAGTGTTACTACTACTTTGTTCTCATGGACAAGTGATGTAAACACTGTTGCTTAGCGGTTGAATTAATATTCAGCAACTAAGCAGTAGTGTTTACTTGCATCTCTGAATTCTTGTTTGGAGGACCAGAATGGTATTTATATTACAGGAATATTAAATAAATGTTATTTAGTAAAAACAGTACCATTTACAACTTCTAGAACTTACTTGTCATTATAGCTGTTTCCATTTTCATCTCTCATCATGAATATCTGCTCCCACTGCTCCAGCTCTTCATCAGACGAAGAAGCGTTCCCCAGACTCCCAGATTCTAGCACAGTCTGTAAGCAAGTAAGCAAATATAATAAGTACCTAATCTATGGTACCAACCTCAGAGCTGTAATGGTAAAATAACTTTTTTATATTTATGTTATTGTGACGGAACAAGCTCGTAACCTGATGTTAAGCGGACTTACCTCTGCCTATAACAGATGTATTTCATTACAAGTCACAAATTGCACTGCGCCCGTTAGAGACATAGTTGTTAAGTCTCATGTGCCTGTAATTTTACTGGTTTCTCTGGACAGCTGCCGTAACACACCATTGGGTGCTTGGTGACAGATTTTGTACTTGAGGGTGGTCGCTAGCCAGGTGGTCATTCGCAAAATGCCCTGCCACCATGCAAAACTTAATAATAATTAATTATCTATTCCAACACTGTAATACAATAAGTATCTAAAATTAAAATAGGTAACTTATTTAATCTAACTTAAAATCTTTTTGAAAGAAACACTGGCTGAAAAACAAAGTCCTCAGACAGACTAACCTTTATGTTTCCATATATGTAAATCCAAAACGAAATTAAATATCCCATTTTAAATTTATTATGTAAGTGATGGATGACTTTTTAGGATGAATCAAACATTACTCCGGCAAAGCATTTTTATAAATTTTGTTCGATGTTTGATGAGGTTGAATGAAGGCACTCGATTGCGAATTCGGATTTTAAACCCACTGCCGACTGCCGTTGCTTTGTTGAGTCTTCAACAATCAACATTCAAATTCAAAATAATTAGAATTGAACCACAAATCAAACTAATACAAAACCATAGAACATATATTAATACTACAAACAAAACAAAACGCTGGAACCAGTCAACCAGCTGCGAGGCAGGCTTGACATTGACACTGACTGACATTCAATTTGAACAAAATGTCTAAATAGTGATGTTCAATCGTTATGATGGGTGGCAACAATCGATCGACTTAAAAGTTATAAATGTGCTTTTGTAGTTACAACCATGTCATACAATAAGTATAATGTAGAATTTGATTATATAGGTAAACGTACCTATATAAATAACTCACTCAAAGATTTAATTTTATTCACTGAAGAAATAAAATTTATAGGTAAATATTAATGATAAAAACAAGTAATACTAAATATGTATACACACAAACGCCTATGTATAACCACTAACCATTTAGGTATATAATTGTTGTTCCGTCACTAAGTAACTAAACAGTTTAATTCAATCAATAATATACAAATTAAATCACTGCTAAAACTTATGAAGAGTTTGCTACCGATGCCACAAGTAAAAAACTGCATTTTTGTAAATCCTGGCGGTCCTTCACAAGACGTACAGGCGCATTAGTGGTAAAAACATTACTGCAAATAGATGACGTCGGCAAGTACCGCATTGTGCATGTATATTTAAAATACTAGGTTAGTATAACCGTAAAACTATTCAGGGCAACAAAGCTTCAACTAACACAGACTTATAATTGTGATACTTACTTCCTAGGCAAAGTTTAATTTTGTTGTTGTAAAGGTGGTACCTATATATTTTACGATCTTTCAATGAGTTGGAACGGTAACTTTAAATTATTATTTAGTCATCCATCATACTATATACCTAGTAGGTAGATAATTAATTCACGTCATCTAAAAAATTATACTTATCAAAGTACCTAATGTAATATACATACCTACCGAAATCAACTCTTAGCTATGTTTTATGTGCATTAAAATTAAGTCAAATGAAGTAAGTACCTATTTATCAAAATGATGTTTTATCAGCTTATCAAGTTCTTGCGTGATTTTCCACCATTGTACACAGAGCCACAAAATAATAACTATTAGGTATGTAGCCAGACAATCAAATTCGATTGACTGGCGTGTTAAACGAAAACTAGCAGAAAGCTTTTTGACTAAACTTCCTATCGTGTTAACCCGTCAGCTTTCGAAATATCACTGTGACAAAATAAGTATTTCGAACGTGAACTATACGACATTGTATTACGAGTAGTAAGCGACAAAGGGGCTGACTTTCGTAAATAAATTATGGTAAACGAAATAAGCCGATCAGATACTGTAATTTAGCGGCATTAATATTTAACTACAATAAAGAAACTTTCTATAAACTGTAGAGGGCTTTCCGTATTTAAAACGTAAGTTGTGTTCTTTTCGGGCTCTGAGTTTTAATTGTTCATTATTAAAATAAAGGGCTTTCTATGACTTTTTTTTTATGTTTGTTGGCTATTTATTTAGGTAGGTACTAGACATTATACAATTGGCACCGCCCATCACATTGTATTAAAACATGGGTGTTTAAAGGCATATGGCTACCGCTTCGGAGAATACAGATATTATAAGAATAAGTTAATGTTCCTTTAACATGAAAAGTCATTAACACTAATTAACATTTGCAATTCTTGGAGTACAACATTTCTTATCTCGAGTAGGAATCGAGCCCACGTCCTCATATTTTACGCACTGCGAGATTTCAGTATTTTAAAAAGCACTTCTTGCCATCCCATTAAGTGTAGTAGTCTGATGGATGACCGCGCACCGTCCCTCTATGACGATAACTATTACCAGGACCATAGTAATTGTTTTTAGAGTGATTGCGACACTTACTTAACAAGTTTCGTGTTCCTTGGTCACAAACCATGACACCACCATATGTCGAAATACACTATAAAGTCAAAATCATTTAATCAATTTAGGCGTCTACGAAGTCAATTACAAGTCTGAATATTGAAATATACTACATTGTACTGCCACGTTCAGTAAAAAAATATGTATAGAACCACTGCGAGAAGAACGGGCAAGAAACTCGGGTTCTTTAAACTATGTTTTACATACTATATAATAAAATTATTACAATATTTGTTTTCATTATGTAGATGACAGGCGATAGCTTGGCCGAGGCGAAATAATCCAAGCATTTTCGTCGTTTAAGTAATCACAAAGTGTGTAGTAGGATTTATTAATTAAAATGTTTTTTACGTGCAACCTGAATTTTTCTTCTGTGAGCGTTGTGATATGTTTTGCTTTTATGCGGTAACCGCATAAAAAATATTAGTGTCTAAACGGCATTCTCGCGGGGAGTAGGGTGGCGCTGTGTGCGGTAGGCAAACTTCTTGAGTTTTTCTACTCGAACTTCGAACTTTAAGGCTAGAGAACACGTAGTGCTTTCAGACATAGTTTCGTCATATTTTAAATAGGTAGCGAAAGTTCAAACTCTGTGTTATTTGGCATGCATATCCCTGAGCCTAATATCTAAGCTTCAGGCTTGCCAATTTTTCCATTTATTTTATCCTTAAATACGAAAATAAGAATCCCCATACAAAAATAATTTTCTATATTATTTTGACAACACATAAAATTACGAAAAACTGGCAAACCGCAAGCGTGGATATTAAACTCAAAAATCGTAGATGAAGAAGAAATGTACCTATGCAAAATTATACCGAGCTTGAACATTTGATGATTAAAATATGACGAAACTGCGTTTGTATGGGAAGCGCTACGAAGACACTAACCCTAATGCTCCGTTTAGACAGCGCCGCGGGCGGCGGCGGCGCAAGCTCCGCGCTTCGGGCGGTCGAGCCCGACCGCATCCGCGTGTGAACGGAGCCGCGTAGGTCACGCGGCGCGGTTCTGGCGCTTCTATTCGTCAGTCTCGGATAAGAGTAGGTAATATAACTTATAACCCATAAAAATAACCGATGTATAAATATAACCCAGGGGTGTGTTCCTGCAAGCCTTCGGCCAAGACAAATTTTGGTCCAAGCGCGGATACACGCCGCGCCGTACCAGCACTCCAATCAAGCTTAATTTGACCCTGGCAAGATTTTATCATACGGGCGACCTGTCAGAGCTAATTTTGCTCTGCTAGGCCAAAATTTTACTACCTTATGAATCGGCCAAATCTTGGCTAGCTGTCAAATGTGACATTGTACAATAATTAACAAATTGTGTACAAGCTAAGCCAAGGATTAGTGATTACTATGCTATCATTGCTTAATTACGTAATGGGGCTCATTCCAAAACATACAGAAAATATTTGATCACTTTAAAACATCGCTGTCAATTCCATATTGTGACAGTAGCGCCAAAAGGTCGTTCCAGGTACTGTATCAGCCGGATCGTCCACTGCTGAACACAGCCTCCCCTATTAAGGGGGTATTTGCTATGGCAAATACCCCCTTAATATGAGAGGCTGTGATAGAGGGGATTATGATCCCCACGCTGGGCAGGCGGCTTGGGGATCGCAGTGTAAAATAGTAGTTCTTTAGAAGGCGCTGCTGCCCACCTTCCAGTATTTTTCCCTTAGTCGCCTCTTACGACACCCACGGGATGATATGTGGAGGAGCAATTCTAACCCGGCACCTCACGGGGTTCCAGGTACCTTGGAGCAAATCTAGCTCGACCAATATTTGGCCCGGCCTTGCAGGAACGCGCCCCAGGCTATAGCTGTTGTTAAAACTTATTTATTTTAGGTTATATCTACTTAAATCAATCGAAAATGTTAATCGAAACTGTGGATAGTTTCGATTATCATTTTGCAGTAAGCGCCATCTATTAGAAAAGTAAAGAATGACAACCACCAGGCAAAAATAAAGTCAATTAAATTAGAGCTTCTCGTACTGACAAAGAGATGATAATTTTTTTTGCCGTAACTATTACACATACAACATTGATTCTTCTTTAAAGATGATTATGTTTTATGGTTGTTTACCCATGAATTATTACAGATTATCAGGCCAAATATTTTAAAAGTAGTAACGAGATCAAAACAACACGATTTTTTTATTAATTTTGGCGGGAATACTGTAAAAATGAGATTTTTTGTTCAGAAACTATACCACCTACGACTTTGGTTCTTCTTTTGATATCATTATTTACATGTAATCTATACACCTTAATTATTACAGATTCTAAGGTTTAGGTAAAAGTTTAAAAGATACCTAACATCTCACGGTAGTTTTTAGGACAATATGATATGAAAATGGCGTTATGTACTGAAAAAAAAATAGTAGAAAAGAGTAAACGTACAAGGTCCTACTTTTTTTTACTGCCTGATATGTTGGCCTTTGACCACTATTTCACCTGATTGGTCTTTTGAAACGCTCGTAGCGAAGTTTACTTTGCTGTTCTCAACCGATCAGCAAAGTTAAGCAAGCAACGTCGCCCGCGGTCATGAGTTGGATGGGTGACCGCTGGTGACATTACTACTGAGCGTTTCCGTGCTTCGGAGGGCACGTTAAGCCGTCGGTCCCGGTTGTTATCTTAGGATGGCAGTCGTTATAGCATGGTGGTAGGGCATTTTGCGAATGCTCGCCTGGCTAGCTGCCACCCTCAAGTAGAAAATCTGTCGCCAAGCACCCAACGGTGTGTTCCGGCAGCTGTCCTTGAGAGCCAGTACTTCTAGGTTAGCCTGAACAACATCTTCGACCACATCAATACCATTTTTATCAAAATTTTCGCAAAATACCCTACCACAATGCTATAACGACTGCCATCCTAAGACAACCACGACTGACGGCTTAACGTGCCCTCCGAAGCAAGGAAGCGCTCAGTAGTAATGTCACTAGCGGTCACCCATCCAACTCATGACCGCGGTGGACGTTGCTTAACTTAGCTGATCGGTTAAGAACAGGTAAGCAAACATCGCTACGAGCGCTTCAACTACTACTATTCCTATTCATCATTCAGGTATATAAGTATGTAGGTACGCATGCGCGGAAGTTTGTGTGTGTTATGTTTGTTACTCTCCTCCGTAACGGCTCACCAGATCCCAATGAAATTGTCATTCATCCATTTCATCGTCGACTCTCCCTTTCTGGGGAGTCGGTTGGGGTTCGGGCTTTCGCACCATTTCCCCTGCTTCTTCTCGAGTGGCTTTGGCCACAAGGTATCTTCCTTTGCGCAGGTTACTTCATGTATGCCGCTCTGCGCAAAGTTTGTATTGCACGTAGTGCTTTTATTACTATGTATGTATTTATTTGTTGCTGGTCTAGTCAGTAGTTGCTTGGGTAGCTATCAGCTCCTTTGGGAGCGGACGCCATCTTGGCTTCTTCATCTGGCGGCCTTGTGTGCAGAGGCGCTATGCCTCTAAGATGAATGTCCGCTGTTGTCCGCCGCGTCGTAAATTTTCTTCGCTAGGCGGACAATGAAATTGTCATAAGTCCTTATAGGTCCTGGAATACGCAGCATATTTACACAGAGACATGACTCACTTACGTGTGCGTAGTCCGCTGGCAACGCTTAGTATAAATATTTCTATTTTAATTATATTTAAATCTTGCTGAGACATCAATTTTCTTTTCTGTAGCAATAAATAATTATTCTATTCTATTCTATTCTATTCAATAAGTATAGGCTGTAGTCCTATTGTACTAAGTATTGCACATACGACTACTTAGGTTAAAATATTAATTTAGGTATTTGTCTATAGCTACTAATATTTTTCAAAATGTAATAAAACATAACAGTCTTTTATCAAAGTCAAAGTCAAAATCATGTATTCAATTTAGGCGTCTACGACGCTCTTATGAAGGTCAATTACAAATTTTAGTATTGAAATATTCTACATTGTACTGCCACGTTCAGCAAATAAATTGTATAGATCCACTGCGAGAAGAACGGGCAAGAAACTCGGGGCCATTCTTTTAAACATCTTTTAACAATGTGTTACATACATACTATATCATAGAGTTATTACAATATTTGTTTAAATTATGTAGGTGACAGGCAATAGCTTGGCGGAGGCGGAATGGTCCAGGCATTTTTGTCGTTTATGTAATCAGAAACTGTGTAGTAGGATTTTTTAATCAATATGTTTTTCACATGCAACTTGAATTCCCCTTCTGTGAGCGTTGTAATATGTTTAAGAACTTTATTATAAAACCGCACACAATTACCTAAGAAGGACCTTTTATATGTCTTTGCTAATCTAAAACCTGGCACCGCTATTTTATCTTTATTCCTAGTATTGTAATCGTGATTGTCACTGTTTAATTTAAATTTACTCAAATTTTTACGAACATACATAATATTTTCAAATATATACAGACTTGGTAAAGTTAAAATATCAATTTCTTTAAAAAGATCCCTGACAGATTATTTTTAATCAATGATAATCGTACTATGTAGGACGATCCTAATAATCATATAATCAACCTCAATATCTGAATGCCTTTGATAAAATACCTATCTTCTGTGCTATTGAAATGCAAAACCGGATCCAAAGATGAAACCTCCATATAAACAGATGCATAAAAGCGGAGAATATAGGCAACTGCCTTTGAGCCAGCATTCTGAAAGGTAACACATTGAGAAAGATATTAAGATACAAAGTAATATAGTGAGATACCAACCTACTTAATGAAAAGCTAGTTTCTAATTATACTAAATTATGTGAGACACATATACACTAACGAAGGCTTTAAACATATACATAATACTTGTATTCTAGTATAGAAGGGCTGCTACGAAATTTAAAAATAACATCTTTTTTATAATAGGTGTTTTTTAATAATAACAAATATTTTAAGAACACATCAAATTAATATTTTAATAAAACACTTAAAAAATATATTATCTAGTTCGGTACAATTCCGCCTAATTTTCCTGTTAACCCAACGTGACGCCACAAACGCCACGCAGCCAAACCGGAAGAATTTTCGACGCGTTTCAATTCTACACGAAGAATCCTCAGGAGGTCTTGACTCTACGAGCGCACGATCGAGAAAGAATTGTCACTAGATATATTTTTTAAGTGTTTTATAAAAATATTAATTTGATGTTTTCTTAAAATATTTTAATACTTAATATTTGTTAATATTAAATATTTCCGCAAAGTAACGCCTGAATCTATTCATTAGGTGTTTCTTTTTGTGCCTGAGAGCCTTTGACCTCTATCTCACCTGATGCTAAGTGAAAATGTTGTCCAAGATATTGTTCATTTAACCTAGATTTACTGGCTCTCAAGGACAGCTGTCGGAACACACCATTAGGTGTTTGGTGACAGATTTTCTACTTGAAGGTGGTAGTTAGCCAGGTGAGCATTCGGAAAATGCCCTACCACCATGCTATAACGACTGTCATCCTAAGACGACAACCGGGACCGACGGCTTAACGTGCCCTCCGCAGCAAAGAAGCGCTCAGTAGTAATGTCACTAGCGATCCCCCATCCAACTCATGACCGCGGCGGACGTTGCACAACTTTGCAAATCGGTTAAGAATAGCTAAGCAAACTTCGCTACGAGCGCTTCAATATTGTTTTTCTAAATATTCGCCTTGATTATCGATGCACTTGATTACATTGATACAAGTTTTCATAGCACTATAGCCATTCTGAATGGGGTAACTCTAAAACATGCATCAACTTCACGGGTCAAAAGCCGATGACGAGTCTATGAAGACGTAATAAAATGATTTCAATTTGTTTAATAAATATTAAAACGTTAACCTTATGACTAAATCCTGTAGCCTATAGGCACTACGACAAATACTAAATGTACTTATACGTATAATCACGCCTGTATTACCCGAATGGGTAGCCAAAGGTATATAAACACCCACGTTTCGCCAATTGGATTTGGACCCGTGTAAACAGGGGGCGATTCTATTGCCACTCACCGGGCAGTTTCAGGGTCATACAAAATGTTTTCTTTAAAACACTGGACGAAACACAAGAATTACGAATAAAATGTAAACGCTAACAACATGTAAGACAGGAACACAAGAACATATTGTATGAAAGTGTATGTGGCAGTGCACTTAAGATAGTGCAGCCCAGTTGTGTCTCTAATGCATACATCACACTCATCACTCACTCATCACACTCACGTGAGAAGTAGCATGCTGCTCATTTGGCGCACTTTTCCCTTAGTTGCGTAAGAAATGGGGAGGTGACATTCTAACCGGGCACCACACGGGTAACTTGTATTATAAAGCTACTGAATATAACAAGTCAAACACACGTTACGGAATTAAATAAATAATAAATGGAGTTCAAAAATAGAAACAATAATAACTTCACCACCGCTAACAGTTTAATGGCTATGGCTTTGACCATTACCAGAGAAATTACGACATCAAAACATAATATAATGTTGAATACTTCATTAAGGTATTTAATTTTGGAGAATAAAATGCAGTTTGCAGGTGCTTTCATGTTCTCCGTGTGTGTATGTGCCTTATTGGTAATAATTAGTATGGACAGGGTATTTTTAGGGTTCCGTACCTTAAAAGAAAAAAACGGAACCCTTATACCCTCATTTTGTTGTCTGCCTGTCTGTCAAGGCCTTTTTTCTCAGGAACACATGACGGTAACAAGCTGAAATTCATATCAAATACTCAGGTTTACTGTCCCTTAGAGCTGTGAAAAAAATCAAAATTCTAAGCCAACGCAATCAAAAGATACAGCCGTTTATGCCGCATATTTTCGACCCTAGTAAGGGATTCATAACCTACAGGGTACTTCCCGTGAACTTAGAATCTTGAAATTTGGTACGAAGCAACGTCTTATAGCACAGATAAAGGAACAATTGCGAAAAGCATACGTTTATAGTTACATCTTATAATAATAGTACATTGTACATCGAGGGGGAGAAAACGATCTACATATTTCTGTTCGAGAGTTTGTTTAAACCCGACGCGCAGCGGAGGGCTTAAAAGTCAACTCGAGAACAGAAATAAAACTTTTTCCCATTATAAGTTTACTCGTACTTACCTCGAGACTTTTCAGGCAGTAAGTTCTTTATGACTTCTTGAGCTGCATTTCTTATTTCTGGTGGCGTCATCATTATAAAATCGTCACTTTCACTATGAGATGACATTTTGGAAAATTATTTAGAATAATTAAAAGCGTACTGTTATAATATCAATTTAATAAAAAACTAAATTTAACCAAACATAACAAATGACCGCGCTGTTTTTCTCGTAGTGCAAAAAAAGGTTGCCAACCTCCTTTCATTGAAAATCGAGTACAAATAAAAATCACACCTCTTTTTTCTAATTATTTGATATAAAACCTTTTTGAGATTGAATTTTTTTTATGTAAGCAGCTAAAAACAAAAGAGCGCTACCAGGGCAGGTATGGATTTTCATACAACATTCCTTCACTGCAGCTACGGAGTGAAGAAATGAAAATCCATATAACTTTCCCCGCCGTAAATTTATAAGGGAAAAATGGCGAACTTTATAATATGTTTTTGAACGAGTAATGAGACCTTTTCTGAGTGGGTGTGGTATAAAATATATTTTTGATAATTTTAAAATGTTATAGATTTCATTTAGCAATAAAAATAACATAACTTTTACTATACCTATAAGTTTATACGGAACCCTCGCCTCGGTGGGCGAGTCTGACTCGCACTTGACGGTATTTTTCTACCGACTTCAAAAAAGGAGGAGGTACTCAATTCGTCTGTATTTTTTTTTTTTTTTTGTAAATTAGTAGCATACGGATAAGCGGTATCATTGCCGCCAGCAAAACCTTGGCCTTTTAACGATTTATACTATAAATTTAAAATTACACCATAATATTCGATTTACCTTTACGCGAAACGAGGTATTTCGTCGAAGGTATGGATAAGTGTTCGAGAAAGTATTCTCGATGGGATAAGTACATCAAAGCAAAACAAAAACGTATGATTTTTAAATTGTAATGTTTGCAATAACGCCTGCTCGGTGGATTACATTACAAATGTTAGATCAAGCGGTCAGAGCATACCCCGGCTATAGGGGTGGATGGACGCAGGTTCGTATCCCGAAACATGACTATAATTTTTGTCTCGTAAATTTGTAATTTTGTAAAAAAGTATGATATCTACATAATATAGAAAATGCTGCCCTCACAGACTTGTAATCTACGATTTTTTTTTACCTAGCGTGTAATCGGTTGTGTAGATGTTTTCATACTCCTTCATAGCTTTTTACTAGCTCCTCAGATGCAGAAACGATTAGTCTTGAACAAGGCAAGTTAGTACGAAACAAAAAACATCAGCCAGTATCATCATATTTTCATTTGTAATCGTAATTTTGTCTTAGGTTTTCGCGATTATTACACGTATAGTAATTAAACAACTTTAAACGGTTTAAATCGCGTATATTTATCATTATTTTTGTCCCGACGACGTTTCAAACACTTTGCAGTGATCGTGGTCACGGGGTGACTCACCCCGTGACCACGATCACTGCAAATATACGCGATTTAAACCGTTTAAAGTTGTTTAATTACTATTTGTAATCGTAAATACATAAAAGTTTGGAATATATTTAATACGATTTCGTAGCTCGCCGTAGCCCTTCCGTAGCACTTTTTATTTTGATGTTTTTATTTTTATGCCTTATAGGTTTAACTTCGATCACAATCACACCTGATGGTAAGTGATGATGTGGTTAAAGGTTACATGCTTAACCTAGAATTACTGCGTCTCAAGGACAGCTGCCGGAACACACTATTAGATGCTTGGCGACAGATTTTCAACTTGAAGGTGGAGGCTAGCCAGGCGGGTATTCGCAAAATGCGATCAAGCTCAAGCCCGCGGCGGGATTCGAACCATGGACCTACTGCGCGGCAGGCCATAGCCAATGACTCTGAGCTATCACGGCTTCAAATATATGTATATATATTTGAAGCCTATGTATATGGAAACTGTCGAATATAGGGAAATTGACTAGTGATCACCCGATTCTTCTATCCGCGTCGCAGCGATTCAAAGGTTTTGGGTGATTTTTTCTAAATATGATTACAACCACTATCGCGTGCTAAGCGATAATCACATTTACATATTTTTAGTGTACAAAATGTCTCAGTTCGAGTGGGAATCGAATCCACGCCCCCGATTTCACTCTCCAGGTGCCTTAACCCAGTAGTTATGGTTTTTAATTTACGGTGAGTAAAATGGAAATCAGAAAAAGGATTTGGGTGAAATTTGGTAAGCAAATTCTCTAGGTAATAGTGTCTAAAAACACCATACTTATTACCCTGATTTTCAGGCTGTTCCCGGGGTAACGTGTCAGACTATACGCTAGCTAAACCGCGGACGAAAAGCTTGTTCATACTTATGGACTAGCTACCGCAACGGTTTATTTTATTATTATTTCTTTGTAAAACATCACGTTAACCCGTTGCTCCTTTGTAGCATAACAGACAGACAAATCATCAAACATACACAATAAATTCACATTTAGACAATATTGTTTATGTAGGTATACATTCACTGAAACAACTCCAATAAAGAAAATACTCAAATATGAATACACAGACAAAAGAACGGCAAATCAGACAACTTTATATGCATGAATTGTACACAAAGAAACACAAGAACATTTGTTTACGAGAACGTTTGTTTGAACAAATTCAAAGAGTTGAGACAAGACGAGACGCTCGGGAGAAATATCTAACAGTAGTAACAGTCATGGGTTCCACAAAAGGTCACGCTTCGTTGTTAGAGTGCGGGTCCTTAAAATATGTATAGCAACGAACAGTGTCTGGCAAACGAGACAAAGAATTAAGACGTATCTGTTCTCTGTGTTTGTATCTATATCAATAATGGGGCAGGGTATCTCGAGCACGACTAAACTGAATTCGATGAACAATTGTTTGGCTAGAAAGCAGACTTAATGCGATGACGAAGTTCTTAGCAATGTTTAACAAGAATCTGATTAGAAACTGTTCAAGGTATTCAGTTCTAAGCATAGCCAATGTACGGATTTCGCTTATACTCGTAGAGCTCTCGTAGAACTCGGGTTTGGGCTGATTTAAATTGTTTAAACGACATCTCTGACAATAGGTCTGAGTTTCATTATTTTAATTTACTTACCTAAATTTTAATGAGATATAATAATTGAGTATTGCATGATCAAGAAACCCTTTCGCAGACCTTTAACTGCTTTCTTGTTCATACATTTCAACCTTTTATGAATAAAATAGGGTGAAATAGGCTTTTTAACAATCTATGCACCCCATGATGTAGTATAGTGGTAGTGATTGTAAATGTAGTACCTAGTTAATTTTCATTTAGACATCTGTTACATACACCAAACAAAATTATATGAAATAGGTATTTAAAAAAGATCTTTGGCTGTATCAATATTAGTTTATAATATAACATTGATAATCGTGCATTTTTAAAAGAGTACATTTAGTTTTTTTTGTACATAAAGATGTTTTTACAGTATTGGCGAATATATGAATTGTAAGAGATATGCTTGATTATAGATATACAATTATTTTTCATAATTTACCTGTATTTTAGCTTGCATGCAATAAATAATAATTCACATTTGTATAAAAATTATTAATTCTATGATTTTGTAATATATGAATTATTTTGAGAATTATGTTAACAAATATGATGATACTGTTTTTAACATTCAAACATTTGCACGCCTGTAAAGGTAGAATGAAATAAATTTATAATTCCGTGTGTAATATTAAGATTAAGACATGTAGCCTTATTTCAGCAAATAAATGATATTCTGTTATATAAAAAAAATTACATATGCGAGTGATAAAGCTGAGGAAGGGCTGATGAAGTCCACTTTACAAGAGAACCTTAAGTAACTTAGACTAAAGTATTGTGATATATGATCTTTCAAAAGCATGCAGTCGAGCACTGGTAGTACTTAAATGAACATAAGGCGTATTTGGTAATGTTCTTTATTCGATTCTACATTCAATAAATTCCCAAATTATTAATTAATTAATAAAAAATATTATTGAAAATATGAAGATATTAAACATCAGGAATTTAGGAATTTATTAATACATTTTTTATTATTTTCAATTAGCATAAGCACTAAACATGTATGCCAACATTGAGTTCGAAGTGATTAGGTTGTTCCTGTACATTAGGCGCAAAGCATAGCTCCTTACCCCTTATCGCCCTGATAGCCCGGGTCCGGGTATACTACTGTCCAAGGAAGGTTGGCGTCAAGCGGGCGGCCGCCCATAACAATGTCCCGCGTGTTTATAGTTACAAATTTTCTAATATAATCTTGTGTTGTGCTATATGATGCAAAAGAAAACAATATTTTACCGTACAATAGGCAAGACACTATTTTGATTCTGTATAGGTCTAAGTCCTACGTGAAAATAGGAAAACCGACCTTATTCATATATGTGTGATTGGTTATATTGGGAAATATTATGAGGTGTGATTCTCAAAAGAAACTTTAATTATATGCTAAATCAATTAGGCTTGGTATTAGGTGAGCGAACACTAGTGGCAAATACCAAACAGAGATTTGCATAGTTTTCGAAATTCAAGGTCGTATGCAAAATATACTACTTACATATTATTGAACAAAATAGCGCCACAGCGTGGGTTTCATGCTTCAGTCCGTCGTCGCTATAGAGACGAGGTAATAACAAAATTAGGCAAATATTCGTATGCGTGGGGCAATTGTGGTGGAAAACGACCTCTGACCTTGGGCTGGTAATTGACTGTTGGTGTACCTATACAATGTTTAATGATGTTAGAATTCTTATTAGTAAATCTCTGAAGAGTTCAAATTGCCATTGCTTCTTACAAATCAATCATACCTTAGAATAGAAATCATGCTTGCTATGTGGTGTTTTGTCACACAGTACATATACAGGGTTATTGGTAAAATGCTAACAACCTCTTAGGGTTGATTTCTGCTAGTCCTAAGAAACATTTTGTAAATTATGTTTTCTTGTTTAGAAAAAAAAAACTATTTTTTTTCTGTTTTAATGCCTACTCCAAGCCAAAAGCGTCCGCCGCGGCAACACTGGACCGCGCCGTGGTCCCTTTAGAGTTTTGAATATTTACATCGAGCAAGGTAATAAAAAATATGAAATAATACATTACAGGCACAAGAAACTATTGACATCAGGTGGTCCTCGTGCTTATTCAGTCAAAAACATATTTTTGTTTATGCCTGTTAGGTTAGCCTTTGACCACTATCTCACCTGACCTGATGGTAAGTGACGATGTGTTCGAAGATGTTGTTCAGGCTAACCTAGAAGTACTAGCTCTCAAGGACAGCTGGCGGAACACACCGTTAAGTGCTTGGCGACAGATTTTTCTACTTGAGGGTGGTAGCTATCCAGGCGGGCATTCGCAAAATGCCCTACCACCATGCTATAACAACTGCCATCCTAAGGCAACAACCGGGACCGACGGCTTAACGTGCCCTCCGACGCACGGAAACGCTCAGTAGTAATGTTACTAGAGGTCACCCATCCAACTCATGACCATGCGCGACGTTGCGTAACTTTGCTGATCGGTTGAGAACATCTAAGTAAACTTCGCTACGAGCGCTTCAATAATAGTTTAACATATAAAAAAACACAATGAATGCTAAAAATTTTTTTTTTTTATACAAATAAAAATCATCTAATAATATTTCTTAGCAGACGTCAACCCTGAGAGATTATTAGCATTTTACCAATAACCCCGTATATACTTACGTAAATATATAATCTACCAAGTACAAAGTTATCTCTGATAAAGTACATAATATGTAGATATATTCCATAATATGTAGCCTTCCAACATAACAGTGTAATATATTTTTATTAGAATCATGACAAAGATGTTAACATTAACATCGCCGTCTATTGTATAGTTCTTTGTATTGAGTTTGAAATTGTTTGTGTCACGGTCACTTGTCAATACATGTACCTTATTTAAATAATAGGGTTTAATTCAATATGACATGTGTCATTTAGTTACAAGGCGAGCTTAATAGTGTAGATTGAGAAAGTGGTTTGGAAGTAATACAAGTGAATATTGCATAAAAAGCTGTATTATATATGGATACAAAATATAAATGTTTTAGATATGAACGTCCCCTAGTATATTGTTTTTTTTTTAATTAGACATACTATATGTACAGTGTACCTACACTGCTAACATATATACGCAGCATTTTAAACTTCGAATGCTTAGGTTTGAGTATTTTCCTCTGATACACAGTCGACAATATATCATGTTATTCTGTATAAAATAATCATAGGTATATAATTGGCTTGTAAAACAGACTAGGACAATGAATTTCACTCACATGAACTCGGTAAGTATTTACATTATAATAAAATTATTCGCTTCTCAAGTACCTGCGTGGTAGAATCTCATACAGGGGTATGAGATTCTACCACGATACGATGTTTCATTTCCGTACTTATGTACCATAGGTAAGAGTTGTCATCCAGACATAGTTTGGCGATGGTCTAGTATTCACTGGGTGAGCATCAATACCCATCATTAAATATTATAAATTTATAAATTGGTTGGTCGACGTATTCAAACCCCAACGTGAGTGTTTTTGAAGGTTAATTTATAGCAATTCAACGGGGCAATGCTGCCAGCATGCTGGGCACGCTGGAAACTGGTAGTGGGCTAGAGCATTTGGACTGCCTAAGAGTCTAAATGCTTTTATTGTATTTATAGCATTGAAATATGTATGAAACTCACGAGAATATAATTTCAAAAATATCTATTATCGTCCCAAAAAATTGCCTTAGAAATTTTGCGGGATTAACGTTTAGAAATTGAAACTTTTTAGATGATTCTGTCTCGAACGTAATTGAATCCATTCTTGTTGTTTGAAAATACTATTGCTTTAAATACTAAAAAAGTCTTGGCCTAGGAAATGTAGTAATAATTAATGTTAACATATTATATGAAAGATTTTTTATGTTATTGTAATGGAACAAGCTCGTGGCCCACCTGATGTTAAGCGGACTAACCTCTGCCTATAGCAGATGCATTTCATCACAAGTCACGAATTGCACTGCGCACTATGAGACATATAGTTGTTAAATATCATGTGCCTGTAATTTCAGTAAAGTAAAGAAAAATCAAATTTACGTCTGTTCTAGTTACTAGTCCTACAACTAGATACTAAGTTTTGTAAAGGTAATTTATATATAAATGTGTATTATTGTCACCTAATGATAACGCTTTTATTTTACAAAGGTCGGTCATTGCCTCACGCGAATTTCACCCTTTGTCACCCTATGTCACTCGTAATGGACTAGACGTGAAGCATAGAATTATGAATGCTGGTCCCTACGGGTACTCTAAATTTGCCACAGCTTAGCCTATTGAATCGTTAAATATAGAAAGATTAGATTATACTCATGTTTAAAGTAAATTATTTCGGACTCATACCTATGTAAATTTTCGAAGTTTTTTTTATGCATTTTAGGCAAACATTTGGCCCCTATCTCACCTGATAGATAGTGATGATGCGGCCGAAGATGTAGCCTGCTTGCCTAGAAGATACCTATTCACTCTAGACTTGAAGACTCCCAAATTATACTGTTCGGGAAACAAAAACGCGGGCAATAAGATATGTTTTAATAACAAAAAAAACATTAATTTCCGCGACCTATGTTTGAGCTTAAAATATCTTAAAATTGTGTTACATTTATTGAATAGAATTAAAGTTAGAATACAAAATTTGTTTGGATTACTGCGATTACTATAATAACTTAATTAAATTACTGAATGTTGATCAAAATAATGCATTAAGGATTTAACATTAATACATTTTTAGGGTTCTAAACCTCAAAAGAAAAAAAACGGGACCCTTACAGGATCCCTTTGTTGTCCGTCTGTCTGTCAAGACCCTTTTTCTCAAGAGATTTCTATCGAATTTAAACGTACTTATCAATTCTGAGAATTAGGTACGAGGGAAGCATGCGAAGGCCTTAGAACTCAATATTTAATCATCGTATGTATGCAAAATTTACTTTGAAACTATTCTAAACTGACAAAAATATTATATTTCTTAAAAGTAACAAATCTATACTTCATATCAAAATAAGATCTAAAATTTAAGGTCAGTCATTGCACCTAAATTTTACACGACAGCACAGGCCATTATCATCTCGCTACTTAGAATTTAGTACCTACCTACCTATATATACCTACTTGAAGCTTGAAACTACATTTTGAAGCGCTCGTAGCGAAGTTTACTTAGCTGTTCTCAACCGATCAGCAAAGTTAAGCAACGTCGCGCGCGGTCATGAGTTGGATGGGTGACCGCTAGTGACATTACTACTGAGCGTCTCCGTGCTTCGGAGGGCACGTTAAGCCGTCGGTCCCGGTTGTAGTCTTAGGATGGCAGTCGTTATAGCACGGTGGTAGGGCATTTTGCGAATGCCCACCTGGCTAGCTAACACCCTCAAGTAGAAAATTTATCGCCAAACACCTAACGGTGTGTTCCGGCAGCTGTCCTTGAGAGCCAGTACTTCTAGGTTAGCCTGAACCACATCTTCGACCACATCATCACTTACCATCAGGTGAGATAGTGGTCAAAGGCTAAACTATCAGGCATAAAAAAAAAATGCCTGTTCAAATATGAGCTTTGCGTGTTTTCGTGCTTTATACATAAGGTGCATTCAACTACTGGAACGTAAACGGCACAGTGAGATGGAAGGTCCAATCAAAATGTTTCGCTTAGTGAAAATAATTTTAGAGCATGATAACATTACGATTGCAGCTAGTGAAATAACTGGAAGAAATAAGGTAGTGGTCACTAATTGCGTGAAAATGTTACAATTGACCATTATTGTTACCTTTGATAAGGGCTTTGAAAGTTCCGTCAGTCAGTTTTTCCGTGATGGAACAAACACAATTCTAAGTGTGTTATACCTATGAAAAAAATGTGTCAATCGGCAATCTCACGTATATGTATAATAATTAATATATTAACGTATATATTATATAAAAACAAATAAAAACAATTCAATTGCCATTAAAATAGTAGAAAAGAAAAATTGTTGATGTTGACATTAAAACCTCGGCACGCATTTTGTTTTCGATTGATAGAATCGCAACTTTTACATCTGATACGTTGAATTCCCTAATATAAAACATCCGCCTGCAACGGGCGCTTTCCTACAATCGCATTTGGCATTCGATCAAATGTCCTATCACATTTTGTGAATGCCCGCTTGGCTAGCTCCCTCCAGTAGAAAATCGCCCAGGCCCAGCACCAATCGGTGTATTCCGGCAACTGTCCAGTAGTTGAGAACCAGTAATTCTAATTTAGCCTGAACAACATCTTCAACCACATAATCACTTACCATCAGGTGAGATAGTGGTCAAAGGCTAACCTATTAGGTATAAATATTTTATTTTGTTTATCCTGTCGTTACAAAAGTTAAATTAGCATCTTGTCGCCGGCAACTACAAAAATCAAACGAAATACTTTTTTGCCACATCCAATTATCATCAACAGTTACAACACAAAGTCCACAGTTTAGCAAATGCCCACTTGAGGGAGCGATTCATTTTGGCAGGGGTCTTGGGGATCGCAATGCGAGAAGACAGAATTCAGAAGGCACTGCTGCCTACCTTCTTGTATATTTCCCTTCGTTGCCTCTTATGAGCTTATGACACTCACAGGAAGATATGAGTATGGTGGGGGGAAATTCTACGGCATGGCACTCTGCGGGGCAACCAATGGATTAATCTAAAAACAGCGATTTTGCCATTGTTTTTCCGTTCTGTTGTTAATTGATCAAATACCTAGATAAAAAATATCTAAGGTTATAGTCATTAAGCCAAATTGAAATCTTCTAAACAACAACTTGTTAGCCCGTGGGTGCCGGGTTAAAATGTCACCTTTTCTTCATCTTCCCTTTCTTCCGTGGCTGTCGTAAGAGGCGACTAAGGGAAAAATACTAGAAAGTGGGAGCAGCGATATATTTTTATATGAAGAACTGACAACTGCGATCCCCAAGACGCTTGCCAAGCGTGGGGATTATGGCGAATCCACCCAATGGCCTTGTCAGACAGTAGACGTTCCGTTGATGATAATGATGATGAAACAGCTACATTTCTAAAAAGCTTAATGTTTTTAACAATTTTATATTTCTAATTTGTACCAAATTGAATTTTAAATTACATTCTTTTATGTATTGAGTAGACATGACCTACTGTTGTAAGTACTTAGCATAGCAGTAGGTATAACATAGAACAGTATTTAATTTTTACGGATAAAGTCTTAAAATATTTATATATAGGCTGGAGATAGCTTAGAATTTTACTCAAATCTGATAAGCCGTTTTAGCGTGAAAATTGGAGTAACAAACGTACACTCACAAACTTTCGCATGTACAATTATTAACGTGAGTGTAATATTCAGATACATCTGTATTTCATTTCATCGTCCTACGTCACCTATGAAAACATTAGGTATAATACTTTATACGACCATTGTAAAATCAGTCATAAAGCCCCAAAACGGTCACGATACCAGCAGAAAAGTTTATAACGTCTTTTACAACATCTGCTAGCCTTGAATCGTGATATAAAGTACGACACAACGCTTTATTCACGCCACTGAAGAAACATTATTTCCGTAGTTTTTGCATTCACTGTATTTATCAGGCTATACTGTTCTTGACTAAATGGCTGACTCGGTGAGCTGAAGATATCGCGACTGAAATATGATTTTTACCTTCAGCTCGTGTTTAGAAAAAAAGTCCTAAAACTGATGCAAATAAAAATACTACAGATAATTATGGAACTTAGAAGCAGTGATGGCTCAGTGGCATTGGCTACGGACTGCCGTGCCGCAGGTCCATGGTTCAAATCCCGCTGCGGGCTAGAGCTTCAAAGCATGGTTGAAGGGCATTTTGCGAATGCCCGTCTGGCTAGCGACCACCTTCAAGTAGAAAATCTGTCGCCAAGCACCTAACGGTGTGTTCCGGCAGCAGTCCTTGAGAGCCAGTGAAATTACAGGCACACGAGACTTAACAACTATGTCTCAAGGTGACGGGCGCAGTACAATTCGAGACTTGTGACGAAATGCATCTGTTATAGGCAGAGGTTAGTCCGCTTAACATCAGATGGGCCTCGTGCTTGATACGTCAGATTTACATTAAAAAAAAAAAAAACTTGCTCACAAAATTTCACGAGAACCGGCTGAGGAATTTGACCTGTAGAGAAGAACCAGATATCGGGACAGGCATACGGAGGCATTTTTGCGGAAGCCAAAGGGCGTAGAACGTGAAAAGCGCCGGCTACCCCCATAACAATGGGCTCCAGGGCACCACTGTGGTACGGACTTTGATTTGAGTCGTTGTCGAGAGAAATTGGGGAGTTCGGAACTAATTGCCCCGGTACAACTGCACTGTTGTATCGTTGAGAGTGGGCCCTACGGATATTAACTCTATGACTATTTGGAGTTACATAATCAAGACTTTATTTTTGCCTCGAGCTCGCCAGTGAGCTCTGTGTTTGATTGTGTGCCCACCGTTCCATGAGCGCTCTATACTAGATATATACAAATGTCTTGCAAAATAACAAACTTTATATTATACACTTAATTCAAAATTTTCAATTTTGGTAAATTAAATACATATTTTTAATAATTTGTCAAACCTTCTATTTAAATTGGCATCCATTTATTCCAAGTTATTATAATTAAATAAAGCTTTTAGTTCGTATGAAGGCTCTATCAAGGCAAGTTGTACGCTATACTTACCATTAATTACTACGCGGAGTGGTCTATTTGGAGAAAATTGCACTCAAACTTTGTTAGACAAGTTTACTCCAGTTTCACGAGGCGCACTAATTCTTCAATAGACCTAGTTCACTTTAGTACACTTATGCGAACTTAGCTTTTATGCGAATTTATAAATTCTATTACTATTAGTAAGTGCTTCATACCGTACTATTGAGATTGGTTCGAATGAAGAAATCATGATATGCTGATCCCGTATGGCCTGGGCTAAGAAGGAGAACATAAAAGTATCATTCCCATTCAACATAAACATATAAATGCCAAGATGTAAAAGTTAGTACATAGAAGCAGCATCACTGCTTCTTTTCTAAGTAGCAATAACTATAGACTGCCACGCAGGGAATCCATGCTTTGAATCCTATCGCGTGCTTGAACTTCACCGCGTTTGCGAGTGCCCGCCTGGCTAGCTACCATCCTCAAGTAGAAAATTTGCCACCAAGCACGTAGCGGCAGATATCCTAAAGGCCATTAGTTCTAGGTAGGACATGTTATAAAGCACCAACAAGTGAGATAGCGGTCAAAAGGCTAACCCACCGGCTGTAAAAAAGTAATTAAATAGTCGATTGTAAGCTATTTACTATTTGTAGATAAGCGCCGAGAATAGCAATCTTTTTAAAAGGGTTTTATTTTTAACTACTTGGCTGGCCATAATGTTAAACTGGATTAAACAACAAAGCTATATGCTATATATTTTTTTCTTAAATGAACTTTATTTTCTTCATACTAAAGGCTACGGAAACAGTAGGTAACTTATACATTTTGGTTCGGTAAAAGCTGGTTTATGAAAGTATCAACTGTTCATCCGAAACTCTATTTACTTTTGGGGGTAGGTTAACAAATAAAACGCGCTTCAGCATAAAGTTAAAAAGCGTAGCAACGAATACAAATAACAAAAAAAGTTTGTTGGGACAGAAACTCATACAAATAGGTAGAGTTGAGTACAGAGGAATATAGAGATATAACAAGCTTTACAGTTTTTTTTTACTAGCTTTTTGATGTTTTTTGGTACGATAAAAAGAACAAAATATTAAAAATATACTTGTCAAGACGATTCAAATGAGCCCAAACTCGGTGAGGTTGTGTCGTTTCATTGCGAAGTTCCATTGGCCATCTTCCAGCTCCATCATCAGATCAGCTCCATGGCATCAATCATCATAATATAGCATTATCACGCGATTTAAATATGTAAGCAAAATTGCAACTCAATCGGGATGTGGATCAAATTTAATTTGCGAAATTTGGTGACAAGCATCGGGACAGGTGAAATTAAATAAAACCTTGTAAAAAAGGGGGAACTTTGTATCCCCAAGTATTATTGTATTTCCAAATAAACTTGTTAGATGCATCTTTCAGCCAGCGCTGTGAAAAACACTTTTCATCTCATTTCACCTATAGTGTAGAGTAAAGTAGTAGTAAAAGTAATGTATGTTAAGATTCTTACTTTGCAATTTAAAGTTTCTTTGCAACAATAACATAAACTAAAATTACCGCACTTTAAATTTTGTTCAATGAACCAAATTGTTATACCAAACAGATATGAGCTACTTTAAATTACGATCGATACTTTTCATTCAACAAATTTATACCTTTTGTATTGTACCACATTGTGGTCATCAAAAATCTCATTATAAAGCTGATATGAAGATATACAATATGTATGAGTTCTGATGGAGGATTAATTAACTCATTGGCAAGCGGTGAGATAAGCGAAAAGCTTTTATTATTCCGGACTCTTTCTGAGTATTTCCAGTAGGAGAAAAAAGGGACGCTTGATTTCACGACTGGGGTTCGAAACCAGGCAACTTGAATGTAAAATTTTAATGCACTAACATAATAAACTACTATAGTTTGTAAATTATGAATTTAAAACTACTATCGATATATATATGGGCGTACCCAGCTTCAGATTCAGGGGGGGATCAATTTAGGAATTTCTTACAGTTGGTCAAATGATTATAAAAATCGGACAATTGCGGGTCAGGCATCGCATTTCAGGGACTCACTAAAAAATCTGCATTTTTATTCAGGTTTTCAGTAAGCATTTGTTGTTTAAATAAAAAATATGGTGCATCATGTACCGAAATATAGACCGCATATCGAATATAGTCCACATTACTTTTTAGGTTATAAAAATAATTTATTACCTATTTTATGTTCAATACTAATTGATTCAATATTTTATGAGTCAGCATTATTCATAAAATTTCAGGTTTTGCCCTTTCGATATGGAGGTTGCCTTAAAAGTTAGTTGCCCCCCACCCCCAATGGGTACGCCCATGGTTGCGTACCCATGCTTTCAGGGTTATAATTATATTTTGGATGCATACTACTTTCATATTCAATTATGTCACACGCCTACAATAATGATCACCATCGGCAATAGTTGCCATTGTTATGTCTGCCAGGTATTTGCATATTGGCTTATATTTTTTCTTAATATTTTTTCAGTGAAAGCTTTTTTATAATATATAGTCAGAGATGTTTAAAATTAAGTGTCTTTAACAGTGCACAGTAAGTATAATTATTGTAAAAACTTCAGCACGCTGCAATTTAAGGAGTGAATTCAGCCTTCAATTCAGCTGGTCAAAAATATGGAGAGGCCTTCCAACAACCACAAAAAAAGAAACTCACGATATCTTCGATCATATTCCCAATAGAAACATGAACTTCTGGACTTTTGATTATATAGACGATTGGGATATGATTGCGTCATATTATGTCATAATATCCATCATGTTAAGTTCGATTCCTTCTAAACCATTAAGTACACCACGTCACCAGAACATAGACGGTTTAGGCCCTTGATATAGACATAGGATACTTTTCATCCTTATCTACGCGGGTGAAACCGCGTGTCGCAGCTATTAGCCTATAGAACCAAGTACTCGTAGCACTTCTACATTATTTCGTAGCGTTCTCCTATAGCAACGAACTATAAAAAATATTTCAGTTGCTATAGAACCAATAACTCGTAGCACCTTCGCAGCAGTTTATTTCATAGCGTCAATCCTATTCCAAGAAATCATACAAATTATTTCGGTTATTTATCATCATTATTGTATGTAGGTATCTTGTCTTTGAACTTTTATGAACTTTAATTCACTTACATTAAAATAAATTGCATATAAAAGTTCATCACTCTCAGTCTTTGGCCACGCAATTCGGAGCATACGAGTAAGCCATATGTGAATAAGTATAGTTTTTTCCGAACTATAATAATTAATATAGATTCACGGTCACATACAATGTGTGGTGTGTGTAAAAAACCGTTTAGCTGACTACATACGAGTATAAAGGTACAAGTTGGTAGCTGACTGCACGCAGCAGCAGACGACATGTTGTCACTTCATGTCACTAACTGCGGAGCGAATTTCATAAAAATACGTAGAAACCAGTAGTGTTGCTGCGACACGTCGTTTGCTGCAGCTTCATGTCGTCCGCTACCAACTTATACCTTACTAACTTTCTTAAAGGCTTTTCGTATTTTTCAGTATAATAAAAACAAGTCATCATCGTCTTCTTCCTCTTCTAATAAAAGATATAAAAAAATGCGATCACTACTCTCGAACACGTCAGACATCTTGTTTGATTTAGCACTCAAAACCAACTGGTTGCCATCTGCTGTTGTCGTCTGCAGTCGGGTTCGAAATCATGACTGCAGCGACATGACGCAACGACGTGTCATGACGACATGAAGCGACGACATGTCGTCTGCTGCTGCTGCGTGCAGTCGGCTACCAACTTGTACCTTTAGAGTCAAGTCTGCTAGCCTGACCTCCTGATTAATTATCCATATATTGTCCAAGCCCGGCAACAATAAAACATAAAATACGTATACTAAATTGTAATAATACATAGTATAAATAAAATAGATAAATTGTAATGTAGGCCCAATTCCCAAGTATTCAGGCAGGATAGACCTGAATGAACGGGCATAAAACAGCGAGAACGTACATTACCAAAAACACATTTCTTAAGAAGTATATTTTATCATTAGTTCAAATGGTAACAAACAGTGTTTGTTAGTCTGTAAACTGTCACGCAAACTGCCATCATTAGGATTCCATTAGAATATGAAATTTACGACGCCATTACAAAGTTACTGTGGCCATAAAAATGCTTTTCTATAGATAAGCATTTCTAAGAAATACACCAAGGTTAAATGTAAAAAGTTTCTGTTAAGTTGAAACTTTTTCCTTTAAATTTTACGTTGGAGTAAAGTCTTATTTGTTAGTACTAGGGCTTATACTGCTTTGCGATTACGATGCATGTTTGTTGAAAAATGTACCGGTACTGTTCTGAAGCTCCTAAGTAAATTGGAAAGATTATGAAAAGCAAAAGCGCATACGTGTTTTCTATAAGTTAGATTATTTTCAACCTAAATAACAAACACAGAAAATTGAATAATGCACAACCATTGAAGTACAAACATGCTATATTTTTTTTTATTATGCTTACGATGACAGTTATTTGACAGTGCTCACACTGCTCTATTTCAGAGTCGTGAGCGTTATGAGTATTTCGTAAGTAGGATTTTCAGCACGCTTGCGCTGCTTAACCCTTCGTGCCCCTAGGTACTACCCATTACACATACACACAGTCACATACAAGTCATCATCAGCTTCAGGGATTCATGAGTCTGTTTGGACACAACCTAAGTCTAAACCTCTTGTAGCCACTGCTACACGGTCATTCATTTCTCTTCTTCACATTAAAATTAATCGCAGTATATAAATATATTTTCTAAATGTAACAATTGTTGTCTTTTGCATTAAGATTGTATGAAAATGTTTGCGTATGTGTGTGTATTTGTTAGTTATCACACACATTGGTAACAGCTTTTTTTTCTATTGCTGATAGGTAAGCTTTTGACCACAATCTCACCTGATGGTAAGTGATGATGCGGTCGAAGTTGTTAACAGGCTTAACCTATTATTACTGGCTCTCAAGGACAGCTGCCAGAACACACCGGCAGATGCTTGGCGACATATTTTCAACTTGAGGGTGGTTGCTAGCCAGGCAGACAAAATACCCTTCCACCATGCGTTGAAGCTCGACCACACGGCGGGATTCGAACCAAGGACTTGCTGTGCCATTAAGCTGAGTCCATAGCCAATAAATAAATATAAATAAAGCTAATAAATCTGTTAGGTTAGATTTGACTACTATCTCACCTGACAGTAATAATGATGCGGTCAAAGATGTTTCTCAGGTTCTCTTAGAATTATTGGATGTTTGAATAGTTGCCCGAACTAAAACTGTCGCTAAGTAGCTCACCGTTAGCTACTTAGCGACAGTTTTTTTAGTAGCTAGTCAGGCGGGCATTTGCTAAATACCCTACTACCATCAAACAGTAATGTATGACAACTTATGATGTGCCTATATTTTATTTTATCCTGTTACAAAACATTGGTTATTTATTTGGAACTTCCATGAATAGTCTCGATTGAATCATACGTAACATAATCCCTGATATTGGTTGGATGTAGTTTTTTTTATGTATATAATATATAATGTAATATAAATTCGATGGGTAATAGAGGAAATTTTATTTAAAAATATTCTAGTGGGAATGTTCGGACATATCTATTAACCCTTTCGGGGGTATAAAAGCATGTTGATCTATTTTGTAAAGATGCTTTATACTTTTTTAAGGCAATGTTATATCTTTTGAAGCCAATCTGAACAGTTGGCAGGTTATGGTGAGGTCGTAATAATGGCTATCAAAGTCTTCTGTTGGCACTGCCGGAACACAACGTTAGTTGCTTCGTGACAGATTTTCTACGGAACGGTGGTATTAGCAAGGCAAACAAAAATAGGTTTGACTACCGTAATGCACTAATTATTAATAATAATAATTGCTATGTCGTTATTATTTAAACGAAGGTAGGACATACGTTAATATCTAGATAACTTTATACTATAAACCATCAAAATTTAATAGCCATTATCACCATACATGCCCAATGATGTTCCAGTATTTTAAATTAGCCCTGGTATTGGCTTTAACAAAATGTGACGTCAGGCTGGTGACGTCAGTTCTCTAGAATTTGTCCACTATATCTTCCTAACATTACCTGATGACAAGTGACGATACGAACGAAAATGTTGTTCAGGCTAATCTAGAATTACTGGTTCTTAAAAGGATAGCTTCAGGAACACACCGTTAGGTTTTTACCGTTTGGTTTGGCGACAGATTTTTAACTTGAGGGTGCTGGCCATGCTGGCATTCTCCAAAATGCCCTACTAGCAAGCTCAAGCTCATGACAGAATTTGGAATATTTCCTAATTTCATTTTAGCTTTGAATTACAGTGCAGTGGACTGTACTGCAATTCATAGCATAAATTCAGAAATGATGGCGTTATAATAAAAAGATATTTTTTTATGAATCGATTGAACTCATTACGTTGTAAGGTCATTCGCGCCAAGCAATATAAAAAGGAATGTGTGCAATATAAAAAATCGCGTGTCTTAGAAAATTAACTTCCAAGCAAACAGCAGCGGTGCGGGCAACCAACTGATTGATATACAGCACGATACGCTGCATTTAGCATTATATTGACGATTACACTAGTTCAAACTAGTTTACATACTTAGACTACCATGGATTTGCGCGCTTTTTTGATAACTGACAAATTATGTTAAGCTTCAATTGGAACAGATTAAGTATTGAATTTTTTGTTAAATTCAGTTTACTCTCGATAATGCCTATAAGTTAAGATTTCGTTATCGTATCTGCAGCAGCCGTGTTGAGTTTTTAGTGTTTTTTTCGCGCTTTTCTTGGATTTTATAGAATCTAAGGAACTTAACGACGCTACTAATCTAAGTCATCATAAATCTTGGCAAAAAAATGCAATTTTGATAACAATACAATAATTTAGCGCCATATTTCCAGTTGACGGTGCCCGTAATTGGCTATAGGTAATTTCAAATGTCATGGGTAATATTTTATATATTCTATGACAACGGGAAGGTCGAGAAGTAATAAAATTCAAATCATGAACTTAAAATTAAAAAGTTATAGCTCCGCATATCAATATTTCCTTAAACTAGAAACGAGCTAATAAAAAAAATTGTTTGTTTTAAGTTACTTAAAACTCAATTAAGTTTGGGTGCAGATGTCGTTACGTCCCCTAAGCTTTACTCACTCACTACGATTGCTCAATTGGAAGAACATATCCCGGTTTTAGGGACGGATGGTATCTATTGTACTTGATCAGGTTTTTTTTTATGCCTGATAGGTTAGCCTTTGACCACTATCTCACCAGATGGTAAGTGATGATGTGGTCGAAGATGTTGTTCAGGCTAACCTAGAAGTACTGGCTCTCAAGGACAGCTGCCGGAACATACTGTTAGGTGCTTGGCGACAGATTTTCTACATGAGGGTGGTAGCTAGCCAGGCGGGCATTCGCAAAAGCCCTACCACCATGCTATAACTGCCTGCTGCCATCCTAAGACAACAACCGGGACCGACGGCTTAACGTGCCCTCCGAAGCACGGAAACGCTCAGTAGTAATGTCACTAGTGGTCACCCATCCAACTCATGACCGCGCGCGACGTTGCTTAACTTTACTGATCGGTTGAGAACAGCTAAGTAAACTTCGCTACGAGCGCTTCAAAAAGGTATTCCGCGAGATACGGAGTAGTAGAGTAATACAAGGGTCGAAAGGAATTTTATGTTAATTTCTCATACGAGGTATTTAGACTATGTAGTCGAAGTAGGAATTGGTGACTTTCATCCGTAGCTCCAGGGCGAGACGCTATGTGTTATGTATTTAAAAAGACTATATAAATTGGCAGGCTAGTAAGTAATTATACGGTATAGTAATTAACGGTTTAAATGGCGTATATTTATCATTATTTTTGTCCCGACGACGTTTCAAACACTCAGTCACCTAGTGACCACGATCACTAGAAAGTGTTTGAAACGTCGGGACAAAAATAATGATAAATATACGCCATTTAAACCGTTTAAAGTTGTTTAATTACTATGTGTAATAATCGCGAAAACCTAAGACAACATTAATTATACGGTACTTATGAAAAAGAATCTAACAAAAATGTTACTTAAATTACACAAATTGTTCTAACTCCTCAATTAATTACATTTATATAAGTATGTATATTCTACTCATGTTATCATTTTTAGTAAATATTTTGGAAAAACTACTATTTTTTAATATTTTATATGAAAGTTGAGTGTTTAACACGGGTGAAAGTGATTAATTCCTATTCGGACTATAGCCACCCGTAAATATTCCAAACAAAATTTAACTTTTAATTTTATTAATATTTCTAACGCCTCAATTATTTTTAAATAGGTACTACTCATGTTATTATTATCAACGAATAATTTAGAAAATCTACAATTTTTTCTTTCATGATTTCAATGAAAAGTAGAGTGCTTAACACTGGTGAAAGTCATCAATTCCGGACTATAGCCACACTCACTGCGCTCGGGCGTCTAAATACCTCGTATGGGAAAGGTAGTCCAAATGCACCAGCCCAATAAATGATTATAATGAAACTCAGTACAACATTATAGCTCAGCTTAGTCCATAAGGTTTAAATGGTTTTAATGGCTAATTAAAAGTCAGGTTTGCATAAAACGTAAAGAGATTTAGAAAAGGGTTTATAAAACAACAATATCGGACTTTCCGACTCAAAATCCTAAAATAATAGTTTGTTGAAGTCTGGGCCATTAACGTGTAATAGAGTTGTAAGGGTTTAATTAAATATGCCGCCGACTAGAAATATTTATTAATATTACCTATTTAAGAATGTCGAAAACCGACTACTGTCTTATAAATTGGACCCAGTGTTGTGTAGGCTAACATAGAGTTCGTCAAGTAGAAAAGTATATTATTTATAAAAATAGCCTCAGTCATGGTTCATTTTTTTGCTTATAGGCTAACCTTTGATCACTATCTCATCTGATGATGAATGATTATGGGGTCTAAGATGACGTTCAGGCTAACCTAGAATTGCTCGTTTTTAGGGACAGCTGCCGAAACACATCCTTGGGTTCTTGGTGATAGATTTTCTTCTTTAGTCTGGTAGCTAGCCAGGCTGAAATTCGCAATATGGCCTACCACTATAGTATAACGACTACTTTCTTAAAAACACAATGGGGCCCGAAGATGGGTTAGCGTCCTTTCCGAAGTATGGAAGCTCTGTAATAAATGCCATTAAGAATCACTCATCGAAGTAAGAACATAAAAGTTAGAACGACATCAAAAATGAACTCATATTTCGCTTTTATTGCAAACATTTATGTGATGTATTTTTGATTAAAAAAAAATATGCCCTGTTGTCAAAAGGCACTTCTAGTCTAGTCTGTTTAAGTGTAAGAAGGTATTCCTTTTGTACTTTGTATTTGGGAAGTTAGTTTCGGGAAGATAATATTGAAAAATACATTTCCAATATTCAATTGTTGTGCTACCATTTCACAGCACGCAGTATAGATATGTACTCGTACAGTAAACTAAATTAATTATACTGAACAACAAATAACTGCGAATTGGCCAATTAAGTATCAAATAACGCAAACTCTAATATTAGTTATTTAAGGTAGGTAAAGTATGAAACGTAAGCAAAACTGACAAGCCTAACTAAGCAGGTACATTTTTGTGAAAAATAAACACAAAGCTGAACGTTGAAGTACTAAATATATTATTAAAAGGGTACACACATTTTTTTTTTCCTTTACGCGCCTATGTTTACACAATTTCTGGAGCAAAACAACAAATTTCTAACCGGTAGCGGAAGAAATTGAAGCCAAATCGTCGCTGACGGCCAATGAACCCGTTTAATAGAACAGATAGCGGCTATGATGTTTGTTTTTGAAGAAACGACATTAGTTTCACTTAGCAAAAAGGTTTCGAGTAAGTAACAAGAAATAACGCTGTTTCTATCTCAGTTAGCCCAATCTTCACAAATGTTAGTGACACGAAGATTAATGGGAAAACATATTTTCTGGCAGGTCATCGAACCTTGACTTTCTTATTCTTATTTTATGGATAGTATTCATCGTTCCTATCTAAGTTCACCGCTTTTGCTAATCACTTGTTTAATGATAATTATATTTCGTTGTTTTATTTTCGATATAATAATATTCAGAACGCATGCTCTGCGGATTACATTACAAAATTAAAAATTTACGTTAGGAAAAATTTAAGTAATGTGTGGGATTTGAACCCGCGTCCATCCACCCCTTTAGGTATGCTGTGACCAATTGAGCTAACATGACAATGAGTCATAACTCAAATTTTTACTATCGTTCTTTAACCATCGTCTTGTAAAAAAAATTCTTTCGTAAATTTGTAATTTTGTAATGTAATCCGCAGAGCATTTTTGTTCTTATATCTTCGAACTTCAGTCATAAGTTAGTTTGATTGTATATTTAAAATGAAACATTTGAAATAAACAATTTTATAGGCTTCAAGTTCTAATTGGTTCTACATAGCACAATTTATTGCTCATAGGTATATTCTTCACTATAGTATAGAATTCACTGACGATTTAGTAGACAATATAATTTGTTAGACGAGATTATTATTTACAAGAATGTATTAACTATTACATTATTTTAAATCGAAGCTTGACGTCAAAATGTATTATTATTGAACTGATTTCCACCATTCACAATATCTAATGTATCCAAGTATCGCTACGGGCCATCTTGCAAATTGCCATGCAGGAGAATAAAGCGATTTGATTCAAAAAGGTTACATTTTTAAAGATATTCCCGTCTACGGGCGCGTCTTATTGAAACATAACCAAAAAGAGATCCTTAGTAACTTAGTATCAAATCTCCAAGTAAGCATTCTTTACATGTTATCAATAAATTAGACTTTTGATCGCACACTTAATGTTCGCATCCCGTTAGTTTTTACACACGAGACGCTGACGGTTCTTTACAAGTAATGCAAATAAATGAAAATCTATTATTTCCTAATAAAATCACACCACGCGATTTTTCGGACAATCTTGACAGAAAAAACCTTTTTTTTTAGACGGGGGACTGAAGAACAGAATATCAAAGAGGTGGGTCAGCTAGGCTGTACTTTAAAATGTAAATCTAAAAGGCATAATCAGGCCCGGCTGCCTGATTGCCGTCGCGAAACATACTTTAAAGCCAGGAAGTGGCTGTGACCCATGAGTCAGGTATTAGCATAAGCCTAGATTAAACTTTGCTACAGTAAAAGAACAGGTAATCTTTACTGCTAAAAGTACTGTATCCAACTTTTAACCTTGACAAATGTAAAATAACTTGTAAACTCTACAGTTTTAAACACTCTGAGCTTTGTATCATTTTTATATTGACATCAACAAGTTAAGTTGCATATTTGATATCTTTCAATGTTGGAAGTTGAGTACGTTTTATTATTAATAAAAAAGAATAATTTAATTCCGTTTTTTTTTCATTACATTTTTTGTTGTTGGTCGTAGGCAGATACCGTCAACAATCGAACCGCGATCATCAACATTTAGATTATTAGGTTACTTATTTTTTCACTTAGTTGAGTTCCTGAAATTACCATGTTCAGATAGAACAAGTTTGATAAAATATATCTAACAACAACAAAAAAGTTACATTTTGGGTGTACAAGTAAAAATAAATGCTTGATCATACACGAAAAGGTATGTATATGTATATCTAATATGAACAAACTAGGTGTTAACAATGTCTTTTGATCGAAATCTTGTTGATCCTGCTCTGAATAGCAAACAAGCAGACAAACTCATTTTAATATGCACTAAATTAGACTTTATCACAGAACAACTTACTAGTTTTGCACATTTATTCTATAACAGTGTATATACTTGTTACGAGCAAAGGCAAATTTTAAATAAAACATAACATAGTCATCTGAAAATACTTCTATTTTAGCCAAATGATAGACGTGACTAACAGTTTTTTTCCTATGGCCTTGTTTTAGAATTGCAAATCGCTACAATACAAGAAAAATACTGATAGATTAGAACAAGAACTGGGGCAAGGACACCTGCTTCCGCATAACTTCAATACCTAGGTTGCCTAAATTTATGCAATCGTTAGTTGTGAAATTTTATTTACATAATTCAATACCGTTCGTTCCTTATCTTACTCATTCTCTTTCTGCCCTTGTCCCTCACGTCCATGTGGTATCGGTACAATATAATATTCACTGACAACACAAACAAAGTATTATTGTACCGTAATAATAAGAAATTATTATGAGCCCGATCTAATCAAATCCTACTCGAGTATAGATCTGTTCATTCACAAAGGTGCGTCCCTGTCCATTAATTTTAATATTATTGTGACGGAGAAAGTATGATGGCCACCTGATGTTAAACGGACTAACCTCTGCCTATAACAGATGCATTTCGTCACAAGTCACGAATTGCACTGCGCCTGTCACCTTGAGACATAGTTGTTAGGTCTCATGTGCCTGTAATTACACTGGCTCTTAAGGACTGCTGCCGGAACACACCGTGGCGACAGATTTTCGTACTTGAGGGTGTCGCTAGCCAGGCGTGCATTCGTAATAAGCCCTTCCGCCATGCAAAATTATTTATTGATATTTTATTGTAGGCCTCGTTTGTACACGACAACTTAGTGTTTGTGTAAATGCTAATGGTGCATACAATAAAACAATAAAATATGCTGGCTTGGTTAGGTATTAGTAGTTGAAACTACACTTAAAAATATGGAGTGGTTTCGTAAGGGAAAGATCTGTAACGCGGGTGGAGCTGCGGGAAGGTAGTATTCTATCCCTTATCAGAAGTCTTAGTTCGCCTATTGGTTTTCATGGGTTTTTTATTAGATTAAAACACATTTTTTACTGTTAGTAAAAAAACCTGATGTAAGTTATTTATTCTGCATTTTTGATAATTTAGCAATAATATCTAAAGATATATGAATACAAATATGATCTAAAAAAATTAATAAATTTGGGTCTTGTTTAATTTTTATAGCATATTAATGTATTTTTTTTAATCTTAGCGTCCTGTAAGAGATAATATCGTGAAAAGACCCGTGTGAGGTCCACACGTCCGTCCCCTATCAGTCCTACATTTTAAGGTCTGTATGTGTATCTAGAGTAAATTTTCTCAAATTTTAATTAAGCTAATATCCTCACGCATAAGAATACAAACAAGAAACATATGTTTTTTAACGTGTTTTTTTTTAAATTTCGTAGAAACGGTGTAACACAAAGAACTAACAAATTTGGTATGATTATGGTAAAAACTTCAAAGTAAAAAAATAAAAACAGGTTGAATTCTATGACTTTCATACAGATCCCCAACGTAGTTAATATTTAACTATATTTTTATGAAACTTTCACTTGAGCTATATATTATTGTGTACGAAGTCTCTTGGAGCGTGAGTTCAATTCCACACGACTCGTTTTTACATATAATATTTATTTTGAGCGTATCGTGCTCAATATTCTGATAAAAAGCCCGGAAACGGACGCAGGGTACGTTTCGTTCCGATTTAACGCGTATTATCCCGAGGGAGCACAATATCAACGAAATCGACGAATCCACGGACTAAGTACAAAAAATAACGTTGCTTTTGAGATTGTTTTGTGCTAAATTTGGGAATTGATACAATTTATTATAAAGAATATCGTGACATGATTTCAGCTTAACAAAAGGGTAGAATATATTTTGTTATTCTCAAGAGACCAATGAGTTTGTGAATAAGTTTAAAGAAAAAACAAAATAGCGTTTATAACGCAGCCAATATCGTCTCGTAGCATGTTCGTAGATATTACTACGAAGAATACGTTGCTCTACGACCTACGCCACAAAGGCCGTAGATATAAGCTACGTCTATGCACTGCGCCGTAGCCGTAGCGTGAACAATAGTCGTATAGCCGTCAATATTACTAGGGCACTGGCTGGAAGTAGCTCGCTTCATCTTTGCTTGGAATTAATATACATTCCTAATAAACATTTGTAACCGTACCAATCATAAGGGAAATTAACCGATCAACTAAATGTGCCGAAAGGATTTCTGATTATGATTTTTTACACATCACATAAAGTGCTATGATGAAATTTCTATTTTTCTATTTGAGAGTGGTACCTAGCGAGGCGGGTATTTGCAAAATGCCCTACCATCATGCGATGAAGCTCAAACGGGTTCGACTCATGAACCTTTTGCGGCTAGCCTTTGACCTCTTTCTTACCATTAGGCAGTGTTGCCGTTCAACAAATTTAAAAGTCTCTAGCCAGTTATAGAAATCCCTCTAGATATGGCAAAAATCGTTCATAAAAAATCCGCCAAATGTCGCTAAAACTCATATTACATATACCTATGTAACGCTCAAAAAAAGTATCGATTCTAGTTTAGTTTACCTACTAGAAGATTACCTTATTCTCTAATAAAACGTAATTTACTTCTCTATTTTGTAGATAGGTAGCCACACCGACGATATGCAAGACATAAAGTAAATTTTTTAGCTGTAATCAACAATCGGGTCATCGGTAGAGCAGATTATGCATCCCAATTGAACTAAATATGCTGTCACCCTCAGTTTCTGTTCATTACATTTTAAATGAAAAGGCAAAATAGGAAAATATTGTGGACTTTATAATCTTGTAGTTGGAATAACTTATTTATAAATGAGTTCAATATCTATGTAAAAACCATTTCAGAATAATAATTATTAGGTAGGCACCTGTAATTAAATTTCAAAATTAAATACGAAGTCACCCGGATCTTCAATTCTAATGTCAACGTCAACAGAAAAGGCAGTTGATGCCTCTCGAGTTTCTGTTGGTCTTCCTTTGCCGCCTTGGTTAATTATATCGTCTGGGATAAATAGTATAATAAAATACCATAATATACTAATATACCTAAATTGATGTATTATGTTTATCGAGTCAGTATCTTAAT
This sequence comes from Plagodis pulveraria, assembly GCA_963890685.1. Lineage (NCBI taxonomy): Eukaryota > Metazoa > Arthropoda > Insecta > Lepidoptera > Geometridae > Plagodis > Plagodis pulveraria. The sequence continues at coordinate 8,236,181 of OY982962.1, read as the reverse complement.
TTCAAAATAAAGATATTTGCCCATCTAGTGACATATTGACTCGCCTAAAAGTCGTTCGAAGTCGCCAAAAAGTTTTCTCCCGCTAATTTGAGAATTTTATTCGCTAAACTTTCACAAAATCCCCTAGTTCTAGCGACAAAGTCCCTAGAACGGCAACACTGCCATCAAGTAAGCGATGATGCCGTCGAAGTTGTTGTTCAAGCTATATTTACTCGCTATGTACCCAATATCATTGTTTTTATGAAAACGTCGAAATCCTTAGCATGGTTCAACTGCACTTATAGCTGCTTTTTATTATTTGCTTTTATATGTTGAGTATTTGACTATAATCGTACCAAGTTTGGTGCTTGTATTACCATTTTTGTGATTGAGTAATAAAAAACCTTAAAATAACACGTTTCTTGTATGTGGACTCCCTTTTATTTTTAGCCTACATAACTACTACAAATAATTCTGATGTTATATATTATTATTACACTCAAAGAGGTTTTACATAATATAAAATTTTATTGAGTACCATCATTACTATGAACACGGGTGTTAATTAGTACAACGTAAATAATAGTACTAGAAGATATTAGTTACATAGTAATTAAACAACTCTAAACGGTTTAAATCGCGTATATTTATCATTATTTTTGCCCCGACGTTTCAAACACTTTGCAGTGATCGTGGTCACGGGGTCACGATCACTGCAAAGTGTTTGAAACGTTGGTACAAAAAATGCGGGCATTCGCCAAATGTCCTACCCTACCCTACCTCCTACATACTTGCCTTCTAATATAACAATAATATATGTTGAAACTTGAATTTTCAGACACTACTCAGCTTATCTCTTTGGGGATACAAAGCGTGATATTATGTAATATTTTAAAATAGTAATAAAATACAAAATATATTTTTTAATGTTATTAACCTTTACTAAATTGCTAAACCTTTACATAATTTGTGTACAAAACTGTGAATACACATATTTCAGTGTAGATTACAAAGGTTTAATAGATGCTGTAGGTTGATAGGATGCTGTGTGTTTTGAAAATCTGTCGCCAAGCACTTAATAATGTGTTCCGGCAGCAATCCTTGAGAGCCAGTAAAACTACAGGCAGGTGATACCTAACAACTGTACGTCTCAGTGTGACGGGCGCAGCGCAATTCGTCTTTGACGAAATGCATCTGTTCTAACCTCTGTTAGTCCACTTAACATCAGGTGGGCCTCGGGCTTGACCCATCACAAAAACATAAAAAAATAGAATAAAAAAGGTCTCTTCGAGTTTCTTTATTTGTAAATTAGATGAAAATACGCTGTAACTAACTCCGATTGTGTTTATGAAGGAAAAGATGCAATATACGTTGCGGTGTACGCAAGGGGCTATAAAATTTGATAGTACTCTTCGCCTTGAAGTCGTTCTTGACCCGATTATTCACTGCGCCTTTATCCAACCTGATAGTAATCTATTACGGCTCACAACGCGGCCGTTGTCCGAATTGTGCATCAGGAAACCGTTACACATGCCATGCATGGATTCAATCTTTGAAAAAGTACTAGGAACCCATATCAAAAAAATTTATATACATTTTATTTTAAAATATGTAATGGAAAATATTGTTGGGCGTGTTCAAAGTAAATATTATCAATATTCAAATGGTAAACATATTTTCTTCTCGTTATTTTTTTGTGACACAGGTACTGTTGGTGTTTGTTTTTTTGGGTAGGTAAACGCACTGCGCGCGCTGCAAAAATATTTAAATTCTACCGCCCTCGTATTCCAGCTCTTATTAGGTACATATATTAAAATAAAAAACTTATTTATTTTACAGGTGAGGTGGTAAATACCTTTTGACCCTTATCTCACCTGTTGGTGCGAGATGTAGTCGAAAATGGTGACCAGGCATATAAAACTGGCTATCAAGAACAGCTGCCGGAACACACCTTTGACTGCATGGCGATTTTATACTTGAGAGTGGTAGCTAGGCGAGCATTCGCAAAATAGTGTAACACGATCCGGTGATACTAAACCTGCCTTTGATCAGGCATTATAAAAGATTTTTATGTGATAGAAGGACATACGAGTAGCCGGCTCACCTGTTGGTAAGTGTGCAACGCCGCCCAAGGATTTCTGCAACATGAGAGGTATCAAGGATGCGTAACAGGCCCAAAGGAGGTAATAAGGAGAATTCCTAAGTCGTATCGATTCGAAAATACTTCGGGGGGCAGTTCCACGTAGCGGCAGGGAGAGGCAGAAAACTTATAGTGAAATATTTGATTTATTGATTAAAGTTCACTGCTGTATTTTAGGGATGTCAAGAGTCATGACATAAGTAACAAATAGATATCGTCAGTCATGATAACGGATCACTTAAGTCAAATACAAAAACGTTTTGTTCTATACGTAACAAAGAGGGCAAAAGGTGACAACGAAACGGAAACTGCCAAATGGTGTTGTGACTGAAAGCTAACGTGTTTTGCTAATATCCAGTGAAACTAGGGCAGGGCGGATACACGAAATAGTAGATGATTACTACTTCGATATGATAAACTATCGATAGGTATAGCGAAGTGTACGTGTCCGGTATATCAACTTACATTACGGATTGTAATGCATAAAGCCTTGAAATTCAAAACATACAACAACACTTGTAATTTTGTAATTTTGTAATGTAATCCGCATAGCAGGCGTTATTGCAAAAATAACAATATAAAAAAAAATTAATAATACGAAAACTCTCTTTTACCAAAGTTCTACGAAATCTTGGATTATGTAGCTGCAACTTTGACAATAGCCTATTTTACACTGTGCTTGTTAGGAACTTTTTCCGATGTGATTTACTTTTATACTTTGCGTATATATTTTGATCATGACTTGATCTATGACCATTCCCAACAAACATTATGTCTGCAAATAGAGCTTACTTTAGAACCTAAAGTGGTATGAAGGTAGAGTGGTAGCTGCAATTAAAGTTTGTGACGACAAAAGAGTGTTAGTAATAAAATATAACACTTAAAGTGACAAAGCAAGTTTAGAAGAGCAATGTATGGAGGTTAATCGCGTAGAGCAGTGATTATTATCCCTACAATACAGACCAAAGCTTCTGTGTTATAGCTTTGAGCGAATCTTACGACTATCAGATCCATATAAGAAATTAACATTTACTATTAACTTCTAAAGTTCTAAGCAAGCTATCACAAACTCTTTCGGAGCGCTGATAGTTGCACAAAAGGAGCAAATAACGCTACTAGAGCTACAATGGTGTTCATTAAATCTTTTACAACACCAAACTCCTAAAGGGATACAAAACTCCCTTGTGTAATTTAGGGCTGAATAGTTGGGATATTTCTCCCTATTAATAGAACTTATAGTGTCAAGTATAGTTTAAGGTTGAATTATTGACTTCGTTACCACTTTAGTAACACTAATAATTGGTCACGTGTGCGGTCATCATGTAAACATAAAATGGCGTCGCAACATAGCTCCTCTAAAAAGCGTTTTAAAACTTGGAAAGTTCAAAGTAGAACCGGTGGAAATAGACGGAAAATCTTGAAAGATTATCGTAATATTTTAAACTACAACGTTGAAGATGCAAACTTATCACAAGATAACCTGAATGAGAATGGAAGCATCACTAGACGCGGTCAAGTGGGAGTCTTACTTGAAGGTGAGGGTTCCGTATGTAATGGAAGTAATATCGCAACTGCAACTTTTGATATTTCCGAAGAGGACCGATGTTATTACTCATTGAGTAGTGATGATGAGGATAATCCGAGTGAATATATAAAGAATCTTCATTTTAGTGAAAAATTGAGGGCATGGGCGATTGAGAAAAATATTACACAAACTGCTATGAAAGATTTGCTGTTGATCTTAAATGACAGATTTGGCACGATTCTACCAAAAGATCCTCGAACTCTTTTACAAACACCAAAAAATATTTTAATAAAAAAACTAGATGACGATGGCGAATATTGGCATAATGGAATTTCTGAACCTTTGAAATGTATTTTAAGGAAGTTAAGTAATTTACCCGATACTATTTACTTGAATTTTAACATTGATGGATTGCCAATCCACAACAGTTCTAAAAAAGAATTTTGGCCAATATTAGCAAACATTCATCAAGTCGACGCAAATCCTTTTGTGATTGGCGTGTATTTTGGTATAGGAAAACCAAAAAATTTGCAACTTTATTTAGAAGATTTTGTAAATGAGACTAAATGTATTTTACAAGAAGGCCTCCAAATAGAAAACAAGAACATTTCTGTGAAAATCAGATGCTTCATCTGTGATTCTCCAGCGCGAGCTTTCATTAAAGGTTTGTACATAATATGAGTAGGTAAGTTCAGTCGGCAAATAATTACAGTAACAGGGGGTCTAGTGAAGTGGCACACATTATATAGCGTTTTCGTTTATCGCTCGCCACTTGTCTAGGGCCTCAGGGCTCAAATCGGTAAGTTATGTTTCTGTATTTATATAAGATGTTATGTAACAATTTATGAGTCAATAAGTATTATGTTAAATCAGTCTCTACCGGTTTCCAAAACATAAAATTCTTTGGCCGACTGTTAAATACAATACAAATACAAAGCAATGCAAAACACAAATCATAAGTTTTCTCATGTTTCAGGTGTCTGCAACTTTAATGGAATGCATGGTGGTTTGAAATGCACAACTGTGGGCGAATACTCTCACCGTTCACATACAGTGTTTTTTCCTTCGCGAAAGTTTCCTGATAGAAATAATGAAGATTTTAGGGCTAAGAAATATGGAGCTCATCACAAAGCTGATTCCCCACTATTAGAATTACCAATCGACATGGTTCAAGACGTTCCTGTAGGAGATTCACTACATCTGATTGATCTAGGAATCATGAAACGGCTATTAGTAGGATGGCGGAATGGAAACTTTGGGATTTATACTACAAAATGGTGTGCAAGGGATATCACTAAAGTAAATGAGTTGTTGATGAAATGTAGAATGCCTTCGGAAATACACCGGTCAATCCGCACACTTAATTGCCTCGCGCACTGGAAATGATCAGAATTCAGGACTTTTTTACATTATCTGAGCATAATAGTACTGATTGATGTCCTTCGTGACGATGTGTACCAACATTTTCTAATGTTTTTCTGTGCGACAACTATATGTTCAGTAAATAAATATAGCACGTATTTACCAATAGCTAGAGAGCTGTTTCAGTGTTTTGTGGATCAGTTTAAAAAATTTTATGGCATCGACTATGCGACTAGCAATGTTCACAATTTGATGCACGTAGTAGATGAAGTGGAAAAATTTGGGCCGCTGCTAACTTTTAACGCTTATCCGTTCGAAAATAAATTATACACAATTAAAAATATGCTCAGGCAGGGCAATAAACCTTTGATACAGCTAGCGAAAAGAATAACCGAGAAAAGGATGGTTGATTCTCCTAATTTACATAAAAGATCTGAGCATACAGAGCCTTTTGTATCTCAGAGTCAATGTCGTACAACGCTTCATTTTAATACTTATGTATTATCACCTAAACTTCAGGACAGATACTGCATGACGAATGACGGCGACATTGTGGAAATTAAAGAGATTAAGCAATTACATGAATCTAATGTTGTGCATATTCATGGCTATAGATTAAGGAATAAACTTGACATATTTCATCGTCCTATTAAATCATCATATTTGAATATGTTTGTAGTTGCAAAGGAAGCTGAAAATCGAGAAGAAATTGTGATATCATCAGGAGATGTCCAGTTTAAACTTGTGTGTATTGAGCTTGAAGTTTCTCTTTACTTTTTTCCTTTACTTCACACTGTGTAACATTTTGAATGAAACGCAATTAATATATGTCAAATATTTTTATTTCTCGTGCAAAATCAACTTATTATTCTAAAATTAACAAGATTAATACGAAAATTAAGATCAAAAATTGTTTACATTATTAAATAACAAATACAATCTTTAAATGCGAATCAGGTACTTTTTTTACTGGAACAGTGACATGTAACTTAACGTATTTATTCGTGTAGATAATTAGTTCTTGTGCTAAAACATTTGCATTATAATTAAAGTAGGCTAATTATGATATTAGTAATAATTACTGTTTAATGAATCTTCTTGATACGGTTATTGCCACTTAGACTTGTCTATTAATGATATAATTAATCCATCAGCTTGGTTGGTTTAAAGAGAGGATTATTACTTCCATCAAAATAGTGCCTAAGTATTTTAGTTTTAAATTATAATAAAATATAGTCGCATATTAAAGTATAGTCCAAGGAAGTCTCCGATTCTTTTCTCTGTTCTTCTTCGAAGTTTAGGCTAATAAGCACTACCTATTCCTATCACTGCTAATAATTTATAATTAATGAGTTATACTTAGCAATAAAAATAAACTTAGAAAATATAGGTAAATGAATTAGCAGAGGGACTCTTCGACTTCGACAGAATCGTCACCTGGGGCTAGTCCTATGGAATAATTTTTGATTCCAGGTATATTACTTTCAGCAGTTGCCGCGAATACTAAATTATTGTTTTTTTCAGTCTTGTTTGCGTCTTGTTCAATGTTTTCATTTCTATTTTCATTAGACTCTGTGATACTTGCACTCTTTTCAATTTTGGCCCGTTTTCGTGTCGTAGATGACCTTTCTTGTTTCGCGTTTTTTCTTTTGTTGGCATTTTTCAAAATGCTTTTAAAAAAATGCTCATTGTTTTGTAATGTAAAGTTCTGGTCCCAACTGAAAATCATCTCCCAAAAAAACGAAACAATATTTTTGTAACATTACAAACTAATTTTAACGCCATCAGAACGACTACTGCCACTCCAAGAGCACTGACACAAAAAATCACGCGAAAACATGATATCTATAAGTTTATAGGCACAGTTAATTCCTTTTCCACCAGAACAAATAACCGAAAAAGTTTGTTTCAGTTGTTTTCTAGCAGTTTTATCAGAAAGTAAATCATTGATTTTGCTCAAATCTTCAACAGTTGTAATTGGAGAGAAACTGAATCGCAAGTTCTCAACTTGGTTTTTAGACGTCCCCAAGGAAACAACATCCTCTCCATTATAATTACCGAGTTGTAATTGCATATTATCAACTCGGACAGAAATTCAAGCCATCTTGTGCATAATTTTTTTTTGATTTTCCAATATTGTATCCATCTTTTTATCGTGGTTTTCCAATACGTGATTTATATTGTCTAATATTTTCATGAAATCACTATTTTCTTGAGTTTTGTCTAAAAAGTGCTCTTGGTTTTCAGCAAGCACACAGTAGGTATTTGTAGGTATACCCAGAATTTGGTTATCTGAAGTCAAAATGATTTGAGAGGAAGACTCGCTGGACTCATCGGGTACAGAAATCACGGGTGAATTATATTGGTTAGTCTGAAAAACAAAACACAAAAGGTGGGTTGTGGATCGTAAAAAAATCAAAAAGTCTAAAATCGTTGACCATTTTTTCATCTATAAGTATAAATTGGAAGAGAATCTATTCGGATCACATACCTACGCTCATAAAGCGTTTTGAAACAAAAACTCAATATCTATTTGAATGAAAGGAGCTTGATTTCCTGAAAGTAATAATACATACCACTTGTTCCACGTCCACAACGTTCATTTTTTTTTTTGTTGGTCGGAGTTTGTAAATTCAGAGGAAGCCACGTTGGGGTCATTGGGTACAGAAATCACGAATGGTTCGTATTGGTTGGTAGTCTGAAAAAAAAGTAAAAGCACTATTTGTATTGCAAAATGTTATTGCCTATTCGTCGTAAGTATAAATCCCAAGAGATCTGAGGCACTAGCACGAGTGGGTGACGTAAACGTAAAGTAACTACCTACGTCAATTTTAAAATTGAAAATACTCGATTTCTATGGTATTTACTCAATTTTATACATTTAATTAAATCTTTGAGGAATACTGATTGTGCTTTTCGCAAAAAATTGGACCTAAATGCTAAGCGATAGTTCACAAAACGACGTACCTACCTATTTTGTTTACGGTTACGTCACGCACTCGTGCTAGAGCCTCCGTTCCCGTCCGTTCGTTAATTTTGTAACATATTTTAGAAATAGACGTAATTCGTTATTAACTGACTGACCGATCAATGCACAGCCAAATCTGAATATCTATGGCTGATATAATGGTTCCACTGACCTCTAGTTAGATCATTTGTGCTCCACAATCGGTTTACCGATACCATCTCAAGTTTTGAAACAAAAACTAAATTTCACAAACAAAAACACCACATCACAATCGAGCGAATCCGCGTGCAAAAGCTAGTCTTATAACAAACTTTTTTTTAAATTAAAGGAGTATAATTGAAAACGTAAAGTAATACATACGAATTGTTCCACAAGTGCATTCAAGTTTATTTCTTGTTGGTTGAACTTTGTTATTTTGTCATTTATTTGATCTTCATCAGTGTCTGATACACACAATAAGTTAGCGAGTTCCCGTTCAGCGTCCTCATAAGTTGGAATATTGTTTCGTTTTACTTGGCACTTTATTTGTCGCCAATCTGGGTCTGGTAAGTAATCATCACATTTAACAAGTTTTGAAATGTTTCTTTTAGGCCATTTTACAATTTTATTAGATTCCCATGTAGAAGGAACAATCCAGTGGCTGTATTTTCCTTTCTCTAATGTTCTTACTATTTTGAATGGCATTCTGAAATTGAAATATAATTGTCCAGTTAACAGAATTAAATTAAAAAATACAGTAGCGTCTAAATCGTCTTGCACTCCTATTTATTTTAACAACCCTATAACCACAATATTTTCACGATATGAAATAATGCTAACATCCACCTAGTCACACTTTTAAAACAGCGCAATCGAAGCTACTTACGTGAACAAAGGTATACAGCGCCAAAAACAACACACGTCACGTCGAACTTAGTGGAGGGCAGAGACTGACTGGTTGGTACTTGTTTGCGCGCGGGCTCGCTCTCGCTGCGTAGGTACCCACGTGAAACGCGATCGGTTGATGTGCCGAATCATGTAGGTAATTAGTATCACATACAAAGTAAAAACAACTGACGCTTCGTTCTTAAACGTAAGGAGTTTATGCCAACCTTGCATTAAAAAAATAACATTCCATAATATTCAAAGGCTTTAACTGCCGGAATTTTACAGTATTTGAATATGTAAAAAGACAGGGACGTATAGGTATTCAAATTTCAAATCATTTCAATTGTGCAAAACTGCAAATCTAACAATAAAAACAATTTAGCACTCGTTCAGCTAGGAGACACGTGTACTAGTCGTGTACTAGGCTAGGTAGTGGTTTTGGAAAATGACTACGGATCCCCAAATTCATGCGCCCACCATTTTTAGATTATATGAAGTTAATTAAAAACAGTAAAACGTACGAAACGAAAACTTAATACAATGAAGGTATTTATTTTTCTAGCATTCTATATAGGGTCACGACACTTTTAAGTCAATAGGCAAAGTTTTGTTACATATTTTGTAAAAAAATGTCTTGCTCATTATGAAGTAAAACATTTTTTTTTGATAAATACACAACAAAGAGCGGGCCCTTCAATTATTTGCTAATAACATATACACATATTCACAGTTTACTTACCTTCGCAATGAAAATTCCGCTTCAGCTTCCACTAACAATGAGTTAAAATTTTAGCACTCAACTCCGCCATTTAATTATTTTCGTAAACACTATATAATGTTTGGTTTTTTGTTATGGGAATATATCATTCAAATTAATTTGACATAAAAAAATATTGCATAGCCGGCTATGAAAAAAAGTAAAAATTGATATCCTTAGACGCTTAAATTTCCTATTGTAGATCTATACTGCAACTCAAGGTGTTACAATTTACCTTAATGCCACCCTCTAACTGCCCAAACAGTAAATATGATACATCATAGATCTACTATACCCCTTACGGAGTTTATATTCATACATTTGCTCCCTATATAGCGCTCGAACTGTCAGTAAGCAGCATGTAGCTCTACCATATCGCTTGAGGAGTCACTAGTCACTTAAATACTACTTCTGCAGCGCTTTAAGTCTCAGTTAGCGCTACTGTACCTCCACAATTGCTCTACTATATCTCTTATATTCATTCTGTAACTCCACTACATCGCCATAGTGGAACCTAAGACCATAAGAACTTGTGCCCATTCCAGGGATATAGTAGAGTTATAGCTCGCTATAACTCCCACGTGATGGAACTTATTGATGACCTTAGGATCTGTTTAGCTCTTTTATATATCTGTTCTAACTCTTATATTAGCGCCTAATGTTAGTTGGGTTATAATATGCAGATTGGATTTGTTCAATGAACTAGAGTGAAACATGTCGACCGCACTGCACTATGGTCTAAAAAAGACGCACACCGAGAGTTCCGTAATATACAGTAACAAATCACAGAAGATACCAAAAACTCGTAATTTTTTAATGCAGATCATGATTCTTGGCAGAAAACTGACCTGCACTTGGCTGTTTTTTAGGGTTCCGTACCCAAAGGGTAAAAACGGGACCTTATTACTGAGAATTATTACTACTTAATACTGGGAACTGCTGCTGAGATAGAGACAATCTTTATCATACAAAAGCGTGCAATTCGAGCCATATATAAAATGGGTCCTAGGGAATCTGTGAGGGATCTTTTTAAAGAAATTGATATTTTAACTTTACCAAGTCTGTATATATTTGAATATATTATGTATGTTCGTAAAAATTTGAGTAAATTTAAATTAAACAGTGAAAATCACGATTACAATACTAGGAATAAAGATAAAATAGCGGTGCCAGGTTTTAGATTAGCAAAGACAAATAAAAGGTCCTTCTTAGGTAATTGTGTGCGGTTTTATAATAAAGTTCCTAAACATATTACAACGCTCACAGAAGGGAAATTCAAGTTGCATGTGAAAAACATATTGATTAAAAAATCCTACTACACAGTTTCTGATTACATAAACGACAAAAATGCCTGGAAAATTCCGCCTCCGCCAAGCTATTGCCTGTCACCTACATAATTTAAACAAACATTGTAATAACTCTATTATATAGTATGTATGTAACACATTGTTAAAAGATGTTTAAAAGAATGGCCCCGAGTTTCTTGCCCGTTCTTCTCGCAGTGGCTCTATACACTTTATTTGCTGAACGTGGCAGTACAATGTAGAATATTTCAATACTAAAATTTGTAATTGACCTTCATAAGAGCGTCATAGACGCCTAAATTGAATAAATGATTTTGACTTTGACTTTTGACTTTGAATTCGCTGTCCGTCCGTCCGTCTATCACCAGGCTGTATCTTAAGAACGGTGATAGCTATACAGTTGAAATTTTCACAAATGATGTATTTCTATTCCCGCTATAACAACAAAGACTATAATAAAAATAAAATAAATATTTAAGCGGGGGCTCCCATGCAATAAACTTGATTTTTTTACCGTTTCTTACTCGATACTAATAACGGTGACAGGTAGACGCTTTAACTATTCACAGAATATTTAGTTTTATGGTCTCTTTGAATATAATTACTTAAAATAAAAGAAATAATTTAGGGGGCTCCCATACAATAAAAGAGGTTTTCGCCGTTTATTTCCTAAAAAAATAATAATAATGAAAACAGGTTGAAACTTGAAATATTATATTATATTACTTCTAGGTTAGCCTGAACAACATCTTCGACCACATCATCACTTACCATCAGGTGAGATAGAGGTCAAAGGCTAACCTATCAAGCATAAAAAAAACAAAAAAAAAATTTTCAGCTGCGAAAAGTGTATGTAACTAGCACCTCCGTGCGCGAGTCCCACTTGCACTTGGCGGGTTTTTTTAATATATTTGTTATTGTACGTGAGATCTTGGGCCATAATCATACCAAGAATAAAGGTTGTATGTATTAGCATTTACGATAGACCAAAAAGAAAAACACGTTTCTTCTATCTATGCGGAACCACTTTTTATACAATTACGCAAATAGATATTAGCGTTATCTTTTCAGGGTTCATTCATGTATGTTTGTGAATTTCTTTATTTCACCATAACTTCTAAACAGCTTTTAATGTTTGAGATATCGTTAGATTTGTCTTGATAGCGCAAGTGACACTAGGTACAAAAAAGTAGAAAAACATCAAAGAAGCGGAACTTGGCGGATTTTTTTCTCTACCAAACCCATCGAGTGTGGTATCACGATGAAGGGTTTTAAAACAATTCCATAAATATATACAACTTGCAGTTTTAATTTTAGTGTAACCATAAAACGTATAACCATTATAAGTAATTTGCAGTCGGGTTATTTACCTTTTTAAATAATTTATACTTGTATATAAACTATGTGTTAATATTATTATTTGTTAAGTATTCTACAGTACTAACACATATTCTGTGAATGTGGTGTTTCAACCGACTACCTATTACCGTTCGCAAGATACAGCCCTTTAAAGGTCGGGCAGACGGATGGACAGCTGAGGCGTAGCAATACGGTCCCCTTTAGTACAGAATCCTAGAAATGAGTGTAACTCAGAATAACAACTAAAGCAACCAGTTGTTCTACTGAGAGTGGGACGAAGCTAATGTAGTCGTGAGCTGGCTTAGGCATAGTCAATCCCATGCTTTGTTATCACGGAGATGGTTATCAATGCCTGCATATCGGAGCATAGCCATTGGTAGCGGAGATCTTACCGAGGCAATATGGTATGATAGTACCTATACATGGTTATTGGAACAATGCTAACAACCTCTTAGGGTTGACATGCCTCTTACACCGGCCGTGCACGTTGTGGAGAGTCGGAACAAACTTGTGTCTGAAGTCGAGACCATGTTGTCTAATGTTTCGAAGTGGGGCCGACTGAACTTAGTTCAATTTAACCCCAAGAAGACACAACTTTGTGCGTTCACCGCTAAACTATCCCCCTTTGTCGTATCCCTCCGTTTTGAAGACACTCCCCTTGCCCCCTCAACTAGCATCGGAGTACTTGGCGTCGACGTAACGAGCGTCGAACGAAGATAAGGCTAAATTAGCCTCTAAAAAGCTTGGTGTGCTTGGAAAGGCGAGGCGGTACTTCACGTCGGCCCATCTCCTGCAACTTTATAAGGCTCAGGTTCGGCCTCACATGGAGTACTGCTCTCATCTGTGGGCGGGAGCTCCCCAATACCAGCTTCTTCCATTTGACCGCATACAACGCAGAGCGACTCGAATCGTTGACGATCAAGTTCTCTCCGACCGGCTCGACCCTTAGGCACTACGTAGAGATGTTGGATCACTCTGCATCTTCTACCGCATCTATCACGGGGAGTGTTCTGAGGAACTATTCGATTTACTACCTGCAGCTCAATTTCGCCATCGGACGTCCAGACAAAGCATGATGTTTCATCAATTTCATGTCGACGTCTGGAAGTCCACAACTTTGCGATTTTCACGGCATTTTCTACCTCGCACTGCCTCAATGTGGAACCAGCTGCCAGGTGCAGTATTTCCGAACGGATACGACTTAGGGGCCTTCAAGAAGAGAGCATATTCCTTCCTCAAAGGCCGGCAACGCATCCTCGATACCTCTGGTGTTGCGGATGTTCGTGGGCGACGGTGATCACTTACCACCAGGCGAGCCGCCTGCTCGTTTGCCCTCCTATCCCATAAAAATAAAAAAAAATCTGCTAGTCCTAACAAACATTTTGAGATGAATGTTTTTTTTGTGGTATTTTATTCGTTTAGACAATGCCTACTCCGAGCGTAGAGCGCCCGCCGCGGCCACCCTGGACCGCGCCGCGCTCCCTTCGAATAGAGTTTTCAATTACATATTGATCGAGCAAGTAATAAAAAATATGAAATAATAAATTACAGGCACAAGAGACTTTTAACATCAGATGGTCTTCCGCCAAAATCGTATTAAAAAACATCTTAAAATGTTGGTTAGAACTAGCAGAAGTCAACCCTGAGAGGTTGTTACCATTTTTCCAATAACCCTGTACCTGTATACCTAACATACATAATAGTTTCTCCTTTCACAGTTGATTTGTTTTTGTTTTATCCTTTTGTAATCATATTTATGATTTTAATGAGGTTCGAATAAATAGCTTGAATGACATTCGCTGACACAAAAGCACACATTGTACAGACTTTAGCTTCGGTTTTATGGCCAGCCACCTGATGCCAACCCTTTTTTCTCAAAGCCTAGCACATTAGATAATATAAAACAATAACACCCGAATGAAGTCGGGAGCGGTTACCAATAGTTTCTTCCGTGTCTATAGAGTTTGTGAACAGTTAACGTTAAGTGCAGTTTGACGTGATCGGATCTTATAAATCAAATGGTAAACATGTGGGGCTATATTCCGTTACAAGGCCGGCTGTTACACTTTCGAATACGAAATGAGAGTGCCAACAAGTACCAATGAACAATATTGGATTACTATCTTTCAGCGGTACTAGGTGCATTTTTTTTTAGGTTTTTGGACGGAACAAGCACGAGGCCCACCTGATGTTAAGCGGACTAACCTCTGCCTATAACAGATGCATTTCGTCACAAGTCACGAATTGCACTGCGCCCGTCACCTTGAGATATAGTTATTAAAGTCTCATGTGCCTGTAATTTCACTGACTCTCAAGGATTGCTGCCGGAACACACCGTTGCGTGCTTGGCGACAGATTTTCTACTTGAGGGTGGTTGCTAGCCAGGCGGGCATTCGCAAAATGCCCTGCCACTATGCGGTGAAGCTCAAGCCCGAGGTGGGATTCGAACCATGGACCTGCTGTGCGGCAGTCCATAGCCAATGCCACTGAGCCATCACTGCTTCAAAATACTGCATATTGAATTTCATTAGATATTCTTGTATCCATGTGCCTCCTTAAGTAATTGATTCTCTTATTTCTCTATTCAATTATCCCTCGTTTTAAATTAAATTCAAACGAGCTAAGTTAAAGTAGAGGGTATAATTCTGAAAGCGTCTTCGAAATGTATCGTAATACAATAAGAGGCTACCCGGGACAAGATAACTGAAAAGTGTTCAAGCGTTTTTGGGATTGTACCTATGCAGTGTAATGAAAATTACGTAATTTCATTTTCGTAAAAGATATTTTTGCAGCTTGTGACACAATTACCAAAATTTAAAGAAAATACTTGGTAGGCGTATTTTAAAATCAAATTCAAAAGGTAGAATGGTTACGAAGCACGGATGGCCGAGCGGTAATAACTATCGACTGCCGTGCCGCAAATCCATGGTTTGACCCCCACCGCTGGTTTGAGCTTCACCGCATGGTGGAAAGGCATTTTGCGAATACTCGCCTGGCTAACTACCACCCTCAAGTAGAATATCTGTCGCTAAGCACCTAATAGTGTGTCCCGGCAGCAGTCCTTCAAAGCCAGGAAAATTACAGGCACAAAACAACCGTATGTCTCAGGGGTATTGAGCGCAATGCCATCCTGCACTTGTGACGAAATGCGTATAAACAAAGTTAGTCCACTTAACATCAGGTGGGCCTTGTGCTGGTTCCGTCACAATCTTATAAACAAAAAGCTCATAGCTAAGCTTTTTGTAAGCTTCATGATTTTATTTTACTTATACGAGTATTTTGTTGGCAACCCTGGTACAACAGTGTGTCCATGGAAACAAAAGGGACTTTTCCCTTTTAGGCACGGAGGTTTGGCGCTCTATATCTACGAGAATATTCTCGCCTATATATATATATATTTATTCTTATAATAGCATTTTTCTCGATTGAGTAGTTATTAATATGATTATATTTATGACTAATTATAAGCGTAATTATTTCAAATGATCACAATTATAAGCAGCTAGGTAAGGATAATTTTACTAACTTACTAGCTCCCGCCCGCATTTTCACTCTTGTGGTAATAAGTTATACCGAGCTCTCGTGGAAAAAATACAAAACATCGATCTAAAGTGTCTAATCTAGATACCAAATTGCACCAAAATCCGTTCAGCTGTTTTCGGAGTTAAGCAGTAACAATCATTTACATACAAACTTCAAATTTTTCATATGAGTACAAATAATTACAATTATTCACTTAAAGTTCTGGCGTAAGTGGTACTAATGGGACCCACTGTAAATGTGTAGAAAATGTCAGTAGACACTTTCTGTCCATTGTACAAAAAAATCTTTTATATACATTATTCTCTGACAAAAACCCTTTCTGCCCAAAGTAACATACTTGTTTAATCATTATAGTTTTTTTTTTAATCCAGAAGCCATCAAATCTTAGGTGATTGGACTTGAACTCGCCAAAAGAAAGAACAAAATCGCCACATAAAAATATTACATGCCAAAACTTTTGGGACATACCATAGAAAATTAGCGTTGGCCCGTAGGCCCACACCTCATCAACTTCGGTTATCTGAGTATCATTTATTCATGCATGATTTATCATTGTTTTTGGTTGATATTTGTCATACAAAAATAAACCTAGCTCGTCAAAACAAAGGCGTATTAGAGCACCCATGATCTGCTATAGCATGATAAACAGTAATTTGTATAGTGGAGTATGGCTGTGTTTACTAGAAGTTTTTACCTATTTATGGCAAATATAGAATAGTAATAATGCCAACCGTACCAGTAGCATAACCAGTGGTGTAAGGTTGGTAGGTTGTATTGAATAATTGTACCGGAAGTAAAGGAAACACGCCAATTACTATGAGAAACTCATTAGACATACTTATTTCAGCAAAGAGTTTTTTTTTCTGTGTACTATAAACTCATAAACACATATTATAAAAAAAATTACAATAGTATAAACGGTCGTAAATAATATCACTTGATCGATAATGTAACGTTCGTACGCTTACTTGTTTACGTTATAATTATATTGTAGTGTTAAGTCAAAATAAAAATTTTTCATAAAATTTTGGCGTTTACGACGCTCTCTTGAAGGTCAAAAAAATATTCAACTACCATTTTTAGCAAAAAGCGTATAGAGACACTTCAAGAAGAACGGGCAAGAAACTGGGGCCATACTTTTTATGTTTATTACATAAGTGACCGAGAGTGGCTTGGCAGAGGCTGAATGTCCCAAGCATCGTCTTCTAAATAATCACCATTGTGTAATACTCCTTTTTAATATGTAGGTAAAAATCTTTTTCAACACCCTTGCTCGTAAAGTGAGTTTTATTATATCGTTCTTAGGGCCATAAACCGAACTATAACACCCTCGTAAATAATAATATTATACACTAGTGCGTAATAGAATTATCCCTACAACGTTAAGTTAGTACCTAACTACAATTATATGCGAATAAACAGAGTATTTTCAATTTAATCGGGTAATTTATCCCTACAAAGTTAAGTTGGTACCTAAATGCAAATTATATGCAAGTAAACAGAGCATTTTCAATTTAACCGGGTAATACAGATTTGTAACATTAAAGAGGTTTATATGTAATCAACTATCACAAATTTGCCGCGCGCAAAAAAAAAAACATACGCGCTATTTTCCATAATTTTCGTATGTTGTTTGTATCGCATTAGTGAATTTTTTTTTCCTCGCAAAGGTGTTGTTAAAGTGCGTATAAAACTCGTGAGCAACTTGCTCATTATACACTCGGCTGATTTTTGCAACACACAGCCTCGTGTATAACGAGCAACTTAGCTCACTTGTATCATAATCTACTATTTACATGCAGCAAAGGCTTTCCTTCTGTGAAAACTGTAAAATCTTTAGAGTTATATGGTCATCATGGAAACATCGCCGGACACTTACAATAAAAGTGTGTCAATGAAGATGTTTTCATACATACTATAAAGTGGCAAGACGACCAAGACTTGCGCCTGCCAGTAAGCTACACGACCGCCCATAACAGTTGCTGTCACACCTAGAGCTTGACCTCAATAAAATTCAACCCTTAATTTAATATTTCTGAAAGTTACCGTGCTGGTAATGCTGCCGTACCGACCAAAACTAACTCACTCAAGAATCCTAATGCTACCGCAATCCTCGCCTCAGTTTGACGAAAGAAAATATAAAAAAAAGAATTTCCTAATCTATAATTAAATTTTTTGAAGTTACTGTAACGGAACAAGCTCGAGGCCCACCCGATGTTAAGCGGACTAACCTCTGCCCGTACAGATGCATTTCATCACAAATCACGATTTGCACGTTTTTCGCCCGTCACCTTGAGACATAGTTGTTAGGTCTCATGTGCCTGTAATTTCACTGGCTCTCAAGGACTGCTGCCGGAACACACCGTTACATGCTTAGCGACAGATTTTCTACTTGAGGGTGTAGCTAGCCAGGCGGGCAATCGCAAAATGCCCTTCCACCATACGGTGAAGCTCAAACCGGCGGTGGGGACCGAACCAGGGACCTGCGGCACAGTCCATAGCTATTACCGATCGGCCATCATTGCTTCATAAACTTCAAAAAATTATACCATAAGATAATATAACTAAAAATTCACGAATATGCATTTATAACTAGAATAATTAGAACAAGGTCGGTCGCACGACGGCGTCTGCAGCGACTGCGATGTCTTCCTTCTAAAATCGATATAGTGCTAACGTTCGCATCGTGACTTCCACATGGTAAAATACGCAAAGAAGCGCTTAACAGTAAAATTTAAAATAGTTAAATAATAGTAGCTTACCTCTAATTGAAACAGCTTGTGTTGGTTCCACTGTTTCGAAGAATTTGAAGGGAAATAAGTACGTAAGTTACGCGGTGAAGTAGCGATCGACTTGATATTAGACACCGTATATTGTCCATGGGTTGTGGAGTTAGACTGGTCGGTGGTCGCGCGCGGCCGCACGCGTTGCATCTTTTACAGTACACGAAGACAAGGACAAAAGGCGCGCTTGTAAACTTCGAGCACTTGATTATTTGGGGGAGCTGTCCAATGTTTCTTTATAGGTGTTTCTTATGAATTGCAGTATTAAAATATTTTATACTTTATTCATATATAAAAAATACAAGTATTGTAGATTTTGAGAATCCTGTCAAGCTTAACTATAAACAAAGGAATTTAGGTTAAATTACCAAGTTAAATTGATTTAATTTCAGCCAGTGTTCTTTGAAAAATATATATAAACTTTAGAAAACTTACAAACCAGATAAAAGAAAAATACTAGAGAAAGATACTAAGTAATGACTTACGGAAAGTCCTGGGTTGCATCCCGACGTGGTGGAGTTCTTCCTGAACTTGGGCACGCAGACCTGCATGGAACTCTTCCCTTTAGGGGGCCCAGCGCACCCGTACTCGTCACTCCTGTTGTTCCTAGTCAAGTTTATATTGTTCGTGTTGTTAACTTTAACAAGGATATTACAGGTCTGGGAAGCGATTTGGAAGAGACCCTCTTCTAGGTTTCTTTTGTTTTGATACTGTCTGTTGAAATGTAAGTAGTCCCACCATGAAGGCATTTTTCGCGCGAATTATTTCTATCGGCGAGGCGTGCGTCCGACTCGCGTGGCTTTCTCGGTGTGCCTTGCCGCTCGCTCCGGTTGGATTACTAGCGTGCTACACATACGAGTGTGTTACTTGCTTTACTTGCTTGGACTTGCGCGTTAAAGTTAGTTTTTGGATATAGTTGGTAGGTACTGTAGTAACCAAGATATTAATTCAGTTGTAATGGAAATGGAAGTCAAACGTTGTTTGACTGCTTAAGTAATGAAACGCGATAACGTAATCGATGATAAATAATTAAAATTTTCTTTAGCGTCGAGCAAAAGCTTTTACGTTTTCCCGTGGGAATCAACTAATGAGGATATGAATATTTTAGTCTAAAACAGATCTTTTATGGATCAGATTTTGTTTTCACAAATTCGCTACTGTCTACTGTCACTTTATGAGAACTCTATAATGAATCTGGAACTATTATTTTAAAATGTTTTTTTATGAAGGTAGAAATTAAGTTACAGAAAGGGGTTGGAAGGGAGTAGTCCATGTAATAATCTGAGAGAAAAATCTGTTTATCTTACCCTAGCGGCTGCAGTGCGCTAAGTGAACCTCGCCCGAGCTAAATCTTAAGTAGAATAAGCGGGTGCGGGTTGCGAAAGTTTGTTTCCCTGACTTAATTTAAACTTGGTTCAGCTGCAGATAGGTATTATCAAAGATCTGTGGGTATTATGGATAACTGAGCGGATCTGCTAGGAGGGAGGATACAAATGAAATAAATGCTTAACTTCAATTTAAAATGTTATATGTAAGGACAACTTAATGGGACTTTGTTAATTTTTTACTCTTTTGTGAAGGCGACCTTTATGTACTCATATGCAATGGAAAGTAAGGAATTGAGATTAACCCACCTTTAATTATTTTGGCATTATTAATCTTGGAAAAGTTTTAACGTTTGGTTTTGAAGCAGTAATGGCTCAGTGGCATTGGCTATGGACTGCCGCGCAGCAGGTCCATGGTTCGAATCCCGCCGCGAGCTTGAGCTTCACCGCATGGAGGAAGGGCATTTTGCAAATGCCCGCCTGGCTAGCGACCACCCTTAAGTAGAAAATCGGCATAGCAGGAAAATTGGGCGGAATTGTCACTAGATATATTTTTATATTTTTTAAGTGTTTTATTAAAATATTTGTTATTATTATATATGGAATTCCGCAAAGTAACGCCTGAATCTATTCATTAACTTTAAACGGTTTAAATGGCGTATATTTATCATTATTTTTGTCCCGCCGGTTCACACTTTGCAGTGATCGTAGTCACGGGGTGACCACGGTTTAATTACTATGTGTAATAATCGCGAAAACCTAAGACGACATTAAATAAATGGATATTTCGTAGCAAATTTACACAATTCCTTAATTTGTTACTCGTACGGGTCATTAATAATTTCCATCTTAACCACATTAATTATATAGCTAACAGTTTCAACCCCAACCATAGGTGTACCTACAATCTCGTAGCGGAGTTATTATATAAGAGGTTTATGTTATTATAAGTTATAATGTTATACCTACCAACAGGTATGACTAAAAATTAATTACTTACTTAATTGTACTAAGATATGTATATTTCGTATAGGATTTCTTGTAATTAGGTTCGATGCGATGCGAGTAAAACCAACGACAAGCTGTTTATTACATCAAAATACTTACCTACTAGTATTTGTAATATTAAAAGTTTTTTTTTTACTCTATGGGTATATATCTCACCTGATGGTAAGTGTGGTAGAATATCATGTTCAGGCTTACCTAGAAATTGCTGGCTGTCAAGGACAGCTGCCGGAGTACACCGTTAGGTGCTTGGTGACAGATTTTCTACTTGAGGGTGGTAGCTAGCCAGGCGGGCATTCGTAAACTACCACCATGCTATAAGACTGCCATCCTAAGACAACAACCGGGACCGACGCCTGAACCATAGTAGAAAGAGTGGGGAAGTAAGTTATCTTCATACAAACGCACCGCGCACGTCTTGTATGTGTGCGCCATAGTATCTATGCATCCCGCACGCACACTCTAACAAAATCTCGACCCGTTTCTCAGTGCGCCAAGCACTATCAAGCACTATCGCGTGGTAAGCGAAAATCATATTTTGAATTGTATAATATATAGTATATAATAATAAATATTTTGAACCTACCCAACATAAGTAAAGAATACAACTTCCCGACCCTTGCCAATTTCTAGGCCAGGAATTAAAATTTTGCTAAAAGGTGCGACCCTGAGACAGGCAAGGGTGATAGGTAATTATATATCGGATTGTGCCGGAGATGGCCTACTTCCCCACTCTTTCTACTATGCCTTAACGTGCTCTCCGAAGCACGACAGTGCTCAGTGGTAATGTCAATAGCGATCACCCATCCAAGTCATGGCCGCGGCGGACGTTGCTTAACTTTGCTGATCGGTTCAGAATGGCTAAGCAAACTTCGCATGACATTAATGCTCTTGTTGGTCAAAAGTTTGTTGGTCCAATATGAGCCTAATGTGCAGAAAAACCTACTCAACTCAATGAATAAAGGCATTCTATTTCACAAAAAATATATCACCACAATACATATATAGATTTCGTATTGAGAATACCGCTTTAATCTCGAAAACACAAGAAAATATTATTAAATTAAATTTCAATAAAGGTAAGTACCGTTATGCACACAAGTGTCAAACTTGGCGTGTTTTTTTATGTAATAGTGTCGGAACAAGCTCGAGGACCACCTGATGTTAAGCGGTATCTTCTGCCTATAATAGATGAATGCATCTATTATATGCAGAAGATACCGCACAAGTCACGAATTGCACTGCGCTCGTCACTTTGAGACATACTTGTTAAGTCTCATATGCCTGTAATTTCACTGGCTCTCAAGGATTGTTGCCGGAACACACCGTTAGGTGCTTGGCGACAGATTTTCTACTTGAGGGTGGTAGCTAGCCAGGCGGGCTATCGCAAAATTCTCTTCCACCATGCGGTGAAGTTCAAGCCGGCGGTGGGGATCGCACCAAGGTACTCCGGCTGGCAGTCCATAGCTATAACTGCTCGGTATACATTTTATCAAAAAAAAAACATCCGCGTTTGGACGAGCATATCCAGCGTCTATTTGGCACAAGAGGAGACCAGAAGAAATAGAAGAAGCAATTTTCTTCTGACAGTTTTGACTTATACTTTTGGAATATGTTTAGAAATCATTCGTACCTATTACATTATATTTGTTTCGCACAAATAAGTATAATGTACAATTTGCTGAATATGATGCTACAGTAAGCATAGATATAATATTAAAGTGTGTACTGTCGTTATGATCCATTCACAGGACGCATTCGACATGCTAAGTTGACTGACTTTGTAAAAGTCTAGGAGGGATATTCGCAACTGGCCAATAGCCATCATTAGATCGTTCAAAGAGGGATGCCTATGTTCAACAGGGGTCTTCTTCCAGCTGGATAACTCAGCTGATGATGAGAGTACTTCATTTGTGTAAACTCAAAACGTCGCGTTGAAGTATCCCATAAAAAAATACTTGAGAAGAACATAATATTTCAAGAGGCTGTGGTGCTGAAATCGGAATTTCAGTTATGTTTTTTTACTTATTTGTTTAATCAATACCAAAGCCCAAATTGTATACATACAATATTATAAGAAATATAGATAATCAGCGTAAGAAATGTACTGAATAACTTTCTTTTCACATGACTGTCCAAAATAGGAGTGTATGTTCAGGGTCAGTGTCGTTCATGTATGTTTGTGAGTTTCTTTATTCCATGATAACTTCTCAACGGCTTAACCGATTTTAATGTATGAGATATCGTTAGCTTTGTCTTGATAACGCAAGCGACACTAGATCAAAAAATACTGGCGAATTTTAGACGCCATATTGTGAGAAAAACATTTTTTTATCTTCCAAACCCATCGATTGGTGTATCATAATGAAGGGCTTTAAAAACGATTGCATAAATATATATAACTTGCAGTTTAAATTTCAATGGAACGATATAACGAGTAACGAAAATAAATAATTTACAGTCGGGTTATTTTTTTTTAAAGTAATTTATACTTGTTTATTTTATTATCTGATAGATTTTCACAACAATCACACCAGATTATTACAGAGTAAACAGGTCTAACCAATAATATAAACTAGTTCTCAAGGTCAGCTGCCGACACGTTGTGTGCTTGGCGACAGAATTTATACTTGAGGTGGCACATGCAAAGCTTAGACATGTTTTTCATAGTACTCCTAGATTAGACACCTAGTTGCGTGGTCATTTTGAACTTTTCTATCAAAGTCTTGTCTATAAACAGGACACTTAACAAAAATATTCCAAGATAGTTTATGAGCGCACAACAACGTTTGCTAATCAAAGTTTCATGACGTTATTTACCTACATTATATCGATCAAGAAGGGATACACGATTACACGCTGCAATCTGAAGGCTAGACATGTACTTACGAAGCGAGATGTCAACACGGTCGTCTCGGACACTTCGAAAAAGACTACCGGATGTGGCCGAAATTATAGTCGGCCCTTGTATTTTTTTATGACATTATAAAATAACACGCATGTATCCCACCTGATGTAAACCTGATGTAAAGCGTTAACCTCTGCCTATAACAGATGCATTTCGTCATAAGACGAACTAAGTTGCTAAGTCTCATGTACCTGTAATATCATAACTACTGGCTTTCAAGGACTGCTACAGGAACACGCTGTTAGGCACTAGGCGACAGATCTTCTACTTGAAAGTGGTAGCTAACCAGGCGAGCATTGGACAATTGCTCTAACATCATGCGGAGAAGCTCAAGCCCACGTCGGGATTCGAACCATGGACCTGCTGTGCGGCAGTCCATAACCAATGCCACTAAGCATCACTACTTCAAAAAGTTGAAGAACGGTGTCAAGGTCGTGAAATAAAAAAGAGATTATTTTGGAATAAGCGATCGCGAATATTCTATTACCGTGTGTTGGGTGTATGCCCTTTTTAAGAGGGCTGAAAGATGTTAGAGATCGATCGCCGCTTAGTTTATTATCCAGTCTACTGCACTTTGATCACTATCATGACATTCTCTCTTGCAGAGGAGTAAAGTAATAAGTCGTGTTTATTATATCACGGATGTATAGAATCCGCAACGTGAAGTTCAGCCACAAAACGCTAGTGTACGACTTAAGGAGATTTATTTATTGTATTTAAATAACAGAAAAACTACATTACTGCAGAATCCAGTAAGTTTAGCCTTCCTGGCGAAGTATGAGGCCGGTTATATACGAGGCCAGGATGGCTTTCTTACTGGTTGAGGCTTGTATAATACTTTTCTCAAAAAAGAGAGAAAGTTTAACAACAAACACATAAATAAAACACAATTATCGCAATTGAATGCGAAATCCCGCCAGTCAATGTTTTTTTACGAAATAGTTTGCTTTTAGTTTTGAACATTATTCTATTTTAGTTTTTATGTCTTAGTAAAAATATGTAATTTCTAAATACAAACATAAAATCCCACACTATTCTTCTACAACATTCTAAGTACAAAACGCAACGTACTTTCTCTGCGTCGCGTTAAGTGTAACAGACTATAAAATTGCTGTTAAAGGCTCCAAAAATATATCTATCTCATAAAATGTCATACCAAAAAGAGATATATTCTGTCTCTCATTATTGAAGAACCACATAGTATTTTGAAGATAATGAAAGCCACATATATATTATAATATTATATGATAAATAATATTATAATTATTATGACCTAACAAATGAATTAATCAAAACCAGTTATGTGGTTAATTTATATGCTGTAGAAGTCGGAGCAAGGGGTATACCAGCAAAATCCCTATACAACCTACTAAAAGACCTTGGCCTGTCAAGAACAACCGTAACTTCCATCCTAGAACGTGTATCCAAGGCGGCATTAGTAGGGACTTACCAAATTTGGTTGGGCAGTGGAGGAGGCTCGAGCGGTGAAAGAGAGCATTGATGCATCATAAAGGGGCCCCTTAACTTTACTCACTGGGTTGCAAGTCCCAGGCACCTTGGCTTGAGCTTCTTCCTCTGCAACGCTATGGACCCGGCACCCGCGCGGTGAATCCATGGAATGCTAATTAAATTCGTCTTCACAGAGGCTTTCATTATCTTCAAAAAACTATATGGCTCTTCAATAATATAAGTAATAAAAACAAACACCAAAAAATTACAATATTAGAGATGATTTCACCAATAAAAATACCACGAAATACCAATGGCTTCAAATTAACCCATTCGCTCAGGTCTATTATCGCTCAAAATGTTGGCTCCTCATTTTCCTCCTACATTTTCCAAATGTACGAAATTTAAAATCATATATTACTGATCAAGGATACATCTATTCACTGCTGATATTAAAGACTCAGGTCGGAACCCCAAGAGCCCTGCTCCGGCCCCACGTTGGGCGCCAATTTCATGCTTGATAAACACTGTCGATGAATAAAGTTTTAGGACGTACTTTAAATTTACAAAATAGGTAATTATCATACCGTCTGAGTTCAGGGTAGGTACAAGTTTAGTAAGAAGACAACCTTTCAGAAATAGTTATTATTTATATCATAATCAGCTTTGTCATTACTAGAATGCTGATTATGAATTTGCTTTAAATATTTCGGTGTAAATACTAATATGACCGCGAGTAATGTGCACTGTGTAAGTCCCTAACTCCTTAAAAGTATGTAACTTTTGGTAGAAAACAAATCTCAGTCAAATTATTTAGCGAAAACTATAACATAGCATATTATCATTACGCCTTTATAACCTGGAAGGCTAGGCAGAGGTGTCTTAGCACCCATATTATACCAGATATAATTTGATCCCATTTAATAGGCTGCAAGTCTCTAGTCTGTTCCCGTGGGTTGCCAAGCTAGAATAGCGCTCCCTCTCTTCCATATCTTCCTTTGGGATTCGTAAGAAGCAACAAAAGGATAAAATACTAGAAGACGGGCAGCTGCGTCTTCTGAATAACTGCCATCTTACACACAAAACGCCTGCCAAGCACATACGGCAACAAGGGTCGTTATGGCTATTGATGATGATGACGTGAAAGAAAATAAAAAGAGCATGTGGTCATCTACCAGGAACAGTTCCAGACTCCGGACTGTTTTCATAAAGTGCTTTTGAAAAAAAATCACTTTCACTATTCCGACACGGGCATCGAATCCAAAACCTCAAGAATGCAAAGCGAGCCAAACCAACGAGGCAATCGATCAGTTAAACTGTATCCTCGAAAAATGAATATTAAATCTTCCTTACTCGTACTAAATACACCCTTATTCAGGCATAACTGCCATTAAGGTCAAGGCATACTTGTCAATGGTATTATTGATGGCTTGTTATACTATGTTTGGGCCGTTTTTTTACAAATATCGTTGATGCCCATAGAAGCAGCATGAATGTGAAATGATCTCAAGAATCCACGAAAAAAGGATCATGAGTTTTATCTACGTTGCATCACTGAGTGCACTTGCAGCATTATGGCCCTAATTTCTTGTCCATTCTTCTTACAGTGGCCTTATACACTTTTTCCTGAACTCGGCAGTAGAATCTTCACAATAGTAAAATATATTAATTGACTTAATTGACTCAATAGTTAAATATAGTAATAAAAGAGTCTTTAACGCCAAAATTTAATTAACTTTTTTTGACTTTGATCTGGTTGATCGCAAAGTTCAAGTTTTAGGTAAAATATACACACCAGCGGGTTTAATACCCCTCGAGGCGAGGGCGAGTATCGAGGTCGAGATGTATTTGCAATATTTTTTTTGTATCGAATGACTATAACTTTTAATTCAAAATCATTTATTGTATGGATATAGGTAAATAAAATCGATAGGATGTAAACAAACCATAATTGCTTCACTGCATTCAATCAACCCAATCAAGGTACCTACGCAAAATTGTATCACACAGTTTTAGGTGTTTTCAATAAATACAAAATTCAAATCGCAAACACATGAAAGTTATTAAATGTCAGTTAAACATTTAATAATAAATAAACTAATGAACCTAACAAATAAAATTGGAGCATGTTAAAAATAGAATTATGTAAAATTTGTTAGAGAATAAGAAAAGTAGTCATAATGTAATTTCTTTTCATTCATTAATAAAATAGTAGTACTCATTTATCAAATAAAATTTCAGTTTGTACTTGAACACATTGGTGTTCAAGGTGGCAATATGTTATAGATCTTCCTACCCATCATAGAATAGTACATTATGCAGAATCTAGTAAGTTAGCCTTCCTGGCCAAGTATGAGTTAACCGGACCGAACTGCAGACGAGGTCCGGTTATATACGAGGCCAGGATGGCTTTCTTACTGGTTGAGGCTTGTATAATTCTTCTCTTAAAAATTAAAGAATGTTTAACAACAAACACATATAAATAAAACACATACACAATTGTCGCAATTGAATGTGAAATCCCACCAATCGTTGTTTTTAATGTACTAAAAAGTTTGCGTTTAGTTTTGAACAGTTCTGTTTTTACATTACATGAATGTTTTAGTAAAAAAATGTAAATTATTGTTTTTTAACCTCCATGTAAGTTTTAGAATGGAAAGTTTTAATCCAACATGATTTATAATCTGAAATTACTAAATACACACATAAAATGCCATACAATACTTCTACAACATTATTTAGTACAAAACGCAACGCGCATACTTTTTCTGCGTCGCGCTAAGTGTCACAGACTATAAAATGGCTGTTTAAGGCTCAAAATATATCTCATAAAATGTCATATTAAAAAGAGAGATAGATATATATATATTTGGAGTCATGTTGTAATGGCTAAACACTAATCTGTGTCTGGTACTATGTTTTTTTTTTCTAAGCAGATCTAAAGATACCTACTGTCCCGTAAGTAAATTACATACTTACTTACTGGACAGTATGAGATTCCAAATTTAAAATTGGACAGCTGTGAATAAGTCTCCTGTAGAGTTCATTTTCTGGATACTTTTTAGAGATGTAATGGCAACATTACATACCATTTTTCAGAAAACTATAGTACCATACAAAGTCGTAGGACACGAAATAATAAAAAGCGTAGAGTTTTAGCCTTTACAAATAAATAGGCTTCATAGATGTAAATTGAAGGGAGAATCTGCAGTCTCAACGTTTAAAAATACAGTTTGCAGGATTTTGTACTTTGCAGACCGCAAATTGCACTTACACATTTTTCTTAGCCTTTTTCTCTGCGGATTTTAAACATAGTGCCTCCCACACCATATTTTTACCACTGTTACTAATGTTGATTTAGGTTAGATGCGAATTTTTATATCTGAATGTCATGTAGTTTTTTTTTGTACAAATTGATATTAAGATTTGTCAATTTAAGCCAATTTCTAATGTCAGAAAGATAATTAATTTGTCCATTGGAATTGGTTATTACTGTTACTGGATAAGAGTGCTATCATCTGCAAATAATATCATTAGGTGCGAAACTATGTTCGAAGGTCGTTTGCTTATGTATACTAAAAAAAAGAATGGTCTCAGTATACTGTGGTACATCACTTAACTACTTTTGGCTCAAGCAAGTATATATTTGTTATATTCTTGATATCTGATTGATGAATTGATGTCTATCATGCAAATATGATTTAAATATATCTTAAGCCATGCTACGCACGACGTTAATATCTAAATACATTATGATTTACGCAGTGAAATGCTTTTGACATGTCCATATACATAATACTTAATATACATAATATACTATCGCTTAATTTTTAGCATTCAATTCTTGTAATACTTTACGTAAAGACTTTAAACATCAATGAAAAATATGTTTTTATTATAAATATTCACTTCGATTACTCTAGATAACTTTTTCTACGATTCTCACTAAACCCGGTATAGGAGTAATTGGTCTGTAAAAGTTCATATTTTTCTTTTCAACTTTAAACATAAAAAATTAAACATAAGCATATATCAAAATTGGTCTTGTTGGTAGTACAACGCAAGTTAAACTATAGGTGTCGCTCCATCCCAATAGGATGGTTAAATAAAGAACGAGAGGAAAAGTTGGAGTTATGAGTCATTGTGATGTTAGCCCAAGCGGTCAGAGCATACCCCGGCCCCTATACACATGACTATAATTCTTTCTCTCGTAAATTTGTAATTTTGTAATGTAATCTGCCGAGCAGGCGTTATTGCAAACATAACAATATTAAAATGCATTTTTTTTTTAATTCACCATAACCGCAGAAGTATTACCTAAAAAGCAATGATACGAGTAGGTAGATGCTTTTTTATATTAAACAGCCAAACACTCTATAGGCATACTCAAGATTAACACTCAGCTCAAATAATAGCTACATAATGTGTATCAAAATTTACAGTAAAATTCCTAATCACTTCAAAGACATGATTTTTTTTCGATTCAGACACCACCACCGCTTCAAGTGCTCTTGACGCGTTGGATTGTTGAGAAATGTTTCTAAAGTTTAAATTATTTTTTTGATTATAATCTTATATACACTGTTTTGCAAAAAACGGTACTAGATTTTTTTTTCTTTACTTCAATTAATATTACAACAAAGAGGTTTTATTAATTTTCCGATGTATTGGCATGATATTTGAAGCATCCTAGCATGATTCTTTAAGTTTGAAATTTCGTAAGTTTGCGAACACTTTTCTTCAAGTAGGCGTATAATTTTACCTTTCGCTTTATTAGTCATATCGAAAGTGGTATTTAATGTAAAAAGAAAAATTAAAATGTTTTGTTTGCAGATAATATACAATAAATTTAAAATTTTAGGAGTCAGTAAAAAAATATGTAAGCAATTCGCGCCATTAGAATAATAAAAAGCGGAAGACTTGCTTATTATTATTATCTTTTTCTAAAATTGTACCTAAAACTTATGAATGAATAAATAAATATGAAGTCAATGCACAGATTTATGACGTGACTCATTATTGGCACAATAATTCTTGAAACTGATTTTACTTTTTTGATTCCAGTACAAACGCCACGTAAACTAGTATTGTATTGTAACGGAAATGCGTATATTTGTGGAGTTTTAAAATTAACACCAATTTCTTCCGCCCGGCTCTGACGCTACGACCGGAGTTGCTAACGTCGTCGTCTATTAACATTATTCTCGGTCTAAGTGTCAAAAGGACAAAGATGCTGTGGAGAGTGACCACTTATACATAGTATATTATCTGTACTGTATCAACCGGATCGTCCACTGCTGCACACAGCCTCCCCTATTAAGGGGGTATTTGCCATAATCCCCACGCATGGCAGGTGGCCTGGGGATCGCAGGGTAAGATAGTAGTTGGAAGGCGCTGCTGCCCAACTTCCAGTATAATTCCCTTAGTCGCTTCTTACTACACTCACGGGATGATATGGGGAGGTGCAATTCTAACCCGGCACCCCACATGAAGATAATATTATCTATAATAGCTCAATTACGGTATAAATATACGGCTTCCGCACGATATCCCGTGACCTCCGGCCTTGATTGTATTTAATTAAAGTACTGAACGTATTTTCACTGCATACCTATCAATAAATAAAATTAAAAATACTTATTTAATAGTAAGGTATCTAAATTGGGCTCTACGTAATTTGGTTGGATACGTTAAAACGTTATGTTGAAATAGTTTAAACTCTATGGGAATTTTAAAGATTTAATATCAAATATTATTCCTTTGACATAGAAAATACTTACGTTTTAATTACTTGAATAATTTACATTGTTACCTACATATGAAATACTTTTCAAGTTTAATTAAGCATTTACCTGCTAGAATTAAAGGTTTGTCTATTTTCGATAATCTAGCCTTACACCGCAATGTCAACTGTTGGTAATAAAATGTGGTCAAAAATTGGAAACTGATATAGGTACTTACCAATTTATTTATTTTTTTAAAACATATACAGTCTTACTTATAAACGCTACTTAAATTTTAAACATTACTTAGCCGCTGATTAGCAAAATTTCTTACTCATAAACGCTACATAACTTTATCCAGTACCTAAGTACTGCTTAAATCAGCTGTCAATTTAAGCACCGTCCCACCCTTGTTTAAATTTTAAGTAACAAGATGGCGCCCATATTTCTGATCAGCTGATTTAGTTACAGACCCACCAACTTATCTGTTCAGGTGGCAGAAAAAAGAACTACAACATTCCTTCAAATTGTGACAGTTCATAGTTGATTTCCTTGACCAGTAGCGCCCTCGAAAACTGCACAGTTAATTTGGTGGTACTATACAAAGAAAAGTATTATATTTACTTTTTAATTTCAAGATATTTAGCACTAGATACATGCTATTTGACCATTTAGGTCACTGACAATACTTTTTAGTACAATGTTGTCAGTTTAAAATACGTTCGACCTCATTATCCATTGCTTAGCTAAACAGGTGCTATGTAGCGTTTATAAGTAAGAAATATTTAAGCATTATTTAAACACTGTTTAGTTATCCATTACTTAGCAACTACATAGCGATGTTTTTATAAGTAAGGGGGATAGTTTCTAACATCCAACCATGATAATTATTTCTTTGTTGGATACAGTATTCCTCCTAGTTTTTTTTTTATGTTATTGTGACGGAACAAGCCCGAGACCCACCTGATGTTAAGTGGACTAACCTCTGCCTATAACAGACGCATTTCGTCAACGACGAATTGCACTGTGCCCATCACACTGAGACATTTACAGCCTTACTTATAAACGCTACTTAAATTTTAAACATTACTTAGCCGCTGATTAGCAAAATTTCTTACTCATAAACGCTACATAACTTTATCCAGTACCTAAGTACTGCTTAAATCAGCTGTCAATTTAAACACCGTCCCACCCTTGTTTAAATTTTAAGTAACAAGATGGCGCCCATATTTCTGATCAGCTGATTTAGTTACAGACCCACCAACTTATCTGTTCAGGTGGCAGAAAAAAGAACTACAACATTCCTTCAAATTGTAACAGTTCGTAGTTGATTTCCTTGACCAGTAGCGCCCTCGAAAACTGCAAAGTTAAGTTGATGGTACTATACAAAGAAAAGTATTATATATACTTTTTAATTTCAGGATATTTAGCACTAGATACTTGCTATTTGGCCATTTAGGTCATTCATAATACTTTTTAGTACAATGTTGTCAGTTTAAAATACGTTCGACCTCATTATCCATTGCTTAGCTAAACAGGTGCTATGTAGCGTTTATAAGTAAGAAATATTTAAGCATTACTTAAACACTGTTTAGTTATCCATTACTTAGCAACTACATAGCGATGTTTTTATAAGTAAGGGGGCCAGTTGTTAGCCTGTAATTTTTCTGGCTCTCAAAGACTGGTACCGGAACACACTGTTAGGTGCTTGGCGACAGATTTTCTACTTGAGGGTGGTCGCTAGCCAGGCGGGCATTAACAAAATGCCCTTCCACCATGCAAAGTTGGTCCCATTTAAATATTATTAACATCTGTCAAGTAGTTTTCACACTTATTTTTTTTGTGGGCTGGAGCATTTAGACTGCCTGTCAGTCTGAAATGGCTTATAGGTTGTCTAGATGCTTTTATTGTAGTAGCTGTAGTATTGTTTATAGTACGTAGTATTTTGTTAATAAACGCTAACCAACTGCCAAATGTCAGGCACAATTCAAGACTCCGGACCTGGAGGCCAACTCTCTCTTTAAAGTTATTATTACTATAAGAGTTGAGAGTTGGCCTCCGGATAGAAGATAGGTACAAGTACCTACCTATCTCGAAATAGGTTCCACTTAAATTTCTTCTACTTTACCTTACTTTTAGAGTATTTCTTTCAAATATTGAAATTTATTATTGAAGGTAGGTAACAAATACATGTTTTTGTAGATAATTAGATCACGACTTAACCCATTGGCATCGGCGATAATGATAACAATAGAATTTCATTCATAACTAGGACGTATAGTGGTCCTGACGATGCCAACTTATTAATTAATAAATAATAAACTGAGATATAAATATAAATACAATTTTCCGTCTTCTAATGACCTACGAGTTTTTTTTTTCATAAGTAAATTAAATTGTATTTTGTGGTGAGCTTACAAAAAGAGCGAACAATTTATTTTACGAAATTGCTCCTGTCCACGCCGGCAACGAACAAAGGTAAACAGACATGTCAAATTGACCCCGAAACTACTTCTGTTTGCTCACCAGGTTGCTATTAATATTTAATTCGGCTTTATTGACTTTTCAACAGAGGGTATTTTATCGTACACACGTCGCACCACATAGAACCTAAACTATTATCCCTGAGCACGCGATGGCACGCGCTAATGGTTACATTAGGTAGGTTGGTATATTATTTTCAGTAGCTTTTGGACATAAAATATTAAATGTACTGCACCACAGTTCATCAACACTTACTGTTGTAGGTATTATTATATTTTTCATGCAAACAGCACTACACACTACTATTTATGCTCCAGTTTTGTGTAGAGGGTAGTTAGGTTACCGTGACCTGTATTGAAGCATACAATAATGCGTAGTTCCTCACGATACAGTTTCAGCAGATTATTTGTCAGATTTTTGTTTACCGGTTAGAATGTCACCCCCTGTTTCTTCCAGTACGAGGCGCCTAAGGGAAAAATACCGGAAGTTAGAAACAGCTCCTTCTAAAGGACTGACAACTTCTAGGTACTGCGATCCCCAAGACACCAAGCCAAGCCAAGAGTGAGGATTATGGTCAATTCCTGCCCATGGGGGCGACCTTATTCTACGATGGACATTCCGGTTAATGTGATGATAATGATGATGAGGCTACCTATATTTTAAATTGAAAACTGAATTTCGAAAGCCACATGCACCTAACTAAATTAAACTGGCATACTCCTATGCTTTGGTCATATACCTACGATATACTGTTTATATTACTTATTCCAAAGAACTATTTTTTGTGTGTGGACAGTGGAAAGTTTTATATTGCCCATCCACTTAGGTACCCAGTGCAATGGCCGTACTACCATGCATGATACGTCGAACTAACTGATTATCGGTCCTTTACACGACCGATAATATGTATACTGTACTGTATATGGTACTTACAAAAACTAATAACTGACGTGCTATATCGATTCTTTAATATAATTTTGTATACTGACCCTCGTTCGCGTAGTTTTGGTTTTATCGCGATGACACTGAAACCACCAGTGCGAAAAAGTATCCTTTATTAACTCCCGGCGGAAGAAGAGGGTTAGGTAGGTGTATGTATATACATATATTATGAAGCCTTTGTAAAAAAGGAGGTTTCTCGGTGATACAAGGAAACAAACCAAATTGCGTGTGTCTTTCTGTCTCGTATAGCGTCGTAACTCCTATAAAGGCTCTTATGTAAATTTGGGAATGAAAAAATTTGAAGTAGTGGATATCATTTCGGAGCTTTTAACGGATATTAAAACAAAATTTTAATTTAACAAGTTCATTGTCAAAATTGATAAAATAATACTTTTGATACGGATGCGGTTGTCCGATTTTAAAATTGTCAACACGAAGTCCAAATATAATGAAGTCGTTTTGAAAGTAAAAAAAGTACTTTATGAAGATGTGTGATGGTCGACTGCAGATCCGATCTGTGCTGAAGGTGTGAATCATAGCACAGGCATTTTGGCTTTTGAAGCGATGGGTGACCGTCAGCGACATTACTACTGAGTGCTTCCGTGCTTCGGAGGGCACGTTAAGCCGTCGGTCCCGGTTGTCGTCCTAGGATGGCAGTCCATATAGTATGGTGGTAGGCCATTTTGCGAATGCCCGCCTGGCTAGCTACCACTCTCAAGTAGAAAATCTATCACCAAGCACCTAACGGTGTGTTCCAGCAGCTGTCCTTGAGAGCCAGTAATTCTAGGTTAGCCTGAACAACATCTTCGACCACATCATCACTTACCATCACGTGAGATAGTTGTCAAAGGCTAACACAACAAGCATAAAAAAAGCTTCACGTGGTTTTCCAAACACGCACGGTGGAATTCGTGTTGTTATGACTGTTGTGTGATTGTCTGGTTACCTACCCCTAAATTAGGAAACCTGTCGCCAAGCATCTAGAGTACCTAGCCTCATCTAATATATTCTTGTTTAAAGCTTCAGAGCCAGTTCCTTACCATCTTCGACCTCATCATCCCTGACCAACAGAGTAAACATTGACAAAAACTAGTCAACCTATTGCGTAACTAAAAAATACAAATATTAGGGATTTTTATGGGACTGTGATGGAACAAGTACGAGGTCCACCTGGTGATAAGCAGTATATGCAACCTCTGCCTATAACAGATGCATTTCTTACTACTGACAAGCTGCACTCCGATGGTCGCCCTGTGACATGAAGTAAATTTTTAATACCTGATATCTACGAATAAATTTATTATTCGTAGCCTGATATGCTTTCCTTTGACCACTATATCACCTGTTTTTTTATGTTATTGTGACGAACAAGCCCGAGGCCCACCTTATGTTAAGTGGACTAACCTCTGCCTATAACAGATGCATTTCGTCGTGCCCGTCACACTAACACGTACATTTGTTAGGTCTCACGTGCCTGTATTTTTCTGGCTCTTAAGGACAGCTGCCGGAACACACTCTTAGGTGCTTGGTGACATATTTTCTACTTGAGGATGGTAGCTAGCCAGGCGGGCATTCGCAAAATACCCTTCCACCATGCGGTGAAGCTCAAGCCCGCGGCGGGAATCGAACCATGGATCTGCTGCACGGCAGTCCATAGCCAATGCCACTGAGCCATCACTGCTTCGGGTGGTGGCTAGCCAGGCGGGCATGCGCAAAATGACCTACAACGATTAAGACAACAACCGGCAGCCGCAGCTTAACGTGCCCTCCGAAGTAATGTCTAGTAATGTCACTAGCGGTCACCCATCCAAGTCACAGATGTCACCCAACTAACATTAGGCGCTAATATAAGAGTTAGAACAGATATATAAAAGAGCTAAACAGATCCTAAGGTCATCAATAAGTTCCATCACGTGGGAGTTATAGCGAGCTATAACTCTACTATATCCCTGGAATGGGCACAAGTTCTTATGGTCTTAGGTTCCACTATGGCGATGTAGTGGAGTTACAGAATGAATATAAGAGATATAGTAGAGCAATTGTGGAGGTACAGTAGCGCTAACTGAGACTTAAAGCGCTGCAGAAGTAGTATTTAAGTGACTAGTGACTCCTCAAGCGATATGGTAGAGCTACATGCTGCTTACTGACAGTTCGAGCGCTATATAGGGAGCAAATGTATGAATATAAACTCCGTAAGGGGTATAGTAGATCTATGATGTATCTTACTTACTGTTTGGGCAGTTAGAGGGTGGCATTAGGTAAATTGTAACACCTTGAGTTGCAGTATAGATCTACAATAGGAAATTTAAGCGTCTAAGGATATCAATTTTTACTTTTTTTCATAGCCGGCTATGCGGTATTTCTTTATGTCAAATTAATTTGAATGATATATTCCCATAACAAAAAACCATCAAACATTAACAGCCTTACTTATAAACGCTACTTAAATTTTAAACATTACTTAGCCGCTGATTAGCAAAATTTCTTACTCATAAACGCTACATAACTTTATCCAGTACCTAAGTACTGCTTAAATCAGCTGTCAATTTAAACACCGTCCCACCCTTGTTTAAATTTTAAGTAACAAGATGGCGCCCATATTTCTGATCAGCTGATTTAGTTACAGACCCACCAACTTATCTGTTCAGGTGGCAGAAAAAAGAACTACAACATTCCTTCAAATTGTGACAGATCGTGGTTGATTTCCTTGACCAGTAGCGCCCTCGAAAACTGCTCAGTTAAGTTGGTGGTACTATACAAAGAAAAGTATTATATTAACTTTTTAATTTCAAAATATTTAGCACTAGATACATGCTATTTGGCCATTTAGGTCATTCATAATACTTTTTAGTACAATGTTGTCAGTTTAAAATACGTTCGACCTCATTATCCATTGCTTAGCTAAACAGGTGCTATGTAGCGTTTATAAGTAAGAAATATTTAAGCATTACTTAAACACTGTTTAGTTATCCATTACTTAGCAACTACATAGCGATGTTTTTATAAGTAAGGGGGATAGTGTTTACGAAAATAATTAAATGGCGGAGTTGAGTGCTAAAATTTTAACTCATTGTTAGTGGAAGCTGAAGCGGAATTTTCATTGCGAAGGTAAGTAAACTGTGAATATGTGTATATGTTATTAGCAAATAATTGAAGGGCCCGCTCTTTGTTGTGT
Organism: Plagodis pulveraria; assembly: GCA_963890685.1. Taxonomy (NCBI): domain Eukaryota; kingdom Metazoa; phylum Arthropoda; class Insecta; order Lepidoptera; family Geometridae; genus Plagodis; species Plagodis pulveraria. Next base: position 8,198,583 of record OY982962.1, on the reverse strand, counting down.
ATTTATCAAAAAAAATGTTTTACTTCATAATGAGCAAGACATTTTTTTACAAAATATGTAACAAAACTTTGCCTATTGACTTAAAAGTGTCGTGACCCTATATAGAATGCTAGAAAAATAAATACCTTCATTGTATTAAGTTTTCGTTTCGTACGTTTTACTGTTTTTAATTAACTTCATATAATCTAAAAATGGTGGGCGCATGAATTTGGGGATCCGTAGTCATTTTCCAAAACCACTACCTAGCCTAGTACACGACTAGTACACGTATCTCCTAGCTGAACGAGTGCTAAATTGTTTTTATTGTTAGATTTGCAGTTTTGCACAATTGAAATGATTTGAAATTTGAATACCTATACGTCCCTGTCTTTCTACATATTTAAATACTGTAAAATTCCGGCAGTTAAGGCCTTTGAATATTATGGGATGTTATTTTTTTAATGCAAGGTTGGCTTTATTTCTAGCATAATCTCCTTACGTTTAAGAACGAAGCGTCAGTTGTCTTTACTTTGTATGTGATACTAATTACCTACATGATTCGGCAGATCAACCGATCGCGTTTCACGTGGGTACCTACGCAGCGAGAGCGAGCCCGCGCGCAAACAAGTACCAACCAGTCAGTCTCTGCCCTCCACTAAGTTCGACGTGACGTGTGTTGTTTTTGGCGCTGTATACCTTTGTTCACGTAAGTAGCTTCGATTGCGCTGTTTTAAAAGTGTGACTAGGTGGATGTTAGCATTATTTCATATCGTGAAAATATTGTGGTTATAGGGTTGTTAAAATAAATAGGAGTGCAAGACGATTTAGACGCTACTGTATTTTTTAATTTAATTCTGTTAACTGGACAATTAAATTTCAATTTCAGAATGCCATTCAAAATAGTAAGAACATTAGAGAAAGGAAAATACAGCCACTGGATTGTTCGTTCTACATGGGAATCTAATAAAATTGTAAAATGGCCTAAAAGAAACATTTCAAAACTTGTTAAATGTGATGATTACTTACCAGACCCAGATTGGCGACAAGTGCCAAGTAAAACGAAACAATATTCCAACTTATGAGGACGCTGAACGGGAACTCGCTAACTTATTGTGTGTATCAGACACTGATGAAGATCAAATAAATGACAAAATAACAAAGTTCAACCAACAAGAAGTAAACTTGAATGCACTTGTGGAACAATTGGTATGTATTACTTTACGTTTTCAATTATACTCCTTTAATTTAAAAAAAAGTTTGTTATAAGACTAGCTTTTGCACGCGGATTCGCTCGATTGTGATGTGGTGTTTTTGTTTGTGAAATTTAGTTTTTGTTTCAAAACTTGAGATGGTATCGGTAAACCGATTGTGGAGCACAAATGATCTAACTAGAGGTCAGTGGAACCATTATATCAGCCATAGATATTCAGATTTGGCTGTGCATTGATCGGTCAGTCAGTTAATAACGAATTACGTCAATTTCTTCAATTTCTAAAATATGTTACAAAATTAACGAACGGACGGGAACGGAGGCTCTAGCACGAGTGCGTGACGTAACCGTAAACAAAATAGGTAGGTACGTCGATTTTTGAACTATCGTTTAGCATTTAGGTCCAATTTTTTGCGAAAAGCACAATCAGTATTCCTCAAAGATTTAAATAAATGTATAAAATTGAGTAAATACTATAGAAATCGAGTATTTTCAATTTTAAAATTGACGTAGGTAGTTACTTTACGTTTACGTCACCCACTCGTGCTAGTGCCTCAGATCTCTTGGGATTTATACTTACGACGAATAGGCAATAACATTTTGCAATACAAATAGTGCTTTTGCTTTTTTTTCAGACTACCAACCAATACGAACCATTCGTGATTTCTGTACCCAATGACCCCAACGCGGCTTCCTCTGAATTTACAAACTCCGACCAACAAAAAAAAAATGAACGTTGTGGACGTGGAACAAGTGGTATGTATTGTTACTTTCAGGAAATCAAGCTCCTTTTATTCAAATAAATATTGAGTTTTTGTTTCAAAACGCTTTATGAGCGTAGGTATGTGATCCGAATAGATTCTCTTCGAATTTATACTTATAGATGAAAAAATGGTCAACGATTTTAGACTTTTTGATTTTTTTACGATCCACAACCCACCTTTTGTGTTTTGTTTTTCAGACTAACCAATATAATTCACCCGTGATTTCTGTACCCGATGAGTCCAGCGAGTCTTCCTCTCAAATTATTTTGACTTCAGATAACCAAATTCTGGGTATACCTACAAATACCTACTGTGTGCTTGCTGAAAACCAAGAGCACTTTATAGACAAAACTCAAGAAAATAGTGATGTCATGAAAGTATTAGACAATATAAATCACGTATTGGAAAACCACGATAAAAAGATGGATACAATATTGGAAAATCAAAAAAAAATTATGCACAAGATGGCTTGCATTTCTGTCCAAGTTGATAATATGCAATTACAACTCGGTAATTATAATGAAGAGGATGTTGTTTCCTTGGGGACGTCTAAAAACCAAGTTGAGAACTTGAGATTCAGTTTCTCTCCAATTACAACTGTTGAAGATTTGAGCAAAATCAATGATTTACTTTCTGATAAAACTGCTAGAAAACAACTGAAACAAACTTTTTCGGTTATTTGTTCTGGTGGAAAAGGAATTAACTGTGCCTATAAACTTATAGATATCATGTTTTCGCGTGATTTTTTGTGTCAGTGCTCTTGGAGTGGCAGTAGTCGTTCTGATGGCGTTAAAATTAGTTTGAAATGTTACAAAAATATTGTTTCGTTTTTTTGGGAGATGATTTTCAGTTGGGACCAGAACTTAACATTACAAAACAATGAGCATTTTTTTAAAAGCATTTTGAAAAATGCCAACAAAAGAAAAAACGCGAAACAAGAAAGGTCATCTACGACACGAAAACGGGCCAAAATTGAAAAGAGTGCAAGTATCACAGAGTCTAATGAAAATATAAATGAAAACATTGAACAAGACGCAAACAAGACTGAAAAAAACAATAATTTAGTATTCGCGGCAACTGCTGAAAGTAATATACCTGGAATCAAAAATTATTCCATAGGACTAGCCCCAGATGACGATTCTGTCGAAGTCGAAGAGTCCCTCTGCTAATTCATTTACCTATATTTTCTAAGTTTATTTTTATTGCTAAGTATAACTCATTAATTATAAATTATTAGCAGTGATAGGAATAGGTAGTGCTTATTAGCCTAAACTTCGAAGAAGAACAGAGAAAAGAATCGGAGACTTCCTTGGACTATACTTTAATATGCGACTATATTTTATTATAATTTAAAACTAAAATACTTACTATTTTGATGGAAGTAATAATCCTTTCTTTAAACCAACCAAGCTGATGGATTAATTATATCATTAATAGACAAGTCTCCTCTAAGTGGCAATAACCGTATCAAGAAGATTCATTAAACAGTAATTATTACTAATATCATAATTAGCCTACTTTAATTATAATGCAAATGTTTTAGCACAAGAACTAATTATCTACACGAATAAATACGTTAAGTTACATGTCACTGTTCCAGTAAAAAAAGTACCTGATTCGCATTTAATGATTGTATTTGTTATTTAATAATGTAAACAATTTTTGATCTTAATTTTCGTATTAATCTTGTTAATTTTAGAATAATAAGTTGATTTTGCACGAGAAATAAAAATATTTGACATATATTAATTGCGTTTCATTCAAAATGTTACACAGTGTGAAGTAAAGGAAAAAAGTAAAGAGAAACTTCAAGCTCAATACACACAAGTTTAAACTGGACATCTCCTGATGATATCACAATTTCTTCTCGATTTTCAGCTTCCTTTGCAACTACAAACATATTCAAATATGATGATTTAATAGGACGATGAAATATGTCAAGTTTATTCCTTAATCTATAGCCATGAATATGCACAACATTAGATTCATGTAATTGCTTAATCTCTTTAATTTCCACAATGTCGCCGTCATTCGTCATGCAGTATCTGTCCTGAAGTTAAGGTGATAGATAATACATAAGTATTAAAATGAAGCGTTGTACGACATTGACTCTGAGATACAAAAGGCTCTGTATGCTCAGATCTTTTATGTAAATTAGGAGAATCAACCATCCTTTTCTCGGTAATTCTTTTCGCTAGCTGTATCAAAGGTTTATTGCCCTGCCTGAGCATATTTTTAATTGTGTATAATTTATTTTCGAACGGATAAGCGTTAAAAGTTAGCAGCGGCCCAAATTTTTCCACTTCATCTACTACGTGCATCAAATTGTGAACATTGCTAGTCGCATAGTCGATGCCATAAAATTTTTTAAACTGATCCACAAAACACTGAAACAGCTCTCTAGCTATTGGTAAATACGTGCTACATTTATTTACTGAACATATAGTTGTCGCACAGAAAAACATTAGAAAATGTTGGTACACATCGTCACGAAGGACATCAATCAGTACTATTATGCTCAGATAATGTAAAAAGTCCTGAATTCTGATCCTTTCCAGTGCGCGAGGCAATTAAGTGTGCGGATTGACCGGTGTATTTCCGAAGGCATTCTACATTTCATCAACAACTCATTTACTTTAGTGATTTCCCTTGCACACCATTTTGTAGTATAAATCCCAAAGTTTCCATTACGCCATCCTACTAATAGCCGTTTCATGATTCCTAGATCAATCAGATGTAGTGAATCTCCTACAGGAACGTCTTGAACCATGTCGATTGGTAATTCTAATAGTGGGGAATCAGCTTTGTGATGAGCTCCATATTTCTTAGCCCTAAAATCTTCATTATTTCTATCAGGAAACTTTCGCGAAGAAAAAAACACTGTATGTGAACGGTGAGAGTATTCGCCCACAGTTGTGCATTTCAAACAACCATGCATTCCATTAAAGTTGCAGACACCTGAAACATGAGAAAACTTATGATTTGTGTTTTGCATTGCTTTGTATTTGTATTGTATTTAACAGTCGGCCAAAGAATTTTATGTTTTGGAAACCGGTAGAGACTGATTTAACATAATACTTATTGACTCATAAATTGTTACATAACATCTTATATAAATACAGAAACATAACTTACCGATTTGAGTCCTGAGGCCCTAGACAAGTGGCAAGCGATAAACGAAAACGCTCTATAATGTGTGCCACTTGACTAGACCCCCTGTTACTGTAATTATTTGCCGACTGAACTTACCGCTGGATAATCACAGATGAAGCATCTGATTTTCACAGAAATGTTCTTGTTTTCTATTTGGAGGCCTTCTTGTAAAATACATTTAGTCTCATTTACAAAATCTTCTAAATAAAGTTGCAAATTTTTTGGTTTTCCTATACCAAAATACACGCCAATCACAAAAGGATTTGCGTCGACTTGATGAATGTTTGCTAATATTGGCCAAAATTCTTTTTTAGAACTGTTGTGGATTGGCAATCCATCAATGTTAAAATTCAAGTAAATAGTATCGGGTAAATTACTTAACTTCCTTAAAATACATTTCAAAGGTTCAGAAATTCCATTATGCCAATATTCGCCATCGTCATCTAGTTTTTTTATTAAAATATTTTTTGGTGTTTGTAAAAGAGTTCGAGGATCTTTGGTAGAATCGTGCCAAATCTGTCATTTAAGATCAACAGCAAATCTTTCATAGCAGTTTGTGTAATATTTTTCTCAATCGCCCATGCCCTCAATTTTTCACTAAAATGAAGATTCTTTATATATTCACTCGGATTATCCTCATCATCACTACTCAATGAGTAATAACATCGGTCCTCTTCGGAAATATCAAAAGTTGCAGTTGCGATATTACTTCCATTACATACGGAACCCTCACCTTCAAGTAAGACTCCCACTTGACCGCGTCTAGTGATGCTTTCATTCTCATTCAGGTTATCTTGTGATAAGTTTGCATCTTCAACGTTGTAGTTTAAAATATTACGATAATCTTTCAAGATTTTCCGTCTATTTCCACCGGTTCTACTTTGAACTTTCCAAGTTTTAAAACGCTTTTTAGAGGAGCTATGTTGCGACGCCATTTTATGTTTACATGATGACCGCACGCGTGACCAATTATTAGTGGTACTAAAGTGGTAACGAAGTCAATAATTCAACCTTAAACTATACTTGACACTATAAGTTCTATTAATAGGGAGAAATATCCCAACTATTCAGCCCTAAATTACACAAGGGAGTTTTGTATCCCTTTAGGAGTTTGGTGTTGTAAAAGATTTAATGAACACCATTGTAGCTCTAGTAGCGTTATTTGCTCCTTTTGTGCAACTATCAGCGCTCCGAAAGAGTTTGTGATAGCTTGCTTAGAACTTTAGAAGTTAATAGTAAATGTTAATTTCTTATATGGATCTGATAGTCGTAAGATTCGCTCAAAGCTATAACACAGAAGCTTTGGTCTGTATTGTAGGGATAATAATCACTGCTCTACGCGATTAACCTCCATACATTGCTCTTCTAAACTTGCTTTGTCACTTTAAGTGTTATATTTTATTACTAACACTCTTTTGTCGTCACAAACTATAATTGCAGCTACCACTCTACCTTCATACCACTTTAGGTTCTAAAGTAAGCTCTATTTGCAGACATAATGTTTGTTGGGCAGTCACGCAAAGAAAAAGACTGCCAATTCCACGGCGGACGTTGCTTAACTTAGGAGATCGGTTAAGAATGGCTATTCACCAGTACCTACCCTTCAAACCGAAACACAGTAATGCGAACATGCTTGGCGGTAGAAATTGCTTGACAGTACTTCTCCGGACGTACTCGTTCACAAAGAGTTCTTTAACCGCTTACCGCTGGATCTTGCAGTTAAATATTCTCCGTGGCCAATATGGCCTGTCCAGTTTATCCGACTGTACATCCAAATAAATATCTACATAGTTTAATGTACGCGTAAAGTGCTCGAGAGAATAATTATTGTTTGAAGGGGCATAGATAAAGCTACAGTTTTTACGTAGAGGTCTCGCTTGGCTTACGTAAGCTTAAGCTAAGCTCTTATATTATTAAAAAGCTTTGTCGAGCGCTACTCGGGACCTTATGTATACATACGAGTATGTGGATAGTAAACATTTATTAAGCTCGAAAATGCGTCGTTACTAAAGAAACATCATTTCTTTAAAAAAAAAAACGGAACTGACTTTCAACGCTGAAATGTATGAAATATAACTTGTGAAATTCGAGCCATAAAATTGCGAGCTCAGAGTGTTTGAATCAGCATGGTACCGACTTCCACAAGTTATTTTTACAAACTTTTATAAGTGTTAAAAGTTCGTTCCATTATTGTTTTTAAGTTTTTGTGTAATTTTTTTTTTGTTTATATATAAGTGACGGAATAAGCACGAAGACCAGTTGTTGTTAAAAGTATCTTGTGCCTGTAATTTAATATTTCTTATCTTTACATTAACAAACACAAGTAAATCTCAAAATATTTGCTAGGACTAGCAGAAGTCAACCTTAAGAGGTTAGCATTTTACCAATAACTCTGTATAATCGACACCTATGCCGGCCACGATCGGCAATAGTTGAAATCTGTTGTAAGCACGAAAACACTTTTTTTTTACATTATTGTAACTTTAAAACTACTTAATTACTTGATAGAAGTTTTTGAAATTGAAATAGGACTGGGATCAACTTGGAGGAACAATATTTTCTAAATTTTTGCGATTTACACACAATCATAGTAACAACTTTATCGCGTATATATCTTATATATTTACCACTATGTTATCCTAATGCTTCAAACACTGCAGTGATTGTGGTCGCGGTGCGGTGTCTTGGAGGTATGTACTTTTTTTTTATGTTATTGTGACGGCACAAGCTCGAGGCCCACCTCATGTTAAGCAGACTAACCTCTGCCTATAACAGATGCATTTCGTCACAAGTCATGACTTGCACTGCGCCCGTCACCTTGAGACATAGTTGGTAAGTCTTATATGTGCCTATAATTTCACTGGCTCTCAAGGACTGCTGCCGGAAAGCACCTTTCGGTGCTTGGCAACAGGTTTTCTACTTGAGGGTGGTCGCTAGCCAGGCGGGCATTCGCAAAATGCCCTTCCACCATGCAAAAAATACTTCACCACACAAAAAATATTTACTTAGAACCTCCTCCTTTCTGAACTTGGTTAACATCCCGAGGAAATTATTTTTCATAGCTAGATAGTCAATATGATTAAGCCTGTACAAAATCACAAATATACGATATGAAAAAAAATCCTATCGTATATTTGTGATTTTGTAATGTAGGTAATCCGCATAGCAGGCGTTATTGCAAACCTAACAATATTAAAATGATTAAGCCTGCTTTTTGCTCACGTGCATGACTTGACGAACTGATAGCTGAATTGGAGTAGAGAGGTTCTCAGCTAGCTATCACTAACCGGTAAACGTACTGAGGTAGCTAATAAGTGGACCGACGACATTGTAGCCGCGATGGGTACCTATAGTTATAAATGAGTACCTAATAGCCGTCCATTGTGGCTTTCAAGGGTAAGGCCATGTTCATGTGCAATCTTAAATACCTGGATCGGATTGGAAGTATTTGAAGCGCTCGTAGCGAAGTTTACTTAGCTGATCTTAACCGATCAGCAAAGTTAAGCAACGTCGCCCGCGGTCATGAGTTGGATGGGTGACCGCTAGTGACATTACTACTGAGCGCTTCCGTGCTTCGGAGGGCACGTTAAGCCGTCGGTCCCGGTTGTTATCCTAGGATGGCAGTCGTTATAGCATGGTGGTAGGGCAATTTGCGAATGCCCGCCTGGCTAGCTACCACCCTCAAGTAGAAAATCTGTCGCCAAACACTTAACGGTGTGTTCCGGCAGTGGTCAAAGGCTAACCTAAGAGACATAAAAAAAAACCTATTGGTTTTTTTTTTTTTTGATAGTTTAGCCTTTGACTACTATCTCACCTGATGTTAAGTGATGATGTGGTCGAAGATGTTGTTCAGACTAACCTAGAAGTACTGGCTCTCAAGGATAGCTGCCGGAACACACCGTTAGGTGCTTGGCGACAGATTTTCTACTTGACGGTGGTAGCTAGCCAGGCGGGCATTCGCAAAATGCCCTACCACCATGCAAATATATTATAAGTGTAACTAATATATGTTCGTCGGGATAACATAATGTTAATTAAACGCGATGCGTAAGCAATGGTAACATATGGAGGCAGAGTTGGCCAAAACACGCCAAGTATCGGTGGAAAACATCGGCTCCATACATGCCATACTTAAGGGAATCACGTATAAAATTGGTAACTTGTCATGCCGAAGGTAAAGCTTCCAAACAATATTCCACTTTGTATGACAACTGTGACAGATGCTTGGCTGTGTATAGAGATTAGAGAACCATTGGCAGTCCCCGATGTCTACACGATTCCCTGTCATCATCATCATCAGCCGGAAGACATCCACTGCTGAACAAAGGCCCCCATAGAACCACGAAGAACGGCTATTAGACACTCGTAACTATTACTGACTTTCACGATGTCAATTCCCTGTGACTGTGGTAAATGCTACGTCTGAGAAACGTGCGGAAATGATTCCAATAAACTTACGGAGTATATACGCTCCATAAAGAATTAGGACATCAACAGCTCAGCTTTTACTCAACATTTTCTGCTAGCTAATCTCAGAGCAATTTAATTTGTTAGAGTATTTAATGCACGACACTACATCTGGTTTTGTTGAGAGAAAGTTCTCCGTGCCTCGCAAGATCCGAGAATCTATTGAAATCAGTAGCCATCCAAATTGTAAGAGAAACGAAGGATGGTTCTTTTCACCTACTTGAAAGCCATTTTTCATTAAACTAATTAGGATGCTAAAGGCCGGTCTAATTAACTGTTTATGCTGGAACGTTCCCCATGTAAGCCGTATGTGGTCGAAACTATAGTAGGAGGTAATCGGACTTATTCACGTGTGGTATCCCGTATTATTTACTAAAACTAATGAAAACCATGTGACCGCCCCTTGGGCGCCAAGTCTGCTAATTACATGTTCATATTCAGCATAGATTCATTCAAGATTCATACAAGACAGAATCGGTAGTCTGCTGATCCCTTATGAATATATGAATCTATGATGAATCTAGGCTGGTTTGACGATATTGCCAACAAAACATTAAAAGAGACGAGTAATCAGAAAACAATTTCGTTATTATTAATTATTATTTTATTATTTCGTTTCGTTTTCATATGAAACCGAGATTGAAACAATATTGACTCAATATGAACGATATGAAGTTAGTAGACTACCAAAACTGTCAAAATTGACCAGGCCGAGTCCATTATAGATTCATATTGATTAGCAGACTTGACGCCCTGGTCGATATGAGTGAGGTATTGCCGTCTATTGGTCGCAAAACAGGGCTTCTTACCATCTGAACACGCTGATAACTTCAGAGGTAGCCAGTAAACTACCAAAGTGGTTTGGTGTCAGGCAGGCAGGCCTTAAAACCGAAACCAAATCTTGTTACAAATATTTCGCCTTAGCATGTTAGCGAAAACATCTTCAAAGAATGAGATAAGGGAAGAAAGATGATGTTCTGGTCATAATAAATAAAAAATATCTCGCCTGTCGATCGGCCCATACAGTATATGTTCCATACTGTACTATCAGCAGTTCAAAAATCTACTGACTAACGTAAATTATGTTTAAACCAATAAAACATTTTTCTAAGTTATTTATCAAGTAAAGTACATATGTACTTAGTTTCATAGGTTTTCTTTAAATTAAGTTTTGCTATTCAGTGGCTACATCCATACACGGTATCACATAAGAAATTTTTCCAAATTAGACAAAAAATGCAGTTAGGGCTCAAGCCACCTCATTGATTACTTTCCCACATTTGGATTCATTACTGTAATTTTAAAATGGATGGTTAGCATGGTGGTAGAGCATTTTGCAGGGTGGTAGCTAGCCAGGCGGGCATCCGCCTGGCTAGCTACCACCCTCAAGTAGAAAATCTGTCGCCAAAGACTTAACGGTGTGTTCCGGCAGCTGTCCTTGAGAGCCAGTAATTCTAGGTTAGCTTGAACTAGATAGAAGGCTGTGTTCAGCAGTGGACAATCCAGCTGATACAGTAACAATTGTCTGTTAATCAAGGTAAACATCATTATTAAGTTAACTTATTTGTCAATGAATGTTGTATAGCAAATAGTAAGATTCTTCTTGACCTTTTGCACCCATGAACCTTTGTTTTTCAGCCCTAGAGATTTTGACATATAAAAGGATGATGATGAAATCAAGCAACTTATGACATATTATGCAAAAGAATGCCCAGTCAAGAATAACAAATGATTATACAAATTATGAAATTTTATTACAATAATTAAGGTCTTATTCATACTATGTGCTTTTTATTAACTGTCTGGTTAATTGAGTGGGGTTGCAAGACTTTGTAATTTTGACATTGTGGATTTGACCCATTGGTCGGAAGGTTATTGGGTTTTACTAACAAATACTTTTTAAATATAATATCTTGATCACAGCACAGTAACCGCTTAACCTCTTGGAATCGGACTGGCCCAATGTGGCCAATTTATGAATGAAATTCTATTGTTATAATTATCGCCGATATCAATGGGTTAAGATCAACTGTGTGAATTTTCACACTTGTTGCATATGTACCTAATACCGCATCTACCTCGGAAGCTCCATGTTTCGAGGTTATAATGTGGCTGTTTTTAGCCACTTCCTTACACCCATTCTGAATATAAAGGTATGATGTTGGTATGTATTTGTTCTCAGATCTATTTACATGTACCATAGTAGTTATGATGAACCATAAGAGTCAGGAGATAATACCTTTATTCTTCTGGGGTTTTGCTATAACTGAAGTATTGAACAATAGCAAAAATTATTTCTTAGGTGTTTAGTAGATGTAAGATGTTTTATATCTATAGATGTTTCTCATTTCTAAGATTCTGCTACAACCTCTTTCATTTCTACATCAGAAATACATTCAGCATCATCAGGTTCATCTAATAATGCTTGTAGCTGATGTATGGAAGTTACAAGCACATGAAACTGTTTCTTTCTTAGTGCTAATCTACTTTCCAATTGCTGTTTATTGCTTTCCAAGCTTGCAAGTTCTGTTTTCAGAGTACTTAGACGCTCTAAAGTCTCTTTTCTATCTGGCTGCTCACTGATAACTTTCGCTAGTACATCATACTCTGTTCTATTCTTACGGACAGTCTTAGCTTGAGCAAGATCAGATTTGCTCCTTTCAATGTTGCCTTTAGCTACCTCTATACCAGTTTCTAGAATCTTTGAAAGAGATTCATAGCTTTTTAACTCTGCTGACATCATTTCAGAGCCTAGTTGAGACTTGGTAACTGCAAATTCACATTGAGCAAGCTGAGCCAACATCCGATCATGTGTTGATTTACTGAAAATTAGAAACAAAGAACGATAAGTATTTATTTATAATTAGGTCATAAGTTTTTTGTTTAAGTTAGTGAAAATCTTAACCTCTCTTCAGGTTTTTCATCACTGCTGTTACACCATTTTATTAATGTCTTAAGGAGTACGTTAAGCCTTCTGTCATCGCCGGTGCCATCGCCATCAATAAGCAGCCGTCTCCGAATCACGTCTTCTGCAAAATAGCAAACAACGCTATTAGTAGGTAGTATTACTAGGTAGTACAAGAATTTATTCGAAAATTTATATATTTTTCGGTACGACTTACCATCTCCCATATTTGTTTGGTTAAATTGGCAATATAATGAAATCGGTTAAATGGATAATATATGGCGATTCTTTAGTTAATAAAATTTTATTTATTTGTTTACAATAAATAAAAGCAAAAAACTTAGCCATAGATCAAAAAGAACCATAAAGTAACTTTGTATAGAACATATATGATATTAGCGATGGGCGACTCGAATCACTTGACTCGAATGAGTCTCTGAACTCGCTTGTTCGAATGGCGTTTTGCAGCACCTAGTTGATTTGTTTCATGCGTTCGTCGTGCGTGCGAACTCACGCATCTGGCGAGCTGTTATGATTATGATCTCCTTACTTACTTCAGAGATTATAGACCACGTTTAAGTATGACGCATATTGTCAACTCAATATATATTTCAAATACATAAATAATATTGAATGTATATATCGTTGGTTTATAGTTTAATAAAGCCAAGTTTCCCTTTTGGTTTTGTCTTTTAAAATGTATCACGAGCGGCGGGTGGTTCAAATCCACCCACTGGGCAACAGACAACAAATAGCTGTGTTTCAAGTGAGAAAAGATCTTGCGACTTGCTGTGTTTGTTTTATGCTCGATGTGTTAGCCTTTGACCACTATCTCAACTGATGGTATGTGATGATGTGGTCGAAGATGTTGTTCTAGCTAATCTAGAATTACTGGCTCTCAAGGACGGCTGCCGGAACATATCGTTAGGTGTTTGGCGACAGATTTTCTACTTAAGGGTGGTAGCTAGCCAGGTGACCATGCTATTACGACTGCCATCCTAAGACGACAACCGGGATCGACGGCTTAAAGTGCTCTCCGAAGCACGGAAACGCTCAGCAGTAATGTCACTATCGGTAACCCATACAACTCATGACCGCGGTGGATGGAACAGTGAAGCAAACTTCGCTACTAGCGCTTCAAAATTCGTTGTATCGGATGGCTTGACGTTTCTGTTTACTTACTATATTTTTATACTATATTTATTAGTCAGCGATAGCCGTTCGTCCTGAATGAAAGGTTTGTTTATACTAAACAACAATTATTTCCTCTTGGGAAAAAAATAGTGTGTGTTAGAATTTTTCATTGAAAGTGATGATGGTTCTCGAATTAATAGTAAGTTATGTTCATGCAGTCATAACTCATAAATATAAAGGGAACACAATCAATAAAATTGCATAAACCATTTAAATAAAAGACATATTGTGCAGTACCAAATTTACATGCAATTGAAACTGAAAATCATTCTGTTGTGACTTCTTTAATAAAACTGTTGATTATTTATAGTAATATGTTTAAACATTCAAACCTAATCTTCATTTGCAATGCAAATATGGGATACATAATTCGTGTATACTTTACTGTACTCGATGACAGGGCACATTCATTAGCTTGATACCGAATTAAATCAACTCGAGCCCGAAACGGCTGGATTATCGAACATACGTTTCAACCGAATCAATTCGAATCGTGATTCCAATCAACAACCGTTTCAGTCCGTTGTGAATTCACAGTGAATCGAGTTGAAAAAGATACGATTCATCCCATTCAGGAAGCTGGGAGACAATCTCCCAGTTTCCTGGTTCCATCGCTACAAAATATACATATGTATAACAAACATAAACAAACCACAAACTCAAACATTAAGGCCTGTTTGCACTTTGGTCAGTGTTTAGTAGCACTGTTCAGTGATTAGTATTTAGATAGATAGATTATTCTTTATTGTTTGTTAAAAAGTGAACTTTAGTCGAGGGGAAACTTTGGGATTTCAAATAAAACCGCCAATTCTCCTTGTACTTTACTCTGTATTATGTTATCACATTATAATAAAAAAACAAGTGTGTCCTATAAGTTCTATAGTAAATAATATTACAGTAACTTACGTCCGGTATGATGCGACAATCGTTTGCATGTTTTAGCATGGGTCAGCGACATCTAGTTGATCACTAGTGAACTAACTTACTAGGTTTACTTACGATTGAACAACTAGATGGCGCTTTACACTAACTATAGATCGTCATTAAACATACCGCCTACCAAGGCCATTTAATGAAAAAATGGTCTTCCCAAACCGCCCACCATGGCGAACTGTTGGACTTTAAACCTTGGTGAACTGACTTACCGATTTCTTAATTTATACAATCTAAACAAATTTTAAGAATATTTGCCTACAATATATAACTATACATTAAAATTTTAAACTTTTCGGTCTTTCGATCGTAGATGTCCCTCTCTGATATAGACTACATGGGTAATACCATCCACACCGGGACATTTTCTGCAACATTTGCTGTATGAATTGCCACCTTGCGAAAAACCTTGATTTTGAATAACGATTAACGTCGGACATTTTACTTTAAAACATTTGGCCACAACTTTTGTTGCTATGCAACAATTGGATCCAAGTATGATTATTTTTATTAATGACTGTTCATTATTTCTAAATGAATACAATGATATGTACTTCGTGATCTTGGGTAAGTTTTATATCCCAGTAACTATTATCTTAGTGTTCTTAATACTTCATATACCTATCATGCATATTGTGTTCTGTGTCTTATTTGGTTGGTTAGCGTATGATTGTACTGTATGTTCTGTCTGTTGGCCTGTAGGTTCTAGGTTTTGTGCTGTGGTGCCCTCGCTGTTGACCTGTGTATTTCGTGAGTTGTTCTGCTTAATGTGTGCCTTGTCGTGTTTGTTCTGCGTGTTGTCTTGTATGCTCTTCTTGTAGTCTTTTGTATGTCATATCTGTTGTTCTGAGTATTCCGTTCGTTGTGACTGCATGTTTGATTGTTGTCCTGAGTATTTCTTTTGTTGTCCTTGTCTCACTTGGGTTTTGTTTTGCTTGTCCTTAACTTCAAAAAGACAGTCATATTTACTAATTTTAGTTAACAATACTTTTCGGTTAGAGTTAATTTTTTTTATTTTACCTCAAATCAAATCAAATCAAAACATTTATTTGCTAAAATACATGTCACATAAGATCGTATAATAATGGTTAAGGATACAATGTATTTAGTCTGCAAGCAGACGTGCAAATTTTTGTGTAATATTTTTTAAGTACTTAAAATTGATGTTTTACAAAATTCTTTAAATTCTTTCACACTGTAAAAACAGTTGTCAAGAAGCCAGTGAGTTAAAGAGCTTTTAAATTTGTTACCATCCAATATTTTGATGTCGTTTGGTATACAGTTATAAATGGTTAGACACATATTGTAATTTTTTTTTTTATATAAGTCCTTCTTAGCACGAGGTTCATACAATAGATTGGTAAACTTTGCCCTTTTTTGTCGTGTAAAAACTTCACCACGTTTCTTAAAAAAATCAGGGTGTTGTTTAGTGAAGACACAAATGTCTTTTATGTACATGCACGGTAGAGGAAGTACGTTACATGTTTTAAAAAGGGGTTTACAGCTGTCTAAAAACCACGCCTTATATATAACCCTAATGCATCTCTTTTGGATCATGAATACTCTATCTATGTCGACTGAGTTGCCCCACATGATCAGTCCGTAGCTAAGCAAGGACGACACGTGTCCATGGTATGCCACCAATGCTGCTTCTTTAGATACAGTTTGCGTAATTTTCTTTAGAGCAAATACATAACGTTCAATTTTCTTACACAAGAAGTCAATATGAGATTTCCAATTAAGGTTTTTGTCCAGGGTAATACCCAAAAAATTAAAATTGTCAACATTATCTACTATTTCATTGTTATAATAAATGTCAAGGGGTAATGCATTAGAATTATACGAAAGAAATTGAATTATTTTGGTTTTATTGATATTAACGTTTAAATTATTTGTTTCCATCCAACGAATAACATCTAAGAGGGCTTTATTTACTGTTAGCTGAGTCATGTTTCTATCGGCACATTTTATGACTATTGTAATGTCATCAGCAAAGAGTATACACTTATGGGGAGTAGATTGAGGGAGGTCGTTTATATAAATCAGAAAAAGCAATGGTCCCAGTATACTTCCTTGAGGCACTCCAGTATTGTTTATTAATAGTTCAGATTTAAACTTCTCTTTTGTGAATGTGTTTAATGTATTTTTAATAACTTTTGATATTTCTGTATATTGCTTTCTATTTTCCAAAAAACTAACGATCCATTTATAAGCTGGGCCCCGTATACCATAACATTCTAATTTATACAAAAGCATCTTGTGATTGACAAAGTCAAAGGCTTTGGTCATATCCAAAAAGATTGATATTGGCGGGATTCCTTCATTTATACTTTCTCTTCTCCATTGACCTCGTTTATGCTTCGTACTATACATTTCAATGTGTTGTTATGAACTTTATTGACTACATTCTTCTTCTGGTTATCTGCTTTGTTCACAGTTCTTAGACGTTTCAACTTTAACTCTTCTTTCATGATTTCTGCGTCGCTGTACTTAAAACCCAAGTCCTTCGGTATCGGTTTTGTAGCCGATATATTTCGTCGTGCGGTATTTCCGTGACACAGCCGCTGATTATCTTGAAACGGTATCTTAGCGATGTATCGATTTTTAGTTGATTTGTTTGTCGTATTTTTGATTATATCATTACATTTTTGTGACTTTTCTATATTAAGATTCTGTGTTATGTTATTTTGTTCTTCTAGCTTCGTTTTTTTGTTCAATTCATAGGTTTCATTGATCTGTGCATGCATCACCATCGTGTTGTTATGTTCAGCTGCAGCGCCGTGGACTGTTCCTGATATAATCCAGCCCAAAGTTGTACCTTGTGCAACGAGCGCTCCATCCGGGCTGTATTTCATACCTTCTTTTAAAATTGTGCTGTATATGTTGACTCTTAATAATATATCTATTAGTCTACATTCATTATATTGCGGGTCTGCTAAACTAAGATCTTGGAGTTCTATCCAGCTGACTGGTGCAATGGATTCTTCTGGTAGGTATGTCGTTATGGTTTTGAGAACGAAGGCTTCTGCTTGAACATTAAATGTGGGATCAATTTGCGATCTGAGATTTATCTTAACTACATATTTTGAATTTAATGCTGTACTTCCGCCCAAACCAGTAACCGTTACACTGACTGGGTTCTTTTTCAGTTGCAAATGCTGTACTGCGGCCTCAGTTATAAAACAAGCCTGGGACCCTTGATCTACTACAGCTCTGATCACACGACCGTTACCAGATTCTGACTCGGCGTTTACTAGCGCTGTGGCTAGTAAAACCTGTCCACATCCAGATTTATATTGAGTCGACAAACACGATACTATTGGCGATGCACCAAAGGAAGAGCTTGGACCTTCAATAGCCTCTTTATTAGTAGAACCAGTAGTAGGTTTGTTTGGATCTGAGCGTAATATATGTAAAAGAGAATGGTGCCGTTGTCTACATACCCTACAGGTGGTAGGCTTATAACATTCGTACGTTGTATGATTGCTGCCTAAGCAGTTGAAGCACATCGAGTTCTTGACTACAAAATCACGTCTCTCAAAACATTCTAGCTTTGCAAACTTTTGCACAAACACAACTTGTGACTATCGGAACAGTATTCACATCTCATAGTGTTAGAAACATCGTTACTTGTTGCTAATGAAACTATCGGGTTTGCCCGAATACCACTTTTATACTGAACTGCTGGAATCCACAAATTCTAAAGCACGAAAGTGATTTTCTAAAAATCCTTTAAGTTGATCTAAAGACGGCAATTTATTTGGGTCAGAAAAGCTCGAAATGTGTAGCTCCCACTGTTTTAGTGTTTCAGGATCTAGCTTTAACGTCACTATGTGTATGATAATTATATCCCATGTACTCACATCAATTTGAAGATTTGTTAGACCATTCATACAATCCATGGTTGTATCCAACAATTCCTTCAAACCCGTGGCTGAATCAACGTTCACACGCCTTTGTCCTAATAAACGTTTCAATATGCAATCGGCCAAATATTTTTTGTTGTTATAACGCTTTTCTAATAGATTCCAACATCGACTATAATTAGAATCTGTTATAGGTGTATGTCTAATCAGGTGAGATGCTTCACCAGTTAAATCAATCGTTTCATTCCGATCTACTAAAGATATAAATAAATCTTGGAACGAAGTCCATTCGGAATATAGACCTGAAAAAGTCGGGATAGAAATATTTGGTAATCTCACTAACTGACTAGACATATGATTGATGTTCTTAGATTTTGTTTTTATTTCAATTTCAGTTGTCACAAATTGCTTTAAAGTCAACTTCATTAGTGATTTATACATTAAATAGTTGTCCTCAGCAACTTCATAAATATCTTTTGAAACAAAGATTGAGTTTTCTAATTCTTCTGGTCTTGAAATCTCATACAATTTAGTGTTGTTTGTTTGAAACCTATTCCAATTACTTTCTAAATTCTCTAATCTCGCTTCTACATATTCTTGGTTGATAATATCGGTTGGAGTTTTTTTATAATTAGCTAAACCTTTTCTAATTTTATTTTGTAAATCAATTTGAATGTTAATAATTCCTTCCATGTTTGCTCTATCTTAATAATAACACAAAGAGGATTTATTATAACATAATATTATGAAAGTAATGTTTTGCTAAGTCGTAAGATTTTTCTAAGTGTTATAACACAAAAGTAAGGTAATTAATTACATCAAACGCGAAAATTTTGCAAGTCTTTTAAAGCACTTTTATGGCTTGACAACAATTGGTCATAGAATCCCCGTTCCTTCGTTTTTTCTTAAATTATTCTAAGTCTAGGAAGCATGCGAATTATTCTAAGTTTAAATCTAACACATAAAACACAAATAAATTACATGTCTCAAATAAAATGTTCTTTTAAAGTTCTAAAATTAAATTCAGTCTATTTAATTTTCAACGAGGATATAAAGTTCAAATTACTCACTGTTTTGCACTGTACACTTATACTGTTTTTGACCTTAACGATAGTCGCGCCAACATATATTTCCACCAATCACCAGCCAATTGCATCTGAATGCCCTCCACTGGGCAAACTCCAACTTAAATGTCGTCGCTTCTAAAGTATTAATTAGCGCAGTGTCCTCGCCTGCTGCGTAGCCGTACTCTGACCGATGCAGCAATCCACTGCAAGTACGGGTTCTCTTCCAAAATAGGTCGATATCCGAGATCGGTAGGACCAAATGTTAAAAGGTGAACTTTAGGGATGATTTATATTAGACCGGGCCGTGTCCGGGCCGGGCCGTGGACGGGGCGGGCCCGGGGCGGAGCCCGTCCGTACGGTAGTAGGCGGGCCCGGACGATACACGGATCAGGCACTGTTTAATATAAATTGCGTCATACAAAATGTATGTAACGTTTCAAATCCGTGCCCCGTCCGGGCCACGTACACGGCATGCCACGGGCACGGCCCGGTCTAATATAAATCTACCCTTAGTCGAAGGGAAACTTTGGGATTTCAAATAAAACCGCCAATTCTCCTGGTACTTGACTCTGTATTATGTTATCACATTATAATAAACAAACAAGAGTGTCCTATAAGTTCTATAGTAAATAATATTACAGTAACTTACGTCCGGTATGATGCGACAAACGTTTGCCTGTTTTAGCATGGGTCAGCGACATCTAGTTGATCACTAGTGAACTAACTTACTAGGTTTACTTACGATTGAACAACTAGATGGCGCTTTACATTAACTATAGATCGTCATTAAACATTGTTAAACCAATAAAATACATATTAAATCTTTAATAAAACTTGACTAAAGTGTCACAATGGGTGGCCTTATCACTAATAGCAATCTCTTCCATACTATATACTCTTTTTTTTTCATGTGTCCATCAAAAGAGTCCAATTGAGAGCTGCACCTAAGCTGATGGAGTAAGTAAAATATTATTTAAATTTTCCTGAAGTTAAGATATATTATTAATATTATGATACTGTACATATAGTAAGCTAGCCGAAATGACCTAGAAAGTTTGACCTAATTTAATTTATAATACAACAATAAACTAGAAAAACAAATTTCATGCCATGAAACTGTCACCTGCCTACCTAAGTTCAGTAGTAGGGAGCATAAAGAAAACAAGAGAAAAATTAGATCAGTGTATATTAAGCAGAAGGGTCGTGGATCTCAGACAGGTATGGCTATAGTAAGCTTCCTTGTTGTAAGACTTATTTCCAGTCTGCTATTAGAGAGTTGATGCTCAGCAGCACGTGCTGCGATGCAGTAGCTCAGGACCTTCAGTACTGCCGCGCCGTTAAAGTCAAAGTCAAAATCATTTATTCATTTTAGGCGTCTACCATGCTCTTATGAAGGTCAATTACAAATTTTAGTATTGAAATATTCTACATTGTACTGACACGTTCAGCAAATAAATTGTATAGAGCCACTGCGAGAAGAACGGGCAAGAAACTCGGGGCCATTCTTTTAAACATCTTTTAACAATGTGTTACATACTTACTATATAACAAAGTTATTACACTATTTGTTTAAATTATGTAGGTGACAGGCAATAGCTTGGCAGAGGCGGAATTGTCCAGGCATTTTTGTCGTTTAAGTAATCAGTAACTGTGTAGTAGGATTTTTTATCAATATGTTT
This sequence comes from Plagodis pulveraria, assembly GCA_963890685.1. NCBI lineage: Eukaryota > Metazoa > Arthropoda > Insecta > Lepidoptera > Geometridae > Plagodis > Plagodis pulveraria. The sequence goes on along the minus strand of OY982962.1, from coordinate 8,177,366 downwards.
TTCACGTGCAACTTGAATTTCCCTTAAATATGTTTGGGAACTTTATTATAAAACCGTACACAATTACCTAAGAAGGACCTTTTATTTGTCTTTGCTAATCTAAAACCTGGCACTGCTATTTTATCCTTATTCCTAGTACTGTAATCGTGATTGTCACTGTTTAATTTAAATTTACTAAAATTTTTACGAACATACATAATATTTTCAAATATATACAGACTTGGTAAAGTTAAAATATCAATTTCTTTAAAAAGATACCTCAGAGATTCCCTATGACCCATTTTATATATGGCTTGAATTGCACGCTTTTGTAGGATAAAGATTGTTTCGATCTCAGCAGCAGTTCCCCACAGCAATACACCATACGAAATAATACTGTGGAAATACGCGAAATAAACTAAGCGAGCAGTAGCTACGTCTGTTAACTGTCTTATCCTAAGAACTGCATATGCAGCAGAACTAAGTCTTCCGGATAGATCATGTATATGTGGATCCCATTGTAAAGTGGAATCCATTTTGATTCCCAGGAAGACTGTCGCTTTGTCAATAGGGAGTTTATCTGGGCCAAGCTTTATGTTTGGTTCAACATAAGGAACATTTGGTAAAGAAAACTTTAAACATTTCGTCTTTTTTGAATTTAGGAGAAGATTATTAGCAGCGAACCATTTACAAATCTTAGATAATACATTATTTACATGCGTCATGTCACTGTCTTTCCTATCTACTCTAAAAATCAGAGAGGTATCATCTGCGAATAAAACAAGGAGGTTGTCCCAGCTAGATGCTGTAGAGACGGTAAAGTGTTACCGGTCGGTGCAGGAGTTTAGGAGATGGAACCGAGCACAGCGTGGTACTGGAGGGCAGCCTCGTACTGGAACCCTGGAATGCACATGGGCTCCGGTCATGATGGGTCCAGTATGATGTTGAGCTGGTGGGTTCATTGTCCTTCTGCTACTGAGCATGTAGGGACTCACAGAGGGCCTTTAAGGATGTGGCCCGGGAGCAAACAACAGATGCCATAAGGGCCGAAGGTTAAAAAGAGATGCTGCTGGTGAAGAGTTCACATCCGCTAGGGCTTCCACTACCGAGTATAAAGGGACGAGCTAGGCCTTTTGTGGATGCGAACCACCAGCCGCATTAGAATGCCATAAGCCCCAAGAAAAAAAATAATGTTGCAGGTCAGGAGGGCACGCAATCCACGAGTTCCGTTCACTACCAACCATAAAGGGACTACCCTAGGTCCCTTGTGAATTGCGAGCTACCAGCAACACCTTGTAGTCTTAAGGTCTCTAGGTTCTGCTTGAAGGGCGTAGGTATACGAGATATTTTACAAGTGGAGAAGCTAATATACAGAAAAGGTTAAGTACATTAGCATGTTCAAACACATAATATTACACCAGTAAGTAGTAGAAAAAGTACATACCGAAGAATCAATAACACATTAAGCACAAGCAACTTTTGAGGTTAGATTTATAAGTATGGTCAAATATATTATTCACTCACCCATTGGGGCTTCAGTTATTTAAGAATATAATAAGTTTATAAAGATAGTACTTTTATTTTGTTCTCTGGAGTACTTCTTCGAGGGGCGGTCACGTAACAAGTGACGCCGGCCTCCACTACATCAGACCCAAAACCTCCAACGGATGTTCGCAGTTCTAATTCTAATTCATTACCATAAAAGGCAATGCATTAGGCTACAGATCCGTTGGAAAGTTCAATTCAATGAGAACTGTGTATTCAAAACTTTTTCAAAACACCTACGTCCAGCGGAAAGAAAGTGCAATGAACCGTGGTGATTTTTTAACGTTTATTCTTTTGACAGTGAGCAAGTAATATAAGAATTTTTAATATAATTGGTATGTTTGCAAGATATTGTTTTATAATCCTATCAATAAAATGTTGTTTGTAGCATCTCATCTTCTCATCTGCTCTTTTAGTTCAGTTATACGTCAGGTAATATTACAACAACGTCAAACCTGAAACCTTTATTTAAAACAAAACAGCTAGGGAAACATAGAAAAAAAATCAAAACCAGTTTGTTAGCGCTGTTAAAACATACTGTGCAAAACTGTTCTCACAATTTATTTTATAAGGTAAAAGACTTGGGTCTTGTGTGATATGACGAATTATAAACATTATCATATGCGACCCCATTTATATGTAGGTACTTTTGAAAGCCTCTGCTCTTAGCATGGCTACGGTCTTGCACCTTCTAGTTACTTCTATAGTCAATAACTACAAAAACCTTTATCCCTCTTTCCTCCATAAAATAATTTAAAGTTTGAGCTTCAGGCCTGCTTCTTGTTTTTGGATTCCGATGTAGATGATGATAGATGTTATGTCAATCAATCAATCAATTTCTTGGTTATGGCTTCTGCGACTGAGCGATATCGCAGATGTTATGTCATCATGGGGCATCACTAGTTATCGTTCAAAAATACAAACACATTAGTGTAATAATCTGTGGTAATTTTACATTAGTAAAAGATTTCTGAACATATCTTATGCCAAAATTTGTTTTGCAACTTCGGATGGAGAAAATCTAAAATTTCAATATATGTCTCTGGTTTTGCATTGATTGTAATGAAAAATAATAACAACTCCAGAAGACAACCTGTAGCAATATTACCATTACAAAGATCTTTATAATAGTGGTCTAAATAATGGAAAACTCGATCTCTTTCAGTGACAAAGTAGAGACGTATTTTTCCGAACTTGGGCGATGGCTAGTATCTTCGTTGCGTTATAAACTTTAATTTCTTCAAGTAATTATCACATAGAATGAATGTAATAATAATAAGTGTTATGTTTGTCTATTCAGGAAGGTGTGGCGGAGTATTTTGTTGGGGCAAGTGATATCTCTGCTACTGAGCGTTAAATGTATACTCACAACGTTACTCCAGAGTGCTACATGGCAGTTCCCCACGACAGGACAGCTAGTCGTGCCTTACATCTTGCTTTTTGTGTTATTCACCCCTACCCTGCTGTGTAATGACACGAAAAAGCTTTCAAAGTAAGTAATCATATTGCATTACATTATTTCAGCACAATCATATGCACAGCATTTTACGATTACTACGCTACTAACAGTTAAAGTTAAATAAGAGTAAACAAGATGTAAAATGTGTGCACACAAGGAGCGATCCAGCAATGCAAGTATACAAAGAAACCACAGCTCGAAGAGCAGAATATGTTTGGGTTTGATTGCAACAGTTTATTTACCAATATTTGTTGAAGGTATGAATAGCAAGATCAGTTACCTCCTTCATACCTATACATAATATATGGATCATATGGTCTTGTGATTACACACATGATGTGATGGATGATGAAAAGTATCCTATGCGTTATTCCAACCCTCATCAGTCTCCAAACCAAATTTAATCAAAATCGGTCCACCCATTGGAGCATGCAGAAGAAACAAACATACACACACAAACTTTCGCCCTTATATTATTTGTGTGACAAACAATTTATGTTAAGGGCCAAAAATTTTAAAACCTACCTTTTTTGCCATATCAAACTATCACCAAAAAAAGTAAAACAAAACATACATTGTTATAAATACTACTCATACATTTTAAAATTTTCATAGGCACATTCAGTTGAAACATAAAATCTTAGTATTAAACTAGCTGTACCTGCGACTTTGTTTGCGATTGCTGTACCTGCAAACTAATTATTCACATTTGAGCACTGTTTTTCTCATATTAAGCAATGCTGTGGTCTGCTGAAGTACTCTTAGTAAAGCATAGCTCAGAAAGGAGCTTGTTACTTTGGGTTTGAAAACTCTCGGATTGTATTTTCCAGAAGACAGTAGTTAAGTAACTCAGAGAGGTCCTTTGCAATTCGCACAATAAATGTTGAATCAAAGTACTTTGTTCATCTCTTTAGTAGCAGCTGTCCTTGAGGTTCAATTTCATTTCTAGGTTAACTAACATCATCACTCACTAACAGGTACATACATACCATGTTCAAAGACTATAACTATGTGTTATTTTCTTCGTAATCAATATACTGTGGTAGATATTAGTTGTTTTATTGATAAATTCTTAACTGCTCTGTATCAACCGGAGTCAACTTCAACTTTTTAACTTAATGGCCTCTGCAGCATTGCCACAATTTTGCCTATGTCGACTGGAGTCAATATCATCCCTTTCTATTGTTATAATTATCTACGAACTGCATGGAATAAAGGTACCAAATACACATGTAGTCATATCCTACCACAAGTATCGTAACATAGTGATGTGATTACAGCCCCCCAAGTATACTGTTTTACGTACTCGTCAATAATAACTTGTAACATCTCCTTTCTTTTATTTCAATTAAATGCAACTATTATACAATAATATACAAATGTTTAAATATTTAGACTTATTAATCTGTCTCTAAAAATTTTAAAAGATAAGTTGTTAAAAATATCCAAACCTTCTTCACCCATTACATGTGATTGCAAAGCCACTTTTTCTTCACCTGACTGTGAATCTAAATTCTCAAAATAATTTATGAACAGTGAATTCACAAAATAATTTCTGTTACATTTCCCAAAGGCTTTTGAGACCAGAAATGATTGATGGATAAGAGCTTTTGATATATCATAAAGGGGCCCCTTAATCCTACTCCTGGGTTGCAAGTCCCAGGCCCCTCTAGCCTCTTGCTCTGCAATGCGATGGACCCGGCACCCGCACGGTGAATCCATGGAATGCTAAGTAATTCGTCTCATCCCTTTCTATTTTTATAATTATCTCCGAACTGCATGGAATAAAGGTACCAAATATAATTGTAGCCATATCCTACCACAAGTATCGTAACATAGTGATGTGATTACAGCCCCCCAAGTATACTGTTTTACCTACTGGTCAATAATAACTTGTAACATCTCCTTTCTTTTATTTAAATTAAATGCAACTATTATACAATAATATACAAACATTTAAATATATAGGCTCATTAATTTCACTCTAAAAATTTCAAAAGGTAAGTTGTTAAAAATTTCCAAACCTTCTTCACCCATTACATGTAATAGCAAAGCCATTATTTCTTCACCTGACTGTGAATCTAAATGCTCAAAATAATTTATGAACTGTGAATTCACAAAATAATTTCTCTTAAAATCCCAAAGGCTTTTGAGACCAGAAATGATTTTGATGGATAAGGTAGTAAAGGCTTTTCCTTTCTTTGGAGTATGCTTTCCAAATTCAGAGCTCTTATTTTGCTGAGGACATAGAACTCTTAGCGAGAGTACAGCACCATTTCACAAAAGTACCAAGACTGCTGAAGTATCTTACATATAATAGGTGCCTTTGGAATAGACTTGGATAGCAGGCAGCTAAAGACTTCATTAAAACGTGCAAAATCCTGAGTGAGCACTATGACACAATAAAACACCCTCACTCTGCACTGTGAAGATAAACCTCAATATTGAACAGGTGGATAGAAGCGCACTTTCCGTTACATCAACTGCTAGCCTTAAATATAATAATACTATTATCATACTTTTCAGGCGATGGTGGGTCCTTATAATCGCATGTACACTCGATGTTGAGGCAGCATGGTTGTTGGTGAAGTCCCAGCGATTCACGTCGGTGCTAAGCTGACAGCTGCTTGCCTGCAGTGGCGTCGGTGCAGCCCTCGTGGGCGGAGCATGGCGTGGACAGAGGCTAGGTGTGGTTCATGTGGCCGGAGCTACAATGGGGCTCATGGCAGTAGTCTGTGTCGTTTGGGCAGATGTAGAAGGAGCCCCTACTGATGGTATGTAAATCACCTAAGAAGTTGTTTTAATTGTGTGTACACAAAGATTTAGCATATTATCAACATCTCCTCAACACCTTAACTTTGTACTATGGGCCTCCATACTTTGTATACCACACTAATCGACATTATATGGTTTTTCCTCGGCTCGGGAGCTCAAGAGTAGTCATAAGAATGATTTGAGGCTATGTTGATATTGTGCAGAGGAAATATGTCTTTTTTTAATTTTGTAGGAGGGCAAATGAGCAGGCGGCTCTTCTGGTGGTAAGTGATCACAGCCGCCTCACCAGTGGTCTTGAGGCTGTGTTGCCGGCCTTTGAGGAGGTCCTTCCCTTTTCTGTTTGATGAGTTAATGTTCCTTCTGTTTATATTTCTATGGAATATATTGTAGTGTTCTTTGTACTTTAAAAATGTGTGTTTCTAATTTAACAATTAATAATCAAAGAAATAAGATTTTTAATGTTTGCTTTAAAAATAAACAATATTACGCGAGTGAGTAAATCTCCTCCTAAACTTGTCTCCTGTTAAAAAAGAAGAGCAAAAAAACCCTTCTAAAAACCTCCAAGGTGGGCCTTCTATATATTTTTTAGTGTAATTGCCTACTGCCTATTCAAGCGATCATATTTTATTGTTTTACTGTTTTTATTATAAGCATTTACACCCACACATAGTGTACAAACACAGTACTCTCAACACTAAAAATATCTATTAATAATTTACTGTGGAGGGGAGCGCCTTCTATATATTCTATCTATAATAAGCCTCCAATAAAACTTTTACATATCTTTTCCAGGTAAAAACCAGCTTGTAGGTGACATGCTGTGCCTGGCTGGTTCACTAATGTTTGCGGTAGTAACGGTGCTTCAAGAAATGATGCTCACTACATGCACCTGCTCTAACTATCTAGCTGTACTAGGCTTTATTGGAAGCCTCGTGTCCTGTACGCAGACATTCTTCCTCGAGTTCAATGAACTTTTATCCTTCAATTGGTATGAAATTGAAACAATAATTCAGTTGGGAAGCTACTGCGCAGTCCAGACAATATTTCAGATTCTACAGTGCTTCATGATCAGAGATGCTGGCTCAATAATACTGCATTTGTCATTTTTGTCAGCGGATTATTATACACTCATTGCTGGGATGTATATATTTCAGTTTAAGGTGAGTTGGAATAAATTAACAAACAAATTTTTTGAAGAGCTTGTAGTGAAGTTTACTTAGCTGTTCTCAACCGATCAGCAAAGTTAAGCAACGTCGCCCGCGGTCATGAGTTGGATGGATGACCGCTAGTGGCATTACTACTGAGCGTTTCCGTGCTTCGGAGGGCACGTTAAGTCGTCGATCCCGGTTGTTGTCTTAGGATGGCAGTCATTATAGCATGTTGGTAGGGCATTTTGCGAATGCCCGGCTGGCTAGCTACCACCCTCAAGTAGAAAATCTGGCGCCATCACCTAATGGTGTGTTCCGGCAGCTGTCCTTGAGAGCAAGCACTTCTTCTAGGTTAGCCTGAACAATATCTTCGACCAAATCATCACTTACCATCAGGTGAGATACTGGTCAAAGGCTAACCTAACAGGCATAAAAAAAATTGGCTAAGATGGCTAATCTTTTATTATTGCAATCATTTTGAGTGAATGGCCGTCTAGTAAAAACAAATGAAAATAAGTTCCTATGCCGAATAAGTTGTTACCTCAGCTAATAAAAAGTACATATGCTCGACTTTTTACACCTTGATAAATAAACTAAAATAGACATTAAATCAAAAACAATGGGCAATGCGAGCCGGCTCTCGCTCTTTTAAGATTCAGCATTCCAAAAGCCTGTAAAAGATAAAATTATCGTTGGCTTCGATCTTTAAAACTACATTATAAAGTATTTGTTGGTGAAATAGACTATAAGGTACATAATAAACCGAAATTTAAAATTTCTAACTAGATCGGTTTTTGAGGTAGACCCCGAACCAAAAGTGGTCTAAAATTGACAACTTTTGCAGCCACCCATTTAATTTAATTTTCATAAATAAAATATATATTTAAAAGCGACATCTACCCTCCGACAGTCTTGTGGATAACATAGCATCACGCTAGTTTAATTCCTAAATAATATAGAAAAGAAATTGAGCTTATTTGTACTATTTCTACTTGTGTTACACGTTGTTGTCAAGTTGTTTACATAAAGCGTAATTTGGTGATATTTTAACGCTAAGTTAAAATTAGTAGTAGTTTAACGCTAGTGAGTACTGACTAGCCCGTGGGGTGCCGGGCTATAATGTCATGATCCCATCTCTACCCGTAAGACTAAGGGTAACACACCAGCAAGTGGGCAGCAGCACTTTCTGAGGAACTGATCTCACACTGCGATCCCCAAGCTGCCTGCCAAGCGTGGGGATTGTGGCAAATCTCCCCTCAATGGGGGAGGCTATGTTCAACAGTGGACAATCCGGCTGATGCAGTACAGTACAGAGTACTAAACAAAAACATTTCGAAGCCCTTCTGCAAGTGATCGGCCCTTGACATTCTCTCTCTCGCTATCATATTATAGAAACTTACGCTCATATTTATATTTTATGTTTGAAAACACGGGTGTTTGAGCGTGAAACAACTTACTGTGAGTCGATATGACGATCGACAATGTTTCGGCTTCTACCGGAAGCCTTCCTCAGGATATTGAGTGTGGTACGTCCGCCGCGGTCGCGTCACGTTTCACACTGCGGGCGGCAGCTCGCTGAGCTCGAGCCGACGGCTCTCTCGCTCATTCGACTTTCTCGCTGTCACGAACCTTTAGTGGTGAGACGAACTGATCGAAGCATTACAGCTGTACACCTCTGCACAGATTGTACTATATTTTGGTTTCTGTTGAAGAATTTGTAAGTAACGTGTCGTTTTCCTGTAGTTCCACGGTCTATACTTCGTGTCGTACTTCCTGGCGACGGTGGGAGTGTTCCTGTTCAGCGGCCGCGGCACTCGCCCCTCCCCCCCACTCCTCCCCGCACCGCCGCAGGGCGCGCTGCCACAGCTCGTCAACGACTCCGCACACTCGCAGGATAACGTCTCTATGTACGTACTTTGTATCATTCTCACGAGAAATGTGTATAGAAATTGATCAGAAAGAGTCAGACTTGGGATATGATATGACATAGTCATGTATTAATATGTAATTTACTATACATTTTCATTGTGGTAGGGCATTTTGCGAATGCCCGTCTGGCTAGTTACCACACTGAAGTATAAAATCTGTCGCCAAGCACCTAACGGTGTGTTCCGGCAGCTGTCCTTGAGATCCAGTAATTCTAGGTTAGCCTGAACAACATCTTCGACCTCATCATCACCTACCATCAGGTGAGATAGTGGTCAAAAGGTAATACATCGAGCATAAAAAAAAAACATTTTTATCAATGTAGTACAGTCTCAAACTCTAACCCAAGTCCACTCTCTTTCTGAACAGATTCTGGTTAAAAGTATTCAACGCTGTTCAAAATGAAGAGTGAAAGTGTAAGTGTTATGTGTATCTCTTAAGGTGCGTGTCCTGCTTTTTTTTATTACTTAATACTTCTTATTGGCGACTATACAATGGACAACGCAAAAGTTGACAGAGATGATAACTGAAACAGCTGGAATGATACCTGAACATCAGCTCAGGGCTAGCCATAATCACATCGCTATCGGTTAAACAATTCTGCAGTCAGAACACTTGCAGGCCGTGTGCTTAACTTTTGAATTTTGTTTGTTTGGTTGGTTGGTAAATGCTTACTGAAAAACATAGGGGCTTGGTGGTACCTACAAATCGCAGAGAGTACGTCGAGACTTTGAGGGAAGTCAGGAAAATCTGTCGCCAAGCACCTAACGGTGTGTTCCGGCAGCAGTCCTTCTGAACCAGTGAAATTACAAGCAAATGAGACTTAATAAGTATGTCTCAAGGTGACGGTGACGCCGGGCAGTTCGTCACTTGTGATGAAATACATCTGTTACGGGCGGAGGATACCGCTTAACGTCAGGCGGGCCTCGTGCTTGTTCCGTCACAAAAACAAAATACCTGTTTTTCCTCGTATTCTTTCTTTTATATATATATGGCGATATATAAAAGAAAGAATATGAGGAAAGATAGTATCCTAGATATATTCTTATTTTAATGCCAAATCATAATTGAATCGGCTCAGCTTTGGAGGATAAAACAGGGGATTATGAAACTTTGATCTCGTCAAGGTTTTTCAAAGATCTTGTAGGCATTATTCTCTCTAAGTGTGTACTATTTAATAGACTCAGTTGAATTTCAATCCACAGGGAATACACAGTACCAACTCTGGATTGCATCCCCATCGAAGGACTGGAGCCTCCCATGAGCCGCGACACGACCTTCACGTCGTTCCTCGGCGGCCCTCAGAGCGTCCCTAACGGCAATGTCTGCCCTAGTTTCGGACATCTGAACGGAAATAACAAAGACGCTTGTTAATAGTGGCTCTAGGTATCTATGAAATTTAAGATTTCGAATGTAGAGCTAGGCCTGTTTGTAAGTTGTAGTTCAACTTTGTGTCCATGCGGTAAGACTTGTTTTGGCATGTCATGCAACATGTTGCTCAACATGTAATAGCAACGTTTATTTTGACACATATTTGTGCGTGGATAGGTGTACTTACGTACACCCAGTGACCTATAAAATGACTTTAGTTCGAGAAATATAAAGGAACAATTTTTTAGTAACGTCCCGGAACTTTGTAAAACATGTTTAAACATTTTCCATATATTTTAACTTCTTACAGGAATATAGATAAAAATAGAGGAAGAATTCTTCCTTCCATGATTACGACAATGATAGCTAGATACTAATAAATTTATGATTTAAAATATCATACAATAAGTCAAGCACCTATACTGTAGGACACGGTGTTGCGTCGCGTGTAGGGTTACCAGATGACGGGATTTTTCCTGACATGTCCTGAATTTTAGCCCCCAAACAGGTAATATTTTAAATTGTCAGAAATTCTCATGAAAAAGAGAACATATAATAAATAAAAATTAAATTAAAACAGTTTAATCACAAAAACAAAAAAGAATCCTCAACAATTAAATTGTTTCATTCATCTGAACTTCATAACATTTTCATGAAAGTCTTCACAGGATGTGTTCTTCAGATTAAACTGTGTCTACAGTAGAGCCTTTACAGAACCTATGGATAGTCTTTTCCTCTGCTTTGTCCACTGCATACCCATTAATGAGAATAGTAGCTCAACGTTCTCATTTTGTGCTTGAATTGATAAGGCAAAACATTTTCAGTTCTTCCAGTCTCACTCACAAGAAGTCGTCCGCTGCTTGAGTTCGACTAAAGGAAAAAACTGCATATTTTAAGCCACACGAGTTCACACGCATCACGCCCGTTTACCTCCTTCTCTTTCTGTGGTAGGTACGTACGGTGAGCGCAGACCTCCCTTGGCTAATGACCGTCACCCCAATAAACAATTAAACAGCCTAGCTCTAGCTTATATTTTTGTTGGAACACAGACATCTGTTTTGCAGCTGGATTTCCTTCGCACTTTTTATATTATTACTCGTTATACTGAAACTTGAAGTCTATTTACAAAAATAATCTAACAACTGACAATGTGAATATTACGTCCTTAGCAATACAATTACATTTTCGATAATAATTCGTGCTACGAAACAGGATCTAGAACATTGAATCTGTTCAAAATGATTTACCTCAAATATGAATTTCGATTTGGTCGACAAATCAAAATACCGCATTAAATAATAACAGATTAAGTGAAAAATATCAATTAACTTCAATATAAAGTTATATCCATAAAGATAATACCTATGCTCTAAAGTCTAAACAAATCCAGAATTGAACCACCTGTCTCACGCACATCTAATTTTCAAATATGGGTTTAGAGTCTAATTAGTAATCATTATTTGTGACAATTATGACTTGTTCTCTTCCATGAGCCTAAATAAATTAGGATATTTGAGACTGAGCCATGCGAACACAAGAAGCACCATTTCTGCAAATTGTAAATTGGTGTGGGTATGTTTGATTAGGAAATTCCGCCTTTACACCTTTGAAACGAGATCTTTATTATAAGAAAAAGATCTGTATACTAACTCATATTACTCTTGTTCCCATACATACGTTTTGAAAACCTTGAATACCGATGTTTACTGTGTAACTTCACCTCCCATTTTTCTAGTAATTTTTCAGATTTTAATTGCTTACAAATATATCCCTTTCGAATTTTATATCCTCTACTATACGAGCCTCTAATATTAGAATTGTAATATGTACCTTTATCCAATGTTTAAATATCACCGATTTTATGTAGTTATAGTTACATTAACATAATATAGAAGTCACTAGTGTTATTTACGCCGATGTTATAGCGCACACTAAAGTTAAATGAACTTAATATAGCGCAGTAGTTAGCAAGAACTTGGCACGCCATCCTAGGATATAAAAGCAATGTTTCCGATTATGGCGTGCAATGTTTCTTAGCAGTTACTATAATCCTAGACATTCAATAACCTCTTAATATAGTATAGCTATAGATTGACCATTCTCAAACGTGAAACTGCCACATGTTCGAATTTCTGTACCTAGTTTTTTTTTATTATTTCTATATTCAAAGATTTGTAAGAAATTTTAATGAAGCCTAGTTTCTATGAGAGAATTAAATTATATGGATTTACTTAGTAGTTCCTCTAATTAGTAAGATAGATCTCATTATAAGCTGTGATTGATTTTTTTATTAGTTCAAAGTTTTTACGCCTTGGATGTCTTATTTAAATATTATTTAGGAATAATTAGTTACTTATGTACGAAGTTATTTTTATCTCAAATTTTAGCTATGTTACGTATGACGCTCAATTATTAACAATTAAGAATATTATTACGCGTGTAAGATTAGTCGAATCTAGTCCATTAGAAAAATCTAATACTCGTATGTATTACTTTAAGTATTTGGAATTGAAAGTATGTAGGTTATTCTGAATAGTGTTATTTCACAAAATATATGGTTGTGTTAAAATTATTTTAAATGTTATATTTAGTAAAGTATATCTAAGCTATGTTATTGTTGCAAGTTATCGATTGCTTATATCCATTACAAATAGTAAAATATATTTTGCCCCGAAGTTCTTGCGTATTTTTTCTAATATATAAGTAATTGGAAATGTATCTGTATGTACCTATCATAATAAAATAATATACAAGATTTTCAGGATTTTGGGTTTTATTCAATATCAATTTTATATTACAATACCAATATACTATTCCTTATTCCTTATAAGGAATAGTGTGATAGGGAACGATGTGGTGTGAATGAGGATGTAGTGACAAAAATCGAGAAAAGTATGTTAAGATGGTTTGGACATGTGGAGAGAATGAATGAAATAAGAATGACTAAACAGGTATACATGGGACAAATGCACGGAAGTTTGGAAGGGGAAGACCTAGGCGAACGTTCCGTAATCAGATTGAAGACGTTCTGAAAAAAGGCCAGGTCAAGAGTACCCTAAATCGACGCTTATGTATGAAAGGATTGATGAGTGTAGATGAAGCGAAAGAGATTTGTAAGGATCGTAGTAAGTGGAAGTTCGTGGTCTCTGCCTACCCCTACGGGAAAGAGGCGTGATTTTATGTATGTATGTATGCACCAATATACAATGAAATTAAAGAGACTTTTACTATAAAAAATATTGAACTTCAATTTAGTGGGAAAACAGTTGCTTCAGTCCACGAAAGCATAAATAAATTATATAGGATAGTCCTACTATTCATTTATCTATGACAAAACATAAAATCAACCCACTAATAACGGTTCAAAATTAACAAAGAAAAAATACTACATTAATCCTAACTGAAAGAGGTTAAATCTCGACCCAGAAATTGTAACCAGGGTTGTGTCGAAAATTGCGGTCAAATACCGAATAATTGGTAATACCTAGTATGGCCGTCTACCTAGTATACCGGCTCGTCAAGTCAAAGCGGTTTATATATTCTCTGGCATGCGGTTCACAACCACATTCCCGCATCCATACGAAATGCAGCGTCCACTGCGTGCTCTAAACGTAAGCTTAGAGCTTGGTCATAAAAAAAAATAATTTTAAAATGTTGTATGCCAAAAAAGATTATTAATTTTTAATCTTATAATATGTTCTTTTTATATTTTTTTTTTTTTATTGAATTTATGCTAATTGCAAATATTGGCATGTAACTTTTGGTGTTACTAATAAATTGATTGTATTTGTACGGAAAGTTTATTATAAAAACTAACGTGGCTTTCACAATTTTTTATTAATATTACGGGTTAACTCACGTGAATAAGTCAGATAGCTCTCTCAGACTATAGTATCGACTACATCCGGTGATCTTTTTCAAGGAGAACTACTTATCGGTTTCTGCAGGTTGTAAAATTTTAAATCTTTTCCTAGACATATGATATCTAATAATATATTTAGGTACCTACAGATTCATAATAATTTCGGTAGTTACGTGTACCTACAGTTTATTTTATTTGCAGCTGATTGGCTAGACTTAGACCAATATCTGACCTGATGGCCTAGAAAGCACGGAAGCACTCAGTAAAAGTAGTAATGAAGACCCATCCAAGTCATGACGGCAGCGGACGACGCTTAACTTCGTTGATTGGTCAAGAACGGCCAAGCAAGCTTCTCTACTGTGTCGCTCTTCACGGAAACGACTCAGTGAGTCGTTTCTTTAAACTGATGCACTGATTCGAATCTTTAATACCGCTTCAAATGAATCATTCGCTCAATTGCATCTCGGTTTCAATCGGCACGCGGCGCTCACTGACACGATTGAGTGAGATAGACTGTTCGAAGCGCGTCGGGTCGCGCAGTCGCGGTCGCGTCGTAGATCGCCGACCACCGCGCCGTCTCTCTCACTTATTCACTACTAGTGGATGACTGAGAAAGACGGAAACACTAGCTCACCTACGCACGCATTACGCCTAAACGCTGTTTTAAAATTACATAAATCTCTTGATTACAATCATAAAAATCTCAATAACCGAAGAAGGGGTAGAGTATGTGGCGTTTATTACGCACCTTATTTTTATATTATTATTTTGTATTACTTTATATTAGTACTTAGAATAATTACCCACCATTTTAAGTTTTCATTATACAGTGTATTATTTTTATATGTTTCCGAACGCAACATTTTAAGTTAGCTGTGTCATTTAAGTTATGGCAACTAGCAACACATGTATACCAGCCAGTGACGCGTTCGGACGGTTACACACAAAATATCTGCGCTGCATATTTTATGCAAACAGTTTTATATTGATATTTTAACCGTTATAATTTACATTTATATTAACTTGTGTGTCAACTTATTATCTGTAATACTTTTCATGTAACTTTGGTGTTAAGTTGTGTATTAAATAGTGTGTTACAAATCTTCGGCATTTCATTCATCGATTATCATCTATCACACGTTAAAAGCAACACGGTACAACAGAAAACAAAGGGGGTTACGGGCTGTACCATCATCCGCCCATATCACCCCCCAAAATGGTGACCCTCTCGTCGCGTGTGTGATGATAGCATCGGTCAACGGAGCTGAGTAGCGTCGGAGAACTTCAATTCTACAACAACTAGAAACGCGAAGCAACGGACGCCGCCGTACTTTTCGACTTCGACCATCTGCATGACCTACCTATGAGCTGAACAACCACGAGACCGGTATTAATTTAATTCATAACAAGTAACTATCGTTCGTGAATCAGTGCAGTGTTCAAAAGTGTAACGGTCGCACCGCGTCCCAGTCATAAAAGTGCCCAAATTCCACGAAGTGCATCAACATAAAAAATCGTGAACACGTGCGGATCGGCTTGTTGGGTGAAGCTATTCGGGAGTCGGGTCTCTCCGCACGCGAGCGCACGTTTGCGCCACCTAGCGACATTGATACAGATCCAACTTTCTTCTTCTTCTTCATAAATGTATTGCCAACATCCATCGCAGCTGTCAAAGTCATCGAGTGACAGTGTCAGTTGAGGATTGACAATCTGCCCAGTTTACGTTCCGGTTCACGCAAGTATTTTTTTTTGCAACTTACGAACATTAGATCGGTATCACCTAAAGTTTTTTTTTCATGGTGTATGTTTAGATAATAGTACAAGTGTTAACTTTTTACTAATTCTTTGTTTATTTTTAATTGCTATACGCTTTTACCTGCTGATAATTAATTTTTACTAGTTACTTATTTTTGGGTGTGCTAGTTTAACGGTTAGATTATTTCTTTTGTAACGTTTATACACATTTTTATACTTTGTTTTATGGTAGATACATTAGACATTATATTTACACATTTTTTATAAAAATCTTGTTACTACGCTGTACCTAATATGTTGTAATTTTTATGTGTACATTTACAGCCTTTTTGGTGTCTATTAATTTTACTAGTGTCTAGCGTGTATCGTATGTGTACCTATATCATAATTTTTTTGTGTAAACGCACCATTCCCTGGTTTTAGCAAAATATTTTTCTGTTTTTGTTGGTATATTTTTGTCTTGTTTATTTAGATGACCTGAGTTCTTCTTTTCACATTTTATACATACATAGATTTTGTCTGGTATACTTATATTTTTTTTTTATTATTTTTTTAAATCAATAATGGCTGATGAACTCCAAGCACGCTTGGCTGCTCTTGAAGCTGAAAATGCAACTCTGCGATTGGCACAGCATCCAGTACGTAGTTCCAATAATGACGTACCTGGTGTATATCGCGTGGCTGTCAAACTACCTCCCCTGTGGACCGACAGAGTAACTGTTTGGTTCGCCCAAGCGGAGGCCCAATTTTTACTGGCAGGCATAAATACTGATGCTACCAAATACAGCCATGTCCTCAGTAAAATTGATCATAAAGTAGCTGGCGAAATAGAGGACATTGTTACCAATCCTCCTGCTGAGGGAAAGTATCAACACCTGAAAGAAACTCTGATACGTCGTTTCTCAACATCAGAGGAACAACGTGTTAGACGTCTTCTTAGTGACGAAGAACTTGGGGACGGAACACCGTCCCAGTTCTTGCGTCATTTAAGGTCACTGGCAGGAACTACTCTCTCTGACGATAACATCCTTCGTCAACTATGGCTACGCCGCTTGCCGCAACACGTACAAGGCATTCTTGCGGCCCAAGCTGACCTTTCTTTAGAGCGTATTGCTGATATAGCTGATAGAATAGTGGAGGCTCAACCAGGTCCAGCAAATATTTTTTCTGCCTCTGGACCACCGCAGCCCGCTACTTCTGCGCCACCGCTAGCCACGTTGCTGGAGAAAATTGAGGAACTCAGTCGACAAGTAGCTGCCTTGTCTTCGCCATCATCAACACGCTCTCGATCTCGTTCTAGGGCTAGCCAGTCTTCACGAGGTACGACTCCTGACCAGTCTAAAAAACGGTGCTGGTATCACAGGACTTTTGGTGAAAAGGCGACCAAATGTATTTCGCCTTGCGATTGGAAGGCGGAAAACTCCAACAGCAGTCAGTAGTGGCGGCAGCTGACTGCGACGCCGCTGGCCAACTTTCCAGCCGCCGTCTTTTCATCACGGATCGTGTCACAAAACGACAATTTTTGATTGACACTGGTTCTGATTTATGTTGTTACCCTCGTTGTTGGCTTTCAGACCGGAGGAAAACCTCCGACTATGAGCTCAGTGCAGCTAATGGTAGCAGCATAAAGACGTACGGCACCATCAATTTGACACTCAACTTTGGTCTCCGGCGCAGTTTCGTGTGGTCATTTGTCGTTGCTGACGTCACAACCGCCATCATTGGTTCCGATTTCTTGGCATATTACCATCTTCTGCCTGATTGTCGAACCAAGCGGTTGGTTGATGGCCTTACCAGCCTCTCAGCACACGCTACCACCGCAACTTCGGAACAACCAAGTGTCAAGGCTGTAGCTTCTACAAATTCTGCTTTCGCACATGTGCTTGCAGAATTTTCAGAGATTACTCGTCCCCCTGGTTTTCCCAGGACTGTAAAGCATGACACTGTGCATTACATTAAGACGACAGATGGGCCGCCTATATCCTGCCGGCCTCGCCGTTTGGCCCCTCAGAAACTTCTTTCTGCCAAAAAGGAATTTGAAGATATGGTTCAGGCTGGTATTGCCAGACCATCAAAAAGTGCCTGGTCGTCTCCTTTGCACATGGCTCCCAAAAAGGATAGCACCTGGCGTCCTTGTGGTGATTACCGTGCTTTGAATGCCAGGACTGTACCTGATCGGTACCCAGTTAGGCACATTCATGATTTTGCTCATAACCTCACTGGTGCTAAGGTATTCAGTACCATCGACCTGGTGAAGGCCTATCATCAGATTCCAATCTTTGAAGAGGATGTTGCCAAGTCTGCCATCGTCACTCCAATTGGCCTTTTTGAATTCCCCTTCATGAATTTTGGTCTTCGAAATGCTGGTCAAACCTTTCAACGGTTCATCGATGAGGTCACTCGAGGTCTTGACTTCTGCTTTCCGTATGTTGATGACATCCTCGTCTACTCAGTAGACGAGGCTCATCACTGCGAGCATCTGCGAATCCTTTTCGGGCGCTTAAGGGACTACGGTGTCGTAATCAACCCTTCTAAGTGCGTTTTTGGAGCCAGCGAAGTCACTTTCCTTGGTTACCACATCAGTTCCGAAGGCACTCGACCACCACCAGAGCGTGTCCAAGCCATCCTGGATTTTCCCCCTCCTAAAACTGTCCAAGGCGTACGCCGTTTTCTCGGCATGATAAACTATTATCGTCGATTCATTCCGCACGCAGCACAGTTTCAAGCTCCACTGATCAACGCCGTAGTGGCAACCAATGGAAAAGGTGCCAAACCATTTATATGGTCACCTGAGCTACTTGATCATTTTGAAGCTTGCAAAAGGAGCCTATCCAGCGCCACTCTACTGCAACATCCAATCAGTGATGCACAACTTGGTCTGTTTACTGACGCATCTAGCATCCACATTGGTTCCTGCCTGCAGCAGCAAGTTGATGGCGAGTGGTTCCCCCTTGCGTTCTTCAGCAAGAAATTGACTGAACAGAAATCGCAATGGCCAGCTTATTACCGGGAGTTACTGGCAGTTTATGAAAGTGTACAACACTTCCGCCATATCCTTGAGGTACAACACGTGACCATTTTCACGGACCATAAGCCTCTGCTGCACGCTTTTGTACAACGCCGGGAAAAACTGCCACCCGCGCAATTAAACCAATTGTCTTTTATCAGTCAATTTACAACTGATATAAAATATATTAAAGGTGTGGACAACATCGTTGCCGATGCGATGTCTCGTGTCGACGCGATCACACTCGAGGAAGACTACGAAGCTCTTGCCGCATCACAAGAGACTGACCAAGAATTGTCTGACTTGCAACAGCAAGGCTCTAGCCTGCAATTGTCCAAAGTCATAATTCCTGGTACAAACATCTCTGTCACCTGTGACGTATCGACTGGCAAGCCTCGTCCGTATTTAACCTCTTCCTTTCGCAGAGCTGCCTTCAACAAACTTCACGAACTCAGTCATCCCGGGGCACGGGCTTCCACCCGCCTCGTTACTGATCGCTTTGTTTGGCCCTCTGTTAACAAAGATTGCAAGGAGTGGGCTCGCACTTGTGAGGCGTGTCAACGCGCCAAAGTAACGCGCCATAATTCTGCTCCACTAGGCAATTTTAATTTACCATCTGGCCGATTTAACCATATTCATATCGATATTATTGGTCCCTTGCCAATTTGCAATGACTATCGATACTGTTTAACAGCCATCGAAAGAGTCACTAGATGGCCAGAAGTTTGGCCAATGCGATCCATTACCGCTGAGGAAGTTGCTGAAACTTTAACTCGCGAATGGGTTCCTCGTTTTGGCGTGCCATCAATCATAACAACAGATCAAGGTACTCAGTTTGAGTCTGATTTGTTCCGCCGATTGATGACACATTTTGCCACTAAGCGAGTCCGAACGACATCGTACCATCCGTGTGCTAATGGCATGATTGAGCGGGTTCACCGCCAACTTAAGGCTGCTCTCATGTGCCACCACGATTCCAGGGTTCGTTCGCTTCCTTTGGTTCTTCTTGGCATGCGTTCAGCTTTCAAGGAAGACCTGAAAGCTACAGCCGCCGAGATGGTTTATGGAGAAACTCTTAGGTTGCCTGGCGAATTGTTTGTTCCAGCTTCTGGAGCAGACACTATCAGTGACCCTGCAGACTTTGTCGTGCAACTCCGACGTCACATGTCGAATGTACGCCCGATCCCTGCATCTCGTCACTCTCAACCAACCTCCTTCATTTTCAAGGATCTCTCCTCAACATCTCACGTTTTTCTTAGGGACGACACTGTCAGACGCCCCTTACAACCGCCTTATACGGGTCCTTTCCAAGTCGTTGATCGTGCCAGCGACGGCAAAACTATGACTTTGGACATTAAGGGTAAGCGCATTGTTGTAAGCATCGACCGCGTCAAACCAGCTTTCATTAACCATCCTGCTCCTTCTGAGCCTATTTCAAAGCTGGTACAGTCAGCTCCTTCACATATACAACTTACTAAGCCTGTTACTGCTCCTTCAAATACTACCACTACCTCAGCAAAGAATCTGCCATATACCACTCGGTCTGGTAGACATGTTAAATTTAAGGATTACCCTGATTTTTGTTAAAATCTGTTTTTCCTTCTCCGTAGGGGGGTGGTGTGGCGTTTATTACGCACCTTATTTTTATATTATTATTTTGTATTACTTTATATTAGTACTTAGAATAATTACCCACCATTTTAAGTTTTCATTATACAGTGTATTATTTTTATATGTTTCCGAACGCAACATTTTAAGTTAGCTGTGTCATTTAAGTTATGGCAACTAGCAACACATGTATACCAGCCAGTGACGCGTTCGGACGGTTACACACAAAATATCTGCGCTGCATATTTTATGCAAACAGTTTTATATTGATATTTTAACCGTTATAATTTACATTTATATTAACTTGTGTGTCAACTTATTATCTGTAATACTTTTCATGTAACTTTGGTGTTAAGTTGTGTATTAAATAGTGTGTTACAAATCTTCGGCATTTCATTCTTCGAGTATCATCTATCACACGTTTAAAGCAACACGGTACAACAAAAAACAAAGGGGGTTACGGGCTGTACCATCATCCGCCCATATCACCCCCCAAAAGTAGCCACTAAAGTTACTACTCGGTCTAGGTTTGCATCGCGACAGTATGCGAAGCAATCTACTTATATCTACAACACTATTAATAAAGCTTTGAACATATACCCTATGAATAATTATAAATGTAAAAAAATCCTCCATGAATGGCTATTGACATTAAGCTATGAGAAAGTTGAAAAACTCCTTGAAATCATTTCGTAACATACACTTACACAAACTCATCAATTCACTCTACACACACATACATACACTCACTCACACCTAGTTGGGTACTCCTGATATAACCATGCTCCTGATAAGACGTTCAAGAGATCAAGAGCACCCTCACTCTACAATTATAAACTTAAGTTTAAAGTTTAAATTATAAATGTCTATCATGATCTAACCTAGTACCACGGAAGAGCGAGACACTCTAACACAGGTATTTGCATACTTAAAAGAGAGTCTCAAACCCATGAAATGATAATAGATTAAGTTTACTGAAATAAAATATTTGTATTTGTATTATTGTAAGAAAAGATGACCTGTTGTTATTGTTTGTTTAGTTTACCTTTGTTTTCGGATAACAAAACCGGATTACGTTGGGTCTGCAATTTTCTGCTGTATTAGAAAACGATTACGTGTTACAATAAGTAAAAACTGTTAAGTGATACACCCTCAAGTAGAAAATCTGTCGCCAAGCACCTAACGGTGTGTTCCGGCAGCTGTCCTTGAGAGTCAGTACTTCTAGGTTAGCCTGAACAACATCTTCGACCACATCATCACTTACCATCAGGTGAGATAGTGGTCAAAGGCTAACCTATCAAGCATAAAAAAGCGGGTATACACTTTTAAATAGGTAGATGTTTAATAGACTTTTACTTCATAAAAATAGTGAGTACTAAACTGAGTTGAACTGTAAATACATATTAAAGAAAAAGTTTTTTTGTTGAAAATCGATTTCTATGGAAGCTTCAGACAAATGAAATTAATAAAATAAAAAAACTAACACAATATTATATACTTTACATAATTTCTCAAGCAAGGTCAATAAAAACAATTAATAAAGGTTATTTCATTTATTTGCGCTAGTAAATCGAGTTTAGAGTCACTGATGCAAATGAAGCACTCTACTGATTCGAATCTTTGAACTGATCCAGATACAAATGATACAATCTCAACAAAGATACGTTTTTGCCGGCACTACTCTACGAGCGCTTTAAACTTCGAACATAAATTTGGGCCGACAATTTTAACACGCTTGTTTCATGAGGCAAATTGTTCAGTTAGTGGCCATCTATTCGTGGCAACATTAACTGGCACCATCCGGCAAGTTTATATACATTATATATTTTATTGATTCATTTTTACCCAAGGCTTCGTTTCGCGTGGATGTAGGGAGACTCAGATCATTGGACTAAATAATCGGACTATCAAAGGCTAAAACGAAATCTTTGCAATAAGTTCTGCAACAGTTCTAGACAAAGAACTGAATAGATCGTTGTTATACGTAAAAACGTTTTATCCTGAAAGGCTAGCAATTAAATTAGTTTCGGTAAGTGTAGATGGTGTATTTGGCACAACAATTTAAACGTGTTTTATGATCAAATGCATGTTGTTTCATCAGGCCGAAACAAAGGCCAAACCGAAATCTTCACAGACCTAGGATTTTTTCGCTACGCTCAACAGACCTACGAAGTGTGGGAGTGAAAGGTCCTAAGCTGCTACAAACCGTCGCGAGATAAAAAGAGATAGTGAAACAAGAAGACGGTATGTCATCTTTTACTCGAGTAAGAGGCCATAGCGTCCCGGCCTCTTCCAAGTCGGCGCGAATTTTGTGTATTTGCTCAAATATCTTACGATTAAAATATAAAATATGTTTTCTGCAAGCATGGGGTGTTGTTCAGTGAGTGAATGTGAGGTTACAAGACATAGTAAACCGAATATATACACGTTTCACAGGTAATTTATGTTTATTTGTACTGCTTTTTTGATAATCATTATTTCGTCATTTTGTTTTAAAATGAGTAAAAAGAACTATGGAAATATTAGATAATAGGTTTCTCTTCATACTTATCATCAAATTACATTGCTAAATGAAGAATTCGTTGGTATTTTACGAAAAACTATAAAACATTTGTTTACGATAGGGCTTGACAAAGTCCTGACGTCACAAGTATCGACAAAGTCGATAGTTTATGTCTGATCTGTAGGTTCGACGTGACTGCTCGGGTACATATTCGAACCACAAAAAATACCAGTAGTTAGTTTAATCATTAATTAGTTTAAAAAATAATATTATTACATAATAATTAGCGAGAAGTTGACAGATTTAGTTGACAGTTTATAGCTTACGAATAAGGGAGTAAATAATTATCACAAGGTATATCATTCAAAATTTATTATGATGTTTTCTGTGAAAAGTTCCCCTAACACTCAATAAATAATTGTAAATATCTCTGACTTCTGTCATAAAATATTAGTATCTTTATACAAATGGCTATTTAACAGAATTTGAAATAACTATATGCACGCGTATAGTAATGTTTGTGTTTTTACAGATTACCAACAAATTTTCAGTATGTGATAAAAGGGTTCGGATTATTGACGCAATCTAAATAAAAAACTCTACAGTTTGTAGTAAACTTTGAGTCAAAATGCTTCATACAAAGAAAACATCGATGTATACTAATGAAAGACTCAATACCAACTTTTAATGTCCCTGAATGCATAAAGCTGTGTAAATGGTAGTCAATAGCTTTAGGAAAAGATAATTTGTAGTAAAATACATGGTCAAATATATTGTTTACGATCATTACAATCGTCTCAATGAACTATATAGGGCACAATTTCAAACGAATGTGTCCTAAGATTCAACAAGTAAAACTGTCGATAGTATTACGCTCGCGTCATTACAACACTATATCACTCACACATTTATATTTCATTTTTTGTTACACTATTCATCCGTCACTGTTGGTCTTGTACATGCTAAGCCTATGGAAATCTTTGTAATAGGTGTACTGCAACAATTCTGGACAAATAACAGATCGTTATTTAGTTTTTACGTTCAATAGTAGAGTTGAACATGTTTGTATTAAAATGAAACAAATTTTACCTTTAAGGTAATTTTTCACATTTATTACAGAAGCGATAAGTATGTTGATATTTAATGTTCTTTTGGAGATGTTTAATATTACAACTTTAAATTCTTATGGATAAATAAAAATCAAAGTGGACAGTTTTAAATTGACGAAAATTCTACTTAATATTAGGTCCTTACATATGAAATTGGCGTTTTTCGTACTGGCCACTTTAATCACGAATTTCTCCTCTTTGGTAAGGAATTCCAAATTCAAATTTGTACAGCTATAGACTCATGTATTTGTGCTTCGATGATCGTCATTCATTTGTTTTTTTTCTTCTGTTTTTTTCTGTTTGCGTCACTCATTTTACAAAATGGAAAACCTTAAATATCGCATTATTTACGAGTACGAGTTCCGCCGTGGCACTAGTGCTGCGGAAACAACTCGAAGGGTGAATGATGTGTATGGCGGTCGTGTTGCAAAAGAAAACACAGTTCGTTTTTGGTTCCAACGTTTTCGTTCTGGAAATTTCGACCTGCAGAACAAGCCCCGTGGACGGCCTGAGACTCAAGTTGATAATGAAGAGTTGAAGGCTATTGTGGAAGCGGATCCATCGCAAACCACGTCCGAGTTAGCTGCAGGCTGCAATGTTAGTGATAAAACTGTTTTAATTCACTTGAAGCAAATTGGGAAGATTAAAAAGCTTGAAAGGTGGGTACCTCACGAATTGACTGAAACAAACCGGCAAACGCGCGTCGACTGCTGCGTTACATTACTAAACCGGCACAATAATGAAGGTATTTTAAACCGAATCATTACCTGTGATGAAAAATGGGTTCTTTACGATAATCGGAAGCGCTCAGCGCAATGGTTAGATCCTGGCCAGCCAGCCAAATCCTGCCCCAAGCGAAAATTAACCCCAAAAAAGTTACTTGTAAGCGTTTGGTGGACTAGTGCCGGTATTGTTCATTACAGTTTTTTCAAATCTGGCCAGACTATTACGGCTGATGTCTATTGTCAGGAATTGCAAACCATGATGGAAAAGCTAGCGGCTAAACAACCTAGGCTGGTCAATCGCTCCACGCCACTGCTGCTTCACGACAACGCTAGACCACACACTGCGCTACAGACGGCTACTAAATTAGAAGAGCTTCAATTGGAAAGTCTAAGACATCCTCCGTACTCCCCGGACCTTGCTCCAACAGATTACCATTTTTTTCGAAATTTGGATAACTTCTTGCAAGGGAAAAAATTCAACTCCGACGGGGCAGTCCAAATCGCCTTCAAAGATTTTATTGATTCCCGTCCGACTGGTTTTTTTAGTAAAGGGATCAATGAACTACCTATGAGATGGCAAAAGTGCATAGAAAATAATGGTTCATACTTTGATTAATTAAATATATTATATTAAAAAATATTCGACTTTTTGTTCCTCCCATACAAAACGCCAATTTCATATGTAAGGACCTAATATATGAAAAATCACAAAATAATAATTATTAAAAAATAAGCTCCGATATAATTTGAATCTGCGTTAACCATTTATACAGATGTATTTTTTCGAAGGAAACTATGAACATCCAGTCCAATAAGTCTTTATTTCAAAATCACATCGCTTCGATAGGGAAGTTTCATACATTCAAAAATATTTACAGTAGAACCTAAGCTTCGTCTTCGCTAGCCGAAACAGACTTTCTAGAGACCGGTGTATCTGGTCTGGAGTTGCCCGAGCGAGATCCGGAGCGAGAGCGGGAGCGAGACGCACGCGATCCGGAGCGACTCCGGGATCCGCTTTTAGATCGGGAGCGAGAGCGAGACACGCTCTTAGATTTAGATCTAGACTTGCTTTTAGACCTGTAAAAAGAAAAAAAGAGATAAATTTCATTATAGATATAACCTCCTAAAGCGTCATAAATCATAATATTCATAGTTCCGTGGTGTAACAAATATATTTTCATAAAAGTAGCCATCATTAGTAAGGTGTGGTTGCTGATTTGGAACACAACACGGTTTATTATCCCATCTGTAGTATCATCGGTAGACAAGAAGCAAGACGTAAAACCAAGGACTGAACCAGACGACATTACGGGTCGCGAATGCCACAAAAAGAAGCTAAAATAATTGGCATTTCTTATTAGCTGGATTATTTTTACCAACCTTTCTTGTATGAAGATGAAAATTGGTAAAATTTCGAAATAGTCCTAAGTTACGGCCATTTCGTAATTTAAAATACTCGCATTATTTTGATATGATTATATACAAAACTAAACACCGTTTAAAAAGAACTTTATTTACAAAGTATGACTCACTTGATCCTGTATACCATTACGTACAGTATGTTCGGGAGCTGTCCTTGAGAGCCAGTAATTCGAGGTTAGCCTTTACAACATCTTCGACCACATCATCACTTATCATCAGGTGAGATGGTGATCAAGTGCTACCCTATCAGCTATATAAAAAGAAACTATTCAGGTGAAAGCTATATTATACCTGGATCGTGATCGAGACACGCTCTTGGATCTGGATCGGCTTTTGGACCTGGAACCACTTTTGGATCTGGAGCGATTCTTCGACCTGGAGCGACTCTTGGATTTGGAGCGACTCTTTGATCGGGAACGGGATCGTGATCGGCTTTTGGACCTCGATCCACTCTTTGACCTGAAATATTTTTTCTCCTATATTAACTGATTTTTTAATGCACAGCTTTGTTTGTATATGGTAATATTGTTATAAGGGTCTTCAGTTTAGGAAGAATTGGGTAATTATACCGATCCCTTCACAAGTAGAAGGTACAGTGTTTGTTTCAGTGGTACAAGCCAATGCTAAACATATCGTCTTCTGCAGGTCAATTATGTAATTTGTTACTATCAAAATTGGATTGTAATCATAGAACAATGAAGTTTTAGCGATTACCGTAATAGAAATAATTTGAGTGGACTTTTTTGCCAAGTTGACTGACCGAAAACAAACGGTTTATTTTATATTACTCTTATTATCTTGAGAACAGTTATTGAACGCCAACGCATATGATTCCATAGTTTACGCCTTAAACCGTCAAAGATATTTGTCATTAATTATAATATGTAAAAAACTCATTAAAAAAAAAACTAAAAATATATATACAACAGGGTAGTTGACAGTCTAAAATAAAATACACTGTAACGTTAACATGATAGTCGTTGGAGCACAGAACTCGATGAAATTAACAAATTATTTATTCTGCATTGGATTACCTTTATTTTGAATAAACAAAATGTGTTTAAATTTTCTTTAAGTCACGTGATCTCAAACGGAAATAAAGGCGGAAATGATGTCATAAGGACAAAAACAAAGCCACAGAATAGGTAATAGTAATTGTAAGAGTTTGCTTCCAAAGGTTTTGATAGTGACAGTTGACATTAACAATAGCTAATAGCAAACAACCCTCAAAATGTCGCATCACTATCGATTTACTACTTACAGTACCACCAACTTAACTGTGCAGTCCGCGAGGGCGCTGCTGGTCAAGGAAATCAACTACAAACTGTCACAATTTGAAGGAATGTTGTAGTTCTTTTTTCTGCCGCCTGAACAGAAAAGTTGGTGGGACTGTAGGCCCCTATTACACTATCAAATCCATTGGATCCCATATATTTAATAGTGTAATACGTACATTTGACTCACTTATCTTTGATCATATTTCGCCGTGAGATTTGATCAAAGATCAGCATAGATAATAAAACCCAAACTCGGAACAAGAATCTATGGAAACATTTTGCAATCATTATTAATAAAGAATTGATAATGCTGCCACTCATGTATCCGTGCTTCAAACTGTATTGGATCTGTGATTATTTTATTCAGTCTACATACACCCCTACACTATGGTACACGTTCTGCCGAACAACCTGTATAATCGATTCTAAAATCGATTATACAGGTTGTTCGCACGACACTACAACTAGCAAGCAAAACGTATTACATTGCAGCACTATTTTTTTTTGTACTTGTGATGTCATAAGAATACATGCTGCCATTGAATGATGTTTTAGCGCCAATTTTAAAAGTTGAAATAAAAAGATGGATTTCTAGTATTTCAGGACTCCTAAAAAAAGAATAAAAATGCTAGGTGTATATTTCAGTGTCCTAAATAATTTGACATACTTTAAAAAAACAAGTCAGCAACCCTATTTTGCATTTTTGGCCACACTATGTTAGCGTACAGCCCTGCAATTTTTTTGCATTACAATAACGAATTATGTTCAATTCACAGTTAAGCACTATACTCAAGGAGTTCACAGACGGCAGCTAAAATATTTATTATAGCATGTCCGTCCAAGATATAAAGATTTATTGCACAATTATAGCTGCCATGTGTCTTGTCAACGTTTAAGGCTTTTAATAGATTTATTCAGCCCTGCACTTTTTGGGTTCCCATTGTGACCCCCTAATTATCCAAATATAAGATTAAATTATTTTTTTGGGCACCATCCTTGTATGAGTTTGTTGAATACTAAGGTCCTGTTTCAGAATGTTCGAGTAAGTTCCGGTTACACTACCCAGAACATAAAATAACTGAATGATAAAAATGACAGTTAACATGCAGCGCGTTTCAAGCTTTAACCGATGGATAGGCTAAATCGATGACTGTGAAACGCAAAGATAGTGTTTTATTTATTAGATATGTTCTGGATAGTATAACCGGAACTTACTCGAACATTTTGAAACTGGCCCTAAATGTTTCTTGTCATAGTTAGTTACCTGGATCGGCTTTTGGATTTGGACCTGGATCGCCTGCTCTTGGCGGATCCTGAGCGTGACCTGCTGCGGGACTTCGACTTGGAACGACTCTTCGAACGCGAACGAGATCTACACATCACAAACAATATGTTATTTTATAAATATAATATGGTGCGAAAATACTTCATGCATACAACCATGACGTTCACCGTTGAACAAAGGCCTCCCTCATTAGTGTAAGGAGGGGAAATTGGTTTCCACAATCAGGTATTTTTCCCTTTGTCACCTTTGACCCCCGCAGGAAGATATGGGAGAGAGGGGGTGCAATTTTAACCACCCGGTGGATAAAAATACTAATCAACCAAATATTGAAATTCGTTTTGAAAGAGAACAATTATAATACTATCAAAAACTATGATTATCACTTAGGACATCAATTGCCATCATCAACAATAAACATCCTGGCCAATCATATGACCCATAAAAAAAATAATTAAAAAAAACGACAACCACAAGTGAAAAGTATGAATCGCAATTTAGTTTTATTTACTTGGATGACATACCAGGTATTATTTTCAGTTATTTTGATTTACAAACCAAACTACTAAACCGATTTTTGTTGTGTAAGTGACGACGTGGTCGAAGATGTTGTTCAGGCTAACCTAGAAGTACTGGCCCTCAAGGACAGCTGCTGGAACACACCGTTAGGGTCTTGGCGACAGATTTTCTACTTGAGGTTGGTAGCTAGCCAGGCGGGCATTCGCAAAATGCCCTACCACCATGCTATAACGACTGCCATCCTTAGACAACAACCGGGACCGACGGCTTAACGTGCCCTCCGAAGCACGGAAGCGCTCAGTAGTAATGTCACTAGCGGTCACCCATCCAACTCATGACCGCGGGCGACGTTGCCTTACTTTGCTGATAGGTTAAGAACAGCTAAGTAAACTTCGCTACGAGCGCTTCAGAAATATGACCTACCAAACAAAAAAAAATCATCAAAATCAATTCATTATTGGCAGAGTAATTGCGTGCTACGGAGGGCACGTTAATGTCAGTCGTTATTATACGGGCGGTGATAGGGCATTTTGCGAGTGCCCGTCTGGTTAGCTAGCTACCACCCTCAAGTAGAAAATCGCTCGCTAAGCATCTAAGGGTGTATTCCAGCGGCTGTCCTTGAGAGCCAGTTTATATTCTAAATTAATTAAGGCTGTATAAGCATCATCGACCACATCATCACTTACGATCAGGTGAGATTGTGGGCAAAGGCTAATCGGCAACAAAAAGAAGACAATTCAGTGTTGTACCGCTTTGTCATTTCATTATACAGGGTTATTGGTAAAATGCTAACAACCTCTTAGGGATGACTTCTGCTATTTAACAAGAATAAGAAATGTATCTAGTTCACCTGTCACTATCCGAAGCGGACATAATCCGCTTGCGTCCCTGTTTAGCTGGCGGACTGCGACTTCTACTTCCGCTTCTGCTTCTACTTCCGCTCTTACTTCTACTGCGATTGCGGCCTTTCCTAGATGCATCGGAATCTGATTCATCCGTGGAAATGGTCTCTTTCGATACGATCTTGGCGCGTTGTTTCGCGCTGAGTTTCTCTTCGGCCGCCTTTGCTCTGGCCTTTTCACGACGACCGATGCCCTTTTCACCCTGAGAAAGATTGAGTAAATTATATAATGTCAATAATCAAAGTGTCGGAAACGACGATCACTGCTAACGTAAAGGTATAAGGAGGCTTACCAACGGCCAGTCCCTGTTTTTAATTTTGACTATCAACTCATTCAAAAATGAAAAGAAAACATGCGAAACGCAAAACAGTAGAAATAAGCCTTTTACTCTTCTGCGTCCCTGTTTAGTCACTTCATAATTGGACGTAGTTACTGAAAAACGTTCCACAAACATAACATTTTGAGAAAATCGTGCTTAATGTGAGGTAGTGCATGTGGATTGAGCTACTAAGTCATGATTTCATATAAAGAACAATAGTAGAGTTATCATATCTTGTCAGTCAGAAAATATGAATCACGTGATTAGTTTGGTATTCAGAACTCAATTTTTACTTGATTGTGGTTTTATCAGGAACTACGTCCAATTATGGTAAGCCTATATAGTATATACTATATACATATGTATAAGTCTCCATCCACAAAGACCTAATATAACTAAGTTAGATGGTATATTCAATAAATATCACTCTATAGTAGTGACTCTGTGAGGTGAAGACCTCGCGAATAAAATATGTTTTTTTTTACGTTTATAAACCCAATATCTCTGCCGTTTTGTCAATTTTCTAAATACGAATCGACAAAAAGATAATTTTACGAGAATCTGTTTAGAAATGCAACAAGTAGTTGATAACAACTGAAAATCCGGATAGACATACGTAAGCATATTTGCCGAAGCTGAAATGGAGAAGCTTCGCGCTCGCTCGGTCAATAATATAGCCCGACAGTGCTTAAGTGTGAACTACGTCATTACGTGCAACGGTGCTAATTAGCTCCGTTGCGTGCAGTTTCAACGCGTATGGAGCATCTTACAACCAGGTGTGATACTGATAACATAAAAACTTGGGCTGTTATATTATTACTGACACAGCTGTCCTGAACGGGAAACTCACGGGGCAGGAAGAAATTAAATATAGTCGCCGACTTTCGTTAGAGTATGGCACAAGAAGAGAAGTCATTTCCGCTAAGGGCGCTGCTAAAAGATCAATTATGGGAAAAAAATACTTTAGTGGTTATGTAAAATCTGGTAGTGTACTGTATCAGCCGGATTGTCCACTGCTTGCCATCATCCATAATAGCAGCAATAAAACCATAATAGCAGTTTCTCAGAAGGCGCTGCTGCTCACTTATCGGTAATTTACCTTTTTACGACACCCACGGGAAATAAGGGGAAAGTGGGGATGACTTTCTAGCGCGACACCCCGCGGGCGACAGGCAACAAAAACTGGTAGCGTATGCTAACTCGTACCAGGGATACAGAATGTTCAGGAGACATGAGCTCACCTTCTTCTTTCCACGTTTCCTGGGCGGATCGCTATCGCTGCCGGAGCCGCGCTGCTCGCGACGCTTCTTACTTTTGCCTTTACGCTCGCCGCCGGCCTCCCGTTTCTTCTTCGATTTCTTCTCGCGACTGCAACAAATAAAAGTACATGTCAATCAAAACTGATGAATAACAGGGGCTTAACACGGACATGAGTGATCAAAGTATATGATAATCGCAGAAAGCAATTTGACGCAAATTGCTTAGAACCGTTCACTGTGGTGTTCTATTAGGTATTGCCTTAATTATAATTATAGCGAAAAATTAAGGGGGTCCCTATACAAGAAACATGTATTTTGCAATGTTTTTGTTTTAACATAAAAAACAATAATATGTACATATTAAAGTCCAAATTGTTATGTTTATAGTCCAATATTTCACATATAAAAAATATCCAAGTGCGGGTCGTAATCCCGATAAGGATTACGATACGTACGACGTACGTACGACTGTATGTAAAAAATACAATTGTAGGGTATATTCCGTGTTGGAACGGAACCCTCGGTGAGTGAGACCATCTCGCACTTGGCCGGTTTAATTTTTTCTTATTAAGGGTAAACTGGCCGGTCAGTTCACCATACAAACGTCGTAGGATGATCACTCCCTTATTTGAGGATATAGGTCCAAAACAAAGCATGACACGATT
The DNA here is from genome assembly GCA_963890685.1 of Plagodis pulveraria. Taxonomy (NCBI): domain Eukaryota; kingdom Metazoa; phylum Arthropoda; class Insecta; order Lepidoptera; family Geometridae; genus Plagodis; species Plagodis pulveraria. The sequence continues at coordinate 8,144,949 of OY982962.1, read as the reverse complement.
GATCTCTGTATTATCTAGGCTTGTATCGATTTTTTTTAATAAGATGACACTTGAGAGTTATGGTCCTCAAAACTTTTTCATATAAAGTTTTGGATCCCAATAACTTTCAATTTAATTATCTTTTTAAAATTTCGTGACGATACAAACCTAAATAATGACGAGATCAATCGATATTATGCTCAATTCTGCATCCAGCATCTCAAGAAAGAGAGTCATCATCCTACGACGTTTGTATGGAGAACTGACCGACCAGTTCAACTTTAATACTATAAAACAACTTACCCCTCCTGCCCCTCCTTTGGACGGTCGCTGGCACTGCCCGAGTCGGAGACGTATTCGTCGCGTCTCCTCCCCCTCCCCCCTCCCCTCGACTTCCCCTCGGCCGGCATGTCCGAGAACACGATCGCGTTCTTCGTTTTCTCGATGTACTCTTGACGTTTCTGCAGGGCTTCCACTGTGCTCTTCTGTTGCATCTCTTCGCGGAGACGTCGCTCTTCTTCCTATAAATTAATAAGTTATTTTATGTTTTTGTGACGGGACAATAAGCTCGAGGCCCACCTGATGTTAAGCGGACTAACATCTGCCTATAACAGATGCATTTAATCACAAGTTACGAATTACACTGCGCTCGTCACCTTGATTTGTTGAGTCTCATGTGCCTATAATTTCACTGGCTCTCAAGGACTGCTGCCGGAACACACCGTTAGGTGCTTGGCGACAGATTTTCTACTTGAGGTTGTGAGTCTGCACAAGTAAGTGTATACAGTTAGCGAAGCCTTTGACCTCTATCTCACCTGATGGTAAGTGATGATGTTAAGGCTAACCTAGAACTTACTGGTTCTCAAGGACAGCTACCGGAACTACATTGTTAGTTACTGGCGACCAATTTTCTACTTTAGCATACCCGCCTAGCTAACTACCACCGTAGTTAGCTAGGCGGGCATTCGCAAAATACCAAATGCCCTACCACTATGCTATTTCGACTGCCATTCTATGACAACAACCGGGACCGACCGCTCTACTTGTCCTTCGAAGGCCTTGCACGCTCAGCAGTAATGCCACTAGCGGTCACCCATCCCAGTAATGACCGCAACGGATGTTGCTTAACTTAGTCGAACGACTAAGCAAGTTCCGCTACGAGCGCTGCTATATCTCAACTTTCTTTTAAGTTATCTCACCTGTTGCCGCCTGAACGCCTCCCGTTGCTCGCGTTGCCGGTCCCGCAGGGTGACCTCCTCGTCGTGTTGCCGTCTCGCTCTGCCGACGTGCCACTGCGCTTGTGAGAGCAGGTCCGCGCATGTTCTCGCTTCGAGCGCGGCCGCGGCGGGTTCGTAGCGAGCCCGTTCGGCTCCTTCAGCGCCCGCTGCCGTGCTTAGGCGTTGGAAATACCTGTCAATTAGTATAAGATATATATTATGTAATCAACAATATTGCTGTATGGCGATGGTGTAATGTTTTCTTTTTAGTGTTCCGTACCCAAAGGGTAAAAACGGGACCCTATTACTGAGACTTCGCTGTCCGTCCGTCTGATACCAGGCTGTATCTCAAGAACGGTGATAGCTAGACAGTTGAAATTTTCACAGATGATGTATTTCTATTGCCGCTATAACAACAAATACTAAAAATAAAATAAATATATAAGGAGGGCTCCCATACAACAAACTTGAATTTACAAAATCACAAATATACGATAGGAAAAATTTAAGTCAAGTGCGAACTTAAATTTTTCCTATCTTATATTTGTGATTTTGTAATGTAATCCGCATAGCAGGCGTTATTACAAACCTAACAATATTAGAACTTGATTTTTTTACCGTTTCTTGCTCGGTACTAATAACGGTGACAGGTAGACGCTTTAACTATTCACAGAATATTTAGTTTTATGTTCTCTTTAAATATAACTAATTAAAATAAAATAAATAATTAAGGGGGCTCCCATACAATAAAAGAGGTTTTCGCTGTACCTACCCAGCTCAATCGGACACTGCGAAAAGTGTCTGTAACTAGCAAGATTAGGTTACAGATAATGGTACGGAACCCTTCGTGCGCGAGTCACACTCGCACTTGGCCGGTTTTTATTTTTTATGCGATCGTTTTGGTACAATCACGTGGCCCACTTGGTGTTAAGCGGTAACCTCTGCCTATAACAGATGCAATTCGTCACAAGTGACGGACTACACTACGCCCATCACCCTGAGGCATACAGTGGTTGAGTCTCATTTGCCTGTAATTTCAACGGCACCCATACCCTTCAAACCAGAACACAGTAATGAAAATATTGTTCAGGCTAACCTAGAATTGAGGTTGGTTGCAGAAATAGGTATGGTGGCAGTACGTCCTCGGACGAACTCGCAGAGTTCTACTCGAAAGTTAACAAAGTGATAATATTATATGTATTTTATTTATTCTTATCAGACCTAGAAGCGCGTTTCAGACTCCACTTGACGTTAAACGGTAAGTTCTGCATATAGCAGATTCAGTTCGTTACAAGTGGCGAGCTGCGCCTATCAAACTGAGACACAAAGTTCTGAAGTCTCAAGTACCTGTAATTTCACCTGCACCCCAGGACACAGTAACGTGAACAATGTACCTATATAAAGAAAAAAAAACGTTGTATTTGTACATATTATAAATGAATTTTTAAATACGCCTATAAATGCACACATTTCATATCAATGTACAAGAGAATTATAGACAGTCCTAAGCCTGAATAGGATGAAGAAAAGTTAATTCCATTTATTACAATAAAGCAATGTAATATTTAATTTTGTATGTGTTAGAATCAAGTCGTTACTCATTAGAGCCACGCTGCGCTAGTGTCGAACGATAACGACAAACAGCACGTTGCGCCTGACGCTATTGTGACAACACCTAACACTATACATCTAGCGCGAGCGCCTTGTTTCGTTATAACGATAGCGTATAATGTAGCGCGTTATTTGAATATAGTTTATAGTCTCTAGCGCGTTGGTGCTGTATAGCGGATTTGAACAATACTAGTTCATATCATGGATACTTTATATTAAGAATGACACATAACGTTACTTGTTTACGTTAGGTCACTCTTCAAAAAACTACATTAATATGGTTTTTCTCGCATAGCATGACGTGTGTTAAATTGAAGACAATCAACATCTAGATAAGTGATAATAACGTGAGCGTGTTTTAAGAAAGCACAGCGCCATCTAATAGCTACCAATGCAATGATTTAAACGTACAGCGCCACCTAGCAAATCAGCTCTAAAACTACATGAGCTTCGCGCCGCACTCAATTTCACACCAATCTGTGGACGAATTTGTAGCCTCTATGGAAGTTCATAGTAAAATGCAACATTTACATGAATTTGCGGCTATGAAACTTACGTCTTGGTGCTCAATAACTTTGGTCTAAACTACATTTTTACATAGGGGTGGATGGGCGCGGGTTTGATACCCGACATGACTATAATTTTTCTCTCGTAAATTAGTAATTTTTTTTATGTAATCCGCCGAGCAGGCGTTATTGAAAACATAACAATATTAAAATTATAAGGTCGCGTCATCATCATTTACAAGTTTAAAACCAATTGCAGAATTGGTCTTGTTTTGAGTACGAAGTAGGTTGAAGTATGGGTGTCACTCCATCCCAATACGGTGGTTAAATAAAGTACGAGAGGAAAAATTGGAGTTGAGTCATTGTCATGTTAGTTCAAGCGGTCAGAGCCTACCCCGGCTATAGGGGTGGATGGACGCGGGTTCGAATCCCGCACATGACTATTATTATTTGTATTTTAATTACTCATAAATTTGTTATATATTTATTCCTTGATGATGCACATAATAAATTTAATAATAAACTTGCTCCTCTCCATCCAAAGGTTGTCTGGAAGAGATCGCTTTGAGCGATAAGGCCGCCTATTGTTCACTAATATAAGCTAAATATTTTTAATTTTGTTTTAGTTTAAGGTGTTCAATAAAGAGTTTATCTATCTATCTAATTCACTTAAATTTTTAGATTTATCCAAAAAAGTGCTAGTACCTAATTTATGCATATTCTACTATGAGTTAAGTCTCAGTTACAAAACAGACATCTGTTGAAAGCAGCTAACTGTTTTCATGGTTGGTTTATGCATGCAAATAGTTTCTTAATTTCATTTTCGTCGATCTGTCCTATTGTCCATTGATCATGGTTACTAATTATTTCTTTAATTTATACTATTTATAGATTTTATAGAGAACAAATGTGACACGTTAGGTCACAATTCAAAAATACTACATTAATATGGTTTCTCTCTTATAGTGTGACGAATGTTAACTTTAAGACAATACACATCTAGTTATGTAATAAAAACATGAGCGTGTTTTAAGAAAGTACAGCGCCATCTAAAAGCTACCAATGCAATGATTTAGAATTGCGTATAGCGCCACCTAGCAAATCCGGGCTAAAACTACATGAGCCTCGCGACGCCAATACTTTGATCTAAACTAAATTTTTACATGGTATTTCAATTCATGCTCATTTTTGTTTAGTAAAATAGTGGTTCTGAAGTCACAACCCAAAATTTTAACTACTATTCAAGTGATATTTTTTACAATAAATAGAATGGGAAATTTCCAAAAATAAGGGTTGACAGTGGCAAACTATTAGGGGACTATGGGGAAAGGGTAGTGACCATCATCAAAAGAGGTTGTTTTTGTCTTATTTATTTTTAATGTGTTTGATGCACAATATTAAATATTACCTACTCATTTATTAAAATGTTTTATAATTCCTTCCCCAAATTTTCACTACTGTGAGACACACTATATTTTAAAAAAATTAAGTTAACTTTGAAAGTGATGTGATTGTGAGTGTGTACCGAACCAAGGTGGGATACATTTCCCACGTTTTTTCACATTTGTTTTTAATTGCCTCGCCCGATTAATTTGGCCTTCATGACCTTCTTTCAGCCGGGCGTACATAGGTATAGCATGTAACTGTTCATACAATGTTTGTGATTGATCTATTTGGTGATTGGACGCATACATAACTACAGCCTGTAAGTTATTCATATTATTCATTTCTTTCTTTGTTGATTGGAACTTTTACTAAAATTATCCACATTCTAAATTCAAACCACTTTTTGTCCCTCAGGGATTAGAAAGCAATTTTAGTCCTGTTTACGAGGAATAAATTAGCACTTTTCGAATAGATGTGATAAAAATAAATATTATTGTATGTAATGACGTACAGTTGCCTGCAATAATAAGTATACACTTCGTTATTTTCATTATAATGTGATGTCACTAAATGCCTAGTGATTGAAATTATTATACACATAAGTGATACAATTCAAATTATTCTTTGATTTTAAGATACTTCCGTGTACGTTGAGAGACACATAAATCTTTGCCACAATTTTGTAAATTACAATGTGTATACTTATTATTGCAGGCGACTGTACGTCATCATTACATACTACATTCTAATATTTATTTTTATCACATGTATTCGAAAAGTGCTAATTTATTCCTCGTAAACAGGCCTTGCCTGGACAATTCCGCCTCCGCCAAGCTATTGCCTGTCACCTATATAATTTAAACAAATATCGTAATAACTCTATTATATAGTAGGTATGTATGTAACACATTGTTAAAAGATGTTTAAAAGAATGGCCCCGAGTTTCTTGCCCGTTCTTCTCGCAGTGGCTCTATACAATTTATTTGCTGAACGTGGCAGTACAATGTAGAATATTTCAATACTAAAATTTGTAATTGACCTTCATAAGAGCGTCGTAGACGCCTAAATTGAATAAATGATTTTGACTTTGACTTTTTTGAACTAGGTTTGATATATTTTGGGTAATTATAATTGAAATAAACGAAAACGGGACAAACGGCACCTGTCAGTCATCAGTTGACGTATCCTGACCTCAATCAGGAGAGGTAGACTGATTTGACATATCCATGTTCGACTTACAGGTGCCGTTTGACCCGTTTTTGTTTATGCAATTAAAGTATTTTCTATCAAATAATAGAAACATATAGGGTGCATACCATTTGAAGTTAGATTCGCTAAAAACGCTAAAAACGATCACACTCCCAAAAAGTTGTTCTACATGGGTCTTGGCGTTATTTTCGCCATAAACGCTACGAGGCTACTGGAACAGTTTGAATTACCTACATCTAATGTCAAAAGAGACAGAAGTGACAAATTTTAGTGGCATTCTTAGCGTTCTTATCCTAAATGGAACAGGGGATGACAGTTACAAACGATCACAGTGATCACAACCACAGACGCAGAATGTGATCAAAATTATCGAAATTAACGTTCTTAGCGACTAATGGAACATACCCATAATAGGACTAAAATAGCTTTCTAATCCCTGAGGTACAAGAGACGTAGGTAGGGTATGATGTTCTGAGGAACTGTTCGATTTACTACCTGCAGCTCAATTTCGCAATCGGACGTCCAGACAAAGCATGATGTTTCATCAATTTCATGTCGACGTCTGGAAGTCCACAACTTTGCGATTTTCACGGCATTTTCTACCTCACACTGCCACAATGTGGAACCAGCTGCCAGGTGCAGTATTTCCGAACGGATACGACTTAGGGGCCTTCAAGAAGAGAGCATATTCCCTCCTCAAAGGCCGGCAACGCATTTTCGATACCTCTGGTGTTGCGGATGTTCGTGGGCGACGGTGATCACTTACCACCAGGTGAGCCGCCTGCTCGTTTGCCCTACTATCCCATAAAAAAAAAAAAAAAAAAAAAAATGATGTGTACCTGTGCGAGACCTGCAGTTCGTGCACGGCGCGCAGCACGACGTCGAGGTCGGAGCGGTCGTCCTTGAGCACGTGCGCGGCGCGGCGGCGCAGCACGAGCGCCGTGTTGTAGAGCAGCGCCGGCTCGTGCGGGGCCACGCGCCGCGCGCGCAGCAGCGCCGCCCGCGCGCACGCCACGCGCCCAGCCAACCCGTGCGCGCGCCCCACCCACGTCAGCCACTCCACGTCGTGGTGCATGCGGAACTTGCGGATGCAGTTCTCGTACTGCAAATTAGTTTTTTTTTTTTTATACTACTAAGTTGGCAAACAAGCATACGGCCCGCCTGATGGTAAGCAGTTACCGTAGCCTATGGACGCTTGCAACACCAGGGGTATCACTCGCGCGTTGCCGACCCTGAAGAAATCTCTTCACGCCCTTTTTGAAGAACCCCATGCTGTACTCCATCGGGAAAACCTCGGCGGGGAGCCCGTTCCACTACCTGAGCGTCCGAGGAAGGAAGCTCCTTTGAGCCCGCACAGTACGAAACAACTCAGGTTTCAATGTGTGGGGTTGGATTCCCCGTCGATGGCGAGAGTTGCGATGGTGGAAGGTAGCCGTGGGCTAGTTTAAATACATTTAGAAGCAGTGATGTCTCAGTGGGGTGCCGGGTTAGAATTGCACCTCCCCATTTCATCCCGTGGGTGTCGTAAGAGGCGACTAAGGGAAAAATACTGGAAGGTGGGCAGCAGCACCTTCTAAAGAACTGCCATCTTACACTGCGATCCCCAAGCCGCCTGCCAAGCGTGGGGATTATGGCAAATACCCCTTTCATAGGGGAGGCTGTGTTCAGCAGTGGACGAGTCGGCTGTTACAGATGTCTCAGTGGCATTCGCTATCGACTGTCGCGCACCAGGTTCAAATCCTGCCGCGGGCTTGAGCTCCACCACCATGGTGGAAGGGTATTTAGCGAATGCCCGCCTGGTTAGCTAGCGACCACCCTCAAGTAGAAAATCTGTCGCCAAGCATCTAACAGTGTGATCTGGCAGCAGTCCTTGAGAGCCAGTGAAATTACAGGCACATGAGACTTAACAACTATGTCTCAAGGTGACGGGCGCAGTGAAATTCGTGACTTGTGACGAAATGCATGCACAGCACACAACAGGCATTTAAGCACTAGATCATAAAAAACTATTACTATAACTATTAGTCCGCTTACACTGGGCATAAACAAGAACATTACGAGCATGAGAAGTTAAAAATCATTTATTAAATTTAGGCGCCTGCGACGCTCTCATGAAGGTCAGTTATACATTTAATACTGAAATATTCTAAATTTTACTGCCCCGTTCAGCAGTGTTATTTGTGCTATTGCGAGAAGAATGGGCAAGAAACGAGGGGCCATTCTTTTCAAGTAGAAAATCTGTCACCGAACACTGTTCCGCCAGCAGTTGGTCAGCAGTCTTTGAGAGCCAGTAATATGAGCTTAATAACTGCACTGCCCTTGTCATCCTGAGACATACCTCAGGGTGACAAAGGCAGTGCAGGTCGACTTGTGAAGAAATGCTCTGTTATAGGCAGAGGTTACCGCTTAATATCAGGCCGGCTTTGTATTTGGATTTATCCCAAAACTGTACGTAGTATATATGATGTAAACTGTACCATATGATGTCACTCACCATCTGTATGGCGTTGATATATTGTTTCTGCTCAACGTAAACGTGCGCGATGTTCATCCAGACGTCGGGGAAGTCCGCCGTCGCTTCGCGGACTTGCGCGAAAATATCGCGCGCTTCGATCACGCAACCCTAGAAAGGTAATAAAAGGCAAGGTTATCGTATGTTACCAGTGATATAAAGGGTAATGAAAATATACAAATAGTACTAAAATAGTATTAATCGAGACGGGTTTTATACCTGAGATCGAAGATCGAGGGTAGATTAGAGATTGTAATAAACAACGCGCCCGAGTTTCATACGACGTTTTTCAACACACTTGCGAGGAACGAATACGAAAATTTCGATACGCAAATATTTTCTTGATCTTTTTGATAGCAATAATAATCTGATTAAGAAGGTTTATAATTAAATCTTCTAAAGTTCTACTTCAGTAGGTAAAAAACTCTTTGGTTTGTTTTTATATGAAAAACGAACGAAACAAACTACAATCTCCTTGGTGAGAAATGTGGAAATATATTTTTTTCTATTTAAAACACTAGTGCGGTAAAGAAAAAAAAAAGGACGAGCGCGTAATAGACTATATTATGACACTAAAATCCGTGCATTTAAAGGCCCGTTTCGAGCGAGTGTGTTGAAATAGTAGATTATGATACAAGTGAGCTAAGTTGCTCATTATACACGAGGCTGTGTGTTGCAGCCAGAGCCATAGGCGAGGCCGTAAATCAGCCAAGTGTATAATGAGCAAGTTGCGCAAGAGTTTCATAGGCAATTTTTCAACACCCTTGCGAGGAAAAAAATATATATTGCACAAATGCGATACAAACAACATACGAAAATTATGGAAAATAGTATGCAAGTTTTTTTTTTTTTGCGCGCGGCTAATGTTTGTTGGTTGATTACATATAAACCTTTTTGATGTTACAAATCTGTATTACCCGGTTAAATTGAAAATGCTCTGTTTACTCGCATATAATTTGCAGTTAGGTACTAACTTAACTTTGTAGGGATAAATTACCCGAATAATTGAAAATGCTCTGTTTACTCGCATATAATTTGCAGTTAGGTACGTTAGTACTTAACTGCAAATTAGGTAGGTTAACTTTGTAGGGATAATTCTATTACGCACTAGTGTATAATATTATTATGCACGAGGGTGTTATAGTTCGGTTTATGGCCCTAACAACGATATAATAAAGCTCACTTTACGAGCAAGGGTGTTGAAAAGGCATATTTACTACCTAGTAACTTCATAAGGCGACCTTTCATGGTACCTTAGATTACAACCAGACTTAAAAGTAGAGTTCACGAAGCGCTTACCGTACAAACGTAGTTTCGTCATATTTTAAATACTTAGTATTCAAACTCGGTGAAACTTTGCATGTATATCCTTGAGCCTAATATCAATGCTTCTGGTTTGCCAAATTTTCGTAAAATTAAGTATTTTAAAAAATTACTCGAAAAATATTTTTGTATGGGAATCGTTATTTTAACATTTAGTGATATCATAAATCGAAAAATGGCAAATTAGAAGCACAGATACTAGGCTCTGCAATATGCACACGAAATTTCACTGAGTTTGAACACTTGCTATTTAAAATATGACGAAACTACGTTTGTATGGAAAGCACTCCGTGAACCTCTTAACCACAGATTCTACTGAAATAATTGCAATACGTAACTTTGAAAGTCACTTGACTCGTTTGTTTATGGGCGGTCAATGACTTAGATATTTTTAATTATTTACACCATCTCTGGGCCTTCATTTTCAGCACTCTGGGAGCTCGTGAACCAGCATACGAGCGGCACCAACGCACACATTGATGGACGAAATCTCTCTTATATATCCCTTGTTAGTTAGTTTTTTTAATTGTTAGTGCAAATTGCAGTCATGAATGGAAACTTGTCTTCTAGTATATATGTATTCCAATTTGAAAGCTTTTTGCTTGCCGTTGTCACTGTCCAAGTCATTTGCGTATTTATAATCTCAATAGTTTACTAGTCAATGGAAACTTGTATTGTAGTATAGTATAGTGTTGGGGTGATAAGATCTCTTTCAGTTTGCGTTAACTTTGCAAAGGAAACAAACGTGTGCTCGGTACAGTATTTATTGCAAGACTAACTGCTGTTATCTTCAGTACAAATAATACATGCGATTGATGCAAGGTTTCGTGGTTAATATAAGAATGATGGTTGTATATACAGAGATATAATAGGTATGTTCGTAGGTATGACATAAACAAAATATATTGACTTAACAATAGTATATACATTTATACTATACAGTGTGTCCCAGAACTCAACGTCAAGCGGGCATGGGGGTGTGAGGGGGGATCACATAAGTCTCGGATAAAATTAAATAAATAATCCCTATTGGGTATTTAAATTTTAACTGTCAATTTATAAAAAATAAGCAAATCAATACCTTTAACCACATTTGTTGGTACTGTGACCACAAATTTCACAATTTTACGGTACAGTTTATATATATTCCATTCGCGTTTTTATAATCTCAATAGTTTAATAGCTAACTTAGTCAAATAATCTTACTGTTTTTACTGACAATGACTCTTTACATCTCTATCCTATACTATGCAATATGTTTGTTACAAAACTAGCTTTATTACTTACCTTATGTGCCAATACGCAACCAATCCCGTTCGCAGCCCAGATATTCTTTGGGTCAACCCTGAGTACACGTCTGTACATATCGAGGGCACGTTCCTGATGACGCTTCTCGCGATCCTTCTCACGACACGGTTGGTGAAGAGTTTGCAGCCATACATTACCTAGAAATTGAGAACATTCAAGATTTTTATTGTTCATTTGACGTAGGTACAGATTATAGTGTTGATTTTAAAACTTCTCTAAATTTTCGTTCTTATTTTGATAACACTTTAATCCAAATTCGTATATCGCTTGGGAAGACAGAATAAACATGACATTTGTGTTCGATTCTGGTGCTTTCTAAACTGATGTAAAATTACCTCAATTAAATAGAACACTCCTGTTTGGTTATAATTATCATTTTTAATTTTACACGAATGTGGATTTTAGTATGAACAAAATAATAACTACCAAAGCCTAGAGAATTTTTAATTTAGATAATCCTTTTAGAATAACACCATGGGCTTAAAATCTAGAGAATGTTCTACATCCTACGATTGGATAATCGTAAATGGAGTCTAAGAGAAAACAAACGCCAAAGAAGGAGGATGCCGCTCATCACATCGACGTAACAAGGGCGTTGCTGAGCATTAGGCGTACAACATGGTCCTTTATCATTTTAATGCTCTTATTATACGAAATGGGAGTGGTGTACGACAACAAAGAAAGCATTCACAAGAACGATTGGCGACAGACAAGCGCCGCGTGATAAAACTGAATCCAATACTTTGTATATTATGATTTAGTGCTTTCCTGTTAGTGTTGAAGATAAAACATACGACGCCGACACCACTGCTGGTGCAGCAATATTTAAAAAAAAAATACGGGACCCTACTCTTGCTAAGCACGTTGCCAAGCAAAGACCATCTGTTAGAAGGTCAATTACAAATTTTAATATTGAAATATTCAACTATGTACTGACACGTTCTGCAAAAAAAATATCCAATTCTAGAAGAACGGGCAAGGAACTCGGAGCCGTTCTTTCTAAACGTCTTTTAACACTGTGTTACACATTATATTATAAAAATATTAAATATTTGTTTAAATTTCGTAGGTGACAGGCGATAGCTTGGCGAGGCGGAATTGTCCAAGCATTTTGTCATTTAAGTATTCACAAACTGTGTAGTAGGATTTGTTTTTACGTGTAAATTTCACCAGTAAAGATCATGAAACGCAGAAGAACTAATCTTTCAAACAAAAGAATTCTGTAGTACGTAGAAGTAGATGGATGCCGTAATATCAAGTCTTCTTTCTGGTTCTCATACTTCTTCTGTGCCAGGGTCAAATACAGGTTGCCAAATAAAGAAGAATAGAGAAATCTAAAAATAATATTTCAAAAAAAAGAACACAAACAGCTACTTGCTGAGCGCTATAAGATTAAGATGTTCCAATACCCTTTCAATCTTCTTCTGTCCCGGACCCCACTCTTGCTAGGCTAAATATAGGCAAGTAAAGACAATTTGTGACTCACTGAAAATAATCTTTCGAAAACAGCATTTAAATAGCCACTTACCGAGTGCAATTAAAGAGTAAGCATCACCAGAAGTGGATGGATGTTGCAATATCTTTTCAAACTTCTTTTGTCCTGGACCCCACTCTTGCTGGGCCAAATGCAGGTTGCCTAGTAAAGACCACGTGTCTGGGTGCTCCGTGTTGACCTGTAGGGCTTCCTTGAACCAATCGGACGCTTCGTAAATCTGCCCTTTGTCTCGAGCCATACAGCCCAACCTGAAAATGTAGTGATACAAATCATGGTTTTTATGCTGTTAGGTAAGCCTTTGACCACAATCTCACCGGGCTAGGCGGGCATTCGCAAAATGCCCTTCCACCATGCGGTAAAGCTCAAGCCCGTGGCAGGACTCGAACCATGGAACTGTTGCGCGGCAGTGCATAGCCAATGCCACTGAGCTATCATCACTGCTTCGCGCTTTTCCCGTTTCCAGGAGACCCTATTCTAAGCTAACGCTATATCTTCCTCTGTTCTACCTTTGAAGGGCTGCATAGTTTAAATAAATCACAGATAAGTGTTATTTAGTTAGCTTTGCTTCTTTGCCATATTTTTATGCTAATGACATGATGATATTTATCCCGAAATTATTAAATATATTTATTATTATAGTAACTGATGTTACAGTTTCGGTATATATTTTTTCTTGCCTTTCTTATCACTTTTCTTGTAAGGGGAGTTTTTTTCAAAATATTTAGATAATTTTTAGAAGACTTATACACCAAATTACATAATGAACTACATATACAAGGTTTTATAATTTCGGTAGTGATGCTATCATTACCGGCTGAATTACAAATGATAAGACTTTTTAATATAAGCAAAACCTCCATAAGATCTATTGAGCCAAGGTTTATTATATATATGTGGCAATTGAATCGTATCATGTTATTGTGACGGATCAAGCCCGAGGCCCACCTCATGTTAAGCGGACTAACCTCTGCCTATAACAGATGCATTTCGTCACAAGTCACGAATTGCACTGCGCCTGTCACCTTGAGACATAGTTGTTAAGTCTCATGTGCCTGTAATTTCACTGGCTCTCTAGGACTGCACACGGAACACGCCGTTACGTGCTTGGCGACAGATTTTCAAAACGTACCTATCTAGTTGCGTTTGATAGAGTTGGTGATGTGCGCGCTGTCAATTCGAAGAATCGTTTCGTGACATTATTCCCTTAGTGAGCGGTGCGTGCGATCGATACCAAAACATCGCACATTCTACGATAAGTACCTGCCTAGCTGTACGCCACAATCAACCTTGTTACTCGTGCCTTCATACTAATTGTGTTGTGAAATAAACATCTGTATCTGTTTTCTTCATTCACCACTACCTACCGGCGACGACTACAGTACAAGATTAACGGCGAGTGCTAATGATGATAGTGAGCAGACTCTACGCTGCTAGTGTCTGAACCCCTTTAGCCAGATTCATAGAAAACATTTATTAGCAAAAGTTTTCTTGGCTCCACCAGGGCTTTGACAGGTCACCCAAAGGAAGCCCGCTTGGAACTGTGGCAGAACACGTGCCCTCCCCCACCCAACTACATTGAGCCGGCTGAAGAACTCCCCCAGGGCAAAGATCTGGCGTGGCCCACTTGGAAGTCGCTAAACCGACTTCGGACTCAGGTGGGGCGCTGCCGGTTTAATATGGCCAAATGGGGTTACTCTGACGTAGGAACCCAATGCAGTTGTGGCGCTACGCAGGACATGCGTCACTTGCTGTCCTGCCCTCATTGTCCCAATGCTTGCACTTTGGGTGACCTGTACGAGGCATCTACCCTTGGGGTGGCTACAGCCCAGTACTGGCAGTCATCCATCTAAATGTGATTCGTCGACACGAAGAAGAAGAAGATAGAAAACATTCATAAAAATTGTATATAATTTGTATGTATTACCTGTCTTTATCATTTACTCTAGTGTAGGGACAAGGAAACGCTTACACGACAGTTTCACATAGCACCTCGCCATTCCAGTCGTCTCTAGACATTCCTACGTAGCGCACGCGACTGTGAGGCTAAAAGGTAGGGTATACTCACGCGCATAGTGTTAACCTGTTACCTGTGCACTGCAATGTACTAAGTGAATAAAGACAGTTGATACATTTCAGTGTTTGCTTTGAATTCCCACAGTAGAGGCGAATACGCAAAAGCGGGCACAGACGGTCAGGGTACCTAGCTAAATACTTCCCTGGCAACAGAACCTGCGACATTTACTAGAAACTAATAAAAGAGAGCACCATTTTAGTTCTTAGACTTTTACAAGACACTTTTTTAAACTTTCACGGTCATTATGTCACTCATACTTTTAATTATGGGGTAAACTCCGTGATGATTGATATTTCATATCTCCCGATATTACAACGTTGCGCAATATTTACTGGACGACTGCGCTTGTAACAGTATCGAATTGTCGCGACATCATAATATTTCATCACGTACTTTATATCGTTTACCGTCTATGATTATGGGAAAAAATCCTCACTTCAGGTTTATTTGGCTCGTCATTAAAGCAATTATTAAATATCTAAATATATTAATAATATTTTTTAAGTAAGTAGCACATTTACAAGTTTTAAAGCACAAAAAGTTTATCTCAGATTTGAAGCAGTGATGGCTCAGTGGCATTGGCTATGGACTGCCGCGCAGCAGGTCCATGGTTCGAATACCGCCCAGAGCTTGAGCTTCACCGCATGGTGGAAGGGCATTTTGCGAATGCCCGCCTGGCTAGCGACCGCCCTCAAGTAGAAAATCTGTCGCCAAGCACCTAACGGTGTGTTCCCGCAGCAGTCCTTGAGAGCCAGTGAAATAACAGGCAAAATGAGACTTAACAACTGTCTCAAGGTGATGGGCGCAGTGCAGTTCGTCACTTGTGATGAAATGCATCTGTTATAGGCAGAGGATACCGCTTAACATCAGGTGGGCCACGCGCTTGTTACATCACAATAACATAAAAAAATATATATATGGCAATCGAATCCGAGACGGTACAATCTCAGTGACTAAGGAGTTAAGGATGGAATATTTAAGAAAAAAGCAAGAAATTACTAATAATCAATCTTACCTCAAATAACAGTCGATATAGTTCGGATGTTCCTTTAATATGTCCTTGTATAGTTTTTCCGCTTTGTTGTACATGCAGAGCGCTTCGTTCAGTCTCGCTAAATTGTACATAGTGGTGACGGCTATTGAGTTGTAGTATTGAGCGTCTAGCGTTTCTGCGTCAGCTTTTTCTCTGTGGAGAGGATTATGACCTTAAAACATCTTCATAAAACCAACTTACTTAACTTAGCCGTTCTTAACTGATCAGATAAGTTAAGCAACGTCCGCCCCGGCCATGACTTGGATGGTTGACCGCTAGTGACATTACTAGGTACTCTTCCGTGTTTTGGAGGGCACGTTAAGCCGTCGGTTCCGGTTGTTGTCTTAGAACGGCAGTCGTTATAGCATGGTGGTAGGGCATTTTGCGAATGCCCGCCTGGCTAGCTACCACCCTCAAAAAGAAAATCTGTCATTAAGCACCTAACGGTGTTACAAAATCACAAATATACGATAGGAAAAATTTAAGTCATGTGCGGGATTCGAACCCGCGTCCACCCACCCCTTGAGCCGGGGTATGGTCTAACCAATTGAGCTAACATGACATGACGTCATAACTCAAATCTTTCTTGTCGTTTTTTAACCTTCGTATTGGGATGGAGCGACATCTATAGTACCACTTGCGTTGTACTACATCCGCATAGCAGGCGTTATTGCAAACCTAACAATATTAAAACCTAACGGTGTGTTAGCCTGAACAACATCTTCGACCACATCGTCACTGTAATATACTGATGGTAATCAGGTGACATAGTGGTCAAAGACTAGCCATTCAGGTATAAAAAAACATAATTTTGAAAACCCTGCAGTGTTTAGGTTTGAAGAGCACTGCATCAATTGGAATTACTGGGCGATAATAGAACTAACGTGTCGGGTGACACGCTCGTCGAGTGCAGTGTCACGCATAATATTTTTGTGTAATCCTCTGGACAATATATGCTGGCGTGACACTTATCATTAGACGTGACGTATGACTCGTCATTTCATACAATAAAAAACAATTCAGCTTTATGTGGTTGTTTCAGTTGAAATAATTAAGTCTCATATCCTCGAAAGAGTAGTGGCATGCTGCTCAAAGGTTTGTTTCCCATCGACGGCATTTACGACTGAAGGGTGCGAGATTGGCATCCCATGGAAGATAACAGTAGTAATAATAGTTGAAAATCAAATAGAATAAAAATGATAAAATTAACATAGTAATAACTACTCCATTCCTTTTTTTCGCCCACGCTTCCTAATCTCTGTTTTTTTTCCCATATAAAATAAAGTTTCTTACCTTTCTAACGCCTCTTCAAGATAGCTCTTAGCCTCGTTCAGATTCCCAAGTCTGTAATGTAAAGCTGCCACATTGTTCAGTATCTCGGCCGGTATGTCAGCATCTACCTTTTCTTTGAGGATCTTCATTGCAGTGGTGTATGCGTTTAGTGAACCCTGAAAATTTAGAGAATGCAAACTATAGAACTGTTCCAGTTGAATAAAACTCGTTATTTTTGCGCACATTTTACTTTCCACACGAAATGGGAACAAGTTTGAATACAGTTACAAACTATCATAATGTAAAAAGAGGTATTTTCAACCTTGTTCCACACAACAACAGCAGAATTGCAATGAAATCGCCACGAATGACCTTCCCACGTTGACACAATATCAAACAGGAACCGTTTCACTTTTTGACGTCTTTTTTATATAGCTTAAAGGCTAGCCTTTGACCTGATGGTAAGTGATGATGAAGGTCGCAGATTTTGTTCAGGCTAACCTAGAATTACTGGCTCTCAAGGAACGCTGCCCGCAAGCATTGTTAGGTGCTTGGCGACAGATTTTCTACTTGAGGGTGGTAGCTAGCCAGGCGGGCATTCGCAAAATGCCCTACGACCATGCTATACGACTGCCATCCTAAGACAACAACCGGGACCGACGGCTTAACGTGCCCTCCGAAGCACGGAAAAACGTCTATCGCGAAAATAATGTTATTTTGTTAAGAGGATTGGGAAGAGAAGCTCCTACAGAAAAATAGTTATTTTAACAAAGTGATTCTGTCTCGCCGCTAAACGCTCGAACTGAATAGTGCGATAAGGACAATTGCAGCTTCTTCAAGTTTTACTTAGAATTTGCGCATAATTTGCGTTCTGGGAGAAAGCTTTTCTCCTATAGTAAACATTAATCAAATCTAAAAAAAATCTTATTTTATAACTGACACAATAAACTAGGTTTATAGCTTTTCCTTTTTCTTTATTTATCATTATATTTATAGGTTATCGATACGAGTTTTGAGAAATTATCGGTATTTAAATACCCATCAATTCAAATTCCTTTATTATAATGATAAAAATCAAAACCTATAAACCTGGATATTGATAACATCTATAACATTTCCTAAAATCATCAAAATCGGTGATTAGGGGGGTAGAAACGTTTTCTCTTTTTGTATGAATATTCGATACTTCCCTCCTGTCTTAATATACTACAATCATTTATAACATTATGAGCAAAAGTAACGGCGAATTGAAAACGACCTATGTAATAATCAGGAGTTGTGTTTGCTCGCCGCTTACCAGTGCAGTATGCCTAATCACGTTATGTCTAAAACCAAACGGGAGGTAAGCATAGTTAGATTTATGTCCATTGAACTTTAGATCAAGAGCAAATAGAACTAGTGAGACTTCATCCATTGATATGTAGCCAAGAGCGAGATAGATCCAATGAGACTTAGATCTACTGAGTACAAGTTCATGAGTGAGATACGACTTAACTGTTTACAAGCTGCATACCGCGGTATAAACCCCCGAATCAATAACCGGATATCAATAATCAATAACCGGATAGTAGATACCTGTAATAATCAATATCTCATACTTAGCCAGGAAGGCTTACTTACTGGATTCTGCAATAATACTACTAAGTAGTAGTACTATTAAAGTCGAATATAATAAAGAGACATAATCGAAAAGCAAAACTCTTTTTTGAGATTTTTTGTTCCTTTTTTTGAGAGTGAATTCTGGGTTCAGCCTGTTAACACCTTCGACCACATCATCACTTACCATTAGGTGAGATTGTGGTCAAAGGCTTACCATATCTTTTTTAATCAGTTATAAAAATAATCTCACATCAATAAACAACAATTATATAATCAATTCTTAAAAACAAATAGAAAACTGTATATACATACACAAACACACACCCTCTCACACACAACACACTCCCACACACACAACATTAAACTATTATAAACAAAACAGATTGGGAATTTAGTGAATTATGTTAACACATAATGTAACTTGTATGTAGATATATGTACTACAGGCATATTATGCTTACTCATTATGTAACATTTATGTTTGAAATAAAATAAAAATGGCTTACTAAATTAACTAAATGGTATTTTCTTAAAAATAAATGGAGCATAAACCAGACCACTGCTAAATGTACCGTATACCACGTAGAAAATTACTACGTTAGCCTTGCTTATATCATAATACATGGAAAATACACAAAATGAACCAATCAAAGTAGAAACGGATCTGGGTGTAAAGATTACAGAAGATCTGAAATGGGAACGCATCTGTCATAGGCAGAGGTTATCGCTTAACATCAGGTGGGACTCATACTTGTTCCGTCACAATCTCATAAATAAAAATAAATCTTAATATGGAACGGTTGGATACAGACATTTACCAATTGCTAACCTGTTAATAAATTATAATATAAGTCTCACCTGCAAATCATTCTGCTCTAAAATTTGCGCTAATTCAATCCAAGCTTCTACGTCATCCGGGAACTGTTCAGTGACCTTCTTTAAGTGTTGACGCGCGATGTCTCTTTTGGACTGGGATGATGAGTTCGCGTACAGGGATCCCAATATCTTCATTGTTTCATAGTTGCCTGGTTGAGCTTTCAGAACTTTTTCAAAGCACTGTGCTGCCTGTTTGGAAGAAAAAAAGTCGTACCTGAATAAGACGAATTTCTTAATATTGCACGGGTGCAGGATCCTTCGCGTTGTAAGAGAAAAAGCTAATGGGTGGAGATGAAGTTAAGTTTTGTCCCCTTGGAACTTCTTCCTCCACTGCCTAACCAAAGATAAGATCCAACTAATGCCGTTTTGGGTACTTTTTCTAAGATGGACGCTACCATAGTTCTTGACAGGCCAAGGTCTATTAGTACGTAATAAAGAGTTTTGCTGGTATACCTTTCGCTTCAACAAAAAGCATTTAAATAAACTACACAAGCATTTTTGGTTAATTCATTTGCCTTTTTTTTATCGCTGATAAGCTAGCTTTTGACCACTGTCTCACCTGATGGTAAGTGATGATGTGGCCAAAGATGATGTTCAGGCTAGCCAAAAATCACTAGCTCTCAAGGACTGCTGCCGGAACACACTGTTAAGTGCTTGGCGACAGATTTTCTACTTGAGGGTGGTAGCTAGCCAGGCGGACCACTATGCTGATACGACTGCCATCGTAAGACAACAATCGGGATCGACGGCTTAACGTGCCCTCCGAAGACGCAAGCACGGAAGCGCTCAGTAGTAATGTCACTAGGTCACCCATCCAACTCCTGACCGTGGCCGACGTTGCTTAACTTAGATTAATTAAGAACGGCTAAGCAAACTTCAAAACAAGCGCTTCAAAACTATCTGTTTCAAAACTGTCAAATTACGAGAGTTATGAGACTAAAACCTTCATAATTGATAGGCTTGGTAAAATAAGTTCAGAGATAAGATCTAAACTTATATTATCAAGCCAATTGAACGATGAAGGTTTTACTCTCTTATGTTTACTTACATTTTCTGCATCGCCTCTGTAAATATACATCTGTCCGAGACCATAATGAGGCAGTACAAAGTTAGGAGGAGCAAACTGTGTTGACTGGTAGTAGTATTGAAACGCTTGATCGCAGTCCCCTTGAGCATGGAACGCTCTTGCGAGATGATGACAGCTCTCAGCTCGCATCGCTTCGTTTTCTGTGTTGTGGAATGCATGAAGGGCTAGATGTTGCACTTTGCCATAATCCTGGAAGAATTAATGAGTAATAAAAGGGTTGAAACAAGAGGCCAGGAATATTAATTGACACGGCGCAAGAGCACTTTGAGCGTCAGTCACAGGGTCAACTGCGCCCTTTAGCGGGCTTGGACCCTGGGGTGGAAGCTGCACGACATGTGTTCTGGCGCGTCGTAAGAGAGAGATACCCAGGAGGGATCCGGGAACGGACAATCGTGGCATGTTCGCGGTTGTGTGCGAAGTCTCCACGTTCCCGCCGAGTGCCGGTAGAGGTGGAACACGTATTTAGTCTTTGGTCGGTAGGGACATGTCATTTGCTGCTGTGGAAATAGTTGTGCCGTGTCCATGTCGGACACCCGGCACATCCCGGCCACTTTCCCAGGGGTAGGCAGGAATGCTTTAAGACATTTTCACACGCCAAAAAATTACGGTAAGGAATACAACTTTATATTTCTAATATCACATTTACACATAGAGTACAAAAAATTCTCAATTCCTGTGAGAGTCACTTGATAGCTTGTGTTGAAGCCTAGAGAATATAGGGTTAATTTTTAATTTAAACTAACACACCGTTAGAGGAGCTTGGCGGCAGATTTTCTACTTGAGGGTAGTCGCTAGCCAGGCGGGCATTCGCAAAATGCCCTACCACCATGTTTTGTTATTCTAAAGAAAACGATTCTCTTTTTACCAATCAGTTACCTTTTTGAAGAAGAAATGATTCGCCAAGTGGTTAAGTACCATAGGATTCTTAGGGTCGATTGCATATGCCTTTGAAAGCATGATAACCGCCATCTTGTTTGACTCGTTCTCTTGCAGATTGAGCTTCAGGATGGAGAGACCTACTAGAGCACCAACACACTGAGGGTCGAGCTGAAGTGCCCTTTCAAATGCCATCCTGAAAAAGAGATTATTCAAAATATATAGGTCAAATGCAATACAGAATTGCATGGAGAAGAGTTCATACTGAAATGAAACATTTCAGTTATATAATGAAGCCACAGTGATGGCTCCGTGGCATTGGCTATGGACTGCCGCGCAGCAGGTCCATGGTTGGAATACCCCCGCAGGCTTGAGCTTCACCGCATGGTGGAAGGGCGTTCTGCGACTGCCTTTCTGGCAGGACCAGGAGGGGCCTGGGAGATACGCTCTGGAACATCTTGATGAATGACCTGCTCGCTCTGCCGCTGAGGAAGGGAATGGCTGAGATGGTCGCGTACGCGGACGATGTGACTGTGCTTGTTAGGGGGGAATCGCGGGCGGCGGTAGAGAGGGAGGCCGCGTCCGTCATGGGGCTGGTAGCGGAGTGGGCGAGTCGAAATAAACTTGATTTCGCTCCGACCAAGTCCCTTACCATGACGCTGAAGGGGAAACTTCAGCTATCCTGCAAACAAATGTGTACTGTTCGTGTAGCACGGCGGCACTGCCGGTGTTAGCAGGAGTATTGCCGACGGACCTCGAGGTAACCCGAGCTGGTCGACGCGCAGCGGAGTGTGAAGGGCTGGTGCGGGAGGAGCAGTTGAGTTAGCAAAAGCTGATCAATGAGGAAGTCATTGCCTTTTGGCAGGACAGGTGGGCTAGGGAGGACAAGGGGAGGGAACTCTTTGCGTTCTTCCCAGAGGTGGGGGAGCGCCTTAAGGCGCATTGGGTTGAGCCTGATTACCAGGTGTCGCAGTTGCTAACGGGGCATGGGTGTGACTTTCGAAAATGAAATTGCGTGTGGGAGGGATGTGTGATTGCGGGATGGCAGAGGAGGACAGGCACCACGTTCTGTGGGACTGTCCTCTGTATGAGGAGATGCGAGGCAGAATGGGACCAGTCTACTACAAGGACCTGGTGCAGGATGCGGGGAGCTTCCGGCGCTTGCGCAAATTCCCGTACTCATGACACGCCGCGCGCTCTGCGCGCGAATCCAGAGAACTGCCCGACGACGAAGGTCGTTTGTGCCGTCTTATGACAGCCTCAGAAGGGGGAGAGTGTACAGGATAGATAGTAGGTGGGATAATTTGTAGGACACTTTGGCGCAAGTCAAAGTGTCTGCTGTTTCGGTCTTCATAACCGTAAGGTTAGTAAGACCATGGGTTGGTTGGTGGGTGCCCTCCTGGCTAGCGACCACCCTAAGTAGAAAATCTGTCGCCAAGCACATAACGGTGTGTTCCGGCAGCTGTCCTTGATAACCAGTTATTCTAGGTTAAGCCCGTTAACACCTTCGATCACATCATCACTTACCAGCAGGTGAGATTGTGGTCAAAAGCTAGGCTTTTCTATTAGCAATAAAATAAAGTTTTTTTTAATTGTCTAATTTTAAATAATAATTGCACAATATTGAATAGAATCGTTAACAGATTAAAAAAAGTATAAACAGTTTAACTGTTTATACTTTTTTTAGGATAACGAAGGATTGTTTTTAATCAAGGACTTGCAAGGGAACTACGGTGAATAGCTATTATATTATACATTCATGTTTGCGAAGCTATGGTACAGAAGCGACGAGGGAAGTTGGCGCGCGAACTCGCTCTTTCTACAAGGCAATGCGCCTATTCACCCTATATACAAAAGTTTTCTCTTGCACAATGAAAAAAGCTTAATGTCTTTTGAGAGATATTTAGGACTTTTTTATATCAGAATTTTAACTTTTTAATAGGATACACATAAGAATTAATGAAATATATAATTAATGAAAAATACGATGTATGTAAATGGATTAACGTACATACATACATAAAATCACGCCTCTTTCCCGTAGGGGTAGGCAGAGACCACGGATTTCCACTTACTTCTCCTGACATATCTCTTTCGCTTCATCTATACTCATCAATCCTTTCATACATAAGCGTCGGTTTAGGGTACTTTTGACCTGGCCTTTTTTCAGAACGTCTTCAATCTGATTTCGGAACGTTCGCCTAGGTCTTCCCCTTCCAACACTTCCGTTTACTTGTCCCATGTATACCTGTTTAGTCATTCTCATTTCATTCATTCTCTCCACATGTCCAAACCATCTTAACATACCTTTCTCGATTTTTGTCACTACACCCTCATTCACACTACATCGTTCCCTTATCACACTATTCCTTATCATGTCACTCCGTTTCACTCCAATCATGATTCTTATTGCTCTCATCTCCACAGCATTTATTCTACTTTCATGCTTTTTCTGCCACACCCAACTTTCACTACCATACATCAGTGTCGGAACCAACACTCCCCCATGAACAGCCAGACGAGCCTTTTTAGACACCTTCTGACTGTTCATAAAAGCGTGCAATGCTCCGTTTACCATGTTTCCAGCGTTCACTCTCCTTTCTATATCACTTTCACACTCACCATCTTTTGTAAACATGGATCCCAAGTATACAAACTCTTTCACTTGTTCCACTTTTTCACCCCCAATCACAATATTGCAATCAGTCACTCTATCATCTCGTTCAAACACCATCACTTTCGTCTTACTTACATTTATTTTCATTCCCTTTCTTTCTAAAGCCTCTTGCATAACATTTACCATCTCCTGCAACTCTTTTACCGACGACGCAAGTATCACTTGGTCATCAGCGTAGAGAAGACATTTGATGAGTAACTCGTTCATTCTTAATCCACATTCACTGTCTTTCAGGTTTGTCAAACAATTATCCATGAATAAGTTGAACAGCTACGGTGACGCTACACATCCTTGTTTAACACCTTTTTCGATGTTAAACCAATCAGTGTATGTCCCATTTATTCTAACGCAAGCACTGGAATCCTTATAGAGGGATTTCAGCGCCTGGATCAGGTTACCATTCAGCCCATGCATAGACAACGCTGACCACAGTTCATGCCTACTCACCCTATCATAAGCCTTTTCTAAATCTACGAAAGCGCAATAGACCTTTTGGCTTTTCGCCAAGCATTTTTCGGCTATGCATCGTAAAGAAAAGACCTGATCCGTACATCCCATTCCCTTTCTAAACCCTGCTTGTGCATCCCACACTTTCTCATCTGTCTCTTTTATCACTTGTTCAATCAATACTTTCGCATATAGTTTACCGACAACGCTGAGGAGGCTGATTCCGCGATAATCCTTGCAGTCTTGTTGCGACCCTTTTCCTTTATAAAGCGGCACAATCACAGCCTTGCACCAGTCACCTGGTACACGGCCGCTCCTCCAACACATATTAAAAAGGCGGTGCAACAGACTAGCTACTATGCCTCGCCCAACTCTCAGCATCTCGACTGACACTCTATCATATCCTGCAGCCTTTCCTAATTTCATACCCTTTAACGCTTTCAAAATTTCATCCATACCTATTTCATTTTCATCATCATTCATATAGGTTTCCGGAACCTGGTCCAGTGTTCCCTCTCTTTCAAATAAACTTTCAAAATATTCTTTCCATCTTTTCAACACACATTCTTCTCCTTTTATCATGCTTCCATCATGACCCCTGATTTGATTAAGCTCTGAGTTTGTGTTTTTGCCTCGAGCTGTTCTTATGGATTTCCAGAAAAATTTAACATTTGACTGGAAATCATCAGAAAGCCTTTTGTCAAACATATCCTTTCGTTCATCTTTCTTTCTGCACACAACTTCTTTAACTATCTTTTTCAATCTCTTATAATCCTTTCTTGCTTCACGTACATCATCATGCGTTGCCATTTGTACTTTTTGGTTAGCTTTTGTTGCTAACCAATCCAGCTATGCTTTTTTCTTTTCATCCACAGCCTTATGCACTTCTTGATCCATCCACACGTTCCTTTGCATTTTTCCTTTTCGCCTTTTAGAAATTCCACACACATTGATGGCAACGTCTACCACTCCTTGCTTAAATTTCATCCACAATTCTTCAATTTCACTTATCTCTTCCAAACCATCAAGCCTTTCTTGCAGCTTAATAACATACTGATTTGCAACATCCTTCTCTTGCAAATTTTCAACTTTCACTCGTTCCAAACAATTCACACTTGTTGGTGCACGCACTCGGTGTCGCCATCGATTAAAAAGGCCATTTACACGTGTTACCACCAAGTAGTGGTCTGAATCGATACCGACTCCGCGGTACGCCCGAGTGTCTAATATTTTCGTCCTCAGCCTTTCATCCACAATCACAAAGTCAATCATACTTCTTGAATCACCTTCTTACCTTGTATACAAATGGATTTTTTTGTGGTCAAACATTGTGTTTGTCACGCAGAGATTCCATTCCAGACACAAATCTAGCAAACTTATTCCATTCTCAATCACTCGTTCATCCCCAAAAGCACCAAGAACCCTTTCATACCCATCTCGCTTTATTCCTACCCATCCATTAAAATCTCCTAACAATACAATCCTTTCATTATCTTTACATAGTTTTAAAATATCGTGCATACTGTACCAAAACTCCTCTCTTTCTTTTTGGGCTTTTGGGGACCCCCTCGAACCCATGTCCGTCGGTGCATAGACACCGACGACAAAAAATCGAGTAAGTCCAACTTTTAGCCTCACCCAGAGAAGTCTTGGGCTCACGCATTCATACTCGATCATACATTCATTCATTCGTGCAGAAAAGATCACACCAACGCCCTGACAGGCTCTGTTGGTCACAGGTACTCCCGACCACAGTGCTGTATAGGAACTATGTTTGGTGGTGTTACATCCTTTCCGTTTCGTCTCATTCACACACAAAACATCTATATGTCTCTTATGCATCATCTGGCATACTTCATCCACTTTACTATTCATTCCACCTCTTACATTCATCGTAGCAAAGCAGCCCTCCGTGGGCCGCTTTCCGCCCCCGCGAGGAACGAGACGTGATGGGTGGCGAACCTCATCGCCGCCATCTGGGATTTTGTTGTGAAAATAGAAATCCATGCGGTTCCCCCGAGCAGCAAGGGAAATAATAGGTCCATCCTGACAGAGCCCCGCATGCCAGGATAAGGCTAGCCGATTTCTGGGTTCGCCAGGTCCCAGGGCAATTTGGCACGCTTGAGACTAGGCACGCCCCTAGCCACGCATCCATAGGCACGGCAGACCCCGGATTGGCGGAAAGGGAAGGAAAAGGGGAAGGAAGTAGTTTGGGTAGGAAATAGGTATGTAGGATACTACTACCTTGGAAGGGTATTGGTAGAGGTAGTAGCAGCTAGGACGCCGGGGTCGCATACCCGCATACCATCACAATCACCGGACAGGCAACTGTAGATAGGTATGTCCCTGACGACTCTTTATCATTCAGAAAAAAATATACGAATCCTAGCCAACAACGAACAAACAGGCAGTTGTAAACTGTATTTTATTCAATTTAAAATATTGACTATGCCATGCATTTATATTCTGGAAATTTGCAAGTTTGTTTTTATATAAACCTCATGATGAAATTAAACTATACCTCGGAGATCGGCTACTGATTCATAAATGCTAATTGAAAAAACATCAATTTAATAACTAAAATAAAACAACATCTTGTCTCTAAAGCATATTACTCAGTAGACGAATATTTAGATAATAATAATAGTACTATGTATATATAAAATGATTTGGTAAATAATTATTTCATTAATCCTCCTCTCTTTTAATGTTGCTGTGGTGCAGGGTGCATTGGACTATGTACCTGTACGTTTACAGCATCTTGTAAATAAAAGAATAAAAAATAAAGAATAAGGAATAAAAATTATTAAAAGCAGTGTTCGTATCGTCACTGTTTTAAGCTTTATTAAGTGATACTGTAATACTTCAAATATATTTTTCTTAAGTATATTTAAGGATTTTCATCATGCTCATAAATTTCGATTTGAATCAACACATTTTTTTATGACTACCATGATGTTTGACCTGATTTCAATCAGGCAATCTCTACTTAAATAGCAGTGCGTTGCAGGAGGGGTGTGGTGACATGATATATATAAAAAAACTATTACTATGCAACTTCTAAAAGCGTAACTAGCACAACGCAACTGTTATGTGTCACCTCTTACTGCTTCACTAAGTTACCTCAGAATTTGATAAAATATTACCTTAGTATTAATAACATAAATACCTGGCCTTCTCTTGGTTGTTCAACTTCATGAAACAATGGCCCATTCCCAATCTGAGAGCAGCAGGGCTATCCGGGTTAGTTCTCAAAGCTTTTTTGTAGAATGCCAGTGCACCCCTGTAGTCTTTCCGATTGAACGCAATACAAGCTTTCCCAAGCAACGATGGAACATTGTTCGGTGACTGATTCAAGACAAAGTTAAACTGAGCATCAGCTTGCTCCATTTTATCTCCTTCCAAGAGACAAAAGTAGGCTCGGCCGAGGAGATGGTTCTGAAAACATATGTAAAAACATTATGCATAATGTTTAATCAACATAAACAAATTAAATTTTTTTATAAAAAGGATTCCAACTCCAAAATAATCCTTAGTCAATATCTTAGGTCATCATCGCTGCACAGCCGGAGACACTTCATTTTAAACCAATGAATTTGAACTATGTCAAGAAGTTATAGTTCCTTGTTATTTCAGTACATTTATTCTAAGTATGGTGTAACTAACTCATGTGGCGAATAAAGCCATATTTATTTAAAAAGAACATACCTGGTCATACATGATAATTTTATCTGCCATTGTATAGAGAAGTGTTGCTTTTGTAAATAGTTCTTTCTTCTTGTCTTTCGACTTTTCTTTATTTGCCTCTTGGACATAGTAAGCAGCGAGCATGTCAAATGCTCGCATTTGGTCTCTTTCAAAGTCTCGATAGTCAATGTTTGCATCTGCCCGAGATGCTTCCAATATTTTGAGGAAGTCATCAATCTTCTTTTGCTTGTAGTAGGCAAGCTGAAAGTTGAAATGATATGACAAATTTATTTATTAGGCCCTGTAAAATATTCCGATTAACTAGGCATATTTAATTTTGATACTTGATTAACTTGGTTCAACCACACCAAGCTTACTAGCCGCAGCCTATAATCGAGAAAAAAACAAACAGTAAACATAATATTAACACTAGAGTGCACATGTGGTGTATATTGTATCCCCATTGTTTCCATTTAAACGATAATTTTGCGAATTGCAGTATTTTAACTGGAGCGTAAACATATACATTACTAGATAATCTAGCTGTTTGGTAGCGCAGTGACAGCGAAAAGTTGTTTTGGAGTCATAAAAAACCGATGGTAAATTACCTAGGAAGGAGAGAAAGTATTGATACTTATATATATAAAAAAAGTCGATACATATATGCACTATGAAAATTTATATATGTCTCCTCCTATGATGTTCTGGGACAACTCCACTAAAAAGGAGATAAGCTTTGACTTCAAAAGAAGTGCATTATAGCAAACAGCTGTATCAGAATGAATGAGACCTGCCACCTACGAATAAATAAAGTAAAGAAGTATATGATACAGTGACCGCTTTGATTTCGGACTCATCAAGTTCACAAGTAACAAAACACGCACAATTTTCCAAATTCAATTGGATTGGTTAATTGATTTGGCGCTTAGAAATGATCGCATCTGATTGGTCGCATCAAGGTGATGTTGTCACCGCCGTCATTGCCTTAAGGCCAAACCGCTCTACTGCGGCACAGCGCGGCAGCGAAACGTCGCAGCTCGAGAAATATTAATTTGTATGGATTTATAAATGGCGTAAACCGCACTATAGTGATGTGGCACCGGAGAGATGCGGTGCAGTAAATTATCCAGTCATTTCACGTTCCACCCTCGTTTCAACAGTTCATAAGACATTATTTTACATTCTAAAATCTGCGTGAAATCGATCATTATCTCTGAAGAGTCATGGAAAAGAGTTTTTTTCAAACGAGAATTTGTTATATCTTTCACCCAAATATAACATTTATTAATTTTTCAGCTGTACCTGTCTGCCTCTTTGCAAGACACCTCGATTATTTTACTTCGACGACTTCATCCATTTCGATTTTTTTATCTAAATCTAGATCTAAGCCCTACTTCTAAGATATTTTAATGTCATTGGAAGCACAAATACTAAATTGGAATTGAGGACCTTTATCAAAGAATTTTTATGACATTTACATGTTTGACACAAAAAATATGAATATGAAAAAAAAATTGGGAGTTGTTTTCATATAAAATATTCTCAGACTAATAATGTTCCGATGTTATTTTTGACTTAATGTAAAATTCATGTTACATAAAACTATCCAGGGTAGTCATGGTAGTATGGGTTTCCAAAATGCTGTTGTTTACTCGTTTATACAAGTTATTCCCGATTTTTTTATATCCATATGGCTTCTTTACTCCGCATTATTTTACTACACATTATGGTATTTTTCAGAATTAAACAACGCAGAAGAACATTGATAAGTTCAGTTGAAAATTCCCGCGGTACAACCGCCTGACTCGAGCCCACGCGGCGAACTGACAGCGCAACGCGGTACACTTTTTAAGCCACGCCCGCTGCGGTATAGTTTGCGTTCTGTTGTTTTTGAGCTTGAAATACGTTTCTTTTCATATCTATTCGTAGCCTGCCACTCATATTTTATACAATATAATTTTATATCGACATTTGTGCGCATTGTACATTTGTAAATGTTGTCTCCGTGTGAAACGGAACTACATATTGTCAGTAATATTTTTAAATTTCTTTAACACACAATTATAATACAAAGATGAAGGACAATCTTCTTGCCCAAAAATCAAAAACTGCATTTTCAGAATACTGCATTACCTATTGAACTTTTTAATCATCTACCAGACAACATTATTTGTAAATATCGGTCAAGCGCGTGTCGGGCCACGCGCAATGTAGGGTTCCGTAATAGCCCGTTATCATAATATAGAAGGATTCTGTTGTTCTTTGTTATCTCTTCCACTTTCTTCCTGCTAGAGCTAAAAAATAAGAGTACGATGGCTGCCAAAATATTTATTGAATTCTGTAGGTATTCGAATGAAAACGTAACGATAGCGCGTTTAGAATTTGTTGGTATATTGCCATCTAGCGGCAGCTTTGTGAAACATATAATTTATATATAAGCTTCGAAAAGGCGGGCAGAATTGAGTTGGGCGATATTTTGCTACATCTTGCTTTAATCCTTCTTTATTTACGTAAAATTACCCGCATATATATGTATATTTATATGCGGACAATTTTCCAAACACGATGATGAACACCTTCTTGAAGGCATAGGTTGAAAATATGGTGAACAGGAAAACAAATGGTGTCAGCGGTGTATTTTAGGACTAATGTTAAAACATTATTAACCCCAGCGCCCTTTATTGGATCCAGCCTAGTTTCTATTTGAAACTATCTATAGTAAAACGAACATCACTGATAATTAAATCTGACGTGTTGTTATCAGGAAAACAAATGGTGTCAGCGATGTATTTTAGGACTAATGGTGAAACATTATTAACTCCAGCGCACTTAGTTGGCTCGAGACTACGTAGTTTCGATTTGAAACTATCTATAGTAAAACAAACATGACTGGTTATTAAATATGACGTGTGGTTATCTGCAGATATATAAAATTTATTATCTGCATTATATGTGTCGGTAACAGTTGAGGGCTTAAATACTGATTGGAAGCAATTCGAGTAAACATTACTAACATCTACTAGGTCACTTGCTGTTTTTTCTTCATAAATAATGCAACCCGGGACATCACTTTTTCTCTGTCTAGATTTCTGAGATACATCAAAAAAAAAAAAATTTTTTAATTTTATTTTACCACTTTTTCAGTGTGATTAATATAAATACTTCTACCAAATTAAAAATTTTTTGTGCTAACGGTCTCTTAGCAAAACCTCGGACAGACAGACGAAACTATAAGGATTCCTTGTCTGGACTACAGAACCCTAAAAACTATGAATGTATATAAAAAAAACTTTTGACCATGCAATGTGTTTTATAAAATGGAATACTATGTAATTGTGTATCAATGGTAAAAAACAAACAATGAAAATATTATTTGAAGCTGCCTCAGAACTCTCAGAGACTATCAAACATAATTAATGTTACATGCCTACTGGGTATGTTGCAGAGGACAAATATTTTTTTACCATGTATTGTTTTATGTCTTTTAAATAACTAGGCAACCATGACGAATTTACTTAGCATTCCATGGATTCTCCGTGCGGGTGCCAGGTCCATAGCGTTGCAGAGGAAGAGGCTCAAGTCAAGGTGCCTGGGACTTGCAACCCAGTGAGTAAGGTTAAGGGGCCCCTTTATGATGCATCAATGCTTTCACCGCCAGAGCCTCCTCCCCTGCCCAACCAAATTTGGTAAGATCCTACTAATGCCGCCTTGGATACACATTCTAGGATGGAAGTTACGGTTGTTCTTGACAGGCCAAGGTCTTTTAGTAGGTTGTATAGGGATTTTGCTGGTATACCCCTTGCTCCGACTTCTACAGCATATAAATTAACCACATAACTGTTTTTGATTAATTCATTTGTTAGGTCATAATATTTGTTAGTTTTTATTGTGTGGTCTTTAGGTATGTTTGTTTCCCACGGCACAGTAAGTTCTATAAGTACCTACTATGCGTTTTAGATTCTTTGAGTATAGAAATATATCTGGTCTGGATGACGAAACGCTAACATCCTCAGGGATTTTGTAATGTTTTTCATATGTGTCCATCAAAAGAGTCCAATCAAGATGCCTTCCCTCTAGCTCTGTAAAGATCTAGTTTTTGTATGAGCTTCTTATGATTCATAAAATCAAATGCCTTGGGCATATAGGAAAAGTCCTATTATTGATATGCCTCTTCAAATTTTCTGTTATATATTTAATAAGATGAACACAATAAATTTAATAATGTGGTACTTATCGCAATATCAAGATAGGAACCTTGCTGAGCTTGATCAACAATAGCAACTATACTATAATATCAATAAGTTGATACTATTACTTTTGTGACCTATTACTAATAGAGTTATGAGAAGAAATTGTGATGAAATTGTAACAAACTAGCTTTCTACTAAATTTGATACACACAATAAAATATTGTATTTTGTGGTGTTAATTATGCACCTTATTTGCATATTTTGTAACCGTCTGGTGGCCTTATTAAAATTCTATCTTAACACCTTTCAGATGACCCTCCCAAACCAAAGTAATTTAGTAAGATGGGGGAGTAAGTTTCCGAAAAGTCTTGTAGTATTTGTCAGGAGGCCATAGGTACAGCCAGGCACATATTGGTAGGATGCAAGGTGCTTCTTGATAGGGGTCATGATTCCCGTCGTCATGATAGAGTACTCGAAATCATACGAGAAGGGGCGAGTCTCTCGGTAGCTAGAGCAAAAAAACGAACAAACAACACATTGCTTTTGTAAAAGAAGGGTCATCTACAAAATCGAAATCCAAGCCTTACCCCATCTTAGGCACATCTCCCAATTGGACTCTTTTGATGGACACATATGAAAAACACTACAAAATTCCTGAAGATGTTGGTGTTTCGTCATCCAGACCAGACATATTTCTTTACTCAAAAAATCTAAAAAGCATAGTATAAGTAAAATCCATTTTAGATTTTTTGAATGAACTTACTGTGCCGTGGGAAACAAACATACCTAAAGACCACACAATAAAAACTTTTTTTTTTTTTTTTATTATCTACAATCAATGATTTCACTTTTAGTAGATTTGTTAAAAGCTTTTGTTAGTTATTGAAGAACAAGCCTCCACTGAGAACACCTGCTCAATTTGCACTGTTACCCTTTTCAAGGATTAAAATGTGTTTCCTTTTCAGACTTGGTGTGTAGCTTGATGTCAACAGTTGAGTTGCCAAGGTGTTCGGGTGTTTTCCAGCTTTCATTTGTATTTCTTTGAAGTTTGGTCCATCTCCTCAAAGACAATGTTCACTTTCAGGATGCTATATAATTCACTGTTTCTAATGAACCAAGGACCGTTGGAGATTGTTTTCAACTGGCAGTTTTGAAAGCGCTGTATTATATTTATGTTTGTTGTACATGCTGAGCCCCACAGCTCAATGCCATATGTCCATATGGGCTTTAGCACAGTCTTATAGATAAGCAGCTTGTTATCCACTGAGAGTGTTGAGTTTCGGTCCAGTAGCCAGTACAACCCTTTGTATCTTAACTTTAAGTGCTCCCTTTTTGTTTGGAGGTGCTTGTTCCAGGTAAGGCGGCGATCCATATACAAGCCTAGGTATTTTACTGAGCCACTATGTGGTAGAGTCTGATTCCCTAATCGAGCTGGTGGACAATTTTCTTTTTTTAGAGTGAAAGTGATATGTACCGATTTTGAGGCACTTGCTTTAATTCTCCATTCTTTGAGCCACTTCTCAATTTTATCAAGGCACTCTTGTTAACATTCTGTAGCTTTACTTCTGTCCCTGCTTGTAGCTAGAATGGCAGTGTCATTTGCATAGGTGGCAACTGTTACATCTGGAGTCATTGGAAGATCCACTGTAAAAATTGTGTACAGAACAGGACTGAGAACAGATCCTTGGGGAACTCCAGCAGTGATTGGATACAGCTTAGATGTTTCCTCATAATCTTTGATTTGGAAGAGTCGGTCCGTAAAATATGACTCAAGAAGGCTGTAGAATGTGTATGGAAGAAACTTCTTAATTTTATAGAGCAAGTCTTTGTGCCATACCTTGTCGAATGCCTGTTCAATGTCTAGAAAGGCAGACAAGCAGTATTCCTTGTTCTCCAGGGCTCTTCTGATGGTATCGATGACATGATGAATCTGCTCTGTGGTACTATGTTTTCGTCGAAATCCAAACTGATGTCCTGGAATCACTTTTCCATTTGTAAGCACTGGATCCATTCTCTTTAAGAGTACTCTTTCAAATAGTTTTGACAGAATGGGCAGTAAGCTTATCGGCCTGCATGAGGTCACTTGATTTGCTGGTTTGCCCTCCTTATGTACCATTATAATTTGCGATATTTTCCACAGGGATGGAAAGTATTGTATTCTTATGATGCTATTGAATAATGTTGTCAAAAATAGTACTCCTTTTCTTGGTAGTTCTTGTAGGATTTCTTTAGTTAATAAATCTAATCCTGGAGCTTTTTTATCTGCAAGTCCTTTTATTTCCATCATTACTTCTTGTGGTGATACTGGTTTTATTGGAAGGTTTAATTGAAAATCTTGGTTGAGTATGGCTTGAATGTCGGTTGTTGTTGCACCAGGATCAGCATCGTTAGGCTTGAAGACTTTGTGCAACTTTTGTGCAAAGGCTTCTACTTTTTAAGAAGTAGATCTGGCCCATTGATTATTGGGTAACTTAATCGACGGGCTATTTTTTTGTGGCTTATTATTGTCCTTTAGAATTCTCCAGAGTGAGTAGTTAGTTGCCTTAGTTGCAGTTAGAGACTCCAGCTTCAATTTAGTTTCTTCTTCTTCACATTCTTTTATCATTGCTTTGAGCTCAACTATAGCTTTGTTAAGGGCAGTTTTATCTGAACGGCACCTGCTAATATGCCAAACTCTGCGGAGGCGTCTCTTTTCTTTTATTTTTTGACGTATTATCCAGGGTAAATTCTTTTGTCTTACATTTCTTTCTTGATGTGGAGTACATCTCCAGCAGGCATCCTGGATGGTATTTGTAAGTATCATTATGGCATTATCAATGTCCTATGAAGATTTAAGGGTGATTTTCAATTGCAATGATTGCTCAATAATATCACGAAATGAGTCCCAGTCTGTGCGGTTATTGTACAAATTTGGCATCGTGTGTTTCACTATAATAGATGTGCTCATTTTCAGTAACACAGGAACATGGTTTGATGTGCCGTCTAAGCATGCTTCTGTACTGAAGTTGTATCTACCCAAACCCTTAGATATGAAGAAGTCTATGATATCGGGTATTTTGTTAGGATTGGTTGGACAATGTGTGGGTTCTTTAGGTGACATGTAAGTTGTCATCAATGACATGTTGTTGATGAAAGTTTATGTTTAGGAGGACAATATACTGCTGATATGTTAAAATTTCCATTTATGTTTTCCACTGTTATTGTGGCCGCTTGTATTTCATCTGTTCTAAAGTCACCATGGTAATAATGTTTAATGGCACTTTTGATAATAACTGCTGCTCCTCCATGGGCCGTGCCATCGGGGTGATTGGTTTGGTATATATTATAATTGCGGATTTTTATTTGATGTCTCTCAGTTAAGTGTGTTACTGATACAAGTAGAATATCTAGGTCATGTAATTGCAAGGTTGTTTCTACATATCCTTTGTGGCATGCTAGGCCATCAAGGTTCCAGGTAGCTAACTTGAGTGTTTTTATTTTAGGGATCTTTCTACAAGTGTCACTATAGGACTCATAAGTGAACTTATTTGTTGCAGGAGAAAATATTTTATTTCTGATTGTTTTATCAAGATATCTTGTAAGATCTGTGTTGGCTCAGCACTTCTAGGTGTGCTTAATTTGGTGGCAGTACCTAGTTATCACTAAAAATACGTAACAGTGGTGATGAAACCAATTGCGTCTGTTCATTCAACAGGTCTGTGCAGGCGTTGCACTGTTGAATGAACAGACGCAATTGGTTGCACGCTCAAGTCTAAACAAAGGCGTGCTGACTCAGCCCGAGTCTATATAAAGGCGGGCTGAGCGCCGGCCGCTCATTCTCGATCGTGCGCTCGTAGAGTCAAGACTCATATTATATACGCACCGATTTACCGATAATCATTCAGCACAAGTTCACTGGATGAGTTGACAACACCAGACTGGTTTTTATAGAACTACCCTCAGATGAGGACATAACATGCCTTTCCCTCGGGATAGCTCCGCACACATAGTTTCTATTACACTACACTTATTGTTATAACACTTATTATTGTACAGTTCTATCTTCAAGATTATTAAAGTCTACTTTTACTATTCTAACTATTACTATGGGATATCATTATTTTTATTGGGTTACTGCTTTTTATTCCTCATCGGTATCCAGTACAAGTTCTTCTTCAGATTCAGTACTATAGTGCCTGGCTGATCTTACTTTCTTTTTTGTGGATGCCAGTGGTGAGGTGGATAATGCCCGTTTATTCCTAGACACTTCCCCAGAACCTCTCGGCACCGCGATATCCTGTGGTCCTGCCACTCCAATGATATCCGCCCATTTGCGTGGTGAGGGTATCACTATTTCACAGCCCTCATCACTTTCGCTTTCTACTTCTTGAGTGTTCGGTTGCTGTTCCACTTGTGTTGGTAAGGTTCCCCCAGTGTGCATCTGGTTTATGTGTCGCATAAGCAACCTTCCATTCCATCGCACCAAGTATCTACACACCCCGACACGTTTCTCTACAACTCCCTTTAACCAGCGAGGTCCTCTGCTGTAGTTCCTGATGTACACCACCTGTCCTATTTTAAATGAGCGTACTTTGATTTCCTCATTAGTTATTTCCTTTTTATTTGTATATGATAATGGGTTCAAACAATCGAACTTGGTTCTAAACCGTCGGTTGTTCAAAAGTTCGGCTGGTGTTTTTTCATTTACGGTATTCGGCGTCGCCCGCAGCCCATATAGCATGTTAGGGATACGTACATACCAAGGTTCGGATGTTCTCTTTTTTAACTTATTTTTCACCGTCTGCACTGTCCGTTCCGCTTGGCCATTAGACGCTGGATGGTACGGTGCTACTAATACCTGTCTAATGCCGCATTCTTTCAGATAAGTTTTGAATTCTTCCGATATAAAACTTCTCCCATTGTCACTTACTATAGAATCCGGTAATCCCTGTTCTGCAAATATATCTCGCAGTGTTCTGATTAATGTAGAGCTACTCATATCGTTAACAATCTTAACTTCTGGCCATTTAGAATATGAGTCTATCAAAATCAAAAATGTTTTTCCTTGAAATGGCCCAGCGTAATCAATGTGTAATCTCGACCACGCTCTAGTAGGTTTGATCCAATGATGAGTGACCTGAGCTGGCATATTCCTGTTTTCAGCACAAACACTGCAATTTTTTACCATTTCTTCTATCTTCTTATCCATACCTGGCCACCAAAAGTAGCTCCGAGCTAAAGCTTTAGTAATCACTATTCCGTCATGGTTCTTGTGTAACTCTTCCAAAACATATGGTCTTATCTTCTCTGTCATGACCACTCTACTTCCCCACAGGACGCAGTTAGTATGTACGGACAGCTCATCCCTCTTCTGCCAAAATACCTGATAATCTTTATCCACTTTGGACGGCCACCCATTCCTAATCCAGTACAAAACTTTGCTTAAAGTTTTGTCCTTCTTTGTATGTGTAGCTACTTCAACAGCAGTAAAACCCAGTTCTACAGGAGTCTCTTCTATTAACAGAACTCCTAAATACTCCTCGTCCGATTCTGTTTCCACAATCTCTTTTGCAGGCCAGCGACTTAAAGCATCAGCATTCCCCAACTTCTTACCTTCCACATATTGGATTTCATAATCATAAGAATTTAACAATAGTGCCCATCGCAGCATTCTCGGCGATATAATATTTGGAATAGGTTTCCTTGGTCCAAATATACCCAGCAAAGGTCTGTGGTCTGTTTTAATGAGGATCTTCCGTCCACTGATATATTGATGAAATTTTTTCAGACCAAATATTATCGCCGCTGCTTCTTTGTCTATCTGTGCGTAATTCCGCTCATGAGAATTCATAGTTCGCGAAGCAAACATTATCGGTCTTACTGTTCCATCTCCCATCTTATGTTCCAATACCGCTCCGAGGCCGTAGTCAGATGCATCACATGACATAATTAATTCCTTTTCACTATCGTAATGCACCAAGGTATCTTCACTAGACAGCATTACCTTCAATCTTCCAAAAGCTCTTAGGCATTCCTTAGTCCAATTCCATTTAGACCCCTTTTCCAATAGTCTATATAAAGGCTCGGCTATGGTAGCCTTATGAGGCAAGAACCTGTCATAAAAATTTAAGAGCCCTAAAAATGCCTGAAGTTCCTTCACATTCCTTGGCGCTGGCGTCTTCTCAATAGTGTTTATTTTGTCTTCTGTGGGATGAATTCCTGTTTCATTAATCACAAAACCTAGGAATTGCACTTCCGGTACTGCAAATGCACATTTTCCTTTGTTTACCCTGAGACCAGCCTCCTGTAATCTCTGCAGCACCATCTCCAATCGTGCATTGTGCATCCTAACATCACTGCCACATATTACTATGTCGTCTAACAGGACCGCTATACCTTGGATTCCTGCGAGCAACGA
The DNA here is from genome assembly GCA_963890685.1 of Plagodis pulveraria. Classification (NCBI taxonomy): domain Eukaryota; kingdom Metazoa; phylum Arthropoda; class Insecta; order Lepidoptera; family Geometridae; genus Plagodis; species Plagodis pulveraria. The sequence continues at coordinate 8,106,188 of OY982962.1, read as the reverse complement.
GCTCATTAACCTTTGGAAAATTCCAGGACAAGCTTTAACTCCAAAAGCCAACCGTTTCACCTTGTATAATCCTTTTGGGGTGTTCAGGGTCAGTAATTTAGCAGTCTTGTCATCTACCATCACTTGTGTGTACGCTTGCTCCAAATCAATTTTTGAGAATACTACACCTCCCTGTAACTCTACAAAGGCTTCGTTCAGTGTAGGTAATGGGTAGGTATCAGTGTTTGTTACCTCATTCACAGTAGAGCGATAATCACCACATAGCCGCACTTTTCCATTCGGTTTTGGAACTACTACTATAGGTGTAGCCCATTCAGAGTGTGTAGTCGGTTCGAGGACCCCTTCATCCACTAACCGGTCAATCTCATTGTATACTTCCTTTCTCCGGGCAAATGCAACAGGTCTACTTTTGAGAAACCTTGGAACCGATCCTTCATTTGGTGTAATATTCACCAGGGGCCCTGTATACTTCCCTAATCCTGGTTCAAATACTTCCTTATACTTGTTGATAACTTGTTTTATACACTCCTTTTCATTGGAAGTTATCTTAACGTTATTGATTCCCTGTATTATTATTCCCAGATCAGAAAACCAGTTCCGTCCAATCAAACTTGTACCACTCCCTTCGGCAATCAAAATTTCCATAATTTTGTTGACATTTTTATATTTTATATCCACAGGAACCTGTCCCAGTAGTTTTAACTTGCCGTCTGTATATGACTTCAACCCGATATCAGTAGTTACCAACTGAGGTAGTTTCCCTTTCCATATGAGTCTGGCGGTGTTCTCGTTGATTATAGTGTATGGGCAGCCTGAATCCACTTCCATCAGTAGTTCTCTACCATTCAAGAACACTTTAATTTGAAATGGATCTACCTTATCTTGTCTAATACTATTAAGACCCACCTCATACAATCCATTACATGTGGAATTGTGTTTTACTTGCCTTGCTTTCACCATACAAGCTGCTTCTATGTGTCCTGTCTTTTCACAGTAGCGGCACTGACTCCACCGAAATCTACATTCCCCTTTGTGTTGTCTGCCACAGCGAAAACACTCTGACGAATTTTCTTCTTTCCCCCTTTTCTTGCTAGTAAACTTATTGACTTCCATAGGCACTTCCATATCCTGTGTATTCAGTGTAGCACTGTTGCTGCTAGGCCCCGGTTGTACAATCAGATTAGCATCAATGTTAGCTGTTTCATGTGACAGTGCCATTTCACAAGCCTGTTCAAATGTCAATTTGTTCTGCTGCAACAGTTTCTTTTGAATGTCTTTATCCTTTATACCACATACCAACCTATCTCTCAATGTCCGGTTTAGATCGGCGAAATTACAATGTATGCTTAATTTCCTCAATTGAGCAATGTAATCTCTCATTTTCTCCCCTTCATCTTGACCTCTTGTATGAAATTTATAGGATTCAACAATTTCATTTGGCTTAGGATGGAAATGATTGTCCAAAATGGCCACCAAATATGTGAAAGTAGCCTCATTCACTTTTTTGGAGATATCAAGGAAATTATTAAATCATACAAATCAGGACCACAAACCGCTAGCAAATTCGCCTTTTTTTTCGAATCTTCCACTATTTCACTTGCTTCCAGGCAGTAACAGAACCTTTCTATATAATTTTTCCAGAACCCAAGTGCAACATCAAAGTCATTAAATTTGATACCCATATCTTATTTTTTTTATTTTTTCACTATTTCCACACACTTTAACACTACTAATTTCCACTTTTCCACAGTTTTCCGCGTCGCCACTATTATATACGCACCGATTTACCGATAATCATTCAGCACAAGTTCACTGGATGAGTTGACAACACCAGACTGGTTTTTATAGAACTACCCTCAGATGAGGACATAACAGTCATCAATGACATGTTGTTGATGAAAGTTTATGTTTAGGAGGACAATATACTGCTGATATGTTAAAATTTCCATTTATGTTTTCCACTGTTATTGTGGCCGCTTGTATTTCATCTGTTCTAAAGTCACCATGGTAATAATGTTTAATGGCACTTTTGATAATAACTGCTGCTCCTCCATGGGCCGTGCCATCGGGGTGATTGGTTTGGTATATATTATAATTGCGGATTTTTATTTGATGTCTCTCAGTTAAGTGTGTTACTGATACAAGTAGAATATCTAGGTCATGTAATTGCAAGGTTGTTTCTACATATCCTTTGTGGCATGCTAGGCCATCAAGGTTCCAGGTAGCTAACTTGAGTGTTTTTATTTTAGGGATCTTTCTACAAGTGTCACTATAGGACTCATAAGTGAACTTATTTGTTGCAGGAGAAAATATTTTATTTCTGATTGTTTTATCAAGATATCTTGTAAGATCTGTGTTGGCTCAGCACTTCTAGGTGTGCTTAATTTGGTGGCAGTACCTAGTTATCACTAAAAATACGTAACAGTGGTGATGAAACCAATTGCGTCTGTTCATTCAACAGGTCTGTGCAGGCGTTGCACTGTTGAATGAACAGACGCAATTGGTTGCACGCTCAAGTCTAAACAAAGGCGTGCTGACTCAGCCCGAGTCTATATAAAGGCGGGCTGAGCGCCGGCCGCTCATTCTCGATCGTGCGCTCGTAGAGTCAAGACCTCCTGAGGATGCTTCGTGTAGAAGCGAAACGCGTCGAAAATTCTTCCAGTTTGGCTGCATGGCGTTTGTGATGTCACGTCAGCTTAACAGGAAAATTAGGCGGAATTGTCACTAGATATATTTTGTATTTTTTAAGTGTTTTATTAAAATATTAATTTGATGTTTTCATAAAATATTTGTTATTATTAAATATGGATTACAACCTACTGAAAGACCTTGGCCTGTCAAGAACAACTGTAACTCCTAGAATGTGTATCCGAGGCAGATATTGGCAAATTTGGTTGGGCAGGGGAGGAGGCTCGAGCGGTGAAAGGGAGCATTGATGCATCATAAAGGGGCCCCTTAACCTTACTCACTGGGTTGCAAGTCCCAGGCACCTTGACTTGGGCCTCTTCTTCTGCAACGCTATGGACCTGGCACCTGCATGGTGAATCCATGGTATGCTAAGTAAATTTGTCTCTATTGTGTATTATTTTATATGTTTCAAGATGCAGTGACACGTTTGGTCATTTACATATAAAACAGTTTTAGATTCACATTTTAACCATTTTAATTTACATTATAATATCTGGTGACACACAAATTTTTTGTAACATTTTCCATGTCAATTTCAAGTAACTTGTAAGGTTTCAACTTGTGTAATAGTGTGTCATTGAGCTCACTTATCTATTAGAAACAACACAGTACAACAAAACACGATACGGGCTGTACCACCATCTGCCTAGATCATCCCCTGAAGTTTTGTAGATCATCAATTATCTTTTGCTTTGCATTATCATTTACTGATTGCTGATAAATATCCCCATTCTGAGAACCAACCCCTGCCTCAGCTCGCAAGTATATCAGAATTAATGGAGATAAAGCGTTAAAACTGAAGATAGAGTAAAATATACTTGTGGTTGTTATAGGTTAATTAACTTACAGCAACATTTATCCAGACATTCAATTGCGACCGCTCTTGTTGCAGTATACTAAGCACCTCTTCTCCAGATGGTAACTGTTCCGGATCGAGCTCAATCACCTACAGGAATCACAAATAATTAGTTTTTGCATGATTGTAACATAATTTTTGTATGTATTGAACACTGATTATATTAGATTGCTTACCTCATCGGTGGTCATCAAAGGTATTTCAAGCGACATGATGAGATTTTTTTTGGCTTTGCACTTGTTACACCATGATATTTTCTGCTCTTGGCGTGTCTCTAAAACAAAATATAAACAACGCAAACGAACTACACAGAACTCAACTCCGATGGTTTTTAGCCACAGATGACAGATTACTAATTTTTAGCAGGAAATGTTTTTTTTTTTTTTTTTTTAAATAACATGGCTTTGGATGCTTGTCCTTATGCCATATCTTATTGTTTTAATTTCATGGAGCGCAGGAAATGAGATGAGCAGGGCTGCCAGCCTTTGAATTTTTTTCCTCGTACAAAAGCAGATAAAAATCTCTTATTTTAGCTTTCGAAATTCGTACATAGGTACTCATATTATGTGTAAAATGTGATAAAATAAAGAAAATAGCATTAAAAAGACGTTAACACAGATAATGCTTCTTTTGAAAAATTGTTACAAATAAAACATTACTATTTATTAATCATCAAATCTTCTTCATTGTGTATGTAAATTAACAAAGGGTATATTCCATTTGTTTGACGCTAATAACGTTATTTTCGATAATTTTGATCACATTCTGCGTCTATGGTTGTGATCACTGTGATCGTTTGTAACTGTTCTCCCCTGTTCCATTTAGGATAAGAACGCTAAAGCCCTCTGCACACCGGACGCGGGGCCTGCGCGGTTGGCGGTCCCGCGCAATCTGTAATGTAACCTTAGAGGCGTATCCTCCGGTCTGCCGGATTTCCCTTATGTGTCCCAACTGGCCTGCCGGTTAGCGGTCAATAGTCGTGTTTACATATTCACCATAAAATCTGCGTAAGTTCGATTTTCATAATTCAAACGGTTTTCGTGAGGATGGATCCTTGGCTATGCGAGAAAAAATCCATAATATTCTGATATAACAGAAAGTATGTTTAAAATTGATATGAAATCTGAAACCAGCTCAAATTACATTTTGGCGCCAAAATTTTGTATAGATTTATGTCATTTAAAAATAATCTCGTAACTACTTCTAAAGTAATTAACCTAGAAAGCTGTAATTTTGCATTTGTATAGGCAATAAGTCAATAACGATGTTAAAAGAAATTAAAAGGATAAGGATTGATAACTTTTTTTTTTATAAATTTTTTTATTTGACCCCTGTTTTTGTTACGGCTGGAATTCCGGTGGTCTAAAAAAAAGGTGTGAAGCTTGTATTTATCCGATCGTTATTATTTAAACGTTGTTAGTAAGCTACTATCATTGGCTATACAACAAAAAAAACCGCATTACTCTATGGTAACGAGAAGTTACTCAAATCATGAAATGAAAAAAAATAACTTTCACTCGATGCATTTTGCCGCGCAAACACTCACCGATCGAAATTTACGTAATAAATAATCTCGTAACTACTTTTAAACCTGTAAACCTAAACATCTGAAACAATTCAGGTGTATAGATTACATCTGAATAATCATATCAAAAGAAAAACCAAATTCGTAGGTGGTATAGTTTTTGAGAAAAAAAAAAAAATCCGCTTATGTACAGTTTTCCCGCCAAAATTCTTAAAAAAAATCGCGTTGTTTTAATCTCGTTACTACTTATAAAATATTTATCCTTACAATCTGGTATTATTCATGGGTAAAGAACCAAAATAAATACACACATTAAAAAAAAAAACAAAGGTGTAGGTGGAATAGTTTCGGAAAAATAAAATAAAAAAAATATATAAAAAATGCCGTTTCCCGCCATTTTCGTCGTCTGTTCAAACCCATTTTCCTGTAAAATTTTCCATGAAAAGGTCTATTTTCATTTCTTTTCCCGTAAAGAGAATATGATGAGGATTGGTACCAAGAAGTTTATATGTTGATTGGAGACTGCCACAAATAAACTCGATTAAAAAACAAAATACCTCAAAATCTGGAAAAATATATTTTTATTCGCTGTTTGATCCACTCAAACTAAATGTATGAAAATGTTATTTTTTGTATGGTATAGGTAATATATTGGGGTATGGGGATGTTAGGGTGACATGTTTAGGTAATGGAAAACTACTTAGTACTACAAAAAAACGTTACGGGGCGTCGCGGGATAAAAAAACGTGAGCAGTTTGGACGATTGTGTCATAGGAGGTGGACAGATTGTACTCACGAGGGGGTAAGGGATTGTATGGACGCCTTCACACCGAGCAACCACGCTGGACCCGCGCCACGCACTGCCCGCGCACGCCACCCGCGTCGCCAAGAGCGCCGCGCCGCACCCGCGCGGGTCACGTGCTCGTTCGGTGTTACTAATTTTGTTTATGGTTTCAATGTTTTCATGAGGATAAAATCAAAGAACTACTATTTAATGACTAAGTTGTTTTTTTGGAAGCTCTGCTCTGTACAAATTTGTATGCATGTGGTTGCGGTTTATATATGTAAAGTTCGTAATCAATTTTCAAATCTAATTCAACACAGCGTGTAGTGTAGTCTGAAATGTTTAAGCTAAGGCTTATTACTTTTAAATAGTTGTGTAGAAGATTCGATTCTAATTGATCGAGCTCATCTACTCTAATTCGTCGAAGTATCGAACTTCGGGTCCGAAAGATAGGTATCCGCAAAACACGAATTGACTTACTTTTGTTTAACTTCGTTCGTAGCATATAGTACCACTTAACTGTGCAGTTCACGAGGGCGCTGCTGGTCAAGGAAATCAACTACAAACTGTCACAATTTGAAGGAATGCTGTAGTCCTTTTTTCTGCCGCCTGAACAGATGAGTTGGTGGGCCTGTAGACTTGCAAGCATTTGCCTGTGGAGATTTTGATTAATTTTTTTAATCGGATTCGTATTGTTTGTACATTGTCTAAATATGAAATTATAATTTATTCGTTTGCTTATAAGTAGTAAAAGTCAAGTTCTATATATGCAGATAGAACACAAATACTAATGAGTATATAAATTCCTATTGAGAACAAAGACATTCACGTAAACTTTAAATATCTAACCTATATTTTCTAGAATACCTAGAGACACGTCCTGCTGAGTAGCTAAAAGCTCCATAACAAGGATTCTCAGACGCTTGCTATGGGAAAATGTTCTTTAATTTTTCTGAGTTAAGACTTAAAACTGATTGAGGCATATTAGCGTTTTTGGAGTAGTATGGGAGATTCCATAGCGGGCAAGATTTGCGATGAACGATGCGGTCCGACCATAGACTATTACAAACAACGAACTTCGTACCGCAAAATAAATTTTCGCTGTCTAAAGTGTCGCTCGAACACGAAAAACGAAACTTCGTTGAATTGTAGTAGCGGCCCAGCACCAAATGGGAGCGTAGCGTCTCTGATCCAGCCTACACAAAAATGCTTTCGTACGAGTATGTCCCCTTGTTCTCCTCTACAGGGTGCATTTCTCAACCAATAATTTGTCATGAAATTTTGTGAGCAGCTTTTGTCGAGTCAGTTTTCAAAAACTTTTCAAAATGATAGAGATATTGCGTTCTTAAACTGTAAAATAATCGTATATCTGCCATTAGAAAAATTACTGTCAAGAGTGTTTGATTATTGTGTCTATTTTAAGAATATTTCGGAGCAGGGCCGCTACTACAATTCAAAGAAGTTTCGTTGTTCGTGGTTGAGGGACCTTTTAGACAACGAAAATTGAATTTGCGGTACGAAGTTTGTTGTTTGATATTGTCTATGGTCGGACAGCATCGTTCATCACAAATATTGCCCGCTATGAAATCTTCCATACTACTCTGCGAACTATTATGCTTCAATCAATTTTAATTCAATTTCAAAGTCTTACTTTAGAAAAATTAAAGTACATTTTCCCATGGTAAGACTCTGATAATCCTAGTTAAAGAGCTCAGCGAGAGGTGTCGCTACAGGGCCGCTACTACTCAGCGATAGGTGTCGCTACTCTTCTAGAAAATACAGGTGAGATATTTAGAATTTACGTTAATGTCTTTGTTATCCATTGGTATTTATATCCTCATTAGTATTTGTGTTCTTTCTGCATATTTAGAACTCAACTGTCTACTTATAAGCAAACGAATAAATTATAATTTCATTATTAAAAAATGTACTAACCATACGAATCCGATTAAAAATATATCCAGGATCTTCGCAGGCAAATGCTTGCAAGTCTATGCTAAGAACGAAGTAAAGAAGTAGAGTCTGGCTAACGAAAGTAGATACTGGATTTTTTTGCAAGCTTTTTATATGACAACACTAAAGTGTTCCTACCATTGGATATTTACCCTAAAAATTGGGGTATTTAAAGCAGAAAGTACTTAGGAACAATGAATTCCAAAAAGGCATTTTTAAAACTAACTTATTTTAAACATATTATAAAATGAGTTTTAAAAATTCGTACGTTTGCTAAAATTGTATTCATCGAAAATAAGTATCGTATGTACGTGTTGGAACATTTCAAGAGCAACATTAAGCCTTAAGTTGGTCTAATAAATAGCTTAATTAATTAGGTAAACTATTTACTAGAGAAAAACTTGGCAATTTATTTTAAATAAATTAATTTTCGGCTGTTTTCCGAAAGATTTGGTAAAATCAGAATCAGTGTATGATATCCCTATCCCTGACGCAACAAGATGGCGTGTTGTTGATGTTTCGTTGTGGTTGACTTGCGTATAGTTTTGTTGTGATATATCCGTGTTAATGCTATAAAAATGAATAAAACAGTGAAGTGCGAAAACTATTGTTTTGTATGATTTCGAAATATGAAGAGAAAAAGCTTGTGAAACAAGCCGTATTGCGAGAAAAACAGAATTGTTTACCTACTGTGACTGATTTTTTAGGTTAGTACGGTCAAAATGTCTTGATATTTTTTTATTTTAAATAAGGAAATATCAGTTTTAGTTACTTTATATAATGTTATTGTTCTTTTACAGATAGTCTTGACGATAATGTACGAACTGCTGAAGTAAAACAAGCAATTGAAAAGATCACAGATTTAGATCAAAAAGATATGATGAAATCGCAGAACCAGTACTTAGAAGAACTATCTTCACTCACCGGTAAGTTTTCACTCAACGTTAATCTTAGACTAGTTTTGTAATACTTGTGTATTTCCTATTATTTCTTAGTTATGAGACTCACCATAATTGACATTTTATTTTATTCTTTTTACAGATGTAAGTGTTATTACATTGAAGAGAATTAAAAAAGAAGGTGCGGTGAACGAAGGGGTCTGGAGGACTCCAGGTAAAAAACTACCTCACCCTTCAAAAGTGTCGAACTTAGATAGTTTCGATATGGAGGTTATTCGTAATAAAGTAAACGAATTTTACATTGTGAGGAAACAAGTACCAACATTAAGATCTTTGTTGGTAGAGTTAAAAGAAAGTATAGAATTGGTGGATGTCGTGAAACTCTCCCTCGCATATTATACATGACACAGACCATGTCATTCATTTGGAAGACAAGAAAAAAAGAAGAGACCATATAACTGAAAATAGTTTAGAAAGCTTAATCCTCAATTTAAGAGACAGCAGCGACTCCAGTGATTCTGACGATTCACTCCATGTTGAATTTTTACATTCAGATTTTGATTATAGTGATTAAAAAACAGTAAAAACATATGGTCTTGTTTTCTTTGATACATACTTACATAGATTTACAAATATTTAAACTCATGATGATATTGATACAAATATATAAACTCATGATAGTGTATGATAGCCTGTTTGTTCCTTTAATACGCCACAATGGAGTGACGTATCCGTATGATGTTTGGTATGGAGTTAATAAAGAGTTAACAAGTGATATAAGCTACTTTTAATCTCGTCATAACTCGGACAAAATTGCAAGCGTCCACTAGTAAAATAAAAATAAATGTCAAAGTATCAAAGTGAGTTGTTCCAACTTTCCTTTTTACTTTAGGGCTGCCATGCTGATATTTTTTAAATTTGCCGCGCTTTTTCAGTACCAAATTTCACTAGCCAGACTCTAGTAGTATGACAAAAGTAAGTCAATACGTGTTTTGCGGATACCTTTCTTTCGGACCCGAAGTTCGATACTTCGACGAATTAGATTAGTTACACTTGGATTTTAACTACCTACCGACTTCAGCTTTTCTTTATGGACTGCGTTTCATACTGATTGGAATATTGATATTGTTTGGATTTTAATGACTTTGGTTTTTTGGAATAGTAAATTGAGGAGGAAATAAGTGCCGGACGAAACAAATCAACATTATTACTAAGTGAGCACAAAGCGTCTCCGTTTCAGCTTGAACAGAAATGTTTCCTATCTGTCCAGGTATTCTCCCTTACAGATGGCAGTTCTCAACTGAACCTCGTAAAATTTTGTGAGTACTTACATAAAAAAAAATAGTCGAATCAGTTTTTAGATTTTCTACTAAAACGGAGGTAAGAAAAAAATGGCTACAAACGAGTCGGACTTGTGCACGAAGGTTTCTGTGTCATTATCTATATACAACATTAGACACTATATTAAAACTTTACTAACCAACTTAAAAAAAAGTAGGAGGTACTCAATACATCTATATTTTTTTTATGTTTGTTACCTCAGAACTTTTGACTGACTTTGATGATTTTTTTTATCTGAAAGCTGATGATTTCCGTGATCCCATTTGAATTTCATCAAATCGGTCAATCCATTTTTGAGTTACACTCCAATAACCAAAAATATTTTCTTATCTTGATGATATATTGAGCGAAAGTGAATGACAGTTAATCCCGTAAGTAGAAATGGACACAAACGGGCGAAAAAAAATTTACTGAATTCAACACTCAAGTGTGAAATAACTTGTTTAAGTCGGTACCACGATAATTCAAAAGTACATACATATAATAAATAAACGTACATATTATCACAATATTGTACCGACTGTTAACCTGCCCTCCGAAGCGCTCAATAGTAATGTCAATAGTGGTCACCCATCCAAGTCATGAGGCGGCGAACGTTGTTTAACTTAGCTAATCAGTTAAAAATGAATTAAGAAACTTCCCTAAAAAGCGCTTCAAAAACAGCATCATTAATATCTAGCTAGGCTATAGCAAAAAAAACACCAATCAGTTGCTTTCCATGCATAAAACCTTACATAGTAAGGCCCACTTGCGCCAACGTTAATTCGAGAGATAAAGTCGGGTAACCTTGGTTTTTGTATGACACTTTCCACTTAACTCGAGTTTAACTCGCGTTTGCTCGTTGGTGCAAGTGGGCCTAATTTTATTAAGTCTATTGCGTTGTTCTGTCTTCATAAAATGTATAGAAGATAATATATAAAAAAAACACTATTGCTTTGTATAATCTTATTACGTGTGTGTAAAATACTTCTTTTTATATCTGTGGAGGCTTGTTAATGGCTTTTTTTAATTAAGTTATTAAACCTTTTTGTAATGATAGCTGTAAGCCCCCCAAATAAATGTAAAATAAAATAAAAAATAAAAATAAAATATTCACTCTAAGCTAGCACGAGAATCTGGTAAAAAAATTGTTTATTATTTAAATTCACCATAAAGATATATATTATATAGATATTGTAAACAACATTTAATAATGTTACAACACAATACAATAATTATTTATTTCAGAAGTCATAAGCTTTATTATTACGGACGACATTTGAGTGGGTAATTTATTTTGATATGTTCCATTTTTAAGCACATTGCGGCAATTTGTTCACTAGAATGTGTAAATTCTGCATCCAAAGCTAATCTGTATCGCACATCAAAAAACTGTATAAATACAGTGAAATCTGTATACATGGCAACGCTGGCGGCGGGCCTCACACTCGCCGCCATTCTGGCATTCGGTGTGAAGGCCACCGCACTGCTCACGCCCCGCCCCCGCCACGCCACGCTACCGCCCCGCGTTGGGTGTGTCTAGGGCGTTAGCTTGGGCAAAGAGAATGGGGGACGTTCGGAACCTCGGTTAGAGCGCATTCGGAGTGCAACTTTTCACTCTAACGTCGTTCACAACCCTACGAGTAGAGTGCAAATTTTAACTATATAAAATGGTCGTTAAAAGCTTGAATCTTTAACTGACATGACCTTGACATTTCTTGATGAGAGAGTTATAGGCACTCTTTTGTATTTGGCAGATAACGGTAGTTATTGCTTTTCAAACATCGTAAAACTTTTATATATTTTGCTAGTTCCCCGCCAAAAATCGATATTTGAGTTTATAGAACAACTGAGTCGTTCCAAACCTTCGAGTAAGTTAAAGCAACCGACAACTACACTCTGAGGCTTGGAACGCGGCCCTCTGCTTGGGTTGATTGATAAGGGTGCTTACCATTTGAAGTTTAATTCGCCAAAAACGCTAAAAACGATCGCACTCCCAAAAAGTTGTTCCAGATGGGTCTTGGCATTATTTTCGCAATAAACGCTATGAAGCTACTGGAACAGTTTGAATTACCTACATCTAATGACAAATGTGAAAGAAGTTTGCTTTTTTGTTTTGAAGCAATGATGGCCGAGCGGTTATAGCTATGGACTGCCGCGCCGCAGTAGCCTGGTTCGATCCCCAACGCCGGCTTGAGCTTCACCGCATGGTGGAAGGGCATTTTGCGATTGCCCGCCTGGCTAGCTACCAAGTAGAAAATAACGGTGTGTTCCGGCAGTAGTCCTTGAGAGCCAGTGAAATTACAGGCACATGAGACTTAACAACTATGTCGCAAGGTGACGGGCGCAGTGCAATTCGTGAATGAAATGCATCTGTTATAGGCAGAGGTTAGTCCGCTTAACATTAGGTGGGCCTCGAGCTTGTTCCGTCACAATAACATAAAAAAAAAAGAAAAAAAAAGTGGTAAATTATAGTGGCATTCTTAGCGTTCTTATCCTAAATGGAACAGGGGAGAACAGTTACAAACGCTCACAGTGATCACAACCATAGACGCAAATGTGATTAAAATTATCGAAAATAACGTTATTAGCGTCAAATGGAATATACCCTAAGAGGTTAGTAATCTTTGGATTGTTATTTGTTTTTGTATTGTTTGAATTTGATTGTATAAATACTAAGTAACTTTGTACTGGTTGAAGAATTTCGTAGGAATTGTAAATCAAAGTAACCGCATATGTTTTTGAATAATTTTAATCCTGGGTGAGAGTTGATTGTCCGGCAATATCATATAAGTGGCGTAGTGATAACCGATTCCGTCTTGAAGGTGCCTTTAGAATTTGGATATTGTTGACCATGGAATTGAGGACAAGCGACTCTTCGGCATGTGAAATTATTTTAGTAACCATTCTTTGAGAATATGAGACAAAGGTTGTCCTTAACCATATTAAAGGGCTGGCCGGGGGACGGGGTGTACCGATAAGGGATGCGCGCCTGCGCGGTGCATCCTCGCCCGGGCATTTAGCTCGGATGCGATTGCAGTGGAAATCGATCAATTGACATGTCGTCATCAAACCCCACCGGTTCTTTAGTTTAAATTCCATTTACGTGATTTTTGTTATCAAAATGACTGAACCTAACACTGTCAACAGGGTGACTTGTAAACATCTTAAACCAAATCAACGCTTACTAGAGCTGCTAGAATCTTTGTATCAGAAAGAAGTAGCAAATCAAAGTCCATTGGCCGCAACTCTGAAACAAGCTATATCATCATTAGAAAAGTATCCCTTGCCAATTACTTCGGGAGCAGAATGTTTAATTCTCAAAGGTTTTGATCATACATTGTGCCATCGTTTAGATTCCTATTTACATGAACTAAATAAAAAGGCCAAAATAGTTATTGATGCAGCTGGTTGTGAAGAAAGCGAATCAAAGACTTCATCTTGTACAAATATAGATTCAAAAGTCAAAATGGCTTCAGCCCCTCCAAAAAAACATACAAAGAGAGGTCCAGTTACAAACATAGAAAAAAATACATTTTTCTCAAAGTTTTGTATGGCTCACTTCAACAATGCTTCTAAACCCGGAAATATTTCCCTCTCAACTGCTGCCCAATCTGTTCAAAATATTCCGAATGAAGAGAGTAGAAATCCAACCATGGGACCGAAACCTGAAAATTGTGAGAAAAATAACAACACTATTCAATCTCATTGTTCAGATGAGATGTGTATTCCTGAACGAAAGTCAGGATCTTTAGATACCTATTTTGTAAACAGGAAGATTGCATTTAGTGATAGCTGGGATTCTTTTACATTCAAGGACTGGCGATTGAAAAAGAAATATTATAAGAATTATACAGATATAAGAAAATGCTATCAACCTGTACAGGTAATTGATACTGATACAGACAGTGATTCAAGCTCTGACAATTCAACCATTGACATCACTTCAAGCTTTGAAGATGAAATCACTGCTCAGCCTATGTTGCAGCAGCATGTATGCCGCCATAACACACAAAACCTAAATTGTAAACAATGTGAGTCTATATCTTCAGCTGCAGATATATTCCAATCGTACTACAAAGATAAGAAGAAAAGAGATGCAGAAGAGACAGATAAATATACCTTTCCACATAATAAGTATAAGCCTACATATAGGAGTGGTGCTTATGCCATTTTAGTAGCACTTTTAGAACAATACAATGAGTGCCCATACCGAGATAGTCTCACTAAAGATCAGTTGGCCCTGAAGGCTCAAAAGCATAGTGACAAGTCCTTCATACATTGTGAAACCAAACCTTATTCCACTATTTGGGCAAATTTGAACATGCTCATCAGCAAAGGAATCATCCAGATAAATTACAGTGCGCATAATGGTGAAGATGTTTATCAATTGACTGCTATAGGGAGAGCTATAGCAATAGATTTAACGATGGAAAATACACCTACTGTAACAGTAAATGATGTTATATTCCATGGACAGCGAAATGACAGGGTACCAAGCCTTGAGGATGTGGTCTTGATACCACCCCCGCCTCCTCCAACTTTAGATGAAGAACAGAACTCATTGTTTGTTGAATTGCCTCCTGGGACCTTTGATATTGTCATGCTCATTGACAAACGTGAGAATTTAAAGTAAGTGTTTTGTTTAAAGCTTTTAATTGACTGTGCGTGTGTTATAAATTATGGAAACCTAAGTTTAGAGCAAGGTAGTTGTAACGTTGTTTATTTACACAATATTGGACAGCTATTGTTAAGATCTGAAAATATGTACCTACTGTCCCAATACTCATGTGTACGATACACCCACAATGCATTCATAGCTAATAGTTATGTAAGTGGTAAAAGTGGTAAAAGTGGCCTACAAGATAGCTATGAACTAAGTAGTGGCCCCGTAGGACTCCAATTTGTACATATGAAAACAGCGCAAGCGTCACCTGTTGAAATAAACGGACATTCCACTGCTGCTAAGTCACCTAGTTTGAATAGCCAATTTTAATTTTTTGTGGAGCAAGGTATTGTTCAACTAACTCAATGTGCTGCCTTTTTTTCTCTTAATGCATAGCTACAGTCATTATATAACTAGAGACTGGACACACTCACTAACAATGTCTAAATATTACAAGGGGCACAAAACACAAATGTTTTTATAAAGTCTGTAAATAGAGATTACAGACTTTATAAAAACATTTACATAATTCTGTAATTTGTGTTTAAATGGAACATTAATTTGATGCTGGCATTGATTTTATGCAAGCAGTTTGCAAGTTATTGTTAGTTAAGAGTTATTGAATTCAAACAGTGTTAACTATATACATTATGATCACAAGCACTATTATGTGCTGAGTGAAACTCAGGTTAACAAATTATTGGAGCACAAATTTATTTTTACCATCAAGAACAAAAAAATTGTGCTCCAAAAATTTCTAAATAGATTTTTTATCCCCATCTCTTCTTGTGGGTGTCATAAGGGGTGACTGAAGGAAAAATAAGGGAATGTGGGCAGCAGCTTCTTCTGAGAAATTGGCAGCTGTAACTGCGATCCCCAAGACACCAGAAGTTGTAATTAGAAATTGTAACTTGCAAAACTATGCTCATAATTAAACAGGCGAGTGCGAAGTGCAAGCGTACCCGCACAATTTCTTAGTGGGCAAGAATGCTTTAGTAGGCCTGTCCCGCAGATATCCAGCTGTTTTCCTCTACCAGTTGCGCTTCTTGTGAAATTTTGTGAACAGGTGTGATAATTATCTATCTGGAATTATTTCATGGATTTCTATTATAATATGTGTTGTATTGTGAAATTATAATTCATATTATATTACTGAGCGAATTGAATATCATGGTTATGTTGTGTTATTGATGCATGTGCAAATGTTGCTCCAAAGTAATTCCCTGATTCGAAAAAAAAATTAGACAGTTTTTTTATATATAGTCAAACAGGATATAACAAAATTGAGGGGACCATATAACTTCGGACGTTGTTCAATCCGATAGTAGTTATAAGCAATATCTACAAGAAGTCATATTAATAGTCATATGATGTATAGAATTTTTAATAAAGTGCTTATTATTAATCATAACATTCCTTCATAGATAAGAATAAGTATGAAAATTATTGTTCGCATTGTTTTTTTTTGCTGGTACAAGCACAACGGTTGGTCGTTTTATTGGGCGATGAATATCGAAAAGTTTCGTCGTTCTAAGCGATATGTCGCTGTATCCGATGTTGTTATAGGCGGTATTTTTATATGGGGGATTCGGCCGGGACCTTGCCACTCGGTCATAATAAACGATCCGACGTTATAACCGATGTCGTTATGTTCGGTTTCGAGAATATATATATCAAACAACGTAGGCTGCGTCACTGTTACCTAGTTTGATAAGCTGTACCTTGGGAGGCGCTGATGACCTCAAGTCTGAACAACTAATAAAATCTAGCCAGATGTGGGTCAAATTTGGGCTCTAAATAATTTTACTCTTTGCATTTACAGCGTTTATAAGCAATCATATTGTTTTCATATCAAATGTTTCTTTTTCAGTGCAAATCTGCCAGTATGCCGTAGCGTCAAGTATGAATCAAGAAGTCTCAGCATTGGCGATTTCCTCTGGGTAGCACGTTGCAAAAAGACTGGCATAGAACTTGTATTGCCATATATAGTAGAAAGGAAAAGGATGGATGATTTAGCCTCAAGTATTAAAGATGGAAGATTCCATGAACAGAAATTCAGATTGAGGAAATGTGGCGCAAAACATGTTATATATTTAGTTGAGAGGCTATGTGATTCAATGATCAATTGTGGGCTACCCAAGTCAACCTTGACACAAGCCTTGGCAAACACATGTGTTCAAGAGAAATTTAGTATTGTGAGGACTGCAGGGCTCAATAATACATTCTCGTTTCTGGGAACCCTGTCTGAGAGTGTATTCCATGAGTTTTCGGTATGTTTATTACTTTAGTAGTGTTTCAGTTGTTCTGAATATCAGTGGTTAGTAAACACAATGTTTGTATGCATTTGTAAGTAATATTCATATAAATTGTTTTTTCAAACATTAATATTATGCTAATAAATAATATATTTCCAGGGCGTAGTTTTGAGAGGTTGTAACAAGGACACACAAGGCAAAGAGTTCATGACCTTTGAATTTTTCAACAAGTTTTCGTCAAAGAACAGGCCTCTCACTGTCAAGGATACCTTCATAAAGATGCTTCTTCAACTCAAAGGCTTATCAGAGGAGAAAGCGTTAGCTATAACAAATAAGTACAATACACCCAATGCGTTAATGAAGGCCTATGAAAGACTCCCAGTGAAAGAAGGCGAGATGTTGCTTGCTGATCTAAAGCATAACCAATTTACATCTAAGGTTGGTGCCACTGTCAGCAAAACAGTGTATCAGTTGTTATCAACATTAGAAATCTGAACCTGTTTTACGTTTTATGCACAATTTATAGTTTATTTTTTGTATTACGAAGGAGTAGGTGAGAGTTGGTATTGGTTTTTGCCAAGTGCTGGTTAGTGATAATGTATATGAACATAATTTAAAGTTTAAGGATAGAAAAGGCTCTCAAAAACAGTTGCGGGTATACGCTGTTGGGTGCAAAGTTTTCTATCGTAGGTGGTAGCTTTCCAGGCGACGCTTCATGCCCTACCAGCAAGTGGTGAAGGTCAACCATGTGGCATAAGAATAAATAATAATAGAGTAGAACGGAATCTTCTTCGACCGAGTCCCAAACGCCACCATTTATATACCAACTTCTCCGTTCACGTCGTTACGCCCTTCTGTCGAACAGGCGCGTTGCCAGGGTTGCTTAATATGTTAGATATTGTGGTAGAAATGTTAAATATTGCTTACGTCTAAATATCGCTAAAATAGTAAAATAGTTATTATAAGTACCATACTGAATGGAGCCATTTAAGTTAGTATTACTTACTTACCAATATAATATAAATGAAAATACATACAGCCTCACGTAAAACTATTAAGTAAGTTTATACACCGTTGTGTGGACTTTGGTATAGTCTGAGAATTAAACCCCATAATGGTTTTGAAGAACGGCACAGCGGTCAGGGTCTTGAGGTTACCGCCGCGCCGCAGTATATTCTGAGAGCTAAAAACCTTTTCTCCGCCGACGAAGTGACGGGTAAAAGCTAGTAAGTAGTAAAAACTTTATCATGGCTAATGCTTCAAAAGTTGGTTTTTGTGTTGGCTAAATTGGCGGTATTTGTCAGAAAAATACATGTTGTCTTGTAATAGATTTTGTAGACTAGACAATAACAAGAAACCAAAATATATCTGATATAGGCAAACGTGATTGTGTTAGAAATCTAGTAATGATAAATAAAAACAAACTATTTGCTTTTCTAACTAATCGGAAATACCTGATTGGTAGTAAGGGAGAAAACCGAGACATAACTAATGCTAAAACAGATTTGAATTGTTTGTACAACCAAACACACCACAATAACTTGACGCGATTTTAATTTGTTTGCAAGATGGTACGGCAGGTACAAACATGCAAACGCGCTTGTTGCGCTAGCCGTGACAGCCCGAATGAATATCCCGTTTAACGTGTTGGCTAATATCGTGACCTTGAACCCGTCCGCAGTGGAAGTATCCGTTCTACTGTGTTATTTATTATTTATACTTATGCTCATGGTAAGATTCGAACCAGGTCGCTCAACCTACATAATATTTGAGTCCCTTATTTATTGTGGTAATTTGATTACAATCTATTTGTATTGTAAACAGGAGACCAACATTCTTCAAGTTGTGATCCACTTACCAATTTAACTGGTTTAAAATAATTATTTCAGTAACTAAATAATTTAGTTGTATATAGTAAAATGAGTATAACATAAACCAAATTATGGAGAGAGAATTATGTAAAGATTGTTTATAAATCAGAGTTGGTACTAATGATATTGTGAAGAGATAATAATACTGTTTTGCTGAAGTAATGTAAAATGTTTTATGTGCTTATATACTCTTATCAACAATTATAAATCTGGTATCTGGAAATAGGCTACAGCGCCTAAAACGAGGACCTAATCATCAATCATGTTCCTCATTTTATCAATAGAACTGTTAAAACAGACTATGTGTTACATAATTAGTAATATATATGGTAGATCGGTAATATATTATGATACAAAAACATTAAATTGTAATACACAAAATCAGTTTAAAAAATTTACTTATGATACATTTACTTTCACAATATTTAGAAGTAAATTATTCAATTTAGATGAATGTCTGTTTATTCTATTTAAATGTAACAAATATATTGGAAAATTATAGAAATCGAGAATAATAATTACACATACTTAAATACACAACAGAGTTTTAAAATTGTATTTGTGTACATTTACTTACCTACAGTATAATTAATAAATGAATCATGTCATAAATTATACCAACAAATTATATATAGGTAACGAGAATAATAATTAAACAAAGTGAAATAGGGTACATTTACTTACACAATATTAACAGTGTAAGTAAATCATGTAATATATCTTAATTTCTATGAATCTTATTTGAATGTAACAAAAATATTAGATAACGATAATAATATTTACAAAAACTGAAATACACATTGGGAGTTCTAAAATGTTACCTGTGGTACATTTACTTACACTGTATTAATATCTGTAAATCATGTCAAATATATAAATGTATTTGTAATCTATCTCATGGTCACAAAAAAAACCGGATAAATAACGAAAATAATAATTACACAACTCAAACACACATTGAAATGCACAATAGGAGATTTCAGTTCTTACATAGGGATGTACCCTACGTAACTGATGTAACTTACATAATATTAATTTAAATAAACGATGTCATATAAATATATAAATGTCTATGTATCCCATATTAATGTAACAAAAATATTAGAAAACCTACCAAGTTATTTGAATGTCAAACTGTGTTGTATATATTTAGTTATATTCCATTTTATGTATAGGTTTAGCTTTACAATTATATATACTCTATACACATACACACTCTGAATGTTATACTAAGAATTAGGAGCTTAATATAGGTATACTGAAATTAATCTATCGTTTACCTGTTTGTTTTACCTGTATTATTGTATATTGAATAGAAGTGTTGGCATACCATGTTCCACCCGGCACCATATTGACATCGACTAATCTCATTACAATGTCATTCTCATAAAAATAATCAAATAATATGAAAATATATCATGTTTAGTAAGTTGGCATCGTCAGGACCACAATGTCCTAGTTATGAATGAAATTCTATTGTTATCATTATCGCCGATGCCAAGGGTTAATATCAATAATTGATATTACACATAGAATCGAAATTCACGGCAAATTAAACTGAGACTGAGTGCTCATCGAGACGTCATCGCGGGCGTCCCGAGCTCTCCTTGAAAAAGACCACCGGATGTGGTTGAAACTATAGTCGGAACTATCTGACTTATTCACGTGAGTTATCCCGTATTATTTACTAAAATAAATTATTACTTTTATTTAAACAATGAAGAATTAAAATATATCATGTTTTATATCCATAATTGAATTGCACACTGAATAAAAATGCACGATAAACTTAACCGGATTTGGCATTAAAAATCGCTTCTTTCCGACCGCTACTAGGGCACGCTTGCTGCTCTCGCGTGTCTAGCGCGTTGTGGCCACCAGTAGCCTAACGGTCCTCACTATGAGAAAAAAAACACGAGTTCAACGATCGAACTATAAAAATAAATAAACTATAAAACTAAAATCTATAAAAAAATATAGTGGGATCAAATTCGATCGCTCATTATCGCAACTATTTTTCAGAATTAGCTTTAGACTATAACGTGTTGCATCTGTCTATGTATTTACGCCGCCAGGCTAGCTGCCGCCCTCGAGTAGAAAATCTGTCGCCAAACACCATAGGTGTTTACGTCCTTAGAACCCAGTTTTCATTCAAGATTAAGCCTGATCACCTTCGACCACATTATTTATCATCATTACCATATTGGCGATCGAAAAGTCGAGAGAATGAGTCGATGCTACGTCGATATGGTGCCGATGCCAAAAGTATGCGTTGCACTTAAATCAGCATTTAATTATTTACTTACACAATATAAATTTAAGTAAATGATGTCATAGGAATATATATAAATGTCTATGTATCCTTTTTGAATGTAACAAGATGTTAGAAAACGATAGATTTAATAAGAATAATATTTACCCACCAAGTTTTTTCGATGAGAAATAGTCTTGTATGTATATATTTGTTTATATTCCATTTTATGAAGAGGTGTAGCTTTACAATTCATGTATCCATACTCTGAATGTTATACTAAGAATTAGGAACATAATATAGGTATACTTGAAATTATTTTATCTTAGCTGTTTTACATGTATTATTGTATAATGAATAGAAATGTTGGCATACAATGTTCTACTCAACACCATATTGACTTCGACTCATCTCGAACTATTCAGTATTATTTGTGAGCAACGGACACTAATCAACGCTGTATCGGCATCGCAATAAGTTTGCATGCATCGTTAGATATTTTGCGAATGTCAGTCAGGCTTCGTAAAATACAAAGCAGATGCAACACAGACAGCCGTAGCCTGCATTGCATTATCTTCAATCAGTAATAGTTTAACCGGACATTCTAGTCTCAACTGCAACACTGTGTAGTCGCATTTGTTTGTTTGCAATTTAAATGCGGATACAACGCAGACACCCATGGTCTGCATTCATTGTTGCGACTTGCGAATCGTTTGCAGCATTTGGTTCGAAACCAGTATCAATTACATTTTTTAAGAATTTAGTAATCTTTACCATAATATATTCTTGAACGCAGCAATTAAGTTATTACTTAGTTTAAACAATGAAGACTTAAAATAGATCATGTTTAAATCCATAATTGAATTTCACACAAAGTAAAAATTACACGACAAATTAACCTTAATTGGCCATTAAAAAACTCCTCTATCCGTCCGCTGCCGCTTTCTTTGTTCGCTCGTCTAGCGCGTTGTGGGCACCAGTAGCCTAGCGGTCCATGCTCGCTCATCGTCGCATCTATTTTTCAGACTATGCTTTAGATTATTCATCAAAACTTATTATATCTATTTTGTTATTATTGTATATTTAGATCTTAGACTATTATTCTTCCCAGACTGTTTGCAAATGTCTGTATGCAAACGTGTTTGTATTACTTCGTGTATACAGATGCTTCTGCCTTACAGTGCAGTCACTGTATGTGTTGCATTTGCTTTTGAGTTTTCGCTGCCAGGCTAGCTACTGCCCGAAGGTAGAAAATCTGTCGCCAAACACCCAAATGTATGTACCGAAACCTATCGTTGAGAGTCAGTCTTCATGAAATATTAAGCCTGATCATCACCTTCGGCCTTACTTGCACTTACCACCTTTACCATATTGGCGATAGAAAAGTCGTGACAATGAGATGAGTCGACGTTGATATGGTGCCGTTGTCGTAAGTATGCGTTGACCTTAAAACAAACAAATGAACAATCATGTTGAAAAACTTTACATAATTATGCGAGTACTTGTGTTGTCGTCACATCAACGTGGTTTATTGGTGAGACAACTCCATTCTCTCTCCCATTATCCCTGGGCCTAAAAGACTCCTGACCCCCTTGCTTGCCTTAACCGGCCGTCCAGCGGTGAAGTGAAGACGCAACACCAATTACCTCCGAGTATTATATGAGATCTAAAAGTGTTGTGTTAGGTACTTTATAATTATTGTATCTATCCAGTTGCGGCTTCACTGGGAGGTAAACATAGCTTTTTTAATATCACCACGGAGACAACGGTGATTAGCGACACCGGGGTCTCCCATTCTCCCTGGGCCAAAAAGACCCTTGACCCCCTTGCTTGCCTTAACCGGCCGTCCAGGGGTGAAGTGAAGACGCAACACCAATTACCTCCGAGTACTATATGATATCTAAAAGTGTTGTGTTAGATACTTTATAATTATTGTATATATCCAGGTGTGGCTTCACTGGGAGGTAAACATAACTTTTTTAATATCACCACGGAGACAACGGTGATTAGCGATACCGGGGACTCCCATTCTCCCTGGGCTTAAAAAACCCCTGACCCCCTTGCTTGCCTTAACCGGCCGTCCAGGGGTGAAGTGAAGACAATACTAATTACCTCCGAGTACTATATGATATCTAAAAGTGTTGTGTTAGGTACTTTACAATTATTATATCTATCCAGTTGTGGCTTCACTGGGAGGTAAACATAACTTTTTTAATATCACCACGGAGACAACGGTGATTAGCGACACCGGGGACTCCCATTCTCCCTGGGCCTAAAAGACCCTTGACCCCCTTGCTTGTCTTAACCGGCCGTCCAGGGGTGAAGTGAAGACGCAACACCAATTACCTCCGAGTACTATATGATATCTAAAAGTGTTGTGTTAGGTACTTTATAATTATTGTATCTATCCAGTTTTGGCTTCACTGGGAGGTAAACATAACTTTTTTAATATCACCACGGAGACAACGGTGATTAGCGACACCGGGGACTCCCATTCTCCCTGGGCCTAAAAGACCCTTGACTCCCTTGCTTGCCTTAACCGGCCGTCCAGGGGTGAAGTGAAGACGCAACACCAATTACCTCCGAGTACTATATGATATCTAAAAGTGTTGTGTTAGGTACTTTATAATTATTGTATCTATCCAGTTGTGGCTTCACTGGGAGGTAAACATAACTTTTTTAATATCACCACGGAGACAACGGTGATTAGCGATACCGGGGACTCCCATTCTCCCTGGGCTTAAAAAACCCCTGACCCCCTTGCTTGCCTTAACCGGCCGTCCAGGGGTGAAGTGAAGACAATACTAATTACCTCCGAGTACTATATGATATCTAAAAGTGTTGTGTTAGGTACTTTACAATTATTATATCTATCCAGTTGTGGCTTCACTGGGAGGTAAACATAACTTTTTTAATATCACCACGGAGACAACGGTGATTAGCGACACCGGGGACTCCCATTCTCCCTGGGCCTAAAAGACCCTTGACTCCCTTGCTTGCCTTAACCGGCCGTCCAGGGGTGAAGTGAAGACGCAACACCAATTACCTCCGAGTACTATATGATATCTAAAAGTGTTGTGTTAGGTACTTTATAATTATTGTATCTATCCAGTTGTGGCTTCACTGGGAGGTAAACATAACTTTTTTAATATCACCACGGAGACAACGGTGATTAGCGACACCGGGGACTCCCATTCTCCCTGGGCCTAAAAGACCCTTGACCCCCTTGCTTGTCTTAACCGGCCGTCCAGGGGTGAAGTGAAGACGCAACACCAATTACCTCCGAGTACTATATGATATCTAAAAGTGTTGTGTTAGGTACTTTATAATTATTGTATCTATCCAGTTTTGGCTTCACTGGGAGGTAAACATAACTTTTTTAATATCACCACGGAGACAACGGTGATTAGCGACACCGGGGACTCCCATTCTCCCTGGGCCAAAAAGACCCTTGACCCCCTTGCTTGCCTTAACCGGCCGTCCAGGGGTGAAGTGAAGACGCAACACCAATTACCTCCGAGTACTATATGATATCTAAAAGTGTTGTGTTAGATACTTTATAATTATTGTATATATCCAGGTGTGGCTTCACTGGGAGGTAAACATAACTTTTTTAATATCACCACGGAGACAACGGTGATTAGCGATACCGGGGACTCCCATTCTCCCTGGGCTTAAAAAACCCCTGACCCCCTTGCTTGCCTTAACCGGCCGTCCAGGGGTGAAGTGAAGACAATACTAATTACCTCCGAGTACTATATGATATCTAAAAGTGTTGTGTTAGGTACTTTACAATTATTATATCTATCCAGTTGTGGCTTCACTGGGAGGTAAACATAACTTTTTTAATATCACCACGGAGACAACGGTGATTAGCGACACCGGGGACTCCCATTCTCCCTGGGCCTAAAAGACCCTTGACCCCCTTGCTTGTCTTAACCGGCCGTCCAGGGGTGAAGTGAAGACGCAACACCAATTACCTCCGAGTACTATATGATATCTAAAAGTGTTGTGTTAGGTACTTTATAATTATTGTATCTATCCAGTTTTGGCTTCACTGGGAGGTAAACATAACTTTTTTAATATCACCACGGAGACAACGGTGATTAGCGACACCGGGGACTCCCATTCTCCCTGGGCCTAAAAGACCCTTGACTCCCTTGCTTGCCTTAACCGGCCGTCCAGGGGTGAAGTGAAGACGCAACACCAATTACCTCCGAGTACTATATGATATCTAAAAGTGTTGTGTTAGGTACTTTATAATTATTGTATCTATCCAGTTGTGGCTTCACTGGGAGGTAAACATAACTTTTTTAATATCACCACGGAGACAACGGTGATTAGCGATACCGGGGACTCCCATTCTCCCTGGGCTTAAAAAACCCCTGACCCCCTTGCTTGCCTTAACCGGCCGTCCAGGGGTGAAGTGAAGACAATACTAATTACCTCCGAGTACTATATGATATCTAAAAGTGTTGTGTTAGGTACTTTACAATTATTATATCTATCCAGTTGTGGCTTCACTGGGAGGTAAACATAACTTTTTTAATATCACCACGGAGACAACGGTGATTAGCGATACCGGGGACTCCCATTCTCCCTGGGCTTAAAAAACCCCTGACCCCCTTGCTTGCCTTAACCGGCCGTCCAGGGGTGAAGTGAAGACAATACTAATTACCTCCGAGTACTATATGATATCTAAAAGTGTTGTGTTAGGTACTTTACAATTATTATATCTATCCAGTTGTGGCTTCACTGGGAGGTAAACATAACTTTTTTAATATCACCACGGAGACAACGGTGATTAGCGACACCGGGGACTCCCATTCTCCCTGGGCCTAAAAGACCCTTGACCCCCTTGCTTGTCTTAACCGGCCGTCCAGGGGTGAAGTGAAGACGCAACACCAATTACCTCCGAGTACTATATGATATCTAAAAGTGTTGTGTTAGGTACTTTATAATTATTGTATCTATCCAGTTTTGGCTTCACTGGGAGGTAAACATAACTTTTTTAATATCACCACGGAGACAACGGTGATTAGCGACACCGGGGACTCCCATTCTCCCTGGGCCTAAAAGACCCTTGACTCCCTTGCTTGCCTTAACCGGCCGTCCAGGGGTGAAGTGAAGACGCAACACCAAGTACCTCCGAGTACTATATGATATCTAAAAGTGTTGTGTTAGGTACTTTATAATTATTGTATCTATCCAGTTGTGGCTTCACTGGGAGGTAAACATAACTTTTTTAATATCACCACGGAGACAACGGTGATTAGCGACACCGGGGACTCCCATTCTCCCTGGGCCTAAAAGACCCTTGACCCCCTTGCTTGTCTTAACCGGCCGTCCAGGGGTGAAGTGAAGACGCAACACCAATTACCTCCGAGTACTATATGATATCTAAAAGTGTTGTGTTAGGTACTTTATAATTATTGTATCTATCCAGTTGTGGCTTCACTGGGAGGTAAACATAACTTTTTTAATATCACCACGGAGACAACGGTGATTAGCGACACCGGGGACTCCCATTCTCCCTGGGCCTAAAAGACCCTTGACCCCCTTGCTTGCCTTAACCGGCCGTCCAGGGGTGAAGTGAAGACGCAACACCAAGTACCTCCGAGTACTATATGATATCTAAAAGTGTTGTGTTAGATACTTTATAATTATTGTATCTATCCAGTTGTGGCTTCACTAGGAGGTAAACATAACTTTAATATGACAACGGTGATTAGCGATACCGGGGACTCCCATTCTCCCTGGGCCTAAGAGACCCCTGACCCCCTTGCTTGCCTTAACCGGCCGTCCAGGGGTGTAGTGAAGACGCAACAACAAATACTT
Source organism: Plagodis pulveraria (assembly GCA_963890685.1). Lineage (NCBI taxonomy): Eukaryota > Metazoa > Arthropoda > Insecta > Lepidoptera > Geometridae > Plagodis > Plagodis pulveraria. Next base: position 8,079,282 of record OY982962.1, on the reverse strand, counting down.
CCGAGTACTATATAATATCTAAAAGTGTTGTGTTAAGTACTTTATAATAATTATTTAATCTATCCAGCTGCGCCTTCACTGGGAAGTAAACGTTAATATCACCATGACACCCACAAGTGACGCAAAAATGATTTGGTAACATGTATATTTTCTTACAATATGTATATTTAAAACTGCTCTGAATATTACAATCAATAAAGGTAAACAAATATTAAATATCTTTATATCAGTATAGTTCTTTTATTACTAACGGACCCCTCATTCTCATAATAATGTTTTTGATGTCAGAACACATTTCGTAAAAAGAGGTCTACCACTTTGGCAGTCTTTGAGTATATGCAGGAAGTTTACAAGGTGTTAGACAAAAAGCAGTACGCAGTCGGCATGTTATTAGATATGTCCAAAGCATACGATAAGGTTCTTTTGAAATATTGCTAAATAAATTGTATGGAGTAGGCATACGTGGTATAGCATACTTACGATTGGTTTAAATCCTAGTAATTAAACAACTTTAAACGGTTTAAATCGCGTGTGAAAAGTGAGTCACCCCGTGACCACAATCACTGCAAAGTGTTTGAAACGTCGGGACAAAAATAATGATAAATATACGCGATTTAAACCATTTAAGTTGTTTAATTACTATGTGTAATAATCGCGAAAACCTAAGACAACATTATGGTTTAAATCCTATCTAAAAAATCGAAAACAACTTGTAGAAATTGCACATATCAATCATAAAAGCGGGTCTATGCAGAATATTCGCTCGGATACAATTACAATAAACAACTCTATCCACCAGGGAAGTGTTATAAGATGTGCGTGTGGATTGAGTGACCACATTTTTTTTGTTAAGTTAGTAACTTCAAGATTTAGTAAAAGTCATAAAATAATTTGTAAAATGGGTATTGTAATTTGTAATGAATTAATAATGAAGTCCTAATTTCTATTCCTAAACTATGGTCTCCCACACTCAAAATTCCAAAACATGTGCGTCTGACTCTGGACTGAGTGACCACATTTTTTTTGTTTATTTTTGTTAAGTTAGTAACTACAAGATTTAGTAAAAATCATAAAATAATAATTTGTAAAATGTGTATTGTAATTTGTAATGAATTAATAATGATGTTATGATTCCTAAACTATGGTCTCTCAGTTCACACACTCAAAATTCCAAATCTGCGTAAATACTTACATAACTTATAGTCACATATTGTATACAGATATTTAGTGAAACATATTTTAAAATGTTTCGAAGATAACAGACCACAACTTGAAAACTAAAATAAGAAAATACAAAATTCTTCCTGGTGCCACTGAGAGACCACTTATTAAACACATATAATTTATTATTTATGCCACAAAATCTATATATTTTAACTGCTAACATTAGTAAAAGTTACATGTAAATTTGTAAAAGTAAAACAAGAGCACCGTTTTTGGCTACTTTAGTTAAATTTATATTTAATTGTGGTCACTCAGTTCACACATGGTGAATATGTACCTAAATTAATTCAAAGTTTTTGGTAATAATTAAAGTTCTGGAATTATAAGTAGTAGATACAAATTAAATATTTCAGTATTTAGTAAATATTTTTATGTCCGTATGGATTGAGGAGCCACTCCAGATTTTAAAATGAAACTCACACCCTTATTTAGTAGTAAACCTAAAAATTTTGTAGGACAAATTCTACAATTTGTAGTAGGTATAATGCATCAAAAGTTATATCAATTTAAAAGTGGCTCCTCAATCTAAACATCTGAATTGAGGAGCCACCTGGAACTCCGAAAGTAATGGACCAATATATCTGAAAATTTGGTATCATTTAGTAGTAATTGTGTATGTTAACTACTAAAAGTCTGAGTTTCGTACTGATGAGATTAAAAAAGATACTAGAAATTTATTGTGGCTCCTCAATCTATATATAAGAGGGTTGGTTTCCAGTCATGTGATCGGTCCATTAAAACGTTCGACTTTATTATAGTTTAGTAGGGAGAGTATTAAAATTTGTAATATAGGATTAAAGTAGTAAAACTGAGTAGATTTGGTAAAACAACGCATATAGTTTGGCTCCTCAATCCTGACGTTCTGCATACAAACAATTTATTGTACTTACGTGAAATCACAACAAAATCAAAATCCAATGACACCAATATTTAGTAGTAATGACTACTAAATTATGAAGTACAATTCATCGCTGCATATATTCGGCATCTATGAAAAAAAGTTAATTTTAAATATTCCTTAAAGATTCGCTAACTAGAGTGACCATATTATTTGAATGTAACCAGGATTAATATTGAGTACCTACTATAGTAAAATTAACATTACCATAGATGCACAGATTTCTCAAAAGAAGGTTTGAGTTATTAAGGGAATAGAACCTTTGTGGCATATCGACCCGCCGGCATTCTGTATTTTTTGAAAGTTTTCGCGCACGGTGAACTGATTATATGTAGTTAGAGGACACTTATACAGATGTGGAACAAAAATTTTAAATATTGTGGTACACTAAAGTGACCAAAATGTTTGGAGGTAAACATTGCAAAATTTGTCCAGCCGTATGAGCGTGAAGAATTAACGAACATACAAATACACTCACAAACGTTCGTCTTTATAATATTAGTTCAATAAAGATCACTTTGTTACAAGCAAATATACATTAGAAATAAATTATGTTTTGTAGTATTTATGGTTCACTATTTTGATGTTAAGGGCTTGTAAACATATATCAAAGATACATTTTTTGTAGTACAATTTAAGATTTCCGTTATACATTTTTTACGTTTGATTTTTACAGCGCACGCCGGAATAGGTCGCATATGGCAGACTTTTTTTTCTATTTACTTGACACTATATTTTGGACAATTCACAAAATATCTTTATAAATTATAGCCTATGTGTTTTGATGTGTAAGCTATATTATTGTAAAGTTTCTAAAATCCATTCAATTTGGCGTGAAAGAGTAACAAACATCCATAAATCCATATTACCTAAACACTTTCGCGTTTATAGCATTAGTAAGGTAGGTGTTTTGTTTTATTTTGAACTATTATGAAACTTTACATTTTGTGGGATAGAAGTAGGTATGGTTTAACAAACAAAATAATGATAGTTTTTGGATGTGCTGTGACAACTGCTGTCTTGTAATAGTCAAGCTGTTTTAAGTCATAGTAAAGCAACCTTGGAACTAGTATTTGAATACAATGGTAGGTATGCGTATGCACACACGTAATTAATGCATTTTAATCGTTTTCATTGTTCTCATAATGCAATCTTTACCTCCAAATATTTTGGTCACTTTAGTGTACCACAATATTTAAAATTTTTGTTCCACATCTGTATAAGTGTCCTCTAACTACATATAATCAGTTCACCGTGCGCGAAAACTTTCAAAAAATACAGAATGCCGGCGGGTCGATATGCCACAAAGGTTCTATTCCCTTAATAACTCAAACCTTCTTTTGAGAAATCTGTGCATCTATGGTAATGTTAATTTTACTATAGTAGGTACTCAATATTAATCCTGGTTACATTCAAATAATATGGTCACTCTAGTTAGCGAATCTTTAAGGAATATTTAAAATTAACTTTTTTTCATAGATGCCGAATATATGCAGCGATGAATTGTACTTCATAATTTAGTAGTCATTACTACTAAATATTGGTGTCATTGGATTTTGATTTTGTTGTGATTTCACGTAAGTACAATAAATTGTTTGTATGCAGAACGTCAGGATTGAGGAGCCAAACTATATGCGTTGTTTTACCAAATCTACTCAGTTTTACTACTTTAATCCTATATTACAAATTTTAATACTCTCCCTACTAAACTATAATAAAGTCGAACGTTTTAATGGACCGATCACATGACTGGAAACCAACCCTCTTATATATAGATTGAGGAGCCACAATAAATTTCTAGTATCTTTTTTAATCTCATCAGTACGAAACTCAGACTTTTAGTAGTTAACATACACAATTACTACTAAATGATACCAAATTTTCAGATATATTGGTCCATTACTTTCGGAGTTCCAGGTGGCTCCTCAATTCAGATGTTTAGATTGAGGAGCCACTTTTAAATTGATATAACTTTTGATGCATTATACTACAAATTGTAGAATTTGTCCTACAAAATTTTTAGCTTTACTACTAAATAAGGGTGTGAGTTTCATTTTAAAATCTGGAGTGGCTCCTCAATCCATACGGACATAATATTTTTTACTACAAGGATGTATGTTTTTATCATGTATTAGTTGCCCTATTTCATTTCCCTAAGGGCATAAATGAGAGACGATAACTTAGATTTAATTTTCAATACGTGCGACTGCCAGTTTATATTCCTAACAAAGTAGCATCTTTGACAATATCTAATTTTGTGCCGTGGAATGAGAAATTAAATTTGTAACGGCGATTTTTGGAAGTGATGAAATGTTATTATTTTAGTTTTTCATAAGTTGAGCTCAAGATTATGTTGATGCATCCAAGTGATTACTTTATCAAATATTGTGAAAAGTTTTCGTGTAAATTGAGGTTGTTTTTTGTAGAAGTAAGAAACGAAATATCATCAGCAAAACAAATACAAGGGTCATTGCCGATTTTAGGAAGGTAATTTATATAAATTAGAAATATTAAGCAGCTTAGCTTTGCTAATAAAAAGGGTGTGTTTCATTTTAAAAGCTGGAGTGGCTCCTCAATCTATACGGACATATTATCCGGACGTCAGCCCTGTTGTCGATACATAAGAGCTAAATCAACCTAACGGCAACCAGGCTAAATGTGTATTTTGGTCTAAAAGTTATATAAAATAAAACAAGTATTTAATACATATATACCTTTATTTAACATAATCAACTGTGACATATATGAGAAGTAGCGTAAGTTACAAGACTGGAATTTTTCAAGTGACTTTCATACTTTGAATAATTATCAGTATCCATAAATAGATGAGATTTTAAGAGCACTTTAGGATGGAATCAACATCTCCCAGTTTTACAAATAGCGTGCAATATCACTAAACAAAACATTACAGCTTGATTTGGCATAAGCTAGTTACCTAATATTCAGTTATTACATGTAAATAGAGTTAATTACTATTACAGCTGAGATTTTTAAAAATAAGAAGTTTGAGATTCAGATACATCTTTAAACTCCAGAACTTAGTTCTAAAAAGAAGAAACGAAGAATTTGTAAATCATCTTTAAAAAGAACTGATATTAGATTCTATAATAAGTTAAAGATTAGTGACAGGCTCACGAATCGAGTCTAGAAATGGTAAACCTACTAAGTGTCTAGTAAATAATTCGAGTTTCAAAAAGCATTCCTCGAGTTGAGATTTGATTCCAGTTCTAATGAGTTTGAGATTCAAAAACAAACTTGAATATCGTTTCTAGGAGAGTTTTAGAGGAAAGAAAATTATGATTCTAAAACTAAGCTATGCCAAATCATCGTAGTAACTATTTTAGACCCTTATTTTCATCATCACATTGCGTTTCCTTATAATAACGCCTCAATTTACACTAAGAAAAAATATGCCATTATAATTTCGTCATATCAAAACACTTTAACTTGGTTAAATAAATTTCGTAAGTATTTTCGTATATAAAATGAGGCTTAACACTTATTATTAATAAAATATATAATATACTTATAGTTAGCTATGAAATGCAACACGCGTGTGTTCGCAGCTAAGGAAACATTGACAAAATGCAGTGCAATAGATATTTGAATGTCCAAACATGGCACAGCTTCAATAAGGTATAAATCTCGTAAAATACTACTAAATTGCACATGGACGTAATAATCTACATAGGTACGTAATTATATGCATTCAAATAAATGTATATTAAAACAATAAAATTAATAATTAAACTTTTGGAAACGAAATAAATCATATTATCATGTATGCAATATGCATATGATAATATATATCAAAATATATTTTAAAAAACCCAGTTATTTCTTGTTTCTTAAACATAAGAGATACATAAACATCGACTTACACTTTAGGATCATGCAGAGACAAAAAAATAATTATACAAACGAACTTAAAAATATGTAGGTACTAATGGAAAAAAAAATTCGTACAGCTACCAACCACCAATACAAAGAAATTCAAATTACAAGTTCTTGAAATTAAAGAGAGCGCGCGTAACACTTGTATGTATTAATCATGTACGTACACTTTATGTACTTAAGTGTGTATTTATGGTACGCACACCAACGTAACATATTGTACCAAAAAGCAATAGAGTTATATAATAAGCGCGCTCAGAGCGGTACTAACTTTATGGCTATGTGAGGATGCATAGGGACTTTTTATCTTAATAAATGGACGAACCGTTATAAGATAAATAAGAAAGTTCCTCATGTACCTGCAGTCTCCCGATGTGATAAAATGTCGACCAGTTTTGAAGTTATAATATATTACAGTGTGCATTCCCCCATCTAGTTCTATGGAAATTCAATGGTATTTAATGTACTAATTCTTTATTTGTATGATGTAGGTACATGATCCAAAACAAGTTACTCGCGCTTGTAAATAGTAAGAACTATACTGAGAAACGTTTAATTGAGATTTGATGGAACCCTGTCAGTTTTTAGTGCACACAATGTTTACAGCTGATAGTAAAAATAATGTTCTACGCAAAATGTAATCTTATTCCTATGTTTGGTGCACTTAGAAACATTATAGAGAGTGAAAACGTACAATGACAGATTTTAGAGGGTATGGTAGTTCCTCTCGGTTTGGTTTTTGTAGTATTTGAAGCCTATGAAGCCAATTGCCAATAGTCCGAGAGTCAAGACGATGCCGCCAAAGAAGCTTGCCCCATCGAACCTGGAAAAAATATAATAAGACATTAAAGTAACTATTCAAAACACGCTTTTAGAAGCGCTCGTAGCGAAGTTTACTTAGCTGTTCTCAACCGATCAGCAAAGTTAAGCAACGTCGCGCGCGGTCATGAGTTGGATGGGTGACCGCTAGTGACATTACTACTGAGCGTTTCCGTGCTTCGGAGGGCACATTAAGCCGTCGGTCCCGGTTGTTGTCTTAGGATGGCAGTCGTTATAGCATGGTGGTAGGGCATTTTGCGAATGCCTGCCTGGCTAGCTACCACCCTCAAGTAGAAAACCTGTCGCCAAGCACCTAACGGTGTGTTCCGGCAGCTGTCCTTGAGAGCCAGTACTTCTAGGTTAGCCTGAGCAACATCTTGGACCACATCATCGCTTACCATCAGGTGAGATAGTGGGCAAAGGCTATCAGGCATTAAAAAAAAAAAAACAGAAACAACTACATTAAGCAACGTTCACTGCGGTCATGATTTGGATGAGTGACTGCCAGTGGCTTAATCTTAACGTGCCCGTGGAAACGCTCAGTTTTAATATGACTAGCGGTCACCAATCCAAGTCACGACCGCAGTGTAGGTTGCTTAAGGTTGAACTGGCCGGTAACTTTTCCATACAAACGCCGTAGGATGATCACTCCCTTATTTGAGGTTTTAGGTCCAGAACTGAGCATGATATCGATTTATCTCTTCATTATCTAGGCTTGTCTTGGCACCGATTTGTAAAAAAATTCTTCACATGATAGTTATAAGCCTCGAAACATCCCTGTAATATCACGAATTTTAGCGCATGTTTAGTCGTAAATAAACGACTTATAGAGCATAAAATCCCTAAAATTATTTACATAGAAGCATAGCTCAGTTCATGATCATTTTAGATAACATTTTGGAAAACAAATACATCCAGTAGTATAATCATAAACATCCTAGAGCCAAAGGTCGGCACACATAGTTTTGCGCGCTAGTTTTTCGTTCAAAATATTGGGCATCTCATGTCAATACTTCCATTCCGCGGTGAGGGAAGCGGGCGGGCGGGTCTCATGCGCAGCACACTAATATATAATTAACAAAACGCACACTACCAAAAGTCACGTGCGCCGCGCCGCGATCTTAGAACATAATATTATATTGTAGGAATGCCCTGTTGCTTTTTGGTGTGCACGTATGTATACACTACCAATATGTAGTGCCTATGCCTACTTACGTACTTATATATATATATTTACATATGTTGGGAGTTGGGGACCGGATTTTCTTTCGCATTTGATTAGTTTGTGCGTGATAGTAAGTGTCGGACGCCATAATCCATATAGATAGGTAGGTACTTGGGTAATATAAATACGTAACTATGTCTAGGTACTCACCTACTCTCACCTAAGTTAGAACCTAGTAGGTATTAGTCAATACGCAGGTCATGATAGCTATGGTGAGTACCTAATCATTTTAGCAACACTTAGACAATATAAAAAGCTGCATTTGGTTAGATGTGGTATGGACGTAGGTAGTCCGCATTATTTTTAGAATATAGTCTAAGCAGTAATATAGCTTCGAGAAAGTACCTACCTAACACAAAGTAGTAAAGGGTTAGAATTAGAAGCTCAATGGAAGATACCTACCTATCTACGATATAATTATCATTTATCATATAGGCCTGCCTAGGCACGCAACTGTCAGCGATGTCAAATCGACATTCGCGGGCGCGCATTTCATTGCATACCTATCTACATAGCTATAAGATCACAACAAATAATAAAGTTAGTACTATGTATCTACCTACGTAAATTAGTAGAATAAGTATGTATATTTGTAGTAGGTACTTATACCTAAGGTAGTACGAAAGTTTATATGGTAAACTTAGCGATGATTGTAGGCACTTACCTAATCAAAAATAACCTATGATTAGTTATTGATTTTTATTGGAAATAATTTAAATCAGTTACGGGTAGGTAGAGAATTTTTATTCCAAATGTGTTCTACCAGGATTGGTAGATCCATCATGCCATCGTACATTACCGCTTAGAGACAGATTTTGAAATCGGTACGACATTTTGGCTCTCATCTCAAAGCTCGCTAGCCGGGCGAGCATTCGCAAAACAACCTACCACCATGCGGTGAAGTTCATGCCCGCGGCGGGATTCGACCCATAGACCTGTTGCGCGGCAGTCCATTGCTAAGAGCCATCACTGCTTCCCGTTAAGTGTTTAGTGACAGAATTTCTACTTGAGGGTGGTAGCTATCCAGGCGAGCATTCGCAAAATGCTCTTCACCAACGCGGGGAAGCTCAATATCGCGGCTGGATTCGGACCATGGACCTGCTGCGCGGCAGTCACTAGCTAATGCCACTGGCCCATCACTGCTTCCCGTTAGGCGCTTACTGACAGATTTTCTGCTTTAGGATGGTGGCTAGCCAGGCGAACATTCGCAAAATGCCCTATGCCCTTCCAACAAGCGGTGAAGCTCGAGCCCGCAGCGGGATTCGAACCATAAACATGCTGCGAGGCAGTCCATAGCTAATGCCACTGAGTTCACGTTAGTTGCATGGTGACAGATTTTCTACTTGGGTAGCTATCCCGGCGAGCATTCGCAAAATGCTCTTTTCTTATGCCTGATAGGTTAGCCTTTGACCACTATCTCACCTGATGGTAAGTGATGATGTGGTCGAAGATGTTATTCAGGCTAACCTAGAATTACTGGCTCTCAAGGACAGCTGCCGGAACACACCGTTAGGTGCTTGGCGACAGATTTTCTACTTGAGGGTGGTAGCTATACAGGCGGGCATTCGCAAAATGCCCTACCACCATGCTATAACGACTGCCATCCTAAGACCACAACCGGGACCAACGGCTTAACGTGCCCTCCGAAGCACGGAAGCGCTCAGTAGTATTGTCCTAGCAGTCACCCATCCAATTCATGACCGCGCGCGACGGTGCTAAACTTTGCTGATCGGTTGAGAACAGCTAAGTAAACTTCGCTACGAACTCTCCACCACGCGGTGAAGCTCAATATCGCGGCGGGATTCAAACTATGGACCTGCTGCGCAGCAGTCCATAACCAATGCCACTGAGCCATCACTGCTTCCCTTTAGGTGCTTGGCGACCGATTTTTTACTTGAGGGTAGTAGCTATCCAGGCGGGCATTCGTAAAATGCTCTTCTACCACGCGGTGAAGATTAAGCCCGCGACGGGATTCGAACCATGGACCTGCTGCGCGGAAGTCCATAACCTATGCCACTGAGCCGTCACTGCTTTACAAAATATGTTGTAGTAAAAGCAGTAACTTGCTAATTATGTAATAAATAATTATTATTGTAGGTAAATATTTACTACATCAATGTGAAAAGAACAAACTAATACATTTACTATGTACCTACAAATCATTGTACCTACTTACTAAATATTTACCTACTATAGGTGAAATAACATCAGTATGTTATTATAAAACGAACGAAAATTATAACAACAGGTACCTACTGTCCGAACCAAAATGTATTCCTCTGTGAATATATATCTAATATTATTTTATAATAAATACCTACACACGTCGTGACGTAGCTTGAGACACTATCTCCGTCCGTCGTCAAACATCGTAATTCGTTCGGCATGGTTCGGCTTTCATTGATATATCGCAAACAAGTGTGCGTAATTAGCGTAGATGCAATACGGGTGTGTGATGCGCGATCACTATCTTCGTACTACTCATCACGGAGTCTTACCCTTTCCCACAAAGGTATAGGTGAAATAGCATGCTTTGTAGCCTCGCCCGCTGATAAGTTCGGGCCGCCGGCAAGTGCATCCTTAACTTAGTTGATCGGTTCAGAACTACTAACTAAAAACTCTTTTAATGGTCAGAACCTGTAACTGAAATTGTTACCTGCTGGTAAGTAATTAAGTAGTAAGATAAAGCTATTATAGGTATAAACCTATAATGGGAAAGGCTTTTCAGAACAAGTGCCAGAACACTTCGTTAGGTTAATTTTGCTTCTATAGACTTTTTACTTGAGTTGAGAGGTAGCAAGCTGCCCAATCGAACATAAGTTAAGCGCCCTACCACTATGCAGTAGAACTCATGCACGCGGCCGTATTCGAGCCGTGGACCCCTGCGTGGCAGTTTATATCCAACAATGATGTTCATCTTTGTTTTCAATAAGCGTATGACAAAAAAATTAATGGTATATATTGCATATGTAATGTAACTTTACACGGATTGTCCACTGCCGAACGCAGCCTCCCCTTTAAAGGGCGGGTTTGCATAATCCCCACGCTTGGCAGGCGTCTTGGGGATCGCAGTTCAAGATATCAGTTCCTCTAAAGACGCTGCTGCTCACCTTCCGGTATTGTACATTTAGTCGCCTATTACGACACTAACAGGCAATGGGGAGGTACAGTCAGCACCCCACAGGGCATAATGTAAGAAAATGTTAAAGTAATGATTATAAAATTATTAGAAGTCCATGTCCATAGTTTCGTGATCAGATTTCCTCAAGTTACTTTTTTAACACAATGGTCATTCAAATATAGGCAAATAGTTTTATCAGTGAATTTATGTATTGTAACGTATAAACTACTCGACCTATGTTGATGGAATTTAAATGGGGACATAACTCTACTTGTTAAAAAGAATCATCATGATTGGGCAGTAAAAAGATATAAACAAAAAATGCATCAACTTGAGTACCTTTCTCTTTTAATTAGAAGTCAGTTAAAATACATAAGATCTAACAATAGTATGACATCCTATTATCGTATAATAAGTAGCTTAATACTCGATTATAGCTGATAATCCTACCAGTAATAATATCTACTGATACACATCTATTCAACACAACATAATTAATTCAAAATATCTGTCTCACAGGCTGTTCAAGACAAAAACCAGTTATGTTAGTTATTTATAATTTCATATCATAGCTATTTAGGTAGGTACCAAACTTGAACTCTTTTAATGGTCAGAACTGATAAAATGATTGGACTAATCTCGTAGGTATTTCCTTCATAATCTACACTAATATTATAATAAAGAGGAAACATTCGTATTTTAGTATGCAACGAATAAACTTAAAAAGTACGGTCCAATAGTTTTGGATGAAATTTGCTATGGAAAATATTTTGAGACCCGGGAAAGGACATGGGATAGTTTTTATCCAATATTGCGCGATAACTGACATACATGCGGGTGGAGCCGCGCTCGGAAAGCTAGTAAATATAATCTTTGCATAACTGTATTCAACATATTTTAGTACTGCGCAAAGCAAAATACTCGCGAGCAGTAACTATACAATGGTATATAGTATTAAAAATTTACGGAGAATGGAACCCCAGAGATGATGTGGTAGTCCAACTAAAATTAGGCCGATGTTTTCTTATCAAATTTGCGCTTTTCTGCGCTTACTCCTAAAAATAGCAGAAAACAATAATACAACTTGCAGTAGACCTGATATAGCCACGCCTAAGATAACAAGAACGCGTGGGCGAAGATAAAAGTATTTAAGTACCTATAACATCAACTGAATGGCTGACAAATCCAATTAAGTGGCCATAATGACGCCTAGATCTATAATTGGATTATTTACTCCCGACTCGTGAGTATTCAGTTCTCGGCTGAGTATAAGGATTGTCTACTATCTAGGATGTCTAAAAAAGCGTCCTATATATTGTGGTCTTAAAAAAATCGCCACCACAAAGACCACCATGCCTCCAATCACGTCAATGTGAGCGGGCTGTTGCTACTCATTGGAGACATAACAGGCTTTCTTATCGTCCTAAAACCTTAATTACCGGAAATGTATTCGGTCTTGGCATAATCAAACATATTATGCTAAGAAGGATTGGCATCTTACAGGTAACCAATTATAGAACCAAAGCGAAAACTTATTACAATTGTGTTCTTGTCTTTTGTGTTCATAGACATGTACTGACCTCATATAGTTGGAACGACGGTAGGCAAATGATGATTTGTTACATGGACAACTTACCCTCTTGCTGCAATCATAGGCTTTTCGGTTGTATCCTTCGGTGCTTCTGTTGATTTCGCCGCGGGCACAGATGTCTCTGTTGTAGACTTAGTAGGTTCTAGCTTCTTATCCTTGTCATCGGGTTTCACCGTAACATCAATTTTCTTATCACCAGTAGTGGTTTCATTACCAGCTTTCTTTTTGTTGTCAGCATCAGTCTTTGGCGCTTCAGTTGTTTTGCTATCGTTTGTTGTTGCAGTTTCCGTTTTGTTTTCTGTCTTGTTTTCGGTTGCTGCTGGTGGGTTAGCTTTCTCTGTTGGGTGATGTTCTACGGGTGTTATTTGGCTTGTGTTGGTTACAGTAGTATCTGCTTTTACCGCACCCGCCTTTTCTGGAGTTTTTTCTGGGGATGTCGGTACGACTTGCCCCTTATCGTCGGGTTTTAACGCCGTTGTAACTGTTGTGGCATTGGTGCCTATAAGGAAAAAAAACATATTTAAATATTGATAAATCATCAGGGAACATTACTCTCTGTAGACTTCGTGAAGGATGTTATTATTATATTTGTAACTCTGCGATGTTAGATCATAATAATAGGAGAATAAAACATGTCTACTACATACGTTAAAATATTACATGCATACATGAAAATGTATGCATGAGCCAATATTACCTATAAATTATACCTATGGTTTTTCAAATGTAAATGAGTTAAAATTCCTCGTGGTCCTTCTTCAAAACATTGTGTGTTTGTTAGCACTCGCCTCCAAAACGGATGAACGCGTTTAATGAAATATGGTACATAGTCTGCTTAGGTCCTATGTTGGATACTTTTTATCTCAATGCCAATTTAATACCGTACGTTGTTATTATTACTAAACGCGTTTAACTAAATTCAGCTTAAATGATTTCGAAAGTCGACATGATTGTTTGATCTTAGTTTACGTGCAACATTTTAATTGCGTTTAGATTTTCATGGCAAAAAATATTGTGATAAGTGTCAATGTAATGATCTCCCTATGCTATTGGCTGAAACTTGTTCATGACATTGAAAGCACTTTGACTGGTTTAAATGGGCTACACGTCGGAAATCGAGCGTTTATAAGTCAATATCGATTTAGCTTGATTTTCGATCAATTTATGTTGCTGGAATTGAAGCAGTGATGGCTCAATGGCATTGGCTATGGACTGCCGCGCAGCAGGTCCATGGTCCAAATCCCGCCGCGGGCTTGAGCTTCACCGCATGGTGGAAGGGCATTTTGAGAATGCCCGCCTGGCTAGCGACCACCCTCATGTAGAAAATCTGTCGCCAAGCACCTAACGGCACACCGTTAGGTGCTTGGCGACAGATTTTCTTCCGGCAGCTGTCCTTGAGAGCCAGTGAAATTACAGGCACATGAGACTTAACAAATATGTGTCAAAGTGACGGGCGCAGTACAATTCGTGACTGTGATGAAATGCATCTGTTATAAGCAGAGGTTAGTCCGCTTAACATCAGGTGGGCCTCGAATATGTTTCGTCACAATAACATAAAAAAAAACTAATTGGAGACCTTCACTCAGTCAAACGCTTGAACTGAGTTAAGCTTGAATTGATGGAGTTTAGATTGCCCCGGGGGTGCCAGGTTAGAATTGCACCTCCCCATATCATCCCGTGAGTATCGTAATAGGCGACTAAGGGAAAAATACTGGAAGGTGGGTAGCAGCGCCTTCTAAAGAACTGCCTTCTTACACTGCGAGCCCTAAGCCGCCTGCCAAGCGTGGGGATTATGGCAAATATCCCCTAAGGGGAGGCTGTTTTCAGCAGTGGATGATCCGGCTGATACAGTACAGATTCAACATTGAAATTAGCTCTTAGTAAAGCTGCGGGGAATTTGTATTATATTTATGTGAGATAGTGCGTTTATCTGTTTATTACTTCATCAAGCATAAACGTAGCGTTGTCTTATCAGTTGGAGGTACTCCTTGTGAGTAACATGCCTGGATGAGTTCGCCAAAAATTATGTCCTATGTTCCAAATAGGAAATGTAACAGGTGTTTTGTAATTGTTGCTAGGCTACCCTTTGACTCTCTCACCTGTCGATACCAACTAACACCACGTCTTTCGGTGTAATGTGGTTATCAGTTCGTCGAACAATGTGCCCATTGCAGAGTCGCTGAACGAGCTATGCAGAGAGCTACGCTCGAACTTCTTTGCGCGATTATATCCGAAACGTGGATATTCGCCGAAGAACAAAAGTCACCAACATAGCTTTCAGAATTTACAAGTTGAATTATCAATGCGCTGGCCACATTGTTCGACGAACTGATAACCGATAGGGAAGAAAGGGTCTCAAGTGATTACCACATTACACCAAAAGAGGTAGAGTTGGTAGGCCTCTACCAGGTGAACTGACCACATCGTTAAAGTCGCGGGCAGCCAATAGTTATAAGCGGCTAATAGACGTTCTTTGTGGTGTTCTATGGGGAAGGCCTTTGTTCAACATTGGACGTCTTCCGGCTGAAGATGATGATGAACTAGTTTAGTTTTTGAGATAGAACCAATAGATATTTTTTTTAAATATTAGATTTTTTAAATATAATACATAAAAGTATGAATATTGTCTTTATACGCGAATGAATGAGCTCCGGACTATGAAATCTTACATGCTACAGTGCAATACCTTTTTTTAAGCTAACTTCTCATGTTTAGGAGCCACCCTAAAAATTATTAAATTTATATTTTCATATTCATCTTTAGGTCCACATTCTACACAAATATCGAAATTTCCGGTTTGAAACTTTTTTACAAGCTAGAGACCCATGACTTATAGGGCAGATTGACAGACAGACAGTGCAGTCGCATTAATGGGTATAGGACACTAAAACTGCCTCTTACAGTTTGTGTAGAGCAGGAGGAGATGCAAAGGAGTTCACATATTTAAAAAAGTGGTACAGGTACAATAGAAACTAACTGTTACCAATCAAGATTCTCGTATAGTAAGCACCATTCATAATAGCATTGAAAAAAGTTTCTTTTGCTTGGCAATGGATCATAGCGGGAGTTGTTTTGAACAAAAGTGCTCACACATTCAAGACAACTATAAAGATGTGTCTCATCTATCAAGCTTCATGTCCTCAGACGATGGACCCAGTAATATAGTAAAGCTGTTACAAAGCCCAATTCCATGAAATGAATATCTTCTTTTTTAAAAATAGTACAATTATCATTTTCTTGGCTAAGATTCTTAATTTACACCATTTTTGGAATCTTGGTTTGATGAGTAAATTGAAAGACCTTACTATGGTAAGGTCCATTCCTTTTTTTACACAATGGTTAATGAGTGAAAGTGTATTGAAATTTAAATGTTTGAAAATATAGGGAAATAATAATTATGATTGAGTTTTGTCTAAAAACTACAGGCATTCAGGAATTTTTAAGGGTTTAGTTGGATAGCAGTATGATTAACCATAAAAAAATTAAGTAAAAACTTAGTCATTAAAAAAATAGCTTTAAGCTGTGAAAATTTTAGAAGAATTTCATAACTTATTTCATAAATGAAAAAAAATAGATTTTTCCTCATTGAGTAATGACCACTGGTTAATGCTTATTTAAAAAAATTGCCAGCTAATCCTTACTAATATTATAAGCAGGTAAGTATGTATGTTTGTTACTATTTCACCCAAAAAATACTGAATGAATGAAATAATATAAAGATATTGTGAGAATTGTCCAAAATATAATGATAAGTGTCTAGTAAGCAGGAAAACATTCTGCCATAGGCGACTTATTCTGACGTGCGCTGCAAAAACCTTTAGACATACATACCTTTACACATACATAATGTATAACGGTAATGTTTATCTTAAATTGGGATTTATAAAACCCATGGTATCATATATCTATCTTTTATGTGTAAACCATTATCGCCAAAATAGTAAACCTTATGGTTTACTATTTTGGCGATAATGGTTACTATAAAAAAAATACTTAAATACTATAAAAATTTTCATTTTATTTCTAATACATATTAGGTATTAACAAATTGATCCTGAGATGAATTACTTAGCATTTCATGGATTCACCATGCGGGTGCTGGGTCCATAGCCTTGCAGAGAAGAGGCTAGCGGGGCCTGGGACTTGCAACCGAGGAGTACGGGGCAATTTTATGATATATCAATGTGCCCCCTTCACTGCTCGAGCCTCCTCCCCTACCTAACAAAATTTGTTAAGATCCTACTTATGCCGCCTTAGATACACGTTCTAGGATGGAAGTTACGGTTGTTCTTGGTAGGCCAAGGCCTTTAAGTAGGTTATATAGGGATTTCGCTGGTATACCCCTTGCTTCAACTTCTACAGCATATAAATTGTTGCAGAATTTGTGGTGATTATAAAGGCGAATGTGTGAGTGTGTTTGTTACTTCTTCACGCTTAAATGGCTGGACCAATTTTGATTAAATTCAGTATGGAAAAAGACGATGCGCTGAATATAGGATACTTTTTTTCATTACCATCCATCACCACACAGGTGTAACTGTGGGGCGCAGCTAGTAACAAATAAACAATGAGGATGTTATTGTTCATTTCATTCATTATAGCTAAGTAAAATCTACTTTACTTTAAGGATATCTCAAGTATTTATATTAGATATAAAAGTAGGGAATCCCTGTTTTGTAATGAAAAATTACTTTTTTGTAGGATGATTATGAATCATATTAAGTTCAATCAAAGTATTTCTTGTTGTCTATACATTTTGGCTTTCTGATAAAGCTCTGTGGACTTCGACTCCACCAATTTTTGAAGGCAAATGTGTGCAGCACCTGAATGTTTTTTTTCTGTGATAAGTTGTCCAAATTGCAGAAAAAGTGGTAAGTTATCCAAACATATTTTTTATAGTTTTAATATAATGCCATCCAAATACTTAAGTAATGTAAAATATCAAGTGCATAAAATTCAGAGTGCAATTGGTTAGACTTTCAAAACTTTATTAAGATCTATAGTAATGAAGCATCATTTTACTAGGGGAATTCCCTATACAAGAAATTGAGTTACCATACATAAAGTTGTGTTAAACTCTGTTATGTTTGAGCTCTGGAGGTGGGAGAAATGTGTGTCATCTTAGTTTAAGCCGTTCGAGGTTTGTTGGTCAGGAACCAATCAAAAAAGAAATACTTGAAAATTCTGCATCCAACTAGGAATGTTGTATAGGAATGTTCCAAAATGTTTTATTATAAAATTTTGGAATGTTGTTGTTCATGGAACTCAAGGGGCCCTGAGGCAGTGCCCTGTCTAGCCCTATTGGTAGCAAACCACTGAAAGCAACAACAAGGTACCAATATTAGTTATTTTTGTACAAAGAGGAGGGAAATATGCAAAAAAACATAATAAACCCTGTCCTATAGCACATTCAAAGTTAAAGCAGTCAACTGTATGTGGGCTAGTGTAAATTGTTGATTGGCAGTACCATTGTCTACCCTCATCAGGCTATTTTCATTATTGATCTAACATTTATATCCAGTAATTTGATGAAATTGTTTATAAAGGGCATTAATCAGCAGTGTTTTCTTTTGATTCAGGTTTAGATTACAGTAATTATTAATTCTATGAGTAACATGTTTTATTGCACAATAAAACCAGTTATGTACAAAGAAAACCAAGAGTAATAATGACATATTGGAATGTTGTAAAATTTGACATTCAATAATTAGATAGTTTTTATCTAATTTGGGCTGATTGTGTGAGACAAAGAACGGAAACTATTCACCTCTGTTAAAACTTTATGTATGTTAAGTATATGCTACGAAAAATATATCAATTCTCTTCAACATCTGACTGGCTTCTTGACCTGACAACTCGTGTCGAAATAATATGTAAATGCAATGACAGACAACAAGGCGCCTTATAAATAATAACAGCTATAAAGTTTTCAGAGGCCTGAGTCTTTACATTGCATTTGATATTTTTAGGATTTGAGATGTGAATATATAATAACGTGACCCTAAATTCGATATACATAAATTATTCAGATGTATGGAGGTAGATTACTACGCATTATTGGTAATCGTGAGAAAATTCCAATAAAACTGACGCTAGATTGTATAATGTAAAATCTTACTTGGCGTCGAAGCTTGCTGGCTCAGACACAAAGACAGTGCTAAAACACAAACAAACGCTGCAGCCTTCATATTTGATACCACTACGAGTATTGAGTAGGTAATAAAATCCAAAAAATGTAAAATTCTTCTGAACTGCGAATCTACGAACCAACCAAAGATTACAGAAGTCTGACCGAACAATGAGTGAACGAGCACAGGGGAGGTCACAGACATAAAGCACGACTCTAGGGTACGTTCCAGCATTCCTTCAACTTGTTGAGATATGCTCTAAAGCGGGGTTTTCCATTTGACGCGAACTTCGTTATTTTCCATAATTATGAGCACATCTGCGTCTATGGTCTTGATCACTGTGTTCGTTTGTAACTGTTCTCCCCTGGGGGGCAATTCTCAAAATTGGGATAAATTTATCGATTCTCGATATTTATCCCGTGTCACCTATACGCCTATTAATATCCCAAAAATATCGACTTTTCACATATATGCTATTCTCGCGAGTGGTAGATATAAAAATATGTCTACAGCTAATGATAATCCCGATATCGCAATGTTGCGTATCGATCGCTAGGGCTTGATATTTATCGATAGTGATATTGCGAGAATAACACAAAACTACACGACTCGATATTCGCCATGTTTTCTCGATATTTATCTACTATGATATTCATATCACTGCACGAGAATCGCCGTCCTGTTCCATTTAGGATAAGCACGCTAAAAATTCCACTAAAATTTGCCACTTGTGTCACATTTGACATTAGATGTAGGTAATTCATTACAGTAGCTTCATAGCGTTTATGGCGAAAATAATGCCAAGACCCATCTGGAACAAGTTTTTGGGAGTGTGATAGTTTTTTGCGAATTTAACTTCAAGTGGTACGCACCCTTAGTGGAAGCTTGGGTAAACAATAGAAAAATAAATTGAGTCTCTATCTTAATTTAGATACAGTACATATCTTGAAAACAACTGGACCAATTTTGATAAAAAATACAGTATACCAATTTTGAGAAAAAAATTCAATACGATTTCTAGTTTCTGCCTAATACGTGGACAAAATACAAACACACATCGCATACCTACTCTTATGAAATTTGGCAAACATGTTTAGAAGCTGGTATAGACTAACACATCCAAAAATTGTGCAGTTATAACAATATTACATACATACAGGCGAATTGATAACCTCCTTTTTATTAAATCAGTTTGAAATAGGCTAGGTAGTTTTATTTCCAACTATACGTTAAAACTTTTCAATTATTGACATTACTAGTTATATTAACGGTGTATTATTTTTCTCTATGGTATAGTAGCTTAAACATTTTGCTACTTACTACTAGATGTCATGGGCTTTTGGAACTCATTATACCACCGTGTATGCAGAGGTGCCGGGTTCCCCGTGAGGTGCCGGGTTAGAATTGCACCTCCCCATATCATCCCGTGGGTGTCGTAAGAGGCGACTAAGGGGAAAATACTGGAAGGTGGGCAGCAGCGCCTTCTAAAGAACTGGAATCTTACACTGCGATCCCCAAGCCGCCTGCCAAGCGTGGGGATTATCTGCAGATTAAAGACGAGACGAAATACTCAGCATTCCATGAATTCACCGTGCGGGTGCCGGGTCCATCGCGTTGCAAAGGAAGAGGCTAGAGGGGCCTGAGACTTGCAACCCAGGAGTAGGTTTAAGGGGCCCCTTTATGATATATCAATGCTCCCCTTCACCGCTCGAGCCTCCTCCCCTACCTAACCAGATTTGGTAAGATCCTACTAATGCCGCCTTGGATACACGTTCTAGGATGGAAGTTACGGTTGTTCTTGGTAGGCCAAGGTCTTTAAGTAGGTTATATAGGGATTTCGCTGGTATACCCCTTGCTCCAACTTCTACAGCATATAAATTAACCACATAACCGTTTTCGGTTAATTCATTTGTTAGGTCATAATATTTGTTTGTTTTATTGTGTGGTCTTTAGGTATGTTTGTTTCCCAAGGCACAGTAAGTTCTATAAGTAATATGCGTTTTAGATTTTTTGAGTATAGAAATATGTCTGGAATGGAAGACGAAACACCAACATCCTCAGGAATTTTATAGTGTTTTTCATACGAGTCCATCAAAAGAGTCCAATCGGGAGCTGCGCCTAAGATGGAGTAAGGCTTAGATTTAGATTTTGTAGATGACCCTTCTTTTACAAAAGCAACGTGTCGTTTGTTCGTGGTTAAACCTTTTTTTGCTCTAGCTACCGCGAGGCTCGCCGCTTCTCGTATGATTTCGAGGACTCTATCGTGGCGACGGGAATAATGACCCCTATCCAGGAGCACCTTGCATCCTACCAACAAGTGCCTTGCTGTACGTATGGCCTCCCGACAAATACCGCAAGACTTTTTGGTGGCTTTCCCCCATCTTACTAAATTACTTTGGTCTGGGAGGGTCATCTGAAAGGCGTTTAGATAAAATTTTAATAAGGCAGGTGACCAATCGTATATCAAGGTGCGCCACTTTAACGCCAAAGGGATACAAAATTCACCTATGGTTAGCCATTCGCTCTACATTTCTAAGCTCATTGCATGTATTTTATAGCTATCATTTTCGTCTTGTTGTAGAAAAGATTTTACAATGTCTTTATCCTGAACTTTCTTTTCGACCCTAAACCCGCTTTGCTGGACTGTACACCTATCATAAATAGTTTGTGGAATTGAAGCCTCCAATCAAGGTCGGAGGCACTTTTGTCTTTTGGGAGAGATGCGACTATATCGTCTTGAGATTTTAATAAGACGTGTGTTTTGGTAACTCTGAGGTGTTTATAGAGCTCCGATGGTTTCTTTAATTTCATCCCAAAATTAGTTTTATCCCGAAATAATGTAGATGGGTCTGCCGACAGTGCAAGCCCCAACCATGACTTCAATGTCCTTATGACTTTTACATCCAGTTTCGTTAAAAGGGATTTAGTAATGTCGTATACTAGAAAAGGCCAAGTCAGACGTGATGTTAGGTAGTTGTCGTATATCCAAGCTTTTTTAATGTTACTAATTGGTTGTTGGTCTACCATACTAAGCTCTTATAGAAAACTATCGACAACTGCGTCTAAAGATGGTGTGCGTCCTTTGTGATCTATCTTCCTACCAAGAAATTTAAATGGCACAGCTTCAGCAATTGTGGAAACACATTCTCCTCCTATCAAGAGTCCCGGGACATATAACTACCAACTTTACGTATTAATTATTTTATTAGATATTTTTGTATATTTCTGATGATAAAAAGACTAGTTTATTTTTAGATTATTTCAGTTTTTAAAAGTGCGCCATCTCTTACCGAGTGACTGTACTATTTGCACAAAAGCAGGGCCTTATTCACAATGAATACGGCCCTGTAGAAGGCGGATTATCTATTATCGAGCTTTTGCTTTTCACCGTCAGACGGTTTTAGGAATAAGTTGTTGCCAGGCCAGCTTTCCCCCTCCCTCACCCCGCTAACTGGCAAACACGTCTCGTCCAGGATAATTTGTGATCGGCACCTCCTCTCTCCCGTCTTTTCTCCATGAACACACTCATCAAATATCTTGAAACTAAAATATTTTGACTAATACAGTACGGATCCAGAAAAAATAGATGTACAACTCAAGCAGCGCTGCTGTCCGGTAACAAAAAAGCCGCTAAGCCCAAAATGTATTTTCGGAGAAAAAGGCGCAAAATGTTGTTTCTACAAAACTATAATACCTAGAATCACCTAGAATGATGACTGTTTGACATATTTTGGACATTATAATCTCGTGCATATTTTAAGGTCTATTTTTTGAAATATTGTTTTCTTTTCCATTAATAGCTTTATTTTTAATTTAGGTAAGAACTTCGTGTGTATTTTAGCTCAAATTTCAAATGTTTGTCCACGTGTTACGCAGAAAATATAAATTGTATACCACAAATTTTTGTTTTCGTGAATTAAGTACCTCTCAACTTTGGTGTCATTGTAATTTTTATCAAAATCAGTTCAGCAGTTTTCAAGATATGAACTTTTAATTTTAAAATATGAAGGTATCAACGGTGCTGTACCAACTACTGGGCGGATTTGAACAGAATTCGGCAGGTATATCACTCATAATATGTAATAAAAGGATCTGGCATGCTTTATAATGCAAAATTAGTTGTAACAGTAGTATTGAAGTGTGTTTGAAAATTTAACGTCTTATACTAAGGGAAGTTTTGTGAATAATATTTTTTAGTTTCAAACATAACGAGTAAATACTATTAAAAATGCATAAATAAAAGTAATTTAAAGAAAGTAAACCGACTTTAAAATTGATGATTGCCCGCCTGGCTAGCGACCACCCTCAAGTAGAAAATCTGTCGCCAAGCACCTAACGGTGTGTTCCAGCAGCAGTCCTTGAGAGCCAGTGAAATAACAGGCAAAATGAGACTTAACAGGTATGTCTCAAGGTGATGGGCGCAGTGCAGAAACGTAGTACTACGTACACAGACTTTTTAAAATCTGCACACTTTTGGAAACAACCTAAAATATGTCTGGCAACACTTTTGTTTACATTTTTATTCGAAATTATAACCTAAATTGCGTTTTATTATATTAAAGAAAGTACATTATATTCAATACTTACATGTGTTTTAATACTCAAATCGTTTTTAATTTATTATTTCCGTTATGTGTGACGTGCGTAATGTGCGACGGTCTATGGTGAATGAGGACAAAATTGGCCGAATTTGGATACGTATGTGTGAGTGAGTTGTGTCTTACATAAAATTGGCCGAATTTCATGCTTCATTTTTGATTTTCATTAGACTCTCTCTTTTTTGTTCATTTCTCTGAGTGTACAGTAGGTCTTGTGGGTGATGGTGGGCTGGTGTGATGATTTGTTTGCTCTTTATAGTTTCCTTGATTCCTTTGGCGTGACAGGTATTAGATTCTATCAATTGGAGTGAGTACTACCGATTACATCATTGACCTATATATACTAGACACGACATCTCAAACAAAATTAGTCGACCAGTGCAGATATGCCGGCTGGCATACTTTCCCCCACACGCAGCTGGACACTCGTAGAGATTACACGCGCTTTACGTTCGAATATTGTTTATTCAAAATACACAATTGATAATACACAATTTTCGAACGTAAAGCGCGTGTAATCTCTACGAATGCCCAGCTGCAGGTGTGGGAGAGTATGCCGGCCGGCATATCTGCACTGGTCGACGAATTTCGTTTGAGATGTCGCGTCTAGTATTTATAGGTCAATGGATTACATATGATAGTTATCCTTCCCAGACGTACTTACGTATATCATATCATAATATTATACTAACTGCACACCATGGTGCCACACTCGTAATTCTCCTACTATAATATCGATATAAAAAGTGGACTGATCAAGATTAACCCAAATCCGTACAGTAATTTTAGAGTTAAAGAGTATCAAACATACACAGATAAACTCAAAACTTTCACATTTTTATAATATTAGCAGGGTTACTCTCAAAGCCACTTCAAAATATACTATACCGCAGCGGGCGTGGCTTAAAAAGTGTATCGCGCGGCCCTGTCAGTTCGCCGCGTAGGTAGGCTCGAGTCATGCGGTTGTACAGCGGGAATTTTCAACTGCATTTACCAATGTTCTTCTGCGTTGTTTAATTCTGCAAAAATACCATAGAGTGAAATAAATTGGATGAGAAGCCATACGGATATAAAAAAACAGGAATACCTTTTATAAACGAGTAAAGATCAATGTTTTGGAAACCCATGCTTGACTACCCTGGATAGTTTTATGCAACATGAATTTTACATTAAATCAAAAATAACTTTGGAACATTGTTAGTCCTAAAACATTTTATTTAAAAACGATTCCCAATTAGTTTTTTGTGTTCTAAATTTTTTATGTCAAACTTGTGCTAGAAATGTCATAAAAATACTTTGAAAAAGGTCCTCAATTCTAATTTAGTATTTGTTCTACTAATGACATACAATATCCTAGAAGTAGGGCTTAGGTTTGACAATTGTCAAAGTGTCGATTGATGTCGTATTTTTCAGTACCTATCGATTTCATTTTAGGGTTACAAAGGATATAAAAATTACAAATAAATTGATCCTAGGTCTTATGACTGTCATGCTTGAGATTTATTTCTAGGTAACTTGTTCAGGCTTGCATCTCCCTACTCCCGTCATTTCAAAATTCCCGCCTATATCGCTGCACGGCCAATGAAATCAATGGATCCTCCCGCGCATGCAGACGCGTGGCGCCCCCTTCGACGAAATAAAAAACTACTCTAACTTACGCTGCTCAAGCGCGCCGGCCGCTATCGTGTGTGAAAACTAAAATTATTAACAGTGCAGTGCAGTGCAACGGCAGATCACCTAAAACTGTAAGTCCTAACTCCTTACCACTCCTGCAGCCTGATTAATGTGTTTTAATTTCAATAACGTCCATTTTACTGGTCATTTCGAGCCAAATTCTCCAAGCTCCTATGGTGTGCTGGGTTCAAATCTTAGGTACATAAAAGATACTCCGGCTAATAAATATAGTTCAAACAACAGTGCAATCAATATTTCGATGTAATTTATATGTTTACTAAGTTTTGGAAACTATTTATAACCATTGTTAAGTAGCTACATATTATATTACGTACAATATTCGATCTTCGTAAGAGGGTACCCACTTTATATCATTTTCTCAGAGCCAGACCGAACAATATAAAGCCTGAGAACTCTTATCGTATTTAGCGAATCTAAGTATTTCACAGTTGCAAACGCATTGCAAAGTTACTTACTAGCTACATAATATATATAGCTAGCACCTATTTAGTCATCTTAGCTCGCGGTAATCTTCGAAACACTTAATTTCTAAGTAGGTGCGACGCATTTACATTTCTATTGTAAACAAATTGCATACCTACCTAAGTAGGCACCTATTTCATAATGGATAACGAAAGTAATCTGAAGCTTCTTACTACGAAGATGGAGTATATTTTTCGTGATATACAAATACTGTACGATTTATCTCGTGATATATCGACGGATAAGTCGAAACACGGCCAGTTTAAATGTAGGTTCAAACGCCTAGATACTTTACGCCAAGAGTATTTAAATATTACTACGGAGATACATTCTGTCAAACTTTCGATAAATCCAAAAGCCTCTATAGAATATATGAAAGCAGTTGAAGCGTTTGACACCATGTACTACGCCGTCATGGAAGTCGCGGAGGTTGTTTTTCCATCATCATTGCGCGGGGGCTCTGCCACCGCCGCCGCCGCTATAATGCGCGGGGAAGCAGCGTCGTCGCTGGGCGCGGAAATAAGCAATCCGATACCACAAGCGCGATTGCCTAGAATTGAATTGATTAAATTTGACGGCAACATCGAACAATGGCAAACATTCTATGATACATTTGAATCTCTGGTGCACAAGAACAATAACATTAGCAACATCGAAAAGTTTCATTATTTATTATCGTGTCTCATGGGGCCCGCGCTGTCTATCGCCAAGGGAATTCCTGTGACCGCGGACAACTACCAAATTGTTTTTGACGCTCTTGTTGATCGTTATCAAAACGTTAGAATCTTAGCGGTTAATTACTTAGAAAAAATATGTAATCAACCTACACTTAAGTCCGGTAACTTGCATGATTTACGTCAACTTACAAGTTTGTTACAAGAGTCAGTCAATGCACTCAAATCTGTAAAAATAGAAAATCTCGGTGAATTTATTTTGTTCTATTTATCATCCCGTAAGCTAGATTCGGATACACGTAAACGATTTGAAATACAAAACGATAAGAAGTTACCTACATTTGCGGACTTGTTGTTCTTCTTACAGAACTACGTGAAAGTACTTGAAGCTAGTGAACCGAGCTGTGGGTTTGCCTACGATAAAAAAAGTCAGCCGAACGTTCAGAGAAACAATAATAATAATATTTATCGTCGATCAGCGTCGTTTCCCGTTCGTTGCGTGGATTTGGAAAATACAGGGCCGTACTCGGAGTCAGTGCCCATGCCGTACTACAATGCAGAGCCGTACTCAGAAGCAGTGCCGTATTTAGGATCAAACCCTAATTTAGGGACGTATTCCTACGAGGAGCATTCAGTAAACTATAATGATGTCAACAACGAGTACTATCAAAACACTGATGTTCAAGCGTACGCGACTTCTGGGGTTAATAATAAGTACGTCGATTGCGCGTGCTGTGGATATTCTCACCACACGATCTACAAGTGTCCTATGTTCCATGCGAAGAATGTTAACGATAGAGAAGCGGTAATACAATTTAAAAAATTGTGTTCTAACTGCTTACGGCCTAATCATACAGCGGATAAGTGTTTTTCAAAAGCATGTTGCACCCAGTGTAACGGGCGTCATCACACACTCCTACATCGTGATCAAGGCGTCAGCTTCGCATGTCCGGTTATCTCTTCCTCTCCTGCTATTCCAGTAGCATCTTCTGATCCACTTGTGACTACTAATTCTACTAACACTAGCGTTCATTTCGAACACGGACAGTCACTAGTCTTACTAGGTACTTGTATTGTTCGGGCTCGTGGCCCCAACGGTGTTTTAAATATTCGCGCTCTTATCGATAGTGGAGCGCAAGATTGTTTCGTGACTTCGTCCTGCGCTCAGCGTTTGGGCTTACCGCTGCGTCGTTGTAATATAACCGTGGCCGGTCTAGGCCAAAGTGCTGTTCACGAAATAAAAGGTGTGACCTCATTCAATATAAAACCTCAGTATTCAAACAAACCGGACTTTAATCTACAAGCAATTGTCATGAAAACAATTACGCACAAAATGCCTTCAGTAGAAATTTCGGAGACTGTTAAAGCAAAATATAAACACTTGGTATTAGCGGATGCAAACTTTGATAAATCAGCTGAAATCGATCTTTTGATCGGCGCGGAACTCTTCCATAACATTTATGACGGCCAACGGCTAGATGTAGGCCCGGGTCTACCGGTCGCCTTACACAGTGTGTTCGGTTGGGTAATTACGGGGAAGCTTGACTCTGAATGTCGACCTCCAGCATGTACAACGTCTCTATTGGTTTCCACACTTAACTTAGATAATGTGGTGAAACAGTTTTGGGAGGTGGAAGAGCCGCCAAAATTAAAAATTGATAATCCTGAAAATATCAAATGCGAACAGTTGTATAAGAATCTGGTACGACACAGCGAGGACGGTAGGTACATAGTACCGATACTGCTTAAAAAAAATTGTGATGAACTAGGTAGTTCGTTTCACACATCTTTATCCAGACTTTACAACCTGGAAAAACGTTTTGACCGCAATGAACAATTGAAGAGTGACTACGCAGCATTCATGCAAGAGTATGAAGATATGAAACATATGAAAGCTGTCGAGTTATCCAGCGACGACGTAAAATATTAGGTCCTTACATATGAAATTGGCGTTTTTCGTACTGGCCACTTTAATCACGAATTTCTCCTCTTTGGTAAGGAATTCCAAATTCAAATTTGTACAGCTATAGACTCATGTATTTGTGCTTCGATGATCGTCATTCATTGGTTTTTTTTCTTCTGTTTTTTTCTGTTTGCGTCACTCATTTTACAAAATGGAAAACCTTAAATATCGCATTATTTACGAGTACGAGTTCCGCCGTGGCACTAGTGCTGCGGAAACAACTCGAAGGGTGAATGATGTGTATGGCGGTCGTGTTGCAAAAGAAAACACAGTTCGTTTTTGGTTCCAACGTTTTCGTTCTGGAAATTTCGACCTGCAGAACAAGCCCCGTGGACGGCCTGAGACTCAAGTTGATAATGAAGAGTTGAAGGCTATTGTGGAAGCGGATCCATCGCAAACCACGTCCGAGTTAGCTGCAGGCTGCGATGTTAGTGATAAAACTGTTTTAATTCACTTGAAGCAAATTGGGAAGATTAAAAAGCTTGAAAGGTGGGTACCTCACGAATTGACTGAAACAAACCGGCAAACGCGCGTCGACTGCTGCGTTACATTACTAAACCGGCACAATAATGAAGGTATTTTAAACCGAATCATTACCTGTGATGAAAAATGGGTTCTTTACGATAATCGGAAGCGCTCAGCGCAATGGTTAGATCCTGGCCAGCCAGCCAAATCCTGCCCCAAGCGAAAATTAACCCCAAAAAAGTTACTTGTAAGCGTTTGGTGGACTAGTGCCGGTATTGTTCATTACAGTTTTTTCAAATCTGGCCAGACTATTACGGCTGATGTCTATTGTCAGGAATTGCAAACCATGATGGAAAAGCTAGCGGCTAAACAACCTAGGCTGGTCAATCGCTCCACGCCACTGCTGCTTCACGACAACGCTAGACCACACACTGCGCTACAGACGGCTACTAAATTAGAAGAGCTTCAATTGGAAAGTCTAAGACATCCTCCGTACTCCCCGGACCTTGCTCCAACAGATTACCATTTTTTTCGAAATTTGGATAACTTCTTGCAAGGGAAAAAATTCAACTCCGATGGGGCAGTCCAAATCGCCTTCAAAGATTTTATTGATTCCCGTCCGACTGGTTTTTTAGTAAAGGGATCAATGAACTACCTATGAGATGGCAAAAGTGCATAGAAAATAATGGTTCATACTTTGATTAATTAAATATATTATATTAAAAAATATTCGACATTTTGTTCCTCCCATACAAAACGCCAATTTCATATGTAAGGACCTAATATATTATTCCGCACCACTGCGTGCTGAGCCTACTCGTGCTACTCGCTAAGCCGTTTTGCCATATAATAAATTTAAATTTAGTTTTACTGCACGGAGCATACCCAGATCAGCTAAAATTAACGGTAGTCAAACCTATGTTCAAAAAAGGTAACAAAGACTGTTGCGAAAACTACCGTCCAATAGCTATTGTTTCAGTTATGTCAAAAATTATAGAAAAGGTTATCCATAACAAATTATATTCTTTTATGGAGAAGAACAATATTTTCTGTACAGAGCAACACGGTTTTCGAAAAGGCAAATCAACAAATACTGCTGTATACGACCTGATGAGAACAGTATCAGAGTCTATAAATGATAATACGCCAGTTATGTCTATTTTTATGGATATGTCGAAGGCTTTCGACTTTGTATGCCATAACATACTTTTCAAAAAGTTGTATTGTTATGGCTTACGAGGTCCAGCTTTAGATTTAATTAAAAGCTATTTAAGCGACCGTCAGCAATACACTGAAATTACGTATATTGATGACATAAAAACGCAACGTAAAGCAAAATCAAATGTAAGAAACATACAGTATGGTGTGCCTCAGGGTAGTATATTAGGCCCGCTTCTATTCCTATTATATATTAATGACATGCCCACTTGTATGAATGCAAAAATTGTATTATTCGCAGACGATTCCACTGTTTTGTTAAAATGTGAAAATACTGAAAATTTTGAGAGAGAAATCAATAGCACACTAGCAAATATTATTAATTGGATGACAGCAAATAACCTTATCATAAACCTTGACAAAACAAAGTGTATGCAATTTCATCTCCCACAACAACAACAATTAATAATAGACGTTGCATTCCAAAATACAAAAATTGAACAAGTCAAGGAAATACGCTTTTTAGGGATCATGCTGGATGCTAATGTAAATTGGAAAAGTCACGTTAACTGTTTGCGCAAAAAAATATCTCGCTTTGTATTTGCACTAAAAAAACTGACACAAATCTCCTCACGCAAGACAGCGCTCGCCGCATATCACGGTTTTGTCTCGTCAAATTTACGCTATGGAATAATGCAATGGGGTAATTCTGTAGATAGCATATTAGCTTTTAAATCACAAAAAAAATGTATTAGAGCAATGTTTGGAGCCTCTCAAAGAGACAGTTGTAAATTATTATTTAAAAAAGTAAATGTGATGACTATGCCTTCACTGTACATATACGAAGCATGCATATTTGTAAAGGAACACCTTAATTTATTTACTCAGAAAGAAAATAAGCGGCCCCGTAAAACTCGTAATAAAATTGAAATAAATCCGCACTGTCTTTCAAAAACTGTATTTTTCAGTAAAAGTATTTATGTAATGGCCACCAGGGTATTTAATAATTTGCCTGATAATATGAAGGAATTGGAATTAACTAATTTTAAAAAGATTCTGAAGAAAATGCTTATTGAAAAATGTTACTATACCATTGATGAGTACTTGAATGATAAAATACAATTATAGTGATTAGCAATTAAGTATGACATATTATTTTATTTGACAATCGATGATATACAACAATCTGATTCCTTGACATTATTAATAATTAAAATCCTTTCCAATTCTCTAATTCTTTGACCTTATTTACAATAATTAAAATGTGTATTATGTATATATCGTCATTTGTTAATGCATGTGCTATTTGTCTATAGATAATTATAAGTAGTAACAAATTATAAATTTTAAATGTATACCTAATAATATTGCTCACCATCTCGGTATGTTACAGAGTCCTTTTTTAATAATATATGTAAGAACTGTATACTCCTTAACCTGTGACAATGCAATAAAGCTATTTGATTTGAGACCCGATAGCACCACGACGAAACTTCGAGTCGTATTTGATGCGAGTGCTAAGACTACAAATGGAATTTCTTTAAATGACATCGTGCACGTTGGCCCAAAGCTACAAACGGACATTGTGGATATTATTACAAAGTTCCGACTGCATGAAGTTGTTTTCACAGCGGATATATCCAAGATGTATCGTAATATAGATCTGCGCGCGGAAGATCGGAAATACCAACATGTACTCTGGCGTAACATACCGACTAAAGAGGTATGTGAATTCGAACTGCAGACAGTTACCTATGGCGTTAGTAGCTCACCATACTTGGCGATCAGGACGCTGCATCAGCTGGCAGATGATCACGGAGACAAATGGCCTCAAGCTGCTTCTATTCTCCGCCATGATACTTTCATGGACGATATTACAGCCGGTGCTCAGTCTCTTGAAGTGGCACTGGATCTGAAACAGCAATTAGTGCATTTACTTAACTGCGGGAAATTTGAGTTAAGAAAGTGGAGCAGTAACTCACCTGAATTTCTTGCGCAGCTTCCTTCTGAACATTGTCAAGTTCCCAAATCCTTTTGTGATGACAGCAACCAGCGTATTCTGAAGATATTAGGTGTCCAGTGGGATCCCACTGATGACGTTTTTACCTACTCCCAAACTGAACTTAGTGCTGGATGTACCAAGCGTTCTATTTTATCAAATGTTGCTCGGATTTATGACCCTTTGGGCTGGCTGACCCCCATGGTACTCATGACCAAGTTGCTTATTCAACATCTATGGCAACTTCAAGTAGGTTGGGATGACCCGGTTCCAGAGGACGTTTTTTATCAGTGGGTAGCCTTTGCGAACGAACTGCGCAACCTAAAAGAAGTGAGGATTCCTCGACATGTTTTACCCCTGGACTCAACTTGTACTCTTATCGGATTCTGTGACGGTTCTTCGAAAGCGTCAGGGTGCTGTGTATATTTAAAATGTGTAAGTAACGAAAAGGTGTCTGTTAATTTAGTGATAGCTAAGTCTAAGGTGGCGCCAATAAAACCTCTGACCATAAATCGTCTGGAACTTCTTGGAGCGGTACTTCTAGCTCGAGTTCTAAAACATGTGGCTGATCTGCTTCGCCCTCATGTTCGCCTGGAAAATGTGATTGCGTTTACTGACAGCAGTACGGTGCTAGCATGGTTAAACACTGAACCTTACAAGCTAAAGACGTTTGTTTCTCATCGTGTGGTAAGAGTGTCGGAGGAGATAGCACCTGCCAACTGGCATCATGTATCTACTAACGATAATCCGGCCGATCTCTGTAGTCGTGGTCTTTCTTGCTCGCAGTTGATATCTTTTTTTTTTTTTTTTTTTTTTTTTTTTTTTTATGCTTGATAGGTTAGCCTTTGACCACTATCTCACCTGATGGTAAGTGATGATGTGGTCGTAGATGTTGTTCAGGCTAACCTAGAAGTACTGGCTCTCAAGGACAGCTGCCGGAACACACCGTTAGGTGCTTGGCGACAGATTTTCTACTTGAGGGTGGTAGCTAGCCAGGCGGGCATTCGCAAAATGCCCTACCACCATGCTATAACGACTGCCATCCTAAGACAACAACCGGGACCGACGGCTTAACGTGCCCTCCGAAGCACGGAAACGCTCAGTAGTAATGTCACTAGCGGTCACCCATCCAACTCATGACCGCGCGCGACGTTGCTTAACTTTGCTGATCGGTTGAGAACAGCTAAGTAAACTTCGCTACGAGCGCTTCTTCTTCGATTTGGTGGCATGGACCTCCATGGCTTTCTTTAAACTCGTCTGAATGGCCCCGATCTCAGATGAGACTTCTGTCTGACAACTTACCTGAAACAAGAAACTTACCTCACCTAGTTCATGCAGAGGAATCGATCCCAGGCGATGTTAATCATCCTGTAACACAATTATTAGAACATTATTCATCCTTATCGAAGGTACAACGTGTCTTAGCATGGTGCTTACGATTTGGCTCTCGTTCACGGAAACTTACCCGGGTATCCGGAGGTCTTACCACGTTTGAACTGGAAGCATCGTTGTTATTGTTGATTAGGCACGAGCAAAACAAATTCTTTGGAAATGTAAGACGATCTATTGCCGGTCAGGAACCATGTTCGCGACCTGTCCAGAAACTTAACCCGTTTATCGACCACCTGGACCTCTTGCGAGTGGGGGGGCGGATTCAAAATTCACAGCTTCCACTTTCTGCAATTTATCCGGTGTTGTTGCCCAAACTCTCACGACTTTCTATTCTCATCATAGATTTTTATCACAGACTTCATCTTCATTGTGGACCACGTACACTACAATCTATAATCCAGCGCAAGTTTTGGATTTTGGGAATACGTAACCTCATAAGATCGCGTCTCGCCAAATGTGTCATCTGTTTCAAGGTTAACCCTAAACCAGTTACCCCTCTGATGGGAAATCTCCCTCCAACGAGAGTTCAACCTGCTCGATGCTTTCAAAAAATAGGTGTAGACTTCACAGGAGCGTTTATCATAAAGGAAAGTAGATGCCGGAATGCTAGAACTTATAAGGTATACGTGTGCGTCATGGTGTGTCGGCGGTAAAGGCAATACACCTCGAATTAGTAACGGATTTGTCCACACCAGCGTTCATGGCGGCTTTAGATAGATTTGTTTCCCGCAGAGGGCTGTGTAAGCTGATAATTTCGGATTGCGGCACTAATTTTATCGGTGCAAAGCGATATTTGAGCGAGACTCAGCAATTTCTCAACTCGCAGCGGCCTGAACTGAGTGTGGAGCTGGCGAAACGTAACATCATTTGGCAGCACAATCCACCCACGGGGAGTCATTTTGGTGGAATATTTGAGAGTGGGGTTAAGTCAATGAAATACCATCTCAAGCGGGTAGTGGGTTTACAAATTTTAACATTCGAGGAACTCTTAACTGTGCTTAATAAAATAGAAGCAGTGCTCAACTCGCGGCCGTTATGCGCGTTGTCTACTGACCCTACTGAAGTAGATGTGTTGACCCCGGGGCACTTCATTACTGGAGGTCCATTGGTGTCGTTACCTGAAATCCCGCTTACAGAAACATACTTACCGCCTCGGGAACGCTGGCAGATGTTGCAAAAACTTACTCAACATTTTTGGAATATTTGGCATACTGAATACCTTCATACATTGCAACAGAGATCCAAATGGTTCAATGGACAGGCCAATGTTCAGATTGGAGACATCGTTACTATCATTGACCAAAACCTTCCACCTTTAGAGTGGCGTAGCGGTAGAGTAACAGAACTTCATCCCGGTTCTGATGGCGTGGTGCGTGTAGTCACTTTACGTACTGCTAGTGGTCTTCTTCGTAGACCTGTTGTTAAAACTTGTCCTTTACCTTTATCTCTTTAACTTAATGAATCCATATATATATATATATATAATACTATATAGCTCTAAGTAAGATAAGTTCACTGTAGTTTATTTTTTTTAACTTTAAGTACTTGTTAGGGTGATATTTGGACTCAGCACCACATAAGATAGCTTTTATAGTTTGAAATCCCTAGAAGGGTTTCAAGTGGGGGGGTATGTTCAGGCTTGCATCTCCCTACTCCCGTCATTTCAAAATTCCCGCCTATATCGCTGCACGGCCAATGAAATCAATGGATCCTCCCGCGCATGCAGACGCGTGGCGCCCCCTTCGACGAAATAAAAAACTACTCTAACTTACGCTGCTCAAGCGCGCCGGCCGCTATCGTGTGTGAAAACTAAAATTATTAACAGTGCAGTGCAGTGCAACGGCAGATCACCTAAAACTGTAAGTCCTAACTCCTTACCACTCCTGCAGCCTGATTAATGTGTTTTAATTTCAATAACGTCCATAACTATTACATCAATTGTAGCCAAAATATAAAATTATAATCTTTGATTATAACAGTTAAATACGACATCAACTATCACGTTGATAGTTGTCACGGCTATGGCTGCGGTATTGTTAGTTCCAATAGGTATATTTATAGTAAATAATAACAAATATATTTAAAATATTTTACGAAAACATCAAATTAATATTGTAATAAAACACTTAAAAAATATAAAAATATATCTAGTGACAATTCCGCCAAATTTTCTTCTCGACTCTTCGAGCGCACGATCGAGAAAATCGCCTCTTCTCGATCGTGCGCTCGAAGAGTCAATACCTCCTGAGGATGCTTCGTGTAGAAGCGAAACGCGTCGAAAACTCTTCCGGTTTGGCTGCGTGGCGTTTGTGACGCCACGTCGGCTTAGCAGAATAAATATTTGTTATTATTAAATATGGATTTCCGCAAAGTAACGCCTGAATCTATTCATTATATTTATAGTTCCGGGCATGCTGGGCACGTGTGGGGGACGAGTGTAAAGACCGCCTGCAAGCCTGCAATGGCAGCTAGGTTGACTTAATGCTTTTGTTGTAGTAGCTAAAAGTATTTATTATTTATTGCAGCATAATAAAAACTTGATGTACTTATTAATGTAACACACGTAATAAGACATTTTTAAAATTCAATTTTAATTCTATGTTATATCAATATTATATACTTCAAATAGGTTACTTCTTGTTCGCAATAGGTAAGTTGTGACGTGACACAGTTCCTATCACGCAAACATATTATTTCCAGGTGTTTGCTAAAATTATTAGCGGTTTAAATAAGCTTCATCTGAGCTTTTAGTAGATTTACTAATCGCTTGCTAATGATATGTTAATGTCGCTCAAGGATCCTGGATACTCGACATACCTAAGCTGCCTTCCTCCAGAGAATTAATTTCGTCTTGGGCCCAATTCTCACGTTTTCGCTACAAAGTCGATTTCAAATGTCGATAAGAGATGATAAATGTTTTTTTATAAAACGAACTCTTGCGGCTTCATTTCGAGATATCTCAAAATATTGCGGATGTTGGTTTAAGCGTTTACCCTTAATTCTTACCCCCTCGGAGGGGGAGTTAACCACGGATGGTAGCGTGGCACTTTAGTAGTGCCAAGCTACCGTCCGTGGTTAACTCAATAGCTTCACGGGAGTATTCCGTTGATCTACTTTAGTTACTGGTAGGCTCATTGTTAAAATGAAAATTCAGCCTATTGCGATACGCACACCGTGCGATCTGCAGGTATCTACCAATACCTCTCGGTATTATAGTATATACCCCTCAGTAGTACATATATATATAAGTATTAAGTATATATATATAGTAAGTACCTCTCAAGATTCTTAGCGCGAGTACGACTCGCATTTGACTGGTTTTTATTACTTGGTACTATATCAATCACATTGTTTGAAAAACCAAAAAATAAGTTAGTTATGCAACTAACTTATTTTTTACCTATTACCTATTTTACCTATACCTACCTATTTTTACCTATTACCTATTTTAAGGGTTACCTACGTTTTAGGTTTAGGGTACCTATTTTTTTTTATGTTATTGTGATGGAACAAGCACAGTGCCTTACTGATGTTTAACGGTAAACTCAGCCTATAACGAAATTCATCTGCGTCACAAGTGACAAACTGCTCTGCGCCCATGAAGTTGTTGACATGTGCCTGTAATTTTACTCGCTCTCAAGGACTACTGGTACTAGTAGGAACACACTGGTAGGTGTGTTGGCTACAAATTTTCTACTTGAGGGACTATAGCTAGCCAGACGAGCATTCGCAAAATGCCCTCCTAACATGCGGAGCCGGCGCGGCGGCGTGGGGATCGAACGATGAACCTATGCGGCCTTTCTTTCATTTTTATGTTTTGGTGGTATTTATATTTGTTAGGCATACCGCCGTAATGACTCGTATTCTTTGAAAGTTTCAACCAGCTACCTATTACGGTTCCACAGATACAGATCGGACGGACGAACAGCAGAAATTTAGTAAAAGTGTCCGGTTTTCATGTACGGTACCCTTAAAATTACCCATGGATCTTTGTAGTTTGGACACTACTGGTAGAGATGGCTTTGATGAAATCGACATATGACATTTTTCATTGAAAATGTCGTGTACACGATTTTGTCTCGAATTGATCCCCATCTCTGGAAGGGAAATTCCCGTAGTACCTAACCTACTTATATTGTTGGAGATAATGGCGTATAGCTATGACGAAGATTTCTTAATTTCTCGTTTTGTTTGCTTAAGACGAGTTCCTCGTTCAAACGAAAACAAGGCATTCATGCATGGAGGTCATGCATGAATGCCTTGATTTCTGCTAGGTGTCTTTTAAATAGTAGGTATGTATGTATATTTCATAAAGTGGTCCTGACAGTAGCATTTCGTCACTTGTGACGAAATGCATCTGTTATAGGCAGAGGTTAGTCCGCTTAACATCAGGTGGGTCTCGAGCTTCTTCCGTCACAAGAACATAATACAAAAAAAAACATTGTCTATTAACAGTTGGATTGGAAGTTAGGTAGGTTCTTGTTACAAATCAGTGATTATCGGTTTATTGATCTACAGGGGATAAACAAACATTAGTAGGGTGAAATTGTTAAAAAAATTATCTAGCAAGTTTTGATAATAACCATGTGCCATTGTTAACCATATACCTAGGAAGTATGCTGCAGATATAGATAGGGCAGAGATCCTGGCGAAGCAATTTACTCTCAAACAAAAGACGCCACCGTGGAGTCTCCATCCACCCATCCCCAACCTTTACCTTCGAGTCTTGGTAAGTTTCTAAAGGAATTAGCCAGCAGTCAATATTCCTCATCTTAGCCAGCCGCTAAGATGAGGAATATTGACAGTCAGTCACGGGTACAAAAATAGACGGGGTACTTAAAAGAAAAA
The DNA here is from genome assembly GCA_963890685.1 of Plagodis pulveraria. Lineage (NCBI taxonomy): Eukaryota > Metazoa > Arthropoda > Insecta > Lepidoptera > Geometridae > Plagodis > Plagodis pulveraria. The sequence goes on along the minus strand of OY982962.1, from coordinate 8,041,128 downwards.
TGGAAAAGTTCCAAAGTAATTGTCATTCCGAAAGCAGGCAAAGACCATAGACTGGATTCCTCATACAGGCCTATTCTCTTGCCCTATATGGGCTAATTAGGGCTACCCTAGGACTTGCCCTTTTGGAGATTGAGATATTTTATTACACTATACTGCAGCTTACTAGTATTTCGTATATTCATGCCTACAAGGTTTCAATTTTAGCTTGATACCTTTACGCGTTCCTAAGAAAAAGGGTCTTGACAGATATTTTGCATGGTGGTAGGGCATTTTGCGAATGCCCGCCTGGCTAGCTACCACCCTCAAGTAGAAAATCTGTCGCCAAGCACCTAACGGTGTGTTCCAGCAGCTGTCCTTGAGAGCCAGTACTTCTAGGTTAGCCTGAACAACATCTTCGACCACATCATCACTTACCATCAGGTGAGATTGTGGTCAAAGGCTAACCTATCAAGCATAAAAAAAACAAAGAAAAAGATAGACCAACAAAAAAGTAATCCTAATAAGGCTTCCGTTTTTTCCTATTGAGGTAAGGAACCCTAAAAAAACATACAAATAAATTCATAATTGGCGGAGTGATCGCGTAACAAACATTAAAAAGTAAACAACCAGTCAAATTGACCTCGTCCTTTTTGGAAGTTACTTAAAAAAACAATAGACTGTTTTCCTTTTATACAGCAGAGCTACATAAGCTACTATGGCACCCGCTACCCGCTGTTAAACCCGCGCGAGAAAATAAGCTCAATATTGCATCAGAAATTAGGTATGTCATAAATAACAGGCCGGGGATGTTCACAGACTAGCCCCATAGACAGTAATGTAGAGGAGCCTGCGTCCAACATTAAGCTCTATTTCCGCAGTTTGATTTATCATGTGGCATTCACCAGCCTCCATAATTATGCGGCTGCTTTACCGGATATTATCTAAACCGCTAATACCCGCTCAGCGCCTGATTTCGGAACGCAGAACTGAAGTGCTTTAAAATCATATTTAGGTTACTATAGCAACTGTATGTTTTTTCTGTATAAAACTGCTTTATCTGTATGTCCAAATAAGTAATCCCCACCCTTGGCAGGCATCTTAGGAATCGCAGTATAATAGGAGCTTCTCAGAAGACGCTGCTGCTCAATTTTCGGTATTTTACCCTTAATCGCCTCCTACGTCACCCATGGGAAGAGATACGTGAGTGACATTCTAATCTGGCACCGGATATGAAAATATTTTTTAAGTGGGCATAGCATATGTACTGCGACCGTAAAGGTCGATTTGCTCAATTTAGGTGGTCTACTAAATTCATATAGGAATACAATTACTATTTATTATTTAGCAACAATTCGAATCAACATCGAATCCAATGTTCCTGCCTTTTTTCTTAGCCAGCACTTTGTGTGTCGATGGCGGCTGGCTACGAAAAAAAATCGGTAGTGTGGTATTTTTTGACAGTGCGGTAGAAATTCAAGAATTTGTAAATGCGGTAGGTATATGCCGAGATTCAGCACATATCGCCTACATATTTCAAGCGATTATAAAGGAGCTTCCCTTGTCGTGCTGTTCTGTAATAATATCTGCGGCCACTACTGAGAATAGGTGACCAGTAGTAGGCATTTCGTGCTTCGAAAAGCAGTCGTCGGTCCCAATTGTTAGATTAGGATGGCAGTCGTTACGCTATGTCGGAGGCCGTCGTGCGTGGGCGGGTGGCCTGAAAACTCCGACGCTTTGCACAGTGGTAGGGCATTTTGTCAATGATCACCTGGCTAGCTACCGTCAAAAATAAATCTGTCACCTATACAGAATTATGCAAGTCCCTGTACGTAGCAGAGTGGTTTGCCTTTAAAACTCTTGATATCTTCAGCTAACATTTTATTCCCTTACAGGACTCCTCCATAATTATCATCTTTTTAGAAGACCTAAAAGTCGACTAGGGGAAGATGCGTCTAATGAGCATATGCCATTACTCAAATCTAATCGCTTCAAATCAGGCGCTTAGCCAGGCTCCTTAGCATTTTAACGCCCTGGCTATCTGGGCATATATAATACAAACGCATTCCCAAGAAGCGTTAGAACTGTGAAGTCTTATATTAACCTATGACGTCGTATTTTCCTGTGTGTTGTTAGCGAAAACCTATTTCTATATATCAATGAAGTCATATTGCAGGGACCCTAAATGATATGGATAAAGATAAGAAGGTGACCTTCAAGTTCTGCCTAAATTAATGTTAGCAAGGTCACTAAGTATTTGTTATCCTGATCTCTCGCATCACTCCTCTTCTAAAAGGAAGTGTCCCATGGGCCCCATTCCAAAAACTAAGTTACACGAGTTATAATGGAAAGGGCTGGGCTAAGCAGAGAATAACGACACTCGACGAAATTACTCCCGGAGATGAGAGAGATTTTTCACTTTCACTTTTGTAAAAGTTTCAATGGAATTTGGAGTGCGCCTTTAGTACGCCCTCAATGAGCGGACCTCGGATTTTTGCGCAGAGCTGATATGAAGCTGCGGGTAAATTGGAAACTACTGGTTTAACTTTGATGGAAAAATTGTTAGTGAAGTTAATTATTGTGGTGAAGTTAAGCTATAAATAAGAGCTTTGAGAATCGGAAAGAGCCAGTTTTTTTACATATAGCTAAAAGTGTAAGTTCATATAGGTATTTGCGGTAAGCATGATTTATAAATGTATATAAAAAGGGTACCTATTACAATATAGTATATCAATTATGATAGGCTTTTTCTTTTTTTCGTTGGACCGCTTCCGGGATACCCCTTTAGGTGCTTGACGACAGATTTTCTACTTGAGGGATGTAGCCAGGCAAGCATTCGCAAAATGTTCTTCCACCATGCGGTGAAGCTCAAGCCGGCGCGGCTCGAGGGATCGAACATGAAGTATTTCGTCACTTGAGACGAAATGCACCTGTTATTGGCAGAGGCTATCGCTTATCATCGGGTGGGCCTCGTGCTTCTTACGTCACAAGCACTTAAACAAAAAAATCTACCCTTATCGCACTCATGTGGGGTCATTATAATTATGTCTCCTGTAACAACATAAAGGACTACATAAGGACACATAAAAATGTTCGGAAGAGAACGCTTTCAGCGATAAGACCGCCAATTGTTACATTATTTTGAATTGTGTTTCTGTTTAAACTAATAAAGTGTCTATCTATTTATCTATAAAAATGAGTTTGCCGTTGACAAAATAACACAGTAGAGAACATACAAGGACATAATCATAGAACATATAATAATAGGACATAATGGTGGGATTTGGGAATGGTTTTATGACCTGCCGTCATGCCACCCACCTAATCAAATAAATATGAAATGTACTGCTATATTTTTGTACTCTGATATATTTAAGTTAAATGATGTTTGTTAAAAAGATAAATATATTTCATTTTATTTCATTAATTCCCTTTGGAAATGCTCTCGTAAGGAGTTAACTTAACTTCTAGGGTAAATCCCTGATTTTCACCAATGTGCAGCATCACCTCTCTTACATCGACGCGAGTGGCGACATTATGCTCATTTGACGTATTCTTTCCCTTAGTCGCCTTTTACGACATTCGGCAATATATCCTTGTTACCACTGGAGTTGCGGATATCCATGGGTGACGGTGATCACTTGTACTACCAGACGAGCCACAGGCTCGTATGTCCTATCCCATAAAAAACAACATGAGAAGTTAAGGAACAGTCTGCATAGCTTTCAATACGTACTAAATGTTAATTTTATTGTATAAAGTTACATATTTATTTGTAGTAAGTATAGAGGTAAATAAACCTAGTATATTGTTATTATTGTTCTAAATGTGACGTATGTAATCATAAAGTAACATTTCACAGTGAGACATTTGTAAAGCCGTTCCCATCTGGAAATCAAGCAATAAGCAACTCTTTTGCAAGTCATAAGCCACTGTGACAGAAGCTCTGAATCGTGTGTAAAACTCAAATACAAAAAGTAACTCAATAAAGTGAATGTAAAAAGTGAAAGTTCCATCTTAGAAGGAAACGAGTAAACTTTTTGGTGTCGACAAAGTATACCTCGACTTGGCCCCAGATTGAGTCGTTAGCAGGGATTATAAATGGTAGAATTAAGGCGGTATTGACACTGTATTTTACTAAGTACATATGGCCATAGTAATTTTTTTTACCAAAAAATGGAATGACTTCAACTCTCAAATGTGTTTAATAACTTGTTGAAGTCAGTACCATGATGGTTCCAAAGTATCAATTATCACAATATTGTGAATACATATTGTGAAAAAAAAAATCGCCCTTTTTAGTGAACCTTCCTACTTCTGGGTTCTTTTTTTTTTATGCTTGATAGGTTAGCCTTTGACCACTATCTCACCTGATGGTAAGTGATGATGTGGTAGAAGATGTTGTTCAGGCTAACCTAGAAGTACTGCCTCTCAAGGACAGCTGCCGGAACACACCGTTAGGTGCTTGGCGACAGATTTTCTACTTGAGGGTGGTAGCTAGCCAGGTGGGCATTCGCAAAATGCCCTACCACCATGCATGAAGTACTGGCTCTCAAGGACAGCTGCCGGAACACACCGTTAGGTGCTTGGCGACAGATTTTCTACTTGAGGGTGGTTCGATTGTCATTCACTGTCAATGACAGAATGATAATCATCAAGATAGGAAAATACTTTTCAGTTATTTGAGTGTAACCCAAATACCGGCATGACCGATTTTGATGAAATTTGAATGGAACTACACGGCAAGCATCAGCTTTCAAATAAAAAAAATATCAAAATTGGTTGAACCAATTTTTAATATCGTTAATTCGTACCAAATTTCAATATTCTGAGTTCACGGGAAGTACCCTGTATAGGTTTTGATTCCCTTGCAAGTGTCGAAAATTTGCGGTATAAACGGCTGTATCTTTTGATTGCGTTGGCTTAGAAGTTTGTTTTTATCACAGCTCTAAGGGACAGTAGACCTGAGTATTTGATATGAATTTCAGCTTGCTCAACCTATACGCGTTTGAGAAAAAGGGGTCTCGACAGACAGGCAGACGGACAACAAAGTGATCCTATAATTATGGCTTCCGTTTTTTTTTTGGGGTACGGAACCCTAAAAGTCACCAAGCACCTAACAGTGACTTCCAGTACCTTGGCTAAGCCTGCTTATCGCTTTCGATCACATCATCGATTACCTATGCGAAGAGATTGTGGTCAAAGGCTAAACTAACTTATCGGCTATAAATAAAAATAAAACCAAAGAGGGCACATTTCTGATTTTCCATTTTCCGCCGAAACTCCACCTAAAGCTTAAACCAAATCAGTGGTACCCTAAGTGTGACTCGTTAAGAATTCTTCTAGAAATAAAAGGCCCCTAACCTTTAGCAGTGTGACTGTTTCATAAAGAATATTAATCAAGTAGGACTATTAGCAGATTTTTCAGATTAGAGCATGTACGTATCACGCGAGATATTGTTCGTTTTTATATACTTACTACTCGTAATTATCACACATTTTAGCAATAAATTCTTTGTCATTCAATCTTTAAAGGATGGTAATGCTAATTAGGAGGTCTGCCTGGAACTGCACGACCCAGTGCGATAGTCTACCAACGAATTGAGGTAGGTACTAATGCTAATAACCGGCGCGGAATTGCCTTGCGCTCAATGAATTAATTACGTCTTTAGAAAGCGTGTTCTATGTTGGAGATTTCACATTATATAGGTAGTACAAGCGGGGTGAGAAAAAGCGTCTCTCTGGTCATCGTTGGAATGGCGATTAGTGTAGCTTACAGCTGCATTAATAGTCATCGCTTCTTGATTCCATCTTCGCTTTCCATCAGGCAATGAGAAGTTACTTTGACGAACTATAAAAAAAAAGTATACGTACAGTGACATGAGATGTCTATATGATAGTCTGCAAAAATTACCTGAACAGTAATGATGCTGAAGAGTAGTAGTTCTGTGGCCTGCTTAAAGAAAATCAGTGACTGGCTGAAAATGATTTTACATTACAACAAAATTTTTTGGAGATCGTAGTAAATTCTGACAGCTTCGTCTAAGAAGTCTCCTCCTATCTTCGGCAAATAATAAATAAGTAGAAACATAGAACTGCTAATCTGTCTCAAACCTCATAGGACTGTATATAGCTAAAACGTTTTCTCCATGTTTAAGATTTATCTGAAGTTTCAAACAGTTGCTGTCGATATGTCGCAGGGATCTAACGACTGCAAACATTCCACATTTCACACACATTTCCATAATTCACGGAGCTATTCCCATAGGATACATACGATTTCAGATTGAAAATTTGTTTTGAATGTTTGAAAAGTATGAACGTTAAGTTTATGCGAGATTGGGAGGAGACCGCGTAGCATATTTTGTGTTTTATATGTAGGAGATTCTATATAAGGATGTTCCCACGCTTATGTTTTTCAGTCTCTAGACTTTTATTAATCAGCTAAATAAAATATGTAATTCGCTATTGAAAAAATATTCTGATTCGGACCGCGGGTCCACATGCTTGTAGTGAGCCTTCTAAATGTACGTCTTCTAGCGTCGGATGCCACATGAACCTTTCTTTCCGTCGGTATCAGTTCGTCAAGTTGTGACCTACCTTTGGCATTTTCACTTGCGATCTAAGAGTCTGTGTCTTACCATCTTAACACTAAAAGCTTGCGGGTATATTACCAACCCATATTTTTTTCCTATTGCTTCATTTTTTTTTCATGCTATATAAACTTCAAAGAAAAAGTAATCATAAGATATAATTAAGTTATCATTGGATAATGAAATGAATTTGGTATATTCAGATAGTATTCACAGCTGAGGATTTAACAATATTGGTGTAAATCGGTTCTAATAACATTACCTATCTTTTTCGTTAAATAACTGCTTAACCACTCACCGTTCATAAATGTTCTAAACACCTGTAAAAAAATTATATGTATATGTATCGACTTATATATTTTTTACAGGACTTAAACATTAAGAACGTTCTTTGTGATTATTTACTAATATACACTGTTGGTGTCTCTTAAATAAATAAAATAAAACAAAAGAATTGAATCGAACACAGGAAGGTAGCCGGTCATCAAACTGAACTGTCAAACTGTTATCAATTATTTTCTGTTGTGTTATGTTCTATTGTGTCCTTTGTGTTAATAATATGTTAATAATAAAAATACATATAATATACTGTCTCTTCATCTATCCTGTGGTTGCGGGTAGAAGTCCTGAAAAGTTAGTTTGTACTAAAAGGTAGTTCGCTGGAAGTTATATTTTTTCGTCCAAAATAAGACTAATTTATAACATCTAAAGATATAAGAAAACTTCGGTGCCACGCAATACAATATATATAAAAACAAATATACTAACCTACAGCGGTTACGGAAAAATACCTATAGCTAGTTATCTTAAATATATATATACCTATATATATTAGATATATATAGTGGTTGACTATATAGATTATCGTGTATGAGGTCATTCGTTCGAATACTACTTCCGAATTGAGCTGCATTATACCTACGTGGTGATTCAATGCCTATACATACTTATATATGTGTCCTACTACACTTGCACAATACTTGAGCCCTCGTTTATATATTAACGTCCTTGTAAGTTAATCCTTACAATATATAAACCTTTTATTTTTATGCGGATCCAAGTAAGCATATCATATTCATAATGTTTATAGATTTATCCATGTCAGCGGACCCCTTGGGATGTGGGCAAACATATCTAACGGACATCTTTTTGAGGTAGCGTACGAAATTCTGGATTTAGTAAGCGCGATATTTTATGACATTCTCATGGGATTTCCGCTATTTATTCATGTTTTGTTGAAAGAGTTGCCAACGGATACAGAGATTTGTTGGTTAGGACCTTCTGGGAATACTTAGTAGGTAAACTGAACTGTAAAAATGTTGGGCTTGCATGTCGCCTCTTACGACACCCTCAGGTAGCTAAAGGTAAAATACCGGTAGGTGGGCAGCAGTGCTTTCTGAGGAACTGATATCTTGAAACTGCGATCCCCAAGACGCCTGCCAAGCGTGGGGATTGGGGCAAACCCCCCATAATGGGGGAGGCTATGTTCAGCAGTGGACAACCTGGCTGATACAATATACTGTATTTTTTATACGTAACCAATTTAGCATTTTTCTACGATCCTTCAGAGAAAACAGTTCCACAGTTTCCTCACAAAACACTGTTTAGAGGCGGTTGAAAAGTTTGTCAGGTTTTGTGAAGCATTTTCTTATCAAATATAATTTACAAATAATTACACCTGGATAAAAATCAGTAGCAATTTGAAATCGTAACAAACCCGAACCTAAAAAAAGTTATCACTAGCACTGAAATAATGTTTTTTTTACGTTTTCATCTCCGCTGTTTTGAACAAATTACAAAATCTGAATCATCTAAAAAAATTCAATAATTTTAGCCTCTACTGAAAATTTCTACCTCATAAAGACCCCATCTAAAGTTCAAACTCAATATTGCGCTCCCTCAGGAAAATCAGAATAAGAGTCATACACAATACCACCAAGATGTTTGGAAATAAATTAATATCCAAACATCCTGTAAATTGTGTTGTAATTTTTTTGTTTATATATTGCTGATAGGCTAACCAGTACCTCACGTCATCGTAAGTGATCATGTGGTCGAAACTAATAATAACGTTTAACGTTTAATAATAATAATAATAACAACAACGTTTATTGATATAAAAATGTTTTACAATTCCAACATTTTTTTGGCCCCCAAACTAGGTTAACCTGTATCTTGGGGACCACTGTTGTTTAGGCTACCCTATATAGACTTACTGGTTCTCAAGGACTGTTACCGGAACATACCGTTAGGTGCTTGGCGACAGATTTTCTACTTCTACTTCTTTTGGTAGCTAGCCAGGCGGGCATTCGCTAAATGCCCTATTGGTAATGCTATGACAACTGCCATCCTAAGAAAACAACCGGGACTGACCTTTGAAGCCCTTTGAAGCACGCGCACGCTCATTAGTAATGTCACTAGCGGTCACCCATCCAAGTCATGGCGCCGATGGATGTGCTTAACTTAGCTGATCGGTTAAGAACGGGTAAGCAAACCACGCTTCGAGCGCTTCATAAACAAGTAATCCGAACCCCGTGGGAATAGACGTAGGCAAAACCGTGGTAGGATATAGGTATCTAGTTTATGGTATTACTTACTTTATTACAGCTGCTCTCCGTGTAGACAATGATGATAATAAGTAGCCGATGTGTTAATATAGGACATAAACTATCTGTACGTCAAGGTCCATCCAAGCCGTTACAGCGTGAAGGAGTAACATAACACTTACATCCTTTTTTTTGAACCATCAATGGTATGCCTTTATTAACAAAATACTACGAACTATATACAATCCTACAGCTATACTACAGTAAAAGCATTTAGATCCCTGTAAGTCATTGTAAGTCATAGGCAGTCCAAATGCTCTATATTACATCCTTACTTACAAACTTTCGCATTTATAATATATGTGTGATAGACGAAGGGTTAGTAGCCGAAGTTTAGCTCCACAGGGAGCAATACAACTTGGTTTATCCGTCTGTAACTAAACGGACGTAAGGTAAGACGAGGTTCCGATAGAGCGTCAAGAACGTGAATTTTTGCATTGGAATTTCAGACCCAGTCGCTTATAAAGGAATTCCATCGCGTTCGAGAAAAGGTATGGTATATTTGAATAATATTTTTATGACTATCTTGATGAAATATTGTTACCAGCCGTTATCATAGATTACCTAAGTATTATGGGCAGGTAATTTTTTTAAGGATAATAATAATTTTAATGGTATAAAGGGCATAGAAAAGCGACTACTTGTGCGACTTTTTCGATTTGATACTTTTTAGCCTAATGAATGCATTAGAATAATAAATGCAACCATATCAACAGCCATAATGTCCAGGGTTGAAAAAGGTCTCTCCCCATTATCGGGTGTATTCTATAACTCCTACACCTGGCAGGCATCTTGGATCGCAGTGGAAGATAGCACTTCTTAAGAAGGTGCTTCTGTCCACCTTCTGGTATTTTTCCTTTCGTCACCCCTTTTCGTCGCCCACAGGATAATTTGGGTGGGTGCAATTCTAGCCCGGTATCCCACGGAGATGCAATCGACTAAAATGAATTATCCACACTCTAACCAATAACAGTTAAATGAATCACAAATTTGAAGTTCAGCTGTTTTAAATATTTTGTGGAATTTCCCCTCAACGGTAACCAATTTTCATACCTAATTTTCTTTATAATGTGACCATTACAAATACGTGTTGAAAACTTTAAAGTGGACAATTGCATATTTTTGATAAGAAGTCTCAATTCGTTTAATCATCACGCACTTCTGTCAAACAAAAGGTCCAACCCAACCATGTGCAGCGTGTATTATGATTAAACTTTATTCGTGTTTTGTTTTATTTCCCTTACCATCTCCAAATTGACATTAACCGTCCCGAAAGTTCGCCTCCCAATGGAGGGTACGCAAAAGACTGTATTTAAAATTAATTCTGCTAATGTGTACCTTTAATTTACATAACAAAGTGGCCTCTTGTCAGAAAACATACTCAAGCACTCTTGTAGAGCTACCGGTAAGTTAAAACTAAACTTAATTAGCTACACCCACCACTTTGTTAATCCTGCTATATAACTAGAAAAGCTATCTATAAATAAGGTCTCACAAGATCTATTTTATCTAAATCGCATCAAAATGACAGCGCAGCACATTAAAGGCCGCATTATCCAAGGGTTGGATCGAGGTTCAAATTCTTGCATACATTCCTCGTACAATATACTTTCTGAGGGTTCGCTTGGTCCCGGAGTTCATAAAAACGTAAGTCATCGTTCAGTCCGCCTTGATTTGCATCGCTATGCGATCCACTTAGCAATAATGGAGAATGTATATATATAGGTACCTATTACAGCACTTTTATCCATGGGTTCAAGGTTCTATATGTAACACTTCGGTAGGTATTATATAGAGAGATATACACATATTAGGTTTGGAATCGGTGTGTCGTAACCTGTGTTGTCGATTTGGAACTAATAAATGGTCATAAAGTAGATTATAATAACCGTAGTAGTACTTTCATAGGTATGGTAATGACATAAAAAAAATATAGGATATCTACCAAACACATCATATTTATCTTGATTATGGACGCCTACATTACGATGTTAGGTACCTATTTAGATCGTACTTCATGCGTATATATATAGTTATTAGGTCAAATTCAAATGATATTTGATTATTAGTCGCCTGATTAATATTATAACTAGGCGGTATCCAGCTATAACAGGTTCAATTTCGCATTTGCACTTTGTGCCCAGATTTAAGGATGCTATAAATAATAAAACAAAATGCATCTGTACGCCTGCAGTTCGAAGCAATGATGGCTCAGTGGCATTGGCTATGGACTGCCAAGCAGCAGGTCCATGGTTCGAATCCCACCGTGGGCTTGAGCTTCACCGCATGGTGGAAGAGCATTTTGCGAATGCCCGCCTGGCTAGCGACCTGTATCTGTCGCCAAGCGACTAACGGTGTGTTCCGACAGCTGTCCTTGAGCCAGTAATTCTAGGTTAAGCCTGTTAACACCTTAGACCACGTCATCACTTACCATCAGGTGAGATTGTGGTCGAAGGCCTACATATCAGCAATAAAAAATAAAAAAAAGTTCTCTGATTTTTTAACAAGGCCGGTGTTAAGAGAGAGTTAAAATATAATGATGGAATTTATTTCTTAACACAGTATTTTGGTCTGGGTCAATATTTTATACAAATAAATATCTAACTTTCAGGTCCATGGCTCATTCTGTTTCTATACGAGCTGAAGATCTTTGATATTACTACGAACATACGGTATATTGGACTTAGGTTCCCTGGAGCAAGTGACAATTACGAATATAGTAACCACTTGATTCATCTGATCGGATAAATAAATTTAATTTTGGACAGACAGATAGGCAGCAGAGTTAGCGATGGGTTACCGATTTGCTATTTGGATACGGAACCATAAAATAACAATCAGAAATACGTGAATTTAGAAGACTATCTAAAAAAATATTCAGATAATTCTACATAATAAATAGATTCAGGCGTTACTTTGCGGAAATCCATATTTAATAATAACAAATATTTGCTTGCTGCAGGTCTTGACTCTACGAGCACACGATCGAGAATATTATCGATCGTGCGCTCGTAGAGTCAAGACCTCCTGAGGATGCTTCGTGTAGAAGCGAAACGCGTCGAAAATTCTTTCGGTTTGGCTGCGTGGCGTTTGTGACGTCACGGAAATTTGGGCGGAATTGTCACTAGATATATTTTGTATTTTTAAGTGTTTTATTAAAATATTAATTTGATGTTTTAATAAAATATTTTTAAAATATTTGTTATTATTAATTCTACATAGGTATTAATATGCGTTGCCTATCTAGTAGCTACGACTAAGCTGTACAAGATAACGAGCTGACGAGAGGTCACTTTGCCGGCCTAAACTGGAACCCCTGTCCATTACAATTAGCACATTAATTACCACCCGGAAATGTTTCAAGCCTCCATCCATTCACGCGAATGTTAATGATACTTAGTTTTTTTCCTTATAAATTGTCGAATCTAGTAAGGTGATGGTAAAACATTAATACGCTAACATTATTAATTTTCATTAAATCAATATGTGTAGCGTAGAACATTTTAGTGTTCTACACGACGTGTATTGGTGGTAAGAGACAGTAGCTTAAAATTATATATATCAAAACAACACTATATAGCTACTACAACGAAGGAATTTAGGCAACCTGAAGGCTATTGCAGGCCCAAAGAAGTTCTTATGCTCCATACTTTTGAAATAATTTATGTTAACTTCTAATTGAATATTTGTTTTTGGGTAGAATAAAATACACTATAGGAAATTGAAAATGGCTGGACCACGACGCATGATGCAGCTGTTAGTGTAGAACAACACTTTGTGATATAATTGCTGAAAAAAGGTTATTGTGAACGAAAGGACTACCTATGTGTTCGGACCGATCAATTTCGCGGGCAATTGGAACACGCCGCTTTGGTAGTCGTCTATTGTGATCTATGGATTTTTGGTACGTGAAATTAACTTGTAATAATTGAAAAATCATTCTCCTTCTTGCATTTGGAAGTAATTAATTTGAAAACCTTTGATAAATTACTTGATAGTTTTTGTTTTGTTTGAGCGTATTGTTCTACGCAAATAATTTGTAATTGCGACGGTGCCGTCGTGACTTTGGAGCCTCAAAGGACTGGACGATCATCGAGCCCTCAGCTGTAGTCGTAAGTCCCACTTAATTATTACTGGCCAGTAGATTAAGTAGGTCACGATAGGCTAAGTGGTTCAAGGAAGGAGCGGAGAAAGCCCATCACATTGTATGTAATTGATACCATATTGTTTAACTTGTTCTTTTCAGACTTTCTTTTCAGCCCGGTGAATCTGCCGGCCCAGTTAAGCATTCAGAACAGATTGTCCAGGTGGAAGGCGCCTTCCACTGAACAATCCCTGCCTGGGCAATCTGGAATCTTAACACTATGTTTATAATAACCTATAGTCCCGAGTTTACAATAGTAGAAAGATAGTTTACCTTTACGCATGTGTGTCACACGACGTTATTCGATACGGTAGTGGAAAAATTATAAATGAAATACAAAGGAATAAAATACGTAACTATAGATTGAGCGCTTGCTACATCTTCTACTATGCCTTGTGGAAACTGATCTAATTCTATTTCTGTGCTTGAACTAATTTTTTGTACTAACACTCAACACATAATGATAATCACGAATCACGCTTATATGAGAAGTTATGAAAACCCGTACCAAAAAAAATGCAGCAAACTCGCAGCTTGCGTGCTTGCGTCGTTTTCGTGCTAATATTTAGCACATGGGCACCTAATTATTGTTATTTGGCTTCAGCATTGAGCGGAGCTTTGAAAGCAACTATCGTTCTGAGCCTATCGTTTCGATGCAAATATCATACTGTTCTTCCAACAGTACAGCAAATCTGTGGAGCGTGAGCTAATAATATATTACCGAAATTTCTGTTTTGTTATCAACGGCATTCACGAGCTGGAAAACCGGTGTCTCTACGAGCGGACATACAAATGGACAGAGGAGTAACATAAAGGGCTCCATTTCGTTCTTAGAGTTACGGAATAATCCCTCGCACCTAAAATGTCTTTTCATTAAATTCAATAAATCAGACACCTACAACTATAATATAATCAATTATTGAATTTTTTGAATGAGAACTCAGGATGCCCCGCAAGTGAGATATCAACTGTCTCGCTTTGCACTAAATTTTTTGCAGCTTATGTTCTTGGTCGTAAACACATTACATTTTATGGTACACTAAAAAAAACGTCGAAGTGCGAGTCGGTCCTCGCTCTATTAAGGTTTCCTCTTCACGTCATGAATCCGTGAAAGAAGTGTGATTTGATTACAGAGTAAAACTGCGATAAGAGCGCTTCCTTTTGCTTCTGATAAGTCCAATCAGACCAGTATCGTATACTTTTGTAATTGGAGATCAGCTCCAACAACTTAAGGCGTCATTTATATACTGAGTATATGGTGCTTGGTTATATACATACTATTTAAATCCGTTTTTATGTTATGTTATTATGAAGGAACAAGCGCGAGGCCCATCTGATGTTAAGCGGTATCCTCTGCCTATAACAGATGCATTTCATCATAAATGACGAACTGCACTGCGCCCATCACCTTGAGACCTACCTGTTAAGTCTCATTTTGCCTGTTATTTCACTGGCGCTCAAGGACTACTGCCGGAACATACCGTTAGGTGCTTGGCGACAGATTTTCTACTTGAGGGTGGTCGCTAGCCAGGCGGGCATTCGCAAAATGCCCTTCCACCATGCGGTGAAGCTGAAGCTCTGGGTGGGATTCGAACCATGGACCTGCTGCGCGGCAGTCTATAGCCAATGCCACTGAGCCATCACTGCTTCAAACAAAAATTTAATTTATTTAGCTATAGCAAAGGCGGGATCAACAAAATTATACAGTAACCTTAGCAGAATTCATTTACTAAGGTCTTCGCCTCGTTAATGTTCCAGAAATCAGCTTCACAACTTTACGTGCCTACCACTGAACATAAAGTTCTAACGTACTGATTAGAAGGGCTAAGTGGTGAAAAAGAAATTACTTTAAAATATGTGTGCAAATATCTCTTACAAATGACGTGTATGGTATTAATTATTTAAAATCCAAAACACCGAAACGTATGAAGTAACTTGTGGAAGTCGGTACCATGGTAATTAAAACACTGTGATGTGTGTGTCTGGTCTGTGTTCTTCTTACCGTACAGTTCGTAATATATACGAATACAGGCATGAGTCAAATTTGGTGTAATTACAGTACAAACTTTAAAGCATATGAAAAAATTATTAAAACCTTCGAGTACATCCAACTAATAATACTTATATGTGCTGGTCCGAAACCCAAGGTGTGTGAGTCCGACTCGAAAAAAACTTGGTGTTTTATTTTGGAGTTAGTGACTCAATCTTTTGCCATCAGAGATAAAAACATAAGTAGAAATTAATTCATTAGTACCCGATCAGACCACGAAAGGCTTGTGACTCATTGTTAATCGTATCACCGACGTTCTTTTTAATATTGTAATCACGGAACAAGCACGAGGTCCGCCTGATGTTAAGCGGATTAAACCTGTTCATATAACAGATGCATTTCGTCATGTGACAAATCGCACTGCGCCCGTCACACTGAGACATACAGTTGTTAACTCTCATGTGCCTGTAAATTTTCTGGCTCCTAAGGACCGCTGCCGGAAACATTGTTAGGTGCTTAGCGACAGGTTTTCTATTTGAGGGTGGTAGCTAGCCAGGCGACTCTTCCACCATGCGGTGATGCTCACGCCGGCAGTGGGGATCGAACCAGGGACCTGCGGCGCGGCAATCCATTGCTATTACCGCTCGGCCACCATTGCTTCGAAACGTTAAAATAATAACCAGTGCGTATTAGAGGCCGTTCAATATTTTCATATTCCCTGGTTTCCATACACGAGTCCTGAATAAAGCTACAAGTTTAAAACAGATTGCAGACACGCCTTCTGCAATTTCGAAGGAACTGTCATGTAATACGACAAGCAATAAACAATGTCGCTGCACTGTTGCCTCACATATACTTCATGCTTGAGACGAGCACACACAAGGAGTGGGTTGGCACTATATACATTTTCTTTCACTATTTTTAAGAAGTGGGACACTGTTTCTGTGCTTTGCAACTCCTAGCAGCAACAATCGCGAACTTAGGCTGTACGATGGGTTTGAATAAGATGTTTACTGCTGTCATATCCGCCACCTGGGGCCCGATTCTCTTAGCTATTGGACGGCGTTAACGAATCTTAATTGCTTAAAATTTTAGTTTTTGACAGTATCCGTAGTCTGTCCTCTATTTAAATTCGATCGCAAGTCAGTGGCTTGCTATCAATAGTTTTTGACATATTTGGTATGCTGTGGGCTATTTTGTTGTGATTGCGTTGCTACAGTGGCATAGATAGCATAGCATAGATTTTAGATACAAAAATAGCTAAATGATTTAAATATATTTATTTAATGTATTGTTTGTTAGAAAACCACTGTATTGATGTTTTGACTAATGCTTGATTGATACAAGTTTTAATTATTATTTCAGTGGTAACATTTGCAAGCCACAGCCATACGAGAGCGACGCGATTGCTATACAACTGCGAATAGGAGTTAGAATTAGCAGACTACCGAATTCGATATTAATAACAGTTCGATCGCAGAAGCATCGCAGTTGTGTGGCGTTTGATCAATAGCTAAGAGAATTGTGGCCCTGCTGTGTGGCATTGGATACTATTTGCCCCTTCGACGACATTGACTTAGGTGGAAATGTTACCAGGCGAGACTGTACAAATCTCCGGCAATCTTATCATTATAGTTTATCAACTTTAGAGCAATGTCTGGTGCTTATATTATGAATATTTTACTGTGTATTATGATAGGATAAAGGTATTATGAAAGCGTCATAGAAGTTGTTTAATATTTTCCATATTCACTTGGCTTCCACAGTCACGAGCCATGAATAAACTAAAAGACAAACGGCGTCCTCTCTTTAAGTATGAACAAAAGATAGCGGACACGCGCCTCCAGCGACGTCAAAGGAACTGTCGTGTAACTCAAACATGTAACAAACAATGCCGCTGCGCGCGATTCTTACTTCCAAAGGTTGCTTACACACATGTTACATGCAGCTTATGCATGGGATAAGATATCTTATAAAATATAGCTCCAATAATAGGATAGTGACACTTGCATTTTTGTCGACTTATTTTTTTTTTTTAATGTTATTTGATGGAACAAGCGCGAGGCCCACCTGATGTTAAGCGGTATCCTCTGCCTATAACAGATGAATTTCATCAAGTGACGAACTGCACTGCGCCCATCACCTTGAGACAACCTGTTAAGTCTCATTTTGCCTGTTATTTCACTGGCTCTCAAGGACTGCTGCCGGAACACACCGTTAGGTGCTTGGCGACAGATTTTCTACTTGAGGGTAGCCAGGCGGGCATTCGCAAAATGTCCTTCCACCATGCGGTGAAGCTCAAGCTCTGGGCGGGATTCGAACCATGGACCTGCTGCGCGGCAGTTCATAGCCAATGTCACTGAGCCATCACTGCTTCAAAAGTATTCAGCATTCAGCATAGTAACTACAGCTAGTACACTGAGAAAAAAACTTGATGGCAGTTATCAAAATTTTGTTAAAGATTGTCAAGCAACTTGTTAATATACGAGCATATAAAGTAACATGATTCTATGAATAACGATGGTTTTATAAAAAAATAAAACAAGCGCGCCTTTATACACCAAACAAGTATTTATAATTTATATCAAGGCTTCTTATTGTCACCATAAACTGTTGCTTTAACCATATTATAAAGAGCTTAGTAAGGTTAATAAAGTACTTTGCGAGTTATAATAATGTCACTTGTTAAAATAATACAAGTCATAATATTCCGCTAATTAAGCACATAATTAATTTATATAACTTACTTGATTGATTTTATTATGTGTTTTTATTGCGTTGAACAAATGTTTAATAAATTAAAAAAACCGCATATTATTTTCTATGAAATTGCGCGAATAATGTAATAAACCCGATTATTTTACAGAAAATGTACTTTTTTGTATATAAAAAGTTACGTGATTGAGTTTATAAAGTAAAATATGTTTTTAACTAAGTGCTTGATTCATTCATACAATTAACTTAATATAATTAATAATGTTTGTAATTGCATTCGAACATTTATATATTAAATATGAAAATGTTAGTATTTCATTTAATGATAATGTTTGAATATTGAAATAAAGATCATTATTCCATTATAACAAGCACGTTTTTGCATTAAAAAAGTTAATGGTTTATGTCTTAGAAGTCAATTAATGTATTTATAAGTGACTATTTTTCAGCTGTTAAACGGGCCTGTTTAAAATGAAAAAGTATAATTATAATATTTGACACAGAACGTGTTTAAAATGGGTTAGAACTGCACCCCCTTAGTCCCATATTTTCATGTGGAAATTACACCATATTCCTCCACTAATATGACAAACTGGCTGATACAGATATGAATGAGATAAGAGATATGATATGAGATGTATGAAATACAGAACAATATATATATATTTTATAACTCGGAATAAACAATAGAGCATACAGAAATAAAACAAAGGCAATAAAATGTTACAATATATTTATTTATAAGGGAGATCAATTAAGAACAATATGCATATGTAACAAATATTTTAATTGAGCGGGAGTCACACGCGTAAGGTTTAGTGTAAGCTGACAAAATTAACTTAAGCATCAATCAGGAAAAATCAACCTTAACTGTACTACCTAGTTGGTGCGGGTGTCAGCGTTGGGCTGTGGATTCTGCAACAAACAATAATAACAGATAATTTTACCATCGCATAAATAAAAGCTAAAACAAAAAAAAATGTCATTATCCGTAGAATATTTTAAATCAATATTTGTATATGAAAGTATACATTTACTATGGGTGGTATGGTTTTATTAAAGTATAAACACCTATAACAATTACATACGCTGCGATTTATAACTTTAAAAATGATTATATTATGATGGATTAGATGATCTAAAGAGGTTCTTTTGCGTATTTAAAATTTTTGGCGTTAGTAGTAAGAGAGTATTGGTATAAATATTTTTTTTAAATTTCCGCCTACAGGTGCGACAAAGTGTAGATACTATGTGTAATTTATGAATAAAAGTACTTACGTTATCTTCAATGATTATACTGTCTATTTTGGGTCTTCTGATGAAGTACATAAACTTGATGTTCTAATAGACTGCCATAATACCGTGTTTGCTCTGCCGAAATTATTCCGCTATTTTGTTCTCAATTTCATTTGAACTGGAAAGTCCTAAAATAGAAAATAAAGTTTATATTCTCCAACTTTTTACCAGTATCTGCAAGTGGCACTAAAGCATTTTTGTACACTGCACAATTTCTGAGATCCGATGGCCAACAATTATCTTATATACATATATATCATAGGTAACACAATTGTTTGGCTAGATCAGATACAATAAGACATTAGGAGCTAGAAACTCATGACATACTCTGACGGACAGACAAACAGCGAAATCTCAATATTAGGACTCCGTTTTTCCATTTAGTCGGTAAAAAATAACTGTTGGTCGCCAACAGGGGTTTTTAACATGTTGAGTTTTTATCAGGTTATATAGGTACATGAAATTATAATGAAATTATTCAACTTCAATCAAATATTTAGCTACAGGTTCATTAGTACTATCCCTGGAACATGCAATATACAACTGCCACACTTTCCAACACATGTTTAGTTAATAGGGTATGTAAGTACTTACTTTCAAATATGAACTCAGCCAACGAAGCCACGCTTGACAAAAAGCAGCCATTGTTACACTTTACATCGCGTATTCACAACATCCATTATTTACACTGGAGTATTCACTGCGTAATATATGAATTTATATTGTGACTTTTACCACAGAACAAATTAAATCACATTAATATCAATTCAACTAAATTCAGTAAAATAGCTACTCAAAGCAGCGCCAACTATCAGCAGATAAACAAGTCTCAACTTGTTGTCCTTTAATGATTCGCGTGGCTCTGAATGTTGCCATTGTGCTCTACGCAAATGGTAAATGAGAGTATAAAAAATGTAACATTATTGAAATAGTAAATGATTATTTTGAAAGAACTTCGTAAACGATATTTCAATAGGTCAACTTAATTATATGGCTAAATATTTAATTGTCTTAGATAAAAAAAAACAACGTAAGAAAAATTGATCCACAAGTAGGATTTCAACTTATGGCCGACATGTATTACCAATCTGAGAACCAACAGACGAATTGCTCATGAGTTCGAATCGTGCTCGTGTTTCAAATGTTTCCATTCTAAGCTTTTCTTTCATTATTTTGCTAATATTACAAATAAAATATAATATTAGATATCTTTTATCGGTTTAGTTCAAAAGTATAGATTAAAAACAATTTCAACAAAATTGCGATTTTGAAGTACGTTGATAAAATTTTCCTATATGTATTGCCATTTATTCTATACTCATAATATTTAAACTCGGGTTGGTACCAACAATGGTAATAGAATGCCTGTTTAATTTAACCTCATCACTTGTTGTAAAATTGTTGTTAAACAAAATTAATCCAACATAAAAAATAATTTTGCAAACATGTTTAACTTCCCAAGCCAAATGGTAATGTTCGTTCATCATACAAAAGGGAATCGTACCTGTCTCTCGGTTATGAGCACCTTGCATTTTAACCTTCCTTGGCCACAAATGTGGTGGATTAATGCAAATTTTTTGTTCTGCATCATTTTTTTTAACCCCCATAGAGGACGATATTATCATCGAGGCAACTGAAGAACTCAAGACCAAAAGAAGTGCTTTTAAAATATTAGTTTGAAAAAAAAACAGCATTTCTTACGGTCCGTTTAATTGAAAAAAAGAGATTTAATTCCCTGACTCTGAAAAAATATTTGATTAAAACTTTCGTAAGTAGTACACATATTTAAACAATTATGAAACCGATTTCACTTACGTTAGAACAGCCGAGTAGTTCGATCTCGACCGGTTTCGCGACCTTCAGAGTCGCTTCATCATGGAGTACGTACGCTCCCGACCGCGTCCGCGCAAGCACTGTTGTTTGGTTGCGCGGCGGCGGCGGCGGTGGCGGCGGAGCGGGCCGCGCGCGCTGCCGCTCGCCTCGCACGCTCCGTCGGCACCGTCGGCGGCGCCGGCACAGGTGCACTATCTTCATCGTCGTCACTGCTGTCACTTATAATCAAACTTCCCGTACACGCCGTACTAATTGTGTCTTGCGACAAGGTGTTTAATTGACTATACTGTGCGGTACTGTTCAGAACTGGTTTCCATGCTGGTGCCAACATCCATCCACGGTCGCGGTTGAAATTGGGATGACGGCCAATTTCTATAGCTTCCCGTACTTTCCGGGGTATGAGGAACTTCTCCCTTGCTAAGACGGTAGCCTTGTCAAACCTTAAAAAATGGCTCGCCTCTTGAGCGTGTTCTGCAACCGCGGATCTACTGATGTCCAAGTTCTTAACACTTTTTATGTGCTCAGTTAGTCTTGTTGCAATGTTACGTCGAGTTTCACCTATGTAACTTTTGCCGCAATCACAGGGGATCCTGTACACTCCTGGCACGTTTAATGGCTCCTTGTCCTTTGGCGTTCGCAACAACTGCCGTAATTGACCGGGTGGGCGATAAAATGTCCGTATGTTATACTTCCGCTGTAAAAGGGCCCCAATCTTATCGGTCACTCCCTTCACAAACGGCAAGTAAATCGGAACACGGTCAACTTTACTGGCTTTTTTGCGCTCTGTGCCATACGCCCAACGCGTACACTGCCGCCACTTGTATCCATTCTGCTCTAACACCTGCCTCACGTGACCCAACTCCGTGTTTATATACTGTGGATCACATAAACTATGTGCGCGGTTGATGAGAGCTTTTGGCACGGACATCAGTTGCGACGGGTGATGGTGGGAGTCTGCTCTCAGGTACCGGTCTGTGTGCGTGGCTTTCCGGTAAACCGAGTGGGTTATAGAACCGTCTGGTTCACGATATACCCTTACATCTAGGAAAGGCAAACTCCCATCACATTCTTCTTCAACCGTGAACTGTATTTTCGAGTGCACAGAATTTAAATGGGCGGTGAATAACGGCAACGCGTCCTTGGTGATTATGGCAAAGACATCGTCCACATAACGCCACCAGTAACGTGGTTTTTCGCTAGCGCTCTTCATGACCTGTTCCTCAAAATGTTCCATATAAATATTGGCCACAACTGGCGCTATAGGTGAACCCATGGTGACTCCTTCCACTTGCATGTAATGATTACCCCGCCAAAGGAAATAACCGTTCCTCAGACAACATTCACTTAGCTCTGTGTAGTCGTTTGGCAGACCAGCCCCGTGGAGCAGGTCGCCAATGATTTTTATAACTTCTTCCAGGGGCACGTTCGTGAAAAGTGATGTCACATCGAAACTTACCATTATTTCAGTTGGCAGTATACGTACATCTGTTAGCAAGTTAACAAAATGTCTGGAATCCTTCACGTAGGATTGGGTTTTTCCTGTGAACTGTTGCAGGACAGTTGCCAAGTATCGAGACAGTTTGTACGTAGGCGCATCTATCTGACTGACAATAGGTCTCAAAGGCCAGTTGGGCTTATGGACTTTCGGTAAGCCATAGATTTTTGGTGATGTGGGGTTATGGGGGCGAAGACGTGGTAATAAATCTACCTCACTACACTTTTTTAAAAGATTCAGGACTTTTGTGGTCACACGTAATGTCGGATTATAATTGACCTTCGTATATGTGCTATTGTCACTTACCATTTGCGTCACTTTTAATTCATATTGATCCGTATCAACAACCACTACCGCATTGCCTTTATCTGCAGGTAGTACCAACAGATCTGAGTTATTTCGCAACTCCAACAGCGCTTTCATCTCGTCTCTGCTGATATTACCTTTCGGGGCTTTAGATCTTCGCAGCATTGTTGCGATGTCCTGTCGCAGACATTCGGCATCGTGATGTGGTATCTTATTGCGTAACACCGCATTTTCGACACTAGTGATGATGTCTTCTAGTGGAATTTTCTTAGGTGCGGGTGCAAACTTTAGGCCTCGAGACAAAACGCTAACGGTTTCTTCCGTTAATGCATGTGAGGATAAATTTATTACATTGGCACTACAGCCAGTTTTCCCCTTATCAATGTTTATGTCTTGTTGCGAACTAGTTGCAAAGGCGGTATCTTCTTTTAGTTTTAAATTGTGAAACTTTCTATCATGCCTCTTTTGCGTGAATTTAGCAACACTGTATGCTCTGCTATAGGACATAGCATCCAGAATATCCCATAACTCGTCATCCAAAACTTTCGCTAGCTCAATATGTAAACAACGACCGCGCACATAGTTTATGTGATCCACAGTATATAAACACGGAGTTGGGTCACGTGAGGCAGGTGTTAGAGCAGAATGGCACTCTTCCCGCGCTGGGCAATTGGTCGCCTCGATGCCGAGTTGGCTGAAGAGGCGGCTATGGTGCAGTCGTGGGTTGCCGGCCCCATGCACCCGGAGGTGGCCGTCGCGGCGAGCCGGTTCCGGGAGGCGGTGACGGCCGTCTGCGACGCTGCCATGCCGAGGTCCCGACGCCACCCCGAGCGCCGCCAAGTTTACTGGTGGTGCTCGGAGATTGAGGATCTCCGAGCGCGATGCTCGGAGCCGCAGCGCCTCTACTACCACTGCAGGAGGCGCCGCCACGGCCGGACGGACGACCAGCTGCCGGCGGAGCAGCTGGCGGCCGAGCAGCTCCTGTATGGTAATATGAAGAATGCCAAACAGGAGCTGAAGATGGCCATCGGCCGGGCTAAGGCCCTAGGCTGGAGCGAACAGCTGGAGGGCCTCGACAGGGACCCATGGGGGCGCCCGTATAAGTCTGCCCGGAATAAGTTCCGGGGCAGAGCGCCCCCTGTCGCGGAGTCCCTGGAGCCAGAGCTCCTGGAGAGGGTGCTGGGGGGGCTATTCCCCGACAGCGACCCCCACTACACCCCTCCACCGATGGCCACCCCGTCCTTCCAGGAGGAGGAGGACCCGGCCTCCATTCCGCCTATTTCAGAGGTGGAAATGGAGGTAGCAGTCTCTCGCCTGAGTGGCAAAAGGACTGCCCCGGGACCAGACGGGATTCCCGGGCGGGTCCTCAGGATCGCCCTTAGGGAGATGGGCGGTCAGCTTCGGGAACTATTCGATGCGTGCCTCACGTCGGGTCAGTTCCCGAAGCTCTGGAAGGACGGGCGATTGTGCCTGTTGCGGAAGGAAGGGCGAGACGCCGACTCGCCCGCCGCATACAGGCCAATCGTGCTGCTGGATGACACGGCGAAGCTACTGGAGAGAATAGTGGCTTCCCGTGTCATCCGGCACCTGGGGGGAACTGGGCCTGACCTTTCAGAGGCCCAGTTCGGATTCAGGGCAGGGCGGTCGACGATAGACGCCCTGCTCTGGATCAAGGGGTGGACGCAGGACGCGGTCGGCGGGGGGGAAAAGGCGTTGGCTGTCTCGCTAGACATTGCCAACGCCTTCAACAGCCTACCGCACGGGACAATACGGGAGGCGCTCCGCTATCACGGAGTGCCCCTGTATCTGCGTGGGCTGTTGGCCGACTACCTCCGGGACCGCGAGGTCCTGGTGGAGGGACGCGACGGTCTGAGGCGACGTCGCGTGTCCTGCGGGGTTCCACAGGGGTCGGTGTTGGGACCGCTCCTGTGGAACATTGGCTACGACTGGGTGCTCCGCGGCACGTTTCCCGCAAGTATGCGGGTTGCGTGCTACGCGGATGACACGCTAGTCGTAGTCAAGGGGAGGGACCTCGGGGAGACGGTGCGGCGGGCCACGGTGGCAACAACACTCGTGGTCGGCCGCATACGTGCCCTGGGGCTGGAGGTTGCCCTCTCCAAGACCGAGGCCCTAATGTTCCATGGGCCTCGGGGGGGACCCCCTCCAGGAACGAGGATAGACCTGGACGGGGTCCTGGTCCGGGTTGGGACCCAGATGAGGTACCTGGGTCTCATCCTGGACGGGCGGTGGACTTTTGGGGCCCACTTCACTCAACTGGCCCCAAGAGTCGTAGGCGCCGCAGCCGCCCTTGGGAGGCTGCTGCCCAACGTGGGCGGCCCGAGCGCCACATGTCGTCGCCTGTACTCCGGAGTGATCCGGAGTATGGCCTTGTACGGGGCACCTGTCTGGGTGGACGCCCTCGGTCGCGCCAATAAGGCCCTGCTGCGTCGTCCGCAGCGGGTCATCGCGACGAGGGCGATACGCGGGTACCGGACGGTGTCCTGGACGGCGGGATGCGTGTTGGCCGGTGATCCCCCCTGGGAGCTCCAAGCGGAGATCCTCGCCGAAGTGTACCACTTCGTGGCGGCGAGGAGATCCCGCGGGGAGCCTCCAGCGTGGGAGGAGGTCACGCGCATGCGACGGCAGGCGCGGGCCGCCCTGTTGCGGCGGTGGACGGAGGACCTGGCTCCACCGGTCCCTGGACAGAGGACGGTGGATGCCATTCGCCCGGTCCTTCGGAGGTGGGTAGGGCGGCGATTCGGGTCGCTCACCTTCCGATTGGTGCAGGTGCTTTCCGGGCATGGATGTTTCGGAAGGTACCTGCATCACATCGCAAGACGTGAGGCGACCCCCGCCTGTCACGAGTGTGGAGCGCCAGAAGACACGGCGCTCCACACGCTGGAGGAGTGCGCCGCGTGGAGTCCCATGCGGCACGCCCTCACAGCGGTCATAGGCGCAGATCTGTCGCTGCCGAGCGTGGTTAACGCTATGCTCGGCAGCGACGGATCGTGGCAGGCGGTGGTCTCTTTCTGCGAAGAGGTGATGGCGCAGAAAGAGGCTGCGGAGCGGGCGAGGGAGGACGACGTCCTCGCAGACCCGCTCCGGCGTAGACGAACTGGGGGAAGGAGAAGGCGATTCGGGCGCCTTCTCGCTCTTACCTAGTGCTGTGCGGATCATCGGTGGAGAGTCGGGGGATTCTCCACTGGCTTGCACGATCCCACACGTCTGGGGGATGGCCCTAATGAGCTGGGTCATCCCTCCATTGGCCGGGGCCCGTCACCGGTGACGGGCCAACCGCCGGGGCGAGATGGTGATTGCTAACGCTACCCCATCTCGCCCCGACTAGGCGGCAGACTGCTCATCCCGGGTTTTTAGTGGGTAACCTCACTTACTACCCCCCCGTGGGGGTAGTAAGGCCCCTCAGGCGAGGACTCCCACATAACCACTCTGCTCCCCCCGGAGCCGGGTGGAATCCATAAAGGATTTTCCCGGGTCAAAAAAAAAAAAAAAAAAAAAAGGTGTTAGAGCAGAATGGATACAAGTGGCGGCAGTGTACGCGTTGGGCGTATGGCACAGAGCGCAAAAAAGCCAGTAAAGTTGACCGTGTTCCGATTTACTTGCCGTTTGTGAAGGGAGTGACCGATAAGATTGGGGCCCTTTTACAGCGGAAGTATAACATACGGACATTTTATCGCCCACCCGGTCAATTACGGCAGTTGTTGCGAACGCCAAAGGACAAGGAGCCATTAAACGTGCCAGGAGTGTACAGGATCCCCTGTGATTGCGGCAAAAGTTACATAGGTGAAACTCGACGTAACATTGCAACAAGACTAACTGAGCACATAAAAAGTGTTAAGAACTTGGACATCAGTAGATCCGCGGTTGCAGAACACGCTCAAGAGGCGAGCCATTTTTTAAGGTTTGACAAGGCTACCGTCTTAGCAAGGGAGAAGTTCCTCATACCCCGGAAAGTACGGGAAGCTATAGAAATTGGCCGTCATCCCAATTTCAACCGCGACCGTGGATGGATGTTGGCACCAGCATGGAAACCAGTTCTGAACAGTACCGCACAGTATAGTCAATTAAACACCTTGTCGCAAGACACAATTAGTACGGCGTGTACGGGAAGTTTGATTATAAGTGACAGCAGTGACGACGATGAAGATAGTGCACCTGTGCCGGCGCCGCCGACGGTGCCGACGGAGCGTGCGAGGCGAGCGGCAGCGCGCGCGGCCCGCTCCGCCGCCACCGCCGCCGCCGCCGCGCAACCAAACAACAGTGCTTGCGCGGACGCGGTCGGGAGCGTACGTACTCCATGATGAAGCGACTCTGAAGGTCGCGAAACCGGTCGAGATCGAACTACTCGGCTGTTCTAACGTAAGTGAAATCGGTTTCATAATTGTTTAAATATGTGTACTACTTACGAAAGTTTTAATCAAATGTTAGCTAACCGTTACGGTACGGTATGGCAAGAAAAAGTGAGGGAGTTTACGCGCTTACGAATTAAACGTAATAAACTCGAGTGCGGTTTACAATATGTGGTGATGTGCCGTGATAGTGGACTTATACCAAAGTTTGCACGCATAAAACCGGTAAAGTGTATTCGGGATTACGTGGAGTTCTTTCGTGTTGCGAACGAAAAGTTTCTTCGTCGAGTCATTTCAGACTACCGCCAGAAACTGATGTGTACAAACAGGAAAGTATATGATTTACATATTGAGCTAGCGAAAGTTTTGGATGACGAGTTATGGGATATTCTGGATGCTATGTCCTATAGCAGAGCATACAGTGTTGCTAAATTCACGCAAAAGAGGCATGATAGAAAGTTTCACAATTTAAAACTAAAAGAAGATACCGCCTTTGCAACTAGTTCGCAACAAGACATAAACATTGATAAGGGGAAAACTGGCTGTAGTGCCAATGAAATAAATTTATCCTCACATGCATTAACGGAAGAAACCGTTAGCGTTTTGTCTCGAGGCCTAAAGTTTGCACCCGCACCTAAGAAAATTCCACTAGAAGACATCATCACTAGTGTCGAAAATGCGGTGTTACGCAATAAGATACCACATCACGATGCCGAATGTCTGCGACAGGACATCGCAACAATGCTGCGAAGATCTAAAGCCCCGAAAGGTAATATCAGCAGAGACGAGATGAAAGCGCTGTTGGAGTTGCGAAATAACTCAGATCTGTTGGTACTACCTGCAGATAAAGGCAATGCGGTAGTGGTTGTTGATACGGATCAATATGAATTAAAAGTGACGCAAATGGTAAGTGACAATAGCACATATACGAAGGTCAATTATAATCCGACATTACGTGTGACCACAAAAGTCCTGAATCTTTTAAAAAAGTGTAGTGAGGTAGATTTATTACCACGTCTTCGCCCCCATAACCCCACATCACCAAAAATCTATGGCTTACCGAAAGTCCATAAGCCCAACTGGCCTTTGAGACCTATTGTCAGTCAGATAGATGCGCCTACGTACAAACTGTCTCGATACTTGGCAACTGTCCTGCAACAGTTCACAGGAAAAACCCAATCCTACGTGAAGGATTCCAGACATTTTGTTAACTTGCTAACAGATGTACGTATACTGCCAACTGAAATAATGGTAAGTTTCGATGTGACATCACTTTTCACGAACGTGCCCCTGGAAGAAGTTATAAAAATCATTGGCGACCTGCTCCACGGGGCTGGTCTGCCAAACGACTACACAGAGCTAAGTGAATGTTGTCTGAGGAACGGTTATTTCCTTTGGCGGGGTAATCATTACATGCAAGTGGAAGGAGTCACCATGGGTTCACCTATAGCGCCAGTTGTGGCCAATATTTATATGGAACATTTTGAGGAACAGGTCATGAAGAGCGCTAGCAAAAAACCACGTTACTGGTGGCGTTATGTGGACGATGTCTTTGCCATAATCACCAAGGACGCGTTGCCGTTATTCACCGCCCATTTAAATTCTGTGCACTCGAAAATACAGTTCACGGTTGAAGAAGAATGTGATGGGAGTTTGCCTTTCCTAGATGTAAGGGTATATCGTGAACCAGACGGTTCTATAACCCACTCGGTTTACCGGAAAGCCACGCACACAGACCGGTACCTGAGAGCAGACTCCCACCATCACCCGTCGCAACTGATGTCCGTGCCAAAAGCTCTCATCAACCGCGCACATAGTTTATGTGATCCACAGTATATAAACACGGAGTTGGGTCACGTGAGGCAGGTGTTAGAGCAGAATGGATACAAGTGGCGGCAGTGTACGCGTTGGGCGTATGGCACAGAGCGCAAAAAAGCCAGTAAAGTTGACCGTGTTCCGATTTACTTGCCGTTTGTGAAGGGAGTGACCGATAAGATTGGGGCCCTTTTACAGCGGAAGTATAACATACGGACATTTTATCGCCCACCCGGTCAATTACGGCAGTTGTTGCGAACGCCAAAGGACAAGGAGCCATTAAACGTGCCAGGAGTGTACAGGATCCCCTGTGATTGCGGCAAAAGTTACATAGGTGAAACTCGACGTAACATTGCAACAAGACTAACTGAGCACATAAAAAGTGTTAAGAACTTGGACATCAGTAGATCCGCGGTTGCAGAACACGCTCAAGAGGCGAGCCATTTTTTAAGGTTTGACAAGGCTACCGTCTTAGCAAGGGAGAAGTTCCTCATACCCCGGAAAGTACGGGAAGCTATAGAAATTGGCCGTCATCCCAATTTCAACCGCGACCGTGGATGGATGTTGGCACCAGCATGGAAACCAGTTCTGAACAGTACCGCACAGTATAGTCAATTAAACACCTTGTCGCAAGACACAATTAGTACGGCGTGTACGGGAAGTTTGATTATAAGTGACAGCAGTGACGACGATGAAGATAGTGCACCTGTGCCGGCGCCGCCGACGGTGCCGACGGAGCGTGCGAGGCGAGCGGCAGCGCGCGCGGCCCGCTCCGCCGCCACCGCCGCCGCCGCCGCGCAACCAAACAACAGTGCTTGCGCGGACGCGGTCGGGAGCGTACGTACTCCATGATGAAGCGACTCTGAAGGTCGCGAAACCGGTCGAGATCGAACTACTCGGCTGTTCTAACGTAAGTGAAATCGGTTTCATAATTGTTTAAATATGTGTACTACTTACGAAAGTTTTAATCAAATGTTAGCTAACCGTTACGGTACGGTATGGCAAGAAAAAGTGAGGGAGTTTACGCGCTTACGAATTAAACGTAATAAACTCGAGTGCGGTTTACAATATGTGGTGATGTGCCGTGATAGTGGACTTATACCAAAGTTTGCACGCATAAAACCGGTAAAGTGTATTCGGGATTACGTGGAGTTCTTTCGTGTTGCGAACGAAAAGTTTCTTCGTCGAGTCATTTCAGACTACCGCCAGAAACTGATGTGTACAAACAGGAAAGTATATGATTTACATATTGAGCTAGCGAAAGTTTTGGATGACGAGTTATGGGATATTCTGGATGCTATGTCCTATAGCAGAGCATACAGTGTTGCTAAATTCACGCAAAAGAGGCATGATAGAAAGTTTCACAATTTAAAACTAAAAGAAGATACCGCCTTTGCAACTAGTTCGCAACAAGACATAAACATTGATAAGGGGAAAACTGGCTGTAGTGCCAATGTAATAAATTTATCCTCACATGCATTAACGGAAGAAACCGTTAGCGTTTTGTCTCGAGGCCTAAAGTTTGCACCCGCACCTAAGAAAATTCCACTAGAAGACATCATCACTAGTGTCGAAAATGCGGTGTTACGCAATAAGATACCACATCACGATGCCGAATGTCTGCGACAGGACATCGCAACAATGCTGCGAAGATCTAAAGCCCCGAAAGGTAATATCAGCAGAGACGAGATGAAAGCGCTGTTGGAGTTGCGAAATAACTCAGATCTGTTGGTACTACCTGCAGATAAAGGCAATGCGGTAGTGGTTGTTGATACGGATCAATATGAATTAAAAGTGACGCAAATGGTAAGTGACAATAGCACATATACGAAGGTCAATTATAATCCGACATTACGTGTGACCACAAAAGTCCTGAATCTTTTAAAAAAGTGTAGTGAGGTAGATTTATTACCACGTCTTCGCCCCCATAACCCCACATCACCAAAAATCTATGGCTTACCGAAAGTCCATAAGCCCAACTGGCCTTTGAGACCTATTGTCAGTCAGATAGATGCGCCTACGTACAAACTGTCTCGATACTTGGCAACTGTCCTGCAACAGTTCACAGGAAAAACCCAATCCTACGTGAAGGATTCCAGACATTTTGTTAACTTGCTAACAGATGTACGTATACTGCCAACTGAAATAATGGTAAGTTTCGATGTGACATCACTTTTCACGAACGTGCCCCTGGAAGAAGTTATAAAAATCATTGGCGACCTGCTCCACGGGGCTGGTCTGCCAAACGACTACACAGAGCTAAGTGAATGTTGTCTGAGGAACGGTTATTTCCTTTGGCGGGGTAATCATTACATGCAAGTGGAAGGAATCACCATGGGTTCACCTATAGCGCCAGTTGTGGCCAATATTTATATGGAACATTTTGAGGAACAGGTCATGAAGAGCGCTAGCGAAAAACCACGTTACTGGTGGCGTTATGTGGACGATGTCTTTGCCATAATCACCAAGGACGCGTTGCCGTTATTCACCGCCCATTTAAATTCTGTGCACTCGAAAATACAGTTCACGGTTGAAGAAGAATGTGATGGGAGTTTGCCTTTCCTAGATGTAAGGGTATATCGTGAACCAGACGGTTCTATAACCCACTCGGTTTACCGGAAAGCCACGCACACAGACCGGTACCTGAGAGCAGACTCCCACCATCACCCGTCGCAACTGATGTCCGTGCCAAAAGCTCTCATCAACCGCGCACATAGTTTATGTGATCCACAGTATATAAACACGGAGTTGGGTCACGTGAGGCAGGTGTTAGAGCAGAATGGATACAAGTGGCGGCAGTGTACGCGTTGGGCGTATGGCACAGAGCGCAAAAAAGCCAGTAAAGTTGACCGTGTTCCGATTTACTTGCCGTTTGTGAAGGGAGTGACCGATAAGATTGGGGCCCTTTTACAGCGGAAGTATAACATACGGACATTTTATCGCCCACCCGGTCAATTACGGCAGTTGTTGCGAACGCCAAAGGACAAGGAGCCATTAAACGTGCCAGGAGTGTACAGGATCCCCTGTGATTGCGGCAAAAGTTACATAGGTGAAACTCGACGTAACATTGCAACAAGACTAACTGAGCACATAAAAAGTGTTAAGAACTTGGACATCAGTAGATCCGCGGTTGCAGAACACGCTCAAGAGGCGAGCCATTTTTTAAGGTTTGACAAGGCTACCGTCTTAGCAAGGGAGAAGTTCCTCATACCCCGGAAAGTACGGGAAGCTATAGAAATTGGCCGTCATCCCAATTTCAACCGCGACCGTGGATGGATGTTGGCACCAGCATGGAAACCAGTTCTGAACAGTACCGCACAGTATAGTCAATTAAACACCTTGTCGCAAGACACAATTAGTACGGCGTGTACGGGAAGTTTGATTATAAGTGACAGCAGTGACGACGATGAAGATAGTGCACCTGTGCCGGCGCCGCCGACGGTGCCGACGGAGCGTGCGAGGCGAGCGGCAGCGCGCGCGGCCCGCTCCGCCGCCACCGCCGCCGCCGCCGCGCAACCAAACAACAGTGCTTGCGCGGACGCGGTCGGGAGCGTACGTACTCCATGATGAAGCGACTCTGAAGGTCGCGAAACCGGTCGAGATCGAACTACTCGGCTGTTCTAACGTAAGTGAAATCGGTTTCATAATTGTTTAAATATCTGAAAAAATAGTACGAGTATATTTCGATATTTGCTTAGCGTATGATAATGCATGGAATCATAGTAATTAAACAACTTTAAACGGTTTAAATCGCGTATATTTATCATTCTTTTTGGTCCCGACGTTTCAAACACTTTGCAGTGATCGTGATCACGGGGTGACTTGGAATCATGTATAGAAATTTCACATTTAATATTAAAAGAAAGAAGAACACAAATACTTATTGATTTAAAATTGTAAAAAACCATTCTAATTACATTTCAAATACTGTAAAGTGTGATAAACTGGCAACACTACGAGGAAGTTTCATCCCCACTACCCGAAAATGACAATTGACAGTAATGACGGTTACAATTTTACTTAATTGATCCAATCGCATATCTTTATTCATCCATACAAGTGCTTTGTTATTATTACAAAGACCTTTTCCAAATGTAATATGCTGTTAATTATAGTAAATAACGGCATTCATGGAATCTAATAACTCTTTTATTATTTGAATTAAGGACAAATGCTAACATTTAATACTTTTTCTTTACATTGATACATTTTCCATGTACGTATTGGTAAAACGACTTAATGTAAGCAGCCAAGTGTCATTTTAAACAGAACCTTTAATCAAGTCTCTTTATTCAATAAAAGAAGGGAATGATCGGAATTACAATGTTTTAAAATTCAATAAAGTATTTTGTTACTATTAAAAATTGTTACTTTATTATGGTGTTTAATAATGTTAGCTTTATTATACAAACAATAGGCAATTTATTCTTTCGAATACTTTTTTGTACGATATGATAATTATTTTTTTAATCAAGCTAGATTTTAACTTTATAGACCAGGATTTTTTTCAGTGTACAAGAAAATAATGATAACATCGTCAGAAGAACTAACACTCGAGTCAACGTCAACACCTTCTGACGGTCTATAGAACTGATAAAAAGTCACCAATAAATCAACACAGCAATTGTCGGTTCAAGGTTGTAAATATGAATTCTAGTAGGTATAGATATTTAATGTCAGTAGTTTAAAAAGTTCTAGCAGTAAATTCAAACTTTGAAATCGTATAAAGACTTACCTCCACGTAAGGAAGTACTATATTTTCAAGTAGGACGGCGCGCCGTGGACACACTGGCTAAGCAAGCAATAGTTGACGGAATTCACTGCAATGTACTTCCTTTGTTTTCTGATCATGTACAGTTAATAAAAGAACAGTGTAGAACATTATGGCAAGAGTATTTTGACGAGAGGTCAAAAGAAAAAGGTATATGGTACCGAACTGTTCAGCCCGAAATAACTAAATATCCTTGGATTGACAGTAACTGCATGAACCGAAAAATGCTTGTAACAGCCTTAAGGCTGCGTTCGGCACACATCCCATCAAAAAAATTTGCATATTTAATGAATAAAGTTCCATCTCCTAATTGTCCCGAGTGTGGGGTTATTGAGGACGTTCAGCATGTATTGATGGAGTGTGTGCGAAATGAAAGCTATAGGAGATCTTGTTTTAATAGAAAAAGTATAACAGATGTTGGATACTGTAATTGTGTACTAGCGAGTCCTATGTCAGACCAGGCAGTTCAAATGTATAGATTAGCAGAGTTAGCTTTACAATAATTAGTTGGTAAGTTTGTATTTTAGCTTTACTGGGCGATGTGGTCGCCGAGCGACAAAGCCCAAACAAAAAGAAATTAAAAAAAAAAAAAAAAAAAGTAGGACGGCGCGCCGTGTTATGCAGCCACCAAAAAATCAATGTAACTTTAAGAAAAAAACAAACAAGTGTGACTAGTGTACTGAGGGTGCGGTTGCATTGCAACCTATTAGGTACATACATAGCTTGTGTTAGGATATATACCTTTTTATAAAAAATATTTAAAATAAAAACGGAACCAACTTCTAACACTGAAAAGTTTGATTATATTAATAAAACATATATTTTTTTACTCATTTTAGTGATGCATACTGCTTACAATCACTCGCTTATAATACTGTTCACCACCGACAATTACCATTTAATCATCCAGGTAAGTAAGTACACGTTTCAGCTATTTCACTATAACTTAAAAACTACTTAACCGATTTCGATCAAATTTACGTAGTATTCGTAGGGTTCGATTTTGGGGTTTTGTAATAAAAACACCTTTTCGATAACAAATTCAAGATAAATTTATTATCCATACAAAAACTATCATATGTTCGGTGCGAATCTCGTCACCGCGATTCAGAAAACTTGCCGCTCAGCTACATCGGCCATCTAGTGATAAAGTTAGGAACTATTTGCTAAGGTAAGCTAGGTACTCATAAATGATCCATCAATGGTTAGGGTTCTAGTTTAGAGTTCCTTTGCATGTTTGACTTCTACACACCAATTATAAGAAAAACGCCTTAGATTGCTAAGAAGCTATAGCTTTGCATGGCGAGGAGTTAAAATACCTAATTTTATTAACGGTGGCGCGATTAAGACTATATATAGTATTTTTAAAATTACATATCACTTACATGAATTTAGACTTTCTATCGTAAGTTTCATTGTGCCTTTGGAATTTTACTTTACGTTGAAACAGCATTCTTCAGTTAAGTACTTATAGCTGTGAGTACATATCTACAAACTACATTATTATAGCCGCATTAGAAGAAACAAAACAACTAATTCTATATTAGTTGTTTACTATGAAGACTGCGAACCGACATAATTTGTGTAGACACGTATTTACAATGTCGTCCTGAAATCCTGCCCAATTTTTTCTTCCTCAAACTTACATTGTTTGACCACAATTTGGGAACCTCGTGATACTGTGGCATTGTTCTCTATTGTTAAGTAAAGGTTCGGCATATACGTAAAGACAATAGCTCGAGTTGGGCACAGAGGTAAATTAAATTATGGCCAGCTGTTTCCGATAGTCGTCCTTCTATCGAATTATAGGGGTACACCATTATGCTCGTACGTTATCGAGATATTATATGTCGCCATCCATTTCAATGTGTTTTGGCACTGTTAGCTTACACTTTGTAATAGATGGGGTACTCAACTTTAGACTTTGACCGATCAAGTTTTGAATGTTCTGAAAGTTTGTATCTGTAGTTACATACGAGTATGTTGGTGTTTGCATGTTTAAGCATCATTATCCTGCGTATTGTAGTATGTGCGGGATTCGCACCCGCGTCCATCCACCCTTTTAGGCGGGGTATGCCCTAACCAATTTGGCTGCCACAATGACTCATAACTCAAAACAATGACAACAAACGTGACACAATGACTCATAACTCAAATTTTTGCTCTCGTTCTTCAACCATCGTATCGGGATGGAGCGACACCTATAGTTCAACTTGCGTTGTACTACAAACAAGACCAATTTTCCAATTGGTTTCATACTTGTAAATAATAACGCTACAAATTAATATACAAATAATAACGCCTGCTTGGCGAATTACATTTCAAAATCATATCTTTTTTCTTTAGAAGCAAGCATGTTGTATATCACGATGCCTACCTGATATTAAGCGGTAACCTCTGCCTATAACAGATTCATTTCGTCACAAGTGACGAACTACACTGCGCCCGTCAACCTGACACTTACAGTTGTTAAGTCTCAAGTGCCTTTAATTTTACTGGCTCTCAAGGGCTGTTTCCGGAACACTGTTAGGTGCTTGACGATTGATATTCTACTAGAGGGTGGTAGACAGGCGAGCATTCGCCAAATGCCCTTCCACCATGCGGTGAAGCTCCAGCCGGCGGTGGGGATCGAACCATAGATCTGCGGCATGGTCCTTAGCTATCACCGCTCGGCTATCAACGCCTCAAAATTGTCTTTAGTAAAATTGTTTTTTTGTGGTCTGTTGATTCTAAAACTATGAAATCCGCCTAACTACTCGAAGCGACATCAAGTCCGCGGCATAACGGGGTTTGTTAATTTTCATTATGCATGTTGATCTAAGCCCACCTCTTAATCTCACGTTAATCAACGTATTAATCGATCCATAATTACTATCCCGCGTATTATCATATGTCCTATTAGCATTCGTGGCGGAATGATTGTCTGGTAATTGCGGCTGTTTGTTACGGTATACGACTATAGGCGTAGACATAATATGTCACCTTCGATATTCTATAGAAGGATTGCGGTATAAGGTACTCTAAGGATATTTTTACTATGATTCAAACGTATACCTGTTTATGTGATTCAGCTGAAAGATATCTCCGAAGATGTATGTTTGTGCAACCCTTCCGTCCACATAAACAAACAAGAGACTCTTTACTTCCTTTTTTATTTGACTTAACATTCAGTATAGTAGACAAATAAACCGAAATCATTCTGTTTATGTAAGCAACTATATCGGTGCTTTTGAAACATATGTTTCTGAATATGTACATATCACTCTTGTGTATGTCACTGAACTCCTAAATGGTGGAACTGATTATGAGGAGATTTTATGTATGTGTTTAAGTGGGTTCCTGGATGTTTTAAGCAAAAACAGTTATTTAAACATCACGTCTTTTGGGATGGAAACATATATAAAAATAGCTAAAATCTTAAATTCGACCAATAAATAATGTGACAAAAAGGTTTAAATATTTGGACCTGCTTTTTATATAGGTACCAATCCCGATTACTCATGAGGCCTGTAAACAGATCCAAGTGGTTTTTTTATCTACTGAGGTAGGTCATGAACTGGTGTCATATAAATTAATTTACTTTGGTGATATGGGTTTTTACAACTATAAATAGTTGAATTGAACTATAGATAGAGCGCTTGATGATGCTACGCTTGATCTAAATGCTGGCGCCTATTTGGTTCAACGTTTAACCATTGTAGGTAATTCAACGGGGCAATGCCGCCAGCATGCTGGGCACGCTGCCAACTGGTTGTGGGCTGGAGTCTGCAATAACCTGCAGGTTGCCTAAATGATTTCATTGTAGTAGCTGTATTTATTTTTATTTATATTTATTTAGACGCACAATACAAATAACAATCATAACATCAACTCAGTGTACAATATGTATATAATAAATATATTTAGTTATGAACTAGATCGGATTTAAACAGATGTGCATTCAGCTAAAACAAAACAAAAAAAAAGTATCGAACGGGCACTATTGTTGTATATAGTGTATCAGCCGTATCGTTCACTGTTGAACACAGCCTCCCCAGACGCATTTCGTCAACGACGAATTGCACTGTGCCCGTCACACTGAGACGTACAGTTCTTAGGTCTCATGTGCCTGTAACTTTTCTGGCTATCAAGGACTGCCGGAACACACTGTTAGGTGCTCGGCGACAGATTTTCTACTTGAGGGTGGTCGCTAGCCAGGCGGGCATTCGCAAAAAGCCCTTCCACCATGCGGTGAAGCTCAAGCCCGCGGCGGGATGCGAACCATGGACCTGCTGCAGGGCAGTCCATAGCCAATGCCACTGAGCCATCACTAGCTCTTACATACGCCCATTTTTTTCATATTTAATCATTCTACTGTCGTGTTCAGCAAATAGGTAATAGAGCCACTTAGAGAAGAACGAGAAGAGACTCGGGCTATTCTTTTTAAATGTCTTTATAATTTGTAACTTATATCTATTATGAAATTATTATAATATTCATTTGTATTACAATGGCGGGGCCTTGGTGGAATGTTCCAAGCAGTTTTATAGTTAAAACTAGTATTTCGGGCAGTGTGCGGGCCGCATGCGGCCCGCATTTATCTTTGTGCAAGTTTGAACAAAATCAAAACACCTTATACATTAAAAAAGTATGTTAAAAACTCCATTAGAAGTATGAAATACCATATTAACTCTCAATACAATAATGAACAATACTGTAGCCACTAAAACAGATTCACCCTACCGCCATAAAAAGGTGGTACGGGCAGAATGGGACCAAGGTTCTGAGTCACTTTTGTTAAGGAACCCCACTCGTAGGTGCTTCGCTTACCGCGGGCAGTTGCCATGGAGACCAGTCGGAGACGTGGAAAAAACTCTCAAGTCGGAGCTCGGCCTTCGGCCTCGCAAGTTACCAACACAGCTCGGCCTGCGGCCTCGCCAAGCGCTCGCCCTTCGGGCTCGCGCATCATACGCTCGGCCTTCGGCCTCGCGGACCGAAAGTTCGGCCTTCGGCCTCACCAGGAGCTCGCCCTTCGGGCTCGCTTCTTCATTTATGTAGGACAGTAACTCCAAATTTAGTCTAAAATCCTACAAAAACTCCTAATACAGTCGAAAATATAAGGTAAAACACTCCAAATGCAGTATAAAGAATGATAGGAGCACGTGGGGCACATCCAAAATAACGGATTTCAAGACGGCCACCATACAAACTGCTCCGCCCCTACTGAAGCTCGGCCCAACGGCCTCGCTTCAGCAGGCTCGGATCACTTTGTATGGCGGCCATCTTGAAATCCGCCATTTTGGATTTTTGACATATGTCATCCAACTGCTCTCCCGATTCCCTATGACATTTGTTCAAACACCCCCTACCTATCTCTTACCGTTTTCGAGATACGTCATCCATCTTTACTTGGCAGGCGTCTTTTTAATGATTTTCGATTTTTCTCATACTCACCACAACCCCCCGAACATTTTTGCCATACATCACGTTGCTCCTACTCGTCTCCTTCTAGGAGAACATTTATGTCAGTCAGTCAGTGAGTGGTAATCGAGCTTTATATATTATAACTAGTTTTTCGGGCAGTGTGCGGGCCGCATGCGGCCCGCATTTATCGTTATGCAGTACTTAACTTTACCTTAACCCCTTATACATTTAAAAAAAATAAGTTCAAAACTCCAATAGAAGTATGAAATCCCATATAAACTTTGAATACAATAAAGAACCATTCTGTAGCCACTAAAAAAATTCACCCTACTGCCATAAAAAAGTGGTACGGGCAGAATGGGACCAAGGTTCTGAGTCACTTTTGTAAAGGAACCCCACTCGTAGGTGCTTCGGTTACCGCGGGCAGTTGCCATGGAGACCGGTCGATGACGTGGAAAATACTCTGGAGTCGGAGCTCGGCCTTCGGCCTCGCAAGTTACTAACACGGCTCGGCCTGCGGCCTCGCCAAGCGTTCGCCCTTCGGGCTCACGCAACCTACGCTCGGCCTTCGGCCTCGCGAGCCGAAAGTTCGGCCTTCGGCCTCACCGGGAGCTCGCCCTTCGGGCTCGCTACTACACCAACGTAGGACAGTAACTTCAAATTCAGTCGAAAAACCCATAAAAACTCCTAAAACAGTCGAAAATATAAGGTAAAACACTCCAAATGCAGTATAAAGAATGATAGGAGCACGTAAGACACATCCAAAATGTCGGATTTCAAGACGGCCACCATACAAACTGCTCCGCCCCTACTGAAGCTCGGCCTAACGGCCTCGCTTCAGCAGGCTCGGATCACTTTGTATGGCGGCCATCTTGAAATCCGCCATTTTGGATTTTTGACAGGTGTCATTCAACTATACTCCCGATTCCCTATGACATTTGTTCAAACACCCCCTACCTATCTCTTACCGTTTTCGAGATACGTCATCCATCATCACTTGGCAGGCGTCTTTTTAATGATTTTCGATTTTTCTCATACTCACCAAAACCACCCGAACATTTTTGCCATACTTCATTTTTACCCTACTCTACTCCTTCTAGGAGAACATTTATGTCAGTCAGTGGTAATCGAGCTTTATATATTATAATAACTAGTTATTCGGGCAGTGTGCGGGCCGCATGCGGCCCGCATTTATCGTTATGCAATTTAAAATAATATCAAAACACCTTTTACATTAAAATAAAAATATTTCAAAACTCCAATAGAAGTATGAAATCCCATATAAACTCTCAATACAATAAAGAAACAAACTGTAGCCACCAAACCAGATTCACCCTACTGCCATAAAAAGGTGGTGCGGGCAGAATGGTACCAAGGTTCTGAGTCACTTTTGATAAGGAACCCCACTCGTAGCTGCGTCGGTTACCGCGGGCAGTTGCCATGGAGACCAATCGGAGATGTGGAAAATACTCTCTTGTCGGAGCTCGGCCTTCGGCCTCGCAAGTTACCAACACGGCTCGGCCTCCAGCCTCGCCAAGCGCTCGCCCTTCGGGCTCACGCACCCTAAGCTCGACCTTCGGCCTCGCGAGCCGAAAGTTCGGCCTTCGGCCTCACCAGGAGCTCGCCCTTCGGGCTCGCTATACACTAATGTTGGACAGTTACTCCAAATTCAGTCAAAAATCCCACAAAAACTCCTAATACAGTCGAAATGAAGGTAAAACACTCTAAATGCAGTATAAAGAATGATAGGAGCACATACGACATATCCAAAATGTCGGAT
Organism: Plagodis pulveraria; assembly: GCA_963890685.1. Classification (NCBI taxonomy): domain Eukaryota; kingdom Metazoa; phylum Arthropoda; class Insecta; order Lepidoptera; family Geometridae; genus Plagodis; species Plagodis pulveraria. The sequence goes on along the minus strand of OY982962.1, from coordinate 8,000,038 downwards.
TTCAAGACGGCCACCATACAAACTGCTCCGCCCCTACTGAAGCTCGGCCTAACGGCCTCGCTTCAGCAGGCTCGGACCATTTTGTATGGCGGCCATCTTGAAATCCGCCATTTTGGATTTTTGACAGGTGTCATTCGACTGCTCTCTCAATTCCCTATGACATTTGTTCAAACACCCCCTACCTATGTTGTACCGTTTTTGAGATATGTCATCCATCTTTACTTGGCAGGCGTCTTTTTTATGATTTTCGATTTTTCTCATACTCACCAAAACCCCCCGAACATTTTTGCCATACATCATTTTAACCCTTCTCTGCTCCTTCTAGGAGAACATTTATGTCAATGAGTCAGTGAGTGGTAATCGAGCTTTATATATTATACTAGTTTTTCGGGCAGTGTGCGGGCCGCATGCGGCCCGCATCTATCTTTACTCATTTGGGAATTTCACAGAAACACCTAATACGTGAAAAAAAGTGTGTTCAAAACTCCAATAGAAGTATGAAATCCCATATTAACTCTCAATACAATAATGAACAATACTGTAGCCTCTAAAACAGATTCACCCTACCGCCATAAAAAGGTGGTACGGGCAGAATGGGACCAAGGTTCTGAGTCACTTTTGTTAAAGAACCCCACTCGTAGGTGCTTCGCTTACCACGGGCAGTTGCCATGGAGACCATTCGGAGACGTGGAAAATACTCTCAAGTCGGAGCTCGGCCTTCGGCCTCGCAAGTTACTAACACGGCTCGGCCTCCGGCCTCGCCATGCGCTCGCCCTTCGGGCTCACGCCCCATACGCTCGGCCTTCGGCCTCGCGGGCCGAAAGTTCGGCCTTCGGCCTCACCAGAAGCTCGCCCTTCGGGCTCGCTACTACACTAATGTAGGACAGTTACTCCAAATTCAGTCAAAAATCCCACAAAAACTCCTAATACAGTCGAAAATAATGATAAAAAAAACTCCAAATGCAGTATAAAGAATGATAGGAGCACGTTAGACACATCCAAAATGTCGGATTTCAAGACGGCCACCATACAAACTGCTCCGCCCCTACTGAAGCTCGGCCTAACGGCCTCGCTTCAGCAGGCTCGGATCACTTTGTATGGCGGCCATCTTGAAATCCGCCATTTTGGATTTTTGACAGGTGTCATTCGACTGCTCTCCCGATTCCCTATGACATTTGGTCAAACACCCCCTACCTATCTCTTACCATTTTTGAGATACGCCATACATCTTCACTTGGCAGGCGTCAATTTCATGATTTTCGATTTTTCCCATACTCACCAAAACCCCCCGAACATTTTTGCCATACTTCATTTTTACCCTACTCTGCTCCTTCTAGGAGAACATTTATGTCAGTCAGTGGTAATCGAGCTTTATATATTATAACTAGTTTTTCGGGCAGTGTGCGGGCCGCATGCGGCCCGCATTTATCGTTATGCAGTAGTAAACTTTACCTTAACCGCTTATACATTTAAAAAAAAAAAGTTCAAAACTCCAATAGAAGTATGAAATCCCAAATAAAGTCTCCATACAATAAAGAACCATACTGTAGCCACTAAAGCAAATTCACCCTACTGGCATAAAAAGGTAGTACGGGCAGAATGGGACCAAGGTTCTGAGTCACTTTTGTTAAGGAACCCCACTCGTAGGTGCTTTGCTTACCGCGGGCAGTTGCCATGGAGACCAGTCGGAGACTTGGAAAAAACTCTCAAGTCGGAGCTCGGCCTTCGGCCTCGCAAGTTACCAACACGGCTCGGCCTGCGGCCTCGCCAAGCGCTCGCCCTACGGGCTCGCGCATCATACGCTCGGCCTTCGGCCTCGCGGACCGAAAGTTCGGCCTCCGGCCTCACCAGGAGCTCGCCCTTCGGGCTCGCTACTACACTTATGTAGGACAGTTACTCCAAATTCAGTCAAAAATCCCACAAAAACTCCTAATACAGTCGAAAATATAAGGTAAAACACTCCAAATGCAGTATAAAGAATGATAGGAGCATGTGGGTCACATCCAAAATGTCGGATTTCAAGACAGCCACCATACAAACTGCTCCGCCCCTACTGAAGCTCGGCCTAACGGCCTCGCTTCAGCAGGCTCGGATCATTTTGTATGGCGGCCATCTTGAAATCCGCCATTTTGGATTTTTGACAGGTGTCATTCGACTGCTCTCCCTATTCCCTATGACATTTGTTCAAACACCCCCTACCCATCTTGCACCGTTTTCGAGATACGTCATCCATCTTTACTTGGCAGGCGTCATTTTTATGATTTTCGATTTTTCTCATACTCACCGAAACCACCCGAACACTTTTGCCATACATCACGTTGTTCCTACTCGTCTCCTTCTAGGAGAACATTTATGTCAATCAGTCAGTGGTAATCGAGCTTTATATAATATAAATAACTAGTTTTTCGGGCAGTGTGCGGGCCGCATGCGGCCCGCATTTATCGTTATGCAATTTGAAACAATATCAAAACACCTTATACATTTAAAAAAAAAACAATATTCTATAACAGTATGAAATCCCATATAAACTCCTCATACAGTAGAGAACCAAACTGTAGCTACTATAGCAGATTCACCCTACTGCCTTGAAAAGGTGGTACGGGCAGAATGGTACCAAGGTTCTTAATCACTTTTGTTAAGGAACCCCACTCGTAGGTGCTTCGGTTACCGCGGGCAGTTGCCATGGAGACCAGTCGGAGACGTGGAAATAACTCTCAAGTCGGAGCTCGGCCTTCGGCCTCGCAAGTTACTAATACGGCTCGGCCTGCGGCCTCGCCAAGCGCTCGCCCTTCGGGCTCGCGCAACATATGCTCGGCCTTCGGCCTCGCGGAACGAAAGTTCGGCCTTCGGCCTCACCAGGAGCTCGCCCTTCGGGCTCGCTATACACTAATGTTGGACAGTGCCTCCAAATTCAGTCAAAAATCCCGCAAAAACTCCTAATACAGTCGAAAATAAAGGTAAAACACTCTACATGCAGTATAAAGAATGATAGGAGCACGTAAGACACATCCAAAATGTCGGATTTCAAGACGGCCACCATACAAACTGCTCCGCCCCTACTGAAGCTCGGCCTAACGGCCTCGCTTCAGCAGGGTCGGATCACTTTGTATGGCGGCCATCTTGAAATCCGCCATTTTGGATTTTTGACATGTGTCATCCGACTGTTCTCTCGATTCCCTATGACATTTATTCAAACACCCCCTACCTATCTCTTACCGTTTTTGAGATACGTCATCCATCCTCACTTGGCAGGCGTCATTTTTATGATGCTCGATTTTTCTCATACTCACCTAAACCCCCCGAACATTTTTGCCATACTTCATTTTTACCCTACTCTACTCCTTCTAGGAGAACATTTATGTCAGTCAGTGGTAATCGAGCTTTATATATTATAACTAGTTATTCGGGCAGTGTGCGGGCCGCATGCGGCCCGCATTTATCGTTATGCAGTAGTAAACTTTACCTTAACCGCTTATACATTTAAAAAAAAAAAGTTCAAAACTCCAATAGAAGTATGAAATCCCAAATAAAGTCTCCATACAATAAAGAACCATACTGTAGCCACTAAAGCAAATTCACCCTACTGGCATAAAAAGGTAGTACGGGCAGAATGGGACCAAGGTTCTGAGTCACTTTTGTTAAGGAACCCCACTCGTAGGTGCTTTGCTTACCGCGGGCAGTTGCCATGGAGACCAGTCGGAGACTTGGAAAAAACTCTCAAGTCGGAGCTCGGCCTTCGGCCTCGCAAGTTACCAACACGGCTCGGCCTGCGGCCTCGCCAAGCGCTCGCCCTACGGGCTCGCGCATCATACGCTCGGCCTTCGGCCTCGCGGACCGAAAGTTCGGCCTCCGGCCTCACCAGGAGCTCGCCCTTCGGGCTCGCTACTACACTTATGTAGGACAGTTACTCCAAATTCAGTCAAAAATCCCACAAAAACTCCTAATACAGTCGAAAATATAAGGTAAAACACTCCAAATGCAGTATAAAGAATGATAGGAGCATGTGGGTCACATCCAAAATGTCGGATTTCAAGACAGCCACCATACAAACTGCTCCGCCCCTACTGAAGCTCGGCCTAACGGCCTCGCTTCAGCAGGCTCGGATCATTTTGTATGGCGGCCATCTTGAAATCCGCCATTTTGGATTTTTGACAGGTGTCATTCGACTGCTCTCCCTATTCCCTATGACATTTGTTCAAACACCCCCTACCCATCTTGCACCGTTTTCGAGATACGTCATCCATCTTTACTTGGCAGGCGTCATTTTTATGATTTTCGATTTTTCTCATACTCACCGAAACCACCCGAACACTTTTGCCATACATCACGTTGTTCCTACTCGTCTCCTTCTAGGAGAACTGTACGATCCAACGTACATTCCTTACCAGCATAGTAACTGTGATGCAATCTGCGTTGCATTTATATATACAGCGCACATTGCATTTATACTTCAGTCAGTAAAATATTAGAGAGAGTGATCAATCGAACGCCTAACTATATACACGCGCACCGAATGTGAATTGCCTAAACCTTTAATGTAATTTAACTACTTACTAACTAATAATTAAAAACAACGGTGAACACGGTGTTTTGACTCTATCTACCTCAAGTCTTCAAGTCCACCACCAGCACTCCGCAACTACTCAACTCTAACTTCACATGTACAGAACTTACAAAACTGTACATGTTGGTCCTTCGACAAGGTCACTAATGTTTCCTGTGGTTTAAACTGTGATTACGAATCGGTTTGCTGGCCTCCCACAAGCGGGTCTCCCCAGCCAAATTGAGAAGGCGTTATATTCACAGTCGCGGCTGCAAGGACATTGGTGTAACGGACCTTCAGGTTTCATCGAAGCTTAACCTTAAACTGCGGCGAGCACTGAGGGAAGTCTGAAGAAGGAGACTACGGGATTGCTACTGCTACTGTCGTCTTCGTGTCCTAAATTGAACCAGCAACATATCTAACTCTCCGCTGAATACCGAAGAAACTAAGGTACTTACCTACTAACTAAAAGTACATCGTAACATCAACTGAGCATTAACTAAACGTCAATTATAATATCAAGCAACTTCAACTACAATGGATCTACTTAATAAACAACTTACTACTTGTGAGAACATTAGATCTTTGTGCACCAACTATAAAAAAGATAGTGCGGCCAGGAAAACTGTAGAATACTTAGAAAAGCGTCTGGCGAACTTGGAGCAACTATGGGTGGAGTTTCACGAGCGGCATGAAGTTCTTCTGCAAGTGTTAACGCAACCAATTCGTGTTAATTACTACACCGAGGGGATTTACGAAAAAACTAAGCAAATGTACGAAACCACTAAAATTAGTATGAATGAATTATTGGTTTCACTCCGCCAGCAACAACAACCGTTAAACATCGATCTCAGCGGGATGCTGCTTGAAGAAACTAACGATAACATCAAACAACTTATGAACAATCAAGAATGTAACTTTAAAGCACTGAACAGAGCTATGTCAAAAATTAATATGGAACTTCTTACTGAAAAATGGGAAGTTGAAGATCATCTCTCTATTTTAAAAACTAAATGGGACTCCATTGACAAACTACATTGGGAACTGGAAGGCGCATTAAAAAGTTCTAACTTATATACAGAATACAACGAAAAATTTGAACAGATTGAACAGAAGTACGACTCATTAAGAAAATGCTTGAATAGCAAAATTTGGTCAAACTTATATTACCAACAATCCACCCCAAAAATTGACATTCCTGAATTTTCCGGCAATTATATTCAATGGGTATCATTCAAAGATCTTTTCTGGGAATCAATTCACAGCAACCCTACAATATCGAAAGCACAAAAAATGCAACACTTGAAATCTAAATTGAGAGGAGACCCACTGCGTCTGGTCCAGCACCTCACTATTAGTGCTGAGAATTACGATTCTTGCTGGTTAATATTATCTCAACGGTATGACAATCGTCGCCTTCAATTTACATCTTTAATGAATACCATGCAACAACTACCTGTCATTCAAAACCCCAACGCATAACCTTCAGAAAGGAGACATTGTGTTAGTGAAAGAAGATAACCTTCCTCCGGGAAAATGGGCATTGGGTAGAATCATAGACGTTCATCCCGGCAGCGATGGCCGCGTGCGAGCTACTACCGTAAAAACGCAAACCGGCATAATCAAACGACCTATTGTAAAGTTGGCGCTACTTCCGATTGAAACAAGTACTACGTCCCTAACTTCAAATAAATCCATTTCAACAAATTAAAGATAAATACAAGATACTTAATGAAATCAAAGGCACGCGACAACAATTAAGAAACCTGAGACCAGCGATAACGAGCCTGCACCTACACTGGATGCACTTAACAATCAAAACTGCAAGCAGGCGATTAAACCACTGAGTGGATAAGGTCGTCACTGTTTATTTAATATCTGCATCAAAATGTAAATATAATAATTATATAGGTTCCTTTGAGTTCGTTTTAACATTGTAACTGTTAGGTATTTACTGCTTCGACCTATAACGATAGAAGCTTGAAAGCCTATTATATTTTTCTTTAGCACTTAAGTTACTATTTGTTGACTTTGTACTGGCAATTCACATGTACCTTTTTACTTTCTTTTCTATCTTTTTGGCGTTGGCAATATGTACGATCCAACGTACATTCCTTACCAGCATAGTAACTGTGATGCAATCTGCGTTGCATTTATATATACAGCGCACATTGCATTTATACTTCAGTCAGTAAAATATTAGAGAGAGTGATCAATCGAACGCCTAACTATATACACGCGCACCGAATGTGAATTGCCTAAACCTTTAATGTAATTTAACTACTTACTAACTAATAATTAAAAACAACGGTGAACACGGTGTTTTGACTCTATCTACCTCAAGTCTTCAAGTCCACCACCAGCACTCCGCAACTACTCAACTCTAACTTCACATGTACAGAACTTACAAAACTGTACATGTTGTCCTCCCTTGAGTAATGCAATAAGTGTTGTTTGAAGTTGTTTCGCACCCTCTAGTGTATTATGCCCGCTAATTAAGTCGTCAACGTAGAATTCATTTTGCAGTACTTTTGCAGCCTCTGGGTACTTATGACCATCGTCAATTGCTAGTTGTTGTAAAGTTCGCATAGCTAACCACGGGGCGCATTTTGTACCGTAAGTCACAGTACATAGGGCATATTCTCGCAGTATTTCAAAGGGACTGTCACGCCAAATAATTTTTTGTAAATTTTGTTGATCTTCGTTAATCCAAATACATCTGTACATTTTTTCGATGTCAGCAGTAAATGCATATTTATACGACTTCCACTTCAGTATAAGAGCTTGAATATCTTTTTGCAGGTTAGGGCCTTTCTCCATAAGATTGTTTAGGCTTTTACCACTCCCAGAGTTGATTTGGGAGCCGTTAAATACCACCCTTAATTTGGTGGTAGTGGAGCTTTCCCGTAGGATGCCGTGGTGGGGTAGGTAACATCCGTCGTTGCCAGATGTTGTAATTTGACTCGCCATTTTCATGTGATCCAGTTCTTTATATTCATTCATGAATTTTTTGTACAATTCACCAAGTTTTTGGACCCTGCTCAGTCGTTTTTCCAGTTGTAAAAATTGTGCAACCGCAGCTGATTTTGAGTTTCCTATGTTTTCTTCATAATTTGGAACCATAGGCATTTTTACAATATATTTTCCATCTGAATCTCTTCTGGTAGTTTCTTTATAGTATATTTCACAGTGGTCATCTTGACTTATATCCTGGATTCCTGGAGTAATGTCTTCATTTTCCCAGTACTTTGATAAATTGGATAAGTTAGTTGTAGTCACGTGACAGTTAAAAGTTTGGTGTTTTCCGCATAAGATCCAGCCTAGTTGAGTTTGTTGAGCAATCGGAGATAGATGATCACCTTTCAGAACTCCATCCAAAATTATTTCTGAGTAGATGTTAGCCCCTAGTAGTAGGTCTATAGAGCTGGACACGTTGTAGTCAGGGTCAGCCAGCTTCAAGTTTTGAAGATGTGGCCAGTTAGATTTCTCAAAAGTACGGTTTGGCAGTTTGTTTGTTAGTTTGTTAAGTACCAGGGCTTGTGTGTTGATTGTGTAGTCAGAATGTATTGATTTGCAGGTAAGTTCCATCAGTCCCTTGCAGGTTCCTGACTCGGAACCTATTCCAGATACTGTCGCGTTATATTTGGTTCGCGGCAGTCGCAGTAGTTGTGCAGCGTTCTCAGTAATCAGATTGACTTGAGAGCCTTGATCCAAGAGAGCACGAAGTTTGATATACCTTCCGTCGTTCGCTTTCACATTGAGTTGAATGGTTGTAAGTAGTATCTCCAAGTCATTTGTGGAGAGATGATGAGATCCCTGCTGCTGTGAAGTAGTTGGGTGAGGTTGAAGGTCATTATTATTTTGTTGATTCATATTATTCCAATGTAGCAAAGTGTGGTGCTTCAAGTTGCATTCCTTGCACAATTTCGCTGAACTGCAGTTATTGTTTCCGTGACTGTATAAACAGTTTTTGCATAGTTTGAGTTTCGCAACCGTGCTGTTTCTAAGTGCACTGTTCATGTGCAGGAACTTCTCACATTGCATCAACACGTGTTCGCCATCGCAAAGTGGACATTTTCCAAAAGATGATAGGTGGAAAGTTTTTGTGTAGTTTTTATTGGTTTCATATAAGGTTGATTTTTTCATGTAGTTTTGTTTGTCGTTTGAGTTCTTGTAGTAAAAGTTCTTGGCAGTAGGTTTATTAAAATTTTCGCTGGATTGCTGTTTTGAAGTAATATTTTGTTCTTTATAAAAACCTTTTGATGTTTCTAGTGCCATAAACTTGCTTTCCAAAAATGATAAGAATTCTTGTATGTTCGGTAGATCCCTATTATTTTGCATTTCTTTCGTATATTCATTGAAAGTCGTAGAGTCTAGTTTCTGTGACATATAGTATACGAGTACAGGTCCCCAGTTTTTTACATCTATTGCCATGTTAGCGAGCCCATTGATGCTTTCAGTTATGATGTCATGCATTTTCTTCAGGTTATATGCATTGGGGTTTTGAATGACAGGTAGTTGTTGCATGGTATTCATTAAAGATGTAAATTGAAGGCGACGATTGTCATACCGTTGAGATAATATTAACCAGCAAGAATCGTAATTCTCAGCACTAATAGTGAGGTGCTGGACCAGACGCAGTGGGTCTCCTCTAAATCAAAGGCACGCGACAACAATTAAGAAACCTGAGACCAGCGATAACGAGCCTGCACCTACACTGGATGCACTTAACAATCAAAACTGCAAGCAGGCGATTAAACCACTGAGTGGATAAGGTCGTCACTGTTTATTTAATATCTGCATCAAAATGTAAATATAATAATTATATAGGTTCCTTTGAGTTCGTTTTAACATTGTAACTGTTAGGTATTTACTGCTTCGACCTATAACGATAGAAGCTTGAAAGCCTATTATATTTTTCTTTAGCACTTAAGTTACTATTTGTTGACTTTGTACTGGCAATTCACATGTACCTTTTTACTTTCTTTTCTATCTTTTTGGCGTTGGCAATATGTACGATCCAACGTACATTCCTTACCAGCATAGTAACTGTGATGCAATCTGCGTTGCATTTATATATACAGCGCACATTGCATTTATACTTCAGTCAGTAAAATATTAGAGAGAGTGATCAATCGAACGCCTAACTATATACACGCGCACCGAATGTGAATTGCCTAAACCTTTAATGTAATTTAACTACTTACTAACTAATAATTAAAAACAACGGTGAACACGGTGTTTTGACTCTATCTACCTCAAGTCTTCAAGTCCACCACCAGCACTCCGCAACTACTCAACTCTAACTTCACATGTACAGAACTTACAAAACTGTACAAGAACATTTATGTCAATCAGTCAGTGGTAATCGAGCTTTATATAATATAAATAAACTAGTTTTTCGGGCAGTGTGCGGGCCGCATGCGGCCCGCATTTATCGTTATGCAATTTTAACTTATATCAAAACACTTAATACGTAAAAAAAAGTGTGTTCAAAACTCCAATAGAAGTATGAAATCCCATAAAAACTCTCAATACAATAAAGAACCATACTGTAGCCACTAAACAGATTCACCCTACTGCCATAAAAAGGTGGTACGGGCAGATTGGGACCAGGGTTCTAAGTCACTTTTGTTAAGGAACCCCCCTCGAAGGTGCGTCGTTTACCGCGGGCAGTTGCCATGGAGACCAGTCGGAAATGTAGAAAATACTCTCAAGTCGGAGCTCGGCCTTCGGCCTCGCAAGTTACTAATACGGCTCGGCCTTCGGCCTCGCCAAGCGCTCGCCCTTCGGGGTCGCGCGTCATACGCTCGGCCTTCGGCCTCGCGGACCGAAAGTTCGGCCTTCGGCCTCACCATAAGCTCGCCCTTCGGGCTCGCTATACATCAATGTAGGCTAACTCCAAATTCAGTCAAAAATCACACAAAAACTCCTAATACAGTCGCAAATATAAGGTAAAACACTCCAAATGCAGTATAAAGAATGATAGGAGCACGTGGGTCACATCCAAAATGTCGGATTTCAAGACGGCCACCATACAAACTGCTCCGCCCCTACTGAAGCTCGGCCTAAAGGCCTCGCTTCAGCAGGCTCGGATCATTTTGTATGGCGGCCATCTTAAAATCCGCCATTTTGGATTTTTGACAGGTGTCATTCGACTGCTCTACTAATTCCCTATGACATTTGTTCAAACACCCCCTACCTATCTTGTACCGTTTTCGAGATACGTCATACATCTTTCCTTGGCAGGCGTCTTTTTAATGATTTTCGATTTTTCTCATACTCACCTAAACCCCCCAAACATTTTTGCCATACATCACTTTAACCCTACTCTACTCCTTCTAAGAGAACATTTATGTCAGTCAGTCAGTGGTAATCGAGCTTTATATATTATAAATAAATAAACTAGTTTTTCGGGCAGTGTGCGGGCCGCATGCGGCCCGCATTTATCGTTATACAGTACTAAACTATATCAAAACTCCTGATACGTTGGAAAAAAGTATGTTCAAAACTCCAATAGAAGTATGAAATCCCATATAAACTCTCAATACAATAAAGAACCATACTGTAGCCACAAAAAACAAATTCACCCTACTACGATAAAAAGGTGATACGGGCAGAATGGGACCAAGGTTCTGAGTCACTTTTGTTAAGGAACCCCACTCGTAGGTGCTTCGGTTACCGCAGGCAGTTGCCATGGAGACCAGTCGGTGACGTGGAAAATACTCTCAAGTCGGAGCTCGGCCTTCGGCCTCGCAAGTTACTAACACGGCTCGGCCTGCGGCCTCGCCAAGCGCTCGCCCTTCGGGCTCGCGCATCATACGCTCGGCCTTCGGCCTCGCGGACCGAAAGTTCGGCCTTCGGCCTCACCAGGAGCTCGCCCTTCGGGCTCGCTACTACACTAATGTTGGACAGTAACTCCAAATTTAGTCAAAAATCCCACAAAAACTCCTAATATATTCGAAAATTAAGGAAAAACACTCCAAATGCAGTATAAAGAATGATAGGAGCACGTAAGACACATCCAAAATGTCGGATTTCAAGACGGCCACCATACAAACTGCTCCGCCCCTACTGAAGCACGGCCTAACGGCCTCGCTTCAGCAGGCTCGGATCACTTTGTATGGCGGCCATCTTGAAATCCGCCATTTTGGATTTTTGACAGGTGTCATTCGACTGCTCTCCCGATTCCCTATGACATTTGTTCAAACACCTCTAACCCATCTCTTACCGTTTTCGAGATACGTTATCCATCTTTACTTGGCAGGCGTCTTTTTTATGATTTTCGATTTTTCTCATACTCACCAAAACCCCCCGAACATTTTTGCCATACATCATTTTAGCCCTACTCGTCTCCTTCTAGGAGAACATTTATGTCAATGAGTGAGTCAGTCAGTGAGTCAGTGGTAATCGAGCTTTATATATTATTAACTAGTATTTCGGGCAGTGTGCGGGCCGCATGCGGCCCGCATTTATCGTTGTGAAAGTTTGAACAATATCAAAACACCTTATACATTAAAAAAAATATTTCAAAACACCTAAAGATGTACGATTTCCCCTACAAACACTTTATACATTAGAGAACCGTACTGTAATCACCAAACCAAATTCACCCTACTGCCATAAAAAGGTGGTACGGGCAGAATGGTACCAAGGTTCTGAGTCACTTTTAATAAGGAACCCCACTCGTAGCTGCGTCGGTTACCGCGGGCAGTTGCCATGGAGACCAATCGGAGATGTGGAAAATACTCTCTAGTCGGAGCTCGGCCTTCGGCCTCGCAAGTTACCAACACGGCTCGGCCTCCGGCCTCGCAAAGCGCTCGCCCTTCGGGCTCACGCAACCTACGCTCGGCCTTCGGCCTCGCGAGCCGAAAGTTCGGCCTTCGGCCTCACCAGAAGCTCGCCCTTCGGGCTCGCTATACACTAATGTTGGACAGTAACTCCAAATTCAGTCAAAAATCCCACAAAAACTCCTAATACAGTCAAAATGAAGGTAAAACACTCTAAATGCAGTATAAAGAATGATAGGAGCACGTAAGACACATCCAAAATGTCGGATTTCAAGACGGCCACCATACAAACTGCTCCGCCCCTACTGAAGCTCGGCCTAACGGCCTCGCTTCAGCAGGCTCGGACCATTTTGTATGGCGGCCATCTTGAAATCCGCCATTTTGGATTTTTGACAGGTGTCATTCGACTGCTCTCCCAATTCCCTATGACATTTGTTCAAACACCTCCTACCTATCTTGTACCGTTTTTGAGATATGTCATCCATCTTTACTTGGCAGGCGTCTTTTTTATGATTTTCGATTTTTCTCATACTCACCAAAACCCCCCGAACATTTTTGCCATACATCATTTTAACCCCACTCTGCTCCTTCTAGGAGAACATTTATGTCAATGAGTCAGTGAGTGGTAATCGAGCTTTATATATTATAAATAATAACTAGTTTTTCGGGCAGTGTGCGGGCCGCATGCGGCCCGCATCTATCTTGAGTCAGTAGGAACTGCCATAAAACACGACATACATTACAAAAGAAAGTTCAAACCTCCAATAGAAGTATGAAATCCCATATAAACTCTTAATACAATAAGGAACCAAACTGTATCCACCAAACCAGATTCACCCTACTGCCATAAAAAGGTGGTACGGGCAGAATGTTATCAAGGTTCTGAGTCACTTTTGTTAAGGAACCCCACTCGTAGGTGCTTCGGATACCGCGGGCAGTTGCCATGGAGACCAGTAGGAGATGTGGAAAATACTCTTGAGTCGGAGCTCGGCCTTCGGCCTCGCAAGTTACTAACACGGCTCGGCCTACGGCCTCGCCAAGCGCTCGCCCTTCGGGCTCACGCACCATACGCTCGGCCTTCGGCCTCGCGAGCCGAAAGTTCGGCCTTCGGCCTCACCAGAAGCTCGCCCTTCGGGCTCGCTACTACACTTTTTAGTACAGTTACTCCAAATTCAGTCAAAAATCCCACAAAAACTCCTAATACAGTCGAAAATGAGGGTTAAACACTCCAAATGCAGTATGAAGAGTGAGAGGAGCACGTGGAGCACATCCAAAATGTCGGATTTCAAGATGGCCACCATACAAACTGCTCCGCCCCTACTGAAGCTCGGCCTAACGGCCTCGCTTCAGCAGGCTCGGATCACTTTGTATGGCGGCCATCTTGAAATCCGCCATTTTGGATTTTTGACAGGTGTCATTCGACTGCTCTCCCGATTCCCTATGACATTTGGTCAAACACCCCTTACCTATCTCTTACCGTTTTTGAGATACGCCATACATCTTCACTTGGCAGGCGTCAATTTAATGATTTTCGATTTTTCCCATAATCACCAAAACCCCCCGAACATTTTTGCCATACTTCATTTTTACCCTACTCTGCTCCTTCTAGGAGAACATTTATGTCAGTGAGTGAGTGGTAATCGAGCTTTATATATTATAAACTAGTTTTTCGGGCAGTGTGCGGGCCGCATGCGGCATTTATCGTTGTGCAAGTTTGAACAATATCAAAACACCTTATACATTAAAAAAAAATATATTTTAAAACACCAAAAGATGTACGATTTCCCATACAAACACTTAATACATTAGAGAACCGTACTGTAGCCACCAAACCAAATTCACCCTACTGCCATAAAAAGGTGGTACGGGCAGAATGGTACCAAGGTTCTAAGTCACTTTTGTTAAGGAACCCCACTCGTAGGTGGTTCGGTTACCGCGGGCAGTTGCCATGGAGACCAGTCGAAGATGTGGAAAATACTCTCATGTCGGAGCTCGGCCTTCGGCCTCGCAAGTTACTAACACGGCTCGGCCTGCGGCCTCGCCAAGCGCTCGCCCTTCGGGCTCACGCACCATACGCTCGGCCTTCGGCCTCGCGTGCCGAAAATTCGGCCTTTGGCCTCACCAGGAGCTCGCCCTTCGGGCTCGCTATACACTAATATTGGACAGTAACTCCAAATTCAGTCAAAAATCCCACAAAAAATACCTAATACAGTCGAAATGAAGGTAAAACACTCTAAATGCAGTATAAAGAATGATAGGAGCATGTGGGTCACATCCAAAATGTCGGATTTCAAGATGGCCGCCATACAAAGTGATCCGAGCCTGCTGAAGCGAGGCCTTTAGGCCGAGCTTCAGTAGGGGCGGAGCAGTTTTGGATTTTTCAGCCATTTTGGATTTTTGACAGATGTCATTCGACTGCTCTCCCGATTCCCTATGACATTTGTTCAAACACCCCCTACCTATCTCTTACCGTTTTCGAGATACGTCATCCATCATCACTTGGCAGGCGTCTTTTTAATGATTTTCGATTTTTCTCATACTCACCAAAACCACCCGAACATTTTTGCCATACTTCATTTTTACCCTACTCTGCTCCTTCGAGGAGAACATTTATGTCAGTCAGTCAGTGAGTGGTAATCGAGCTTTATATATTATAAAACTAGTTTTTCAGGCAGTGTGCGGGCCGCATGCGGCCCGCATCTATCTTGAGTCAGTAGGAACTGTTAAAAAACCACCTGGTACATAAAAAAAAAATGTGTTCAAAACTCCAATAGAAGTATAAAATCCCATATAAACTCTCAATACAATAAAGAACCATACTTTAGTCACTAAAGCAGATTCACCCTACTGCCATAAAAAGGGGTTACAGGCAGAATAGGACCAAGGTTCTGAGTCACTTTTGTTATGGAACCCCACTCGTAGGTGCTTCGGTTACCGCGGGCAGTTGCCATGGAGACCAGGCGGAGACGTGGAAAAAACTCTCAAGTCGGAGCTCGGCCTTCGGCCTCGCAAGTTACTAATACGGCTCGGCCTACGGCCTCGCAAAGCGCTCGCCCTTCGGGCTCGCGCATCATACGCTCGGCCTTCGGCCTCGCGGACCGAAAGTTCGGCCTTCGGCCTCACCAGGAGCTGGCCCTTCGGGCTCGCTACTACACTAATGTAGGACAGTCACTCCAAATTCAGTCAAAAATCCCACAATAACTCCTAATACAGTCGAAAATAAAGGTAAAACACTCCAAATGCAGTATAAAGAATGATAGGAGCACGTAAGACACATCCAAAATGTCGGATTTCAAGACGGCCACCATACAAACTGCTCCGCCCCTACTGAAGCTCGGCCTAACGGCCTCGCTTCAGCAGGCTCGGATCAATTTGTATGGCGGCCATCTTGAAATCCGCCATTTTGGATTTTTGACAGGTGTCATTCGACTGCTCTCCCGATTCCCTATGACATTTGTTCAAACACCCCCTACCTATCTTGCACCGTTTTTGAGATATGTCATCCATCTTCACTTGGCAGGCGTCTTTTTAATGATTTTCGATTTTTCTCATACTCACCAAAACCCCCCGAACATTTTTGCCATACATCATTTTAGCCCTACTCTGCTCCTTCTAGGAGAACATTTATGTCAATCAGTCAGTCAGTGAGTGGTAATCGAGCTTTATATATTATAACTAGTTTTTCGGGCAGTGTGCGGGCCGCATGCGGCCCGCATTTATCGTTATGCAATTTGAAACAATATCAAAACACCTTAAACATTTAAAAAAAAAAACAATATTCTTTAACAGTATGAAATCCCATATAAACTCCTTATACAGTAGAGAACCAAACTGTAGCCACCAAACCAGATTCACCCTACTGCCATAAAAAAGTGGTACGGGCAGAATGGTACCAAGGTTCTAAGTCACTTTTAATAAGGAACCCCACTCGTAGGTGCTTCGGTTACCGCAGGCAGTTGCCATGGAGACCAGTCGGTGACGTGGAAAATACACGCAAGTCGGAGCTCGGCCTTCGGCCTCGCAAGTAACTTATACGGCTCGGCCTACGGCCTCGCCAAGCGCTCGCCCTTCGGGCTCACGCACCCTACGCTCGGCCTTCGGCCTCGCGGACCGAAATTTTGGCCTTCGGCCTCACCAGGAGCTCGCCCTTCGGGCTCGCTACTACACTAATGTAGGACGGTAACTCCAAATTCAGTCAAAAATCCCACAAAAACTCCTACTACAGTCGAAAATAAAGGTAAAACACTCCAAATGCAGTATAAAGAATGAGAGGAGCACGTGTGACACATCCAAAATGTCATTCGACTGCTCTCCTTATTCCCTATGACATTTTTTCAAAAACCTCCTACCTATCTATTACCGTTTTCGAGATACGTGATTCATCTGCACTTGTCAGACGTCATCGAAAAAAAAAAATTATATTTGGAATAAGGACGTCCAGAACAACCTAGATATAAAATTTAAGCCAAATCGGAGTACGTTTTTGTACTTGGCAGACGTCATCGAAAAAAAAAATTTAGATTTGTAATTAGAACACCCAGAACCACCTAAATATCGAGTTTCAGCCAAATCGGAGTAACTTTTTTTACTTGGCAGACGTCATCGAAAAAAAAATTTTAGATTTGGAATCAGGACACCCAGAACCACCTAAATATCGAGTTTCAGCCAAATCGGCGTAACTTTTTTTACTTAGCAGACGTCATCGAAACAAAAATTTTGATTTAGAATAAGGACGTCCAGAACCACATAAATATCGAGTTTCAGCCAAATCGGAGTAACTTTTTTCACTTGGCAGACGTCATCGAAATAAAAATTTCATATTTGAAATAAGGATGACGAGAACAACCTATATATCGATTTTCAGCCAAATCGGTGCAAGTCTGAGCTCGGCCTTCGGCCTCGCAAGTTACTAACAAGTTACTAACTCGGCCTGCGGCCTCGCCTAGCGCTCGCCCTGCGGGCTCGCGCACCATCCGCTCGGCCTACGGCCTCGCGGCCTTAAAGTTCGGCCTTCGGCCTCACCAGAAGCTCGCCCTTCGGGCTCGCTACACGGCCAGTAGGACAA
Organism: Plagodis pulveraria; assembly: GCA_963890685.1. Classification (NCBI taxonomy): domain Eukaryota; kingdom Metazoa; phylum Arthropoda; class Insecta; order Lepidoptera; family Geometridae; genus Plagodis; species Plagodis pulveraria. The sequence goes on along the minus strand of OY982962.1, from coordinate 7,982,640 downwards.
TTACTCCAAATTCAGTTGAAAATCCCACAAAAACTCCTAATACAGTCGACATTGTAAGGTCAAATACTCCAAATAAGGTATGAAGAATGAGAGAAGCACATTTGACAGGTGTCATTCGACTGCTCTCCCGATTCCCTATGACATTTGTTCAAACACCCCCAACCTATCTCTTACCGTTTTCGAGATACGTAGTCCAGCTTTACTTGGCAGGCGTCATTTCTAGGGTTTTTAATTTTTCCCCTACTCAGCTAAACCCCTTAGTCATTTTCGTAATACATTACTATAACCGCACTCAACTCTTTCTGGTAGAACCAGCTACTTTTTTGAGGGATCGAAGGATTTTGTATGGCGGCCATTTTGAAATCCGCCATTTTGGATTTTTGACAAATGTCATTCGACTGCTCTCCCGATTCCCTATGACATTTGTTCAAGCACCCCCTACCTATCTCTTACCCTTTCAGAGATACGCCATCCAATTTTACTTGGCAGACGTCATCTTTGAGTTTTCGGATTTTTCCCATACTCACACAAACCCCTAAAACATTTTTGGTATACATTACTTTCTTCCTACTCGACTCCTTCTGGGAGAACAATTATGTCAGTGAGTCAGTCAGTGTACGGTAATCCAGCTTTATATATTATAACTAGTATTTCGGGCAGTGTGCGGGCCGCATGCGGCCCGCATCTATCTTGAGTCAGTAGGAATTGTCAAATAAACACCAGAGACATTAAAAAAAAGTATGTTCAAAACACCAATAGAAGTATGAAATCCCAAATAAACTCTCCATACAATAAAGAACCATACTGTAGCCACTAAAGCAGATTCACCCTACTGCCATAAAAAGGTGGTACGGGCAGAATGGTACCAAGGTTCTGAGTCACTTTTGTTAAGGAACCCCACTCGTAGGTGCTTCGGTTACCGCGGGCAGTTGCCATGGAGACCAGTCGGAGATGTGGAAAATACTCTCAAGTCGGAGCTCGGCCTTCGGCCTCGCAAGTTACTAACACGGCTCGGCCTCCGGCCTCGCCAAGCGCTCGCCCTTCGGGCTCACGCACCATGCGCTCGGCCTTCGGCCTCGCGAGCCGAAAGTTCGGCCTTCGGCCTCACCAGAAGCTCGCCCTTCGGGCTCGCTATACACCAATGTAGGACAGTAACTCCAAATTCAGTCGAAAATCCCACAAAAACTCCTAATACAGTCGAAAATATAAGGTAAAACACTCCAAATGCAGTATAAAGAATGATAGGAGCACGTAAAACACATCCAAAATGTCGGATTTCAAGACGGCCACCATACAAACTGCTCCGCCCCTACTGAAGCTCGGCCTAACGGCCTCGCTTCAGCAGGCTCGGATCACTTTGTATGGCGGCCATCTTGAAATCCGCCATTTTGGATTTTTGACAGGTGTCATTCGACTGCTCTTCCAATTCCCTATGACATTTGTTCAAACACCCCCTACCTATCTTGTACCGTTTTCGAGATACGTCATTCATCTTTACTTGGCAGGCGTCTTTTTAATGATTTTCGATTTTTCTCATACTCACCAAAACCACCCGAACATTTTTGCCATACTTCATTTTTACCCTACTCTACTCCTTCTAGGAGAACATTTATGTCAATCAGTCAGTCAGTCAGTCAGTGAGTGGTAATCGAGCTTTATATATTATTAACTAGTTTTTCGGGCAGTGTGCGGGCCGCATGCGGCCCGCATTTATCGTTGTGCAATTTTAACTTATATCAAATCAACTAATACATATAAAAAAAAGTGTGTACAAAACTCCAATAGAAGTATGTATCCCATATAAACTCTCAATACAATAAAGAAACAAACTGAAGCCTCCAAACCAGATTCACCCTACTGCCATAAAAAGGTGGTACGGGCAGAATGGTACCAAGGTTCTGAGTCACTTTTGTTAAGGAAACCCACTCGTAGGTGCTTCGCTTACCGCGGGCAGTTGCCATGGAGACCAGTCAGAGACGTGGAAAAAACTCTCAAGTCGGAGCTCGGCCTTCGGCCTCGCAAGTTACCAACACGGCTCGGCCTGCGGCCTCGCCAAGCGCTCGCCCTTCGGGCTCACGCACCCTACGCTCGGCCTTCGGCCTCGCGAGCCGAAAGTTCGGCCTTCGGCCTCACCAGAAGCTCGCCCTTCGGGCTCGCTATTCACTAATGTTGGACAGTAACTCCAAATTCAGTCAAAAATCCCACAAAAACTCCTAATACAGTCGAAAATTAAGGAAAAACACTCCAAATGCAGTATAAAGAATGATAGGAGCACGTGGGGCACATCCAAAATAACGGATTTCAAGACGGCCACCATACAAACTGATCCGCCCCTACTGAAGCTCGGCCTAAAGGCCTCGCTTCAGCAGGCTCGGAGCATTTTGTATGGCGGCCATCTTGAAATCCGCCATTTTGGATTTTTGACAGGTGTCATTCGACTGCTTTCCCGGTTCCCTATGACATTTGTTCAAACACCCCCTACCTATCTTGTACCGTTTTCGAGATACGTCATCCATCATCACTTGGCAGGCGTCTTTTTAAAGATTTTCGATTTTTCTCATACTCACCAAAACCACCCGAACATTTTTGCCATACTTCATTTTTACCCTACTCTGCTCCTTCTAGGAGAACATTTATGTCAATCAGTCAGTCAGTCAGTCAGTGAGTGGTAATCGAGCTTTATATATTATTAATAACTAGTTTTTCGGGCAGTGTGCGGGCCGCATGCGGCCCGCATTTATCGTTATGCAGTACTAAACTATTTCAAAAAACATTGACATTAAAAAAAAAAACAAAACTCCAATAGAAGTATTAAATCCCATACAAACTCTTAATACAATAAAGAACCAAACTGTAGCCACCAAACCAGATTTACCCTACTGCCATAAAAAGGTGGTACGGGCAGAATGGTACCAAGGTTCTAAGTCACTTTTGATAAGGAACCCCACTCGTAGGTGCTTCGGTTATCGCGGGCTGTTGCCATGGAGACCAGTCTGAGACGTGGAAAATACTCTCAAGTCGGAGCTCGGCCTTCGGCCTCGCAAGTTACTAACACGGCTCGGCCTGCGGCCTCGCCAAGCGCTCGCCCTTCGGGCTCACGCACCCTACGCTCTCAAAAGGTAAAACACTCCAAATGCAGTATAAAGAATGATAGGAGCACGTAAGACACATCCAAAATGTCGGATTTCAAGACGGCCACCATACAAACTGCTCCGCCCCTACTGAAGCTCGGCCTAACGGCCTCGCTTCAGCAGGCTCGGACCATTTTGTATGGCGGCCATCTTGAAATCCGCCATTTTGGATTTTTGACAGGTGTCATTCGACTGCTCTCCCAATTCCCTATGACATTTGTTCAAACACCCCCTACCTATCTTGTACCGTTTTTGAGATATGTCATCCATCTTTACTTGGCAGGCGTCTTTTTTATGATTTTCGATTTTTCTCATACTCACCGAAACCCCCCGAACATTTTTGCCATACATCATTTTAACCCTACTCTGCTCCTTCTAGGAGAACATTTATGTCAATGAGTCAGTGAGTGGTAATCGAGCTTTATATATTATAAAAACTAGTTTTTCGGGCAGTGTGCGGGCCGCATGCGGCCCGCATTTATCGTTGTGCAAGTTTGAACAATATCAAAACACCTTATACATTAAAAAAAGTATGTTCAAAACTCCATTAGAAGAATGAAATCCCATATTAACTCTCAATACAATAAAGAACAATACTGTAGCCACTAAAACAGATTCACCCTACTGCCATAAAAAGGTGGTACGGGCAGAATGGTACCAAGGTTCTGAGTCACTTTTGTTAAGGAACCCCACTCGTAGGTGCTGCGGTTACCGCAGGCAGTTGCCATGGAGACCAGTCGGAGATGTGGAAAATACTCTCAAGTCGGAGCTCGGCCTTCGGCCTCGCAAGTTACAAATACGGCTCGGCCTACGGCCTCGCCAAGCGCTCGCCCTTCGGGCTCGCGCATCATACGCTCGGCCTTCGGCCTCGCGGACCGAAAGTTCGGCCTCCGGCCTCACCAGGAGCTCGCCCTTCGGGCTCGCTACTACACTTATGTAGGACAGTTACTCCAAATTCAGTCAAAAATCCCACAAAAACTCCTAATACAGTCGAAAATGTAGGTAAAACACTCCAAATGCAGTATAAAGAATGATAGGAGCACGTGTGACACATCCAAAATGTCAGATTTCAAGACGGCCACCATACAAACTGCTCCGCCCCTACTGAAGCTCGGCCTAAAGGCCTCGCTTCAGCAGGCTCGGAGCATTTTGTATGGCGGCCATCTTGAAATCCGCCATTTTGGATTTTTGACAGGTGTCATTCGACTGCTCTACCAATTCCCTATGACATTTGTTCAAACACCCCCTACCTATCTTGTACCGTTTTCGAGATACGTCATACATCTTTCCTTGGCAGGCGTCTTTTTAATGATTTTCGATTTTTCTCATACTCACCAAAACCCCCCGAACATTTTTGCCATACATCACGTTGCTCCTACTCGCCTCCTTCTAGGAGAACATTTATGTCAGTCAGTCAGTGAGTGGTAATCGAGCTTTATATATTATAAATAACGAGCTTTATATATTATAACTAGTTTTTCGGGCAGTGTGCGGGCCGCATGCGGCCCGCATCTATCTTGAGTCAGTAGGAACTGTCAAAAAAACACCTGATACATTAGAAAAAGTATGTTCAAAACTCCATTAGAAGTATGAAATCCCATATAAACTCTCAATACAATAAAGAAACATACTGTAGCCACTAAAGGAAATTCACCCTACTGCCATAAAAGATGGTATTGGCAGAATGGGACCAGGGTTCTGAGTCACTTTTGTTAAGGAACCCCACTCGTAGGTGCTTCGATTACCGCGGGCAGTTGCCATGGAGACCAGTCGGAGACGTGGAAAATACTCTCAAGTCGGAGCTCGGCCTTCGGCCTCGCAAGTTACCAACACGGCTCGGCCTGCGGCCTCGCCAAGCGCTCGCCCTTCGGGCTCGCGCATCATACGCTCGGCCTTCGGCCTCGCGGACCGAAAGTTCGGCCTTCGGCCTAACCAGGAGCTCGCCCTTCGGGCTCGCTACTACACTTATGTCGGACAGTAACTCCAAATTCAGTCAATAATCCCACAAAACTCCTAATACAGTCGAAAATATAAGGTAATATACACCAAATGCAGTATAAAGAATGATAGGAGCACCTGGGACAAATCCAAAATGGCGGATTTCAAGAAGGCCCCCATACAAAATGCTCCGCCCCTACTGAACCTCGGCCTGACGGCCTCGCTTCAGCAGGCTCGGATCAATTTGTATGGCGGCCATCTTGAAATCCGCCATTTTGGATTTTTGACAGGTGTCATTCGACCGCTCTCCCGATTCCCTATGACATTTGTTCAAACAAACCCTACCTATCTCTTACAGTTTTCGAGATACGTCATCCATCTTCACTTGGCAGGCGTCATTTTTATGATTTTCGATTTTTCTCATACTCACCAAAACCCCCCAAACATTTTTGCTATACTTCATTTTTACCCTACTCTGCTCCTTCTAGGAGAACATTTATGTCAGTCAGTCAGTCAGTGGTAATCGAGCTTTATATATTATAAACTAGTTTTTCGGGCAGTGTGCGGGCCGCATGCGGCCCGCATTTATCGTTATACAGTACTAAACTATATCAAAACTCCTGATACGTTGGAAAAAAGTATGTTCAAAACTCCAATAGAAGTATGAAATCCCATATAAACTCTCAATACAATAAAGAACCATACTGTAGCCACAAAAAACAAATTCACCCTACTACGATAAAAAGGTGATACGGGCAGAATGGGACCAAGGTTCTGAGTCACTTTTGTTAAGGAACCCCACTCGTAGGTGCTTCGGTTACCGCAGGCAGTTGCCATGGAGACCAGTCGGTGACGTGGAAAATACTCTCAAGTCGGAGCTCGGCCTTCGGCCTCGCAAGTTACTAACACGGCTCGGCCTGCAGCCTCGCCAAGCGCTCGCCCTTCGGGCTCGCGCATCATACGCTCGGCCTTCGGCCTCGCGGACCGAAAGTTCGGCCTTCGGCCTCACCAGGAGCTCGCCCTTCGGGCTCGCTACTACACTAATGTTGGACAGTAACTCCAAATTTAGTCAAAAATCCCACAAAAACTCCTAATATATTCGAAAATTAAGGAAAAACACTCCAAATGCAGTATAAAGAATGATAGGAGCACGTAAGACACATCCAAAATGTCGGATTTCAAGACGGCCACCATACAAACTGCTCCGCCCCTACTGAAGCACGGCCTAACGGCCTCGCTTCAGCAGGCTCGGATCACTTTGTATGGCGGCCATCTTGAAATCCGCCATTTTGGATTTTTGACAGGTGTCATTCGACTAAACTTCCGATTCCCTATGACATTTGTTCAAACACCCCCTACCTATCTCTTACCGTTTTTGAGATACCTCATCCATCTTCACTTGGCAGGCGTCTTTTTTATGATTTTCGATTTTTCTCATACTCACCAAAACCACCCGAACATTTTTGCCATACATCACCTTGTTCCTACTCGTCTCCTTCTAGGAGAACATTTATGTCAGTCAGTCAGTCAGTGAGTCAGTCAGTGGTAATCGAGCTTTATATATTATAAATAACTAGTTTTTCGGGCAGTGTGCGGGCCGCATGCGGCCCGCATCTATCTTGAGTCAGTTGTGACTGTCATAAAAGCACGTTATACATTAAAAAAAAGTAATGTCCGAAACTCCAATAGATGTATGAAATCCCATATAAACTCTCAATACAATACAGAACCATACTGTAGCCACTAAAGCAGATTCACCCTACTGCCATAAAAAGGTAGTACGGGCAAAATCGGACCAAGTTTCTGAGTCACTTTTGTTAAGGAACCCCACTCGTAGGTGCTTCGGTTACCGCGGGCAGTTGCCATGGAGACCAGTCGGAGATGTGGAAAATACTCTCAAGTCGGAGCTCGGCCTTCGGCCTCGCAAGTTACTAACACGGCTCGGCCTGCGGCCTCGCAAAGCGCTCGCCCTTCGGGCTCGCGCATCATACGCTCGGCCTTCGGCCTCGCGGACCGAAAGTTCGGCCTTCGGCCTCACCAGGAGCTCGCCCTTCGGGCTCGCTACTACACTAATGTAGGACAGTAACTCCAAATTCAGTCAAAAATCCCACAAAAACTCCCAATACAGTCGAAAATAAGGGTAAAACACTCCAAATGCAGTATAAAGAATGATAGGAGCACGTAAGACACATCCAAAATGTCGGATTTCAAGACGGCCACCATACAAACTGCTCCGCCCCTACTGAAGCTCGGCCTAACGGCCTCGCTTCAGCAGGCTCGGATCACTTTGTATGGCGGCCATCTTGAAATCCGCCATTTTGGATTTTTGACAGGTGTCATTCGACTGCTTTCCCGATTCCATATGACATTTGGTCAAACACCCCCTACCTATCTCTTACCGTTTTTGAGATACGCCATACATCTTCACTTGACAGGCGTCAATTTAATGATTTTCGATTTTTCCCATACTCACCAAAACCCCCCGAACATTTTTGCCATACTTCATTTTTACCCTACTCTGCTCCTTCTAGGAGAACATTTATGTCAGTCAGTGGTAATCGAGCTTTATATATTATAATAAACTAGTTTTTCGGGCAGTGTGCGGGCCGCATGCGGCCCGCATCTATCTTAAGTCAGTAGGAACTGTCATAAAAGCACGTTATACATAAAAAAAAAGTAATGTCCAAAACTCCAATAGAAGTATGAAATCCCATATAAACTTTTAATACAATAAGGAACAAAACTGTAGCCACCAAACCAGATTCACCCTTCTGCCATAAAAAGGTGGTACGGGCAGAATGGGACCAGGGTTCCGAGTCACTTTTGTTAAGGAACCCCACTCGTAGGTGCTTTGGTTATCGCGGGCAGTTGCCATGGAGAACAGTCGGAGACGTGGAAAATACTCTCAAGTCGGAGCTCGGCCTTCGGCCTCGCAAGTTACCAGCACGGCGCGGCCTCCGGCCTCGCCAGGCGCTCGCCCTTCGGGCTCACGCACCATACGCTCGGCCTACGGCCTCGCGAGCCGAAAGTTCGGCCTTCGGCCTCACCAGGAGCTCGCCCTTCGGGCTCGCTACTACAAAAATTTAGTCGAAAAACCTACAAAAACTCCTAATACAGTCGAAAATATGAGGTAAAACACTCCAAATGCAGTATAAAGAATGAGAGGAGCACGTGTGACAGGTTTCATTCGACTGCTCTCCCGATTCCCTATGACATTTGTTCAAACACCCCCAACCTATTTCTTACCGTTTTCGAGATACGTAGTCCAGCTTTACTTGGCAGGCGTCATTTCTAGTGTTTTTAATTTTTTCCCTACTCAGCTAAGCCACTTTGTCATTTTCGTAATACATTACTATAACCGTATTCAACTCTTTCTGGTAGAACCAGCTTCTTTTTTGAGGGATCGATTGATTTTGTATGGAGGCCATTTTGAAATCCGCCATTTTGGATTTTTGACAGATGCCATTTAACTGCTCTCCCGATTCCCTATGACATTTGGTCAAGCACCCCCTACCTATCTCTTACCGTTTCAGAGATACGCCATCCAATTTTACTTGGCAGACGTCATCTTTGAGTTTTCGGATTTTTCCCATACTCACACAAACCCCCTCTACATTTTTCCCATACATCACTTTCTTCCTTCTCGACTCCTTCTGGGAGAACAATTATGTCAGTCAGTCAGTGTACGGTAATCCAGCTTTATATATTATAACTAGTTTTTCGGGCAGTGTGCGGGCCGCATGCGGCCCGCATTTATCGATATGCAATTTTAAACTATATCAAAACACCTAATACATAAAAAAATAATGTTCAAAACTCCAATAGAAATATGAAATCCCAAATAAACTTGTAATACAGTAGAGAACCATACTGTAGCTACTAAAGCAGATTCACCCTACTGCCATAAAAAGGTGGTACGGGCAGAATGGTACCAAGGTTCTGAGTCACTTTTGTTAAGGAACCCCACTCGTAGGTGCTTCGCTTACCGCGGGCAGTTGCCATGGAGACCAGTCAGAGACGTGGAAAAAACTCTCAAGTCGGAGCTCGGCCTTCGGCCTCGCAAGTTACCAACACGGCTCGGCCTGCGGCCTCGCCAAGCGCTCGCCCTTCGGGCTCGCGCATCATACGCTCGGCCTTCGGCCTCGCGGACCGAAAGTTCGGCCTTCGGCCTCACCAGGAGCTCGCCCTTCGGGCTCGCTACTACACTAATGTAGGACAGTAACTCCAAATTCAGTCAAAAATCCCACAAAAACTCCTAATTCAGTCGAAAATGAAGGTAAAACACTCCAAATGCAGTATAAAGAATGATAGGAGCACGTGGGTCACATCCAAAATGTCGGATTTCAAGACGGCCACCATACAAACTGCTCCGCCCCTACTGAAGCTCGGCCTAAAGGCCTCGCTTCAGCAGGGCAGGATCATTTTGTATGGCGGCCATCTTGAAATCCGCCATTTTGGATTTTTGACAGATGTCATTCGACTGCTCTTCCTATTCCCTATGACATTTGTTCAAACACCCCCTACCTATCTCTTACCGTTTTCGAGATACGTCATCCATCTTCACTTGGCAGGCGTCTTTTTAATGATTTTCGATTTTTCTCGTACTCACCAAAACCCCCCGAACATTTTTGTCATACATCACGTTGTTCCTACTCGTCTCCTTCTAGGAGAACATTTATGTCAGTCAGTGAGTCAATGGTAATCGAGCTTTATATAATATAAATAAACTAGTTTTTCGGGCAGTGTGCGGGCCGCATGCGGCCCGCATTTATCGTTATGCAGTACTAAACTATATCAAAACTGCTGATACGTTGGAAAAAAGTATGTTCAAAACTCCTATAGAAGTATGAAATCCCATATAAATTCTCAATACAATAAAGAACCATACTGTAGCCACTAAAGCAGATTCACCCTACTGCCATAAAAAGGTGGTACGGGCAGAATGGTACCAAGGTTCTGAGTCACTTTTGTTAAGGAACCCCACTCGTAGGTGCTGCGGTTACCGCAGGCAGTTGCCATGGAGACCAGTCGGAGATGTGGAAAATACTCTCAAGTCGGAGCTCGGCCTTCGGCCTCGCAAGTTACTAATACGGCTCGGCCTACGGCCTCGCCAGGCGCTCGCCCTTCGGGCTCGCGCATCATACGCTCGGCCTTCGGCCTCGCGGACCGAAAGTTCGGCCTTCGGCCTCACCAGGAGCTCGCCCTTCGGGCTCGCTACTTCACTTATGTAGGACAGTAACTCCAAATTTAGTCAAAAATCCCACAAAAACTCCTAAAACTGTCGAAAATATAAGGTAAAACACTTCAAATGCAGTATAAAGAATGATAGGAGCACGTGGGGCACATCCAAAATAACGGATTTCAAGACGGCCACCATACAAACTGCTCCGCCCCTACTGAAGCTCGGCCTAAAGGCCTCGCTTCAGCAGGCTCGGAACATTTTGTATGGCGGCCATCTTGAAATCCGCCATTTTGGATTTTTGACAGATGTCATTCGACTGCTCTCCCAATTCCCTATGACATTTAGTCAAGCACCCCCTACCTATCTCTTACCGTTTTTGAGATATGTCATCCATCTTTACTTGGCAGGCGTCATTTTTATGATTTTCGATTTTTCCCATACTCACCAAAACCACCCGAACATTTTTGCCATACTTCATTTTTACCCTACTCTGCTCCTTCTAGGAGAACATTTATGTCAGTCAGTGAGTCAATGGTAATCGAGCTTTATATATTATAACTAGTATTTCGGGCAGTGTGCGGGCCGCATGCGGCCCGCATTTATCGTTATGCAGTACTAAACTATATCAAAACTCCTGATACGTTGGAAAAAAGTATGTTCAAAACTCCAATAGAAGTATGAAATCCCATATAAACTCTCAATACAATAAAGAACCATACTGTAGCCACTAAAGCAGATTCACCCTACTGCCATAAAAAGGTGGTACGGGCAGAATGGTACCAAGGTTCTGAGTCACTTTTGTTAAGGAACCCCACTCGTAGGTGCTGCGGTTACCGCAGGCAGTTGCCATGGAGACCAGTCGGAGATGTGGAAAATACTTTCAAGTCGGAGCTCGGCCTTCGGCCTCGCAAGTTACTAATACGGCTCGGCCTACGGCCTCGCCAGGCGCTCGCCCTTCGGGCTCGCGCATCATACGCTCGGCCTTCGGCCTCGCGGACCGAAAGTTCGGCCTTCGGCCTCACCAGGAGCTCGCCCTTCGGGCTCGCTACTTCACTTATGTAGGACAGTAACTCCAAATTTAGTTAAAAATCCCACAAAAACTCCTAATACAGTCGAAAATATAAGGTAAAACACTCCAAATGCAGTATAAAGAATGATAGGAGCACGTGGGGCACATCCAAAATAACGGATTTCAAGACGGCCACCATACAAACTGCTCCGCCCACTTTGTATCGGACCACTTTGTATGGCGGCCATCTTGAAATCCGCCATTTTGGATTTTTAACATATGTCATCCGACTGCTCTCCCGATTCCCTATGACATTTGTTCAAACACCCCCTACCTATCTCTAACCGTTTTTGAGATACGTCATCCATCTTCACTTGGCAGGCGTCATTTTTATGATTTTCGATTTTTCTCATACTCACCAAAACCACCCGAACATTTTTGCCATACTTCATTTTTACCCTACTCTGCTCCTTCTAGGAGAACATTTATGTCAGTCAGTGGTAATCGAGCTTTATATATTATAATAACTAGTTTTTCGGGCAGTGTGCGGGCCGCATGCGGCCCGCATTTTTCGTTGTGCAGTACTTAACTTTACCTTAACCCCTTATACATTTAAAAAAAATAAGTTCAAAACTCCAATAGAAGTATGAAATCCCAAATAAACTCTCCATACAATAAAGAACCATACTGTAGCCACTAAAGCAAATTCACCCTACTGCCATAAAAAGGTGGTACGGGCAGAATGGAACCAAGGTTCTGAGTCACTTTTGTAAAGGAACCCCACTCGTAGGTGCTTCGGTTACCGCGGGCAGTTGCCATGGAGACCAGTCGGAGATGTGGAAAATACTCTCAAGTCGGAGCTCGGCCTTCGGCCTCGCAAGTTACTAATACGGCTCGGCCTACGGCCTCGCCAGGCGCTCGCCCTTCGGGCTCGCGCATCATACGCTCGGCCTTCGGCCTCGCGGACCGAAAGTTCGGCCTTCGGCCTCACCAGGAGCTCGCCCTTCGGGCTCGCTACTACACTAATATAGGACAGTAACTCCAAATTCAGTCAAAACTCCCACAAAAACTCCTAATACAGTCGAAAATAAAGGTCAAACACTCCAAATGCAGTATAAAGAATGATAGGAGCACGTGAGTCACATCCAAAATGTCGGATTTCAAGACGGCCGCCATACAAACTGCTCCGCCCCTACTGAAGCTCGGCCTAAAGGCCTCGCTTCAGCAGGCTCGGGTCATTTTGTATGGCGGCCATCTTGAAATCCGCCATTTTGAATTTTTGACAGCTGTCATTCGACTGCACTCTTGATTCCCTATGACATTTGGTCAAACACCCCCTACCTATCTCTTACCGTTTTCGAGATACGTCATCCATCATCACTTGGCAGGCGTCTTTTTAATAATTTTCGATTTTTCTCATACTCACCAAAACCACCCGAACATTTTTGCCATACATCACGTTGCTCCTACTCGTCTCCTTCTAGGAGAACATTTATGTCAATCAGTCAGTGGTAATCGAGCTTTATATATTATAAACTAGTTATTCGGGCAGTGTGCGGGCCGCATGCGGCCCGCATTTATCGTTATGCAATTTGAAACAATATCAAAACACCTTATATATTTAGAAAAAAAAACAATATTCTATAACAGTATGAAATCCCATATAAACTCCTTATACAGTAGAGAACCAAACTGTAGCCACCAAACCAGATTCACCCTACTGCCATAAAAAAGTGGTACGGGCAGAATGGTACCAAGATTCTGAGTCACTTTTGTTAAAGAACCCCACTCGTAGGTGCTTCGCTTACCACGGGCAGTTGCCATGGAGACCATTCGGAGACGTGGAAAATACTCTCAAGTCGGAGCTCGGCCTTCGGCCTCGCAAGTTACTAACACGGCTCGGCCTCCGGCCTCGCCATGCGCTCGCCCTTCGGGCTCACGCCCCATACGCTCGGCCTTCGGCCTCGCGGGCCGAAAGTTCGGCCTGCGGCCTCACCAGAAGCTCGCCCTTCGGGCTCGCTACTACACTAATGTAGGACAGTTACTCCAAATTCAGTCAAAAATCCCACAAAAACTCCTAATACATTCGAAAATAAAGATAAAAAACTCCAAATGCAGTATAAAGAATGATAGGAGCACGTAAGACACATCCAAAATGTCGGATTTCAAGACGGCCACCATTCAAACTGCTCCGCCCCTACTGAAGCTCGGCCTAAAGGCCTCGCTTCAGCAGGCTCGGAGCATTTTGTATGGCGGCCATCTTGAAATCCGCCATATTGGATTTTTGACAGGTGTCATTCGACTGCTCTCCCAATTCCCTATGACATTTGTTCAATCACCCCCTACCCATCTTGCACCGTTTTCGAGATACGTCATCCATCTTTACTTGGCAGGCGTCATTTTTATGATTTTCGATTTTTCTCATACTCACCGAAACCACCCGAACACTTTTGCCATACATCACGTTGTTCCTACTCGTCTCCTTCTAGGAGAACATTTATGTCAATCAGTCAGTGGTAATCGAGCTTTATATAATATAAATAAACTAGTTTTTCGGGCAGTGTGCGGGCCGCATGCGGCCCGCATTTATCGATATGCAATTTTAAACTATATCAAAACACCTAATACATAAAAAAATAATGTTCAAAACTCCAATAGAAATATGAAATCCCAAATAAACTTGTAATACAGTAGAGAACCATACTGTAGCTACTAAAGCAGATTCACCCTACTGCCATAAAAAGGTGGTACGGGCAGAATGGTACCAAGGTTCTGAGTCACTTTTGTTAAGGAACCCCACTCGTAGGTGCTTCGCTTACCGCGGGCAGTTGCCATGGAGACCAGTCAGAGACGTGGAAAAAACTCTCAAGTCGGAGCTCGGCCTTCGGCCTCGCAAGTTACCAACACGGCTCGGCCTGCGGCCTCGCCAAGCGCTCGCCCTTCGGGCTCGCGCATCATACGCTCGGCCTTCGGCCTCGCGGACCGAAAGTTCGGCCTTCGGCCTCACCAGGAGCTCGCCCTTCGGGCTCGCTACTACACTAATGTAGGACAGTAACTCCAAATTCAGTCAAAAATCCCACAAAAACTCCTAATTCAGTCGAAAATGAAGGTAAAACACTCCAAATGCAGTATAAAGAATGATAGGAGCACGTGGGTCACATCCAAAATGTCGGATTTCAAGACGGCCACCATACAAACTGCTCCGCCCCTACTGAAGCTCGGCCTAAAGGCCTCGCTTCAGCAGGGCAGGATCATTTTGTATGGCGGCCATCTTGAAATCCGCCATTTTGGATTTTTGACAGATGTCATTCGACTGCTCTTCCTATTCCCTATGACATTTGTTCAAACACCCCCTACCTATCTCTTACCGTTTTCGAGATACGTCATCCATCATCACTTGGCAGGCGTCTTTTTAATGATTTTCGATTTTTCTCATACTCACCAAAACCCCCAGAACATTTTTGTCATACATCACGTTGTTCCTACTCGTCTCCTTCTAGGAGAACATTTATGTCAGTCAGTGAGTCAATGGTAATCGAGCTTTATATATTATAATAACTAGTTTTTCGGGCAGTGTGCGGGCCGCATGCGGCCCGCATCTATCTTGAGTCATTTGGAAATTTCACATAAACCCCTAATACTTTAAGAAAAAGAATGTTCAAAACTCCAATGGAAGTATGAAATCCCATAAAAACTCTCAATACAATAAAGAACCATACTGCAGCCACTAAAGCAAATTCACCCTACTGCCACAAAAAGGTGGTACGGGCAGAATGGGACCAAGGTTCTGAGTCACTTTTGTGAAGGAACCCCACTCGTAGGTGCTTCGGTTACCGCGGGCATTTGCTATGGAGATCAGTCGGAGATGTGGAAAATAATCTCAAGTCGGAGCTCGGCCTTCGGCCTCGCAAGTTACTAACACGGCTCGGCCTGCGGCCTCGCAAAGCACTCGCCCTTCGGGCTCGCGCATCATACGCTCGGCCTTCGGCCTCGCGGACCGAAAGTTCGGCCTTCGGCCTCACCAGAAGCTCGCCCTTCGGGCTCGCAACTTCACTAATGTAGGACAGTTACTCCAAATTCAGTCGAAAATCCCACAAAAACTCCTAATACAGTCGAAAATATAGGGTAAATCACTCCAAATGCAGTATAAAGAATGATAGGAGCACGTGGGTCACATCCAAATTGTCGGATTTCAAGACGGCCACCATACAAACTGCTCCGCCCCTACTGAAGCTCGGCCTAAAGGCCTCGCTTCAGCAGGCTCGGATCACTTTGTATGGCGGCCATCTTGAAATCCGCCATTTTGGATTTTTGACAGGTGTCATTCGACTGCTCTCCCGATTCCCTATGACATTTGTTCAAACACCCCCTACCTATCTCGTACCGTTTTTGAGATACGTCATCCATCTTTACTTGGCAGGCGTCTTTTTAATGATTTTCGATTTTTCTCATACTCACCAAAACCCTCCGAACATTTTTGCTATTCTTCATTTTTACCCTACTCTGCTCCTTCTAGGAGAACATTTATGTCAGTGAGTCAGTCAGTCAGTCAGTGGTAATCGAGCTTTATATATTATAAATAACTAGTTTTTCGGGCAGTGTGCGGGCCGCATGCGGCCCGCATTTATCGTTATGCAATTTTAAACTATATCAAAACACCTAATACATAAAAAAAATGTTCAAAACTCCAATAGAAATATGAAATCCCAAATAAACTTGTAATACAGTAGAGAACCATAGTGTAGCTACTAAAGCAGATTCACCCTACTGCCATAAAAAGGTGGTACAGGCAGAATGGTACCAAGGTTCTGAGTCACTTTTGTTAAGGAACCCTACTCGTAGGTGCTTTGGTTATCGCGGGCAGTTGCCATGGAGACCAGTCGGAGACGTGGAAAAAACTCTCAAGTCGGAGCTCGGCCTTCGGCCTCGCAAGTTACTAATACGGCTCGGCCTACGGCCTCGCCAAACGCTCGCCCTGCGGGCTCGCGCATCATACGCTCGGCCTTCGGCCTCGCGGACCGAAAGTTTGGCCTTCGGCCTCACCAGGAGCTCGCCCTTCGGGCTCGCTACTACACTAATGTAGGACAGTAACTCCAAATTCAGTCAAAAATCCCACAAAAACTCCTCGAAAATATAAGGTAATACACACCAAATGCAGTATAAAGAATGATAGGAGTACCTGGGACAAATCCAAAATGGCGGATTTCAAGAAGGCCCCCATACAAACTGCTCCGCCCCTACTGAACCTCGGCCTAACGGCCTCGCTTCAGCAGGCTCGGATCACTTTGTATGGCGGCCATCTTGAAATCCGCCATTTTGGATTTTTGACAGGTGTCATTCGACTGCTCTCCCGATTCCCTATGACATTTGGTCAAACACCCCCTACCAATCTCTTACCGTTTTTGAGATACGCCATACATCTTTACTTGGCAGGCGTCAATTTAATGATTTTCGATTTTTCCCGTACTCACCAAAACCCCCCGAACATTTTTGCCATACTTCATTTTTACCCTACTCTGCTCCTTCTAGGAGAACATTTATGTCAGTCAGTGGTAATCGAGCTTTATATATTATAATAACTAGTTTTTCGGGCAGTGTGCGGGCCGCATGCGGCCCGCATCTATCTTGAGTCAGTTGTGACTGTCATAAAAGCACGTTAAACATTAAAAAAAGTAATGTCCGAAACTCCAATAGAAGTATGAAATCCCATATAAACTCTCAATACAATAAAGAAACAAACTGTAGCCACCAAACCAGATTCACCCTACTTCTATTAAAAGGTGGTACCGGCAGAATAGTACCAAGGTTCTGAGTCACATTTGTTAAGGAACCCCACTCGTAGGTGCTTTGGTTATCGCGGGCAGTTGCCATGGAGACCAGTCGGAGACGTGGAAAATACTCTCAAGTCGGAGCTCGGCCTTCGGCCTCGCAAGTTACTAACACGGCTCGGCCTACGGCCTCGCCAAGCGCTCGCCCTTCGGGCTCACGCACCAAACGCTCGGCCTTCGGCCTCGCGAGCCGAAAGTTCGGCCTTCGGCCTAACCAGAAGCTCGCCCTTCGGGCTCGCTATAGATTTACGTAGGACATTAACTCTAAATTCAGTCAAAAATCCCACAAAAACTCCTAATACAGTCGAAAATGAAGGTAAAACACTCCAAATGCAGAATAAAGAATGAGAGGAGCACGTGTGACATATCCAAAATGTCGGATTTCAAGATGGCCACCATACAAACTGCTCCGCCCCTACTGAAGCTCGGCCTAACGGCCTCGCTTCAGCAGGCTCGGATCACTTTGTATGGCGGCCATCTTGAAATCCGCCATTTTGGATTTTTGACAGGTGTCATTCGACTGCTCTCCCGATTCCCTATGACATTTGTTTAAACACCCCCTACCTATCTTGTACCGTTTTTGAGATACGTCATCCATCTTCACTTGGCAGGCGTCTTTTTAATGATTTTCGATTTTTCTCATACTAACCAAAACCCCCCGAACATTTTTGCCATACTTCATTTTTACCCTACTCTGCTCCTTCTAGGAGAACATTTATGTCAGTCAGTCAGTGGTAATCGAGCTTTATATATTATAAACTAGTATTTCGGGCAGTGTGCGGGCCGCATGCGGCCCGCATCTATCTTGAGTCAGTAGGAACTGTCAAAAAAAACCTAATACGTTAAGAGAAAATAAGTTCAAAAATCTAATAGAAGTATGAAATCCCATATAAACTGTCAATACACTAAAGAACCATACTGTAGCCACCAAACCAGATTCACCCTACTGCCATAAAAAGGTGGTACGGGCAGAATGGGACCAGGGTTCCGAGTCACTTTTGTTAAGGAACCCCACTCGTAGGTGCTTTGGTTATCGCGGGCAGTTGCCATGGAGACCAGTCGGAGACGTGGAAAATACTCTCAAGTCGGAGCTCGGCCTTCGGCCTCGCAAGTTACTAATACGGCTCGGCCTACGGCCTCGCCAAGCGTTCGCCCTTCGGGCTCACGCACCATACGCTCGGCCTTCGGCCTCGCGGACCGAAAGTTCGGCCTTCGGCCTCACCAGGTAATTGCCCTTTGGGCTCGCTATACACTAATGTAGGACAGTTACTCCAAATTCAGTCCAAAATCCCACAAAAACTCCTAATACAGTCGAAAATATAAGGTAATACACTCCAAATGCAGTATAAAGAATGAAAGGAGCACCTGGGACAAATCCAAAATGGCGGATTTCAAGACGGCCCCCATACAAACTGCTCCGCCCCTACTGAAGCTCGGCCTGACGGCCTCGCTTCAGCAGGCTCGGATCAATTTGTATGGCGGCCATCTTGAAATCCGCCATTTTGGATTTTTGACAGATGTCATCCGGCTGCTCTCTCGATTCCCTATGACATTTGTTCAAACACCCCCTACCTATCTTGTACCGTTTTTGAGATACGCCATACATCTTCACTTGGCAGGCGTCTTTTTAATGATTTTCGATTTTTCTCATACTCACCGAAACTACCCGAACATTTTTGCCATACATCACGTGGTTCCTACTCGTCTCCTTCTAGGAGAACATTTATGTCAATCAGTCAGTGGTAATCGAGCTTTATATAATATAAACTAGTTTTTCGGGCAGTGTGCGGGCCGCATGCGGCCCGCATTTATCGTTATGCAGTAGTAAACTTTACCTTAACCGCTTATACATTTAAAAAAAAAAAGTTCAAAACTCCAATAGAAGTATGAAATCCCAAATAAAGTCTCCATACAATAAAGAACCATACTGTAGCCACTAAAGCAAATTCACCCTACTGGCATAAAAAGGTAGTACGGGCAGAATGGGACCAAGGTTCTGAGTCACTTTTGTTAAGGAACCCCACTCGTAGGTGCTTTGCTTACCGCGGGCAGTTGCCATGGAGACCAGTCGGAGACTTGGAAAAAACTCTCAAGTCGGAGCTCGGCCTTCGGCCTCGCAAGTTACCAACACGGCTCGGCCTGCGGCCTCGCCAAGCGCTCTAAGAAAAGAAAATATAAGGTAAAACACTCCAAATGCAGTATAAAGAATGATAGGAGCACGTAAAACACATCCAAAATGTCGGATTTCAAGACGGCCACCATACAAACTGCTCCGCCCCTACTGAAGCTCGGCCTAACGGCCTCGCTTCAGCAGGCTCGGATCACTTTGTATGGCGGCCATCTTGAAATCCGCCATTTTGGATTTTTGACAGGTGTCATTCGACTGCTCTTCCAATTCCCTATGACATTTGTTCAAACACCCCCTACCTATCTTGTACCGTTTTCGAGATACGTCATTCATCTTTACTTGGCAGGCGTCTTTTTAATGATTTTCGATTTTTCTCATACTCACCAAAACCACCCGAACATTTTTGCCATACTTCATTTTTACCCTACTCTACTCCTTCTAGGAGAACATTTATGTCAATCAGTCAGTCAGTCAGTCAGTGAGTGGTAATCGAGCTTTATATATTATTAACTAGTTATTCGGGCAGTGTGCGGGCCGCATGCGGCCCGCATTTATCGTTATGCAATTTGAAACAATATCAAAACACCTTATATATTTAGAAAAAAAAACAATATTCTATAACAGTATGAAATCCCATATAAACTCCTTATACAGTAGAGAACCAAACTGTAGCCACCAAACCAGATTCACCCTACTGCCATAAAAAAGTGGTACGGGCAGAATGGTACCAAGATTCTGAGTCACTTTTGTTAAAGAACCCCACTCGTAGGTGCTTCGCTTACCACGGGCAGTTGCCATGGAGACCATTCGGAGACGTGGAAAATACTCTCAAGTCGGAGCTCGGCCTTCGGCCTCGCAAGTTACTAACACGGCTCGGCCTCCGGCCTCGCCATGCGCTCGCCCTTCGGGCTCACGCCCCATACGCTCGGCCTTCGGCCTCGCGGGCCGAAAGTTCGGCCTGCGGCCTCACCAGAAGCTCGCCCTTCGGGCTCGCTACTACACTAATGTAGGACAGTTACTCCAAATTCAGTCAAAAATCCCACAAAAACTCCTAATACATTCGAAAATAAAGATAAAAAACTCCAAATGCAGTATAAAGAATGATAGGAGCACGTAAGACACATCCAAAATGTCGGATTTCAAGACGGCCACCATTCAAACTGCTCCGCCCCTACTGAAGCTCGGCCTAAAGGCCTCGCTTCAGCAGGCTCGGAGCATTTTGTATGGCGGCCATCTTGAAATCCGCCATATTGGATTTTTGACAGGTGTCATTCGACTGCTCTCCCAATTCCCTATGACATTTGTTCAATCACCCCCTACCTATCTTGTACCGTTTTTGAGATACGTCATTCATCTTCACTTGGCAGGCGTCTTTTTAATGATTTTCGATTTTTCTCATACTTACCAAAACCCCCCGAACATTTTTGCCATACATCACGTTGTTCCTACTCGTCTCCTTCTAGGAGAACATTTATGTCAGTCAGTCAGTGGTAATCGAGCTTTATATATTATAAACTAGTTTTTCGGGCAGTGTGCGGGCCGCATGCGGCCCGCATTTATCGTTATGAAATTTTAGACTATATCAAAACACCTAATACATAAAAAAAATATGTTCAAAACTCCAATAGAAACATGAAATCCCAAATAAACTTGTAATACAGTAGAGAAACATACTGTAGCTACTAAAGCAGATTCACCCTACTGCCATAAAAAGGTGGTACGGGCAGAATGGTACCAAGGTTCTGAGTCACTTTTGTTAAGGAACCCCACTCGTAGGTGCTTCGGTTACCGCGGGCAGTTGCCATGGAGACCAGTCGGAGACGTGGAAAAAACTCTCAAGTCGGAGCTCGGCCTTCGGCCTCGCAAGTTACTAATACGGCTCGGCTTACGGCCTCGCCAAGCGCTCGCCCTTCGGGCTCACGCACCCTACGCTCGGCCTTCGGCCTCGCGAGCCGAAAGTTCGGCCTTCGGCCTCACCGGGAGCTCGCCCTTCGGGCTCGCTATACACTAAAGTTGGACAGTAACTCCAAATTCAGTCAAAAATCCCTACAAAAACTCCTAATACAGTCGAAAATATAAGGTAAAACACTCCAAATGCAGTATAAAGAATGATAGGAGCATGTGGGTCACATCCAAAATGTCGGATTTCAAGACAGCCACCATACAAACTGCTCCGCCCCTACTGAAGCTCGGCCTAACGGCCTCGCTTCAGCAGGCTCGGATCATTTTGTATGGCGGCCATCTTGAAATCCGCCATTTTGGATTTTTGACAGGTGTCATTCGACTGCTCTCCCTATTCCATATGACATTTGTTCAAACACCCCCTACCCATCTTGCACCGTTTTCGAGATACGTCATCCATCTTTACTTGGCAGGCGTCATTTTTATGATTTTCGATTTTTCTCATACTCACCGAAACCACCCGAACACTTTTGCCATACATCACGTTGTTCCTACTCGTCTCCTTCTAGGAGAACATTTATGTCAATCAGTCAGTGGTAATCGAGCTTTATATAATATAAATAAACTAGTTTTTCGGGCAGTGTGCGGGCCGCATGCGGCCCGCATCTATCTTGAGTCAGTAGGAATTGTCAAATAAACACCAGAGACATTAAAAAAAAGTATGTTCAAAACACCAATAGAAGTATGAAATCCCAAATAAACTCTCCATACAATAAAGAACCATACTGTAGCCACTAAAGCAGATTCACCCTACTGCCATAAAAAGGTGGTACGGGCAGAATGGTACCAAGGTTCTGAGTCACTTTTGTTAAGGAACCCCACTCGTAGGTGCTTCGGTTACCGCGGGCAGTTGCCATGGAGACCAGTCGGAGATGTGGAAAATACTCTCAAGTCGGAGCTCGGCCTTCGGCCTCGCAAGTTACTAACACGGCTCGGCCTCCGGCCTCGCCAAGCGCTCGCCCTTCGGGCTCACGCACCATGCGCTCGGCCTTCGGCCTCGCGAGCCGAAAGTTCGGCCTTCGGCCTCACCAGAAGCTCGCCCTTTGGGCTCGCTATACACCAATGTAGGACAGTAACTCCAAATTCAGTCGAAAATCCCACAAAAACTCCTAATACAGTCGAAAATATAAGGTAAAACACTCCAAATGCAGTATAAAGAATGATAGGAGCACGTAAAACACATCCAAAATGTCGGATTTCAAGACGGCCGCCATACAAAGTGATCCGAGCCTGCTGAAGCGAGGCCGTTAGGCCGAGCTTCAGTAGGGGATTTTTGGATTTTTTGGATTTTGGATTTTTGACAGGTGTCATTCGACTGCTCTTCCAATTCCCTATGACATTTGTTCAAACACCCCCTACCTATCTTGTACCGTTTTCGAGATACGTCATTCATCTTTACTTGGCAGGCGTCTTTTTAATGATTTTCGATTTTTCTCATACTCACCAAAACCACCCGAACATTTTTGCCATACTTCATTTTTACCCTACTCTACTCCTTCTAGGAGAACATTTATGTCAATCAGTCAGTCAGTCAGTCAGTGAGTGGTAATCGAGCTTTATATATTATTAACTAGTATTTCGGGCAGTGTGCGGGCCGCATGCGGCCCGCATTTATCGTTGTGCAAGTTTGAACAATATCAAAACACCTTATACATTAAAAAAAATTATTTCAAAACACCTAAAGATGTACGATTTCCCATACAAACCCTTAATACAATAGAGAACCGTACTGTTATCACCAAACCAAATTCACCCTACTGCCATAAAAAGGTGGTACGGGCAGAATGGTACCAAGGTTCTGAATCACTTTTGTTAAGGAACCCCACTCGTAGGTGCTTCGGTTACCGCAGGCAGTTGCCATGGAGACCAGTCGGTGACGTGGAAAATACTCTCAAGTCGGAGCTCGGCCTTCGGCCTCGCAAGTTACTAATACGGCTCGGCCTGCGGCCTCGCCAAGCGCTCGCCCTTCGGGCTCGCGCACCATTCGCTCGGCCTTCGGCCTCGCGGACCGAAAGTTCGGCCTTCGGCCTCACCAGGTGGTTGCCCTTTGGGCTCGCTATACACTAATGTAGAACAGTTACTCCAAATTCAGTCAAAAAACCCACAAAAACTCCTAATACAGTCGAAAATATAAGGTAAAACACTCCAAATGCAGTATGAAGAATGAGAGGAGCACCTGGGACAAATCCAAAATGGCGGATTTCAAGAAGGCCACCATACAAACTGCTCCGCCCCTACTGAAGCTCGGCCTAAAGGCCTCGCTTCAGCAGGCTCGGAGCATTTTGTATGGCGGCCATCTTGAAATCCGCCATTTTGGATTTTTGACAGGTGTCATTCGACTGCTCTCCCGATTCTCTATGACATTTGTTCAAACACCCCCTACCTATCTCTTACCGTTTTCGAGATACGTCATCCATCATCACTTGGCAGGCGTCTTTTTAATGATTTTCGATTTTTCTCATACTCACCAAAACCCCCCAAACATTTTTGCCATACATCATTTTAGCCCTACTCTGCTCCTTCTAGGAGAACATTTATGTCAATCAGTCAGTCAGTCAGTGAGTGGTAATCGAGCTTTATATATTATAAACTAGTTATTCGGGCAGTGTGCGGGCCGCATGCGGCCCGCATTTATCGTTATGCAATTTGAAACAATATCAAAACACCTTATATATTTAGAAAAAAAAACAATATTCTATAACAGTATGAAATCCCATATAAACTCCTTATACAGTAGAGAACCAAACTGTAGCCACCAAACCAGATTCACCCTACTGCCATAAAAAAGTGGTACGGGCAGAATGGTACCAAGATTCTGAGTCACTTTTGTTAAAGAACCCCACTCGTAGGTGCTTCGCTTACCACGGGCAGTTGCCATGGAGACCATTCGGAGACGTGGAAAATACTCTCAAGTCGGAGCTCGGCCTTCGGCCTCGCAAGTTACTAACACGGCTCGGCCTCCGGCCTCGCCATGCGCTCGCCCTTCGGGCTCACGCCCCATACGCTCGGCCTTCGGCCTCGCGGGCCGAAAGTTCGGCCTGCGGCCTCACCAGAAGCTCGCCCTTCGGGCTCGCTACTACACTAATGTAGGACAGTTACTCCAAATTCAGTCAAAAATCCCACAAAAACTCCTAATACATTCGAAAATAAAGATAAAAAACTCCAAATGCAGTATAAAGAATGATAGGAGCACGTAAGACACATCCAAAATGTCGGATTTCAAGACGGCCACCATTCAAACTGCTCCGCCCCTACTGAAGCTCGGCCTAAAGGCCTCGCTTCAGCAGGCTCGGAGCATTTTGTATGGCGGCCATCTTGAAATCCGCCATATTGGATTTTTGACAGGTGTCATTCGACTGCTCTCCCAATTCCCTATGACATTTGTTCAATCACCCCCTACCTATCTTGTACCGTTTTTGAGATACGTCATTCATCTTCACTTGGCAGGCGTCTTTTTAATGATTTTCGATTTTTCTCATACTTACCAAAACCCCCCGAACATTTTTGCCATACATCACGTTGTTCCTACTCGTCTCCTTCTAGGAGAACATTTATGTCAGTCAGTCAGTGGTAATCGAGCTTTATATATTATAACTAGTATTTCGGGCAGTGTGCGGGCCGCATGCGGCCCGCATTTATCGTTGTGCAAGTTTGAACAATATCAAAACACCTTATACATTAAAAAAAGTATGTTCAAAACTCCATTAGAAGTATGAAATCCCATATTAATACTCAATACAATAAAGAACAATACTGTAGCCACTAAAACAGATTCACCCTACTGCCATAAAAAGGTGGTACGGGCAGAAAGGTACCAAGGTTCTGAGTCACTTTTGTTAAGGAACCCCACTCGTAGGTGCTTCGCTTACCGCGGGCAGTTGCCATGGAGACCAGTCGGAGACGTGGAAAAAACTCTCAAGTCGGAGCTCGGCCTTCGGCCTCGCAAGTTACCAACATGGCTCGGCCTGCGGCCTCGCCAAGCGCTCGCCCTTCGGGCTCGCGCGTCATACGCTCGGCCTTCGGCCTCGCGGACTGAAAGTTCGGCCTTCGGCCTCACCAGGAGCTCGCCCTTCGGGCTCGCTACTACACTTATGTAGGACAGTAACTCCAAATTCAGTCAAAAATCCCACAAAAACTCCTAATACAGTCGAAAATATAAGGTAATACACTCCAAATGCAGTATAAAGAATGATAGGAGCACCTGGGACAAATCCAAAATGGCGGATTTCAAGAAGGCCATCATACAAACTGCTCCGCCCCTACTGAACCTCGGCCTAACGGCCTCGCTTCAGCAGGCTCGGATCAATTTGTATGGCGGCCATCTTGAAATCCGCCATTTTGGATTTTTGACAGGTGTCATTCGACTGCTCTCCAGATTCCCTATGACATTTGTTCAAACACCCCCTACCTATCTCTTACCGTTTTTGAGATATGTCATCCATCTTTACTTGGCAGGCGTCTTTTTAATGATTTTCGATTTTTCTCATACTCACCAAAACCCCCCGAACATTTTTGTCCTACATCATTTTAACCCTACTCTACTCCTTCTAGGAGAACATTTATGTCAGTCAGTCAGTCAGTGAGTCAGTCAGTGGTAATCGAGCTTTATATATTATAAATAAATAAACTAGTTTTTCGGGCAGTGTGCGGGCCGCATGCGGCCCGCATTTATCGTTATGAAATTTTAGACTATATCAAAACACCTAATACATAAAAAAAATATGTTCAAAACTCCAATAGAAACATGAAATCCCAAATAAACTTGTAATACAGTAGAGAAACATACTGTAGCTACTAAAGCAGATTCACCCTACTGCCATAAAAAGGTGGTACGGGCAGAATGGTACCAAGGTTCTGAGTCACTTTTGTTAAGGAACCCCACTCGTAGGTGCTTCGGTTACCGCGGGCAGTTGCCATGGAGACCAGTCGGAGACGTGGAAAAAACTCTCAAGTCGGAGCTCGGCCTTCGGCCTCGCAAGTTACTAATACGGCTCGGCCTACGGCCTCGCCAAGCGCTCGCCCTTCGGGCTCACGCACCCTACGCTCGGCCTTCGGCCTCGCGAGCCGAAAGTTCGGCCTTCGGCCTCACCGGGAGCTCGCCCTTCGGGCTCGCTATACACTAAAGTTGGACAGTAACTCCAAATTCAGTCAAAAATCCCTACAAAAACTCCTAATACAGTCGAAAATTAAGGAAAAACACTCCAAATGCAGTATAAAGAATGATAGGAGCACGTAAGACACATCCAAAATGTCATTCGACTGCTCTCCTTATTCCCTATGACATATTTTCAAAAACCCCCTACCTATCTATTACCGTTTTCGAGATTCGTGATTTATCTACACTTGGCAGACGTCATCGAAAAAAAAATTTCATATTTGGAATAAGGACGTCCAAAACAACCTAGATATGAAATTTAAGCCAAATCGGAGTACTTCTTTTTACTTGGCAGACGTCATCGAAAAAAATAATTTTGATTTGGAATAAGGACACCCAGAACCACCTAAATATCGAGTTTCAGCCAAATCGGAGTAACTTTTTTTACTTGGCAGACGTCATCGAAAAAAAATTTTTAGATTTGGAATAAGGACACCCAGAACCACCTAAATATCGAGTTTCAGCCAAATCGGAGTAACTTTTTTTACTTGGCAGACGTCATCGAAAAAAATTTTTTAGATTTGGAATAAGGACACCCAGAACCACCTAAATATCGAGTTTCAACCAAATCGGAGTAACTTTTTTTACTTGGCAGACGTCATCGATATAAAAATTTCATATTTGGAATGAGGATGACGAGAACAACCTATATATCGATTTTCAGCCAAATCGGTGCAAGTCTAAGCTCGGCCTTCGGCCTCGCAAGTTACTAACATGGCTCGGCCTGCGGCCTCGCCTAGCGCTCGCCCTGCGGGCTCGCGCACCGTCCACTCGGCCTACGGCCTCGCGGCCCGAAAGTTCGGCCTTCGGCCTCACCAGAAGCTCGCCCTTCGGGCTCGCTACACGGCCAGTAGGACAATTACTCCAAATTCAGTTCAAAATTCCACAAAAACTCCTAATACAGTCGACATTGTATGGTCAAACACTCCAAATAATGTATGAAGAATGAGAGTAGCACATTTGACAGGTGTCATTCGACTGCTCTCCCGATTCCCTATGACATTCGTTCAAACACACCAAACCTATCTCTTACCGTTTTCGAGATACGTAGTCCAGCTTTACTTGGCAGGCGTCATTTCTAGGGTTTTTAATATTTTCCCTACTCAGCTAAACCCCTTAGTCATTTTCGTAATACATTACTATAACCGTACTCAACTCTTTCTAGTAGAACCAGCTACTATTTTGAGGGATCGAAGGATTTTGTATGGCGGCCATTTTGAAATCCGCCATTTTGGATTTTTGACAAATGTCACCCGACTGTTCTCCCGATTCCCTATGACATTTGGTCAAGCACCCCCTACCTATCTCTTACCGTTTCAGATATACGCTATCCAATTTTACTTGGCAGACGACATCTTTGAGTTTTCGGATTTTTCCCATACTCCCCCAAACCCCCTCTACACTTTTCCCATACATCACATTCTTCCTACTCGACTCCTTCTGGGAGAACAATTATGTCAGTCAGTCAGTGAGTCAGTGAATCAGTCAGTGTACGGTAATCCAGCTTTATATATTATAATAACTAGTTTTTCGGGCAGTGTGCGGGCCGCATGCGGCCCGCATTTATCGTTATGCAGTACTAAACAATACCTTAACACCTTATACATTTAAAAAAAAATAAAAAAATACCATAACAGTATGAAATCCCATAAAAACTCTCAATACAATAAAGAACCATACTGTAGCCACTAAAGCAGTTTCACCCTACTGCCATAAAAAGGTGGTACGGGCAGAATGGTACCAAGGTTCTTAATCACTTTTGTTAAGGAACCCTACTCGTAGGTGCTTCGGATACCGCGGGCAGTTGCCATGGAGACCAGTCGGTGACGTGGAAAATACTCTCAAGTCGGAGCTCGGCCTTCGGCCTCGCAAGTTACTAACACGGCTCGGCCTGCGGCCTCGCCAAGCGTTCGCCCTTCGGGCTCACGCACCATACGCTCGGCCTTCGGCCTCGCGAGCCGAAAGTTCGGCCTTCGGCCTCACCCGGAGCTCGCCCTTTGGGCTCGCTATACACTATCATAGGACAGTTACTCCAAATTCAGTAATAAATCCCACAAAAACTCCTAATACAGTCGAAAATGTAGGTAAAACACTCCAAATGCAGTATAAAGAATGATAGGAGCACGTGTGACACATCCAAAATGTCGGATTTCAAGACGGCCACCATACAAACTGCTCCGCCCCTACTGAAGCTCGGCCTAAAGGCCTCGCTTCAGCAGGCTCGGAGCATTTTGTATGGCGGCCATCTTGAAATCCGCCATTTTGGATTTTTGACAGATGTCATTCGACTGCTCTCTCGATTCCCTATGACATTTGTTCAAACACGCCCTACCTATCTCTTACCGTTTTTGAGATACGTCATCCATCATCACCTGGCAGGCGTCTTTTTAATGATTTTCGATTTTTCTCATACTCACCAAAACCACCCGAACATTTTTGCCATACTTCATTTTTACCCTACTCTGCTCCTTCTAGGAGAACATTTATGTCAGTAAGTGAGTGGTAATCGAGCTTTATATATTATACTAGTTTTTCGGGCAGTGTGCGGGCCGCATGCGGCCCGCATTTATCGTTATGCAATTTAAACCTATATCAACACACCTTATACATGTTAATAAAAATGATTCAAAACCCCAAAAGATATACGACGTCCCATACAAACTATTAATACAGTAGAGAACCAAACTGTAGCCACCAAATAAGATTCGCCCTACTGCCATTAAAAGGTGGTACGGGCAGAATGGTACCAAGGTTCTGAGTCACTTTTGTTAAGGAACCCCACTCGTAGGTGCTTCGGTTACCGCAGGCAGTTGCCATGGAGACCAGTTGGTGACGTGGAAAATACTCTCAAGTCGGAGCTCGGCCTTCGGCCTCGCAAGTTACTAATACGGCTCGGCCTACGGCCTCGCCAAGCGCTCGCCCTTCGTGCTCGCGCGTCATACGCTCGGCCTTCGGCCTCGCGGACCGAAAGTTCGGCCTTCGGCTTCACCAGGAGCTCGCCCTTCGGGCTCGCTACTACTCTAATGTAGGACAGTAACTCCAAATTCAGTCAAAAATCCCACAAAAACTCCTAATACAGTCGAAAATAAAGGTAAAACACTCAAAATGCAGTATAAAGAATGATAGGAGCACGTAAGACACATCCAAAATGTCGGATTTCAAGACGGCCACCATACAAACTGCTCCGCCCCTACTGAAGCTCGGCCTAACGGCCTCGCTTCAGCAGGCTCGGATCACTTTGTATGGCGGCCATCTTGAAATCCGCCATTTTGGATTTTTGACATATGTCATCCGACTGCTTTTCCGATTCCCTATGACATTTGTTCAAACACCCCCTACCTATCTTGTACCGTTTTCGAGATACGTCATTCATCTTTACTTGGCAGGCGTCTTTTTAATGATTTTCGATTTTTCTCATACTCACCAAAACCCCCCGAACATTTTTGCCATACTTCATTTTTACCCTACTCTGCTCCTTCTAGGAGAACATTTATGTCAGTGAGTCAGTCAGTCAGTCAGTGGTAATCGAGCTTTATATATTATAATAAAAACTAGTATTTCGGGCAGTGTGCGGGCCGCATGCGGCCCGCATTTATCTTTATGCAGTACTAAACTATATCAAAACACCTTTTACATTGAAAAAAAAATATTTCAAAGCTCCAATAGAAGTATTAAATCCCATATAAACTCTCAATACAATACAGAAACAAACTGAAGCCTCCAAACCAGATTCACCCTACTGCCATAAAAAGGTGGTACCGGCAGAATAGTACCAAGGTTCTGAGTCACTTTTGTTAAGGAACCCCACTCTTAGGTGCTTCGGTTACCGCGGGCAGTTGCCATGGAGACCAGTCGGTGACGTGGAAAATACTCTCAAGTCGGAGCTTGGCCTTCGGCCTCGCAAGTTACTAACACAGCTCGGCCTGCGGCCTCGCCAAGCGCTCGCCCTACGGGCTCACGCACCCTACGCTCGGCCTTCGGCCTCGCGAGCCGAAAGTTCGGCCTTCAGCCTCACCGGGAGCTCGCCCTTCGGGCTCGCTATACACTAAAGTTGGACAGTAACTCCAAATTCAGTCAAAAATCCCACAAAAACTCCTAATACAGTCGAAAATTAAGGAAAAACACTCCAAATGCAGTATAAAGAATGATAGGAGCACGTAAGACACATCCAAAATGTCATTCGACTGCTCTCCTTATTTCCTATGACATATTTTCAAAAACCCCCTACCTATCTATTACCGTTTTCGAGATACGTTATTTATCTGCACTTGGCAGACGTCATCGAAAAAAAAAATCATATTTGGAATAAGGACACCCAGAACCACCTAAATATCGAGTTTCAGCCAAATCGGAGTAACTTTTTTAACTTGGCAGACGTCATCGAAAAAATTTATTTTGATTTGGAATAAGGACGTCCAGAACCACATAAATATCGAGTTTCAGCCAAATCGGAGTAAATCTTTTTACTTGGCAGACGTCATCGAAATAAAATTTTCATATTTGAAATAAGGATGACGAGAACAACCTATATATCGATTTTCAGCCAAATCGGTGCAAGTCTGAGCTCGGCCTTCGGCCTCGCAAGTTACTAACATGGCTCGGCCTGCGGCCTCGCCTAGCGCTCGCCCTGCGGGCTCGCGCAACGTCAACTCAGCCTACGGCATCGCGGTCCGAAAGTTCGGCCTTCGGCCTCACCAGAAGCTCGCCCTTCGGGCTCGCTACACGGCCAGTAGGACAATTACTCCAAATTCAGTTGAAAATCCCACAAAAACTCCTAATACAGTCGACATTGTAAGGTCAAATACTCCAAATAATGTATGAAGAATGAGAGTAGCATATTTGACAGGTGTCATTCGACTGCTCTCCCGATTCCCTATGACATTTGTTCAAACACCCCAAACCTATCTCTTACCGTTTTCGAGATACGTAGTCCAGCTTTACTTGGCAGGCGTCATTTCTAGGGTTTTTAATTTTTTCCCTACTCAGCTAAGCCCCTTAGTCATTTTCGTAATACATTACTATAACCGTAGTCAACTCTTTCTGGTAGAACCAGCTACTTTTTTGAGGGATCGAAGGATTTTGTATGGCGGCCATCTTGAAATCCGCCATTTTGGATTTTTGACAGGTGTCATTCGACTAAACTTCCGATTCCCTATGACATTTGTTCAAACACCCCCTACCTATCTCTTACCGTTTTTGAGATACGTCATCCATCTTCACTTGGCAGGCGTCATTTTTATGATTTTCGATTTTTCTCATACTCACCAAAACCACCCGAACATTTTTGCCATACATCACGTTGTTCCTACTCGTCTCCTTCTAGGAGAACATTTATGTCAGTCAGTGAGTCAATGGTAATCGAGCTTTATATATTATAACTAGTTTTTCGGGCAGTGTGCGGGCCGCATGCGGCCCGCATTTATCGTTATGCAATTTCAACTTAAATCAAAACGCCTAAAACGTTAAAAAAAGTGTGTTCAAAACTCCAATAGAAGTATGAAATCTCATATAAACTCTCAATACAATAAAGAAACATCCTGTAGCCACCAAACCAAATTCACCCTACTGCCATTAAAAGGTGGTACGGGCAGAATGGGACCAGGGTTCCGAGTCACTTTTGTTATGGAACCCCACTCGTAGGTGCTTTGGTTACCGTGGGCAGTTGCCATTGAGACCAGTCGGAGACGTGGAAAATACTCTCAAGTCGGAGCTCGGCCTTCGGCCTCGCAAGTTACTAACACGGCTCGGCCTGCGGCCTCGCCAAGCGCTCGCCCTTCGGGCTCACGCAGCGAACGCTCGGCCTTCGGCCTCGCGAGCCGAAAGTTCGGCCTTCGGCCTCACCAGGAGCTCGCCCTTCGGGCTCGCTACTGCAATAACATAGAACAGTTACTCCAAATTCAGTCAAAAAACCTACAAAAACTCCTAATACAGTCGAAAATATGAGGTAAAACACTCCAAATGCAGTATAAAGAATGAGAGGAGCACGTGTGACACATCCAAAATGTCATTTGACTGTTTTTCTTATTCCCTATGACATATTTTCAAATTCCCCCTACCTATCTATTACCGTTATCGAGATACGTGATTTATCTTCACTTGGCAGACGTCATCGAAAAAAAAAATTCATATTTGGAATAAGGACGTCCAGAACAACCTAGATTTAAAATTTAAACCAAATCGGAGTACTTTTTTTAACTTGGCAGACGTCATCGAAAAAAAATTTTTAGATTTGGAATAAGGACACCCAGAACCACCTAAATATCGAGTTTCAGCCAAATCGGAGTAACTTTTTTTACTTGGCAGACGTCATCGAAAAAAAATTTTTAGATTTGGAATAAGGACACCCAGAACCACCTAAATATCGAGTTTCAGCCAAATCGGAGTAACTTTTTTTACTTGGCAGACGTCATCGAAATATTTTTTTTTGATTTGGAATAAGGACATCCAGAACCACATAAATATCGAGTTTCAGCCAAATCGGAGTAACTTTTTTAACTTGGCAGACGTCATCGAAATAAAAATTTCATATTTGGAATAAGGATGACGAGAACAACCTATATATCGATTTTCAGCTAAATCGGTGCAAGTCTGAGTCGAGCTTTATATATTATAATAATAACTAGTTTTTCGGGCAGTGTGCGGGCCGCATGCGGCCCGCATTTATCGTTATGCAGTACTAAACTATATCAAAACTCATGATACGTTGGAAAAAAGTATGTTCAAAACTCCAATAGAAGAATGAAATCCCATATAAACTCTCAATACAATAAAGAACCATACTGTAGCCACTAAAGCAGATTCACCCTACTGCCATAAAAAGGTGGTACGGGCAGAATGGTACCAAGGTTCTGAGTCACTTTTGTTAAGGAACCCCACTCGTAGTTGCTGCGGTTACCGCAGGCAGTTGCCATGGAGACCAGTCGGAGATGTGGAAAATACTCTCAAGTCGGAGCTCGGCCTTCGGCCTCGCAAGTTACTAATACGGCTCGGCCTACGGCCTCGCCAGGCGCTCGCCCTTCGGGCTCACGCATCATACGCTCGGCCTTCGGCCTCGCGGACCGAAAGTTCGGCCTTCGGCCTCACCAGAAGCTCGCCCTTCGGGCTCGCTACTTCACTTATGTAGGACAGTAACTCCAAATTTAGTCAAAAATCCCACAAAAACTCCTAATACAGTCGAAAATATTAGGTAAAACACTCCAAATGCAGTATAAAGAATGATAGGAGCACGTGGGTCACATCCAAAATGTCGGATTTCAAGACAGCCACCATACAAACTGCTCCGCCTCTACTGAAGCTCGGCCTAACGGCCTCGCTTCAGCAGGCTCGGATCACTTTGTATGGCGGCCATCTTGAAATCCACCATTTTGGATTTTTGACAGATGTCATCCGACTGCTCTCCCAATTCCCTATGACATTTGTTCAAACACCCTCTACGTATCTTGTACCGTTTTTGAGATATGTCATTCATCTTTACTTGGCAGGCGTCTTTTTAATGATTTTCGATTTTTCTCATACTCACCTAAACCCGCCGAACATTTTTGCCATACTTCATTTTTACCCTACTCTGCTCCTTCTAGGAGAACATTTATGTCAGTGAGTCAGTGAGTCAGTCAGTGGTAATCGAGCCTTATATATTATAAACTAGTTTTTCGGGCAGTGTGCGGGCCGCATGCGGCCCGCATCTATCTTGAGTCAGTAGGAACTGTCAAAAAAGCACCTGACACGTTAAAAAAAGTATGTTCAAAACTCTAATAGTAGTATGAAATCCCATATAAACTCGTAATACAATAATGAACCATACTGTAGCCACTAAAGCAGATTCACCCTACTGCCATAAAAAGGTGGTACCGGCAGAATGGTACCAAGGTTCTGAGTCACTCTTGTAAAGGAACCCCACTCGTAAGTGCTTTGGTTATCGCGGGCAGTTGCCATGGAGACCAGTCGGTGACGTGGAAAATACTCTCGAGTCTGAGCTCGGCCTTCGGCCTCGCAAGTTACTAACACGGCTCGGCCTACGGCCTCGCCAAGCGCTCGCCCTTCGGGCTCACGCACCATACGCTCGGCCTTCGGCCTCGCGAGCCGAAAGTTCGGCCTTCGGCCTCACCAGAAGCTCGCCCTTCGGGCTCGCTACTACACTTTTTAGTACAGTTACTCCAAATTCAGTCAAAAATCCCACAAAAACTCCTAATACAGTCGAAAATGAGGGTTAAACACTCCAAATGCAGTATGAAGAGTGAGAGGAGCACGTGGAGCACATCCAAAATGTCGGATTTCAAGATGGCCACCATACAAACTGCTCCGCCCCTACTGAAGCTCGGCCTAACGGCCTCGCTTCAGCAGGCTCGGATCACTTTGTATGGCGGCCATCTTGAAATCCGCCATTTTGGATTTTTGACAGGTGTCATTCGACTGCTCTCCCGATTCCCTTTGACATTTGGTCAAACA
The DNA here is from genome assembly GCA_963890685.1 of Plagodis pulveraria. Taxonomy (NCBI): domain Eukaryota; kingdom Metazoa; phylum Arthropoda; class Insecta; order Lepidoptera; family Geometridae; genus Plagodis; species Plagodis pulveraria. The sequence goes on along the minus strand of OY982962.1, from coordinate 7,947,862 downwards.
CCCCCTACCTATCTCTTACCGTTTTTGAGATACGCCATACATCTTCACTTGGCAGGCGTCAATTTAATGATTTTCGATTTTTCCCATACTCACCAAAACCCCCCGAACATTTTTGCCATACTTCATTTTTACCCTACTCTGCTCCTTCTAGGAGAACATTTATGTCAGTGAGTGAGTGGTAATCGAGCTTTATATATTATAAACTAGTTTTTCGGGCAGTGTGCGGGCCGCATGCGGCCCGCATCTATCTTGAGTCAGTAGGAACTGTCAAAAAAACACCTGATACATTAGAAAAAGTATGTTCAAAACTCCATTAGAAGTATGAAATCCCATATAAACTCTCAATACAATAAAGAAACATACTGTAGCCACTAAAGGAAATTCACCCTACTGCCATAAAAGATGGTATTGGCAGAATGGGACCAGGGTTCTGAGTCACTTTTGTTAAGGAACCCCACTCGTAGGTGCTTCGATTACCGCGGGCAGTTGCCATGGAGACCAGTCGGAGACGTGAAAAAAACTCTCAAGTCGGAGCTCGGCCTTCGGCCTCGCAAGTTACTAATACGGCTCGGCCTACGGCCTCGCCAAGCGTTCGCCCTTCGGGCTCACGCACCATACGCTCGGCCTTCGGCCTCGCGGACCGAAAGTTCGGCCTTTGGCCTCAACAGGTAATTGCCCTTTGGGCTCGCTATACACTAATGTAGGACAGTTACTCCAAATTCAGTCCAAATTCCCACAAAAACTCCTAATACAGTCGAAAATGTAGGTAAAACACTCCAAATGCAGTATAAAGAATGATAGGAGCACGTGTGACACATCCAAAATGTCGGATTTCAAGATGGCCCCCATACAAACTGCTCCGCCCCTACTGAAGCTCGGCCTAAAGGCCTCGCTTCAGCAGGCTCGGATCACTTTGTATGGCGGCCATCTTGAAATCCGCCATTTTGGATTTTTGACAGGTGTCATTCGACTGCTCTCCCGATTCCCTATGACATTTGTTCAAACACCCCTTACTTATCTCTTACCGTTTTCGAGATACGTCATCCATCTACACTTGGCAGGCGTCTTTTTAATGATTTTCGATTTTTCCCATACTCACCAAAACCACCCGAACATTTTTGCTATACATCACGTTGCTCCTACTCGCCTCCTTCTAGGAGAACATTTATGTCAGTCAGTCAGTGGTAATCGAGCTTTATATATTATAATAAATAAACTAGTTTTTCGGGCAGTGTGCGGGCCGCATGCGGCCCGCATCTATCTTGAGTCAGTAGGAACTGTCAAAAAAACACCTGATACAAAAAAAAATGTGTTCAAAACTCCAATAGAAGTATGAAATCCCATATAAACTCTCAATACAATAAAGAACCATACTGTAGCCACTAAAGCAAATTCACCCTACTGCCATAAAAAGGTGGTGCGGGCAGAATGGGACCAAGGTTCTGAGTCACTTTTGTTAAGGAACCCCACTCGTAGGTGCTTCGGTTACCGCAGGCAGTTGCCATGGAGACCAGTCGGTGACGTGGAAAATACTCTCAAGTCGGAGCTCGGCCTTCGGCCTCGCAAGTTACTAAAACGGCTCGGCCTGCGGCCTCGCCAAGCGCTCGCCCTTCGGGCTCGCGCATTATACGCTCGGCCTTCGGCCTCGCGGACCGAAAGTTCGGCCTTCGGCCTCACCAGGAGCTCGCCCTTCGGGCTCGCTACTACACTTATGTAGGACAGTAACTCCAAATTCAGTCAAAAATCCCACAAAAACTCCTCATACAGTCGAAAATATAAGGTAATACACTCCAAATGCAGTATAAAGAATGATAGGAGCACCTGGGACAACTCCAAAATGGCGGATTTCAAGAAGGCCCCCATACAAACTGCTCCGCCCCTACTGAACCTCGGCCTAACGGCCTCGCTTCAGCAGGCTCGGAGCATTTTGTATGGCGGCCATCTTGAAATCCGCCATTTTGGATTTTTGACAGGTGTCATTCGACTGCTCTCCCGATTCCCTATGACATTTGTTCAAACACCCCCTACCTATCTTGTACCGTTTTTGAGATATGTCATCCATCTTTACTTGGCAGGCGTCTTTTTTATGATTTTCGATTTTTCTCATACTCACCAAAACCCCCCGAACATTTTTGCCATACATGATTTTAACCCTACTCTGCTCCTTCTAGGAGAACATTTATGTCAATCAGTCAGTCAGTCAGTCAGTGAGTGGTAATCGAGCTTTATATATTATAAATAATATATATATATACTAGTTTTTCGGGCAGTGTGCGGGCCGCATGCGGCCCGCATCTATCTTTAGTCATTTGAAAATTTCACAGAAACACCTAATACGTAAAAAAAAGTGTGTTCAAAACTACAATAGAAGTATGAAATCCCATATAAACTCTCAATACACTAAAGAACCATACTGTAGCCACCAAACCATATTCACCCTACTGCCATAAAAAGGTGGTACGGGCAGAATGGGACCAGGGTTCCGAGTCACTTTTGTTAAGGAACCCCACTCGTAGGTGCTTTGGTTATCGCGGGCAGTTGCCATGGAGACCAGTCGGAGACGTGGAAAATACTCTTGAGTCGGAGCTCGGCCTTCGGCCTCGCAAGTTACTAATACGGCTCGGCCTACGGCCTCGCCAAGGGCTCGCCCTTCGGGCTCGCGCATCGTACGCTCGGCCTTCGGCCTCGCGGGCCGAACGTTCGGCCTTCGGCCTCACCAGAAGCTCGCCCTTCGGGCTCGCGACTTCACTAATCTAGGACAGTAACTCCAAATTCAGTCGAAAATCCCACAAAAACTCCTAATACAGTCGAAAATATAAGGTAAAACACTCCAAATGGAGTATAAAGAATGATAGGAGCACGTAAGACACATCCAAAATGTCGGATTTCAAGACGGCCACCATACAAACTGCTCCGCCCCTACTGAAGCTCGGCCTAACGGCCTCGCTTCAGCAGGCTCGGATCACTTTGTATGGCGGCCATCTTGAAATCCGCCATTTTGGATTTTTGACAGGTGTCATTCGACTGCTCTTCCGATTCCCTATGACATTGTTCAAACACCCCCTACCTATCTTGTACCGTTTTTGAGATATGTCATCCATCTTCACTTGGCAGGCGTCTTTTTCATGATTTTCGATTTTTCTCATACTCACCTAAACCCTCCGAACATTTTTGCCATACTTCATTTTTACCCTACTCTGCTCCTTCTAGGAGAACATTTATGTCAGTCAGTGGTAATCGAGCTTTATATATTATAATAACTAGTTTTTCGGGGAGTGTGCGGGCCGCATGCGGCCCGCATCTATCTTTAGTCATTTGAAAATTTCACAGAAACACCTAATACGTGAAAAAAAGTGTGTTCAAAACTCTAATAGAAGGATGAAATCCCATATAAACTCTCAATACAATAAAGAACCATACTGTAGCAACTAAAGCAGATTCACCCTACTGCCATAAAATGGTAGTACGGGCAAAATCGGACCAAGGTTCTGAGTCACTTTTGTTAAGGAACCCCACTCGTAAGTGCTTTGGTTATCGCGGGCAGTTGCCATGCAGACCAATCGGAGACGTGGAAAATACTTTCAAGTCGGAGCTCGGCCTTCGGCCTCGCAAGTTACTAACACGGCTCGGCCTCCGGCCTCGCCAAGCGCTCGCCCTTCGGGCTCACGCACCATACGCTCGGCCTTCGGCCTCGCGAGCCGAAAGTTCGGCCTTCGGCCTCACCAGGAACTCGCCCTTCGGGCTCGCCTTACACTAACGTAGGACTGTTACTCCAAATTTAGTCTAAAATCCCACAAAAACTCCTAATACAGTCGAAAATATAAGGTAAAACACTCCAAATGCAGTATAAAGAATGATAGGAGCACGTGGGGCACATCCAAAATAACGGATTTCAAGACGGCCACCATACAAACTGCTCCGCCCCTACTGAAGCTCGGCCTAAAGGCCTCGCTTCAGCAGGCTCGGAGCATTTTGTATGGCGGCCATCTTGAAATCCGCCATTTTGGATTTTTGACAGGTGTCATTCGACTGCTCTCCCGATTCCCTATGACATTTGTTCAAACACCCCCTACCTATCTTGTACCGTTTTTGAGATATGTCATCCATCTTTACTTGGCAGGCGTCTTTTTTATGATTTTCGATTTTTCTCATACTCACCAAAACCCCCCGAACATTTTTGCCATACATGATTTTAACCCTACTCTGCTCCTTCTAGGAGAACATTTATGTCAATCAGTCAGTCAGTCAGTCAGTGAGTGGTAATCGAGCTTTATATATTATAAATAATATATATATATACTAGTTTTTCGGGCAGTGTGCGGGCCGCATGCGGCCCGCATCTATCTTTAGTCATTTGAAAATTTCACAGAAACACCTAATACGTAAAAAAAAGTGTGTTCAAAACTACAATAGAAGTATGAAATCCCATATAAACTCTCAATACACTAAAGAACCATACTGTAGCCACCAAACCATATTCACCCTACTGCCATAAAAAGGTGGTACGGGCAGAATGGGACCAGGGTTCCGAGTCACTTTTGTTAAGGAACCCCACTCGTAGGTGCTTTGGTTATCGCGGGCAGTTGCCATGGAGACCAGTCGGAGACGTGGAAAATACTCTTGAGTCGGAGCTCGGCCTTCGGCCTCGCAAGTTACTAATACGGCTCGGCCTACGGCCTCGCCAAGGGCTCGCCCTTCGGGCTCGCGCATCGTACGCTCGGCCTTCGGCCTCGCGGGCCGAACGTTCGGCCTTCGGCCTCACCAGAAGCTCGCCCTTCGGGCTCGCGACTTCACTAATCTAGGACAGTAACTCCAAATTCAGTCGAAAATCCCACAAAAACTCCTAATACAGTCGAAAATATAAGGTAAAACACTCCAAATGGAGTATAAAGAATGATAGGAGCACGTAAGACACATCCAAAATGTCGGATTTCAAGACGGCCACCATACAAACTGCTCCGCCCCTACTGAAGCTCGGCCTAACGGCCTCGCTTCAGCAGGCTCGGATCACTTTGTATGGCGGCCATCTTGAAATCCGCCATTTTGGATTTTTGACAGGTGTCATTCGACTGCTCTTCCGATTCCCTATGACATTGTTCAAACACCCCCTACCTATCTTGTACCGTTTTTGAGATATGTCATCCATCTTCACTTGGCAGGCGTCTTTTTCATGATTTTCGATTTTTCTCATACTCACCTAAACCCTCCGAACATTTTTGCCATACTTCATTTTTACCCTACTCTGCTCCTTCTAGGAGAACATTTATGTCAGTCAGTGGTAATCGAGCTTTATATATTATAATAACTAGTTTTTCGGGGAGTGTGCGGGCCGCATGCGGCCCGCATCTATCTTTAGTCATTTGAAAATTTCACAGAAACACCTAATACGTGAAAAAAAGTGTGTTCAAAACTCTAATAGAAGGATGAAATCCCATATAAACTCTCAATACAATAAAGAACCATACTGTAGCAACTAAAGCAGATTCACCCTACTGCCATAAAATGGTAGTACGGGCAAAATCGGACCAAGGTTCTGAGTCACTTTTGTTAAGGAACCCCACTCGTAAGTGCTTTGGTTATCGCGGGCAGTTGCCATGCAGACCAATCGGAGACGTGGAAAATACTTTCAAGTCGGAGCTCGGCCTTCGGCCTCGCAAGTTACTAACACGGCTCGGCCTCCGGCCTCGCCAAGCGCTCGCCCTTCGGGCTCACGCACCATACGCTCGGCCTTCGGCCTCGCGAGCCGAAAGTTCGGCCTTCGGCCTCACCAGGAACTCGCCCTTCGGGCTCGCCTTACACTAACGTAGGACTGTTACTCCAAATTTAGTCTAAAATCCCACAAAAACTCCTAATACAGTCGAAAATATAAGGTAAAACACTCCAAATGCAGTATAAAGAATGATAGGAGCACGTGGGGCACATCCAAAATAACGGATTTCAAGACGGCCACCATACAAACTGCTCCGCCCCTACTGAAGCTCGGCCTAAAGGCCTCGCTTCAGCAGGCTCGGAGCATTTTGTATGGCGGCCATCTTGAAATCCGCCATTTTGGATTTTTGACAGATGTCATTCGACTGCTCTCCCGATTCCCTATGACATTTGTTCAAACACCCCCTACCTATCTCTTACCGTTTTCGAGATACGTCATCCATCATCACTTGGCAGGCGTCTTTTTAATGATTTTCGATTTTTCTCATACTCACCAAAACCCCCCGAACATTTTTGTCATACATCACGTTGTTCCTACTCGTCTCCTTCTAGGAGAACATTTATGTCAATCAGTCAGTGGTAATCGAGCTTTATATAATATAAACTAGTATTTCGGGCAGTGTGCGGGCCGCATGCGGCCCGCATCTATCTTGAGTCAGTAGGAACTGTCAAAAAAACACCTGATACATTAAAAAAAAAGGTGTGTTCAAAACTCCAATAGAAGTATGAAATTCCATATAAACTCTCAATACAATAAAGAACCATACAGTAGCCACTAAAGCAAATTCACCCTACTGCCATAAAAAGGTGGTACGGGCAGAATGGTACCAAGGTTCTAAGTCACTTTTCTTAAGGAACCCCACTCGTAGGTGCTTCGGTTACCGCGGGCAGTTGCCATGGAGACCAGTCGGAGATGTGGAAAATACTCTCGAGTCGGAGCTCGGCCTTCGGCCTCGCAAGTTACTAACACGGCTCGGCCTGCGGCCTCGCCAAGCGCTCGCCCTTCGGGCTCGCGCACCATTCGCTCGGCCTTCGGCCTCGCGGACCGAAAGTTTGGCCTTCGGCCTCACCAGGTGGTTGCCCTTTGGGCTCGCTATACACTAATGTACGACAGTTACTCCAAATTCAGTCGAAAATCCCACAAAAACTCCTAATACAGTCGAAAATATAGGGTAAATCACTCCAAATGCAGTATGAAGAATGAGAGGAGCACCTGGGACAAATCCAAAACGGCGGATTCAAGAAGGCCACCATACAAACTGCTCCGCCCCTACTGAAGCTCGGCCTAAAGGCCTCGCTTCAGCAGGCTCGGAGCATTTTGTATGGCGGCCATCTTGAAATCCGCCATTTTGGATTTTTGACAGGTGTCATTCGACTGCTCTTCCTATTCCCTATGACATTTGTTCAAACACCCCCTACCTATCTCGTACCGTTTTCGAGATACGTCATCCATCATCACTTGGCAGGCGTCTTTTTAATGATTTTCGATTTTTCTCATACTCACCAAAACCACCCGAACATTTTTGCCATACTTCATTTTTACCCTACTCTGCTCCTTCTAGGAGAACATTTATGTCAGTCAGTCAGTGGTAATCGAGCTTTATATATTATAAATAATAAATAACTAGTATTTCGGGCAGTGTGCGGGCCGCATGCGGCCCGCATTTATCGTTATGCAGTAGTAAACTTTACCTTAACCGCTTATACATTTAAAAAAAAAAAGTTCAAAACTCCAATAGAAGTATGAAATCCCAAATAAAGTCTCCATACAATAAAGAACCATACTGTAGCCACTAAAGCAAATTCACCCTACTGGCATAAAAAGGTAGTACGGGCAGAATGGGACCAAGGTTCTGAGTCACTTTTGTTAAGGAACCCCACTCGTAGGTGCTTTGCTTACCGCGGGCAGTTGCCATGGAGACCAGTCGGAGACTTGGAAAAAACTCTCAAGTCGGAGCTCGGCCTTCGGCCTCGCAAGTTACCAACACGGCTCGGCCTGCGGCCTCGCCAAGCGCTCGCCCTACGGGCTCGCGCATCATACGCTCGGCCTTCGGCCTCGCGGACCGAAAGTTCGGCCTCCGGCCTCACCAGGAGCTCGCCCTTCGGGCTCGCTACTACACTTATGTAGGACAGTTACTCCAAATTCAGTCAAAAATCCCACAAAAACTCCTAATACAGTCGAAAATATAAGGTAAAACACTCCAAATGCAGTATAAAGAATGATAGGAGCATGTGGGTCACATCCAAAATGTCGGATTTCAAGACAGCCACCATACAAACTGCTCCGCCCCTACTGAAGCTCGGCCTAACGGCCTCGCTTCAGCAGGCTCGGATCATTTTGTATGGCGGCCATCTTGAAATCCGCCATTTTGGATTTTTGACAGGTGTCATTCGACTGCTCTCCCTATTCCCTATGACATTTGTTCAAACACCCCCTACCCATCTTGCACCGTTTTCGAGATACGTCATCCATCTTTACTTGGCAGGCGTCATTTTTATGATTTTCGATTTTTCTCATACTCACCGAAACCACCCGAACACTTTTGCCATACATCACGTTGTTCCTACTCGTCTCCTTCTAGGAGAACATTTATGTCAATCAGTCAGTGGTAATCGAGCTTTATATAATATAAACTAGTTTTTCGGGCAGTGTGCGGGCCGCATGCGGCCCGCATCTATCTTGAGTCAGTTGTGACTGTCATAAAAGCACGTTATACATTAAAAAAAAGTAATGTCCGAAACTCCAATAGAAGTATGAAATCCCAAATAAACTCTCCATACAATAAAGAACCATACTGTAGCCACTAAAGCAGATTCACCCTACTGCCATAAAAAGGTGGTACGGGCAGAATGGTACCAAGGTTCTGAGTCACTTTTGTTAAGGAACCCCACTCGTAGGTGCTTCGGTTACCGCGGGCAGTTGCCATGGAGACCAGTCGGAGATGTGGAAAATACTCTCAAGTCTTACTAACACGGCTCGGCCTCCGGCCTCGCCAAGCGCTCGCCCTTCGGGCTCACGCACCATGCGCTCGGCCTTCGGCCTCGCGAGCCGAAAGTTCGGCCTTCGGCCTCACCAGAAGCTCCCCTTCGGGCTCGCTATACAGCAAAGTAGGACAGTTACTCCAAATTCAGTCAAAAATCCCACAAACACTCCTAATACAGTCGAAAATAAAGGTAAAACACTCCAAATGCAGTATAAAGAATGATAGGATCACGTAAGACACATCCAAAATGTCGGATTTCAAGACGGCCACCATACAAACTGCTCCGCCCCTACTGAAGCTCGGCCTAAAGGCCTCGCTTCAGCAGGCTCGGATCACTTTGTATGGCGGCCATCTTGAAATCCGCCATTTTGGATTTTTGAAAGGTGTCATTCGACTGCTCTTCCAATTCCCTATGACATTTGTTCAAACACCCCCTACCTATCTTGTACCGTTTTCGAGATACGTCATTCATCTTTACTTGGCAGGCGTCTTTTTAATGATTTTCGATTTTTCTCATACTCACCAAAACCTTCCGAACATTTTCGCTATACATCACGTTGCTCCTACTCGCCTCCTTCTAGGAGAACATTTATGTCAATGAGTCAGTGAGTGGTAATCGAGCTTTATATATTATAAATACTAGTTTTTCGGGCAGTGTGCGGGCCGCATGCGGCCCGCATTTATCGTTGTGCAAGTTTGAACAATATCAAAACACCTTATACATTAAAAAAAGTATGTTCAAAACTCCATTAGAAGTATGAAATCCCATATAAACTCTCAATACAATAAAGAACAATACTGTAGCCACTAAAACAGATTCACCCTACTGCCATAAAAAGGTGGTGCGGGCAGAATGGGACCAAGGTTCTGACTCACTTTTGTAAAGGAACTCCACTCGTAGGTGCTTCGCTTACCACGGGCAGTTTCCATGGATACCATTCGGAGACGTGGAAAATACTCTCAAGTCGGAGCTCGGCCTTCGGCCTCGCAAGTTACTAACACGGCTCGGCCTCCGGCCTCGCCATGCGCTCGCCCTTCGGGCTCACGCCCCATACGCTCGGCCTTCGGCCTCGCGGGCCGAAAGTTCGGCCTTCGGCCTCACCAGAAGCTCGCCCTTCGGGCTCGCTACTACACTAATGTAGGACAGTTACTCCAAATTCAGTCAAAAATCCCACAAAAACTCCTAATACAGTCGAAAATAAAGATAAAAAACTCCAAATGCAGTATAAAGAATGATAGGAGCACGTAAGACACATCCAAAATGTCGGATTTCAAGACGGCCACCATACAAACTGCTCCGCCCCTACTGAAGCTCGGCCTAACGGCCTTGCTTCAGCAGGCTCGGATCACTTTGTATGGCGGCCATCTTGAAATCCGCCATTTTGGATTTTTGACAGGTGTCATTCGACTGCTCTCTCGATTCCCTATGACATTTGTTCAAACACCCCCTACCTATCTTGCACCGTTTTCGAGATATGTCATCCATCTTAACTTGGCAGGCGTCATTTTTATGATTTTCGATTTTTCTCATACTCACCTGAACCCCCCGAACATTTTTGCCATACATCATGTTGCTCCTACTCGACTCCTTCTAGGAGAACATTTATGTCAGTCAGTCAGTCAGTGGTAATCGAGCTTTATATATTATAACTAGTTTTTCGGGCAGTGTGCGGGCCGCATGCGGCCCGCATCTATCTTGAGTCAGTAGGAACTGTCAAAAAACACCTGATACAAAAAAAAATGTGTTCAAAACTCCAATAGAAGTATGAAATCCCATATAAACTCTCAATACAATAAAGAACCATACTGTAGCCACTAAAGCAAATTCACCCTACTGCCATAAAAAGGTGGTACGGGCAGAATGGTACCAAGGTTCTAAGTCACTTTTCTTAAGGAACCCCACTCGTAGGTGCTTCGGTTACCGCGGGCAGTTGCCATGGAGACCAGTCGGAGATGTGGAAAATACTCTCGAGTCGGAGCTCGGCCTTCGGCCTCGCAAGTTACTAACACGGCTCGGCCTGCGGCCTCGCCAAGCGCTCGCCCTTCGGGCTCGCGCACCATTCGCTCGGCCTTCGGCCTCGCGGACCGAAGGTTCGGCCTTCGGCCTCACCAGGTGGTTGCCCTTTGGGCTCGCTATACACTATTGTAGGACAGTAACTCCAAATTCAGTCAAAAATCCCACAAAAACTCCTAATACAGTCGAAAATGAAGGTAAAACACCCCAAATGCAGTATGAAGAATGAGAGGAGCACGTGGGACAAATCCAAAATGTCAGATTTTAAGATGGCTGCCGTACAAACTGCTCCGGCCCTACTGAAGCGAGGCCTTTAGGCCGAGCTTCAGTAGGGGCGGAGCAGTTTGTATGGTGGCCTTCTTGAAATCCGCCATTTTGGATTTTTGACAGGTGTCATTCGACTGCTCTCCCGATTCCCTATGACATTTGTTCAAACACTCTCTACCTATCTTGTACCGTTTTTGAGATATGTCATCCATCTTTACTTGGCAGGCGTCTTTTTAATGATTTTCGATTTTTCTCATACTCACCTAAACCCGCCGAACATTTTTGCCATACTTCATTTTTACCCTACTCTGCTCCTTCTAGGAGAACATTTATGTCAGTGAGTCAGTGAGTCAGTCAGTGGTAATCGAGCCTTATATATTATAAACTAGTTATTCGGGCAGTGTGCGGGCCGCATGCGGCCCGCATTTATCGTTATGCAATTTGAAACAATATCAAAACACCTTATACATTTAAAAAAAAAAACAATATTCTATAACAGTATGAAATCCCATATAAACTCCTTATACAGTAGAGAACCAAACTATAGCCACCAAACCAGATTCACCCTACTGCCATAAAAAAAGTGGTACGGGCAGAATGGTACCAAGATTCTGAGTAACTTTTGTTAAAGAACCCCACTCGTAGGAGCTTCGCTTACCACGGGCAGTTGCCATGGAGACCATTCGGAGACGTGGAAAATACTCTCAAGTCGGAGCTCGGCCTTCGGCCTCGCAAGTTACTAACACGGCTCGGCCTCTGGCCTCGCCATGCGCTCGCCCTTCGGGCTCACGCCCCATACGCTCGGCCTTCGGCCTCGCGGGCCGAAAGTTCGGCCTTCGGCCTCACCAGAAGCTCGCCCTTCGGGCTCGCTACTACACTAATGTAGGACAGTTACTCCAAATTCAGTCAAAAATCCCACAAAAACTCCTAATACAGTCGAAAATAAAGATAAAAAACTCCAAATGCAGTATAAAGAATGATAGGAGCACGTAAGACACATCCAAAATGTCGGATTTCAAGACGGCCACCATACAAACTGCTCCGCCCCTACTGAAGCTCGGCCTAACGGCCTCGCTTCAGCAGGCTCGGATCACTTTGTATGGCGGCCATCTTGAAATCCGCCATTTTGGATTTTTGACAGGTGTCATTCGACTGCTCTCCCGATTCCCTATGACATTTGTTCAAACACCCCCTACCTATCTCTTACCGTTTTTGAGATATGTCATCCATCTTTACTTGGCAGGCGTCTTTTTATGATTTTCGATTTTTCTCATACTCACCAAAACCACCCGAACATTTTTGCCATACATCATTTTAACCCTACTCTACTCCTTCTAGGCGAACATTTATGTCAGTCAGTCAGTCAGTGAGTCAGTCAGTGGTAATCGAGCTTTATATATTATAAATAACTAGTATTTCGGGCAGTGTGCGGGCCGCATGCGGCCCGCATCTAACTTTAGTCATTTGAAAATTTCACAGAAACACCTAATACGTAAAAAAAAGTGTGTTCAAAACTCCAATAGAAGTATGAAATCCCATATAAACTCTCAATACACTAAAGAACCATACTGTAGCCACCAAACCAGATTCACCCTACTGCCATAAAAAGGTGGTACGGGCAGAATGGGACCAGGGTTCCGAGTCACTTTTGTTAAGGAACCCCCCTCGTAGGTGCTTTGGTTACCGCGGGCAGTTGCCATGGAGATCAGTCGGAGACGTGGAAAAAACTCTCAAGTCGGAGCTCAGCCTTCGGCCTCGCAAGTTACTAATACGGCTCGGCCTACGGCCTCGCCAAGCGTTCGCCCTTCGGGCTCACGCACCAAACGCTCGGCCTTCGGCCTCGCGAGCCGAAAGTTCGGCCTTCGGCCTCACCAGAAGCTCGCCCTTCGGGCTCGCTATAGATTATCGTAAGACATTAACTCTAAATTCAGTCAAAAATCCCACAAAAACTCCTAATACAGTCGAAAATGAAGGTAAAACACTCCAAATGCAGTATGAAGAATGAGAGGAGCACGTGTGACATATCCAAAATGTCGGATTTCAAGACGGCCACCATACAAACTGCTCCGCCCCTACTGAAGCTCGGCCTAAAGGCTTCGCTTCAGCAGGCTCGGATCACTTTGTATGGCGGCCATCTTGAAATCCGCCATTTTGGATTTTTGACATATGTCATCCGACTGCTCTCCCGATTCCCTATGACATTTGTTCAAACACCCCCTACCCATCTTGCACCGTTTTCGAGATACGTCATCCATCCTTACTTGGCAGGCGTCATTTTTATGATTTTCGATTTTTCTCATACTCACCAAAACCACCCAAACATTTTTGCCATACATCACGTTGTTCCTACTCGTCTCCTTCTAGGAGAACATTTATGTCAATCAGTCAGTGGTAATCGAGCTTTATATAATATAAATAAACTAGTTTTTCGGGCAGTGTGCGGGCCGCATGCGGCCCGCATTTATCGTTATGCAGTAGTAAACTTTACCTTAACCGCATATACATTTAAAAAAAAAAAGTTCAAAACTCCAATAGAAGTATGAAATCCCAAATAAAGTCTCCATACAATAAAGAACCATACTGTAGCCACTAAAGCAAATTCACCCTACTGGCATAAAAAGGTAGTACGGGCAGAATGGGACCAAGGTTCTGAGTCACTTTTGTTAAGGAACCCCACTCGTAGGTGCTTTGCTTACCGCGGGCAGTTGCCATGGAGACCAGTCGGAGACTTGGAAAAAACTCTCAAGTCGGAGCTCGGCCTTCGGCCTCGCAAGTTACCAACACGGCTCGGCCTGCGGCCTCGCCAAGCGCTCGCCCTACGGGCTCGCGCATCATACGCTCGGCCTTCGGCCTCGCGGACCGAAAGTTCGGCCTCCGGCCTCACCAGGAGCTCGCCCTTCGGGCTCGCTACTACACTTATGTAGGACAGTTACTCCAAATTCAGTCAAAAATCCCACAAAAACTCCTAATACAGTCGAAAATATAAGGTAAAACACTCCAAATGCAGTATAAAGAATGATAGGAGCATGTGGGTCACATCCAAAATGTCGGATTTCAAGACAGCCACCATACAAACTGCTCCGCCCCTACTGAAGCTCGGCCTAACGGCCTCGCTTCAGCAGGCTCGGATCATTTTGTATGGCGGCCATCTTGAAATCCGCCATTTTGGATTTTTGACAGGTGTCATTCGACTGCTCTCCCTATTCCCTATGACATTTGTTCAAACACCCCCTACCCATCTTGCACCGTTTTCGAGATACGTCATCCATCTTTACTTGGCAGGCGTCATTTTTATGATTTTCGATTTTTCTCATACTCACCGAAACCACCCGAACACTTTTGCCATACATCACGTTGTTCCTACTCGTCTCCTTCTAGGAGAACATTTATGTCAATCAGTCAGTGGTAATCGAGCTTTATATAATATAAATAAATAAACTAGTTTTTCGGGCAGTGTGCGGGCCGCATGCGGCCCGCATTTATCGTTATGCAGTACTAAACTATACCTTAACCCATTATACATTTAAAAAAAATAAGTTCAAAATTCCAATAGAAGTATGAAATCCCAAATAAACTCTCCATACAATAAAGATCCATACTGTAGCCACTAAAGCAAATTCACCCTACTGCCATAAAAAGGTGGTACGGGCAGAATGGTACCAAGGTTCTGAGTCACTTTTGTTAAGAAACCCCACTCGTAGGTGCTTCGGTTACCGCGGGCAGTTGCCATGGAGACCAGTCGGAGACGTGAAAAAAACTCTCAAGTCGGAGCTCGGCCTTCGGCCTCGCAAGTTACTAATACGGCTCGGCCTACGGCCTCGCCAAGCGTTCGCCCTTCGGGCTCACGCACCATACGCTCGGCCTTCGGCCTCGCGGACCGAAAGTTCGGCCTTCGGCCTCACCAGGAGCTCGCCCTTCGGGCTCGCTATACACTAATGTTGGACAGTAACTCCAAATTCAGTCAAAAATCCCACAAAAACTCCTAATACAGTCGAAAATGTAGGTAAAACACTCCAAATGCAGTATAAAGAATGATAGGAGCACGTGTGACACATCCAAAATGTCGGATTTCAAGACGGCCGCCATACAAACTGCTCCGCCCCTACTGAAGCTCGGCCTAACGGCCTCGCTTCAGCAGGCTCGGATCACTTTGTATGGCGGCCATCTTGAAATCCGCCATTTTGGATTTTTGACAGGTGTCATTCGACTGCTCTCCCGATTCCCTATGACATTTGTTCAAACACCCCCTACCTAACTTGTACCGTTTTTGAGATATGTCATCCATCTTCACTTGGCAGGCGTCTTTTTTATGATTTTCGATTTTTCTCATACTCACCAAAACCCCCCAAACATTTTTGCTATACTTCATTTTTACCCTACTCTACTCCTTCTAGGAGAACATTTATGTCAGTCAGTCAGTCAGTGGTAATCGAGCTTTATATATTATAAACTAGTTTTTCGGGCAGTGTGCGGGCCGCATGCGGCCCGCATTTATCGTTATGCAGTAGTAAACTTTACCTTAACCGCTTATACATTTAAAAAAAAAAAGTTCAAAACTCCAATAGAAGTATGAAATCCCAAATAAAGTCTCCATACAATAAAGAACCATACTGTAGCCACTAAAGCAAATTCACCCTACTGGCATAAAAAGGTAGTACGGGCAGAATGGGACCAAGGTTCTGAGTCACTTTTGTTAAGGAACCCCACTCGTAGGTGCTTTGCTTACCGCGGGCAGTTGCCATGGAGACCAGTCGGAGACTTGGAAAAAACTCTCAAGTCGGAGCTCGGCCTTCGGCCTCGCAAGTTACCAACACGGCTCGGCCTGCGGCCTCGCCAAGCGCTCGCCCTACGGGCTCGCGCATCATACGCTCGGCCTTCGGCCTCGCGGACCGAAAGTTCGGCCTCCGGCCTCACCAGGAGCTCGCCCTTCGGGCTCGCTACTACACTTATGTAGGACAGTTACTCCAAATTCAGTCAAAAATCCCACAAAAACTCCTAATACAGTCGAAAATATAAGGTAAAACACTCCAAATGCAGTATAAAGAATGATAGGAGCATGTGGGTCACATCCAAAATGTCGGATTTCAAGACAGCCACCATACAAACTGCTCCGCCCCTACTGAAGCTCGGCCTAACGGCCTCGCTTCAGCAGGCTCGGATCATTTTGTATGGCGGCCATCTTGAAATCCGCCATTTTGGATTTTTGACAGGTGTCATTCGACTGCTCTCCCTATTCCCTATGACATTTGTTCAAACACCCCCTACCCATCTTGCACCGTTTTCGAGATACGTCATCCATCTTTACTTGGCAGGCGTCATTTTTATGATTTTCGATTTTTCTCATACTCACCGAAACCACCCGAACACTTTTGCCATACATCACGTTGTTCCTACTCGTCTCCTTCTAGGAGAACATTTATGTCAATCAGTCAGTGGTAATCGAGCTTTATATAATATACTAGTTTTTCGGGCAGTGTGCGGGCCGCATGCGGCCCGCATTTATCGTTATGCAATTTTAAACTATATCAAAACACCTTTTACAATACACTAAAATATTTCAAAACCCCAAAAGAAGTATGAAGTCCCATATAAACTCTCAATACAGTAGAGAACCATACTGTAGCCACTAAAGCAGATTCACCCTACTGCCATAAAAAGGTGGTACGGGCAGAATGGTACCAAGGTTCTGAGTCACTTTTGTTAAGGAACCCCACTCGTAGCTGCTTCGGTTACCGCAGGCAGTTGCCATGGAGACCAGTTGGAGATGTGGAAAAACTCTCAAGTCGGAGCTCGGCCTTCGGCCTCGCAAGTTACTAATACGGCTCGGCCTACGGCCTCGCCAAGCGCTCGCCCTTCGGGCTCACGCACCCTACGCTCGGCCTTCGGCCTCGCGAGCCGAAAGTTCGGCCTTCGGCCTCACCGGAAGCTCGCCCTTCGGGCTCGCTATACACTAAAGTTAGACAGTTACTCCAAATTCAGTCAAAAATCCCACAAAAAATCCTAATACAGTTGAAAATTAAGGAAAAACACTCCAAATGCAGTATAAAGAATGATAGGAGCACGTAAGACACATCCAAAATGTCATTCGACTGCTCTTCTTATTCCCTATGACATATTTTCAAAAACCCCCTACCTATCTATTACCGTTTTCGAGATACGTGATTTATCTGCACTTGGCAGACGTCATCGAAAACAAAATTTCATATTTGGAATAAGGACGTTCAGAACAACCTAGATATAAAATTTAAGCCAAATCGGAGTACTCTTTTTTACTTGGCAGACGTCATCGAAAAAAAATTTTTTGATTTGGAATAAGGACACCCAGAACCACCTAAATATCGAGTTTCAGCCAAATCGGAGTAACTTTTTTTACTTGGCAGACGTCATCGAAAAAAAAATTTTAGATTTGGAATAAGGACACCCAGAACCACCTAAATATCGAGTTTCAGCCAAATCGGAGTAACTTTTTTTACTTGGCAGACGTCATCGAAACAAAAATTTTTGATTTAGAATAAGGACGTCCAGAACCACATAAATATCGAGTTTCAGCCAAATCGGAGTAACTTTTTTTACTTGGCAGACGTCATCGAAATAAAAATTTCATATTTGGAATAAGGATGACGAGAACAACCTATATATCGATTTTCAGCCAAATCGGTGCAAGTCTGAGCTCGGCCTTCGGCCTCGCAAGTTACTAAGACGGCTCGACCTGCGGCCTCGCGCACCGTCCACTCGGCCTACGGCCTCGCGAACCGAAAGTTCGGCCTTCGGCCTCACCAAAAGCTCGCCCTTCGGGCTCGCTACACTGACAGTAGGACAATTACTCTAAATTGAGTTGAAATTCCCACAAACACTCCTAATACAGTCGACATTGTAAGGTTAAATACTCCAAATAATGTATGAAGAATGAGAGTAGCACATTTGACAGGTGTCATTCGACTGCTCTCTCGATTCCCTATGACATTTGTTCAAACACCCCCAACCTATCTCTTACCGTTTTCGAGATACGTGGTCCAGCTTTACTTGGCAGGCGTCATTTCTAGGGTTTTTAATTTTTCCCCTACTCAGCTAAACCCCTTAGTCATTTTCGTAATACATTACTATAACCGTACTCAACTCTTTCTGGTAGAACCAGCTACTTTTTTGAGGGATCGAAGGATTTTGTATGGCGGCCATTTTGAAATCCGCCATTTTGGATTTTTGACAAATGTCATCCGACTGCTCTCCTGATTCCCTATGACATTTGGTCAAGCACCCCCTACCTATCTCTTACCGTTTCAGAGATACGCCATCCAATTTTACTTGGCAGACGTCATCTTTGAGTTTTCGGATTTTTCCCATACTCACACAAACCCCCTCTACACTTTTCCCATACATCACATTCTTCCTACTCGACTCCTTCTGGAAGAACAATGATGTCAGTCAGTCAGTCAGTCAGTCAGTGAGTCAGTGTACGGTAATCCAGCTTTATATATTATAAATAAAATAATAACTAGTATTTCGGGCAGTGTGCGGGCCGCATGCGGCCCGCATCTATCTTGAGTCAGTAGGAACTGTCATAAAAGCACGTTATACATTAAAAAAAAGTAATATCCAAAACTCCAATAGAAGTATGAAATACTATATAAACTCTATATACAATAAGGAACCAAACTGTAGCCACCAAATCAGATTCACCCTACTGCCATAAAAAGGTGGTACGGGCAGAATGGTACGAAGGTTCTGAGTCACTTTTGTTAAGGAACCCCACTCGTAGGTGCTTCGGTTACCGCGGGCAGTTGCCATGGAGACCAGTCGGAGATACGGAAAATACTCTCAAGTCGGAGCTCGGCCTTCGGCCTCGCAAGTTACTAATACGGCTCGGCCTGCGGCCTCGCCAAGCGCTCGCCCTTCGGGCTCACGCTTCATACGCTCGGCCTTCGGCCTCGCGGACCGAAAGTTCGGCCTTCGGCCTCACCAGGAGCTCGCCCTTCGGGCTCGCTACTACACTTATGTAGGACAGTAACTCCAAATTCAGTCAAAAATCCCACTAAAACTCCTAATTCAGTCGAAAATAAAGGTAAAACACTCCAAATGCAGTATAAAGAATGATAGGAGCACTTTGGTCACATCCAAAATGTCGGATTTCCAGATGGCCACCATACAAACTGCTCCGCCCCTACTGAAGCTCGGCCTAAAGGCCTCGCTTCAGCAGGCTCGGAGCATTTTGTATGGCGGCCATCTTGAAATCCGCCATTTTGGATTTTTGACAGATGTCATTCGACTGCTCTCCCGATTCCCTATGACATTTGTTCAAACACCCCCTACTTATCTCTTACCGTTTTCGAGATACGTCATCCATCTACACTTGGCAGGCGTCTTTTTAATGATTTTCGATTTTTCTCATACTCACCAAAACCCCCCGAACATTTTTGCCATACATCATTTTAGCCCTACTCGTCTCCTTCTAGGAGAACATTTATGTCAATCAGTCAGTCAGTCAGTCAGTGAGTGGTAATCGAGCTTTATATATTATTAAAATAAATAAAATAACTAGTTTTTCGGGCAGTGTGCGGGCCGCATGCGGCCCGCATTTATCGTTATGCAGTACTAAACTATACCTTAACCCATTATACATTTAAAAAAAATAAGTTCAAAATTCCAATAGAAGTATGAAATCCCAAATAAACTCTCCATACAATAAAGATCCATACTGTAGCCACTAAAGCAAATTCACCCTACTGCCATAAAAAGGTGGTACGGGCAGAATGGTACCAAGGTTCTGAGTCACTTTTGTTAAGAAACCCCACTCGTAGGTGCTTCGGTTACCGCGGGCAGTTGCCATGGAGACCAGTCGGAGACGTGAAAAAAACTCTCAAGTCGGAGCTCGGCCTTCGGCCTCGCAAGTTACTAATACGGCTCGGCCTACGGCCTCGCCAAGCGTTCGCCCTTCGGGCTCACGCACCATACGCTCGGCCTTCGGCCTCGCGGACCGAAAGTTCGGCCTTCGGCCTCACCAGGAGCTCGCCCTTCGGGCTCGCTATACACTAATGTTGGACAGTAACTCCAAATTCAGTCAAAAATCCCACAAAAACTCCTAATACAGTCGAAAATGTAGGTAAAACACTCCAAATGCAGTATAAAGAATGATAGGAGCACGTGTGACACATCCAAAATGTCGGATTTCAAGACGGCCGCCATACAAACTGCTCCGCCCCTACTGAAGCTCGGCCTAACGGCCTCGCTTCAGCAGGCTCGGATCACTTTGTATGGCGGCCATCTTGAAATCCGCCATTTTGGATTTTTGACAGGTGTCATTCGACTGCTCTCCCGATTCCCTATGACATATGTTCAAACACTCCCTACCTATCTCTTACCGTTTTTGAGATACGTCATCCATCTTCACTTGGCAGGCGTCTTTTTAATGATTTTCGATTTTTCTCATACTCACCAAAACCACCCGAACATTTTTGCCATACATCACGTTGTTCCTACTCGTCTCCTTCTAGGAGAACATTTATGTCAATCAGTCAGTGGTAATCGAGCTTTATATATTATAAACTAGTTTTTCGGGCAGTGTGCGGGCCGCATGCGGCCCGCATTTATCGTTGTGCAAGTTTGAACAATATCAAAACACCTTATACATTAACAAAAAAATTTTCAAAACACCAAAAGATGTACGATTTCCCATACTAACACTTTATACATTAGAGAACCGTACTGTACCCACCAAACCAAATTCACCCTACTGCCATAAAAAGGTGGTACGGGCAGAATGGTACCAAGGTTCTGAGTTACTTATGTTAAGGAACCCCACTCGTAGGTGCTTCGGTTACCGCGGGCAGTTGCCATGGAGACCAGTCGATGACGTGGAAAATACTCTCGAGTCGGAGCTCGGCCTCCGGCCTCGCAAGTTACTAACATGGCTCGGCCTGCGGCCTCGCCAAGCGCTCGCCCTTCGGGCTCACGCACCATACGCTCGGCCTTCGGCCTCGCAAGCCGAAAGTTCGGCCTTCGGCCTCACCCGGAGCTCGCCCTTCGGGCTCGCTATACGCTATCATAGGACATTAACTCCAAATTCAGTCAAAAATCCCACAAAAACTCCTAATACAGTCGAAAATATAAGGTAAAACACTCCAAATGCAGTATAAAGAATGATAGGAGCACGTGGGGCACATCCAAAATGACGGATTTCAAGACGGCCACCATACAAACTGCTCCGCCCCTACTGAAGCTCGGCCTAAAGGCCTCGCTTCAGCAGGCTCGGAGCATTTTGTATGGCGGCCATCTTGAAATCCGCCATTTTGGATTTTTGACAGGTGTCATTCGACTGCTCTCCCGATTCCCTATGACATTTGTTCAAACACCCCCTACCTATCTCTTACCGTTTTCGAGATACGTCATCCAACTTCACTTGGCAGGCGTCTTTTTAATGATTTTCGATTTTTCTCATACTAACCAAAACATCCCGAACATTTTTGCTATACTTCATTTTTACCCTACTCTGCTCCTTCTAGGAGAACATTTATGTCAGTGAGTCAGTGAGTCAGTGGTAATCGAGCTTTATATATTATAAACTAGTTTTTCGGGCAGTGTGCGGGCCGCATGCGGCCCGCATTTATCGTTATGCAGTAGTAAACTTTACCTTAACCGCTTATACATTTAAAAAAAAAAAGTTCAAAACTCCAATAGAAGTATGAAATCCCAAATAAAGTCTCCATACAATAAAGAACCATACTGTAGCCACTAACGCAAATTCACCCTACTGGCATAAAAAGGTAGTACGGGCAGAATGGGACCAAGGTTCTGAGTCACTTTTGTTAAGGAACCCCACTCGTAGGTGCTTTGCTTACCGCGGGCAGTTGCCATGGAGACCAGTCGGAGACTTGGAAAAAACTCTCAAGTCGGAGCTCGGCCTTCGGCCTCGCAAGTTACCAACACGGCTCGGCCTGCGGCCTCGCCAAGCGCTCGCCCTACGGGCTCGCGCATCATACGCTCGGCCTTCGGCCTCGCGGACCGAAAGTTCGGCCTCCGGCCTCACCAGGAGCTCGCCCTTCGGGCTCGCTACTACACTTATGTAGGACAGTTACTCCAAATTCAGTCAAAAATCCCACAAAAACTCCTAATACAGTCGAAAATATAAGGTAAAACACTCCAAATGCAGTATAAAGAATGATAGGAGCATGTGGGTCACATCCAAAATGTCGGATTTCAAGACAGCCACCATACAAACTGCTCCGCCCCTACTGAAGCTCGGCCTAACGGCCTCGCTTCAGCAGGCTCGGATCATTTTGTATGGCGGCCATCTTGAAATCCGCCATTTTGGATTTTTGACAAATGTCATTCGACTGCTCTCCCGATTCCCTATGACATTTGTTCAAACACCCTCTACCTATCTTGTACCGTTTTTGAGATATGTCATCCATCTTCACTTGGCAGGCGTCTTTTTAATGATTTTCGATTTTTCTCATACTCACCAAAACCTTCCGAACATTTTTGCCATACTTCATTTTTACCCTACTCTGCTCCTTCTAGGATAACATTTATGTCAATCAGTCAGTCAGTCAGTGAGTGGTAATCGAGCTTTATATATTATAAATAAACTAGTTATTCGGGCAGTGTGCGGGCCGCATGCGGCCCGCATCTATCTTTAGTCATTTGAAAATTTCACAGAAAAACCTAATACGTAAAAAAAGTGTGTTCAAAACTCCAATAGAAGTATTAAATCCCATACAAACTCTTAATACAATAAAGAACCAAACTGTAGCCACCAAACCAGATTTACTCTACTGCCATAAAAAGGTGGTACGGGCAAAATGGTACCAAGGTTCTAAGTCACTTTTGATAAGGAACCCCACTCGTAGGTGCTTCGGTTATCGCGGGCTGTTGCCATGGAGACCAGTCGGAGACGTGGAAAATACTCTCAAGTCGGAGCTCGGCCTTCGGCCTCGCAAGTTACTAACACGGCTCGGCCTGCGGCCTCGCCAAGCGCTCGCCCTTCGGGCTCACGCACCCTACGCTCGGCCTTCGGCCTCGCGAGCCGAAAGTTCGGCCTTCGGCCTCACCAGGAGCTCGCCCTTCGGGCTCGCTATACACTAATGTTGGACAGTAACTCCAAATTCAGTCAAAAATCCCACAAAAACTCCTAATACAGTCGAAATGAAGGTAAAACACTCCAAATGCAGTTTAAAGAATGATAGGAGCACGTAAGACACATCCAAAATGTCGGATTTCAAGACGGCCACCATTCAAACTGCTCCGCCCCTACTGAAGCTCGGCCTAACGGCCTCGCTTCAGCAGGCTCGGACCATTTTGTATGGCGGCCATCTTGAAATCCGCCATTTTGGATTTTTGACAGGTGTCATTCGACTGCTCTCCCAATTCCCTATGACATTTGTTCAAACACCCCCTAGCTATCTTGTACCGTTTTCGAGATATGTCATCCATCTTAACTTGGCAGGCGTCTTTCTTATGATTTTCGATTTTTCTCGTACTCACCAAAACCCCCCAAACATTTTTGCCATACATCACGTTGCTCCTACTCGTCTCCTTCTAGGAGAACATTTATGTCAGTCAGTCAGTGGTAATCGAGCTTTATATATTATAACTAGTTTTTCGGGCAGTGTGCGGGCCGCATGCGGCCCGCATTTATCGTTATGCAGTACTAAACTATATCAAAACACCTTTTGCATTAAAAAAAAATATGTCAAAACTCCAATAGAATTATGAAATCCCATATTAACTCTCAATACAATAAAGAACCATACTGTAGCCACTAAAGCAGATTCACCCTACTGCCATAAAAAGGTGGTACGGGCAGAATGGAACCAAGGTTCTGAGTCACTTTTGTAAAGGAACCCCACTCGTAGGTGCTTCGGTTACCGCGGGCAGTTGCCATGGAGACCAGTCGGAGATGTGGAAAATACTCTCAAGTCGGAGCTCGGCCTTCGGCCTCGCAAGTTACTAATACGGCTCGGCCTACGGCCTCGCCAGGCGCTCGCCCTTCGGGCTCGCGCATCATACGCTCGGCCTTCGGCCTCGCGGACCGAAAGTTCGGCCTTCGGCCTCACCAGGAGCTCGCCCTTCGGGCTCGCTACTACACTAATATAGTACAGTAACTCCAAATTCAGTCAAAACTCCCACAAAAACTCCTAATACAGTCGAAAATAAAGGTCAAACACTCCAAATGCAGTATAAAGAATGATAGGAGCACGTGAGTCACATCCAAAATGTCGGATTTCAAGACGGCCGCCATACAAACTGCTCCGCCCCTACTGAAGCTCGGCCTAAAGGCCTCGCTTCAGCAGGCTCGGGTCATTTTGTATGGCGGCCATCTTGAAATCCGCCATTTTGAATTTTTGACAGCTGTCATTCGACTGCACTCTTGATTCCCTATGACATTTGGTCAAACACCCCCTACCTATCTCTTACCGTTTTCGAGATACGTCATCCATCATCACTTGGCAGGCGTCTTTTTAATAATTTTCGATTTTTCTCATACTCACCAAAACCACCCGAACATTTTTGCCATACATCACGTTGCTCCTACTCGTCTCCTTCTAGGAGAACATTTATGTCAATCAGTCAGTGGTAATCGAGCTTTATATATTATAAATAACTAGTTTTTCGGGCAGTGTGCGGGCCGCATGCGGCCCGCATCTCTCTTGAGTCAGTAGGAACTGACAAAAAAAAACCTGATACATTAAAAAAAAATGTGTTCAAAACTCCAATAGAAGTATGAAATCCCATATAAACTGTCAATACACTAAAGAACCATACTGTAGCCACCAAACCAGATTCACCCTACTGCCATAAAAAGGTGGTACGGGCAGAATGGGACCAGGGTTCCGAGTCACTTTTGTTAAGGAACCCCACTCGTAGGTGCTTTGGTTATCGCGGGCAGTTGCCATGGAGACCAGTCGGAGACGTGGAAAATACTCTCAAGTCGGAGCTCGGCCTTCGGCCTCGCAAGTTACTAATACGGCTCGGCCTACGGCCTCGCCAAGCGTTCGCCCTTCGGGCTCACGCACCATACGCTCGGCCTTCGGCCTCGCGGACCGAAAGTTCGGCCTTCGGCCTCACCAGGTAATTGCCCTTTGGGCTCGCTATACACTAATGTAGGACAGTTACTCCAAATTCAGTCCAAAATCCCACAAAAACTCCTAATACAGTCGAAAATATAAGGTAATACACTCCAAATGCAGTATAAAGAATGATAGGAGCACCTGGGACAAATCCAAAATGGCGGATTTCAAGACGGCCCCCATACAAACTGCTCCGCCCCTACTGAAGCTCGGCCTGACGGCCTCGCTTCAGCAGGCTCGGATCAATTTGTATGGCGGCCATCTTGAAATCCGCCATTTTGGATTTTTGACAGATGTCATCCGGCTGCTCTCTCGATTCCCTATGACATTTGTTCAAACACCCCCTACCTATCTTGTACCGTTTTTGAGATACGCCATACATCTTCACTTGGCAGGCGTCTTTTTAATGATTTTCGATTTTTCTCATACTCACCGAAACTACCCGAACATTTTTGCCATACATCACGTTGTTCCTACTCGTCTCCTTCTAGGAGAACATTTATGTCAATCAGTCAGTGGTAATCGAGCTTTATATAATATAAACTAGTTTTTCGGGCAGTGTGCGGGCCGCATGCGGCCCGCATTTATCGTTATGCAGTAGTAAACTTTACCTTAACCGCTTATACATTTAAAAAAAAAAAGTTCAAAACTCCAATAGAAGTATGAAATCCCAAATAAAGTCTCCATACAATAAAGAACCATACTGTAGCCACTAAAGCAAATTCACCCTACTGGCATAAAAAGGTAGTACGGGCAGAATGGGACCAAGGTTCTGAGTCACTTTTGTTAAGGAACCCCACTCGTAGGTGCTTTGCTTACCGCGGGCAGTTGCCATGGAGACCAGTCGGAGACTTGGAAAAAACTCTCAAGTCGGAGCTCGGCCTTCGGCCTCGCAAGTTACCAACACGGCTCGGCCTGCGGCCTCGCCAAGCGCTCGCCCTACGGGCTCGCGCATCATACGCTCGGCCTTCGGCCTCGCGGACCGAAAGTTCGGCCTCCGGCCTCACCAGGAGCTCGCCCTTCGGGCTCGCTACTACACTTATGTAGGACAGTTACTCCAAATTCAGTCAAAAATCCCACAAAAACTCCTAATACAGTCGAAAATATAAGGTAAAACACTCCAAATGCAGTATAAAGAATGATAGGAGCATGTGGGTCACATCCAAAATGTCGGATTTCAAGACAGCCACCATACAAACTGCTCCGCCCCTACTGAAGCTCGGCCTAACGGCCTCGCTTCAGCAGGCTCGGATCATTTTGTATGGCGGCCATCTTGAAATCCGCCATTTTGGATTTTTGACAGGTGTCATTCGACTGCTCTCCCTATTCCCTATGACATTTGTTCAAACACCCCCTACCCATCTTGCACCGTTTTCGAGATACGTCATCCATCTTTACTTGGCAGGCGTCATTTTTATGATTTTCGATTTTTCTCATACTCACCGAAACCACCCGAACACTTTTGCCATACATCACGTTGTTCCTACTCGTCTCCTTCTAGGAGAACATTTATGTCAATCAGTCAGTGGTAATCGAGCTTTATATAATATAAATAAACTAGTTTTTCGGGCAGTGTGCGGGCCGCATGCGGCCCGCATTTATCGTTATGCAGTACTAAACTATATCAAAACTGCTGATACGTTGGAAAAAAGTATGTTCAAAACTCCTATAGAAGTATGAAATCCCATATAAATTCTCAATACAATAAAGAACCATACTGTAGCCACTAAAGCAGATTCACCCTACTGCCATAAAAAGGTGGTACGGGCAGAATGGTACCAAGGTTCTGAGTCACTTTTGTTAAGGAACCCCACTCGTAGGTGCTGCGGTTACCGCAGGCAGTTGCCATGGAGACCAGTCGGAGATGTGGAAAATACTCTCAAGTCGGAGCTCGGCCTTCGGCCTCGCAAGTTACTAATACGGCTCGGCCTACGGCCTCGCCAGGCGCTCGCCCTTCGGGCTCGCGCATCATACGCTCGGCCTTCGGCCTCGCGGACCGAAAGTTCGGCCTTCGGCCTCACCAGGAGCTCGCCCTTCGGGCTCGCTACTTCACTTATGTAGGACAGTAACTCCAAATTTAGTCAAAAATCCCACAAAAACTCCTAAAACTGTCGAAAATATAAGGTAAAACACTTCAAATGCAGTATAAAGAATGATAGGAGCACGTGGGGCACATCCAAAATAACGGATTTCAAGACGGCCACCATACAAACTGCTCCGCCCCTACTGAAGCTCGGCCTAAAGGCCTCGCTTCAGCAGGCTCGGAACATTTTGTATGGCGGCCATCTTGAAATCCGCCATTTTGGATTTTTGACAGATGTCATTCGACTGCTCTCCCAATTCCCTATGACATTTAGTCAAGCACCCCCTACCTATCTCTTACCGTTTTTGAGATATGTCATCCATCTTTACTTGGCAGGCGTCATTTTTATGATTTTCGATTTTTCCCATACTCACCAAAACCACCCGAACATTTTTGCCATACTTCATTTTTACCCTACTCTGCTCCTTCTAGGAGAACATTTATGTCAGTCAGTGAGTCAATGGTAATCGAGCTTTATATATTATAACTAGTTTTTCGGGCAGTGTGCGGGCCGCATGCGGCCCGCATTTTTCGTTGTGCAGTACTTAACTTTACCTTAACCCCTTATACATTTAAAAAAAATAAGTTCAAAACTCCAATAGAAGTATGAAATCCCAAATAAACTCTCCATACAATAAAGAACCATACTGTAGCCACTAAAGCAAATTCACCCTACTGCCATAAAAAGGTGGTACGGGCAGAATGGAACCAAGGTTCTGAGTCACTTTTGTAAAGGAACCCCACTCGTAGGTGCTTCGGTTACCGCGGGCAGTTGCCATGGAGACCAGTCGGAGATGTGGAAAATACTCTCAAGTCGGAGCTCGGCCTTCGGCCTCGCAAGTTACTAATACGGCTCGGCCTACGGCCTCGCCAGGCGCTCGCCCTTCGGGCTCGCGCATCATACGCTCGGCCTTCGGCCTCGCGGACCGAAAGTTCGGCCTTCGGCCTCACCAGGAGCTCGCCCTTCGGGCTCGCTACTACACTAATATAGGACAGTAACTCCAAATTCAGTCAAAACTCCCACAAAAACTCCTAATACAGTCGAAAATAAAGGTCAAACACTCCAAATGCAGTATAAAGAATGATAGGAGCACGTGAGTCACATCCAAAATGTCGGATTTCAAGACGGCCGCCATACAAACTGCTCCGCCATTTTGAATTTTTGACAGCTGTCATTCGACTGCACTCTTGATTCCCTATGACATTTGGTCAAACACCCCCTACCTATCTCTTACCGTTTTCGAGATACGTCATCCATCATCACTTGGCAGGCGTCTTTTTAATAATTTTCGATTTTTCTCATACTCACCAAAACCACCCGAACATTTTTGCCATACATCACGTTGCTCCTACTCGTCTCCTTCTAGGAGAACATTTATGTCAATCAGTCAGTGGTAATCGAGCTTTATATATTATAAACTAGTTTTTCGGGCAGTGTGCGGGCCGCATGCGGCCCGCATTTATCGTTATGCAGTAGTAAACTTTACCTTAACCGCTTATACATTTAAAAAAAAAAAGTTCAAAACTCCAATAGAAGTATGAAATCCCAAATAAAGTCTCCATACAATAAAGAACCATACTGTAGCCACTAAAGCAAATTCACCCTACTGGCATAAAAAGGTAGTACGGGCAGAATGGGACCAAGGTTCTGAGTCACTTTTGTTAAGGAACCCCACTCGTAGGTGCTTTGCTTACCGCGGGCAGTTGCCATGGAGACCAGTCGGAGACTTGGAAAAAACTCTCAAGTCGGAGCTCGGCCTTCGGCCTCGCAAGTTACCAACACGGCTCGGCCTGCGGCCTCGCCAAGCGCTCGCCCTACGGGCTCGCGCATCATACGCTCGGCCTTCGGCCTCGCGGACCGAAAGTTCGGCCTCCGGCCTCACCAGGAGCTCGCCCTTCGGGCTCGCTACTACACTTATGTAGGACAGTTACTCCAAATTCAGTCAAAAATCCCACAAAAACTCCTAATACAGTCGAAAATATAAGGTAAAACACTCCAAATGCAGTATAAAGAATGATAGGAGCATGTGGGTCACATCCAAAATGTCGGATTTCAAGACAGCCACCATACAAACTGCTCCGCCCCTACTGAAGCTCGGCCTAACGGCCTCGCTTCAGCAGGCTCGGATCATTTTGTATGGCGGCCATCTTGAAATCCGCCATTTTGGATTTTTGACAGGTGTCATTCGACTGCTCTCCCTATTCCCTATGACATTTGTTCAAACACCCCCTACCCATCTTGCACCGTTTTCGAGATACGTCATCCATATTTACTTGGCAGGCGTCATTTTTATGATTTTCGATTTTTCTCATACTCACCGAAACCACCCGAACACTTTTGCCATACATCACGTTGTTCCTACTCGTCTCCTTCTAGGAGAACATTTATGTCAATCAGTCAGTGGTAATCGAGCTTTATATAATATAAACTAGTTTTTCGGGCAGTGTGCGGGCCGCATGCGGCCCGCATTTATCGTTATGCAGAACTAAACAATACGTTAACACCCTGTACATTTAAAAAAAATAAGTTCAAAACTCCAATAGAAGGATGAAATCCCAAATAAACTGTCCATACAATAAAGAACCATACTGTAGCCACTAAAGCAGATTCACCCTACTGCCATAAAAAGTTGGTACGGGCAGAATGGTACCAAGGTTCTTAATCACTTTTGTTTAGGAATCCCACTCGTAGGTGCTTCGGTTACCGCAGGCAGTTGCCATGGAGACCAGTCGGTGACGTGGAAAATACCCTCGAGTCGGAGCTCGGCCTTCGGCCTCGCAAGTTACTAATACGGCTCGGCCTGCGGCCTCGCCAAGCGCTCGCCCTTCGGGCTCACGCACCATACGCTCGGCCTTCGGCCTCGCGAGCCGAAAGTTCGGCCTTCGGCCTCACCAGGAGCTCGCCCTTCGGGCTCGCTACTACATTAACGTAGAACAGTTACTCCAAATTCAGTCAAAAATCCCACAAAAACTCCTAATACAGTCGAAAATGAAGGTTAAACACTCCAAATGCAGTATGAAGAATGAGAGGAGCACCTGGGACACATCCAAAATGTCGGATTTCAAGACGGCCACCATACAAACTGCTCCGCCCCTACTGAAGCTCGGCCTAAAGGCCTCGCTTCAGCAGAATCGGACCACTTTGTATGGCGGCCATCTTGAAATCCGCCATTTTGGATTTTTGACAGATGTCATTCGACTGCTCTCCCAATTCCCTATGACATTTGTTCAAACACCCCCTACCTATCTCTTACCGTTTTTGAGATACGTCATCCATCATCACTTGGCAGGCGTCTTTTTAATGATTTTCGATTTTTCTCATACTCACCAAAACTTTCCGAACATTTTTGCCATACTTCATTTTTACCCTACTCTGCTCCTTCTAGGATAACATTTATGTCAATCAGTCAGTCAGTCAGTGAGTGGTAATCGAGCTTTATATATTATAAACTAGTATTTCGGGCAGTGTGCGGGCCGCATGCGGCCCGCATTTATCGTTATGCAGTACTAAACTATACATTAACAACTTATACAATAAAAAATAAAAATATTTCAAAACTCCAATAAAAGTATGAAATCCCATATAAACTCTCAATACAATAAAGAAACAAACTGTAGCCATCAAACTAAATTCACCCTACTGCCATAAAAAGGTGGTACGGGCAGAATGGGACCAGGGTTCCGAGTCACTTTTGTTATGGAACCCCACTCGTAGGTGCTTCGGTTACCGCGGGCAGTTGCCATGGAGACCAGTCGGTGACGTGGAAAATACTCTCGAGTCGGAGCTCGGCCTTCGGCCTCGCAAGTTACTAACATGGCTCGGCCTGCGGCCTCGCCAAGCGCTCGCCCTTCGGGCTCACGCACCATACGCTCGGCCTTCGGCCTCACGAGCCGAAAGTTCGGCCTTCGGCCTCACCAGGAGCTCGCCCTTCGGGCTCGCTACTACAATAACGTAGAACAGTAACTCCAAAGTCAGTCAAAAAACCTACAAAAACTCCTAATACAGTCGCAAAATTTGAGGTAAAACACTCCAAATGCAGTATAAAGAATGAGAGGAGCACGTGTGACACATCCAAAATGTCATTCGACTGCTCTTCTTATTCCCTATGACATTTTTTCAAAAACCCCCTACCTATCTATTACCGTTTTCGAGATACATGATTTATCTGCACTTGGCAGACGTCATCGAAAAAAAAAATTCATATTTGGAATGAGGACGTCTAGAACAACCTAGATATCGAGTTTCAGCCAAATCAGAGTAACTTTTTTTACTTGGCAGACGTCATCGAAAAAATAATTTTAGATTTGGAATAAGGACACCCAGAACCACCTAAATATTGAGTTTCAGCCAAATCGGAGTAACTTTTTTTACTTGGCAGACGTCATCGAAAAAGTTTTTTTTGATTTGGAATAAGGTCGTCCAGAACCACATAAATATTGAGTTTCAGCCAAATCGGAGTAACTTTTTTTACTTGGCAGACGTCATCGAAATAAAAATTCATATTTGAAATAAGGATGACGAGAACAACCTATATATCGATTTTCAGCCAAATCGGTGCAAGTCTGAGCTCGGCCTTCGGCCTCGCAAGTTACTAACATGGCTCGGCCTGCGGCCTCGCCTAGCGCTTGCCCTACGGGCTCGCGCACCGTTCACTTGGCCTACGGCCTCGCGGCCCAAAAGTTCGGCCTTCGGCCTCACCAGAAGCTCGCCCTTCGGGCTCGCTACACGGCCAGTAGGACAATTACTCCAAATTCAGTTGAAAATCCCACAAAAACTCCTAATACAGTCGACATTGTAAGGTCAAATACTCCAAATAATGTATGAAGAATGAGAGTAGCACATTTGACAGGTGTCATTCGACTGCTCTCCCGATTCCCTTTGACATTTGTTCAAACACCCCAAACCTATCTCTTACCGTTTTCGAGATACGTAGTCCAGCTTTACTTGGCAGGCGTCATTTCTAGGGTTTTTAAGTTTTTCCCTACTCAGCTAAACCCCTTAGTCATTTTCGTAATACATTATTATAACCTTACTCAACTCTTTCTGGTAGAACCAGCTACTTTTTTGAGGGATCGAAGGATTTTGTATGGCGGCCATTTTAAAATCCGCCATTTTGGATTTTTGACAAATGTCATCCGACTGCTCTCCCGATTCCCAATGACATTTGGTCAAGCACCCCCTACCTATCTCTTACCGTTTCAGAGATACGCCATCCAATTTTACTTGGCAGACGTCATCTTTGAGTTTTCGGATTTTTCCCATATTCACACAAACCCCCAGAACATTTTTGCTATACATTACTTTCTTCCTACTCGACTCCTTCTGGGAGAACAATTATGTCAGTCAGTGAGTCAGTCAGTGTACGGTAATCCAGCTTTATATATTATAATAACTAGTTTTTCGGGCAGTGTGCGGGCCGCATGCGGCCCGCATTTATCGTTATGCAGTACTAAACTTAACCTTAACTCCTTATACATTTAAAAAAAATACGTTCAAAACTCTAATAGAAGTATGAAATCCCAAATAAACTCTCCATAAAATAAAGATCCATACTGTAGCCACTAAAGCAGATTCACCCTACTGCCATTAAAAGGTGGTACGGGCAGAATGGTACCAAGGTTCTGAGTCACTTTTGTTAAGGAACCCCACTCGTAGGTGCTTCGGTTACCGCAGGCAGTTGCCATGGAGACCAGTCTGTGACGTGGAAAATACTCTCAAGTCGGAGCTCGGCCTTCGGCCTCGCAAGTTACTAACACGGCTCGGCCTGCGGCCTCGCCAAGCGCTCGCCCTTCGGGCTCACGCACCCTACGCTCGGCCTTCGGCCTCGCGAGCCGAAAGTTCGGCCTTCGGCCTCACCGGGAGCTCGCCCTTCGGGCTCGCTATACACTAAAGTTGGACAGTAACTCCAAATTCAGTCAAAAATCCGACAAAAACTCCTAATACAGTCGAAAATTAAGGAAAAACACTCCAAATGCAGTATAAAGAATGATAGGAGCACGTAAGACACATCCAAAATGTCATTCGACTGCTCTCCTTATTCCCTATGACATATTTTCAAAAACCCCCTACCTATCTATTACCGTTTTCGAGATACGTGATTTATCTGCACTTGGCAGACGTCATCGAAAAAAAAATTTCATATTTGGAATAAGGACGTCCAGAACAACCTAGATATAAAATTTAAGCCAAATCGGAGTACTTTTTTTTACTTGGCAGGCGTCATCGAAAAAAAAAAATTTGATTTGGAATAAGGACACCCAGAACCACCTAAATATCGAGTTTCAGCCAAATCGGAGTAACTTTTTTTACTTGGCAGACGTCATCGAAAAATTTTTTTTTGATTTGGAATAAGGACGTCCAGAACCACATAAATATCGAGTTTCAGCCAAATCGGAGTAACTTTTTTTACTTGGCAGACGTCATCGAAAAATTTTTTTTTGATTTGGAATAAGGACGTCCAGAACCACATAAATATCGAGTTTCAGCCAAATCGGAGTAACTTTTTTTACTTGGCAGACGTCATCGAAATAAAAATTTCATATTTGAAATAAGGATGACGAGAACAACCTATATATCGATTTTCAGCCAAATCGGTGCAAGTCTGAGCTCGGCCTTCGGCCTCGCAAGTTACTAACATGGGTCGGCCTGCGGCCTCGCCTAGCGCTCGCCCTGCGGGCTCGCGCACCGTCAACTCGGCCTACGGCCTCGCGGCCCGAAAGTTCGGCCTTCGGCCTCACCAGAAGCTCGCCCTTTGGGCTCGCTACACGGCCAGTAGGACAATTACTCCAAATTCAGTTGAAAATCCCACAAAAACTCCTAATACAGTCGACATTGTAAGGTCAAATACTCCAAATAATGTATGAAGAATGAGAGTAGCACATTTGACAGGTGTCATTCGACTGCTCTCCCGATTCCCTATGACATTTGTTCAAACACCCCCAACCTATCTCTTACCGTTTTCGAGATACGTAGTCCAGCTTTACTTGGCAGGCGTCATTTCTAGGGTTTTTAATTTTTCCCCTACTCAGCTAAACCCCTTAGTCATTTTCGTAATACATTACTATAACCGTACTCAACTCTTTCTGGTAGAACCAGCTACTTTTTTGAGGGATCGAAGGATTTTGTATGGCGGCCATTTTGAAATCCGCCATTTTGGATTTTTGACAAATGTCATCCGACTGCTCTCCCGATTCCCTATGACATTTGGTCAAGCACCCCCTACCTATCTCCTACCGTTTCAGAGATACGCCATCCAATTTTACTTGGCAGACGTCATCTTTGAGTTTTCGGATTTTTCCCATACTCACACAAACCCCCAGAACATTTTTGCTATACATTACTTTCTTCCTACTCGACTCCTACTGGGAGAACAATTATGTCAGTCAGTGAGTCAGTGAGTCAGTCAGTGTACGGTAATCCAGCTTTATATATTATAATATAATAACTAGTATTTCGGGCAGTGTGCGGGCCGCATGCGGCCCGCATTTATCGTTATGCAGTACTAAACTATAACAAAACACCTTTTACAATAAATAAAAATATTTCAAATCTTCAATAGAAGTAGGAAATCCCATATAAACTCTCAATACAATAAAGAAACAAACTGTAGCCTCCAAACCAGATTCACCCTACTGCCATTAAAAGGTGGTACCGGCAGAATGGTACCAAGGTTTTGACTCACATTTGTTAAGGAACCCTACTCGTAGGTGCTTTGGTTATCGCGGGCAGTTGCCATGGAGACCAGTCGGAGACGTGGAAAATACTCTCAAGTCGGAGCTCGGCCTTCGGCCTCGCAAGTTACTAACACGGCTCGGCCTGCGGCCTCGCCAAGCGCTCGCCCTTCGGGCTCACGCACTAATCGCTCGGCCTTCGGCCTCACGGACCGAAAGTTCGGCCTTCGGCCTCACCAGGAGCTCGCCCTTCGGGCTCGCTACTACAATGACGTAAAACAGTAACTCCAAATTCAATCAAAAAACCTACAAAAACTCCTAATACAGTCGAAAATATGAGGTAAAACACTCCAAATGCAGTATAAAGAATGAGAGGAGCTTGTTTGACACATCCGAAATGTCATTCGACTGCTCTCCTTATTCCCTATGACATTTTTTCAAAAACCTCCTACCTATCTATTACCGTTTTCGAGATACGTGATTTATCTGCACTTGGCAGACGTCATCGAAAAAAAAATTCATATTTGGAATAAGGACGTCCAGAACAACCTAGATATCGAGTTTCAGCCAAATCGGAGTAACTTTTTTTACTTGGCAGACGTCATCGAAAAAAAAAATTTAGATTTGGAATAAGGACACCCAGAACCACCTAAATATCGAGTTTTAGCCAAATCGGAGTAACTTTTTTTACTTGGCAGGCGTCATCGAAAAATTTTTTTTTGATTTGGAATAAGGGCGTCTAGAACCACTTAAATATCGAGTTTCAGCCAAATCGGAGTACCTTTTTTTACTTGGCAGACGTCATCGAAATAAAAATTTCATATTTGAAATAAGGATGACGAGAACAACCTATATATCGATTTTCAGCCAAATCGGTGCATGTCTGAGCTCGGCCTTCGGCCTCGCAAGTTACTAACATGGCTCGGCCTGCGGCCTCGCCTAGCGCTCGCCCTGCGGGCTCGCGCACCGTCCACTCGGCCTACGGCCTCACGGCCCGAAAGTTCGGCCTTCGGCCTCACCAGAAGCTCGCCCTTCGGGCTCGCTACACGGCCAGTAGGACAATTACTCCAAATTCAGTTGAAAATCCCACAAAAACTCCTAATACAGTCGACATTGTAAGGTCAAATACTCCAAATAATGTATGAAGAATGAGAGTAGCACATTTGACAGGTGTCATTCGACTGCTCTCCCGATTCACTATGACATTTGTTCAAACACCCCAAAACTATCTCTTACCGTTTTCGAGATACGTAGTCCAGCTTTACTTGGCAGGCGTCATTTCTAGGGTTTTTAATTTTTTTCCTACTCAGCTAAACCCCTTAGTCATTTTCGTAATACATTACTATAACCGTACTCAACTCTTTTTGGTAGAACCAGCTACTTTTTTGAGGGATCGAAGGATTTTGTATGGCGGCCATTTTGAAATCCGCCATTTTGAATTTTTGACAAATGTCATCCGACTGCTCTCCCGATTCCCTATGACATTTGGTCAAGCACCCCCTACCTATCTCTTACCGTTTCAGAGATATGTCATGCATCTTTACTTGGCAGGCGTCTTTTTTATGATTTTCGATTTTTCCCATACTCACCTAAACTCCCTCTACACTTTTCCCATACATCACTTTCTTCCTACTCGACTCCTTCTGGGAGAACAATTGTGTCAGTCAGTCAGTGAATCAGTCAGTCAGTCAGTGTACGGTAATCCAGCTTTATATATTATAAATAAATAACTAGTTTTTCGGGCAGTGTGCGGGCCGCATGCGGCCCGCATTTATCGTTATGCAGTAGTAAACTTTACCTTAACCGCTTATACATTTAAAAAAAAAAAGTTCAAAACTCCAATAGAAGTATGAAATCCCAAATAAAGTCTCCATACAATAAAGAACCATACTGTAGCCACTAAAGCAAATTCACCCTACTGGCATAAAAAGGTAGTACGGGCAGAATGGGACCAAGGTTCTGAGTCACTTTTGTTAAGGAACCCCACTCGTAGGTGCTTTGCTTACCGCGGGCAGTTGCCATGGAGACCAGTCGGAGACTTGGAAAAAACTCTCAAGTCGGAGCTCGGCCTTCGGCCTCGCAAGTTACCAACACGGCTCGGCCTGCGGCCTCGCCAAGCGCTCGCCCTACGGGCTCGCGCATCATACGCTCGGCCTTCGGCCTCGCGGACCGAAAGTTCGGCCTCCGGCCTCACCAGGAGCTCGCCCTTCGGGCTCGCTACTACACTTATGTAGGACAGTTACTCCAAATTCAGTCAAAAATCCCACAAAAACTCCTAATACAGTCGAAAATATAAGGTAAAACACTCCAAATGCAGTATAAAGAATGATAGGAGCATGTGGGTCACATCCAAAATGTCGGATTTCAAGACAGCCACCATACAAACTGCTCCGCCCCTACTGAAGCTCGGCCTAACGGCCTCGCTTCAGCAGGCTCGGATCATTTTGTATGGCGGCCATCTTGAAATCCGCCATTTTGGATTTTTGACAGGTGTCATTCGACTGCTCTCCCTATTCCCTATGACATTTGTTCAAACACCCCCTACCCATCTTGCACCGTTTTCGAGATACGTCATCCATCTTTACTTGGCAGGCGTCATTTTTATGATTTTCGATTTTTCTCATACTCACCGAAACCACCCGAACACTTTTGCCATACATCACGTT
This sequence comes from Plagodis pulveraria, assembly GCA_963890685.1. Taxonomy (NCBI): domain Eukaryota; kingdom Metazoa; phylum Arthropoda; class Insecta; order Lepidoptera; family Geometridae; genus Plagodis; species Plagodis pulveraria. The sequence continues at coordinate 7,910,405 of OY982962.1, read as the reverse complement.
GTTCCTACTCGTCTCCTTCTAGGAGAACATTTATGTCAATCAGTCAGTGGTAATCGAGCTTTATATAATATAAATAAATAATTATAATAACTAGTTTTTCGGGCAGTGTGCGGGCCGCATGCGGCCCGCATTTATCGTTATGCAGTAGTAAACTTTACCTTAACCGCTTATACATTTAAAAAAAAAAAGTTCAAAACTCCAATAGAAGTATGAAATCCCAAATAAAGTCTCCATACAATAAAGAACCATACTGTAGCCACTAAAGCAAATTCACCCTACTGGCATAAAAAGGTAGTACGGGCAGAATGGGACCAAGGTTCTGAGTCACTTTTGTTAAGGAACCCCACTCGTAGGTGCTTTGCTTACCGCGGGCAGTTGCCATGGAGACCAGTCGGAGACTTGGAAAAAACTCTCAAGTCGGAGCTCGGCCTTCGGCCTCGCAAGTTACCAACACGGCTCGGCCTGCGGCCTCGCCAAGCGCTCGCCCTACGGGCTCGCGCATCATACGCTCGGCCTTCGGCCTCGCGGACCGAAAGTTCGGCCTCCGGCCTCACCAGGAGCTCGCCCTTCGGGCTCGCTACTACACTTATGTAGGACAGTTACTCCAAATTCAGTCAAAAATCCCACAAAAACTCCTAATACAGTCGAAAATATAAGGTAAAACACTCCAAATGCAGTATAAAGAATGATAGGAGCATGTGGGTCACATCCAAAATGTCGGATTTCAAGACAGCCACCATACAAACTGCTCCGCCCCTACTGAAGCTCGGCCTAACGGCCTCGCTTCAGCAGGCTCGGATCATTTTGTATGGCGGCCATCTTGAAATCCGCCATTTTGGATTTTTGACAGGTGTCATTCGACTGCTCTCCCTATTCCCTATGACATTTGTTCAAACACCCCCTACCCATCTTGCACCGTTTTCGAGATACGTCATCCATCTTTACTTGGCAGGCGTCATTTTTATGATTTTCGATTTTTCTCATACTCACCGAAACCACCCGAACACTTTTGCCATACATCACGTTGTTCCTACTCGTCTCCTTCTAGGAGAACATTTATGTCAATCAGTCAGTGGTAATCGAGCTTTATATAATATAAATAATAAACTAGTTTTTCGGGCAGTGTGCGGGCCGCATGCGGCCCGCATCTATCTTAAGTCAGTAGGAACTGTCATAAAAGCACGTTATACATAAAAAAAAAGTAATGTCCAAAACTCCAATAGAAGTATGAAATCCCATATAAACTTTTAATACAATAAGGAACAAAACTGTAGCCACCAAACCAGATTCACCCTTCTGCCATAAAAAGGTGGTACGGGCAGAATGGGACCAGGGTTCCGAGTCACTTTTGTTAAGGAACCCCACTCGTAGGTGCTTTGGTTATCGCGGGCAGTTGCCATGGAGAACAGTCGGAGACGTGGAAAATACTCTCAAGTCGGAGCTCGGCCTTCGGCCTCGCAAGTTACCAGCACGGCTCGGCCTCCGGCCTCGCCAGGCGCTCGCCCTTCGGGCTCACGCACCATACGCTCGGCCTTCGGCCTCGCGAGCCGAAAGTTCGGCCTTCGGCCTCACCAGGAGCTCGCCCTTCGGGCTCGCTACTACAAAAATTTAGTCGAAAAACCTACAAAAACTCCTAATACAGTCGAAAATATGAGGTAAAACACTCCAAATGCAGTATAAAGAATGAGAGGAGCACGTGTGACAGGTTTCATTCGACTGCTCTCCCGATTCCCTATGACATTTGTTCAAACACCCCCAACCTATTTCTTACCGTTTTCGAGATACGTAGTCCAGCTTTACTTGGCAGGCGTCATTTCTAGGGTTTTTAATTTTTTCCCTACTCAGCTAAGCCACTTTGTCATTTTCGTAATACATTACTATAACCGTATTCAACTCTTTCTGGTAGAACCAGCTTCTTTTTTGAGGGATCGATTGATTTTGTATGGAGGCCATTTTGAAATCCGCCATTTTGGATTTTTGACAGATGCCATTTAACTGCTCTCCCGATTCCCTATGACATTTGGTCAAGCACCCCCTACCTATCTCTTACCGTTTCAGAGATACGCCATCCAATTTTACTTGGCAGACGTCATCTTTGAGTTTTCGGATTTTTCCCATACTCACACAAACCCCCTCTACATTTTTCCCATACATCACTTTCTTCCTTCTCGACTCCTTCTGGGAGAACAATTATGTCAGTCAGTCAGTGTACGGTAATCCAGCTTTATATATTATAACTAGTTTTTCGGGCAGTGTGCGGGCCGCATGCGGCCCGCATTTATCGTTATGCAATTTTAAACTATATCAAAACACCTAATACATAAAAAAAATATGTTCAAAACTCCAATAGAAATATGAAATCCCAAATAAACTTGTAATACAGTAGAGAAACATACTGTAGCTACTAAAGCAGATTCACCCTACTGCCATAAAAAGGTGGTACGGGCAGAATGGTACCAAGGTTCTGAGTATTTTTTGTTAAGGAACCCCACTCGTAGGTGCTTCGGTTACCGCGGGCAGTTGCCATGGAGACCAGTCGGAGACGTGGAAAAAACTCTCAAGTCGGAGCTCGGCCTTCGGCCTCGCAAGTTACTAACACGGCTCGGCCTGCGGCCTCGCCAAGCGCTCGCCCTTCGGGCTCACGCACCATACGCTCGGCCTTCGGCCTCGTGAGCCGAAAGTTCGGCCTTCGGCCTCACCAGGAGCTCGCCCTTCGGGCTCGCTACTACAATAACGTAGAACAGTAACTCCAAATTCAGTTAAAAAACCTACAAAAACTCCTAATACAGTCGAAAATATGAGGAAAAACACTCCAAATGCAGTATAAAGAATGAGAGGAGCACGTGTTACAGGTGTCATTCGACTGCTCTCCCGATTCCCTATGATATTTGTTTAAACACCCCCAACCTATCTCTTACCGTTTTCGAGATACGTAGTCCAGCCTTACTTGGCAGGCGTCATTTCTAGGGTTTTTAATTTTTTCCCTACTCAGCTAAACCCCTTAGTCATTTTCGTCATACATTACTATAACCGTACTCAACTCTTTCTGGTAGAACCAGCCATTTTTTTAAGGGATCGAAGGATTTTGTATGGCAGCCATTTTGAAATCCGCCATTTTGGATTTTTGACAAATGTCATCCGACTGCTCTCTCGATTCCCTATGACATTTGGTCAAGCACCCCCTACCTATCTCTTACCGTTTCAGAGATACGCCATCCAATTTTACTTGGCAGACGTCATCTTTGAGTTTTCGGATTTTTCCCATACTCACACAAACCCCTAGAACATTTTTGCTTTAAATTACTTTCTTCCTACTCGACTCCTTCTGGGAGAACAATGATGTCAGTCAGTGAGTCAGTCAGTCAGTGTACGGTAATCCAGCTTTATATATTATAATAACTAGTATTTCGGGCAGTGTGCGGGCCGCATGCGGCCCGCATTTATCGTTATGCAGTACTAAACTATATCAAAACTCCTGATACGTTGGAAAAAAGTATGTTCAAAACTCCAATAGAAGTATGAAATCCCATATAAACTCTCAATACAATAAAGAACCATACTGTAGCCACTAAAGCAGATTCACCCTACTGCCATAAAAAGGTGGTACGGGCAGAATGGTACCAAGGTTCTGAGTCACTTTTGTTAAGGAACCCCACTCGTAGGTGCTGCGGTTACCGCAGGCAGTTGCCATGGAGACCAGTCGGAGATGTGGAAAATACTCTCAAGTCGGAGCTCGGCCTTCGGCCTCGCAAGTTACTAATACGGCTCGGCCTACGGCCTCGCCAGGCGCTCGCCCTTCGGGCTCGCGCATCATACGCTCGGCCTTCGGCCTCGCGGACCGAAAGTTCGGCCTTCAGCCTCACCAGGAGCTCGCCCTTCGGGCTCGCTACTTCACTTATGTAGGACAGTAACTCCAAATTTAGTTAAAAATCCCACAAAAACTCCTAATACAGTCGAAAATATAAGGTAAAACACTCCAAATGCAGTATAAAGAATGATAGGAGCACGTGGGGCACATCCAAAATAACGGATTTCAAGACGGCCACCATACAAACTGCTCCGCCCACTTTGTATCGGACCACTTTGTATGGCGGCCATCTTGAAATCCGCCATTTTGGATTTTTAACATATGTCATCCGACTGCTCTCCCGATTCCCTATGACATTTGTTCAAGCACCCCCTACCTATCTCTTACCGTTTCAGAGATACGCCATCCAATTTTACTTGGCAGACGTCATCTTTGAGTTTTCGGATTTTTCCCATACTCCCCTAAACCTCCTCTACACTTTTCCCATACATCACTTTCTTCCTTCTCGACTCCTTCTGGGAGAACAATGATGTCAGTCAGTGAATCAGTCAGTCAGTCAGTCAGTGTACGGTAATCCAGCTTTATATATTATAAATAACTAGTTTTTCGGGCAGTGTGCAGGCCGCATGCGGCCCGCATCTATCTTGAGTCAGTAGGAACTGTCAAAAAAACACCTGATACATTAAAAAAATAGTGTGTTCAAAACTCCAATAGAAGCATGAAATCCCATATAAACTCTCAATACAATAAAGAACCATACTGTAGCCACTAAAGCAAATTCACCCTACTGCTATAAAAAGGTGGTACGGGCAGAATGGTACCAAGGTTCTAAGTCACTTTTCTTAAGGAACCCCACTCGTAGGTGCTTCGGTTACCGCGGGCAGTTGCCATGGAGACCAGTCGGAGATGTGGAAAATACTCTCGAGTCGGAGCTCGGCCTTCGGCCTCGCAAGTTACTAACACGGCTCGGCCTGCGGCCTCGCCAAGCGCTCGCCCTTCGGGCTCGCGCTTCATTCGCTCGGCCTTCGGCCTCGCGGACCGAAAGTTCGGCCTTCGGCCTCACCAGGTGGTTGCCCTTTGGGCTCGCTATACACTAATGTAGGACAGTTACTCCAAATTCAGTCAAAAAACCCACAAAAACTCCTAATACAGTCGAAAATATATGGTAAAACACTCCAAATGCAGTATGAAGAATGAGAGGAGCACCTGGGACAAATCCCAAATGGCGGATTTCAAGAAGCCCACCATTCAAACTGCTCCGCCCCTACTGAAGCTCGGCCTAAAGGCCTCGCTTCAGCAGGCTCGGAGCATTTTGTATGGCGGCCATCTTGAAATCCGCCATTTTGGATTTTTGACAGGTGTCATTCGACTGCTCTCTCGATTCCCTATGACATTTGTTCAAACACCCCCTACCTATCTTGCACCGTTTTCGAGATATGTCATCCATCTTAACTTGGCAGGCGTCATTTTGATGATTTTCGATTTTTCTCATACTCACCTAAACCCCCCGAACATTTTTGCCATACATCATTTTAGCCCTACTCGTCTCCTTCTAGGAGAACATTTATGTCAATCAGTCAGTCAGTCAGTCAGTGAGTGGTAATCGAGCTTTATATATTATTAACTAGTTTTTCGGGCAGTGTGCGGGCCGCATGCGGCCCGCATTTATCGTTATGCAGTACTAAACAATACCTTAACACCTTATACATTTAAAAAAAAATAAAAAAATACCATAACAGTATGAAATCCCATAAAAACTCTCAATACAATAAAGAACCATACTGTAGCCACTAAAGCAGTTTCACCCTACTGCCATAAAAAGGTGGTACGGGCAGAATGGTACCAAGGTTCTTAATCACTTTTGTTAAGGAACCCTACTCGTAGGTGCTTCGGATACCGCGGGCAGTTGCCATGGAGACCAGTCGGTGACGTGGAAAATACTCTCAAGTCGGAGCTCGGCCTTCGGCCTCGCAAGTTACTAACACGGCTCGGCCTGCGGCCTCGCCAAGCGTTCGCCCTTCGGGCTCACGCACCATACGCTCGGCCTTCGGCCTCGCGAGCCGAAAGTTCGGCCTTCGGCCTCACCCGGAGCTCGCCCTTTGGGCTCGCTATACACTATCATAGGACAGTTACTCCAAATTCAGTAATAAATCCCACAAAAACTCCTAATACAGTCGAAAATGTAGGTAAAACACTCCAAATGCAGTATAAAGAATGATAGGAGCACGTGTGACACATCCAAAATGTCGGATTTCAAGACGGCCACCATACAAACTGCTCCGCCCCTACTGAAGCTCGGCCTAAAGGCCTCGCTTCAGCAGGCTCGGAGCATTTTGTATGGCGGCCATCTTGAAATCCGCCATTTTGGATTTTTGACAAATGTCATTCGACTGCTCTCTCGATTCCCTGTGACATTTGTTCAAACACGCCCTACCTATCTCTTACCGTTTTTGAGATACGTCATCCATCATCACCTGGCAGGCGTCTTTTTAATGATTTTCGATTTTTCTCATACTCACCAAAACCACCCGAACATTTTTGCCATACTTCATTTTTACCCTACTCTGCTCCTTCTAGGAGAACATTTATGTCAGTGAGTGAGTGGTAATCGAGCTTTATATATTATATACTAGTTTTTCGGGCAGTGTGCGGGCCGCATGCGGCCCGCATTTATCGTTATGCAGTAGTAAACTTTACCTTAACCGCTTATACATTTAAAAAAAAAAAGTTCAAAACTCCAATAGAAGTATGAAATCCCAAATAAAGTCTCCATACAATAAAGAACCATACTGTAGCCACTAAAGCAAATTCACCCTACTGGCATAAAAAGGTAGTACGGGCAGAATGGGACCAAGGTTCTGAGTCACTTTTGTTAAGGAACCCCACTCGTAGGTGCTTTGCTTACCGCGGGCAGTTGCCATGGAGACCAGTCGGAGACTTGGAAAAAACTCTCAAGTCGGAGCTCGGCCTTCGGCCTCGCAAGTTACCAACACGGCTCGGCCTGCGGCCTCGCCAAGCGCTCGCCCTACGGGCTCGCGCATCATACGCTCGGCCTTCGGCCTCGCGGACCGAAAGTTCGGCCTCCGGCCTCACCAGGAGCTCGCCCTTCGGGCTCGCTACTACACTTATGTAGGACAGTTACTCCAAATTCAGTCAAAAATCCCACAAAAACTCCTAATACAGTCGAAAATATAAGGTAAAACACTCCAAATGCAGTATAAAGAATGATAGGAGCATGTGGGTCACATCCAAAATGTCGGATTTCAAGACAGCCACCATACAAACTGCTCCGCCCCTACTGAAGCTCGGCCTAACGGCCTCGCTTCAGCAGGCTCGGATCATTTTGTATGGCGGCCATCTTGAAATCCGCCATTTTGGATTTTTGACAGGTGTCATTCGACTGCTCTCCCTATTCCCTATGACATTTGTTCAAACACCCCCTACCCATCTTGCACCGTTTTCGAGATACGTCATCCATCTTTACTTGGCAGGCGTCATTTTTATGATTTTCGATTTTTCTCATACTCACCGAAACCACCCGAACACTTTTGCCATACATCACGTTGTTCCTACTCGTCTCCTTCTAGGAGAACATTTATGTCAATCAGTCAGTGGTAATCGAGCTTTATATAATATAAATAAACTAGTTTTTCGGGCAGTGTGCGGGCCGCATGCGGCCCGCATCTATCTTGAGTCAGTTGTGACTGTCATAAAAGCACGTTATACATTAAAAAAAAGTAATGTCCGAAACTCCAATAGAAGTATGAAATCCCAAATAAACTCTCCATACAATAAAGAACCATACTGTAGCCACTAAAGCAGATTCACCCTACTGCCATAAAAAGGTGGTACGGGCAGAACGGTACCAAGGTTCTGAGTCACTTTTGTTAAGGAACCCCACTCGTAGGTGCTTCGGTTACCGCGGGCAGTTGCCATGGAGACCAGTCGGAGATGTGGAAAATACTCTCAAGTCGGAGCTCGGCCTTCGGCCTCGCAAGTTACTAACACGGCTCGGCCTCCGGCCTCGCCAAGCGCTCGCCCTTCGGGCTCACGCACCATGCGCTCGGCCTTCGGCCTCGCGAGCCGAAAGTTCGGCCTTCGGCCTCACCAGAAGCTCCCCTTCGGGCTCGCTATACAGCAAAGTAGGACAGTTACTCCAAATTCAGTCAAAAATCCCACAAAAACTCCTAATACAGTCGAAAATAAAGGTAAAACACTCCAAATGCAGTATAAAGAATGATAGGATCACGTAAGACACATCCAAAATGTCGGATTTCAAGACGGCCACCATACAAACTGCTCCGCCCCTACTGAAGCTCGGCCTAAAGGCCTCGCTTCAGCAGGCTCGGATCACTTTGTATGGCGGCCATCTTGAAATCCGCCATTTTGGATTTTTGAAAGGTGTCATTCGACTGCTCTTCCAATTCCCTATGACATTTGTTCAAACACCCCCTACCTATCTTGTACCGTTTTCGAGATACGTCATTCATCTTTACTTGGCAGGCGTCTTTTTAATGATTTTCGATTTTTCTCATACTCACCAAAACCTTCCGAACATTTTCGCTATACATCACGTTGCTCCTACTCGCCTCCTTCTAGGAGAACATTTATGTCAATGAGTCAGTGAGTGGTAATCGAGCTTTATATATTATAAATACTAGTTTTTCGGGCAGTGTGCGGGCCGCATGCGGCCCGCATTTATCGTTGTGCAAGTTTGAACAATATCAAAACACCTTATACATTAAAAAAAGTATGTTCAAAACTCCATTAGAAGTATGAAATCCCATATAAACTCTCAATACAATAAAGAACAATACTGTAGCCACTAAAACAGATTCACCCTACTGCCATAAAAAGGTGGTACGGGCAGAATGGGACCAAGGTTCTGACTCACTTTTGTAAAGGAACTCCACTCGTAGGTGCTTCGCTTACCACGGGCAGTTTCCATGGATACCATTCGGAGACGTGGAAAATACTCTCAAGTCGGAGCTCGGCCTTCGGCCTCGCAAGTTACTAACACGGCTCGGCCTCCGGCCTCGCCATGCGCTCGCCCTTCGGGCTCACGCCCCATACGCTCGGCCTTCGGCCTCGCGGGCCGAAAGTTCGGCCTTCGGCCTCACCAGAAGCTCGCCCTTCGGGCTCGCTACTACACTAATGTAGGACAGTTACTCCAAATTCAGTCAAAAATCCCACAAAAACTCCTAATACAGTCGAAAATAAAGATAAAAAACTCCAAATGCAGTATAAAGAATGATAGGAGCACGTAAGACACATCCAAAATGTCGGATTTCAAGACGGCCACCATACAAACTGCTCCGCCCCTACTGAAGCTCGGCCTAACGGCCTTGCTTCAGCAGGCTCGGATCACTTTGTATGGCGGCCATCTTGAAATCCGCCATTTTGGATTTTTGACAGGTGTCATTCGACTGCTCTCTCGATTCCCTATGACATTTGTTCAAACACCCCCTACCTATCTTGCACCGTTTTCGAGATATGTCATCCATCTTAACTTGGCAGGCGTCATTTTTATGATTTTCGATTTTTCTCATACTCACCTGAACCCCCCGAACATTTTTGCCATACATCATGTTGCTCCTACTCGACTCCTTCTAGGAGAACATTTATGTCAGTCAGTCAGTCAGTGGTAATCGAGCTTTATATATTATAACTAGTTATTCGGGCAGTGTGCGGGCCGCATGCGGCCCGCATTTATCGTTATGCAGTACTAAACTTTACCTTAACCCCTTATACATTAAAAAAAAATAAGTTCAAAACTCCAATAGAAGTATGAAATCCCAAATAAACTCTCCATACAATAAAGAACCATACTGAAGCCACTAAAGCAGATTCACCCTACTGCCATAAAAATGTGGTACGGGCAGAATGGTACCAAGGTTCTGAGTCACTTTTGTTAAGGAACCCCACTCGTAGGTGCTTCGGTTACCGCGGGCAGTTGCCATGGAGATCAGTCGGAGACGTGGAAAATACTCTCAAGTCGGAGCTCGGCCTTCGGCCTCGCAAGTTACTAACACGGCTCGGCCTGCGGCCTCGCCAAGCGCTCGCCCTTCGGGCTCGCGCACCATTCGCTCGGCCTTCGGCCTCGCGGACCGAAAGTTCGGCCTTCGGCCTCACCAGGTGGTTGCCCTTTGGGCTCGCTATACACTAATGTAGGACAGTTACTCCAAATTCAGTCAAAAAACCCACAAAAACTCCTAATACAGTCGAAAATGTATGGTAAAACACTCCAAATGCAGTATGAAGAATGAGAGGAGCACCTGGGACAAATCCAAAATGGCGGATTTCAAGAAGGCCACCATACAAACTGCTCCGCCCCTACTGAAGCTCGGCCTAAAGGCCTCGCTTCAGCAGGCTCGGAGCATTTTGTATGGCGGCCATCTTGAAATCCGCCATTTTGGATTTTTGACAGATGTCATTCGACTGCTCTCCCGATTCCCTATGACATTTGTTCAAACACCCCCTACCTATCTTGTACCGTTTTTGAGATATGTCATCCATCTTTACTTGGCAGGCGTCATTTTTATGATTTTCGATTTTTCTCATACTTACCAAAACCCCCCGAACATTTTTGCCATACTTCATTTTTACCCTACTCTGCTCCTTCTAGGAGAACATTTATGTCAGTCAGTCAGTGGTAATCGAGCTTTATATATTATAAACTAGTTTTTCGGGCAGTGTGCGGGCCGCATGCGGCCCGCATTTATCGTTATGCAGTAGTAAACTTTACCTTAACCGCTTATACATTTAAAAAAAAAAAGTTCAAAACTCCAATAGAAGTATGAAATCCCAAATAAAGTCTCCATACAATAAAGAACCATACTGTAGCCACTAAAGCAAATTCACCCTACTGGCATAAAAAGGTAGTACGGGCAGAATGGGACCAAGGTTCTGAGTCACTTTTGTTAAGGAACCCCACTCGTAGGTGCTTTGCTTACCGCGGGCAGTTGCCATGGAGACCAGTCGGAGACTTGGAAAAAACTCTCAAGTCGGAGCTCGGCCTTCGGCCTCGCAAGTTACCAACACGGCTCGGCCTGCGGCCTCGCCAAGCGCTCGCCCTACGGGCTCGCGCATCATACGCTCGGCCTTCGGCCTCGCGGACCGAAAGTTCGGCCTCCGGCCTCACCAGGAGCTCGCCCTTCGGGCTCGCTACTACACTTATGTAGGACAGTTACTCCAAATTCAGTCAAAAATCCCACAAAAACTCCTAATACAGTCGAAAATATAAGGTAAAACACTCCAAATGCAGTATAAAGAATGATAGGAGCATGTGGGTCACATCCAAAATGTCGGATTTCAAGACAGCCACCATACAAACTGCTCCGCCCCTACTGAAGCTCGGCCTAACGGCCTCGCTTCAGCAGGCTCGGATCATTTTGTATGGCGGCCATCTTGAAATCCGCCATTTTGGATTTTTGACAGGTGTCATTCGACTGCTCTCCCTATTCCCTATGACATTTGTTCAAACACCCCCTACCCATCTTGCACCGTTTTCGAGATACGTCATCCATCTTTACTTGGCAGGCGTCATTTTTATGATTTTCGATTTTTCTCATACTCACCGAAACCACCCGAACACTTTTGCCATACATCACGTTGTTCCTACTCGTCTCCTTCTAGGAGAACATTTATGTCAATCAGTCAGTGGTAATCGAGCTTTATATAATATAAACTAGTTTTTCGGGCAGTGTGCGGGCCGCATGCGGCCCGCATTTTTCGTTGTGCAGTACTTAACTTTACCTTAACCCCTTATACATTTAAAAAAAATAAGTTCAAAACTCCAATAGAAGTATGAAATCCCAAATAAACTCTCCATACAATAAAGAACCATACTGTAGCCACTAAAGCAAATTCACCCTACTGCCATAAAAAGGTGGTACGGGCAGAATGGAACCAAGGTTCTGAGTCACTTTTGTAAAGGAACCCCACTCGTAGGTGCTTCGGTTACCGCGGGCAGTTGCCATGGAGACCAGTCGGAGATGTGGAAAATACTCTCAAGTCGGAGCTCGGCCTTCGGCCTCGCAAGTTACTAATACGGCTCGGCCTACGGCCTCGCCAGGCGCTCGCCCTTCGGGCTCGCGCATCATACGCTCGGCCTTCGGCCTCGCGGACCGAAAGTTCGGCCTTCGGCCTCACCAGGAGCTCGCCCTTCGGGCTCGCTACTACACTAATATAGGACAGTAACTCCAAATTCAGTCAAAACTCCCACAAAAACTCCTAATACAGTCGAAAATAAAGGTCAAACACTCCAAATGCAGTATAAAGAATGATAGGAGCACGTGAGTCACATCCAAAATGTCGGATTTCAAGACGGCCGCCATACAAACTGCTCCGCCCCTACTGAAGCTCGGCCTAAAGGCCTCGCTTCAGCAGGCTCGGGTCATTTTGTATGGCGGCCATCTTGAAATCCGCCATTTTGAATTTTTGACAGCTGTCATTCGACTGCACTCTTGATTCCCTATGACATTTGGTCAAACACCCCCTACCTATCTCTTACCGTTTTCGAGATACGTCATCCATCATCACTTGGCAGGCGTCTTTTTAATAATTTTCGATTTTTCTCATACTCACCAAAACCACCCGAACATTTTTGCCATACATCACGTTGCTCCTACTCGTCTCCTTCTAGGAGAACATTTATGTCAATCAGTCAGTGGTAATCGAGCTTTATATATTATAACTAGTTTTTCGGGCAGTGTGCGGGCCGCATGCGGCCCGCATTTATCGTTATGCAGTATTAAACAATACTTTAACCCCCTATACATTTAAAAAATAAACACAAAATTCCAATAAAGTATGAAAGCCCATATAAACTCTTTATACAATAAAGAACCAAACTGTAGCCACCAAACCAGATTGACCCTACTGCCATAAAAAGGTGGTACGGGCAGAATGGTACCAAGGTTCTGAGTCACTTTTGTTAAGGAACCCCACTCGTAGGGTGCTTCGGTTACCGCGGGCAGTTGCCATGGAGACCAGTCGGAGACGTGGAAAAAACTCTCAATCGGAGCTCGGCCTTCGGCCTCGCAAGTAACTAACACGGCTCGGCCTGCGGCCTCGCCAAGCGCTCGCCCTTCGGGCTCACGCACCCTACGCTCGGCCTTCGGCCTCGCGAGCTGAAAGTTCGGCCTTCGGCCTCACCGGGAGCTCGCCCTTCGGGCTCGCTATGCATTAAAGTTGGACAGTAACTCCAAATTCAGTCAAAAATCCCACAAAAACTCCTAATACAGTCGAAAATTAAGGAAAAACACTCCAAATGCAGTATAAAGAATGATAGGAGCACGTAAGACACATCCAAAATGTCATTCGACTGCTCTCCTTATTTCCTATGACATATTTTCAAAAACCCCCTACCTATCTATTACCGTTTTCGAGATACGTGATTTATCTGCACTTGGCAGACGTCATCGAAAAAAAATAACATATTTGGAATAAGGACGTCCAGAACAACCTAGATATAAAATTTAAGCCAAATCGGAGAACTTTTTTTTACTTGGCAGACGTCATCGAAAAAAAAATTTTGATTTGGAATAAGGACACCCAGAACCACCTAAATATCGAGTTTCAGCCAAATCGGAGTAACTTGTTTTACTTGGCAGACGTCATCGAAACAAAATTTTTTGATTTAGAATAAGGACGTCCAGAACCACATAAATATCGAGTTTCAGCCAAATCGGAGTATTTTTTTTTACTTGGCAGACGTCATCGAAATAAAAATTTCATATTTGGAATAAGGATGACGAGAACAACCTATATATCGATTTTCAGCCAAATCGGTGCAAGTCTGAGCTCGGCCTTCGGCCTCGCAAGTTACTAAGACGGCTCGACCTGCGGCCTCGCCTAGCGCTCGCCCTGCGGGCTCGCGCACCGTCCGCTCGGCCTACGGCCTCGCGGCCCCAAAGTTCGGCCTTCGGCCTCACCAAAAGCTCGCCCTTCGGGCTCGCTACACTGACAGTAGGACAATTACTCTAAAATGAGTTGAAATTCCCACAAACACTCCTAATACAGTTGACATTGTAAGGTAAAATACTCCAAATAATGTATGAAGAATGAGAGTAGCACATTTGACAGGTGTCATGCGAATGCTCTCCCTATTCCCTATGACATTTGTTCAAACACCCCCAACATATCTCTTACCGTTTTCGAGATACGTAGTCCAGCTTTACTTGGCAGGCGTCATTTCTAGGGTTTTTAATTTTTCCCCTACTCAGCTAAGCCCCTTAGTCATTTTCGTAATACATTACTATAACCGTACTCAACTCTTTCTGGTAGAACCAGCTACTTTTTGAGGGATCGAAGGATTTTGTATGGCGGCCATTTTGAAATCCGCCATTTTGGATTTTTGACAAATGTCATCCGACTGCTCTCCCGATTCCCTATGACATTTGGTCAAGCACCCCCTACCTATCTCTTACCGTTTCAGAGATACGCCATCCAATTTTACTTGGCAGACGTCATCTTTGAGTTTTCGGATTTTTCCCATACTCACACAAACCCCCAGAACATTTTTGCTATACATTACTTTCTTCCTACTCGACTCCTTCTGGGAGAACAATTATGTCAGTGAGTCAGTGAATGAGTCAGTGTACGGTAATCCAGCTTTATATATTATAAACTAGTTTTTCGGGCAGTGTGCGGGCCGCATGCGGCCCGCATTTATCGTTATGCAGTATTAAACAATACTTTAACCCCCTATACATTTAAAAAATAAACACAAAATTCCAATAAAGTATGAAAGCCCATATAAACTCTTTATACAATAAAGAACCAAACTGTAGCCACCAAACCAGATTGACCCTACTGCCATAAAAAGGTGGTACGGGCAGAATGGTACCAAGGTTCTGAGTCACTTTTGTTAAGGAACCCCACTCGTAGGGTGCTTCGGTTACCGCGGGCAGTTGCCATGGAGACCAGTCGGAGACGTGGAAAAAACTCTCAAGTCGGAGCTCGGCCTTCGGCCTCGCAAGTAACTAACACGGCTCGGCCTGCGGCCTCGCCAAGCGCTCGCCCTTCGGGCTCACGCACCCTACGCTCGGCCTTCGGCCTCGCGAGCTGAAAGTTCGGCCTTCGGCCTCACCGGGAGTTCGCCCTTCGGGCTCGCTATGCATTAAAGTTGGACAGTAACTCCAAATTCAGTCAAAAATCCCACAAAAACTCCTAATACAGTCGAAAATTAAGGAAAAACACTCCAAATGCAGTATAAAGAATGATAGGAGCACGTAAGACACATCCAAAATGTCATTCGACTGCTCTCCTTATTTCCTATGACATATTTTCAAAAACCCCCTACCTATCTATTACCGTTTTCGAGATACGTGATTTATCTGCACTTGGCAGACGTCATCGAAAAAAAATTACATATTTGGAATAAGGACGTCCAGAACAACCTAGATATAAAATTTAAGCCAAATCGGAGAACTTTTTTTTACTTGGCAGACGTCATCGAAAAAAAAATTTTGATTTGGAATAAGGACACCCAGAACCACCTAAATATCGAGTTTCAGCCAAATCGGAGTAACTTGTTTTACTTGGCAGACGTCATCGAAACAAAATTTTTTGATTTAGAATAAGGACGTCCAGAACCACATAAATATCGAGTTTCAGCCAAATCGGAGTATTTTTTTTTACTTGGCAGACGTCATCGAAATAAAAATTTCATATTTGGAATAAGGATGACGAGAACAACCTATATATCGATTTTCAGCCAAATCGGTGCAAGTCTGAGCTCGGCCTTCGGCCTCGCAAGTTACTAAGACGGCTCGACCTGCGGCCTCGCCTAGCGCTCGCCCTGCGGGCTCGCGCACCGTCCGCTCGGCCTACGGCCTCGCGGCCCCAAAGTTCGGCCTTCGGCCTCACCAAAAGCTCGCCCTTCGGGCTCGCTACACTGACAGTAGGACAATTACTCTAAAATGAGTTGAAATTCCCACAAACACTCCTAATACAGTTGACATTGTAAGGTAAAATACTCCAAATAATGTATGAAGAATGAGAGTAGCACATTTGACAGGTGTCATGCGAATGCTCTCCCTATTCCCTATGACATTTGTTCAAACACCCCCAACATATCTCTTACCGTTTTCGAGATACGTAGTCCAGCTTTACTTGGCAGGCGTCATTTCTAGGGTTTTTAATTTTTCCCCTACTCAGCTAAGCCCCTTAGTCATTTTCGTAATACATTACTATAACCGTACTCAACTCTTTCTGGTAGAACCAGCTACTTTTTGAGGGATCGAAGGATTTTGTATGGCGGCCATTTTGAAATCCGCCATTTTGGATTTTTGACAAATGTCATCCGACTGCTCTCCCGATTCCCTATGACATTTGGTCAAGCACCCCCTACCTATCTCTTACCGTTTCAGAGATACGCCATCCAATTTTACTTGGCAGACGTCATCTTTGAGTTTTCGGATTTTTCCCATACTCACACAAACCCCCAGAACATTTTTGCTATACATTACTTTCTTCCTACTCGACTCCTTCTGGGAGAACAATTATGTCAGTGAGTCAGTGAATGAGTCAGTGTACGGTAATCCAGCTTTATATATTATAAATAACTAGTTTTTCGGGCAGTGTGCGGGCCGCATGCGGCCCGCATTTATCGTTATGCAGTACTAAACTATATCAAAACTCCTGATACGTTGGAAAAAAGTATGTTCAAAACTCCAATAGAAGTATGAAATCCCATATAAACTCTCAATACAATAAAGAACCATACTGTAGCCACTAAAGCAAATTCACCCTACTGCCATAAAAAGGTGGTACGGGCAGAATGATACCAAGGTTCTGAGTCACTTTTGCTAAAGAACCCCACTCGTAGGTGCTTCGGTTACCGCGGGCAGTTGCCATGGAGACCAGTCGGAGACGTGGAAAATACTCTTAAGTCGGAGCTCGGCCTTTGGCCTCGCAAGTTACTAATACGGCTCGGCCTACGGCCTCGCCGAGCGCTCGCCCTTCGGGCTCACGCACCATACGCTCGGCCTTCGGCCTCGCGGGCCGAATGTTCGGCCTACGGCCTCACCAGGAGCTCGCCCTTCGGGCTCGCTATACACCAATGTAGGACAGTAACTCCAAATTCAGTCGAAAATCCCACAAAAACTCCTACTATACAGTCGAAAATATAAGGCAAAACAATCCAAATGCAGTATAAAGAATGATAGGAGCATGTGGGTCACATCCAAAATGTCGGATTTCAAGACGGCCACCATACAAACTGCTCCGCCCCTACTGAAGCTCGGCCTCACGGCCTCGCTTCAGCAGGCTCGGATCACTTTGTATGGCGGCCATCTTGAAATCCGCCATTTTGGATTTTTGACAGGTGTCTTTCGACTGCTCTCCCGATTCCCTATGACATTTGTTCAAACACCCCCAACCTATCTTGCATCGTTTTCGAGATACGTCATTCATCTTTACTTGGCAGGCGTCTTTTTAATGATTTTCGATTTTTCTCATACTCACTAAAACCCCCCGAACATTTTTGCCATACTTCATTTTTACCCTACTCTGCTCCTTCTAGGAGAACATTTATGTCAATCAGTCAGTCAGTCAGTGAGTGGTAATCGAGCTTTATATATTATAAACTAGTATTTCGGGCAGTGTGCGGGCCGCATGCGGCCCGCATCTATCTTGAGTCAGTAGGAATTGTCAAATAAACACCAGAGACATTAAAAAAAAGTATGTTCAAAACACCAATAGAAGTATGAAATCCCAAATAAACTCTCCATACAATAAAGAACCATACTGTAGCCACTAAAGCAGATTCACCCTACTGCCATAAAAAGGTGGTACGGGCAGAATGGTACCAAGGTTCTGAGTCACTTTTGTTAAGGAACCCCACTCGTAGGTGCTTCGGTTACCGCGGGCAGTTGCCATGGAGACCAGTCGGAGATGTGGAAAATACTCTCAAGTCGGAGCTCGGCCTTCGGCCTCGCAAGTTACTAACACGGCTCGGCCTCCGGCCTCGCCAAGCGCTCGCCCTTCGGGCTCACGCACCATGCGCTCGGCCTTCGGCCTCGCGAGCCGAAAGTTCGGCCTTCGGCCTCACCAGAAGCTCGCCCTTCGGGCTCGCTATACACCAATGTAGGACAGTAACTCCAAATTCAGTCGAAAATCCCACAAAAACTCCTAATACAGTCGAAAATATAAGGTAAAACACTCCAAATGCAGTATAAAGAATGATAGGAGCACGTAAAACACATCCAAAATGTCGGATTTCAAGACGGCCACCATACAAACTGCTCCGCCCCTACTGAAGCTCGGCCTAACGGCCTCGCTTCAGCAGGCTCGGATCACTTTGTATGGCGGCCATCTTGAAATCCGCCATTTTGGATTTTTGACAGGTGTCATTCGACTGCTCTTCCAATTCCCTATGACATTTGTTCAAACACCCCCTACCTATCTTGTACCGTTTTCGAGATACGTCATTCATCTTTACTTGGCAGGCGTCTTTTTAATGATTTTCGATTTTTCTCATACTCACCAAAACCACCCGAACATTTTTGCCATACTTCATTTTTACCCTACTCTACTCCTTCTAGGAGAACATTTATGTCAATCAGTCAGTCAGTCAGTCAGTGAGTGGTAATCGAGCTTTATATATTATTAATAACTAGTTTTTCGGGCAGTGTGCGGGCCGCATGCGGCCCGCATTTATCGTTGTGCAAGTTTGAACAATATCAAAACACCTTATACATTAAAAAAAATTATTTCAAAACACCTAAAGATGTACGATTTCCCATACAAACCCTTAATACAATAGAGAACCGTACTGTTATCACCAAACCAAATTCACCCTACTGCCATAAAAAGGTGGTACGGGCAGAATGGTACCAAGGTTCTGAATCACTTTTGTTAAGGAACCCCACTCGTAGGTGCTTCGGTTACCGCAGGCAGTTGCCATGGAGACCAGTCGGTGACGTGGAAAATACTCTCAAGTCGGAGCTCGGCCTTCGGCCTCGCAAGTTACTAATACGGCTCGGCCTGCGGCCTCGCCAAGCGCTCGCCCTTCGGGCTCGCGCACCATTCGCTCGGCCTTCGGCCTCGCGGACCGAAAGTTCGGCCTTCGGCCTCACCAGGTGGTTGCCCTTTGGGCTCGCTATACACTAATGTAGAACAGTTACTCCAAATTCAGTCAAAAAACCCACAAAAACTCCTAATACAGTCGAAAATATAAGGTAAAACACTCCAAATGCAGTATGAAGAATGAGAGGAGCACCTGGGACAAATCCAAAATGGCGGATTTCAAGAAGGCCACCATACAAACTGCTCCGCCCCTACTGAAGCTCGGCCTAAAGGCCTCGCTTCAGCAGGCTCGGAGCATTTTGTATGGCGGCCATCTTGAAATCCGCCATTTTGGATTTTTGACAGGTGTCATTCGACTGCTCTCCCGATTCTCTATGACATTTGTTCAAACACCCCCTACCTATCTCTTACCGTTTTCGAGATACGTCATCCATCATCACTTGGCAGGCGTCTTTTTAATGATTTTCGATTTTTCTCATACTCACCAAAACCCCCCAAACATTTTTGCCATACATCATTTTAGCCCTACTCTGCTCCTTCTAGGAGAACATTTATGTCAATCAGTCAGTCAGTCAGTGAGTGGTAATCGAGCTTTATATATTATAAACTAGTATTTCGGGCAGTGTGCGGGCCGCATGCGGCCCGCATCTATCTTGAGTCAGTAGGAACTGTCATAAAAGCACGTTATACATTAAAAAAAAGTAATATCCAAAACTCCAATAGAAGTATGAAATACTATATAAACTCTATATACAATAAGGAACCAAACTGTAGCCACCAAATCAGATTCACCCTACTGCCATAAAAAGGTGGTACGGGCAGAATGGTACGAAGGTTCTGAGTCACTTTTGTTAAGGAACCCCACTCGTAGGTGCTTCGGTTACCGCAGGCAGTTGCCATGGAGACCAGTCGGTGATGTGGAAAATACTCTCAAGTCGGAGCTCGGCCTTCGGCCTCGCAAGTTACTAATACGGCTCGGCCTGCGGCCTCGCCAAGCGCTCGCCCTTCGGGCTCACGCTTCATACGCTCGGCCTTCGGCCTCGCGGACCGAAAGTTCGGCCTTCGGCCTCACCAGGAGCTCGCCCTTCGGGCTCGCTACTACACTTATGTAGGACAGTAACTCCAAATTCAGTCAAAAATCCCACTAAAACTCCTAATTCAGTCGAAAATAAAGGTAAAACACTCCAAATGCAGTATAAAGAATGATAGGAGCACTTTGGTCACATCCAAAATGTCGGATTTCCAGATGGCCACCATACAAACTGCTCCGCCCCTACTGAAGCTCGGCCTAAAGGCCTCGCTTCATCAGGCTCGGAGCATTTTGTATGGCGGCCATCTTGAAATCCGCCATTTTGGATTTTTGACAGATGTCATTCGACTGCTCTCCCGATTCCCTATGACATTTGTTCAAACACCCCCTACTTATCTCTTACCGTTTTCGAGATACGTCATCCATCTACACTTGGCAGGCGTCTTTTTAATGATTTTCGATTTTTCTCATACTCACCAAAACCACCCGAACATTTTTGCCATACTTCATTTTTACCCTACTCTGCTCCTTCTAGGAGAACATTTATGTCAGTGAGTCAGTCAGTCAGTCAGTGGTAATCGAGCTTTATATATTATAAATAAATAATAAAATAATAAACTAGTTTTTCGGGCAGTGTGCGGGCCGCATGCGGCCCGCATTTATCGTTATGCAATTTCAGCTTATATCAAAACACTTAATACGTAAAAAAAAGTGGGTTCAAAACTCCAATAGAAGTATGAAATCCCATATAAACTCTCAATACAATAAAGAAACAAACTGTAGCCACCAAACCAAATTTACCCTACTGCCATGAAAAGGTGGTACGTGCAGAATGGGACCAGGGTTCCGAGTCACTTTTGATATGGAACCCCACTCGTGGGTGCTTCGGTTACCGCGGGAAGTTGCCATGGAGACCAGTCGCTGACGTGGAAAATACTCTCAAGTCGGAGCTCGGCCTTCGGCCTCGCAAGTTACTAACACGGCTCGGCCTGCGGCCTCGCCAAGCGCTCGCCCTTCGGGCTCACGCACCATACGCTCGGCCTTCGGCCTCGCGAGCCGAAAGTTCGGCCTTCGGCCTCACCAAAAGCTCGCCCTTCGGGCTCGCTATACATTATCGTAGGTCAGTAACTCCAAATTCAGTCAAAAATCCCACAAAAACTCTTAATACAGTCGAAAATATAAGGTAAAACACTCCAAATCCAGTATAAAGAATGATAGGAGCACGTGGGTCAGATCCAAAATGTCGGATTTCAAGACAGCCACCATACAAACTGCTCCGCCCCTACTGAAGCTCGGCCTAACGGCCTCGCTTCAGCAGGCTCGGATCATTTTGTATGGCGGCCATCTTGAAATCCGCCATTTTGGATTTTCGACAGGTGTCATTCGACTGCTCTCCCGATTCCCTATGACATTTGTTCAAACACCCCCTACCTATCTCTTACTGTTTTCGAGATACGTCATCCATCTTTACTTGGCAGGCGTCATTTTTATGATTTTCGATTTTTCTCATACTCACCAAAACCCCCCGAACATTTTTGCCATACATCACGTTGCTCCTACTCGTCTCCTTCTAGGAGAACATTTATGTCAGTCAGTCAGTCAGTGGTAATCGAGCTTTATATATTATAAATAAATAAACTAGTTTTTCGGGCAGTGTGCGGGCCGCATGCGGCCCGCATTTATCGTTATGCAGTACTAAACAATACCTTAACACCTTATATATTTAAAAAAAAAAAACAAAATTCCATAACAGTATGAAATCCCATATAAACTCTCAATACAATAGAGAAACATACTGTAGCTACTAAAGCAGATTCACCTTACTGTCATAAAAAGGTGGTACGGGCAGAATGGTACCAAGGTTCTGAGTAACTTTTGTTAAGGAACCCCACTCGTAGGTGCTTCGGTTACCGCGGGCAGTTGCCATGGAGACCAGTCGGAGACGTGGAAAAAACTCTCAAGTCGGAGCTCGGCCTTCGGCCTCGCAAGTTACTAATACGGCTCGGCCAACGGCCTCGCAAGGCGCTCGCCCTTCGGGCTCGCGCATCATACGCTCGGCCTTCGGCCTCGCGGACCGAAAGTTCGGCCTTCGGCCTCACCAGGAGCTCGCCCTTCGGGCTCGCTATACACTAATGTTGGACAGTAACTCCAAATTCAGTCAAAAATCCCACAAAAACTCCTAATACAGTCGAAATTTAAGGAAAAACACTCTAAATGCAGTATAAAGAATGATAGGAGCACGTAAGACACATCCAAAATGTCGGATTTCAAGACGGCCACCATACAAACTGCTCCGCCCCTACTGAAGCTCGGCCTAACGGCCTCGCTTCAGCAGGCTCGGATCAATTTGTATGGCGGCCATCTTGAAATCCGCCATTTTGGATTTTTGACAATTTCATCCGGCTGCTCTCCCGATTCCCTATGACATTTGTTCAAACACCCCCTACCTAATTTGTACCGTTTTTGAGATACGTCATCCATCTTCACTTGACAGGCGTCATTTTTATGATTTTCGATTTTTCTCATACTCACCAAAACCACCCGAACATTTTTGCCATACATCATGTTGTTCCTACTCGTCTCCTTCTAGGAGAACATTTATGTCAATGAGTCAGTGAGTGGTAATCGAGCTTTATATATTATAAATAAACTAGTTATTCGGGCAGTGTGCGGGCCGCATGCGGCCCGCATCTATCTTGAGTCAGTAGGAACTGTCAAAAAAACACCTGATACATTAAAAAAAAAGTGTGTTCAAAACTCCAATAGAAGTATGAAATCCCATATAAACTCTCCATACAATAAAGAACCATACTGTAGCCACTAAAGCAGATTCACCCTACTGCCATAAAAAGGTGGTACGGGCAGAATGGTACCAAGGTTCTGAGTCACTTTTGTTAAGGAACCCCACTCGTAGGTGCTGCGGTTACCGCAGGCAGTTGCCATGGAGACCAGTCGGAGATGTGGAAAACACTCTCAAGTCGGAGCTCGGCCTTCGGCCTCGCAAATTACTAATACGGCTCGGCCTACGGCCTCGCCAGGCGCTCGCCCTTCAGGCTCGCGCATCATACGCTCGGCCTTCGGCCTCGCGGACCGAAAGTTCGGCCTTCGGCCTCACCAGGAGCTCGCCCTTCGGGCTCGCTACTTCACTTATGTAGGACAGTAACTCCAAATTCAGTCAAAAATCGCACAAAAACTCCTAATTCAGTCGAAAATGAAGGCAAAACACTCCAAATGCAGTATAAAGAATGATAGGAGCACGAAAGACACATCCAAAATGTCGGATTTCAAGACGGCCACCATACAAACTGCTCCGCCCCTACTGAAGCTCGGCCTAACGGCCTCGCTTCAGCAGGCTCGGATCACTTTGTATGGCGGCCATCTTGAAATCCGCCATTTTGGATTTTTGACAGGTGTCATTCGACTGCTCTCCCGATTCCCTATGACATTTGTTCAAACACCCTCTACCTATATCTTACCGTTTTCGAGATACGTCATCAATCTTCACTTGGCAGGCGTCTTTTTAATGATTTTCGATTTTTCTCATACTCACCGAAACCACCCGAACATTTTTGCCATACTTCATTTTTACCCTACTCTGCTCCTTCTAGGAGAACATTTATGTCAATGAGTCAGTGAGTGGTAATCGAGCTTTATATATTATAAAAAACTAGTTTTTCGGGCAGTGTGCGGGCCGCATGCGGCCCGCATCTATCTTGAGTCAGTAGGAACTGTCAAAAAAGCACCTGACACGTTAAAAAAAGTATGTTCAAAACTCTAATAGTAGTATGAAATCCCATATAAACTCGTAATACAATAATGAACCATACTGTAGCCACTAAAGCAGATTCACCCTACTGCCATAAAAAGGTGGTACCGGCAGAATGGTACCAAGGTTCTGAGTCACTCTTGTAAAGGAACCCCACTCGTAAGTGCTTTGGTTATCGCGGGCAGTTGCCATGGAGACCAGTCGGTGACGTGGAAAATACTCTCGAGTCTGAGCTCGGCTTTCGGCCTCGCAAGTTACTATCACGGCTCGGCCTACGGCCTCGCCAAGCGCTCGCCCTTCGGGCTCACGCACCATACGCTCGGCCTTCGGCCTCGCGAGCCGAAAGTTCGGCCTTCGGCCTCACCAGAAGCTCGCCCTTCGGGCTCGCTACTACACTTTTTAGTACAGTTACTCCAAATTCAGTCAAAAATCCCACAAAAACTCCTAATACAGTCGAAAATGAGGGTTAAACACTCCAAATGCAGTATGAAGAGTGAGAGGAGCACGTGGAGCACATCCAAAATGTCGGATTTCAAGATGGCCACCATACAAACTGCTCCGCCCCTACTGAAGCTCGGCCTAACGGCCTCGCTTCAGCAGGCTCGGATCACTTTGTATGGCGGCCATCTTGAAATCCGCCATTTTGGATTTTTGACAGGTGTCATTCGACTGCTCTCCAGATTCCCTATGACATTTGTTCAAACACCCCCTACCTATCTCTTACCGTTTTTGAGATATGTCATCCATCTTTACTTGGCAGGCGTCTTTTTAATGATTTTCGATTTTTCTCATACTCACCAAAACCCCCCGAACATTTTTGTCCTACATCATTTTAACCCTACTCTACTCCTTCTAGGAGAACATTTATGTCAGTCAGTCAGTCAGTGAGTCAGTCAGTGGTAATCGAGCTTTATATATTATAAACTAGTTTTTCGGGCAGTGTGCGGGCCGCATGCGGCCCGCATTTATCGTTATGCAATTTGAAACAATATCAAAACACCTTATACATTTAAAAAAAAAAACAATATTCTATAACAGTATGAAATCCCATATAAACTCCTTATACAGTAGAGAACCAAACTATAGCCACCAAACCAGATTCACCCTACTGCCATAAAAAAAGTGGTACGGGCAGAATGGTACCAAGATTCTGAGTAACTTTTGTTAAAGAACCCCACTCGTAGGAGCTTCGCTTACCACGGGCAGTTGCCATGGAGACCATTCGGAGACGTGGAAAATACTCTCAAGTCGGAGCTCGGCCTTCGGCCTCGCAAGTTACTAACACGGCTCGGCCTCTGGCCTCGCCATGCGCTCGCCCTTCGGGCTCACGCCCCATACGCTCGGCCTTCGGCCTCGCGGGCCGAAAG
This sequence comes from Plagodis pulveraria, assembly GCA_963890685.1. NCBI lineage: Eukaryota > Metazoa > Arthropoda > Insecta > Lepidoptera > Geometridae > Plagodis > Plagodis pulveraria. Next base: position 7,885,401 of record OY982962.1, on the reverse strand, counting down.
TTCGGCCTTCGGCCTCACCAGAAGCTCGCCCTTCGGGCTCGCTACTACACTAATGTAGGACAGTTACTCCAAATTCAGTCAAAAATCCCACAAAAACTCCTAATACAGTCGAAAATAAAGATAAAAAACTCCAAATGCAGTATAAAGAATGATAGGAGCACGTAAGACACATCCAAAATGTCGGATTTCAAGACGGCCACCATACAAACTGCTCCGCCCCTACTGAAGCTCGGCCTAACGGCCTCGCTTCAGCAGGCTCGGATCACTTTGTATGGCGGCCATCTTGAAATCCGCCATTTTGGATTTTTGACAGGTGTCATTCGACTGCTCTCCCGATTCCCTATGACATTTGTTCAAACACCCCCTACCTATCTCTTACCGTTTTTGAGATATGTCATCCATCTTTACTTGGCAGGCGTCTTTTTATGATTTTCGATTTTTCTCATACTCACCAAAACCCCCCGAATATTTTTGCCATACATCATTTTAACCCTACTCTACTCCTTCTAGGCGAACATTTATGTCAGTCAGTCAGTCAGTGAGTCAGTCAGTGGTAATCGAGCTTTATATATTATAAATAACTAGTTTTTCGGGCAGTGTGCGGGCCGCATGCGGCCCGCATCTATCTTGAGTCAGTTGAAAATTTCACAGAAACACCTAATACGTTAAAAAAAGTGTGTTCAAAACTCCAATAGAAGTATGAAATCCCATATAAACTCTCAATACAATAAAGAACCATACTGTAGCCACTAAAGCAAATTCACCCTACTGCCATAAAAAGGTGGTACGGGCAGAATGGGACCAAGGTTCTGAGTCACTTTTGTTAAGGAACCCCACACGTAGGTGCTTCGGTTACCGCAGGCAGTTGCCATGGAGAACAGTCGGTGACGTGGAAAATACTCTCGAGTCGGAGCTCGGCCTTCGGCCTCGCAAGTTACTAACACGGCTCGGCCTGCGGCCTCGCCAAGCGCTCGCCCTTCGGGCTCGCGCACCATTCGCTCGGCCTTCGGCCTCGCGGACCGAAAGTTCGGCCTTCGGCCTCACCAGGTGGTTGCCCTTTGGGCTCGCTATACACTAATGTAGGACAGTTACTCCAAATTCAGTCAAAAAACCCACAAAAACTCCTAATACAGTCGAAAATATATGGTAAAACACTCCAAATGCAGTATGAAGAATGAGAGGAGCACCTGGGACAAATCCAAAATGGCGGATTTCAAGAAGGCCACCATACAAACTGCTCCGCCCCTACTGAAGCTCGGCCTAAAGGCCTCGCTTCAGCAGGCTCGGAGCATTTTGTATGGCGGCCATCTTGAAATCCGCCATTTTGGATGTTTGACATGTGTCATTCGACTGCTCTCCCGATTCCCTATGACATTTGTTCAAACAACTCCTACCTATCTTGTACCGTTTTTGAGATATGTCATCCATCTTTACTTGGCAGGCGTCATTTTTATGATTTTCGATTTTTCTCATACTCACCAAAACCCCCCGAACATTTTTGCCATACTTCATTTTTACCCTACTCTGCTCCTTCTAGGAGAACATTTATGTCAGTCAGTGGTAATCGAGCTTTATATATTATAACTAGTTTTTCGGGCAGTGTGCGGGCCGCATGCGGCCCGCATTTATCGTTATGCAGTACTAAACTATATCAAAACTCATGATACGTTGGAAAAAAGTATGTTCAAAACTCCAATAGAAGAATGAAATCCCATATAAACTCTCAATACAATAAAGAACCATACTGTAGCCACTAAAGCAGATTCACCCTACTGCCATAAAAAGGTGGTACGGGCAGAATGGTACCAAGGTTCTGAGTCACTTTTGTTAAGGAACCCCACTCGTAGTTGCTGCGGTTACCGCAGGCAGTTGCCATGGAGACCAGTCGGAGATGTGGAAAATACTCTCAAGTCGGAGCTCGGCCTTCGGCCTCGCAAGTTACTAATACGGCTCGGCCTACGGCCTCGCCAGGCGCTCGCCCTTCGGGCTCACGCATCATACGCTCGGCCTTCGGCCTCGCGGACCGAAAGTTCGGCCTTCGGCCTCACCAGAAGCTCGCCCTTCGGGCTCGCTACTTCACTTATGTAGGACAGTAACTCCAAATTTAGTCAAAAATCCCACAAAAACTCCTAATACAGTCGAAAATATTAGGTAAAACACTCCAAATGCAGTATAAAGAATGATAGGAGCACGTGGGTCACATCCAAAATGTCGGATTTCAAGACAGCCACCATACAAACTGCTCCGCCTCTACTGAAGCTCGGCCTAACGGCCTCGCTTCAGCAGGCTCGGATCACTTTGTATGGCGGCCATCTTGAAATCCACCATTTTGGATTTTTGACAGATGTCATCCGACTGCTCTCCCAATTCCCTATGACATTTGTTTAAACACCCTCTACCTATCTTGTACCGTTTTTGAGATATGTCATTCATCTTTACTTGGCAGGCGTCTTTTTAATGATTTTCGATTTTTCTCATACTCACCTAAACCCGCCGAACATTTTTGCCATACTTCATTTTTACCCTACTCTGCTCCTTCTAGGAGAACATTTATGTCAGTGAGTCAGTGAGTCAGTCAGTGGTAATCGAGCCTTATATATTATAAACTAGTTTTTCGGGCAGTGTGCGGGCCGCATGCGGCCCGCATTTATCGTTATGCAGTAGTAAACTTTACCTTAACCGCTTATACATTTAAAAAAAAAAAGTTCAAAACTCCAATAGAAGTATGAAATCCCAAATAAAGTCTCCATACAATAAAGAACCATACTGTAGCCACTAAAGCAAATTCACCCTACTGGCATAAAAAGGTAGTACGGGCAGAATGGGACCAAGGTTCTGAGTCACTTTTGTTAAGGAACCCCACTCGTAGGTGCTTTGCTTACCGCGGGCAGTTGCCATGGAGACCAGTCGGAGACTTGGAAAAAACTCTCAAGTCGGAGCTCGGCCTTCGGCCTCGCAAGTTACCAACACGGCTCGGCCTGCGGCCTCGCCAAGCGCTCGCCCTACGGGCTCGCGCATCATACGCTCGGCCTTCGGCCTCGCGGACCGAAAGTTCGGCCTCCGGCCTCACCAGGAGCTCGCCCTTCGGGCTCGCTACTACACTTATGTAGGACAGTTACTCCAAATTCAGTCAAAAATCCCACAAAAACTCCTAATACAGTCGAAAATATAAGGTAAAACACTCCAAATGCAGTATAAAGAATGATAGGAGCATGTGGGTCACATCCAAAATGTCGGATTTCAAGACAGCCACCATACAAACTGCTCCGCCCCTACTGAAGCTCGGCCTAACGGCCTCGCTTCAGCAGGCTCGGATCATTTTGTATGGCGGCCATCTTGAAATCCGCCATTTTGGATTTTTGACAGGTGTCATTCGACTGCTCTCCAGATTCCCTATGACATTTGTTCAAACACCCCCTACCTATCTCTTACCGTTTTTGAGATATGTCATCCATCTTTACTTGGCAGGCGTCTTTTTAATGATTTTCGATTTTTCTCATACTCACCAAAACCCCCCGAACATTTTTGTCCTACATCATTTTAACCCTACTCTACTCCTTCTAGGAGAACATTTATGTCAGTCAGTCAGTCAGTGAGTCAGTCAGTGGTAATCGAGCTTTATATATTATAAATAACTAGTTTTTCGGGCAGTGTGCGGGCCGCATGCGGCCCGCATCTATCTTGAGTCAGTTGAAAATTTCACAGAAACACCTAATACGTTAAAAAAAGTGTGTTCAAAACTCCAATAGAAGTATGAAATCCCATATAAACTCTCAATACAATAAAGAACCATACTGTAGCCACTAAAGCAAATTCACCCTACTGCCATAAAAAGGTGGTACGGGCAGAATGGGACCAAGGTTCTGAGTCACTTTTGTTAAGGAACCCCACACGTAGGTGCTTCGGTTACCGCAGGCAGTTGCCATGGAGAACAGTCGGTGACGTGGAAAATACTCTCGAGTCGGAGCTCGGCCTTCGGCCTCGCAAGTTACTAACACGGCTCGGCCTGCGGCCTCGCCAAGCGCTCGCCCTTCGGGCTCGCGCACCATTCGCTCGGCCTTCGGCCTCGCGGACCGAAAGTTCGGCCTTCGGCCTCACCAGGTGGTTGCCCTTTGGGCTCGCTATACACTAATGTAGGACAGTTACTCCAAATTCAGTCAAAAAACCCACAAAAACTCCTAATACAGTCGAAAATATATGGTAAAACACTCCAAATGCAGTATGAAGAATGAGAGGAGCACCTGGGACAAATCCAAAATGGCGGATTTCAAGAAGGCCACCATACAAACTGCTCCGCCCCTACTGAAGCTCGGCCTAAAGGCCTCGCTTCAGCAGGCTCGGAGCATTTTGTATGGCGGCCATCTTGAAATCCGCCATTTTGGATGTTTGACATGTGTCATTCGACTGCTCTCCCGATTCCCTATGACATTTGTTCAAACAACTCCTACCTATCTTGTACCGTTTTTGAGATATGTCATCCATCTTTACTTGGCAGGCGTCATTTTTATGATTTTCGATTTTTCTCATACTCACCAAAACCCCCCGAACATTTTTGCCATACTTCATTTTTACCCTACTCTGCTCCTTCTAGGAGAACATTTATGTCAGTCAGTGGTAATCGAGCTTTATATATTATAACTAGTTTTTCGGGCAGTGTGCGGGCCGCATGCGGCCCGCATTTTTCGTTGTGCAGTACTTAACTTTACCTTAACCCCTTATACATTTAAAAAAAATAAGTTCAAAACTCCAATAGAAGTATGAAATCCCATATAAACTCTTAATACAATAAGGAACCAAACTGTAGCCACCAAACCAGATTCACCCTACTGCCATAAAAAGGTGGTACGGTCAGAATGGTACCAAGCTTCTGAGTCACTTTTGTTAAGGAACCCCACTCGTAGGTGCTTCGGTTACCGCAGGCAGTTGCCATGGAGACCAGTCGGAGATGTGCAAAATACTCTCAAGTCGGAGCTCGGCCTTTGGCCTCGCAAGTTACTAATACGGCTCGGCCTGCGGCCTCGCCAAGCGCTCGCCCTTCGGGCTCGCGCACCAATCGCTCGGCCTTCGGCCTCGCGGGCCGAAAGTTCGGCCTTCGGCCTCACCAGGAGCTCGCCCTTCGGGCTCGCTGTACCCCAATGTATGACAGTAACTCCAAATTCAGTCGAAAATCCCACAAAAACTCTTAATACAGTCGAAAATATAAGGTAAAACACTCCAAATGCAGTATAAAGAATGATAGGAGCACGTGGGTCACATCCAAAATGTCGGATTTCAAGACGGCTACCATACAAACTGCTCCGCCCCTACTGAAGCTCGGCCTAAAGGCCTCGCTTCAGCAGGCTCGGAGCATTTTGTATGGCGGCCATCTTGAAATCCGCCATTTTGGATTTTTGACAGGTGTCATTCGACTGCTCTCCCGATTCCCTTTGACATTTGTTCAAACACCCCCTACCTATCTCTTACCGTTTTCGAGATACGTCATCCATCTTCACTTGGCAGGCGTCTTTTTAATGATTTTCGATTTTTCTCATACTCACCCAAACCCCCCGAACATTTTTGCCATACTTCATTTTTACCCTTCTCTACTCCTTCTAGGAGAACATTTATGTCAGTCAGTGGTAATCGAGCTTTATATATTATAACTAGTTTTTCGGGCAGTGTGCGGGCCGCATGCGGCCCGCATTTATCGTTGTGCAAGTTTGAACAATATCAAAACACCTTATACATTAAAAAAAGTATGTTCAAAACTCCATTAGAAGTATGAAATCCCATATTAACTCTCAATACAATAAAGAACAATACTGTAGCCAATAAAACAGATTTACCCTACTGCCATAAATAGGTGCTACGGGCAGAATGGTACCAAGGTTCTAAATCACTTTTGTAAAGGAACCTCACTCGTAGGTGCTTCGGTTACCGCGGGCAGTTACCATGGAGACCAGTCGGAGATGAGGAAAATACTCTCAAGTCGGAGCTCGGCCTTCGGCCTCGCAAGTTACTAACACGGCTCGGCCTGCGGCCTCGCCAAACGCTCGCCCTTCGGGCTCACGCACCCTACGCTCGGCCTTCGGCCTCGCGAGCCAAAGGTTCGGCCTTCGGCCTCACCGGGAGCTCGCCCTTCGGGCTCGCTATACACTAAAGTTGGACAGTAACTCCAAATTCAGTCAAAAATCCCACAAAAACTCCTAATACAGTCGAAAATTAAGGAAAAACACTTCAAATGCAGTATAAAGAATGATAGGAGCACGTAAGACACATCCAAAATGTCATTCGACTGCTCTCCTTATTCCCTATGACATATTTTCAAAAACCCCCTACCTATCTATTACCGTTTTCGAGATACGTGATTTATCTACACTTGGCAGACGTCATCGAAAAAAAATTTCATATTTGGAATAAGGACGTCCAGAACAACCTAGATATAAAATTTAAGCCAAATCGGAGTACGTTTTTTATCTTGGCAGACGTCATCGAAAAAAAAATTTTTGATTTGGAATAAGGACACCCAGAACCACCTAAATATCGAGTTTCAGCCAAATCGGAGTAACTTGTTTTACTTGGCAGACGTCATCAAAAAAAAAATTTTAGATTTGGAATAAGGACACCCAGAACCACCTAAATATCGAGTTTCAGCCAAATCGGAGTAACTTTTTTTACTTGGCAGACGTCATCGAAACAAAAATTTTTGATTTAGAATAAGGACGTCCAGAACCACATAAATGTCGAGTTTCAGCCAAATCGGAGTAACTTTTTTTACTTGGCAGACGTCATCGATATAAAAATTTCATATTTGGAATAAGGATGACGAGAACAACCTATATATCGATTTTCAGCCAAATCGGTGCAAGTCTGAGCTCGGCCTTCAGCCTCGCAAGTTACTAACATGGCTCGGCCTGCGGCCTCGCTTAGCGCTCGCTCTGCGGGCTCGCGCACCATCCGCTCGGCCTACGGCCTCGCGGCCTTAAAGTTCGGCCTTCGGCCTCACCAGAAGCTCGCCCTTCGGGCTCGCTACACGGCCAGTAGGTCAATTACTCTAAATTCAGTTGAAAATCCCACAAAAACTCCTAATACAGTCGACATTGTAAGGTCAAATACTCCAAATAAGGTATGAAGAATGAGAGTAGCACATTTGACAGGTGTCATTCGACTGCTGTCCCGATTCCCTATGACATTTGTTCAAACACCCCCAACCTATCTCTTACCGTTTTCGAGATACGTAGTCCAGCTTTACTTGGCAGGCGTCATTTCTAGGGTTTTTAATTTTTTCCCTACTCAGCTAAGCCCCTTTGTCATTTTCGTAATACATTACTATAACCGTACTCAACTCTTTTTGGTAGAACCAGCTACTTTTTTGAGGGATCGAAGGATTTTGTATGGCGGCCATTTTGAAATCCGCCATTTTGGATTTTTGACAGATGTCATCCGACTGCTCTCCCGATTCCCTATGACATTTGGTCAAGCACCCCCTACCTATCTCTTACCGTTTCAGAGATACGCCATCCAATTTTACTTGGCAGACGTCATCTTTGAGTTTTCGGATTTTTCCCATACTCCCCTAAACCTCCTCTACACTTTTCCCATACATCACTTTCTTCCTTCTCGACTCCTTCTGGGAGAACAATGATGTCAGTCAGTGAATCAGTCAGTCAGTGTACGGTAATCCAGCTTTATATATTATAACTAGTTTTTCGGGCAGTGTGCGGGCCGCATGCGGCCCGCATTTATCGTTGTGCAAGTTTGAACAATATCAAAACACCTTATACATTAAAAAAAAATATTTCAAAACACCTAAAGATGTACGATTTCCCATACAAACCCTTAATACAATAGAGAACCGTACTGTAATCACCAAACCAAATTCACCCTACTGCCATAAAAAGGTGGTACGGGCAGAATGGTACCAAGGTTCTGAGTCACTTTTAATAAGGAAACCCACTCGTAGCTGCGTCGGTTACCGCGGGCAGTTGCCATGGAGACCAATCGGAGATGTGGAAAATACTCTCTAGTCGGAGCTCGGCCTTCGGCCTCGCAAGTTACCAACACGGCTCGGCCTCCGGCCTCGCCAAGCACTCGCCCTTCGGGCTCACGCACCCTACGCTCGGCCTTCGGCCTCGCGAGCCGAAAGTTCGGCCTTCGGCCTCACCAGGAGCTCGCCCTTCGGGCTCGCTATACACTAATGTTGGACAGTAACTCCAAATTCAGTCAAAAATCCCACGAAAACTCCTAATACAGTCGAAAATATAAGGTAAAACACTTCAAATGCAGTATAAAGAATGAGAGGAGCACGTGGGTCACATCCAAAATGTCGGATTTCAAGACGGCCACCATACAAACTGCTCCGCCCCTACTGAAGCTCGGCCTAAAGGCCTCGCTTCAGCAGGCTCGGATCATTTTGTATGGCGGCCATCTTGAAATCCGCCATTTTGGATTTTTGACAGGTGTCATTCGACTGCTCTCCCAATTCCCTATGACATTTGTTCAAACACTCCCTACCTATCTTGTACCGTTTTTGAGATATGTCATTCATCTTTACTTGGCAGGCGTCATTTTTATGATTTTCGATTTTTCTCATACTCACCAAAACCCCCCGAACATTTTTGCCATACTTCATTTTTACCCTACTCTGCTCCTTCTAGGAGAACATTTATGTCAGTGAGTCAGTGAGTCAGTGGTAATCGAGCTTTATATATTATAAATAACTAGTTTTTCGGGCAGTGTGCGGGCCGCATGCGGCCCGCATTTATCGTTATGCAATTTTAACTTATATCAAAACACCTAATAAGTAAAAAAAGTGTGTTCAAAACTCCATTAGAAGTATGAAATCCCATATAAACTCTCAATACAATAAAGAAACAAACTGTAGCCACCAAACCAAATTCACCCTACTGCCATAAAAAGGTGGTACGGGCAGAATGGTACCAAGGTTCTGGGTCACTTTTGTTAAGGAACCCAACTCGTAGGTGCTTCGGTTACCGCGGGCGTTGCCATGGAGACCAGTCGGAGACGTGGAAAAAACTCTCAAGTCGGAGCTCGGCCTTCGGCCTCGCAAGTTACTAACATGGCTCGGCCTGCGGCCTCGCCAAGCGCTCGCCCTTCGGGCTCACGGGCCATACGCTCGGCCTTCGGCCTCGCGAGCCGAAAGTTCGGCCTTCGGCCTCACCATGAGCTCGCCCTTCGGGCTCGCTACTACACTAACGTTGTAACAGTTACTCCAAATTCAGTAAAAAATCCCACAAAAACTCCTAATACAGTCGAAAATGAAAGTAAAACACTCCAAATGCAGTATAAAGAATGATAGGAGCACGTAACACACATCCAAAATGTCGGATTTCAAGACGGCCACCATACAAAGTGCTCCGCCCCTACTGAAGCTCGGCCTAACGGCCTCGCTTCAGCAGGCTCGGATCACTTTGTATGGCGGCCATCTTGAAATCCGCCATTTTGGATTTTTGACAGGTGTCATTCGACTGCTCTCCCGATTCCCTATGACATTTGTTCAAACACCCCTTACCTATCTCTTACCGTTTTTGAAATACGTCATCCATCTTCACTTGGCAGGCGTCTTTTTAATGATTTTCGATTTTTCTCATACTCACCTAAACCCCCCGAACATTTTTGCCATACATCATTTTAACCCTACTCTGCTCCTTCTAGGAGAACATTTATGTCAATCAGTCAGTCAGTGGTAATCCAGCTTTATATATTATAAATAAACTAGTTTTTCGGGCAGTGTGCGGGCCGCATGCGGCCCGCATTTATCGTTATGCAGTATTAACTATATCAAAACTCCTGATACGTTGGAAAAAAGTATGTTCAAAACTCCAATATAAGTATGAAATCCCATATAAACTCTCAATACAATAAAGAACCATACTGTAGCCACTAAAGCAGATTCACCCTACTGCCATAAAAAGGTGGTACGGGCAGAATGGTACCAAGGTTCTGAGTCACTTTTGTTAAGGAACCCCACTCGTAGGTGCTGCGGTTACCGCAGGCAGTTGCCATGGAGACCAGTCGGAGATGTGGAAAATACTCTCAAATCGGAGCTCGGCCTTTGGCCTCGCAAGTTACTAATACGGCTCGGCCTACGGCCTCGCCAGGCGCTCGCCCTTCGGGCTCGCGCATCATACGCTCGGCCTTCGGCCTCGCGAACCGAAAATTCGGCCTTCGGCCTCACCAGAAGCTCGCCCTTTGGGCTCGCTATACACCAAATGTAGGACAGTAACTCCAAATCTAGTCAAAAATCCCACAAAAACTCCTAATACAGTCGAAAATATAAGGTAAAACACTCCAAATGCAGTATAAAGAATGATAGGAGCACGTGGGGCACATCCAAAATAACGGATTTCAAGACGGCCACCATACAAACTGCTCCGGCCCTACAGAAGCTCGGCCTAAAGGCCTCGCTTCAGCAGGCTCGGATCACTTTGTATGGCGGCCATCTTGAAATCCGCCATTTTGGATTTTTGACAGGTGTCATTCGACTGCTCTCCCGATTCCCTATGACATTTGTTCAAACACCTCTAACCCATCTCTTACCGTTTTCGAGATACGTTATCCATCTTTACTTGGCAGGCGTCTTTTTTATGATTTTCGATTTTTCTCATACTCACCAAAACCCCCCGAACATTTTTGCCATACATCATTTTAGCCCTACTCGTCTCCTTCTAGGAGAACATTTATGTCAATCAGTCAGTCAGTCAGTCAGTGAGTGGTAATCGAGCTTTATATATTATTAATTAACTAGTTTTTCGGGCAGTGTGCGGGCCGCATGCGGCCCGCATCTATCTTGAGTCAGTTGTGACTGTCATAAAAGCACGTTATACATTAAAAAAAAGTAATGTCCGAAACTCCAATAGAAGTATGAAATCCCATATAAACTCTCAATACAATAAAGAACCATACTGTAGCCACTAAAGCAGATTCACCCTACTGCCACAAAAAGGTAGTACGGGCAAAATCGGACCAAGTTTCTGAGTCACTTTTGTTAAGGAACCACACTCGTAGGTGCTTCGGTTACCGCGGGCAGTTGCCATGGAGACCAGTCGGAGATGTGGAAAATACTCTCAAGTCGGAGCTCGGCCTTTGGCCTCGCAAGTTACTAACACGGCTCGGCCTGCGGCCTCGCAAAGGGCTCGCCCTACGGGCTCGCGCATCATACGCTCGGCCTTCGGCCTAGCGGACCGAAAGTTCGGCCTTCGGCCTCACCAGGAGCTCGCCCTTCGGGCTCGCAACTTCACTAATGTAGGACAGTAACTCCAAATTCAGTCGAAAATCCCACAAAAACTCCTAATACAGTCGAAAATATAGGGTAATTCACTCCAAATGCAGTATAAAGAATGATAGGAGCACGTGGGTCACATCCAAAATGTCGGATTTCAAGACGGCCACCATACAAACTGCTCCGCCCCTACTGAAGCTCGGCCTAACGGCCTCGCTTCAGCAGGCTCGGATCATTTTGTATGGCGGCCATCTTGAAATCCGCCATTTTGGATTTTTGGCAGGTGTCATTCGACTGCTCACCCGATCCCCTATGACATTTGTTCAAACACCCCCGACCTATCTGGTACCGTTTTTGAGATATGTCATCCATCTTTACTTGGCAGGCGTCATTTTTATGATTTTCGATTTTTCTCGTACTCACCAAAACCCCCCGAACATTTTTGCCATACATCATTTTAACCCTACTCTGCTCCTTCTAGGAGAACATTTATGTCAGTCAGTGAGTCAATGGTAATCGAGCTTTATATATTATAACTAGTTTTTCGGGCAGTGTGCGGGCCGCATGCGGCCCGCATCTATCTTAAGTCAGTAGGAACTGTCATAAAAAAACGTTATACATAAAAAAAAAGTGTCCAAAACTCCAATAGAAGTATGAAATCCCATATAAACTCTCAATACAATAATGAACCATACTGTAGCCACTAAAGCAGATTCACCCTACTGCCATAAAAAGGTGGTACGGGCAGAATGGAACCAAGGTTCTGAGTCACTTTTGTTAAGGAACCCCATTCGTAGGTGCTTCGGTTACCGCGGGCAGTTGCCATGGAGACCAGTCGGTGACGTGGAAAATACTCTCAAGTCGGAGCTCGGCCTTCGGCCTCGCAAGTTACTAACACGGCTTGGCCTGCGGCCTCGCCAAGCGCTCGCCCTTCGGGCTCACGCACAATACGCTCGGCCTTCGGCCTCGCGAGCCGAAAGTTCGGCCTTCGGCCTCACCAGGAGCTCGCCCTTCGGGCTCGCTACTACACTAACGTAGGACAGTAACTCCAAATTCAGTCCAAAATCCCACAAAAACTCCTAATACAGTCGAAAATATAAGGTAAAACACTCCAAATGCAGTATAAAGAATGATAGGAGCACGTGGGTCACATCCAAAATGTCGGATTTCAAGACAGCCACCATACAAACTGCTCCGCCTCTACTGAAGCTCGGCCTAACGGCCTCGCTTCAGCAGGCTCGGATCACTTTGTATGGCGGCCATCTTGAAATCCACCATTTTGGATTTTTGACAGATGTCATCCGACTGCTCTCCCAATTCCCTATGACATTTGTTCAAACACCCTCTACCTATCTTGTACCGTTTTTGAGATATGTCATTCATCTTTACTTGGCAGGCGTCTTTTTAATGATTTTCGATTTTTCTCATACTCACCTAAACCCGCCGAACATTTTTGCCATACTTCATTTTTACCCTACTCTGCTCCTTCTAGGAGAACATTTATGTCAGTGAGTCAGTGAGTCAGTCAGTGGTAATCGAGCCTTATATATTATAAATATAAACTAGTATTTCGGGCAGTGTGCGGGCCGCATGCGGCCCGCATCTATCTTGAGTCAGTAGGAACTGTCAAAAAAACACCTAATACGTTAAAAAAAAATAAGTTCAAATCTCTAATAGAAGTATGAAATCCCATATAAACTCTCAATACAATAATGAACCATACTGTAGCCACTAAAGCAGATTCACCCTACTGCCATAAAAAGGTGGTACGGGCAGAATGGTACCAAGGTTCTGAGTCACTTTTGATAAGGAACCCCACTCGTAGGTGCTTTGGTTATCGCGGGCAGTTGCCATGGAGACCAGTCGGAGATGTGGAAAATACTCTTAAGTCGGAGCTCGGCCTTCGGCCTCGCAAGTTACCAACACGGCTCGGCCTGCGGCCTCGCCAAGCGCTCGCCCTTCGGGCTCGCGCATCATACGCTCGGCCTTCGGCCTCGCGAACCGAAAGTTCGGCCTTCGGCCTCACCAGGAGCTCGCCCTTCGGGCTCGCTACTGCACTTATATAGGACAGTAACTCCAAATTCAGTCAAAAATCCCACAAAAACTCCTAATACAGTCGAAAATCTAAGGTAATACACTCCAAATGCAGTATAAAGAATGATAGGAGCACCTGGGACAAATCCAAAATGGCGGATTTCAAGAAGGCCCCCATACAAACTGCTCCGCCCCTACTGAACCTCGGCCTAACGGCCTCGCTTCAGCAGGCTCGGACCATTTTGTATGGCGGCCATCTTGAAATCCGCCATTTTGGATTTTTGACAGGTGTCATTCGACTGCTCTCCCGATTCCCTATGACATTTGTTCAAACACCCCCTACCTAACTTGTACCGTTTTTGAGATATGTCATCCATCTTCACTTGGCAGGCGTCTTTTTTATGATTTTCGATTTTTCTCATACTCACCAAAACCCCCCGAACATTTTTGTCTTACTTCATTTTTACCCTACTCTGCTCCTTCTAGGAGAACATTTATGTCAGTGAGTCAGTGAGTGGTAATCGAGCTTTATATATTATAAACTAGTTTTTCGGGCAGTGTGCGGGCCGCATGCGGCCCGCATCTATCTTGAGTCAGTAGGAACTGTCAAAAAAACACCTGATACATTAAAAAAATAGTGTGTTCAAAACTCCAATTGAAGCATGAAATCCCATATAAACTCTCAATACAATAAAGAACCATACTGTAGCCACTAAAGCAAATTCACCCTACTGCTATAAAAAGGTGGTACGGGCAGAATGGTACCAAGGTTCTAAGTCACTTTTCTTAAGGAACCCCACTCGTAGGTGCTTCGGTTACCGCGGGCAGTTGCCATGGAGACCAGTCGGAGATGTGGAAAATACTCTCGAGTCGGAGCTCGGCCTTCGGCCTCGCAAGTTACTAACACGGCTCGGCCTGCGGCCTCGCCAAGCGCTCGCCCTTCGGGCTCGCGCTTCATTCGCTCGGCCTTCGGCCTCGCGGACCGAAAGTTCGGCCTTCGGCCTCACCAGGTGGTTGCCCTTTGGGCTCGCTATACACTAATGTAGGACAGTTACTCCAAATTCAGTCAAAAAACCCACAAAAACTCCTAATACAGTCGAAAATATATGGTAAAACACTCCAAATGCAGTATGAAGAATGAGAGGAGCACCTGGGACAAATCCAAAATGGCGGATTTCAAGAAGCCCACCATTCAAACTGCTCCGCCCCTACTGAAGCTCGGCCTAAAGGCCTCGCTTCAGCAGGCTCGGAGCATTTTGTATGGCGGCCATCTTGAAATCCGCCATTTTGGATTTTTGACAGGTGTCATTCGACTGCTCTCTCGATTCCCTATGACATTTGTTCAAACACCCCCTACCTATCTTGCACCGTTTTCGAGATATGTCATCCATCTTAACTTGGCAGGCGTCATTTTGATGATTTTCGATTTTTCTCATACTCACCTAAACCCCCCGAACATTTTTGCCATACATCATGTTGCTCCTACTCGACTCCTTCTAGGAGAACATTTATGTCAGTCAGTCAGTCAGTGGTAATCGAGCTTTATATATTATAAACTAGTTTTTCGGGCAGTGTGCGGGCCGCATGCGGCCCGCATCTATCTTGAGTCAGTAGGAACTGTCATAAAAGCACGTTATACATTAAAAAAACGTAATGTTCAAAACTCCAATAGAAGTATGACATCCCACATAAACTCTCAATACAATAAAGAACCATACTGTAGCCACAAAAGCAAATTCACCCTACTGCCATAAAAAGGTGGTACGGGCAGAATGGTACCAAGGTTCTTAATCACTTTTGTTAAAGAACCCCACTCGTAGGTGCTTTGCTTACCGCGGGCAGTTGCCATGGAGACCAGTCGGAGACTTGGAAAAAACTCTCAAGTCGGAGCTCGGCCTTCGGCCTCGCAAGTTACCAACACGGCTCGGCCTGCGGCCTCGCCAAGCGCTCGCCCTACGGGCTCGCGCATCATACGCTCGGCCTTCGGCCTCGCGGACCGAAAGTTCGGCCTCCGGCCTCACCAGGAGCTCGCCCTTCGGGCTCGCTACTACACTTATGTAGGACAGTTACTCCAAATTCAGTCAAAAATCCCACAAAAACTCCTAATACAGTCGAAAATATAAGGTAAAACACTCCAAATGCAGTATAAAGAATGATAGGAGCATGTGGGTCACATCCAAAATGTCGGATTTCAAGACAGCCACCATACAAACTGCTCCGCCCCTACTGAAGCTCGGCCTAACGGCCTCGCTTCAGCAGGCTCGGATCATTTTGTATGGCGGCCATCTTGAAATCCGCCATTTTGGATTTTTGACAGGTGTCATTCGACTGCTCTCCCTATTCCCTATGACATTTGTTCAAACACCCCCTACCCATCTTGCACCGTTTTCGAGATACGTCATCCATCTTTACTTGGCAGGCGTCATTTTTATGATTTTCGATTTTTCTCATACTCACCGAAACCACCCGAACACTTTTGCCATACATCACGTTGTTCCTACTCGTCTCCTTCTAGAAGAACATTTATGTCAATCAGTCAGTGGTAATCGAGCTTTATATAATATAAACTAGTTTTTCGGGCAGTGTGCGGGCCGCATGCGGCCCGCATTTATCGTTGTGCAAGTTTGAACAATATCAAAACACCTTATACATTAAAAAAAGTATGTTCAAAACTCCATTAGAAGTATGAAATCCCATATTAATACTCAATACAATAAAGAACAATACTGTAGCCACTAAAACAGATTCACCCTACTGCCATAAAAAGGTGGTACGGGCAGAAAGGTACCAAGGTTCTGAGTCACTTTTGTTAAGGAACCCCACTCGTAGGTGCTTCGCTTACCGCGGGCAGTTGCCATGGAGACCAGTCGGAGACGTGGAAAAAACTCTCAAGTCGGAGCTCGGCCTTCGGCCTCGCAAGTTACCAACATGGCTCGGCCTGCGGCCTCGCCAAGAGCTCGCCCTTCGGGCTCGCGCGTCATACGCTCGGCCTTCGGCCTCGCGGACTGAAAGTTCGGCCTTCGGCCTCACCAGGAGCTCGCCCTTCGGGCTCGCTACTACACTTATGTAGGACAGTAACTCCAAATTCAGTCAAAAATCCCACAAAAACTCCTAATACAGTCGAAAATATAAGGTAATACACTCCAAATGCAGTATAAAGAATGATAGGAGCACCTGGGACAAATCCAAAATGGCGGATTTCAAGAAGGCCATCATACAAACTGCTCCGCCCCTACTGAACCTCGGCCTAACGGCCTCGCTTCAGCAGGCTCGGATCAATTTGTATGGCGGCCATCTTGAAATCCGCCATTTTGGATTTTTGACAGCTGTCATTCGACTGCTCTCCAGATTCCCTATGACATTTGTTCAAACACCCCCTACCTATCTCTTACCGTTTTTGAGATATGTCATCCATCTTTACTTGGCAGGCGTCTTTTTAATGATTTTCGATTTTTCTCATACTCACCAAAACCCCCCGAACATTTTTGTCCTACATCATTTTAACCCTACTCTACTCCTTCTAGGAGAACATTTATGTCAGTCAGTCAGTCAGTGAGTCAGTCAGTGGTAATCGAGCTTTATATATTATAAACTAGTTTTTCGGGCAGTGTGCGGGCCGCATGCGGCCCGCATTTATCGTTATGCAGTAGTAAACTTTACCTTAACCGCTTATACATTTAAAAAAAAAAAGTTCAAAACTCCAATAGAAGTATGAAATCCCAAATAAAGTCTCCATACAATAAAGAACCATACTGTAGCCACTAAAGCAAATTCACCCTACTGGCATAAAAAGGTAGTACGGGCAGAATGGGACCAAGGTTCTGAGTCACTTTTGTTAAGGAACCCCACTCGTAGGTGCTTTGCTTACCGCGGGCAGTTGCCATGGAGACCAGTCGGAGACTTGGAAAAAACTCTCAAGTCGGAGCTCGGCCTTCGGCCTCGCAAGTTACCAACACGGCTCGGCCTGCGGCCTCGCCAAGCGCTCGCCCTACGGGCTCGCGCATCATACGCTCGGCCTTCGGCCTCGCGGACCGAAAGTTCGGCCTCCGGCCTCACCAGGAGCTCGCCCTTCGGGCTCGCTACTACACTTATGTAGGACAGTTACTCCAAATTCAGTCAAAAATCCCACAAAAACTCCTAATACAGTCGAAAATATAAGGTAAAACACTCCAAATGCAGTATAAAGAATGATAGGAGCATGTGGGTCACATCCAAAATGTCGGATTTCAAGACAGCCACCATACAAACTGCTCCGCCCCTACTGAAGCTCGGCCTAACGGCCTCGCTTCAGCAGGCTCGGATCATTTTGTATGGCGGCCATCTTGAAATCCGCCATTTTGGATTTTTGACAGGTGTCATTCGACTGCTCTCCCTATTCCCTATGACATTTGTTCAAACACCCCCTACCCATCTTGCACCGTTTTCGAGATACGTCATCCATCTTTACTTGGCAGGCGTCATTTTTATGATTTTCGATTTTTCTCATACTCACCGAAACCACCCGAACACTTTTGCCATACATCACGTTGTTCCTACTCGTCTCCTTCTAGGAGAACATTTATGTCAATCAGTCAGTGGTAATCGAGCTTTATATAATATAACTAGTATTTCGGGCAGTGTGCGGGCCGCATGCGGCCCGCATCTATCTTGAGTCAGTAGGAACTGTCATAAAAGCACGTTATACATTAAAAAAAAGTAATGTTCAAAACTCCAATAGACGTATGAAATCCCATACAAACTCTTAATACAATAAGGAACCATACTGTAGCCACTAAAGCAAATTCACCCTACTGCCATAAAAAGGTGGTACGGGCAGAATGGTACCAAGGTTCTGAGTCACTTTTGTTATGGAACCCCACTCGTAGGTGCTTCGGTTACCGCGGGCAGTTGCCATGGAGACCAGTCGGTGACGTGGAAAATACTCTCGAGTCGGAGCTCGGCCTTCGGCCTCGCAAGTTACTAATACGGCTCGGCCTGCGGCCTCGCATAGCGCTCGCCCTTCGGGCTCGCGCACCATTCGCTCGGCCTTCGGCCTCGCGGACCGAAAATTCGGCCTTCGGCCTAACCAGGAGCTCGCCTTTCGGGCTCGCTACTACTCTAATGTAGGGTAGTAACTCCAAATTCAGTCAAAAATCCCACAAAAACTCCTAATACAGTCGAAAATATTGGTAAAACACTCCAAATGCAGTATAAAGAATGATAGGAGCACGTTAGACACATACAAAATGTCGGATTTCAAGACGGCCACCATACAAACTGCTCCGCCCCTACTGAAGCTCGGCCTAACGGCCTCGCTTCAGCAGGCTCGGATCACTTTGTATGGCGGCCATCTTGAAATCCGCCATTTTGGATTTTTGACATATGTCATCCGACTGCTCTCCCGATTCCCTATGACATTTGTTCAAACACCCCCTACCTATCTCTTACCGTTTTCGAGATACGTCATCCATCATCACTTGGCAGGCGTCTTTTTAATGATTTTCGATTTTTCTCATACTCACCAAAACCACCCGAACATTTTTGCTATACATCACGTTGCTCCTACTCGTCTCCTTCTAGGAGAACATTTATGTCAGTCAGTGAGTCAATGGTAATCGAGCTTTATATATTATAACTAGTTTTTCGGGCAGTGTGCGGGCCGCATGCGGCCCGCATTTATCGTTGTGCAAGTTTGAACAATATCAGAACACCTTATATGTACATTAAAAAAAAAAAAAACCATAACAGTATGAAATCCCATATAAACTCTCAATACAATAAAGAACCATACTGTAGCCACTAAAGCAAATTCACCCTACTGCCATAAAAAGGTGGTACGGGCAGAATGGGATCAAGGTTCTGAGTCACTTTTGTTAAGGAACCCCACTCGTAGGTGCTTCGGTTACCGCGGGCAGTTGCCATGGAGACCAGTCGGTGACGTGGAAAATACTCTCGAGTCGGAGCTCGGCCTTCGGCCTCGCAAGTTACTAATACGGCTCGGCCTGCGGCCTCGCATAGCGCTCGCCCTTCGGGCTCGCGCACCATTCGCTCGGCCTTCGGCCTCGCGGACCGAAAATTCGGCCTTCGGCCTAACCAGGAGCTCGCCTTTCGGGCTCGCTACTACTCTAATGTAGGGTAGTAACTCCAAATTCAGTCAAAAATCCCACAAAAACTCCTAATACAGTCGAAAATATTGGTAAAACACTCCAAATGCAGTATAAAGAATGATAGGAGCACGTTAGACACATACAAAATGTCGGATTTCAAGACGGCCACCATACAAACTGCTCCGCCCCTACTGAAGCTCGGCCTAACGGCCTCGCTTCAGCAGGCTCGGATCACTTTGTATGGCGGCCATCTTGAAATCCGCCATTTTGGATTTTTGACATATGTCATCCGACTGCTCTCCCGATTCCCTATGACATTTGTTCAAACACCCCCTACCTATCTCTTACCGTTTTCGAGATACGTCATCCATCATCACTTGGCAGGCGTCTTTTTAATGATTTTCGATTTTTCTCATACTCACCAAAACCCCCCGAACATTTTTGCCATACATCACTGTGCTCCTACTCGTCTCTTTCTAGGAGAACATTTATGTCAATGAGTGAGTCAGTCAGTGAGTCAGTGGTAATCGAGCTTTATATATTATAAACTAGTTTTTCGGGCAGTGTGCGGGCCGCATGCGGCCCGCATCTATCTTGAGTCATTTGGAAATTTCACATAAACCCCTAATACTTTAAGAAAAAGAATGTTCAAAACTCCAATGGAAGTATGAAATCCCATAAAAACTCTCAATACAATAAAGAACCATACTGCAGCCACTAAAGCAAATTCACCCTACTGCCACAAAAAGGTGGTACGGGCAGAATGGGACCAAGGTTCTGAGTCACTTTTGTGAAGGAACCCCACTCGTAGGTGCTTCGGTTACCGCGGGCAGTTGCTATGGAGACCAGTCGGAGATGTGGAAAATAATCTCAAGTCGGAGCTCGGCCTTCGGCCTCGCAAGTTACTAACACGGCTCGGCCTGCGGCCTCGCAAAGCACTCGCCCTTCGGGCTCGCGCATCATACGCTCGGCCTTCGGCCTCGCGGACCGAAAGTTCGGCCTTCGGCCTCACCAGAAGCTCGCCCTTCGGGCTCGCAACTTCACTAATGTAGGACAGTTACTCCAAATTCAGTCGAAAATCCCACAAAAACTCCTAATACAGTCGAAAATATAGGGTAAATCACTCCAAATGCAGTATAAAGAATGATAGGAGCACGTGGGTCACATCCAAATTGTCGGATTTCAAGACGGCCACCATACAAAGTGATCCGCCCCTACTGAAGCGAGGCCTTTAGGCCGAGCTTCAGCAGGCTCGGATCATTTTGTATGGCGGCCATCTTGAAATCCGCCATTTTGGATTTTTGACAGGTGTCATTCGACTGCTCTCCCGATTCCCTATGACATTTGTTCAAACACCCCCTACCTATCTCGTACCGTTTTTGAGATACGTCATCCATCTTTACTTGGCAGGCGTCTTTTTAATGATTTTCGATTTTTCTCATACTCACCAAAACCCTCCGAACATTTTTGCTCTTCTTCATTTTTACCCTACTCTGCTCCTTCTAGGAGAACATTTATGTCAGTGAGTCAGTCAGTCAGTCAGTGGTAATCGAGCTTTATATATTATAAACTAGTTTTTCGGGCGGTGTGCGGGCCGCATGCGGCCCGCATTTATCGTTATGCAGTACTAAACTATATCAAAACTCCTGATACGTTGGAAAAAAGTATGTTCAAAACTCCAATAGAAGTATGAAATCCCATATAAACTCTCAATACAATAAAGAACCATACTGTAGCCACTAAAGCAGATTCACCCTACTGCCATAAAAAGGTGGTACGGGCAGAATGGGACCAAGGTTCTGAGTCACTTTTGTTAAGGAACCCCAATCGTAGGTGCTTCGCTTACCGCGGGTAGTTGCCATGGAGACCAGTCGGAGACGTGGAAAAAACTCTCAAGTCGGAGCTCGGCCTTCGGCCTCGCAAGTTACCAACACGGCTCGGCCTGCGGCCTCGCCAAGCGCTCGCCCTTCGGGCTCGCGCATCATACGCTCGGCCTTCGGCCTCGCGGACCGAAAGTTCGGCCTTCGGCCTCACCAGGAGCTCGCCCTACGGGCTCGCTACTACACTTATGTAGGACAGTAACTCCAAATTCAGTCAAAAATCCACCACGGCCACCATACAAACTGCTCCGCCCCTACTGAAGCTCGGCCTAAAGGCCTCGCTTCAGCAGGCTCGGAGCATTTTGTATGGCGGCCATCTTGAAATCCGCCATTTTGGATTTTTGACAGATGTCATTCGACTGCTCTCCCGATTCCCTATGACATTTGTTCAAACACCCCCTACCTATCTTGTACCGTTTTTGAGTTACGTCATCCACCTTTACTTGTCAGGCGTCATTTTTATGATTTTCGATTTTTCTCATACTCACCAAAACCCCCCGAACATTTTTGCCATACATCACGTTGCTCCTACTCGTCTCCTTCTAGGAGAACATTTATGTCAGTCAGTGAGTCAATGGTAATCGAGCTTTATATATTATAACTAGTTTTTCGGGCAGTGTGCGGGCCGCATGCGGCCCGCATCTATCTTGAGTCAGTAGGAACTGTCATAAAAGCACGTTATACATTAAAAAAAAGTAATATCCAAAACTCCAATAGAAGTATGAAATACTATATAAACTCTATATACAATAAGGAACCAAACTGTAGCCACCAAATCAGATTCACCCTACTGCCATAAAAAGGTGGTACGGGCAGAATGGTACGAAGGTTCTGAGTCACTTTTGTTAAGGAACCCCACTCGTAGGTGCTTCGGTTACCGCAGGCAGTTGCCATGGAGACCAGTCGGTGATGTGGAAAATACTCTCAAGTCGGAGCTCGGCCTTCGGCCTCGCAAGTTACTAATACGGCTCGGCCTGCGGCCTCGCCAAGCGCTCGCCCTTCGGGCTCACGCTTCATACGCTCGGCCTTCGGCCTCGCGGACCGAAAGTTCGGCCTTCGGCCTCACCAGGAGCTCGCCCTTCGGGCTCGCTACTACACTTATGTAGGACAGTAACTCCAAATTCAGTCAAAAATCCCACTAAAACTCCTAATTCAGTCGAAAATAAAGGTAAAACACTCCAAATGCAGTATAAAGAATGATAGGAGCACTTTGGTCACATCCAAAATGTCGGATTTCCAGATGGCCACCATACAAACTGCTCCGCCCCTACTGAAGCTCGGCCTAAAGGCCTCGCTTCAGCAGGCTCGGAGCATTTTGTATGGCGGCCATCTTGAAATCCGCCATTTTGGATTTTTGACAGATGTCATTCGACTGCTCTCCCGATTCCCTATGACATTTGTTCAAACACCCCCTACTTATCTCTTACCGTTTTCGAGATACGTCATCCATCTACACTTGGCAGGCGTCTTTTTAATGATTTTCGATTTTTCTCATACTCACCAAAACCCCCCGAACATTTTTGCCATACATCATTTTAGCCCTACTCGTCTCCTTCTAGGAGAACATTTATGTCAATCAGTCAGTCAGTCAGTCAGTGAGTGGTAATCGAGCTTTATATATTATTAACTAGTTATTCGGGCAGTGTGCGGGCCGCATGCGGCCCGCATTTATCGTTATGCAATTTGAAACAATATCAAAACACCTTATATATTTAGAAAAAAAAACAATATTCTATAACAGTATGAAATCCCATATAAACTCCTTATACAGTAGAGAACCAAACTGTAGCCACCAAACCAGATTCACCCTACTGCCATAAAAAAGTGGTACGGGCAGAATGGTACCAAGATTCTGAGTCACTTTTGTTAAAGAACCCCACTCGTAGGTGCTTCGCTTACCACGGGCAGTTGCCATGGAGACCATTCGGAGACGTGGAAAATACTCTCAAGTCGGAGCTCGGCCTTCGGCCTCGCAAGTTACTAACACGGCTCGGCCTCCGGCCTCGCCATGCGCTCGCCCTTCGGGCTCACGCCCCATACGCTCGGCCTTCGGCCTCGCGGGCCGAAAGTTCGGCCTGCGGCCTCACCAGAAGCTCGCCCTTCGGGCTCGCTACTACACTAATGTAGGACAGTTACTCCAAATTCAGTCAAAAATCCCACAAAAACTCCTAATACATTCGAAAATAAAGATAAAAAACTCCAAATGCAGTATAAAGAATGATAGGAGCACGTAAGACACATCCAAAATGTCGGATTTCAAGACGGCCACCATTCAAACTGCTCCGCCCCTACTGAAGCTCGGCCTAAAGGCCTCGCTTCAGCAGGCTCGGAGCATTTTGTATGGCGGCCATCTTGAAATCCGCCATATTGGATTTTTGACAGGTGTCATTCGACTGCTCTCCCAATTCCCTATGACATTTGTTCAATCACCCCCTACCTATCTTGTACCGTTTTTGAGATACGTCATTCATCTTCACTTGGCAGGCGTCTTTTTAATGATTTTCGATTTTTCTCATACTTACCAAAACCCCCCGAACATTTTTGCCATACATCACGTTGTTCCTACTCGTCTCCTTCTAGGAGAACATTTATGTCAGTCAGTCAGTGGTAATCGAGCTTTATATATTATAAACTAGTATTTCGGGCAGTGTGCGGGCCGCATGCGGCCCGCATCTATCTTGAGTCAGTAGGAATTGTCAAATAAACACCAGAGACATTAAAAAAAAGTATGTTCAAAACACCAATAGAAGTATGAAATCCCAAATAAACTCTCCATACAATAAAGAACCATACTGTAGCCACTAAAGCAGATTCACCCTACTGCCATAAAAAGGTGGTACGGGCAGAATGGTACCAAGGTTCTGAGTCACTTTTGTTAAGGAACCCCACTCGTAGGTGCTTCGGTTACCGCGGGCAGTTGCCATGGAGACCAGTCGGAGATGTGGAAAATACTCTCAAGTCGGAGCTCGGCCTTCGGCCTCGCAAGTTACTAACACGGCTCGGCCTCCGGCCTCGCCAAGCGCTCGCCCTTCGGGCTCACGCACCATGCGCTCGGCCTTCGGCCTCGCGAGCCGAAAGTTCGGCCTTCGGCCTCACCAGAAGCTCGCCCTTCGGGCTCGCTATACACCAATGTAGGACAGTAACTCCAAATTCAGTCGAAAATCCCACAAAAACTCCTAATACAGTCGAAAATATAAGGTAAAACACTCCAAATGCAGTATAAAGAATGATAGGAGCACGTAAAACACATCCAAAATGTCGGATTTCAAGACGGCCACCATACAAACTGCTCCGCCCCTACTGAAGCTCGGCCTAACGGCCTCGCTTCAGCAGGCTCGGATCACTTTGTATGGCGGCCATCTTGAAATCCGCCATTTTGGATTTTTGACAGGTGTCATTCGACTGCTCTTCCAATTCCCTATGACATTTGTTCAAACACCCCCTACCTATCTTGTACCGTTTTCGAGATACGTCATTCATCTTTACTTGGCAGGCGTCTTTTTAATGATTTTCGATTTTTCTCATACTCACCAAAACCACCCGAACATTTTTGCCATACTTCATTTTTACCCTACTCTACTCCTTCTAGGAGAACATTTATGTCAATCAGTCAGTCAGTCAGTCAGTGAGTGGTAATCGAGCTTTATATATTATTAACTAGTTTTTCGGGCAGTGTGCGGGCCGCATGCGGCCCGCATTTATCGTTATGCAGTAGTAAACTTTACCTTAACCGCTTATACATTTAAAAAAAAAAAGTTCAAAACTCCAATAGAAGTATGAAATCCCAAATAAAGTCTCCATACAATAAAGAACCATACTGTAGCCACTAAAGCAAATTCACCCTACTGGCATAAAAAGGTAGTACGGGCAGAATGGGACCAAGGTTCTGAGTCACTTTTGTTAAGGAACCCCACTCGTAGGTGCTTTGCTTACCGCGGGCAGTTGCCATGGAGACCAGTCGGAGACTTGGAAAAAACTCTCAAGTCGGAGCTCGGCCTTCGGCCTCGCAAGTTACCAACACGGCTCGGCCTGCGGCCTCGCCAAGCGCTCGCCCTACGGGCTCGCGCATCATACGCTCGGCCTTCGGCCTCGCGGACCGAAAGTTCGGCCTCCGGCCTCACCAGGAGCTCGCCCTTCGGGCTCGCTACTACACTTATGTAGGACAGTTACTCCAAATTCAGTCAAAAATCCCACAAAAACTCCTAATACAGTCGAAAATATAAGGTAAAACACTCCAAATGCAGTATAAAGAATGATAGGAGCATGTGGGTCACATCCAAAATGTCGGATTTCAAGACAGCCACCATACAAACTGCTCCGCCCCTACTGAAGCTCGGCCTAACGGCCTCGCTTCAGCAGGCTCGGATCATTTTGTATGGCGGCCATCTTGAAATCCGCCATTTTGGATTTTTGACAGGTGTCATTCGACTGCTCTCCCTATTCCCTATGACATTTGTTCAAACACCCCCTACCCATCTTGCACCGTTTTCGAGATACGTCATCCATCTTTACTTGGCAGGCGTCATTTTTATGATTTTCGATTTTTCTCATACTCACCGAAACCACCCGAACACTTTTGCCATACATCACGTTGTTCCTACTCGTCTCCTTCTAGGAGAACATTTATGTCAATCAGTCAGTGGTAATCGAGCTTTATATAATATAAACTAGTTTTTCGGGCAGTGTGCGGGCCGCATGCGGCCCGCATTTATCGTTGTGCAAGTTTGAACAATATCAAAACACCTTATACATTAAAAAAAAAGTATGATCAAAACTCCATTAGAAGTATGAAATCCCATATTAACTCTCAATACAATAAAGAACAATACTGTAGCCACTAAAACAGGTTCACCCTACTGCCATAAAAAGGTGGTACGGGCAGAATGGGACCAAGGTTCTGAGTCACTTTTGTTAAGGAACCCCACTCGTAGGTGCTTCGCTTACCGCGGGCAGTTGCCATGGAGACCAGTCGGAGACGTGGAAAAAACTCTCAAGTCGGAGCTCGGCCTTCGGCCTCGCAAGTTACCAACACGGCTCGGCCTGCGGCCTCGCTAAGCGCTCGCCCTTCGGGCTCGCGCATCATACGCTCAGCCTCGCGGACCGAAAGTTCGCCCTTCGGCCTCACCAGGAGCTCGCCCTTCGGGCTCGCTACTACACTTATGTAGGACAGTAACTCCAAATTCAGACAAAAATCCCACAAAAACTCCTAATACAGTCGATAATATAAGGTAATACACTCCAAATGCAGTATAAAGAATGATAGGAGCACCTGGGACAAATCCAAAATGGCGGATTTCAAGAAGGCCCCTATACAAACTGCTCCGCCCCTACTGAACCTCGGCCTAACGGCCTCGCTTCAGCAGGATCGGATCAATTTGTATGGCGGCCATCTTGAAATCCGCCATTTTGGATTTTTGACAGATGTCATCCGGCTGCTCTCCCGATTCCCTATGACATTTGTTCAAACAATCCCTACCTATCTTGTACCGTTTTTGAGATATGTCATTCATCTTTACTTGGCAGGCGTCATTTTTATGATTTTAGATTTTTCTCATACTCACCAAAACCCCCCAAACATTTTTGCCATACATAATTTTAACCCTACTCTGCTCCTTCTAGGAGAACATTTATGTCAATCAGTCAGTCAGTCAGTGAGTGGTAATCGAGCCTTATATATTATAAACTAGTTTTTCGGGCAGTGTGCGGGCCGCATGCGGCCCGCATTTATCGTTATGCAGTACTAAACTATACCTTAACCCATTATACATTTAAAAAAAATAAGTTCAAAATTCCAATAGAAGTATGAAATCCCAAATAAACTCTCCATACAATAAAGATCCATACTGTAGCCACTAAAGCAAATTCACCCTACTGCCATAAAAAGGTGGTACGGGCAGAATGGTACCAAGGTTCTGAGTCACTTTTGTTAAGAAACCCCACTCGTAGGTGCTTCGGTTACCGCGGGCAGTTGCCATGGAGACCAGTCGGAGACGTGAAAAAAACTCTCAAGTCGGAGCTCGGCCTTCGGCCTCGCAAGTTACTAATACGGCTCGGCCTACGGCCTCGCCAAGCGTTCGCCCTTCGGGCTCACGCACCATACGCTCGGCCTTCGGCCTCGCGGACCGAAAGTTCGGCCTTCGGCCTCACCAGGAGCTCGCCTTTCGGGCTCGCTATACACTAATGTTGGACAGTAACTCCAAATTCAGTCAAAAATCCCACAAAAACTCCTAATACAGTCGAAAATGTAGGTAAAACACTCCAAATGCAGTATAAAGAATGATAGGAGCACGTGTGACACATCCAAAATGTCGGATTTCAAGACGGCCGCCATACAAACTGCTCCGCCCCTACTGAAGCTCGGCCTAACGGCCTCGCTTCAGCAGGCTCGGATCACTTTGTATGGCGGCCATCTTGAAATCCGCCATTTTGGATTTTTGACAGGTGTCATTCGACTGCTCTCCCGATTCCCTATGACATTTGTTCAAACACCCCCTACCTAACTTGTACCGTTTTTGAGATATGTCATCCATCTTCACTTGGCAGGCGTCTTTTTTATGATTTTCGATTTTTCTCATACTCACCAAAACCCCCCGAACATTTTTGCCATACATCATTTTAGCCCTACTCGTCTCCTTCTAGGAGAACATTTATGTCAATCAGTCAGTCAGTCAGTCAGTGAGTGGTAATCGAGCTTTATATATTATTAATTAACTAGTTTTTCGGGCAGTGTGCGGGCCGCATGCGGCCCGCATTTATCGTTGTGCAAGTTTGAACAATATCAAAACACCTTATACATTAAAAAAAGTATGTTCAAAACTCCATTAGAAGTATGAAATCCCATATTAATACTCAATACAATAAAGAACAATACTGTAGCCACTAAAACAGATTCACCCTACTGCCATAAAAAGGTGGTACGGGCAGAAAGGTACCAAGGTTCTGAGTCACTTTTGTTAAGGAACCCCACTCGTAGGTGCTTCGCTTACCGCGGGCAGTTGCCATGGAGACCAGTCGGAGACGTGGAAAAAACTCTCAAGTCGGAGCTCGGCCTTCGGCCTCGCAAGTTACCAACATGGCTCGGCCTGCGGCCTCGCCAAGAGCTCGCCCTTCGGGCTCGCGCGTCATACGCTCGGCCTTCGGCCTCGCGGACTGAAAGTTCGGCCTTCGGCCTCACCAGGAGCTCGCCCTTCGGGCTCGCTACTACACTTATGTAGGACAGTAACTCCAAATTCAGTCAAAAATCCCACAAAAACTCCTAATACAGTCGAAAATATAAGGTAATACACTCCAAATGCAGTATAAAGAATGATAGGAGCACCTGGGACAAATCCAAAATGGCGGATTTCAAGAAGGCCATCATACAAACTGCTCCGCCCCTACTGAACCTCGGCCTAACGGCCTCGCTTCAGCAGGCTCGGATCAATTTGTATGGCGGCCATCTTGAAATCCGCCATTTTGGATTTTTGACAGGTGTCATTCGACTGCTCTCCAGATTCCCTATGACATTTGTTCAAACACCCCCTACCTATCTCTTACCGTTTTTGAGATATGTCATCCATCTTTACTTGGCAGGCGTCTTTTTAATGATTTTCGATTTTTCTCATACTCACCAAAACCCCCCGAACATTTTTGTCCTACATCATTTTAACCCTACTCTACTCCTTCTAGGAGAACATTTATGTCAGTCAGTCAGTCAGTGAGTCAGTCAGTGGTAATCGAGCTTTATATATTATAAATAACTAGTTTTTCGGGCAGTGTGCGGGCCGCATGCGGCCCGCATCTATCTTGAGTCAGTAGGAACTGTCAAAAAAAACCTAATACGTTAAGAGAAAATAAGTTCAAAAATCTAATAGAAGTATGAAATCCCATATAAACTGTCAATACACTAAAGAACCATACTGTAGCCACCAAACCAGATTCACCCTACTGCCATAAAAAGGTGGTACGGGCAGAATGGGACCAGGGTTCCGAGTCACTTTTGTTAAGGAACCCCACTCGTAGGTGCTTTGGTTATCGCGGGCAGTTGCCATGGAGACCAGTCGGAGACGTGGAAAATACTCTCAAGTCGGAGCTCGGCCTTCGGCCTCGCAAGTTACTAATACGGCTCGGCCTACGGCCTCGCCAAGCGTTCGCCCTTCGGGCTCACGCACCATACGCTCGGCCTTCGGCCTCGCGGACCGAAAGTTCGGCCTTCGGCCTCACCAGGTAATTGCCCTTTGGGCTCGCTATACACTAATGTAGGACAGTTACTCCAAATTCAGTCCAAAATCCCACAAAAACTCCTAATACAGTCGAAAATATAAGGTAATACACTCCAAATGCAGTATAAAGAATGATAGGAGCACCTGGGACAAATCCAAAATGGCGGATTTCAAGACGGCCCCCATACAAACTGCTCCGCCCCTACTGAAGCTCGGCCTGACGGCCTCGCTTCAGCAGGCTCGGATCAATTTGTATGGCGGCCATCTTGAAATCCGCCATTTTGGATTTTTGACAGATGTCATCCGGCTGCTCTCTCGATTCCCTATGACATTTGTTCAAACACCCCCTACCTATCTTGTACCGTTTTTGAGATACGCCATACATCTTCACTTGGCAGGCGTCTTTTTAATGATTTTCGATTTTTCTCATACTCACCGAAACTACCCGAACATTTTTGCCATACATCACGTTGTTCCTACTCGTCTCCTTCTAGGAGAACATTTATGTCAATCAGTCAGTGGTAATCGAGCTTTATATAATATAAACTAGTATTTCGGGCAGTGTGCGGGCCGCATGCGGCCCGCATTTATCGTTATGCAGTACTAAACTATATCAAAACTCATGATACGTTGTAAAAAAGTATGTTCAAAACTCCAATAGAAGAATGAAATCCCATATAAACTCTCAATACAATAAAGAACCATACTGTAGCCACTAAAGCAGATTCACCCTACTGCCATAAAAAGGTGGTACGGGCAGAATGGTACCAAGGTTCTGAGTCACTTTTGTTAAGGAACCCCACTCGTAGTTGCTGCGGTTACCGCAGGCAGTTGCCATGGAGACCAGTCGGAGATGTGGAAAATACTCTCAAGTCGGAGCTCGGCCTTCGGCCTCGCAAGTTACTAATACGGCTCGGCCTACGGCCTCGCCAGGCGCTCGCCCTTCGGGCTCACGCATCATACGCTCGGCCTTCGGCCTCGCGGACCGAAAGTTCGGCCTTCGGCCTCACCAGAAGCTCGCCCTTCGGGCTCGCTACTTCACTTATGTAGGACAGTAACTCCAAATTTAGTCAAAAATCCCACAAAAACTCCTAATACAGTCGAAAATATTAGGTAAAACACTCCAAATGCAGTATAAAGAATGATAGGAGCACGTGGGTCACATCCAAAATGTCGGATTTCAAGACAGCCACCATACAAACTGCTCCGCCTCTACTGAAGCTCGGCCTAACGGCCTCGCTTCAGCAGGCTCGGATCACTTTGTATGGCGGCCATCTTGAAATCCACCATTTTGGATTTTTGACAGATGTCATCCGACTGCTCTCCCAATTCCCTATGACATTTGTTCAAACACCCTCTACCTATCTTGTACCGTTTTTGAGATATGTCATTCATCTTTACTTGGCAGGCGTCTTTTTAATGATTTTCGATTTTTCTCATACTCACCTAAACCCGCCGAACATTTTTGCCATACTTCATTTTTACCCTACTCTGCTCCTTCTAGGAGAACATTTATGTCAGTGAGTCAGTGAGTCAGTCAGTGGTAATCGAGCCTTATATATTATAAATAAATAAATAATAAAATATTCACCAATAATGCCTTTTTCACTAGGATATGTTTACATAATTACATTTCCCCCATGTGAGAACTGCAGGTAATATCTTCAGGAATGGCACATAGTGCACTTTTATTTATCTAAAGTTTGGCACTACTATTTTATCCTTATACTTACCTAGTGTTGTAATCGTGGATTTCATCGTTTTATTTATATTTACCA
Organism: Plagodis pulveraria; assembly: GCA_963890685.1. NCBI lineage: Eukaryota > Metazoa > Arthropoda > Insecta > Lepidoptera > Geometridae > Plagodis > Plagodis pulveraria. The sequence continues at coordinate 7,854,201 of OY982962.1, read as the reverse complement.
AATGTCTCCTTTTAATCAACTTCTAATCCGATTAATTATATTTTTTACATTCACAATAAGGTTTGGCGCAAATAGTAAGATCTGTATTTATTTTAACAACACAAAAAATTACCAAAAAAAAACAGCATTATCTGCTGCTGGTACTAAAAACATACAGGCAAAAATAACTACAATTTTTAAAAAATCCAACGTTTACATAAATTTTTGGTCAAACGTCTTCATTGATTAACACATTAAGCATTTCATTCTCGCCGTTTCCTTCACTTCATTATGAAATAGGTATATGCACGCGGTTTATGCATGAATACGTTACTATCCCTACATAGAAATGTGTCATTCATAAACATAAGTCGTCAAATCGCGTCCTCACTAGTTCGTTCATACCGATTATTATTTGTTTTGTGCGTTCGGGAATTATCGGAAGTCATCTCGCTCTTGTCACACGCACCGCACGCGCCGCCTTTGACCTGGATCCAGGGTTGGATTTAGACCCTCAAAATATAAAAATGCATTCTTAATTCGTAAGTAATAATCTTTCATGTAGTCGAATCGAGACTAAAAATATTTACATAATCCTATAGACATACAATCAAGTTCAGGCAAGTGGCCGTCGATCTCGGCTAACTCGCCAATCGGAACTTCATCATTAGCATTGAAACGCCTTAATATGTTGTGAGACGGTACAAATTTTATGTAGTTATTGGATTTAGTTTCTTTTACTGCATCGCAAGAAAGTAACAGGGAGTCAATGGAGCGAGTTGTAAAGTTTCCGTGAGGTAAAAATCAGGAATTCAAGAGTAAATTTTGTAATATTTTTAAAGAGATAGTTTTCAGACATATCGACCCAAGACCTTAGTAGATGTTGCCGTACATAAAGAAAATCCCGATATTTTTGCGTAAATATTTTAAAGTAAGGGTTTTAAAGTAATAAAAGTCGGTTGACCTGAACACAAAATTATGGTATTTTCACGTAGTATAATGAATGACATTACGATACTACATACTACCTACACACTATGAAATTATGGTATAAATAGTACAATTATACTACGAAATACAACACTGCCTTGATCCTTCCGAAAGAAAAAGCCGAAAGTTCAGATTTCAGTCATGCACCGCACGCGCCGATAATGGGGCGCTAATAAAGTAATTTGTTTCTCTTTATGGCACGCCGCGATTTGATAACCGCCATGATGATATTTCGTCTAGAGAATCCGACGATGTACCTACCGCGGTATATCAATTCGGATGGAACGTTTACGGACTATGGATTGAAAAAAAACGCGTGTTTACGTCCTATTTATGTCAGTCGACCTATCTAAGAACTGTGTCGACAGTGGATGAAAGTGAAGTGAAAGTGTTAAAGCAGTAATAATGTAGGCTAAATTTAACGATGCGTTTGATGAAGTGAAAAACCTTAACTTTTAATGTGAGACACTGACAGATGACATAATAGTAATGTAAGCAAACTGATACCTAGTTATTTAGGTCAGTGTAAACAAGCGGGTGAGATTATATCAACAAAGTCGCCTAACCGCGGTCGTCATTGCTCGCGTAGGTATGTTTTGGAACGGACGTAACAATCGTAACAATCGTCGTAAATAGGTATCCATTCTAAGCATAAAGCATAGTAGACACTCTTTCTACTATGGCATAAAGGTACACAATTCACTAGGTACCTACAAATAATGTAAGCTAAGCCCATCAAAGTATGAAAGGAAAGTTAAATTCGATCTTTCATTTAATGCTAAAAATACCTACTAGTACATAACAGACGTTAGGATTACCTACCGAAACGTACACGCGCGATGCCGGAAATAAGAAAGAGAGATGAATAGGTAGGTATGTTTCATTTCCGCGCATCATGTGTTTTCATTCATTAAAAGTGTACTTATGTGTGTGATAGTTGTTTACTTAGTGTCCATAATTTTAGAAAGAATTTGTGAAAACTTCAACTAATCATAACTTTTTTACTGTAAAGCAATAAATAAAATTGACTAGTTGTATTTGTTTAGCAGGTACCAGCAGCAGATTGTGCCATTTTTTTGGGTAATTTTAAATTAAAGTCATAGTGTGTATTGAGCGTTTATTATACTGCAAACTTGCATAGGTAGTCTATTACATAGGGAACCTGCAAGACATTTTTTCTTTCTTCTTTTCACCATACTATCATTGTAAGGTAGCGTGTTGTGTTTTTTTAACACGTAGGTATGTAATATGTATAGATATAACGACACGGAAATCATAAAACGTGGACATCTTTAGAAGAAATCCTTAGAGATCAACAAGAACTCATTCCATATATCGAACGATTGCCATCCTAAGACAACAACCACACCGAAACAGGGCTTAACTTAAATCCGAAGCGCTCAATAATAGGTAAATAAATGCATGGTGGAACATCGAGATATTATTACTAACGTAATGTGGTGGAAGGGCATTTTGCGAAGGCCTGCCTGGCTAGCGACCACCCTCAAGTAGATAATCTGTCGCCAAGCACCTAACGGTGTGTTCCGGCAGCAGTCATTGAGAGCCAGTGAAATTACAGGCGCATGAGACTTACCAACTAAGTCTCAAGGTGACGGGCGCAGTGCAATTCGTGACTTGTGACGAAATGCATCTGTTATAGGCAGACGTTAGTCCACTTTACACCAGTTGGGCCTCTTGTTTGATCCGTCACAAAAACATTTAAAAAAATGCCACTAGCGGTCACCCATCCAAGTAATGACTACAGTGAACAGTGCGTAACATAAGTAGTTTAACGGTTAAGAATTACTAGGAAAGCGTTGTTGCGAGAGTTGCGAAAAATACTACCCTAACCGTGCATTACTTTCGCTGTCCCTGAGAGCTAGTTTAGGCAAAGCACTCACTCCATCACCTGCCACATCATTACGTACCATCAGGTGAGATTGTGCTCAATAAACTACCCTAATGGCAATAAAATAAAACCACATAGCAGTGAAGCCATGATGGGAAGCTTGTATAGTACCACCAACTTACCTGTGCATTTCTCGAGGGCGCTACTGGTCATGGAAATCAACTACAAACTGTCACAATTTGAAATTTTATTATATAAATTTTAATATGTTGTAGTTCTTTTTTCTGCCGCCTGAACAGATAAGTTGGTGGGACTGTAGCTACATAATATGTCATAATGTAATACGTACATGTGTGCGTGTTGTATAGATATGTCATCACATCATGCTTGTTATTAGCGCCGTCAATCATCCGTAAACCGCCGCCGTGAGGCATTGTGTGTTTACGTTTGCGGGCAGATTAATATAGCAGTCATATATGTATTTGGTGATTCATCAGTCAACACAAAATTTGACAAAGGAATTACTAATTTTATTAAATATTTTATATCTTTTCAGTCAGCCTGTATTCTGAGAAGGGTTAGGCAGAGGGTGTCTCCCGTGTTGGTCCCCTGTGTTTATCCCATATGGGGAGTAACCCTATTGCTATCTGCTGGGAACAGTTTTAGACTCCAGAATTTAACGGAGTCTCTTTCAATATAGACTTGTGTTTGACTGACGACGGCACACGCTCGCTTAGATAACGTGTTTTCACTTTTGCCCAGATTACCTATATGTTATTAGAAAACACAGACTCATCAGGCACTCTTTGGCGGTAGGTACGTCTGATAAATGATGAAGTCAAATGAACAACACTATCTGGCATTCTTACGTAAGATGACTGTGATATTGGTACTAATGTTTTACTTACCACATTGACTGAAAATTTATTAAAAACATGATCTGTTATTGTGTCGCGCAATTTGACCCCTACGAAACCTTCGATCGCACAGACATAGTAGAAATAGTGGGGAAGTAGGCCATCTCCGGCCCAATTCGCGATATAATTACCTACCATACTTGCCTGTCTCAGGTTGTTACTTATTTATAATGTATGTACTCGTGTATGCTAAATTTTAATTCAGTACCTAGAAATAGGCCAGGGCCGGGAAGTTGTATTTTTTACTTGTGTTGTCTGGGTTCAGGGTTAGTGAGGTCGGTTTTATACCTATACGATGATAACACCTTTCACGATGAAAAAAATATCGATTGGCGATACCTATGTGGTTGCGGGGCCAGAGACGTGCGACGTGGGGCATACCTAATACAACAAAAAAATAAGTAGACATCACTCATCATCAAGTAAAAATCATAGGTATGCTAGAATAAGTGACTTGCTTACCTTTCCTGTTCAGTAGGTAATCTGGACAAAGACAACTATGGAATCTATGAATTATTTAGACAGCCGAACACACAGCAATAAGTTCTCATGCGATTATCAAATATTTTTCATTTATTTAGCGGTGCCGAAAAGCCGTGACTCGCGGACCTTGTTCGGTGTTAGCCCCGGCTGGCGCACTGAGAAACGGGTCGAGATTGTGTTAGAGTGTGCGTGCGGGACGCATAGATACTATGGCGCACAAACAAGCCGCGCGCGCTGCGTTTGTATGAAGATAACTTACTTCCCCACTCCTTCTACTATGACACAGATACTCGTCTGTTGCTTAAGGAATCGGGACCAGATAGGTACATAGTAAACTGAAGAAAGAACATAAAAAAAATACCTCTGGGAGATAAATAAACTACTGTAAATCTATTTCAATAAATGTGGAACCTGTATACCAGAAGGAATAACAAATAAAGGCAAAATGTTTTAATAAATAAATAAACAAAAGATATATAAATAAACGTCGTACGAAGTTACAAGCTTCAAGTTTCCGAAGTCGTCTTGCAAGGCCTTTCTTTCTTCTTCAGAAGAAAGACTTTTTAACATAATTAATAATACATTATACTCCCCTTCTTTGCTGATGTTGATAGAAGTCTAGTATATAGAGATATGGTTTTTCTTTACCTAAGCCCTCATTTCATTTCAACAGTCCCTAACGTTATACCAATTGTTATGAATTCTTTTGCACTTAGTGACGCATATTTTTGAAGCACTAAATTTCTCAATAACTTCAACACAGATAGTAATTGACTTAGTTTGGATGGTATACCCTTGTGCGTTCTCAAACAAATTGCTAAGTTTCATGCTCCTGTTAACTAAATTTAACTTAATGCTTCTGTTAATTTAATTAATTTAAGTACATATGCAACTTATATTTTAAATCGGGTAAATTTCCTAACGCACTATTATGGCACAGGTCATTCCAATCTACAAAACTGCTGACAAATCTGAATATGTACTTATTTTCGACCTATTACAATAAGTACTACCAGCACTGTCTAAAGTTTTAATCGAACGCATCATTCCCTATCTTGAGAAGCAAAAACATGGTAAGTAATCAATATGGTTTTTGAAAAGGAATATTTACATCTTATGCTGTTTATAGTTTGACTAGATTTCTTTATTATGACGAAACAGAAGCACAGCTCCATATCCCTAAATAGTAGGTAAAATATTTAACAAAGCAATTAATTTTATATTAAATAAAAATATCCGCCATGTGCGAGTCGGATTTGCACACGAAGGGTTCCATTCTCTCATTCTCCATTCTCCATTTCTCATCTGTAAAACATTAAACACTATATTATAACCTTTTTTAGTTTTCACAAGTAGTAAGGAACTCTTCGTGGGCGAGTCCGACTCGCATTTGGCCGATTTTTAGTACCTATTTGTTGTTATAGCGGCAACGGAAATACATCATCTATAAAATTTCAACCGTCTAGCTATTACGGTTCATGAGAGACTGCCTGGTGATAGACAGACAGACCTACGGATAGTGGAGTCTTAGTAATAGGATCCCCGTTTTTTACCCTTTGGATACGGAACCCAAAAAAATGTTTTTTAAACTATCACGGTTCACTCGATAACTAATTTATTACTTACGCGATTTGTACCGTGGTGATTTTTATTTTTGAGCTCCCGATATTTCGACGCAGTTGCATGCATCATCTTGTATTTTGTCGAAACTTTCAGTCGAGTGTGAGTTCCAGTGGTACGCGTAGCAAAAGACAAAGAAAGAGGGTAGACCGTTTCGTCTGCTCTTGATTTTTGTCAACCGCTCGTTACTCTAGTCACCCCGCGATCATGACGCATGCAACTTTGTGTACTTATTAGTTACAAAATTAAAATAAATTGGTTTTACTACAGTATCTATATATATATGTCTATAATGAGAGCGAGGTGTGTTTCCATTGGCGCCATTGTAAATACAGCGACCGCTAGACTCGCAATCAGTTCGAAACATAATATGGATGTGCATACATAACATTTGTATATGCTTCGTTTTACGGTTTTGTCACCTACCTACCTACTCAGGGTAGAAGGGAGCATAAAAGAAAGAAGAGAGAGTACAGTATAAAGTATAATCAAGAGAAAGGGTCGTGGATCTCAGACAGGTATGGCAATTTTTGGCAAGCTTCCTTGTTAAGGACTTAGCTCCGGTCCGCTAGTATCCGAGTTGATGCTCAGCAGCAGGTCTGCCGTGCAGGGCTCGGCTCCACACCGCCGCGCCGGTAGAATTGTCCCAGCTAGGTGCTGTAGAGACGTTTTGGCCGCGGTCGGTGCTGGAGGTCAGAGGACGGCCGGAGTTCAGCGGTTGTGTCCTGCTAATAGGTCAGCCTCGTACTCGAAGTTCTGCCTTGTACTTGAACTTCAGCCTTGTACTTGAAGTTCAGCCTTGTACTTGAAGTTCAGCCTTGTACTTGAAGTTCAGCCTTGTACTTGAACCCCAGTGTCTGGGGATTCTGAAGATTAATGTTATATTTTAATTAAGTCTTAGTAACAACTTTCAAACGTAGTGATTTAATTCGAGTTGAACAGTCGGTGGCTGGTGGCGAAGTGATGCCGATTCCTCTTCGAGGAAAGACATCAAATTGGGCGGATGTTCGAGGCGCATTTCGCTACCATATATGGTAATGCAAAAGGCCTCAAAACCGTTGTCGTCGCAAAGCCAATGACTGCACTTGATTTTGAAAATATTTAAAATGCAACGTTCCTCTAGCGGAACTCAAAAACCACCATCATGGTATTTTCTGACAGACTGGATTGACATTTGTTTTAACTGTCAATACAAAAGTCGAATTGACCGGAGATACAGGAAGAAGAAGACGGTATTATAAGAACGAGAGTATCATTGTTGATTGTATACGCGACCCCTATTGGCGAGTCGTTGAACTACCTCAGCGCTCGGCAAAGGTATTTAAGCTTATCGCTTTATAGGTCTTTTCTAACTTCATATGGAATTTAGATAGACGTTTGGTCGTTTGCCTACAGATGGCGCGCTGATTTAAATTAGTATTTAGTGAAATTTTTAATTATTAAGTTAACCGATATTTTTAGATCGGTTACATATCTCCCCACCCAAGAAAGAATTTTTTTACTAGAAAAAAAAATTCACTAGCCTTGAGCAGTTCTAAGAAAAAAAATACTTGACCTAAGACCTAACTTTGAGTATCTTATATAAGCTACAGAAACTCCAGTATATGATCTTAAGTTATTAACTATGTCCATGTGCAGATACACACCTAAGTATTTCCTAGAATTCCCCTCCATCGTTTGGATTAGATATCCCAAGAAACGATTATTGACAGCAATATATTGAGAGGAATGGAATTTGTAGGCTGCAGAAGTTAACTTCCATGAACAGCTAGCTACATTATAGGTATGAATAACACACTAGAACATAGTCAAGTTAAGTACTTATAGTAGACATTCATGGATTATTTTTTTAAATATAAGTTCCATAATTGCCTAAGTTTAAATTTTAAGACAGAGAAGTTAAACAAAAGGAAATTTTACATTAGGCTTCTTTTAAGAGTCTGTAACCTGCTCTAGATAATGGCTTGTTTAGTGAGTTATCCACCGCTCAGTACAATAGGCTTGTTTTTAAAGTGTTTGTACAACCGCACTCTATTTGAAGAGTTACCATCTGGCACGTAAAAGAATGATTTTAGCATGTTATAACACTATTCCCTTGAAAGTGGAGAGTGACAAAGAGTATTTAAGGAAGTTAAATTAATTCAGTATATAAGTATAGTTTGTAGTACATTGTATGTATTGTAGTTAAATTATAATATATCCTATGCCATCATTGTATATAAGATATAAATAATGATCAATATAAGCAAGGATCACCAGTTATTAGAATACCAGAAGTATATAAGATACTGTTACCTATAAGATTAGTTGTATATAAGGATTTATTTTTCCTATATAGATAAGAATATTTTAAGAGATTATTAAAAAGTTGCACTCTATGAGTTTGGTTTTATTTACCAATATATTTTAGTTATTTAAGATACATAGAATATGCGTTTTAGTTGTAAGATTGTATATTTAAAGCTTTAATAATTTAATTCATAGTATGAATTTGGTTTTATTTGAGAATTTCTATATATTTTAAGTCGACAACAAGTTATTCAGTACAAAGATTTGCAATTGTTAAGAAAGTGAAATAATTACTAGTATATGTAATTACTTAATTTTAAAATCTTAGATATGCCAAGAGCAGTATATTATGCAGGCAAAAACTAAGGATCAAAAAAATAAAAAAATTCAGTTAAGTCATATACAAGAAAAGTCAATTAAGTTTAAATGTGAAATTTTAAGTTTTTAGAGACAAGTTTTTCAGAAAACCTATTATTTATATTATTGTGATAGTAAGTCATAGTATTAATGTAGATTTCTATAATACATTTAATTCAATTTAGTTGAATTTTAGATATTCAGTTGAACATTTTTCATATAGTCCGTCGTTAAAAATAAAAGAAGTTAATACTGAGATAAGTATTAACTAAAAGAACTTTGATATGTCATAAGTGTAGCCTATGCATATCAATAAGTTCATAGAATAGCAGTAAAAGATAAGATTTAAAACGACATTTGAAAAATTTAGAGTTCAGTTGAACTTTGGAGAATGGTATTCTCCGTTGCAAGTTTATAGAAAATAATAAGTTATTAGGTAGTGCCACTTCATATGCAAATCCAGCTATTTGCATAGATAAAAAGTTAAGTTGTAGACTCATGTTTGAAGTAGTGAAAGTATACTTGACCTATATACCCAATGACAACAGTGTCATACAAGGTCAAATAAAAAAATATTTTAGAGGGTACAATTTTTTCCAGATGAAAAAAACACGTGGGTAGAATTAAAATTGAGGTGTGTGCTATTTATAAGCTGAAGAGAGGTTATGAAACAGAATATTAGATATTATTTAAGAAAAATTAATTAAAAATTGCAATGTTGTAAAAAAAAACTAAAATTTAATTTTAGAAAAAAAAACAAGTTCGTTGAAGACGATAATGGGTGGATTTCCTACCACCTGGGTATAACCCGTTTGTCTTTTAGTCGCCTCTTACGACATGCAGAGCTGCAGCCGGCTTATTCTCAGGCCCCGGGCCAGCACAGGGCCAATCACAACTTATAAATAACACACACAAAAGGAACACAATAAGACACAGTATAAAAATTACAAAGCAAGTATGGCAGAGCCACACCCAAGAAAGTTTGCCAAACCAACCTGTCTGATCCTAATTTGTATGGGCGCCAATGTCACCTACCTACCTACTCAGGGTAGAAGGGAGCATAAAAGAAAGAAGAGAGAGTACAGTATAAAGTATAATCAAGAGAAAGGGTCGTGGATCTTAGACAGGTATGGCAATTTTTGGCAAGCTTCCTTGTTAAGGACTTAGCTCCGGTCCGCTAGTATCCGAGTTGATGCTCAGCAGCAGGTCTGCCGTGCAGGGCTCGGCTCCACACCGCCGCGCCGGTAGAATTGTCCCAGCTAGGTGCTGTAGAGACGTTTTGGCCGCGGTCGGTGCTGGAGGTCAGAGGACGGCCTGGGGATTCTGAAGATTAATGTTATATTTTAATTAAGTCTTAGTAACAACTTTCAAACGTAGTGATTTAATTCGAGTTGAACAGTCGGTGGCTGGTGGCGAAGTGATGCCGATTCCTCTTCGAGGAAAGACATCAAATTGGGCGGATGTTCGAGGCGCATTTCGCTACCATATATGGTAATGCAAAAGGCCTCAAAACCGTTGTCGTCGCAAAGCCAATGACTGCACTTGATTTTGAAAATATTAAAAATGCAACGTTCCTCTAGCGGAACTCAAAAACCACCATCATGGTATTTTCTGACAGACTGGATTGACATTTGTTTTAACTGTCAATATAAAAGTCGAATTGACCGGAGATACAGGAAGAAGAAGACGGTATTATAAGAACGAGAGTATCATTGTTGATTGTATACGCGACCCCTATTGGCGAGTCGTTGAACTACCTCAGCGCTCGGCAAAGGTATTTAAGCTTATCGCTTTATAGGTCTTTTCTAACTTCATATGGAATTTAGATAGAAGTTTGGTCGTTTGCCTACAGATGGCGCGCTGATTTAAATTAGTATTTAGTGAAATTTTTAATTATTAAGTTAACCGATATTTTTAGATCGGTTACAGTTTCAAAGATATAGCCCTTTAATAAAGGTTGGATGGACGGGCGGACAGGCTAGGCTTAGTAATAGGGTCCCGTATTCTAGCACAGAACCTTAAAAAAGTCTAAAGATTTTTAAGATAGGATTCATTCAGGGATGCAAATTATTTATACAATTTTATATGAAAGTAGTATGCTTAAGTTCAACTAGGTATCTACATTTCTTATTATATAATGTGTAGATATAATTTTAGGAAATTACTTTTATAGCAGGATTATTAGGGTATGGAAGGAAGTAAGGGTGGGAATTCGAGTGACGGTAGGTTAAGGGTAATGGTAAAGTCAGGGTATCGGTATAATTCGAGGTAGACGTCGATATAGATTAAGGTCACTGTGAGATATTGCAAATTGAAATGTTTACATGATTATAATAAAAGCATTTAGATACCCATAAGTCATTGCAGACTCACAGGCAGTCCAAATGCTCCAGCCCACTACCAGTTGGCAGCGTGCCCAGCATGCTGGCAGCATTGCCCCGTTGAATGCCTTTTACGCGAAAGAAAGCCACTACGCTATACTATGAATGCCTTATGGGCAAAATCACGACAACTACTTATTCCGTAACTCTGTGTGCAGTGTACAGGCCACCAAAAAACAATCAGAAACACTTCATCACTGAGTTGGACAGAATGCTTTATAAACACACTAACACTGACTTAGTATTTTTAGGTGACATAAATATTGATCTCAAGCATAATAACCCTGTCAAAAAATCATACATGAATGTCATGAGTGGGCATGGTCTTTCGTGCGGTATCACCGAGTACACTAGGATTGAAATTTCAAACAGTCGAGTATCTAAAAGTTGTATTGATCACATATTTATACGATCCCGCACGAGAGACGTCTATACGGCCGCACTATCCACTGTAATGGCAGACCACAGACCGACAGCGGTTACGTTAGCCACTAGCCTTCAGATACATCATGATCCTTTTTATGTTACACGATTTGATTACAAAAAACTAAACAATCTGCTCGAAAAAATCGACTGGAGTGCGACTGAAAATATGAAATGTCCTAACGAAATTTACACCTACATAAATATGAATATTAATAACTGCTATAGTGAATCCAAATATGAACAAAAAGCTAGTAACTCTAAACGTAATTTGTGTGGCTGGATTAATTCACACATCATAAAATTATGTCAAAAAAGGGATTATTTATTTTCCGAATGGATATAAGATACCGGTGATAGAGAGCTACGAGCTAAATACAACAAAATAAGAAATAAAACAAACAAAGTTGTTCACAAGTTTAGAAACAAATACTATAAAGATGAAATTACAAAAAACAAATCTAATACAAAAAAATTATGGCAAATAATAAATAAAATATCTGGTAAAATATACAATTCAATTGATAGTACTATAATTAAAGCCTTCAGCGCAGTACGTAGCAACAAAAATATTGCAAATAATTTTGCAAACCAATTCCAAACAAATATAAAATCAATAATACCGAACTGCAACCTCAAACTTTTGAACGCATCCAATTACGTCAAACCACTAGACAGGTCTATATACTTCACCAAAGCAACTAGCTCAAAAGTATACAAAATTATTAAGAATATAAATCCTTTTAAAGCACCTGGCGCCGATGGCATTCGAGCCGTTGACATTATTCGCATAGCCGATAGAATAGCTGGGGCAGTCAGTAGGCTAATAAATATTAGCATTTCTACTGGAACCTACCCCGACAACCTCAAAAAAGGTATTGTACGACCTATTCATAAGGGTGGTAGCACTGAAGACTACGAGAAGTACCGCCCCATTACAATTTTACCTGTATTGGATAAAATTATCGAAAAATACGTCTGCAGAATTATACAGAAATTTTATCAAGCTAACGATGTTATAGCAGCTCAACAATATGGGTTTCAGGCTAACAAAAGTACCTCGCATCTACTATCTCGTTTTAATGATACTATTAACTCTTTCTTAAATGATAAACAACACGTAGTAGTAGTATTTATAGATTTCAGTAAGGCATTCGATACACTACAGCACGACTTACTTATAAACAAGTTGGACAATACAGGCGTGAGAGGAACTTTATTAAACTGGTGCAAAAATTATCTCATTAACCGAAGCTACCAAGTCAGAGTCGGTGATGCCTACAGTGACAGTATTTTTGTCACTGAAGGAACAGCACAGGGCTCGGTATTGGGCCCCTTGCACTACTTGGCGTACGTTAACGATCTCAATAATATTATTGAACACTGTACAACTTATCAATTTGCCGACGACACGTGCCTTATTGCTGCTAGTAAAGATATATCCGTCGCGCAAAATCATATCCAAATAGACTTTAACGCCATATGTAAGTGGTCTCACGATGCAGGCCTAGTACTAAACTCTGAGAAAACTAAATTTATTCATATTCACTCCTGCCATAACCCCTTACCTTTAAATCAACATATTGAAATAGTAGCTCATAGCCACAATTGCCTGCACAATGACTCTTGTACAAATTCTTGCATAGGCATTAAACAAGTTAGCGAGCATACTTACCTCGGCCTCGTGATAGATGACAGATTTAATTGGAAAAAGCATATTCAATTTACTTGCACCAGATTACGGGCGATTATGGCTAAATTCTATATCATCAAAAGCAGAGTACCTTATGACGTACTAATTACTTTATATAAAGCGCTCGTTGAAAGTATTATATCGTACGGGCTCAGTTGCTACGGACGTACGTTCAAATCATACCTTGATGAAATTTACAACATTCAACTTATATTACTTAAATTAATAGTGCCCCTTAAAATTAAAAATAAATATAGGAATGATGACATGGGACTTTTTCAATATTGTAAAGTCATCCCCATTCATAAAAAAGTTAAATTAAACCTACTCATTGAACAATATTTGCGAAGCGAAATTCAAACCCCTGTTAATCACTCAATAGTCACTAGAAGCATAACTCATAAAAAGCTAATTACACCTAAATACAATAACTTTTACGGCAAAAGAACAACTAATTATATGATCCCTCGCCTTTTTAATAATTTACCTGATGAAATTAAAAATAAAATTAACGCAACAAATATTAAATATATTCTAAAAAAATATTTTTTACTAGAAAACAATATAGCGTAAACCGGAGCACCCTTTGCAATGCGTAAACGCACACAACTATAAGACACTGACGTTGTGCATTGTGCACCTCACGTATACCAAACTGGTTCTGTTGCTTGCTGCTACAGTGCCGGCCGCTTCATATCGCTCCAAACATTAACGATATTGTATGTAATGTTTATGTTAAATCTACCTGTTTTGTAAGTTTTATTTTGTGTTTACTATTGTCGATATCATATATTTAAAGATAACAACGAGAACTTAATGTCTAGACAAACCTAATGTAGGTTTAAGGACATTATTAACTAACCCCTTTGATTTGTATTACTATATTTTGATGAATAAATAAAAAAAAAAAAATAATTGCAATGCTTATTCTAAATTAATTATTAATTGTTAATGAATAAGATTGTTTATAAGTATATCAAATATTAAACAAAATTTATAGATGACCATAGTACACCCGGGCGAAGATGCGAGCAAAAGCTTGAAAGTTACATAAGTAGGAACTAAGTACACATTCATTGATTGTGTATGTAAATTGTGGAACCATATTATAAATGAAACCTATTATTGTACTCTAACTTGAATATGTAAAACGTTAAGACGGTCTCGATATCTGGTTCTCTAAATCCAGTCTGAATCAAATCAGTTAATTTAAAATCGTCTAGAGTTTAAAACTGCCTTCGAGTTGGTAGAAGCTTGAAAGGTACTGGCGACATTATATGCAAATGTGTACTAGAAGCAGCTAAAATCAAGACGTGCTCTGTTTGGTTTACAAATGGAAAATACTTGTTCCCATTTCAGAACTATATAGTTGTACTTGTATCTACCGTTCATATCTTACTCTTAGTGAAACTTGAATGGGGATCTAGGTAGACTATGTTGTTGTTGCAAGTTAGACTATGTTAATGTTGACTGCTCTATGTTATCAAATCGTAACTGTATACATATTTACTCGTAGCTGTAGGTAGATATGGAGTTTGAAACAGTAAATAGTTTGTGGCAGTGACTGTCCGATATCAGAAGTTTGAATCCTACTACGGCTGGAGAGTCACAGAACGGTGGTAAGAGCATTTTTAAGTGCTTTTCAGAAAATCTATCTAAGCACAAGTGAAGCGCCCGTAGCGAAGGTTGCTTAGCTGTTCTTAACCGATCAGCAAAGTTAAGCAACGTCGCCCGCGGTCATGAGTTGGTTGGGTGACCGCTAGTGACATTACTACTGAGTGCTTCCGTGCTTCGGAGGGCAAGTTAAGCCGTCGGTCCCGCTTGTTGTCTTAAGATGGCAGCCGTTACAGCATGGTGGTAGGGCATTTTGCGAATGCCCGCCTGGCTAGCTACCACCCTCAAGTAGAAAATCTGTCGCCAAGCACCTAACGGTGTGTTCCGGCAGCTGTCCTTGAGAGCCTGTAATTATAGGTTAGCCTGAACAACATCTTCGACCATATCATCACTTACCATCAGGTGAGATAGTGGTCAAAGGCTAAACTATCAAGCATAAAAAAGAAAAAATATATATATTAAAAGGTAATAACTTCATGTAAAAAATTGGCCTGGGTCCTTTTCACAATACCCATCGATTAAAGACCCAGATACACGTTTTGTCGAAACAATGACACTGAAAATAGAACATTGTTGAAAGTTTAACTGAAGTTAAATTACTTACAATGTCTTTATTTACCCCGTGGGGTGTTGAGTTTGAATTTCACCCGGAAATGGAGTCACATGGAATTATAAATATTAAAAAAAAGTCTTAAATAAACAATTCGTGCATTCTTTTAAAGGTCTAATTTTGTAAGCCTTCACATCCATTTCTACGACATGAATTTCCTGATTACAGTTTTTATGATAACTTTAGTATCGGATCTGCACCAAGAAAGCAACCATTTTAACATCGCTTTATTCGTAATAATGTCAGATAAAAAAATATTTATTTCATTTTAATATTGTTATGTTTGCAATAACGCCTGCTCTGCGGATTACATTACAAAATTACATATATACGAGATAAATATTATAGTCTTGTGCAGGATTTGAACCCGCGTCTATCCACCCCTATAGCAGGGGTATGCTCTAACCAACTGAGTTAACATCACATTATGACTTTTTGAGATTTTGTAATATTTATTTCATTATAATTCTATTAGCCATAATTAATTTCGTTTGAAGTAACTTTCAAAACTCCCGATTAGAACAATTATAAAGTTTAGCTTAGCTAGCGAATCAACTAATTTAGAAGTCCTTCCACAACGAATTTCTATCAAGTTAAATAACATTTGAAGGCTGTTTTGGCAAACCTCTCTAACAGTTAAATCAGAAATTAATTCAAACAGACAAAATTTACAAAACAAACTAAAATTGAACTAGCGAGTTGTCTAGTATAATAGAAGAACTAAACAGTTGTCTAGTAGTCAGCATTTTGGCATACTCAATTTTGTGAAGTAAGTACAATAAGTATTTAAAGTTGGTGGGTAAGTATGGTTGAGCCGTTAATATGTAGATTATCAAGGAGTTATAGTAATTTCTTCCGTTACGGGTGACATTTCGAATCTTGAGTTAAAAGAAAGGAAGGTTTTCTGGAGTTTGAGAGTTAAATTCCGATTGCGAATCCTGGGTGGAGTAAGTGATTCAAGCTCACCCAAGATGAAGACAGCTTAATCCCGAGGCGATGGCTACTTTCCAGTCCTGCGAGAAAATAAAAAGCAAGGTAGCTACGATCATATATTTTTAATATACATAAAAATTAAATTTAATTATGAAAAGTGGAGAGTAGAAGTTGTATGATACGACAAAAGGTAAAATACCAGATGGTGGACATTAGTACTTGTCACTTTACACTGAGATACTGAAGACTTCTTGATGTGATGAAAATGAAAGATTGTATTTGACTAGATGTTGCTATGTATAAGCAGTAATAGAAAGACAAACATTTTGTAGATGACTTTTCTACGCCTTCTTTAATAATGCAAATATTTGAATACCAACAAATATTGACTTAGATGCATATTATTGGCGTGAATACAACAAAGGCATAGTTTTTTTTGTAGATAACAAATGCTGGGAACGTTATGTTTAATGGCTTATTATTGAAATATTATTTGTAAAATTATTACAATTATTATTTTGTTTTCCAAATTCCAATGTGTATTGTAGCCAGGTATAGGTAACGACCTTGCTCTTGGTTAAGCATTCTAACTGCAGGTAAAAAACCTTTGTGGCGGGTTCGTGGTTGAGTGCTAAAGCGACCCTGCGATCCCGCCGAGAAGCGGTAGAGACGGAACACCGTGTGTTATTTAGTCGGTAGGGGCACTTGCTGCTGTGGGAGTAGTTGGTGTCGAGCCCGACATATCCCGGCCACCTTCCCCGGGGTGGACGGGTTAAAAAAAAAAAAAAAAAGGTAAAAATCCTTTATTAGTTTAGATCACAGCTTCAAAACAATATTACAAGTTCACGTTTTCAGTATTGGTTCGTTAAAATGTACCGTACATAATTACTGAAATTCAGAAATCTCAAGCCAGATGAATTTACAGTAGACTGGCTGCACCGTCCCCTATGACGTAAAATTAGACAACAATATTTCGCATCTCATTTAGCATGTCTCAATGGCCGAGCGGTTTAAAGGCACCCGGTGTGTAAAACAAGGGAATGTAAGTTCAATTGCCGGTCCAGATGAATAAAAAATTGTATCTGCTTATACAAAATTCAAAGTCATTACTAACTCATCACGCGAAACCGATCACCATAAAAACATTAGGGAGTAAAGCTGTTAAAGCTCTAGGTGCTAGGAACTCAGTCAAGATAATTTTTTTGTTAGTAAAATATATTTTTTGTATTCTATAACTTAATACGGCTTTAGTGCACATGATCAATGTCAGCAAAAGACAACAAATTATTCTGCAATTTTCCAATTTTTTTACACAGACGATATATATGGATCAAATGATTATAAAATTTGGTAATGCAATGTTTTTATGAAAAAAATCAGTAAAAAAAAAAAAGTAAAAATTCCTCATATTGAGTCCAGCTCGCGTGTGATTTAAGAATTCCACATGGCTAGATGGTAGATGTTTACTCCTCCATGTGGAGGAGTAAACATATAGTCAGTAGAGGTACAAAAAAGTGTCCTTTGCCAACTTTCCCATGTATAGAACCCCATTGTAAAATAATTTAATTGAATTATTCAGTTTAGTTTAAAATTCTACAGAAACTATCTCAGTTGCGGGTTTGATTCCTTCCAATCATTCCGTTTACGAACTAGAGACCTGTGACATTGGACTGACATACAAAAGGACATAAATCTATAGTCTTTTTTTAGTTTCTGTACGACGGCAAACGGACTTTCCGTTTGCCGTCGTACAGAAACCTTAAATCGTGTCCCTACTCTTCACAACCACGAGGCAATGTCTTGGCACCTTAACGTATCCATGGCTATTTAGAAGTTTCCCACATACGAGTTTTGGCAAGTATAAAAACAGTCCAAATTTTGCCATCGATCCGATGTACTTTTCATACCTGCTGTTTATCTTTTGGATTTCCCAATTTACCATACTCTGTCTAGAGCGCGATTGCAGAGCACAGTTGTTCGGACGTTTACATTGGCTGCTTCTCACCTGTTTTAAAATTTATTCTACGCTATTTCAAAGAAAAATACATCCTACAAAGTTCTCGTATTTTCTTCAGCAATTCGAACGCTCCGGAAACTAACTCTAATACCATATACCTACTTCTGAGTGTTCTATTTCGGAATTCCGGTGCAAACATTCTGTTCGCTCAGTTTCCTAGTTCAAAGTGGACTTGTTGAATGTTTTAAGTTACACTTAAGTTTAAAGTGTAATGGGCAAGCAAGCCATTCTGCGGTTTCACCGCGAGATATTAATTTAGTTTGAGAAAATAGTTCAGTTCGTGAATTGATTAAATGGAAATGAAACGTTAGCTTTCAAGTATTAAAAACTTGTCTATCTACCTGTTTACATTTAGAAGTTCGTTGTAAAGTATGCAAGTAGCTTTTACAGTATAGTTTAAACCTACATTTGAACATTACGTCTATTGCAGTTTATATTGCGTACTGTTATAACCATGACAACATCTAAATTTTATAAAAAAACAACAACATTATCATAGGTAAAAAGGAGAAGTGATGAAGCAGTGATGGGTCAGTGGCATTGGCTATGGACTGCCGCGCAGCAGGTCCATGGTTCGAATCCCACCGCGGGCTTGAGTATGGTGGCAGGGTATTTTGCTAATGTCCGCCAGGCTAGCGACCACCCTCAAGTAGAAAATCTGTCGCCAAGCACCTAACGGAGTGTTCCGGCAGCTGTCCTTGAGAGCCAGTGAAATTACAGGCACATGAGACTTAACAACTATGTCTCAAGGTGACGGGCGCAGTGCAATTCGTTACTTGTGACGAAATGCATATGTTGTAGGCAGAGGTTAGTCCGCTTAACATCAGGTGGGCTCGAGCTTGTTCCATCACAATAACATAAAATAAGAAGTATTTACAAAATATATTGTGCTGGAAAGATCGTTGTCATCAGCGGTCACTTTTGTGTCTCAGTGTTATTTAATTTGCCTAGTTAATTTGCAATACCTCTCCGTAATTACTGCGACATGACCGTCATCGGTACTAACCGAGGACTACCTCTTTTTGTGCAACTTGGCTGACAACATGACCGTCATTGGTTAGTCCTCTTTTTGTGCAACTGTGCGACATTCGTTTCGGAAAATTGGAAATTTCTATAACATATTTACCATGTGTAGACACTGTAGCGCCGTCACATCTTTCTGACACCAACTTGAGGGCTGGCGCCGCGGCTACATCGGCGGAGCAACTCAAGAGGCGCAAGTATGCTAACTGCGGTAGTTGTTACATATTTATTTATTTGAGCCGATTGGTGTAGAGACGTTGGGTCCGTGGGAAACAGGAGCTCATCGCATGTGACGCGTGATCAAAATGCTGGCACCTATTTGGCTCAACGAATAATCATTGCAATTAAACGGTACAATGCTGCCAGCAAGCTGGGCACGTTGCCAACTGGTAATGGGCTGGAGCATTTGGACTGCCAGTGAGTTTGCAATCACTTGTAGGTTGTCTAAATGCTTTTATTGTAGTAACTGTGTTGTTCTATGTAGTTACGATTACTTTCCAAAAAACCCAATAATCTAAAGAAAAGCATCAATAAAACGATCTCCAAAGACAAACAATAAATACATAGTATCCAGCTCCCACAAACTTCAGATTAGGCCAAGGAGAAAGGACTTAGGCCAAGGTTTAGCTGTAGCCTTAGACGGTATGCCTTTATTAACGAAATACTACGATATTTTGGTAATACAGGCATACCACCGGTTTTTATTTAGGTGAATCATTACTCGTTTCAGGATAAAAAATAACAAGGCTACAACTAAACTGTGGCCTTAGTTCCTTTATCTGAAGTTTGTGGGGGCTGGATGCTACATAGCAATGTATTGAATGTTTGTATTTGGAAATCGTGTTATTGATGTTTTTTTGTTAAATTATTGATTTTTTGAAAGGTTGACGTGATGTAGTTGTTAAGGTTGTGCAGCGTGAAGGTTTTTTATACATATATATGTATATGTATATGTACTTGAACTGCTGTACCACCTTTCCGTCACATTTGCTAACATAAGTGAATATTTCTAATGAGTCAGCAATATGATTAATGCAAAAGTAGTATTTTACTCCGGTTTCCACATAGTCCAAATGAATTTCAATGCCTACGAATGTTACTTCAAAGTTGACAGAGATATCCTATCGTACATATCTACCTACTCAAGATATTATTACATTCGGAGTCACAAATCAAGGACACAATTGCTTGGACAGCCGTGTGGATTTACTACAAAAGTTGGGCTTGCTAATTAAGCACAGCTGCGTTTCGAAATCTGAAGAATGTCGTCATAAAATTTTTGGATTAATTTGGCGAACATGAATTTATTTCTTCTTTGAAGCTTTTTAGAAGCACTGCTAATTATAAGTGTAGTTATAAGTATAATAATGTTTTTTGGTCAATGTCCAAAAAAATACTGCTGGGAGAAAAGCTTTATATTAAAAATAGGTGATAGTTGAAACGCAATAGCGGCGTGCGATGATGTTGAAAGATTACGCGTGTAACCTGATTGATCCTCAATAGGCCTACATTTTTTTTAAAGATAAATTACTTCATTTATTGAGACCATGCAACCATGATTGGGCATAAATTAATTTAAGTTCTATTCATTTATATTATGAGATTTTTTGAGTCTTGATATCCTGAAGTTATTTCCTTTTTTTAAAGAAGACGATACTGATTTTTTATACATATTGTTTTCTAAAATAAAACTCCATAGCTTACCGCCCGCAGAATGAAACCAGAAACTTGATATTTCATGTAAGAAATTATTTTAAATTTTTCTGTCGAAATAAGTTTTCTACATAGTATTTCACACCATCTCTACCCGTGGGTGTCGTATGAGGCAATTTAGGGTAAAATATCAGAAGGTGGGCAGCAGCACCTTCTGAGGAACTGCTATCTTACACTGATTGATTTGATTTTTGAAGTTCTTTATTATCATAAGTAGGAACATGTCATGTACAACTCAGCGCTAGAAACTAAGTTACAACTATCGTTATAATTGTTTATTTTACAGGCTAGGATCGCCTCTTAAAACTTACAAAACAAAATGTTAACATTTAACTAGTTCTCATTAAATCTTGAGTTATAGAGGGTAGTTACAAATAAAGAGACATGGACTATCTTACGTGCTACTGTGTCTTTTCGTACGTTTATGGTATAGCAATAAAAGTATTTTTTTATTCAATAATAATATGTTAAGTTAAACTTCCCTAGGTAGGAACTGTTCGATGACCGAAAATGAGTACCTATCCCCCTAATGGGAAAGGGTGTCCATGTTAAACAGTGGATAATCTGGCTGATACAGTACAGTACTTAAATTGTTAACTACTACAGGCAAAGGCTGCGGAAGCACAGTATACACATACAATGCAGATACACCGAGGCAATTGTGAAATACTTACGTTCGTTTGATCCCTTGTTGTATCTTTATTTCTTAATATTGAGTTAAGCAATTAATATATATGATATTTAAGGATTCATTCCATAAATCATATTCTTTAGAAAGACGATTACTTAAAGTTTATTCGATAGAAAAAAATTCAAAGTTATATCTAAACAATTAAATAAACCTTAATACGGCGTTAATATCTCACGGAAAGTCATCAATAAAAATACAACGTGTTTTCTATAACGTATACATATTACATTTTTCAAATAGGTATTTGTTTTATTATACGAAGGAAATAGCTAAATTCACGCACGTTCCGTCCATTTTAGCCAGAGCCGCGATGTTCTGTCCCTGTCCCCTTTTAGTACAGCTTTGGCCGTCGTACGGGGACGGATGCTGGCGGCGGGCCTTACTCACGCACACATAATTGATTTAGATATATAACTACCTATGCATATATTTGTTGTCCCTTTAATAATTAGTACTAATTTTGTGATTGTAAAAATTAAACATAAGTATGGAGCACATTCGATTCCACACCCGCAGTACTGTTGATATATTAATATCTCCCATACATATAATATTCGTATTTTTATCTATTTAATATATTATTTATCTTGTATAACAATGATTTATTAACATAATAAAAGTTAGGTCGAAATTTTAATCATATAAGTTCAGTGTTATTGATGTTATTTATTACTTATCAAAGTTGCGATCCTAAACATACAGAATATCAATAAAACATGTAGTACATATTGATGTTACTTAAAAAAATACGATACTCCTCCGAAACGCAAAACATAATAAACAACAACAAAAACTAATTTATTCCTAAAACAAAAAGTATTTTAGTACTCATATTATACAAGCTGTGGAATAAATTTATATTTAATTATCAGACTATTTATTATTACTAAGTTTTAGTTACCAACATATATTACAAGAAAATGTTGTTTTAACCAAATTATAATGAGAGTTCTCTGTGGGATGACGGGCTAGAATGTTTTTATACACCCTCTATACTTTTCCCACTAGTGTCGTAAGAGACGACTTGGGGTAAAATACCAGACGGTGGGCAATAGCAACTTCTGAGGAACGATCACAACATTACAAATTTACGAGAGAAAAAATTATAGTCATGTGCGGGATTCGAACCCGCGTCTATCTACCCCTATAGCCGGGGTATGCTCTGACCGCTTGAGCTAACATGACAATGACTCGTAACTCCAATTTTTCCTCTCGTTCTTTATTTAACCATCGTATTGTGATGGAGCGACACCTATAGCTTAACTTACGTTGTACTACAAACAAGACCAATTTTGCAATTAATTTGAAGCTTGTAAATGATGACGCAACCTTATAACGTTAATATTGTTATGTTTGTAGTAACGCCTGAGGAATTGTTATCTTAAACTGAGATCCCCAGGACACCATAAAGCGTGAGGAGTACTGCAACAGGCACTCTGTGGAGGAAGCTGTATTGTCTACAGTCCGGCTGATAGCCTATAGTGGGAGTAATATACTACGAGTATGTCACATCACATACATATATAAAATATAATATACTAGCTTTCCGGTCGTATGTCGCGCAAAACCATTAACCTCTTTTTGCAGTTACTATCCTATGTCCTTCCCCGTGTTTCAAACTGTTGCCATACCAAATTTCATCCAAATAGGTCCAGTAGATTTTTAAGTTTATTAGGTGCGTACAAAACTCCAAATTCCTCTTTATAATATTATTGTGGTTGTAGATATAATTTGGTCAGTATTTTATATTAGCTTTGTTTTACACAATAGTTGTAATAAAAGCAATGTACCTATATCAGTAACTCGATATATCAAATGAGAAATAGTTTATAAATGATTAGTTACATAAATGGAATATGAAATAAAATTAAACAAAAGTGAATTATATAGATCTAGTATAATATTAAAATAAAAACTGGACACTTCAAAATGAATTGCGAATTACACGCTCCCTAGATTCATGCATATGGTTCAATATGGTAATTTGTAAAAAAAAAACGAAAAAGTAATCCTTGAGAGAACCTTTTTTTTTAATTGATTGTGATGGAACAAGCCCGATTCCCATCTGATGTTAAGTGGACTAACCTCTGCCTATAACAGACACATTTCGTCAACGACGAATTGCACTGTGCCCGTCACACTGAGACGTACAGTTTTTAGGTCTCATAATAATCATAATTATTTTTTCTGGCTCTCAAGGACTGCTGCCGGAACACACCGTTTGGTGCTTGGCGACAGCTCAAGCCCGCGGCGCTTTTTCACTTACCATCAGGTGAGATTGTGGTCAAAGGCTTAACATAAGCAAAAAAATAAAAAAAAAATAATTCCGTCGCCTCTGATTTCTACAGCAATATATGGGAAGGTATAATTCTAGACCAGCACCCCACAGTGAATAAAATACTATATACAATAGTTAGAGTATGAGAATTAATTGTATAACTACACTTAGCTCAAAGCAGTCTGGCATTTCTGATTCTATAGAATACCATCTCTGAATTACACATTCGTATCGACATATACCTATAATACACACGCATCTACACAATGTAAGTACCTATGTCCTCAACATCTATTCATAGGCGGTTTAATCAGTGTCTATTGAGCAACTATTGAAATGCATTTGAATGGGATGTAAGCCGATACAAGACCGACAAATCCACCTGCCTCACCTTCATCCAATAATAGACAGTATAGACACTTCTCTTAATCTGAGGATTACTATGAGGAAACTTATCCTCACAAAAATGTTGGTGGGTTTAGGCTAAAGCTTTTATACCAAGGAATATCCACGGAGTGTTGTTAGGTGAATAGATGGGTTTTCGTTCGTGAAACGTAGTCAGTGATAACCACATAATAAAGTTAGATTTTCGTTGTAACAAGAAAATGGAACCGACTTCAACGTTCAAATGATGTATGAAATAACTTGTTGAAGTTGGTACTATGGTGTTTCAAAAGTACCTACTATCACAATATTGTGCGCATGGTACTAACTTCGACAAGTTACTGGACACATTTGAGTGTTGAAGTCGGTTCCATTTTTTGGTAAAAATATTTTTTCAATCTTTTTCGTGACCCTTGCTACTTATGGGATCGATTGTCATTCACTGTTAATGACTATATCATCAAGATAGTAATATACTTTTCAGTTATTGGAGTGTAACTCAAAAACGGCTTGCCTTATTTTTATGAAATTTAAATGGGACCACTCGGCAAGCATCAGTTCTCATATAAAATAAATAATCACCAAAATCGATTCACCCAGTCAAAACTTCTGAAGTAAAAAAATACAGACGAATTGAGTACCTCCTCATTTTTTGAAGTCGTTATAAATACCCAAAATAGTAATAGTTTAATGAAAAAAATAAGGTTACGTATACACGGAATATCTACCTGGCTCTCCTGCTACTTTTGAGAAATGATTTTAAAATAATAACATTTCATTTTAATTGGAGTGTTATGAATAACTGATAAGGAATTAATCCGTTGAAGGAGTTCCCCACGAGGTGCCGGGCTAAAATTGCAACCCCTATATCTTTCTTTGGAAGTCGTAAGAGGCAACGAAGAGATAAAAAACCACAAGGGCAGCAGCGCCATCTGTAGGTACCATCTTACACTGCAATCCCCAAGACGTCTAAGTTTGGGGATTATTGTAGACCCACACTAATGGGAAAGGTGTTTCTTCTTTGGACGTCATGGATGGTGATGATAAATGCTAAGTCTGACGCACAAGTAGGATTGGGTGTAATTCTAGCGTTCAAGCTCACGTTTCGATCACGTTCATTTTGGGAGATATATTATATACAGGGTTATTGGTAATATGCTAAAAACCTCTTAGAATTGACTTCTGCTAGTCATAACAAACATTGTTTTTTTTTAATATGTTATTTTGAAATAAAAAGTTTTTTTTTGTGTTTGTTTATGTGTATTTGACGGTATAAGCACGACGACCACCGCATGTTAAAAGTCTGTGGTGCCTGTAATTTAATAATTTGTATTACTTATAGCTCTTTAAAACTTTAAAACTTTATTCAAATGGAGCGCGGCGCGGTCCAGTGTTGCCGCGGCGGCCGCTCTTCACATCAGATGGTCCTCGTGCTTATTCCGTCAAATACATTTAAACAAAAACAAAAATAAAAACATTGCACAGAAATAATTTCAGCTCGAATGTTTGCTAGGACTACCAAAAGTCAATCCTAAGAGGTTGTTAGCATTTTATCAATAACCCTGTAATATATATGTACCTACTGTATAGATACTGCGTGAAGGTGACTTTGCTCTTCAAATTTGCATACCGTGGTTCTATGAAAAACAGGAGACCATTGATAGAACGAAAGTAATTCTGAACGCGTTAATGAAAAGTGACGGTTCCAAACATACAAACATACCTATTGCTTTACAATATTAGTTAAAAACAGTATCTTCAGCTGCTATATGTACAGAAGTGTCGGTCTACTACTACAACTAAATAGCTACTTTATTACTGTTTCTCAGAAACTGTCAGTAATCTTGGCTATCTTCACGAAGTTTGCCGTTGGACGAAAATAACTCAACGGCAGTCAGACTGGAAATTATCAGAAATTGAATATGGGAACCTAAATATATTTAATTTGGCAACAAACTTCATTCCTTAATAGAGTTGTACTTGGTACATTTGAATGAAGAGTTGAGTAAGCCCATGCCAGTGTGTGAAAAATATATATTTGGTGTTAGTTACCGAAAAAGGAACATCATATAAAAAGCACTTTTCTACGCAGATTTCGAATGATAGCCATCACCTTTCCGAGCTTGTGAGATGAAAATAGAAGATTGTTTACCAAGGGAGAAAACAACAGTTGTACAGACGAGAGTGTTTCTTTGAATCCGCGTAACGAAAAATTCTAGAGTGGAATCACGAGCGTGGCGAGGGATTGTGAAGTAGAATCCTGAGTGCAGCGACGGATTCAAATTTACTCGAGCTTAAAAAAGTTCTTGGCTCCCGAGGTGGAAGACTCTAATTTTTATCACCCTCTATGAGAAAATTGGTGCAACAATATAATATAACAATAAGAATAAGAATAATACGTTTATTTATTTAGATACAATTAGGAAAAATAAGACATAGGATAGAAATAGAGGCTAATTTTTATATTTGAACAATTATCAAAGTGAATCGTAACAATTTCACCACTAACTACCATCCATTGCAGTTGTTGATTTATTTACAGTTTGAGAATTATATAGAAATAGTCTCAGAAAACGTCGTCTCAGGATGTAGTTTTTTTAGTCCCTGTTTACGAAGAATAAACTAGCTATTGTCGAATAGATGTGAAAAAAAAATATCTGTACTTAAATAACTACTTTACTCAATAAGCTCAATACAATTACATCCTATATGCATGGTGGTAGGGCATTTTGCGAATGCCCGCCTGGCTAGCTACCACCCTCAAGTAGAAAATCTGTCGCCAAGCACCTAACGGTGTGTTCCGGCAGCACACAAGGTGTTTTTTTTTCAGGCATCATCTCCTGCATTAGAGGACCCCCGAAAAAATATGTAATCGAATTTCAGGCATGGAATGCATGCAATCCAATATTGGTTTTAGGCCTATGTATGTATATTATTCATTACTTGTCTAAATTTTAGGTTACTAATAAATTTCGTTAGATCCGTGACATACGGACGTACAGACAGACAGCGGAGTCTCTCTTAAGGCTCCATTTTGCCTTTTAAAACAGGACCCCAAAATGTGGCAACAAAACATGTTTTGTATTAATGGTTCAATACGCTTGATGTAATTAGCAACTCATTCTGTATTCATCCCGAAATTCTACGCTTACACAAGTAAGTAAACAGGAAATGTTAGAACAAGCGGTATTGGAGCAGCTCTATAAATAGAATAGACATAGTAAAAATAACAAAGAAAATAATTACATTGCAGTTTTATCACAATATAACGAAGTACTGCGAATGAATCATGAATAGAAAGGTGGCGTTTATGACGTCACGTAAGCTTAACAACAGTTACAGCAGCTACGACCCTCAAGTAGAAAATCTGTCACCAAGCACCTAATGGTGTGTTTCATCAGCTATCTCTAAGAGACAGTAATTCTAGGTTAGCCTGAACAACATTTTCAACCCATCACTAACTATCAGGTGAGATAGTGGTCAAAGGCTAGCATATCAGCTATAAATAAAAGGTTAGGTATCCTCTGTGGAGTTCGAATTTTTTTTTCAAGGTTATTTGTCTTGTGTTATATGTTGTACTCACACCGCATGAATGGGACAAGGGTAGGAAGATGGTAATGATGATTTCCTAGCCTGTTGGCATGTTATTAATTACACAATTACATCATCAATAGGCTTTTTGTCTCCTGTGAATTCAATTCAGATGCTCCTAAGCACTTTTCTCACACTTCAAATTAAATGAACGATAGTGCCTTTCTGACGTAGAAAATAATCGAATCGTGATTAAGCGGATTTACGTTCTGTAATTTACTTCATTGAATTAGTACAAAGATTTCTAAATACGGTTTCTAATGATAGCAAGGTACCTTGCCTCTTGGAAAATTGAATGAAATCTACTATTTTAAATTAGGATTTTAGTTTTATTTGCGGCCTATTCGTTTATTTACATTATAATATCGACGGATCTTTGGCGGGATTACGACCCGAACGCATAAGCGGATTTGCTTTTATTTGGAATTAAAAGTATAGTTGAAGAACAGAGAGGCAAATAAAACAAATATAAGTAGGTACTCTAATTAAACTGGCTCTAACATTCCAATAATTTCAAGCCATGGTTTAGTGATGTTGTTGACGGTTTAACGTTGGTTATTCTACGAAGCGTTTTTGAATTACGAAAATGTTCTTACCTTTTCTAAATCAAAGGCATTCTTTGACAGCTGTTGCCATTGTTGTGAAGGTTTTTTGAGCTTTTCGATGCCTTCAATTAATAAAATTAATGAATTAACTTGGTATTATTTAAAAACTATTTGTCAATAAGTTGAAGCAATGATGGCCGAGCGGTAATAGCTATGGACTGTAGTGCCGCATACCTATCCATGGTTCGATCCCCACTACCGGCTTGATGTTCACCGCATGGTAAGAGGGCATTTTGCGAAAGCTTGCCTGGCTATCACCCTCAAGTAGAAAATATGTCACCAAGAACTTAAATGTGTGTTCCGGCAGCAGTCCTTGAGATCCAGTAAAATTACATGTACATGAGACTTAACAACTGTTTGTTTCAGAATGACGGTCGCAGTGCAATTCGTTACTTATGACGAAATTTACTTGTTTTAGTGGTTAAAGGCAGAGATTATTCCGCTTAATATCAGGTGGACCCTTGGTTGTACATATCTTGGTCATGTGTAGTAAAATATCTCTACGTATATCTTCTTTCTTAGTGTCACAGAAAAAAAATGTGAAATAGTAGGAACGAGCACCGGTTAACAATTCATCTTCTGAAGTCGAATTGTACAAAAATGGCAAGAGTTTTCGATATTCTCTGCATGAAAGTAACATAAAATGTCGAGATATTATAATTTATAGATAGACAAGCGAGATCGTATCTACGAGTATGAATAATGTTAGCTTGTTTTGATTTATTGTAGAGTACAATTATATAAGATAACGATATATTTTATGGGATTTTGCAGTAGATATCCAATAAAGTTATTTGTTTTGGTCTCTATTCAATTTATAAACCGTTGAGGACAAGTGTCTTATACTTTTACGCCGTATTATAGAGTTTGTGTGCTTGTGTCTGTTAATATTGTAGGTACTGTACTGTGTCAGTCGGATTGTCCACTGCTGAAAACAGCCTCCCCTATTTAGGGAGGGTTTGCTATAATTCCCACACTTGGCATAGGCGTTTTGGGAACTGCAGTTTAATTTCTAAATATGATTACAAGCACTATCGCGTGCTAAGCGAAAATTTATTCGACAAATTATTGGAGTACAAAATGTTATGCCCAAGGCGGGAATAGAACCCGCGTCCTCCGATATCGCGTCGGATGCCTCAACCTTCTCGGCCACCTGGACTTGGCATTTCTAGCCGAAATTGTGTGCTCCAATTGTATTACTTTAACCGTCATACCTTTGGCTTTGCTTGGAAGGGATCGTAGCATACAGATAAGGCTGCTTATTGTTGTTATACATGTATTGTAGATTTTTTTTTTCAGTTCTATGTCATTTAAGTATATCTGTATCACAATATCCGCACATGGCACAAATTTCCACTAGCAATAAAGATAAACGCATTTATGTTTCTTTACCTAAGGTTTGTTTATGAACAAAACATATTGATGTGATGTAAAATTGGAATGAAATCACATTGTAAGCCCCTTGGTGCATGATGGGATAGTGCTATCAGGATCCAAATTTTCTACGGACCTGGGGCGTTGTTTCATGTTGCTTTTGTTTGAAGTGTTCTGCAGAACTATTCAACCTATTGCCTCGTATCGGTTATATCGCCACATAAGCATTTAACCACCATCGTCAGAAAGATCATCCACTTGACATGTGACTTGTGAAGCACATCTAGTACCTACAGAGTTTTTATTGTTCTTGTCAGAAAAACATATTTTTAGTGCCCTTTCGATTCCACCAGGCCGTTTACTTTCACGTCTACTTAAACTTTTAACTTTGATAAATCATAAAATGATTATTAGTTATTATTATTATCATAATATGATTATTGTTTAGTTACTATATTATAGTAACTAAACAACCTTAAACGGTTTAAATCGCGTATATTTATCATTATTTTTGTCCCGACGTTTCAAACACTTTGCAGTGATCATGGTCACGGGGTGACTGGCAGTCCCGTAAAATGGATTTAAACCGTTTAAAGTTGTTTAATTACTATGTGTAATAATCGCGAAAACCTAAGACAACATTATGATAAATCATACTAAGGGCACAGGTCACATACCGAAACTATAAAAGATATTTTGTTGCGCTAAACCTGTTAAATGTGGAATCCAGTGGTATTCCCAAGAAGCTTCAACATTGTATTCAAAAGGCGAGTCAACAGAGTCCTTACGTTGCAGTAACGACTATATAAGCGACTTACCCGTGGCCGTGGGGTGCCGGGTTAGAATGTCACCTCCCTTTTTCTTCCCGTGGGTGTTGTAAGAGGCGAATAAGGGAAAAATGCGCCAAACGACTAACGAGCAGCATGTCACTTCTCACGTGGGTGTGAGTAGGGTGCTGTGTGCATTAGACGCACAAAAGGGGTGTATACAATCTTAGCACTCTGCCAGGGTTTCATACAATATGTTCTTGTGATCCTGTCTTATATACGTTGTAAGCGTAAACATATTATTCGTAATATTAGTTATAGTTATTGTGTTAGAAAACATTTTATATGGCCCTGAAAATGTGCCCGATGAATGGCAATAGGTTCGCCCCCTATTATATGGGACCAAAACCCAATTGGCGAAACGTGGGTGTTTACACACCTCAGCCTACCCCTTCGGAAAATACAGGCGTAATTATATGTATGTATATGAGCGCCTGCGATAGCTCTGATATTATAGGTATCTATCCTAAGAATAAGTTATTGCCAATGCTTACATGTAACTTTGTGTACCTAAACTACATTATTTATATAATACTTACGAGTATTTCAAAGCAACAAGTCAAGCGAGGTCAATAGAACGTCCTTCGCGTATAATGAAGGAATTCTCAGCGAGTATTCTATCTATGTTGAACGCGGTCCGAGGCCGAAGACAGATTAACGTCGGAGCCCGGTCTTCACAATGGAGAGTCAATGATAATGTCGAGCTTTACATTTAACGATACGACAATATAAAGTAAACTTTTTTTTTGAAGCAATGATGGCCGAGCTGTAATAGCTATGGACTGCGGTGCCACAGGTCCCTGGTTCGATCCCTACCGCCGGCTTGAGCTTCACCGCTTGGTGCATGAGCATTTTGCGATTGCGCGCCTGGCTAGCTAGTATAAAATCTGTCGCCAACCACCTAACGGTGTGTTCCGGCAGCAGTCCTTGAGAGCCAGTGAAATTACAGGCACATTCCGTATACAGGTTTGCAAAGTTGTTAATCAACATATACACATATAATCACGCCTGTATTCCCCAAAGGGGTATGCAATGGTGTGTAAACACCCACGTTTCGCCAACTGGGTTTTGGTCCCATGTCATAGGGGGCGAGTCTACTGTCATTCACCGGGCACAGTTTTCATGCTATTGTGACAGAACAAGCTCGAAGCCCACCTGTTGTTAAGCGTACTAACCTCTGTCTATAACAGATGCATTTCATCACAAATCACGAATTGCGACCGTCACCTTGAGACATAAATGTTAAGTCTCATGTGCCTGTAATTTCACTGGATCTCAAGGACTGCTGCCGGAACACCCCGTTAGGTGCTTGGCGCCAGATTTTCTACTTGAGGGTGGTAGCTAGCAAGGCGAGCAATCGCAAAATGCCCTTCCACTATGCGGTGAAGCTCAAGCCGGCGGTGGGGATCGAAACAGGGAACCGCGGCACGACAGTCTATGCTATCTAATCTAGCTCAGTTGTTTCAGTACCTGTAGAGTTTGTTGTTATCACACGAATCTCGTTGTTCAGGCGAAATATTTAGCATACTACGGTAAATTTTTAGCATACTACGGTAAATATTTAGCATACTATGGTAAATATTTAGCTTACTACGGTACATGTTTAGCATATTACGGTTAATATTTAGCACACTACAGTTTAGTGCTTGTGGTCTACGTAAATGGTTCATCTGGGTGTTGGTGGCCAGCATAGCTGCGAGTTTTGTGAAACGCAATGCCATGTAGTCTTAGCGTTAGAAATTGAGATGTCTTAACTACTGTCAAAGTTAGTAATTGAGAAAGGAACCCTCCTTTCTCAATTACATGACAGAGATCTTCCATGCTTCTGGCAGTTCAAAATTATACGGAGTAGTTGGATGCAGAGTAGTTCGATAGTACCTACGGCTTTTGAGTAGAGCGGAAGTTTAATCAAAAATGTAGGTTTAAAAAATGTAACTTATAAGCAAGTAGAACCATGACAATAAATGTAACCAACTATATAACTATAATTTCAACCTTGCCTGTGCATTTAACATTTATTGAGTGCCCATAGGGCCTAGCATGTCATCTTCCTTCATCCGTGTGTGTCGTAAGAGGCGACCAAGGGTAAAATATCCGAAGATGGGAAGCAGGGCCTTCTGAAAAACTTTTATCTTACACTTCGATCTCTAAGCTACCTGGCATGCGATAACTTAATTGTGCTAAGCATCTAATATGAACAACTTACTTCTTTATTATTTTCTAGAGCCTCTCTTCGCCAATAATAAAACCCCTTCATGTGGCACGGACCAAATTATCATTACTTTTAATTTTAGTCATACATACCTAATCGTAATCTAAAAGTACTTTTATGTAAATACATAAAATTAATATATATAAACAAAAACGTAACGATTATTTTAATCGTGCCGGAGCATATAAGATATGATCAAATTATAACACTACTTCCTTATTGATTTATTGAGTGCCAATAATAGAACCCCGACATGTTCCACGGACTAAAGCATACTTCTTTCATCTTCAGTAAGTACATACAACGTAATAAAAGGAATATATTAAATCGAGCTGATAAGTCAGCACCTTTTTTCTTCTACTCGTGGCTTCAGTAACACTAGGTTACACTAACACTAACTGATACGGCTTATAAATGCAAAAATAAACTATTTTTGAAATGTATTTGTGGAGAAATAAATCGTAACAAAATTAATTTTAAGCATTTGGACTGCCTATGAGTCCAAATGCTTTTATTGTAGTAGCTGTAGTGTTGTATATAGTTTGTAGTATTTGGTTAATAAAGGCATAACGCCGGTAAAAAAAAAAGAAGAAATTAAAGCAATGTTATTGTAAAATAACTATACCATATACCTATAGTATAGGTACTAAAATACACCATGCCATTATATAAAACTCAAATATAAATTTAGTAACATAAATTATTATACTTACATGACCTTGCACCCCCTCCTAGTAAAGGAAATGTTTTATATTGCTAAATAAGTGAGCACTTCTTTCATTATACTTCTGGCTTCAGTAATACACAGAATGTACCACATGTTTCTGGCGAGTTAAACAAAATTCAAACAGATTAGCGCATTCATAGTTGAGTTTGGACACTAATATATTCGTACATATTCATGGTATTCCCGAAATAAATAGAATATCGCTCATATTCTACATATTATACGTAGACATCATCGTTTAATGACTTCATTACATACATTAGGTATCGCTAAAATTGTTTATCAAAAACCTAAGATGTCAAAAAACTACGTTAGCACGTGACAAATTTAATTAGTTACATTTGGAAAGTTTTGTTTATATTTATATTTTTCTTAATTAGATATTTAGATGCGCCCTGCGGTTTCACCCGCCATGATGACGATGACTATGAAAAGAATCCTATTTTGCTGTATGTATAGCTGATAGGCTAACCTTTGACCACTATCTCACCTAATAGTAAGTGATGATGCGGTCAAAGATGTTGTCAGCTGCCGGAACACACCGGTAGGGCCTTGGGGACAGACTCTTCATGAGGGTGGTAGCTAGCAGGTGGGCGTTCGTAAAGTGCCCTAACCAGGCTATAACGACTGCCATCCTAAGACAAAAACAGGGACCGACGGCTTAACGTGCCCTCCGATTCCGAAGCACGGAAGCGCTCAATAGTACTGCCACTAGCGGTCACCCATCCAAGTCATGACCGCGGCGGACGTAGCTTAACGTAGCTTATCGAATAAGGATGGCTAAGCAAACTACGCTACGAGCGCTTCAGAATCTTCCTATGTGTTAATCCACGAGCAAAAATATCTACTTCCCAAGGTTCGTCAAAGTTCACCGTTTCAGCGTGAAGGAGAACAAACATACACCCTCATATCTTCACTCACTCATAAACTACGTAAATAATAGTTTTCAAAACTCGCATTTATCATGATCAAATGCAATAGTTACCCAACGCTCCTACATTATTAAAAAACTTTCGAACAAGCCGCCTTCGACGTCAGCAGTCAACTTAAAATGTAATATTTCATTGCGCTGATAATTATGTGAAAATCATGTAATTACCTGAAGGCCATGTCTGCGTGATGAGAGCATCATGTTAAATTAGTTGTGAACGAGTTGCCGTGAACCAAGATACGCAAGCTTGTTCGTTATTGCTATGTTTCTTGTAATAAATGTATTACGGCCCCAAACCCATCAAGCCATTATTAAATTAAAACTGATACATACTGATGAGTAGGTTGATGATTTACTGACCTTACTGTTACTGAGTTTATGCTTTATGAAAGTGTATTATGCAAGTCACGTCTGGTTATCTTAGCCAAACAACTAACGTTGGCCAGCAGTTGTCCTTAAAAGCTACTGCACATTCTAGGGTAAGCTTGTTTATTATCCTTGAGTGTGTCATAATTTACCATCAGGCGAGATTATGATGAAAGGCTGGCCTTATGGGCTGGAGCATTGGGACTGCCTGTGAGTCTCCAATGACTTATAGGTGGTCTAAATGCTTTTATTGTAGTGGCTGTACTGTTGTATATAGTTCGTAGTAGTAACATATAAGTAAGGTACGCTGGCTACAAAATATACAAAACATGATATTTGAAAAAGAGACGTCTACTGGCAGCCGTACACGTAGAAGTAAAAAAATTGTTGCAACGTGTCACGTATGCTTTCGTGATATCACTATTGAGTTTTGACTGAAAACCACCGCTTGGGTATGAATTACGTGCCTAACGTATATAGTTTGTTTATGCTGAGTTTGGACCAACATACCACGACACTATAATCAGGTAATTTGTGTTTTACTCGTTAGTTGTATATTTTTTTTTCGCTGGCTGCCTTTCTCCTTTCATCATCACTTCACCCGTTTATCAACAAACAGCGGTCAAACTTAGAAAGTACTTTCTCTCAAATACTGTTGCCAGAACATGCCGTAAGGTGCTTAGTGACAGATTTTTAATATGATGGCCGTAAGCTACTCTGCCACGGGAGTTCTGAGGAACTGTTTGATTTAATATCTGCAGCTGAATTTCGCCATCGCATGTCGCGACAAAGTATGATGTTGAAGTTAACAACCTTACGATTCTCGAGGCATTTTCTGCCTCGCATTGCCACAGTATGGAATCAGCTTCCATGTAAAGTATTTCCGCACCGATACGACTTAGGAGCCTTCAAGAAGAGAGCATATGCCGTCCTCAAAGGCCAGCAGCGCATCCTCGAGACCTCTGGTATTGCGGATGTTTGTGGGTGACGGTGATCACTTACCACTACGTGAGCCGCATGCTTGTTTTCCCTCCTATCCAATAAAAATAAATCATAAGAAAATCTGTCGCCTTGCAGAACTTCTAACTAGCCAGGCGGGTATTCGATAAACGGCACAAACCATCCAAAGTTTCTCTTTGATGATATGCTGTGTACCGACACCTGGAATTACTGTATATCATTTCATTCTACTTATTGTAATATGTTAATAAATCTGCTAATATAATTTAGCCAGGATTAAATTCACAATAATTGTAAGCTTTGGAAATATCCTCATGTTCTCTCATGTCAGCTCATGTTCAAGACCACGCCAGATTATATGTATATCGCAACATAGTGCATGTAATACAATTTTATTACCAATGGCGACTATATTTAGTTTGGTTTCTTATATTTTCCACCGATTTCTCGTTGAGTTTTGAT
Source organism: Plagodis pulveraria (assembly GCA_963890685.1). Classification (NCBI taxonomy): domain Eukaryota; kingdom Metazoa; phylum Arthropoda; class Insecta; order Lepidoptera; family Geometridae; genus Plagodis; species Plagodis pulveraria. The sequence continues at coordinate 7,817,902 of OY982962.1, read as the reverse complement.
CCTAACTACGGCAAGTAAATGTGAGTTCTGAACCAGCGAACGCTGCCAAATGACAGTCAATTAGGAAAGTCGCAACTAGAATATGGGCATAAAACAATGTCTCATGCATGTTATAACGTCAAGCTCGTTAAATTTAATGAGACACGGCTTTACCCCAAAACATATAAAGATATATGATTCAAAGAAACAGCATTTAATTTAATATTCGTAAACAAAATATTCCGAACTAGAAATCAGACAGTTTATCTTGAAAAATGTGTGACGATCTCCTGGAAAGCGTTGTTATAATAAATTTTATGAGTGGTAATGTACGCCGATAGAATTTCATGATTGAAAAGTCAAAGTCAAGATTGAAAGGTTCGTTTAGGTTAGTTGACTATTCAAATGTTATTTGTGTGAATAAATTTGTATTTTTGAGTTAGTGGAACGCGAAGAAATAATACTAACCCTAAATACTGTATGTTGCTGAGCAAAGAATCTGATATTTCATAAATTTAGCTACCAAAAAGTGTTAATCTTCAAAAACAAAGCTAAAAGTGACACCTTCTTATATTTGACTAACCTTTCCTTGAGCACAGTCACGTTAAAGAAAAGGTTCTTATATATCACTTCTTCATTGCATCACTCGTTTTTTTCAGAGACTAGAAACTTATTTACTTACGTTCTCCTATAGCATTCAGTCAAAAGAATTCAGAAAATAGTTGCTTGGGTCGCATTTCACTTCCTTGTCGCGTCGCACGTCGTTTTCACGCTACATAAAATGCATTTCACACGTCAACTACGCCGATTTTATATATCTCAAACAATTTTTCTCACTCCTCATTTCATGCCATTTTAAATATTCCGTGTCTCTATTCTCGCCGATAAAACAGCGACTTAGGTAAACTCATGAGTCGGTACATAAAGTTTATACAAAGCGACGCACACAATACTCTAGCACACTAACCAATTATTTTTTTTTAAATATTTTTTTATACTATTGTGACGGAACGAGCTCGAGGCCCACCTGATGTTAAGTGGACTAACCTCTGCCTATAACAGTTGCAATTCATGACAAGTCACGAATTGCACTGCGCCCGTCACATTGAGACATAGTTGTTAAGTCCCATTGTGACTGTAATTTCACTGGCTCTCAAGGACTACAGCCGGAACACACCGTTCGCTGCTTGGCGACAGACTTTCTACATGAGAGTGGTAGCTAGCCAGACGGGCAATCGCAAAATGCACTTCCACCATGCGGTGAAGCTCAAGCCGGCGGTGGGGATCGAACCAGGGTACTGCGACACGGCAGTCCATAGCTACTACCGCTCGGCCATCATTGCTTGAAAAAAATATCGGTGAAATTTTAGTATTTATTGTATTTTTTAGTAAATCGATTTAAAGTAGCGCATTAGTCGAGAGACCCTCTGAGTGCAGTATTTCTAGAAATATACATAAGTTCAAGACTACGATTTGAAATTGTTGCCACTTCAGCATGTCCTTAACACGAAGAGGTAACTTCTTCAGGGCACTCAAATCATATTTTGAATAATAAATTCTACCTTATCTTACTTGATAGGAAGTAGTCAGCAAATTAACAGGCCCTTTTATACCGCTGTTAATATAATATGTCAATATCTTTGCTAGCGGCAAAGCAGAATTAATATGTTATGTCTGCAGTTATACGTTAACATTTATCAAGTCTGGAGTAGCAGCGATTGCTGGGGAAAACGCCAAGACTCCATATCGCGCCATTTTTAACAGCCTTTGGACCTTGAAGACTAAGGTACCAAAACATTTGAATAGTAATAATAGATATTTATTTCGAGTTACAGCAAAAATAATATTATCCTGATCCATATTATAATATTAATATTTTGAAGCGCTCGTAGCGAAGTTTACTTAGCTGTTCTCAACCAATCAGCAAAGTTAAGCAACGTCGCCCGCGGTCATGAGTTGGATGGGTGACCGCAGTGACATTACTACTGAGCGCTTCCGTGCTTCGGAGGACACGTTAAGCCGTCTGTCCCGGTTGTTGTCTAAAGATGGCAGTCGTTATAGCATGGTGGTAGGGCATTTTGCGAATGCCCGCCTGGCTAGCTACCACCCTCAAGTAGAAAATCTGTCGCCAAGCACCTGACGGTGTGTTCCGGCAGCTATCCTTGAGAGCCAGCACTTCTAGGTTAGCCTAAACAACATCTTCAACCACATCATCACTTACCATCAAGTGAGATAATGGTCAAAGGCTAACCCATCGGGAAAAAAAATACCTTATAGACTACCATGCATACAAATTTAAGATACTAAAGAACAAACAAGTATAAATTAATAAGCAAAGTAAAAAACGCGACAACAAAGTATTTGTGTTCGCTAAGTGTTTCACAGCCAGTTTTTTTATGTACCTACCTATTGTCACTTGCGCTATCGACACAAATTTAATGATATGTCATACATTAAAATCGGTTAAGCTGATTAGAAGTTATGGTGGAATATAAAGAAACTCACAAACATACATACATACATAAACCCTGTAACCATAACACCCTTTTTATGGGCAGTCGAATAAAAAGTATTTAACACGTTATTATCGCGACGTATAGCGCGTGGAAATTGGACTACTTTCTTCCAAAATTGGTCCAACGCATCGAGTCTCGAAGGTCCAACGTCAAGGATGAAACTTTGATGGTGGGACATATGACCATGAAAGAATTGATATTTACATTATGGAAAGGCTTTGACTGTTCAACCCTCAAGTTATCATAATGTAGATCATACTGTCCTCCGCCAGCTCTTCAGCCTTTGTGGTGAATTGTAGGCGGGAAACCTACGAATAAATCTTTTTCGTAGCGGGAAACAAAGCTGCATCGTCGGTATATACGCAGCAGCTGATATCTCTTCAGTGCTCTATCGCATTTGTTTTCACTCGGATGCTTTCTTTTCGTCTCTTGTACTATGGTACAAGTCCTGTGAGCCTAGCTTTTCAGAGTCATGTAGATGCATCAGAATAAGAACGTTCACTGCGGGTATGCTTAACCATTGTCAGCCACTCGGCGTGAAGTGTAGTAGCAGTTGGCAGAAAGCAGCAGAGCTTATGTATGTACGTCAATGAGTTGACGCACTAATTCAAATTGTTATCGGCGGGGGCGGGGCAGAGGTGCGGGCAGCAGGTTGAGGGCGCATAACTGCGTGCAAGGGCGGTGATTCGAAAATGACCGGTGATGCATCCAATTTTGCTTATTCGAAACTGTTTGTCGATGTGTTTTGCGATCCATGGCAACAAATGTTGACGTAATTGGCTTCGGGTGACCTATTGATATAAAATTGTGTTGTATTTCTGTACGCATTTTAGATATGGTCATTTCTGAAGTGTCTAACTTCCGTTGTTCTGACCCCAGGCTATTTTTATAGGTGTTATTTCCTTTAATAACTTGGAATAATCGAGGTCAATCCACCCGACTTGTGCAGTAAGTAGCGCAGCTGCTTAGCCAGGAAAAGGGAAGGGAAGACCAGCCGGTCTTCTGAGTCTGTCTTCTGGTAGTGTTGCTATGTTCTGGAGATAACACGTGATCTAAATAATAAATCGCGTTAATGCAGTTATCTTGGAACCGTGCTAAATCACATACATTAATCTTGCTTTTTTACCTTTTGCAAAACGAATTTATGGTTATAAAGAATATTTGTTATTCAGACTACTCGTGACCACGGTCGGTGCTCCTTGAAGGAAATATTTGTGCCTGACTCGTTTACTACAACGACTTTTATTATAGCTGATTGGCTAGCCTTTGACCACTATCTCACCTGATGGTAAGTGATGATATGGTCGAAGATGTTGTTCAGGCCCGCTTAGAATTACTGGCTCTCAAGGACAGCTGCCAGAACACACCGTTAGGTGCTTGGCGACAGAATTTCTACTTGAGGGTGGTAGCTAGCCAGGAGGGCATTCGCAAAATACTCTACCACAATGCTGTAACGACTGCCATAAGACTGCCTGCCTAAGACAACAACCGGGACCCGTCGTCTGTCCCGGTTGTTTTTACTTTTAAAGTCGCCTTTACATTTAACATGCTCTCCGAAGCACGGAAGCGCTTAGTAGTTATGTCACTAGCGGTCACCCTTCCAACTTCTGACCCCAGCGGACGTTGCTTAACTTAGCTGATCAATTAACAACGGCTAAGCAAACTTCGCTAAGAGCGTTTCAAAACTATCTAAATATGAAAAATTGTTTTATTTGTTTTCAGTTTGAATTTGTGTTCTGTTATATTGTTTACCCAAAAATAGCTATACTAGCCATGTAGCATAACATCGTGATGAAGACAGGCTACTGTTTGGCTTTGAAGATAGGCTACTGTGTAACACATTATTCTGTGACCCAGTTGTGACGTCGCGAGGAAAAGTATTTTTTTCCAGGCGTCGCGCGCCCCTCGAGGTACAATTGCTTCGTCGCTTGTTTGCAGAGTCGAGAGCAAATAATGAGACGGCAGATAAACAATTACGGCAGTGGTGGCAGCCATGATTATGAGTTACCTTGTTATCTGTGTTTAGTGTACGCAAGGATCGGGGGCAGATTTGTACTGTGCGCGAAAAGAAAACATGATTTAGCTTTTTTTCGCGTATAGTGCGAGTTAAATAGGTTATGTATTTATATGTTAGCATCTTTATACAATTATCTACAGTGTGTATAGTTAATCTTGTCTATTACAGAAGGTTTTTTACTTCGGTTTTGGCGCTAACACTTTTTGTGAACGCTCTCGTTCCTTGGGGAAGTTTATTCAAAGTACTTACCGTACAAAAGTAGTTTCGTCATATTATAAATAGTGTTCAAAGTTGTTCAAACTCGGTAAATATATGCAGGCATGTCTTTGGACCGTAAAAATAAAAATTTCCATATAACAAGTTTTTTCCCAATAGTTTTTAAAATACATAATTTTAAGGAAAACTGGCAAACCAGAAACATAGTTGTTAGGGTCAAGGACATCCATACAAAATATCAGCGAGTTGGTATTTAAAATATACCGAAACTGCGTTTACATGGAAAGTACTATTACGCACTTTCCTGAACATATGAAAATAAAATGAAAAATATTTCATAATTGCAATGAAAAGTACATAATAACAGTTTTATGCTCATGTTGCGTTATTCTGAGAGAAAGTGTTATCCGTATCTTACCTCAAATAGAGTGAAAATAACGCTTGCACATAAAAGAAACTGTAATAAATGTCAAGGGAAAATCTTTTGAATCACTCATCCAGGAAAATTGCGTGACAGCACAAGACACCATCTAAGTTTCCGTGGGATGGCGACAGGTGCAGGCATTAGAGAGCTTCCTTGTCTCGAATACTCAAATACTCCAAGTTTGTAAGGAGCTTTGCTTGATCGGACGAAATGGCGGGTAAAGCACATCTTTGTAAAGTAAGAGTACAAACTCAGAACGGATGACGCAGAAAAAAAATGTCTGTCATATTTATCATTATTTTTGTCCCAACCTTTCAAACACTTTGCAGTGATCGTGGTCACGGGGTGATGCGGTGACTTAAACTGTTTAAAGTTGTTTAATTACTATGTGTAATAATCGCGAAAATCTAAGACAACAAATTACAATTTTGCATTAATAACATGCGGACATAATTGTAACTGTAAATGTGACATATTGCTCACTACGAGCATTTTGCCTTCTTAACGATATGCATAATGAGAATAGAACAGTGCTTATATTATATATCTAAGCCAGGCACTATTATGTTATAATAATATCTACAATATTGATTGTACGAAGAAAATTTAAGCTCAGCTGTCAGTAAATGTATCACTAACTACGTAATATAAAAATAGCAAAGTTAGAACTCACACACATACAATTTTCTACAGTTTGGGCGTCTCAGCTTAACGCAATAAGAAAACTTGAATTTGGTCCACATTGACGTAAAAAACTTTTTATTATCTGATTTTGGCAGAATCCAAGATTGAAAGGTACGATGCCTTATTATAGGTTAACCAACTTGTTTAGTTAAGTAATAAACTTCGTATAATGTGTTTGTTTGTTGGGCTTTGATCTTATTTGCGGCTTTATTTTTAACTAAACTTTTAGGAACTTGAACCAGTAAATTTACATTTTAGTGATAATCCGAGTGAAGTTGAATACTGAGGATAGTGCGTACTGTACTGTCCTGTATCAGCCGGATTGTCCACTGCTGAACACAGCCTCCCCGACTATGGGGGAGTTCGCCATAATCCCCACGCTTGGGAGGCGTCTTGGGGATCGAAGTGTCAGATATCAGTTCCTCAGAAAACGCTGCTGCCCACCTTCGGGTATGTTACCCTTAGTCGCCTCTTACGACATCCACGGGTTGAATGTGATATTCTAGCCCGGCACCCCACGGGCGTAGTGAACACAAAATATTATTGAAAAAAATCAACCATTGTAATCTTCAGTTTGGACAGAGTTTCAAATCAATAAAAATCAATAAACAAATTACCTTATATTGCTAGTTTGAAAACTACTGATCAAAAACTGTTCACTTTCCTTGATTCACTAAGAGCACTGGTTGACTATCATTCTTTAATTATTATCCCACACATATAAATTAATATGAACAGTTTTGTAAGTATTCAACGCAATATCGTGCTGCTACTGCATTGAAACAAAACGTTTAATTATTGAGTAGCATTAAAAGCTGTTCAGAGCTTAATTTACCTTTAACAATGGGTATAATTTTGAATTGAAAATTTTATTTCTTAATAAAAGCACAATTTTTGGTTTATGCATCATGGTTCTTGCATAGTTAAAGCCTGCAGGGTAAGCCACCACCCTAAACATAGAACGTATTTTTAAATGCTATCGTTAAGGAACAAGGCGAGGCTGTCTTCAGCAGTGGACAATCCGGCTGATACAGTACAGTTAAGAAACTAGTTCGTGGCCTACTTGGTATTACGCGTTAACCTCTGCCTGTGATAGTTGCAGTTCGTCACAAGTGGCGAATTGTACTGCGTCCATCACCCTGAATCATAAAAATGCTAAGTCTATGTGCCTGTAATTTCACCGCTTTTTCAAACCGCTACAGTTCGGAGAGGATTTATTACGGTAGCTAATATATCGTTTTAATACGTATTGAATTTATTATTTTTATAACGGGTTAACGTACTTTTATTTTTTTATAGTTGCAGGGGCAACTTATAGAATTGCGTGCATAGGTGTGAAATATTTTTTACCGACCTCAAAAACATTTTTTTTACATCAGAACTTTAGACTGGGTGAAACAATTTTGATGACTCATTTTTTATTTGAAAGCTGATGCTTATCCCATAGTGGTCCCATTCGGTTCAGTCATTTTTAAGTTACATTCCAATAAGTGAAAGGTATTTTCTTATCTTGGTGATATAGTCATTGACAGTGAATGACAATCGATCCCATAGGATAGCAAGGGTCACTAAAACGGGTGGAAAGAAACTTTTTTACAAAAAATGCAATCGAGTTAAAATAATATGGCACACAATATTTTCAAATAAAAACTAAAAAAAAATAACTTTAATACTCAAATGTGTGAAATAGCGGGTTGAAGTCGGTACCATGCGTACAATATTGTGATAATAGGTACTTTTGAACTATCGTGGTACTGACTTCAACAAGCTATTTCACATATTTGAGTTTAATACTCAAATGTGTGAAATAGTAATTTTTGGAAAGAAAGTTTTTTTTAAGTTTGTGAGCAATATTATTTTAACTGAAAAACTAATCATTTAGAGAGAAACCAAAACTAACAACAAACAAACGCGATAAAACTGTTTACATTTTGAATTGCCTTTCACAGGTGCGAGTTTCCACCTTGAGTAATAATACCGAGCACCTAACGATGTGACGAAATCATCACAGTTAAGAGTGTAATCAAAGGCTTTTTTACTGTACCAGCCGCATCGTCCACTACTGAGTACAGCCTCCCCGATTAAAGGGGGATTTGCCATAATCTCAATCTTGGCAGGCGTCTTGGAGATCGCAGTTTAAGAGGCACTGCTGCCCACTTACTGATATTTTACCTTTAGTCGCCTCTTACGACACCCATAGATAGCAATGGGGGTGACATTCTTGCTCGGTACCACACGGGGCTAAGGCTAGCTCATTATCAAGAAACATGCTGGTAATTTTGGTTATTCATAACTTATTGTCTCATTTTTGGTCACAACGCCTAGTCTAATTCTCGAATATAAAAAAATGTCTCGGATATCAAAGCAGTTCGCAATTTGTCAGCTTCGGAGAAATATTAGACTACAAAAGTCTCAAAGCCTTTAATTTTGAAGGAAGTGTCTAAGTTACGACCATATTTTCATCAACGGGCCGAGTTACAGCTTCGCTTGATGGCTAAACTTGATGGTCTAAATTTATTTTGTCTAGTAAAACTCAAATAAGTTTAGGTTATCATTTTTAATGTCTCCCAAGGATGCTGCAAACGCCATGTTTTAATTTAAGAGAAAATCTTCGTTAGAAAGCATTTAGATTTTTCAAACTGAATTTATATTATTTAAAATTACTACTGGCACACTTTTATTGTTTTGTATTACGAATAAAAAAATGTTATACTTTCTTTTTTAATATTATTGTGACGGAACAAGCTCGAGGCCCACCTGATGTTAAGCGGACTAACCTCTGCCTATACAGATTCATTTCGTCACAAGTCACGAATTGCACTGCGTCCGTCACCTTGAGACATAGTTGTTAAGTCTCATGTGCCTGTAATTTCACTGGCTATCAAAGACTGCTGCTGAAACACACCGTTAGGTGCTTGGCGACTGATTTTCTACTTGAGGGTGGTCACTAGCCAGGAGGGCATTCGCAAAATGCCCTTCCACCATGCGGTGAAGTTCAAGCCCGTGGCGGAATTCGGTACCTTGGACCTGCTGCACTGCAGTCCATAGCCAATGCCATTGAGCCATCACTGCTTCATCAATTTAATGATGTTGTACTTATTTGTACACATAATATAGATTAACAGCATATTGTAGAAATTTAAACCGATTTTTTAAATTATCTACCTATCTCTTACATTGACCAAAAACTCCCGTTGCCATACTCATTTAATCTACATACAGAAATAACTCCAACGTCAATATCACTTTAATTGTTTTGTAATCCTCTTACGAATCTCAAAGTTATCTGCAGAAAGTTTTGAAGACTCGTAAGTTCATACTTTACTTACAAGGACGAACGTAACAGGCATATAACATTGCACTAAAAGTTTCAGAAATGCTCACGTCAGGGCCTAACTTTGTAACCGCGATTTTATGAGTCGGAATGGTAAGAGGTTCCTTATCAAACGTCTACACTGTCACAGCGTGTTTGATCCGTTTAGTGTAGAGACGTTGGCTACGTGAGGACCGGGAACTCATCGTATTTTCCAAAACTTATCAGAGCGCTTGGTCGATGCGATGCGTGATTAAAATGCAGGTACCTATTTGGCTCAACGAATATGCATCGCAATTCAACGGGGCAATGCTGCTAACTGGTAGTGAGCTGGATCATTTTGACTGCCTGTGAGTCTGCAATGACTTATGGGAATCTAAATGCTTTCATTGTAGTAGCTGTAGTGTTGTATATAGTTAGTAGTACCTTGTTAATAAAGGCGTACCGCCGGTGAAAAAAAGTCACAACATATATACATATATAACCAAACAGGCTCTAAATTTTGACCACAAATTTTTATCAAAATAAGTCAACATTTTATTTGCTACAGTACAGGGCAATAGCATATATCAACAAGATTTAACAATATGTCAAGTAGGTTAGACAAGATTCAGGTTGAAAGCAGATGTGTAAATATTAAACATAATTTCTGAAGGTAAATTTAAATACTCCTTAACCACCACCTACCATGTTTTCTCTCTCACCTAGTAGTAACATAATTTATAGGTCGTGCAGAAAAATTCCAAGTCGCCTGCCATGCGTGGGGATTATGGCAAATACCCCCTTAATAGGGGATGCTGTGTTCAGTAGTGGACGATCCGGCTGATACAGCACAGTATAGATATATGTTATACTAAATGTCATATAATAAGTTGATATTTATGTTAGTAATTTATATTGTTTATTAATACTGTAATACAGAAAGTCATATTTATGTCACCGTTATATTGTACTAACCGTTAGTTTATAATAAATCTAGTTAGATTATAAACTGTCGATAGATTGTGAATGGAGCCTAAAATTTACAATCTAACGTTTAAATTTTCGTTAGATTATTAACTGACCATGTCCAGCCGTCAAATTGTAATTATGTGGATCAACAACAATTTATCATAGATCTACGAAAGTATTACAGTGGCCATAAGCAAAATACGTAGGTATAGGTTTTTAATGTATTAATTTTTGGCTTATGTTTAACTTACCACCAGATATAGTAGAGTAACATATAACAGACAACAATAGTAAATTATCACCAAAATTAAACCCGCATTTTAATGTAATCTTATAGCCAAAGTATTAACATCTCGCTATCCTATTTAAGCAAAATTACTCAAATAAATCATTGTTAACCCAAAAGTAGTATATGAAATTAAATTCTTGTGGCGCATCGCCGGCCGCTGCCGCGGCTCGCTCGCTTCGCTCGCTCGGCTCGCGCGTTGTTATAGTCACAAGTAACCTAACGCTCCTCCTGGCTTCGCTCGTCGTCGCACTTAAATATGAATTTGCCCTAGACTAAATTATATTTAACCCCTAGCTAAGATATGGTGATCATTTACACTATTGGTCTCCGATTAAAATTTTTGGTAAAATAACTAAGGGTATCAAAGCATTTTCTGGTGGTCATTGTTTAAATCCCTTAGTTTTTTAATGTACAAACTCGAAATGAATATGTTTTTTTTTTGTCTGACTATTATTTTTGTTCGTAACTCTATGAAATGAACTCATGGCACCTATAACGGCGACCAATCAGAGGACGGTTCACAATTTCGCGGGCGATTATAGTTCGTTAGGTTATAAACTGCCAGCTAGATATTGTCAGTTTATAATCTGACGAAAATGTAAGCGTTAAATTGTAAATTTTAATGTTCGTTCACAATCTATCGACAGTTTATAATCTCACTAGATTTTTTATAAAATAACGTATCGTACAATTATCCGGTGACATTTATATTACGTTCTGGTGTATGTTATAAGAGACTTGCACCACCCACCCTGCTCAAAAAAATTATTCTCTATCCATTCAAAGGTTGTCTGGAAGAGATAGCTTTTAGCGATAAGACCGCCTTTTGTACTTACCTAACTATTGTTATTGTTTCTTTGTAATTTCCTGTTTTTGGTGTCAATAGTTATCGTATGTTAATAATTAAAAATATTTCTAACGTAATATGTAAGGAACATATATTGGTCCTTACATATGAAATTAGCGTTTTTCGTACTGGCCACTTTAATCACGAATTTCTCCTCTTTGGTAAGGAATTCCAAATTCAAATTTGTACAGCTATAGACTCATGTATTTGTGCTTCGATGATCGTCATTCATTTGTTTTTTTTCTTCTGTTTTTTTCTGTTTGCGTCACTCATTTTACAAAATGGAAAACCTTAAATATCGCATTATTTACGAGTACGAGTTCCGCCGTGGCACTAGTGCTGCGGAAACAACTCGAAGGGTGAATGATGTATATGGCGGTCGTGTTGCAAAAGAAAACACAGTTCGTTTTTGAATCCAACGTTTTCGTTCTGGAAATTTCGACCTGCAGAACAAGCCCCGTGGACGGCCTGAGACTCAAGTTGATAATGAAGAGTTGAAGGCTATTGTGGAAGCGGATCCATCGCAAACCACGTCCGAGTTAGCTGCAGGCTGCGATGTTAGTGATAAAACTGTTTTAATTCACTTGAAGCAAATTGGGAAGATTAAAAAGCTTGAAAGGTGGGTACCTCACGAATTGACTGAAACAAACTAGCAAACGCGCGTCGACTGCTGCGTTACATTACTAAACCGGCAGAATAATGAAGGTATTTTAAACCGAATCATTACCTGTGATGAAAAATGGGTTCTTTACGATAATCGGAAGCGCTCAGCGCAATGGTTAGATCCTGGCCAGCCAGCCAAATCCTGCCCCAAGCGAAAATTAACCCCAAAAAAGTTACTTGTAAGCGTTTGGTGGACTAGTGCCGGTATTGTTCATTACAGTTTTTTCAAATCTGGCCAGACTATTACGGCTGATGTCTATTGTCAGGAATTGCAAACCATGATGGAAAAGCTAGCGGCTAAACAACCTAGGCTGGTCAATCGCTCCACGCCACTGCTGCTTCACGACAACGCTAGACCACACACTGCGCTACAGACGGCTACTAAATTAGAAGAGCTTCAATTGGAAAGTCTAAGACATCCTCCGTACTCCCCGGACCTTGCTCCAACAGATTACCATTTTTTTCGAAATTTGGATAACTTCTTGCAAGGGAAAAAATTCAACTCCGATGGGGCAGTCCAAATCGCCTTCAAAGATTTTATTGATTCCCGTCCGACTGGTTTTTTTAGTAAAGGGATCAATGAACTACCTATGAGATGGCAAAAGTGCATAGAAAATAATGGTTCATACTTTGATTAATTAAATATATTATATTAAAAAATATTCGACTTTTTGTTCCTCCCATACAAAACGCCAATTTCATATGTAAGGACCTAATACATGGTTATTGGTAAAATGCTAACAACGTCTTAGGGTTCACTTCTGCTAGTCCTATCAAACATTTTGAGATGAAATTTATTATTTACATATTTTTATTTTATTTATTGTTTTTTTTTTGTGTTTGTTTATGTGTATTTGACGGAATAAGCACGAGGACCACCTGATGTTAAAAGTATCTTATGCCTGTAATTTTATATTTCATACTTTTGCGGCTGGCGGCAGGTGGTCTTGCCTGATTTATCATCAGGTGGTCCTCGTGCTTATTCCGTCAAATACAAATAAACACATAAAAAAATGCAAAAAAAATCTAAATAAAATTGCTTCATCTCAAAATGTTTGTTAGGACTAGCAGAAGTCAACCCTAAGAGGTTGTTAGCATTTTACCAATAACCCTGTATAATAAAGTTGGTTTACTGAAATACGAGATGATGTCCGAGAATATTTCTAAAACCTCTTAATCATGAGTCGAAGAAAGGGACATGTTTTTAAAATTATCTGATTTGAGATTTAAGGTGTTAGCAATGCTCAATAATATGTTGTAATAATATTTAATAGAAGTGTATTGTAAGAAAAACAAGTATAATAAGTTGTATTTTGACTCACGCAGTACTAGCTGCCTGCGAGTTTGGCTCACCGACCAATCAGAGACTTTGGCGGTAAAACTCGCCGACTTATCGTAATTTCGGAGGGAGTAGAGAGGTGGGGGATGTTACCTGCACGGTGAGCCAGCGCTTCGCAGGCAGTTCGTTCTCTGCGTTCAAATTGTGAAGTACTATTATACGAATATAGTTGTCTGTGGTGTAACTGAAAATAGGTTTGTTTGAAGTGACATTAAACCGGTAAAATGTAAGTAGCCGTTATTCTCATTTTTTAATCCCAATTTGATAGGAACCTTATTCTGCTTAAATATTATCAAGTGACAGAAAGTATCGACATCTCTCAAGTTTACTTTATGTTATGTCGCACGCTAACAAAGGTAAGGCTTAAAATATAATACTAGGATTTACTTTATTTTTATTTAAAGCAAAAAATTATAAAGGTGGTTAAACTAACTTTTATATCATAAATCATTTTACGCAGTCCGAAAATGTTTACTATTAGGAAATTTTATTAAAGTTAGAGAATTTTTAATTACAGCAATCCATAGAACGTGAAATTCTGAGTGCAATGATATATAAAACTCGTTATCACCACAATGTCTCTAAAGTTAATTGATACTTCTGTTTGATATATTCTATTGATGATTGATATATTCACTATTTCTCGCATAAAATTTTACACAACATGTTACAAAATAATGGTTCCTACATCAGGGTTTATCAATAATTAGAAGCCTATCTTGTATTACATAAATATACCATCATTATGGTGAATTTTTTTGTCAGCTTCAATACACGCATACGCATTTTACCACGAGTTCCCCTGATGTAACCTGCATATGGCAAAAGGCTCGCCCCCATAGTATAGCATTATAACGAAACATAGAGTACTCTCTGCCGACACTTGGGTGTTTAGACATTTCTACCTACTCCTTCAGGGAATACAGGCGTGACGATGTCATGTTAGTTTAGTTATAATATATAATCATACATACAATGTAAATTTATATCAACGGCTACTTTGAACATAAATCTACATTTCGAATTAAGTTTCAGGAACATCCATGTACTAAATGTGAATGTTAGCTAGTTTTGATTATAAAAATATATACTTACTTCAATCAGTTTATCACAATATTTGTGTAGTAGGTACAATACAATAAATGCTACGAATATTTTAGGACGTTGAATAACAAATTGATAAAGGAAAGCCTTAGATACAATTCCAGTCAAATAATATTTCAGAATAAATACAACGAAAGTGAAAGCCGACAGCAAGAAAAAATATTGTTTTACTTTACAAAGATCAAAGTAAATTTCAAAGTCTACGGTTAAGTATTAAGTTAAAGCCGGGTGAGATATCCGTCACGTCTTGGCATTTGGCACTCGGACTGAAAGTTATAATGAACCGAGAGAGGTGACGAACTGATCCGACAAGTTATTTGTCATCTTGGTGATAAACTCCGCAGAGTAATTCAGTGAGAGAAACGGGTTTGTTTGAGTTAAAGAGCTTCTTAATTATTTATTTTTATTTATTTCCGACAGGATTTGACGACTACCTCTTCTAATGGTAAGTGAGGATGTGATCGAAGATGTTGTTCAGGCTAGAATCTCTCGAGGAAAGCTGCCGGAACACATCGTTATGGGTACTTGACGATAGATTTTTTCCTTAATGGTCGTCCATGCAGCCCATTCGCAAAATTCTGTAACGACTGTCATCCTAAAACAACAACCGAGACCGACGACTTAACGTGCCCTCCGAAGCATGAAACCGCTCAGTAGTAATGTCACGCGGTCACCCATCCAAGTCATGACCGCGGCGGATTTTGCTTAACTTAGCTGATTGGTTAAAACGGCTAAAGAAACTTGCTTGCTAAGTCAAGCTAAGTTAAGCATGATCGGGTAAAACGGCTAAAGAAACTTCGCTATCTTAATTGATGTTTCGTACTGTGTTTCGTAGTAATACGCTGAGCCAAGAGCACCCGCCGCGGGTCCGCGGCCGCGCTACCTTTGAATAGAGTTTTGAATATCTACATCGAGGAAGTTAAAATAAAAAAATGGATTAATTAATAACAGGCACAAGACACTCTTAAAATCAGGTGGGCCTTGTGCTAGTTCCGTCACAAAACATTAAAAAAAATCGCTATGATGTGTGGTAGGACTAACAGAAATCAACTTTAAGAGGTTGTTAGCATTTTTCCAATAAAAGTACCTCAGTGTAATTAAAATAAAAAGAAAATTCAGTTCTCTCTGTAACCGCTCCTTAGCATCATAATCTACATGTGATGATGACTAGAACGATACAGTTAGAAGAACCGGTTTGTTTAATTTAAGATTATACAAGCAAAACATATTCTATCACCATTGTCAAGTGTGATTGACTGATTGTGATGCAGTCCAGTAGTTCAGTTGATGCTCGCATCGTTCCCTATGACGGGTAAAAATAGAGTAAAATTCGCGCACCTGCTATCGATTTTGGCAACGAAAATATAAACGTAAATTGGAAGAACGTTCGACTCGTGTCGCTCCTACACGAAGCATCATCAAGGGGTTTTGACACTTCGAGTGCAATCTCGATATATTTTATTTATCTAATATTTTTATTAAATATTCATTTATATGCTCTTCATATATTTTTAAAATATTTGCTATAATTAATTATAAATATCCGCAAAGTAACGACTGAATCAATTAATAATATTCTTACTAAAGCTGGTGCATACATGACGCCAATTTTGCTCTTGTCAGTAGGTAGTATGTAGAGTATTGTTTTACGCCTAATGCGCAGAAACAACCAACACTGAAAATCTGTCGCCAAGCACCTAACGGTGTGTTCCAGCAGCATTCCTTGAGAGCCAATGAAAGTACAGGCACATGAGACTTAACAAATATGTTTCAAGGTGACGGGCGCAGTGCAATACGTGACTTGTGATTAAATGCATCTGTTATAGGCAGAGGTTAGTCCGCTTATCAACAGGTGGGCCTCGAACTCGTTCCATCAAAAAACTTAAAAAAAAAACAGTCAGGTGTTTCAAAATAAATATAAACCAAAATATTTTTCAGCACTCCGAATATTGGCATTTTCATGTAAACAGAATCAATCAAGAGTGAAACATGCACCGCGTCCTAAGAGTCCATTATAGCATCGGATTTCCTGTCTTCCGTTATGTCTGAATAAAACCCGACACGGTAAAGTATCAAAAAAGTATTGTATAAGGTCTATGTTTGTTAGAAGAACATAGTAGGTACGCGTTTATAACACATTTGAACTGTTTGAAACAAAAATACTTTTTAAACGATGCATTGCTAGTGTTAGGTATCTTCAAATTGATAAATTTTGCTTTAATCTAATGAAATCAGACATCTATAAAAACTGGATCTCGAGCACAGCTTCTGGAGAGCCTTACAGTGTATACCGTTACTGTTAGGTTCTTAGCGGCAGATAAGCTAGCCAGACGAGCATTCGCAAATGTTCTTCCACTATGGGGGTTCAAGCCAGCAGCGGTGGGACTCAAACTATGGACGCATTACTGTTGCTACTGCGCCATCACTGGTTTTAAATTCAATTACATTGCCAAAGTCCAATAAATTAATATGATACCAGCCTAACAGCTACCGTTTAGAAATCTAAGAGTATTCGAAAAACATACATATGAACTATAAATTTTCCAACCCACTATTTACGATTGTAGTTTTTATATGCTATAAAAGCTCCAAATTAATTTCAAATAACGAATGAATCATATATATCGGTGTACGATTCGTTATTTCGGCCTTCTTTCTTACAACACAAAATCCGTTACTAACAGAAACAGTTGCAAGAAAGAAATTAAAAACGCGTGTTTCTTTATTTAGTGTTAAAAATCTTTATGCATCTTTTCATTTCTATCGAATATCTATAAATTCCGAGCCCAAAATGCGAAGCTTAACCATATTGATGATAATCTTCAGTCCGTCTGTCCGACCGTATGGACGGGGTTTCTTCTAAACGAATTGAGACCTGTTAATTTTTATATACTATAAAAAAGTTTATTTACTCTAGTATGCCGTCTAGTAGGTTTCCTACACTATAAGCCAAAAATTCAATATTTTTTGCGAATGCCCGCCTGGCTAGCTACCACCCTCAAGTGGAAAATCTGTCGCCAAGCAGTAAATGGTGTGTTCCGGCAGCTATCCTTGAGAGCCAGTAATTCTAGGTTAGCCTGATCAACATCTTCTACCACTCCATCGCTTACCATCTCGTGAGATAGTGGTCAAAGGGTAGCATATCAGATATAATTTTTTTTTGTAAAAACAAGAAGTGCCATCGAAGTTGTCAGTTATAAATCATTATTGTTACGGTTTTTTCGGTCTATTTCAAAAACTAAATAAGGTAGAAATCTGAAGTGTATGTATATTATAAACTATTTGATAATCACCGTGGCTCCCGGGCTAGAATTGCACCCCTTCAAAAGTTCCTGAGGTAGCCGAAAGAGGCGACGAAGGGGATGCGAAAAGGTAGGTAGCAGGGCTTTCTGAAGAACTCTTAGTATGAGATTCGTCGGTGGATGTTATGGATTTTGATGTATGTATGAATGATGCTTGTACTATTTATTATACTGCATCTATGAACCTGTATTAAAACCAAAAAAAACTTCACATATACACGCCTACGGTAATTAGAGTGAGGCAAGACTAACACTAAGCCGACATACGATGTTTAAACGTCTAAAAGGGTTTTTATATCCAAAATATGGGACTACACATCCACTATATCAAACGACGAAAGGAAAAAGACCTACATTCGTATTGAATACATTTTTGGATTAAATTGCTATTTTTATCGTAATCTCTAAATTGTTTCCTTTTTATTTGACCTTCAAATTACAGGAAGCTTCTTAACCTTCCGTGAATGAGGTCAAATATCTCATACCGCCGAGTTGTAAAACACTAAATATGTCTTAACTGTGATTCCTGGAACTGGCCTGGATCAGTAACTGGAGGAAGTGTTGCAGGGAGTGATCTTAAGCGACATTAACAGTGTTGGGCCCGTGGTGGAGTGAACTACACGTACGCAAACGTAGAGTGGGTACACCTGACCTCGAAGTCGGTGTTTTGCTTATGTTGGTTATGAACCAACATCAATGTGCCTCCCAATAAAGTGGGAAAGTATGTCATATGTAGGCACTACGCTACTTATACTAGCAAAGACAGAAAAACAAAGCATTCTTGCATCATATGTGAAAAGCCAATAAGTATGGAGAATGCTCGTTTTGTTTGCAAAAACACACAATTTACCTATTTTAAAAAATAAGTAAATATAATATAATTGTATAGCAATATCATATAATAATAATTAATTATATAATAATAAATATAATACCTTATAAGTAGAACTGGATTATTTTATCATATTACCTAATTTCTCTTTTATTTGATAAGTAATAAATATTATCCTAAAGTAATTTCTTAATCAAAATCGACAATTCTATATTAGGGTATGTCATTCTCACCTTGCAGTTGGTGCAACAATTTTTACCACGCTTATAGAAAGATAGATAGAAAACTCTTTATTGCCACATTACAAATTTTAAATCTATCGATAACATAACAAATAATATTAAAAAAGTTCAACATCATTCTTACATACCATAAACAAGTACAGAAAATATTAATATATACAGAGTTATTGGTAAAATGCTAACAACCTCTTAGGGTTGACTTCTGCTAGTGCTAAGAAACATTTTGAAATTAACTTATTAGGAACCGGCTAGGACAAAGCGACGAGCACGGGCCTCAGCGCGTAAAGTTACGCGCTGAGGTCCGTGTTACGCGTCGCTTTGCGCAATCGTGACTCCCAGACGAAGGACTTCAAAACAGTCCGAAACTGGTCGGAATCTTTCCGGTAAATATGACGCGGTAAATCCTAGCCGGTTCCTAATAAGTTAATATGAATAAAACTCGCGATAGTTTCCAAAGTGAAACATTTTTAAATGTTATATTTTGGTTTTAATAAAAAAAAACTTTTGTTTTTTTTTATGTTTTTGACTGAATAAACACGAGGACCACTTGATGTCAAAAGTTTCTTGAGCCTGTAATGTATTCATTCACATTTTTTTATTATTTTGCTCGATGTAAATATTCAAAACTCTATTCAAAGGGACCACGGCGCGGACTGGTGTTGCCGCGGCGGGCGCTCTTAGCTCGGAGTAGGCATTAAAACACAAAAAAATATATATCTATATATTTTATTTTTGAAAACTAAAAAAAAAAAACTAAATGTTTATTAGGACTAGCAGAAGTCCAACCCTAACAGGTTGTTAGCATTTTACCAATAACCCTGTATATGTGTGTGTAATGTATATTAATACATAACATATTATTTAACGACATATAATAATTGTATGCTCTTTCTACATTAAGATAAAATATATATTGTATTAACGTGGCCCCCATTACAATGTTCCCGTACACCACCTAAACGAACGGGAACGAGAGTGGCTGAAAATCAGCGCTGCCCGGAATGTATATTGCGAGTTACACAGGCTGAGTCACCTCCTTTGCTTTGTTTCATCCATATAGTTTTAAGTTACTTTTCTAATAATCGAGTTGTAATAATGATATTTAAAAATAGAAAAGGAATAAATATTTTTTATTTATTATTTTATATACTTATTATTTACAGCTATGAAAAGATTTGCAGTGATTAAAAACATATAACAATGAAATTTGTTTTAATAACAATAGTGGTAGATATCGTAAAAGGTAATGTGTCTTACGTTTACAGAGGAGGCACGTTTTATTTCCATCGGAATAAGTTCCTGTAGAACTAGAATCCAGCTACAGTAGAAAATGATCTGTCATAGAACTTAGTGATATGCTCAGGGATTGTGTAGTAGGGTCAATTTAATAGACACAAGGACTGCTGAGAACCAGTAATTGGCGATAGATTTTCTGCTTGAGTGTGATAGGTAGCCAGGCGAGCATTCTCAAAATACCCTGCCACCTTGCGACAAAGCTAAAGCCGAGCGGTGAAGATCGAATCATGGTCCTGCAGAACGGCAGACTATAGACATCAACCTAGAAGACATTTTAGCCTATTTCACTTACGGTTTTTTTTACGTTGATAGGGCGTCTCGACCGGTTTCGAGACTTTCAGAGTCGCTTCATCACGAAGTGCGTGCGCTTACGATCGCACCCGCACAAGTACTGGTGGTGGCGCCGGTGGCGGCGGTAGAGCGAGCCGCGCGCAGCCGCCCTCCTTGCGCACTCTGACGTCACCGATGGCGTCGGCGCAGATGCATCGTTGCTTTTTTTGTCACTGGTACACTGTCGTTCCATACTACCAGACCTGTGCACGCCGCACTGACTGTATCTTGCGGCGAGATGACTAGAGCATTATTCCAAGTGGCAGTGTTAAGAACCGATTTCAATTCCATCCCCCATTCCAACTTACGTTAGTTTTAATCAAATATTGCTATAATTGCTATTGATATTTGTTACTTCATACTATTCCATGTTGAAAGTCGGTTTCAGTTTCATTTTACAACATTTTTGCTCAGAGAAAAGATTTACAACATCAAAATTAACCAACTTGTGACACCGGCTCTAAGCGTGAGAGATGCACCTTCTGTCGCGGCCTTTAAAGACAAGTTGAAGTCCTGGCTATTGCAAAATTTATTTTATAATATTAATGACTCCTAAAACTACCTGACTTTTAATTTTATTATGTAAAATCAATGTTATTTAACGTAATGATCAGTTTATCAGAATTTAATTATTTCAATGTATAAAATTATTTTTATCTTATTGTTTTTTTTGTTAAATATTTATAAATTTATATTTTCGGTTCAATGGGTCCTAAATTTGACTTTATATCCTTGGACATATATTATATACATATACATATTGCTTACTTTGTTTACTTATACATATACAGCCTTACTTATAAACGCTACTTAAATTTTAAGCATTACTTAGCCGCTGATTAGCAAAATTCCTTACTCATAAACGCTGCATAACTTTATCCAGTACCTAAGTACTGCTTAAATCAGCTGTCAATTTAAACACCGTCCGACCCTTGTTTAAATATTTAAGTAGCAAGATGGCGCCCATATTTCTGATCAGCTGATTTAGTTACTATTGAGGTTATTGTCAAGAAGGTATACAAAACTATAAACACGACATACTCTGTTAATAAATCGTAAAAATATAGCAAGTAGAAACATACATTGGATGATGAAATAAATATTATGCGTAACCTACTTACTTTTCGTGATCTTATTGAAGAGTATACCGCAGGTACAGTTCCTGAATTAAGAATATGAGGATTGTGCCACACTCGTATATTCCTATTGGATGAGGATTGAGACTGATGAGGAACTAGAGATTCAATTTAAAAGCAGAATTGAGTACTTATTTGCGAATTTCAGCATAGATGTCGATTCATTACAGCAAAAAAAATATTTTGGGAGTCGAAATATTCATATTTGTATTAAGGATCTCATTTAATAGGTCGCGAGTTTATCACCAAATGGTAATAAACTGGTCCAAATTAGACGCCGGACTGTTTTAACTAAAAATCCTTTTCTCGTTAAACCCCCAACATCTGATCCGATCCGGTGATCGAACTCATTGTAATTTTCTTATTATCTAGCCGCGCCACGCGGTTTCACTCGCGTAGACAATGATGATGAAAAGTATGGAGAACCTAAAGTAACTATTCTGTTGTTTCATCCAAGCCCTCAAGTCGTTAAAACGTGAATACACGTAGAAGACAAAAACACAAACTTTAGATACATACATATAATCACGCCTGTATTCCCCGAAGGGGTAGGCAGAGGTGTGTAAACACCCATGTTTCGGTCAATTGGGTTTTGGTCCCATGTAATAAATAGGTGGCGAGCCTATTGCCATTCACCGGGCACAGTTTCAGGGTCATACAAAATAATTTCTCTAACACACTAGACGAAACACAAGAACATATTTCGGCCTTTATAATATTACTGTGATTTAAGGAATCGCTATAGAATGATTAAAAAAATATATGAAGATTGGAATCTTGGCTTCATAGAAAAAAACGTAGACATAATTGGGCATAGGTATTGTTTGGGATGGAAAAAGATAACTTCCAGCGGGATATAACGGTATTCGGGCATCCATAATGCATTTCTAATTATGCTATGGAATAGGTTGCTGGATCGAATTCACAGAATACTGGGGCACTTACAATTTACAATATTGCAAAAAAAAACTCGCTTCAGAAGTCTCCAGGTGGTCTCCAGTACGCCTAACCATATGTACAAAAATCAGTAGGTCTACAAAGAATAGTATTTTTTTTACTTTTTAATTTTAAGATTTTCAGCACTAGATACATACTTTTTGGCAATTTGGGTCTTTCATAATACCTTTTAGTTCAATGTTGTCAGTTAAAAATACGTCCGACCTCATTATCCATTGCGTAGCTAAATAGTTGCTATGTAACGTTTATAAGTAAGAAATATTTAAGCATTACTTAAACACTGTTCAGTTATGCATTACTTAGCAACTACTTAGGGGATTTTTTATAAGTAAGGTGGATAGTGTTTGACTTATGCCATTGGTGTAATCAATAAATGATTTGTATTTGTAGATGTTAAATTGCATATATTCATTGTCTGTAACGTTCCAAGAGAAATAGAATAGACCTTTTATTAGAAATATTTCAACAACTGGTAATAAATAGAGCAGTAAAGTGTTACGAGAGTAACCATTGTCGTAAAACCTCCGCGGTGACCATGACAGTAACAAATCCCTTACCTACGAAAACATTCAAGGTTTCATAATAATCATACCTACATGAAAAAGTAAGATGTATAATAGTAGTGTTAGAAAGCAAAACAAAATAAATAATACATTTCCAAGCACTACATAAAAATACATGATGTCAGTCTATTAGGATTTCAAAGAATTACTCAATTGAATTTCAGAGTTTGGAAATGTTAGTGGTCGATCACAAAGTACTAGACTCTTATTACATGGGACTCAAGATAATACAATCGATGAAACCTGGGTGTTTCGACAGATCTACCTGACATTTGGGGCAACGTACGCCTACTTGCGATTATATGCTATGGTAATGAGATTTTAAGGAGTTTTACACGCTTTGACATTAATACATTTTTGAAAGTACAATACATTGGTAATTAATAACCTTTAAACGCTTTAAATCGCGAACATTTATCATTATTTTTGTCCCGACATTTCAAACCCTACGTGACCACGATCACTGTAAAGTGTTTGAAACGTCAGGACAAACATAATGATAAATATACGCGATTTAAACCGTTTAAAGTTGTTTCATAACTATGTGTAATAATCGTGAAAATCTAAGACAACATTACAATACATTGATTTAAAACATTAAGATGGGTTTTACGTAGAAGAAATAGTTTCAATTCAATTATATTGCTATGCCATTTCACCTGATATCGTAATCGTTACTATAAGGTAAATTATACAAACTATTTTTTTTTAAATGTTCATTATTTTCATTCAAGCCATTGAATAAAGTGTCAAACATAAAAACATAGAGATATACTTTGTGAGAGTACAAAGTAGACATATACGGCGTAGAAGTACTACGGCGTAGACGGCAGTTCATGTTCGGCCGCTACGGAGGGCGCTCGCTACGAGTCGTTACGAATGAGCTTCGTTGTATCGCGCTGACGAGAATCGCAACTTAGTTTCAGAGTTAGAACAAACTATTTAAATAATTTAAGTGTATTTTATCCTTAAATGTAAGTTATCATAGCTGTTACGTGACTAAATACATTTTAAATTTTGTTCGGAACTTGTTTAAAATTGAATAATACTAAGAAGAACAGTGTCTCAATGTAATATTAGAAAACAACGACTAATAGAATGACGGACAGAGTCATCGTGGAGCTTTCAACAAGAAAACAGTATTGAGGTAAGCTAATATTACTTTATAAAGCGGTTATAAGTTGGAAACATTTAATTTAATTTCTATACATTGGTATTCCTACTAAAGACAAAAATATATGTAATCGGGTCTAGTTTTTTTTTCTTTCATTTAAAAAATTAGTGGTATAATAATCACAGCATAAACTATTTTTCTATGTCAATTATGAGCAAATATTATTGCATCCTCAATTAATTGACGCTTGAAAAATAAATATTACAGCGGTTCTGCAACTAATTCATACATTAAGGCGCAATTCATTAATATTATGTATCATAATTTATTTACTTATTTATTTTACTTTCGTCGGAAATATGGATGTCATTTTTATCAAAAACAGAGCATGATATTTTAAAAGTAAGTAATCTTTATTTATATCGTATATGTACGTCAAAGAAGAAAGAAGTGCAATTTGTTATTTTATAAAAATAAAATAAATAATAATAAAAAGATCATTTCTAAAGAACATTTTTAGTCTATTCAAATGAATAGTTTATTAAACTATTAGTTTATAATATAACTTATAATTTAATAATTATATACTAGGGCAATAGGGTTATACTCAGCATATGTTATGTTCACACTGTGATGTGATCATAATGCTGTTTTTCAGTGTACCCCTGAGCTCGGGCTAAGGTCTTGGCCGAAATACTATAGTAATAGAAGAATACAGGTGACACACAAAATTACATTAATTACCTACTTTATTCTAGTTTTTTTTTGGATATTCAAAACAGCCGCCGTACTGGCCATAATTTATACATTACAAATAAGTGCATTTATTATTTTTTTTTTAAACAACTGGTGTGCGTATGTGTGTGTTAGGGAGTGTGTGTGTGTGTGTGTGTGTGAAAGAGAGAGAGAGAGAGAGAGGGTGCGGGCGTGAGTGTGTTTGTGTTTATGAATTAATTATTACATACATACAATTTTTTGGTTTCTTGTATATATTTTTTTACCTTTTTACCGTTTATTTTATAATACCGTAACGTCCACCGTTGAACGAAGACTCCCCTATTGATGGATTGCCATCAATGCCATCCCCACGCTTGGCAACCACGTCTTGGGGAACTTAGTAAAGTTATCAGTTATTCAAAAGGCGCTGCTTCCTACCTTCTGGTATTTTCCCCTTCGTAGCCTCTTACGACACCCACGGGTAGAAACGGGGAGTTACATTCCATTCCGTCACCCCACAGGGTGGAATTTCTTCCTATGGGTGTAAATTAACCAGTCGTTGCGTTTTTATACCTCCAGAGTCGATTAGACTTTGACTACAGCAATTGACCAAATTTTTTTTTCTCTATTCTAAACAGTCGATAACTTGTTCTTTTACAATCATTTGAATACTTTCTTAATATGGCAGAATGTGGGTCAAAAATGTTCTGGGGAATCTTTGAACTTGAAAAGTAATAACACTCATAACAACAACGGCTGAAAATATTTCCGTAAAACTAGGTACAAATATTTCTCAGGAGCTAGAATCAATAAAGCCTGCGTTTTACACTATATTTTTGTACTCCCAATTAACTGTATAATTTCAGAATACGGCCGATTTCCACACAGGCTATGGCTGCCAAGTTAATTCAAACAATACACGTTCGTAGGCAAAATAATAATATTGTCTTTCGTCGTAATTTTGTATGCTTATTTGCTATACAAGCGTTTTCTGCAAAAATGAGAATGTTAAAATCTATTTTAGAATTCATCACTTTTTCATAGCGCGTTAGAAACTTTTATTTGGTCATAGTTAAAGAACACATTTTTCTCTATGAATTTGTAAATTGAATACTAGCTGAACATGGTTTTTTAAATCATTTTTATAAAAGTAATATCAAACGTGTAACGTATAAAAAAACCGGTAATATTACTTAGTTGAGACATAAAGCAGAACATAGCATGCGTGCCCGTAAATTTTTATTATTACAATATACAAAAGAATACATACGTTCTTCTTGTGCACGATTACAAGAGCCTACGGCTTTTAAAACTGGCTATCGTCTGCTGCTTCGGCCAAATGGAAACTATATTATTTTAACTGGCAATTGGCTATTCTTGGATAAAATGCCTACTGGTGGTAAATGAGGATGTATTAAAATGTGGTAAACAGACTCCTTACCTTAATACTTAGCCAACCAATTTTTTTTGTACAATAATAAAATGGTAATTGCTCAAATATTTAAACCTGATTTTAAAAGTACACTAGTGACGCATCTCAGGTTATTAATTTATATAATGGTTTTTAATAATGAGATAATAAGAAAAGCGCTCGTAGCGAAGTTTGCTAAGCTGTTCTTAACCGACACATGAGTTGGATGGGTGACCGCTAGTGACATTACTAGAACGCTTCCGTGCTTTGGAGGGCACGTTAAGCCGTCGGTCCCGGTATTGTCTTAGGATGACAGTCGTTATAGCATGGTGGTAGGATGTTTCGAGAATGCCCGCCTGGCTAGCTACTACCAACAAGTAGAAAATCTGTCGCCAAACATAACGGTGCGATCCGTTTCTAAAATTTCCAAGCATAAGCATATACATGACGTCAGTCTATTATGATTTCAATGAATTTTCCAATTGCGATTCAGTATTTGGAAATGTGCGTAGTCGATGACAAAATACTGGCCCCTTCAAGTAGAAAGTAGAAAATCTGTCGCCAAGCTAAATGTGAGTTCCGGCAGTAATTCTAAGTTAGCCTGAACAACATATTCGACCACATCGTCACTTACCATCGTCAGAGACTAATCTAACAGGCATAAAAAAACAGATATTAATGCACTAATCAGACGGTGCCTTCCTAGCCAAAGTTTGCTAGATCCTTTCGGAGTCACTTCTTTATGGAGTGCGTGCGCTTCCCCACTTTTCCGGTCGAACCAATTTTCTTGGCTGAGCCACGTCAGTTAACATTATCGTTCAAATATATGTACAACTTAAAGTTTCAATCAACCTACAGTAAAGCAGGAGACTAAGTTTGAAACAAGTCTACGTCAAGTACAAGTCTATAACTCATCCTCCCTAAATAAACAATGGGGGCTTACAAGAGAATTGGGCTGGGAGCGGATATGCGACGCGTGACCGAAATGCTGGTGTAAACATGTAATGCTCAATGAATACGCATTGCTATCTACGGGGCAAAACTGCGTGGGATACACTGACAGTTTAGAGTAACTCTTAAATAAAACAATTTACATATATAGTAGGTAATACATTTCATGCTTTTCAAAATATTCTCCACTATATTTAAAACACGTATTATTAATTTTTGAAAAAATGAGTACCATAACATTGGCCTGAGGGTGTTATTTTCCATTGCTGGTTGAATACAATCACGGCCTCTTCTGGCCCCGTAAATGTAAAACTTCTCATCAAATCTTTCATTGTTGGGAAAATAAAGAACTGCAGTAAGTCTGGACTATGTGAAGGATGGATCACGAACTCAACCTTTTCAGAAGCCAAAAATCATTTTGTCTTATTCGCGGTGTGCAACAAGATGCTACTTCTTGATTGATTTCTCCTTACTTTTTTAAAGATATTGGGTAAGCAGGTGGTAGTGTAGCACTCACTGTCTTTTGTTCTTCAAGTAGGACCGTGCATAAAGGACCTGTCCGGGAGAGAAAGCGTACATACAATAAAATTACATTTTACGTTTAAAAAAAATAACATTTAAAATTCAAATATTTATGAGCGGCCAGGAGCTCAGAACTCTGTGAGCTCTATGTATACAAACTGAGTGCGCTGGCAACTGGTAATAGGTGTGAACATTACGAGTAACTTCATGCCTATAACGTTAAGTTACTAAAATATTTTCCTGTAATAGCCGTAGCTGTAGTTTCAAACGAGCATTACATACATGTGTGTTCGTACACATGCCGTCCGTCCATATGTCCCAAAGGGCTCGACATTGACGCACGCTCGGTAACTTTTTAATGAAGCAACCCCTAATAGGATCCAGGCCCAAGTATCCATTACAAGTTTATGCAAACTAACAGAATCAAGAATTCTATTACTGGAACAGTTTTAAGTTATATGAGCCGTAACAGGGCCGAAACTAGGGTTAATGTTCGGGGTATTACATATTGAGCGATATTACTCAATATATTTACTTATGAATCGTCTCATAAAGATGATTTTCCGGACCACATGAGTTTTGAAAGAAGTTATAGAACTTGTTTACAATTGAGTATATATTTTTATAAGGACAGCTATTGTTCATTATCTCACCTGTTGGTAAGTGATGATGTGCTCGAAGAAATAGATCACTCAGGCTATGCTAAGAGTGAAATCTGACTTTCAAAGACAGTTTCTGGGTTATATTCCTACATGCTTTGCTAAAGATTTTTTACAAGAGGGTGGTGGCTAGCCAGGCGAGAATTGAATTATGTTATACTACCATGCAGTAAAGTGGAATCTCTAGCGATTTATGAACCACGGACCCCTTGCGCGGCAATCCACAGTCCACGTTTATGATTATACTCTTTTTACAATTTATAACGTAAGTCTCTTATAAAAAGTTAACAATATTTATTCACATAACCACCTGTGGTGGTTTGGTGGAGGTGCAATGTTTTAAGCATCTTAAATAATTATAAATTTAAGGCTCTTTATAAATAACCATGGAAATGACTACAAAAAATTATGAACATGGTACAGGACAGGTATTTTTAACAACTTCATGCCGTTATTAATCGTAAGCAAGTTGGTACTTGGTTGGTGGTCAGCACCAACTGTAATATTTATAAGGAGGGTTGGCGTCAGCAGACGGTCAGCTTTTTGAACCACAGCCCTTTGGCTGTATTATATATTTACTTAGTGTTTCTAGTGTTGTCTTAAAGCAGTTTTTTTCTGTGTTGTCCTGTGTTTTTAGGAAAAAATGTTGTATCAACCCTACATCAGTACTGTACGGGTGGAAAGCTGAGGGATGACTTGTATATTATAAAAATACGGAGTAAAAGTTTAAGGATTTTTTTTACCCTCAAAATCCCAAGTTCTGCCCATGAAACGTAGCGGAGGGTTAACGAAGGGTAACCCTTTCATGTTATCAGTTAACACGTAATGTAGACCCTTTAAACTTATAGCATCGGCAAACTCGTATTTTGAGTTAACGGTTAACGTCATGGAGCATCTTATCGGTTATGGTACAATTTGGCTTCAAAATTAGCTTCCGTGGGGTATAAAACGATATCCTAACATCACCATATTGTTGACCGTGCAAACTGTGGCAAATAAGAGGCCTGCGTGTTTGTTTGACGTTCACTTTTAAAGACCTGACCCGATCTTTCTGAAATTAGGCAGAAAAATGCTGATGTGAATAATATATGAATAATAATCGGCCTCTCTGTGCAAACATCTTTTAGATACGTACCGTAGCTTCGCAGATTGTGCTCGTATTCTTGCTGTTTCTGTGTGGGAATCTGTGCTTTGGTCCCACCCCATCCATTCTATCAATACTGGTAACATTCAAGATCTATCTCGTCTATAAACTAAGGTTTCGTCTTTACGTATTTTGTTTCTTAGGTATCGTTGCCGAACTAGGCTAGCTCCCTGTGTTTCAGCATACAGCGCTAAGCTAGATTACTAACGATAATCAATGCTTACAGAATAAAATGATTTTTCCCAACGTTTAAATGAGCGTAAGTTGCATGATATAATATTGTTGTATAATGACAGGTCTTTTTTGTCATAAATTTAAATTTTAATCCTATTAGATTTTATGTTTTTTTTGTATTCCTGTCTTCATGCATGATAAGAAAAGTTATTTTTATACAAAAGAAAAGAGCGTGTGTCATTGTGTTGCCGAAATGCCTTACACATTTTAGTTTTTTGTAGTTCAGGTTTCAGAGCTTTTCAGCACTATCTGACCAGATAGTAAGTGATGATGTGGTTAAACAAATTTTTCAGGTTAACCTTAAATTGTTTGAGGAACACTCTGTTAACTGCTTGGTGATAGATAGCTAACCAGACAAGCGTTACAATGCCCTACCAGTTATTATTAGATGTATTTATACAAACAATTATAGGTACTATATAAAAACAAATAGGTTTTTTTTTATTCCTGATAGGTTAGCCTTTGACCACTATCTCACCTGATGGTAAGTGATGATGTGGTCGAAGATGTTGTTCAGGCTAAGCTAGAAGTACTGGCTCTCAAGGACAGCTGCCGGAACACACCGTTAGGTGCTTGGCGACAGATTTTCTACTTGAGGGTGGTAGCTAACCAGGCGGGTATTCGCAAAATGCCCTACCACCATTTATAAAATTTTACGATATTTCACGAAATATATCAATTGGCATCTTCAGTATTCTCCTAGCTACTGTCCCAGGGTGCACCCGTAAACTAGATCAGGGATTTGTTCCTAAACACATAAAACATATCTACGATAAACTGACCCAACGCGTTATTTTTATTATTATTGTCGGTGCAGGGTTTTACGTAGTCTATAAAACAAGAGGACTTTGCTTATGTAATACCCACGAAAACCTTTTTAAATTACTTTCATAAAAGAGAGACATACTTATTTTCCGCAATAATGATGTATCGTTTTACGAATACTTATAAGCTTTATTTGCATCTTTTTTACATGTAAAGCATATTAAGTAAGAGCTGGTCTTATTTATTGTATTGTGGATGAAAGAGTGATGGACGTAGTATACGAGTATGATCTGTATATTTTCTGTGACTTCAAATAGGTTCAGGCGTTACTCTACGGAAATAAATCAAGAATGTCAATTAAGTACTTGAAAAATCTGGTTCTTTTTTCGCATTTTGGAAGGACCGATTGCTTTAACCATCGCGTTGCAGTGTGGGCTAATGTAAACCATATCGAAACAAAGATTTGGTTTTCGTATTAGCCGTTAACGAGCTGCTGATTTGGTGCCGTAAGCTTCTTTAGATAATAGTAAACAGTACCAAATAAGCCACACACTACTCAACGTCAACGTGAGCTTTGGCCAGCTGCCTATTAGGCGTAGTTTTACTTAATAAATATTAAACTTATTTACTTAATAAGGAAGTGTTAGTAGGCTTCACTCTGTGAGGTTTCCGCAACAACTTTAAGATTGTTTTTTGTATTTTTTTATGTTATCGTGACGGAACAAACTCGAGGCCCACTTGATGTTAAGGCGACTAAACTCTGCCTAGAACAGGTGCATTTCATCACAAGTGACGAATTACACTGCACCAGTGAGATATAGTTGTTAAGTCTCATGTGCCTGTAATTTCACTGGCTCTCAAGGACTGCTGCTGGAACACACTGTTAGGAGCTTGGTGACAGATTTTCTACTTGAGGGTGGTAGCCAGGCGAGCAATCGCAAAATGCCCTTCCACCCGGTGAAGCTCAAGCCGGCGGTGGGGATCATACCATGAACCTACGTCACGGCAGTCCATAGCTATTACCGCTCGGCCATCATTGCTTGTGATTGATCTAATTATTACATTCCTCTTAGTCGTATCCTCTTGACTTAGGGACGTGATTATGGCGTACAGCCGGCGCCACCACTGCTCTGCAAGCTGTCCCTGTCTTGCGCCATCTGAATGGCGGCCTGAAGGGTTGATTTTGTTACACCCTGAGTCGCATCTGACCATACTGCTCTAATTCTCTTGCTGATTACATTATAAATCATCCATTTAAGTAATTGTAGGTTAAATAACAACGGTAATAAAAGATATAGTATATATTTTAACGAAGTTTGAGATTCCTAACTAGTTAAGTTTTAAGCCAGATGTCGTAGCAAAAATGAACTTTCAACAAAAACATTCACGATCTCCATTTATTTATTATCATAACTTTTTTCTTTTTAGGTATCTCGGTATTCTGATTTTTCTTGTTATTCTATTATCTACACTAATATTGTAAAGAAGAAAGTCTTTTATTTTTGTATGTTAAGAATAAAGTTAAAAACTACTGAACCGATTTGAAAAGTTCTTTTACCATTAGAATCCTACAGTAAACCTGAAGAACGTAGGCTCTACAATAATTTCAAAAACAGGAATTGGTATGAAAACTTTGATAATGTATAGTAATGTATATAATAACCCAACGTTTGAAAAAAATACCAAAAAAGTTTACGCGATATAACATATATCTAACATATATCGCGTACACTGCGGAAATTGTTGACAATAGAGCAAAGTGCTGTAGTAAAATTTTATAGAGTGCATCAATATCTACAAAAAAGGCTGCAATATCATATACTAAGTATAACTACTTTTTATGTGTTTCAATCTAAATTTTTTGTTCGATACCCGCGCAGAGGTGGGGTGGACCACTAGTTACCCAATAAAGTAACAATAATTACCACATATTAATATAAATTTCTTTAGATAAAAATAAGTAAAAAGTAATTTATATTAAACAATATAATGAGCAATAGACGATAACAACCCACATGCTTGAGTACAAAACTTATATTCGTATTTTTTTTTCTTTTTTTTGATGCGTGACGTGACATACGGATAGACAGGCAGACAACGTATTCTGAAGCTAGATAGCTCCCTTTATGCTTATATACGATCATTTATTGTAATAATACAGTTGTCATTGCATTCAAATATCACTGGTGTGTTAAAAAATTCATAAAGTGTAGTTTTTTATGCCCGATAGGTTAGTCTTTGACCACTCTCTCAACTGATGATAGGTGATGATGTGGTCAAAGATGTTGTTTAGGCTAACCTAGAATTACTGGCTCTCAAGGACAGCTGCCGGAACACACCGTTAGGTGCTTGGCGACAGATTTTCTACTTAAGGTAGCTAGCCAGGCGGGAATTCGCAAAATGTCCTACCAACATGATATAACGACTGCCATCCTAAGACAATAACCGGGACCGACGGCTTAACGTGCCCTCTGAAGCACGAAAGCATCCATTTCACGACCGCGACGGACGTTGCATAACTTTGCTGATCGGTTAAGAACGCCTTAGCAAAATTAACTACGAGCGCTTCAAAAAATATCTGTCATCAGTTACCGTGACCCTAATATAAGGATATAAATTCAGCTTCATTGGCATCAAATGTAGTCAAATGTAGTCGTAGGTGTACCTTTATTAGTTTCTTTGATCAATTGCGCAGAGAAATGTTCAAAGCTTCGCCATATAAGCGTACCGCACTCATAAAACATGGTTATAACGTAGGCCAAGCTAACTGACATTAGTTTGACCACGAGGCAAATATACTTATTTGACATATATGATTGGAAATAGGATTTCATATAATCTTTTTTGAATGGCAATCTAAAATGAAAATTACCTTATATAATATTAGTATGGGTAGAGAAACTATTGTTGATTGCTCAGAATCTTTATAAATAAAATTGTTATATAAATATATGCAAAAAATAACTTATTTTATTACGCCCTTACAGGTCTTAACGTAATGTGTAGTTCAAACTAAACTAAAACTTAAGTGTACACCTACGATAAAGTGTTAACCATCTCTTTTAATAAGTACTAGTTTGTCAATACTGAAAGTTTATATATAATTATTACTTCGGATTATATATTTGATACAATTAGATAATATACGTTGAAATAAACATATAGGTGAATTAAAAACTTTTGATAAATTATAGACTCAGGCGTTACTTTGCGAGTCCATGTTTATAAATATAAAAAATATAGCTATCAATAAATTGGTATTAAAAATATTCGTATTTAAATATATACAAATATATTAGTGACAATTCCGCATAATTTGTTTGTAAAGACTACGACGTTTCTCTTTAGGACGAGAATTTTCGTCACATTACGCTAATTGTCGCGGAATTGTCACTAGATATATCTATACATTTTAAATGTTATTTAAAATGTTTTAAATGTTATTTAAAATGTTAAATTAACGTTTTCTTAAAAAACTTTAGTATATTTCTTATTATCAAAAAACTATTTCCATATTACGTGTGTCTTATAAATGTTATCAATTTAACCCAATTACCAATTAACTTTTCTGTACCTTTAACATTGTTAATAAATGTTGCCTTATAAATATTAACAATGTTTAAGGTACAGAAAAGTTAACTCCAGAGTATTTGTTATTTAACCTACCAGTTAGTTACCTAACCTATTGAATTTATGTAATTAAACTAAAATAAATAGCTTTCTTAAAATATTTAACATGACTGTAGCGGAAGAGTCAGTTACTAGCTACAGAAAATTGTCGTATTAATCTACCTCTTATATTATATTTGAGAA
Source organism: Plagodis pulveraria (assembly GCA_963890685.1). Lineage (NCBI taxonomy): Eukaryota > Metazoa > Arthropoda > Insecta > Lepidoptera > Geometridae > Plagodis > Plagodis pulveraria. Next base: position 7,783,572 of record OY982962.1, on the reverse strand, counting down.
TGGCCAGACGTGGTCAGCATAATTTAAAACCGACCAAAAACTTAAAGGACATTCCGCTCTCACTCTTCAGGAGAGCTTTACGAGAGTTGAGAGCGTTAATATATTGGGCCAGTAAAATAAGCGAGCTCGAGACAAAGACAAATTGGAGGACGCGGGTACGACCCACAAGTTTTGCATACGAGAAGAGGTGGTATTCAAGTATATTTGTTTGGTTTTAGTTACAAGGTCTTCCCATATTCTCGCAGAGTAGGTACATATAACAGTACCTGCAATCCGCAAAAGTTGCGAAAGTGATGGAAAAAAACGAACTTCCGATAGGGACACGTCAAAGAATCTTTATCCTCTCCTCCTTCCAGACTTTGTTGAATTGTAAATTCAATATTGCCACAATTTACCACACTATGTATTAGCTGTCCTACACCTTACGTAGTAATTGTAGTGGAACGTGCTTAGTCTTCTCGACTTCAACTCAATTAACTGCGGTCATTACGGATGGATGGTTGACGTTTAGTATTGTTGTTTTGCAATGTCAGTCATTAGGCTATATTGGAGGGTCGAACGAGCTCAAAACTACGACATGCAGGGTGGAAATTTGGAAAATGCCCGTAGCTATCACCGTCAAGAAGAAATCTGTTACCAAGCACCTGTACTTGAGAGTCAGTTTCCATTCTAGGCAACCTTTCTTGTTTTTTTTTCATCCCTCCTGATGTTGCTCACACCACTAAAATATCTGTGGACCATTTTGAAGCGCTTGTAGCGAAGTTTGCTTAGCCGTTCTTAACCGATCAGCTAAGTTAAGCAACGCCCGCCGCGGTCATGTATTGGATGAGTGACCGCTAGTGACATTATTACTCAGCGCTTACGTGCTTCCGAAGGACACGTTAAGCTGTCGGTCCCGGTTGTTGTCTTAGGATGGCAGTCGTTATGGCACGGTGGTAGGGCAATTGCGAATGCCCGCCTGCTAGTTACCACCCTCAAGTAGAAAATCTGTCGCAAATTACCTAACGGAGTATTCTGTTCTTCTGAACAAAACCTTCAACTACATCATCACTTACCATCAGGTGAGATAGTGGTCAACGGCTAACCTATCAAGCATAAAAAAAAGACCACTAGTCTGTTTTTATTCAAATTAACTGCCACTTGTGCTACATTCAAGCCACGATAAACTTATAATAATATAACATACATCCATAAAATTCGTATCTCGCTCTTTCTCCGCTTCAAACTTTTTTAGGAGATAATTAACGAGGTAAAATCATTTAATTATAAATTTATACAGAACGTTACTTGATATCTCATTCATCATACTTGATAGGGGTGTATTTTTAATTTTCTGAGCACCCTTTTCCAGTTGTAATTTTAATCTTCCCTACATTTCTAATTAAGTCCGTAAAACAATCTCGAGATTAACTATTTTACATAATAATAAGGTCTAGATAATAAAAATATATTCCTTAAGTTTTTCCTAACAAGAATGAATATTGTTTTCTTTGTTGTCAGCGGTATGATTCGACAAAGAAATGTGATAAATATCGAATGTTTGATAAATGATGTATCTGTCAGAAGTATTCTTTCAACTGTTCAGAAAATAGCATTCGTAATAAAGGAAATCATAAAGTTCCTTTAATCAGGCACTACCAATATTCATTGTACACAAAAATAATAACTTCAGTATACGTAATGTTTTTTTTAGTGATATTGCACGATTTTGAAGTTTTTTATAAGAAAATACGTAATAAACTTTTGTACGTATAAAATGATACTTTTCATACAGCTTGAGATAACTTTTAACAAATTGACTTCCTTTTGTTAAATCCGTACCTTTAGTCATATAAACAATTATTGGAAAAATTTCGTTCATTAAGCAAGTTTTAAGATTCAGTTATTATTGTTAAAGATGTAAATTAAATAGCCACTAATGAAATAGTTATGGTTATTGAGTAACCTTTTATCACATAATGAACCCATAGAGCATACCCTTTAGTAACGCAATAAAGGCCATTATCACATAAACACAGAAGCCCGCATGTATCAAATGAAAAGGCGTATGTCCATCGATCTTCTGTCCGGGGAGTTGCAGAGGAAATTAGCCCTTGACAACCGCGGGGACGTCCACACTATAATGTAAAGGGAGAGCTGGTCATAACAGAAGAGAAAAGCGATTTAAAATGTATGAGATTATTATGAGAAAAAGCAAAACATCAGTCTATTACATACGCTAACATTTAATGTCTTCCTACACGTCTCCTTTTAAGGTGCATCTTGGAAACTTGAGAAGCGAGAATGCATGGAAGTTAGTGATACCCAACATTTTTATTTGACCGTGATTTCACCAGCATTTAAATGGTTTAGGGGGCGTCCATAAATTACGTGAGGTGTTTAAGGGGGGGAGGGGGTCGAGTCAAATCTCATCTAATCTTACGTTGGAGAGAGGGGGGGTCTCGGCAAATATCACGCAATTTTTTTTCTGATTGAAACAAAAAAAAAATTATACTATTTTGGTCCATTTAATCCAGATTGTACATGCATAAGATTTAATCTTAAGCGTAATCGTAATACGATAAAGATCATTCACTAATTCGTTCAATAGAAAATAATTTCATTCATACTTCGACGTTATACATTTACTTACTGTCAAACCACCATATTTGTTTTATACCAAATAGCTCAATTCAATCTGAATTCACGGTACAGTGTAGCCCGTCCTTTGTTTTCGCGCATTTTGAAAAATCTCACGTGAGATTGGGAGATGGGGGAGGGGGTTGAATAAAATCTCACGACATCTCACCAGGGGGGGAGAGAGGGGCAGAAAATTAAAAAAAACACCTCACGTAATTTATGGACGCCCCCTTATATAATGCACTTTCAGAAATTACTTCGAATCATAATAAAATCGTGTTCAGTACTCTGGTATATTCTAAAACAGGAACATTCCAGAATATTCAAGAACATTTTTGCCAGTCTCAATACCAGTGGAGTATTATTAATTGGGGTTTCGTTACGCCATTTGTGCACGGAAACCTATTCAAATCCCTCATCAATTGCAATGACATGAAAATTGATATATTATTATATCGCCACAAAACCGCTGTAAGTTTAGACTCTACGTCATTTATAAAAAACTTGAACATAATGGCAAGGCTAAGTGACTATTTGCCGAGGATAAACATGCCATGGATATATTTTGTGTGGGTTATTTATTCTAGCATCCAAAACGATCTTCGTTCTTTTGCCGACTAGAGTAATAAAATGGGTTCATATTGTGAAAACACTTACACACATGTTATATTACAAGATTCAAAAACACTAGTATCATGTTTCACACTACGGACACAGGATTCATATCGTACTAGACAACTCAAGTTCCTGTTGAAAGCTTCCGTTAAGGGATGTAATAAATTACCAATCTTGATATCGACTCTCAGTAAGTCGTTTACGCTCTAATACTCGTTTGTATAATATAAATAAATCGGAACCTAAGGTTCTTAAGGTAAAATAAGGAGTTCATAAATGTTTCAAGTGAAATATTATTTTTAAATTATGATGTTAAATTCAATTAAAAGGCCAAGTGCAACTATTTTAGAGTTCCACATTTCAATAGAGCTTATATAAGAATTAAAAATCTTTGTTGGTCTTGATCACAGATTCCAAATTATATAGATTAAAAGTCACTGTTATCATATTTATAAAATATTATAAATTAAGCTATTTGTTTATAAAATAGAAAAATCATGATTTGAGATTCCTAACTCATTTGGTTTGAGATTGCCCTTGTAACAACAAATGGTCTAAATGGATAACAGTGATAGCATAGGCTTATTTTGGAAAAAAAATCTATTTTTATTTCAACTCTTAGCTCTATAGACAATAATACCCTGCATGGTGGGGTACAGATTAAACTACCCACTAAAAATAATTCACCTAAATTTTAAGCCCAATATTCGTCTTTAGTTTCAAACAAAATAGCTTAAAATCTGATTTTATTTTTGAGCATAATCTCAGAAAAACAGACAATGGATACACAATTTATGATGACGTGCGCAACTGAAATGAAAATATATTTGTTTCACTGTTATACTTACATACAAAGTCGTATTTACACATTATATTAACATATGTAACAGTGTTTCTATTGACACTATGTATTTCGCAGATAATTTTATCCAATATATATCTAAAATAATTTGCTCGTGGCCTCCACACTGGACAATGCCTGTATCGTGGAGACCGACCGAACTGCTAAACAACTGCCTAGCTAATCTAGCTCCCGCTTACAAGACTTCGACCGCCTGCTTCGATTATGTAACGTGCGTATGAAAACTACTCAGTAGACGAGGACAAAATAATATTTTGTATTAATACAGGACCTAAGGAATTTACGTGCCAAGATTTCATAAAATTCCGTTCATCCGCTTCGGGCTTGTTACTCTAGCCTGTGTACCTTCGACCACATTATCACTCACCATCATTTGAGATTGCGGTCAAAGGCTTATAATACTATAAGATATAAATCAATTATGATTAACTACTATCTCAACAAATGGTAAGCGATGGTCGAAGATGTTGTTAAGAATAATCTTGAATAACTGGCTCTCGAGCACAGCTACCAAACACACCGTTAGGTGCTTGGCAACAGTTTTGCTACTTGGGGGTATTAGCTAGCCAGGTGGAAATTTACCTTATCATCATGCAATAACGACGTCCTAAGACAACATCCAGGAATCCGAAAAACAGAAGCATTTAGCAGGAATAGCACAGACATCCATGAACGTTTAAGCAAGTTATACGTCGAGTGCTTACATATACTAATGGTTAACATAAAAAATACATGTATTCTAAATATATTGCATCGAATGATTCTGAGAACAGCTAGAAAAGAAATTAACTCTCAGCTAAAGGCTAGAGTGCTCTTGCATGTATGTCCTTGAGTCTAATATCTATGCTTCTGGTTTGCCAGATTTCCGTAAAAGTAAGTTTTTTCAAAAATAATTCGAAAAATCGTTTTGTATCGGAATTGTTATTTTGAAATTTAGGTGTGAAATAAATTAAAAAAAAAACAAAAAAATGACAAACTAGAATCATAGATTAGGCTTAGCAATATGCATACAACATATCACCAACTTTGAACACTTGGTATTAAAATATGACGAAACTACGTTTGTATGGGAAGCGCTCCGTGCACTACTCTTCGGGTCTGATCCGAACCACGAAAGCCAGCGATCACGAATCTAAGTTATGACCGCAGCGGACGTTGTATAAATAAGTAGGTAGGAGTTACTACTGTAATCTTGCTTGCGAATTATCGTCGGTGGAATACCAGTCCGTAAAAATTTGGTCGTTTTATGCCTTTTTGGTAAGCCTTTGACCACGATCTCACCTAATTCGAAGATGTTACTCACGCTAACCTAGAGTTACTGGATCTCAAGGACAGCTTCTGGAACACACCGCGAAGTGCTTGGCGACAGATTAGCTTTAAACCCAAAAGACTGATATTTTGCTAATACGGTGCCGCTTGACTCTTGGGCCACATTTTCATCCACGTCAGCCAAACTGGCTAATCACAATAATTTACTTTCACGTTCAGTCCCACTTCCTCATCAGTTTAATTATAGCCATAATAAAAATAATGGCAGCATCAATATAAACTTGATGACTAAGTCCGAGTAACATTCCTCCCTCTGGGAAACAGACTTTAATTAAGGTGCGAATTTGACAACAGTTGGAAAATTAAACATTTATCATCGAAATTGGCGGCATTAGCGAATTAAATCGTCCATTTGTTAGCTTCCGCCTCCGAACGATGAACAGCGTGTTAGTTACGAAGTTGCGGCGAGCGATCAAAGTTCAATATTGAGCCATTAGGTATTTGAGTAGCGTTTTCTACTGATATTTACGCTGCTTACTTTTATTATACAGACAAATTCGATAGCCATTTCAGTACTCTCAAGTTTCATATAATGTTATTATTCTTCACGCAGTCCATACGTTTTTCTGTCTTCATCTGCCTCGGTTGCCTGTCTACCATGACAATGTATCCTCGCAGACTAGGATCAAGACGAACTCATTTTCGGCACCTGAAAATGTAGATCTCGCGGCCCATCCCGTACAAAGTCCAGACCTGGCACCATGCGATTTCTTTATTTTCCCCAAAATCATGTATTGAGCAACTTAGCTCACTTGTATCATAATCTACTCTTGTTCCCAAACCTTACATTTCAGTGACATGCATAATATGCTTCATAAGCATTATTTAAAATAGATCGGTTATTCTGATAAAAGACAAACATCAAAGTCGAAATATAGAGTATATAGATATCCTATATCAATATGGCTTGATTTCTAATTAACTATAACAATGGTACCGATGTTTGTTCCGAAGTTATTCAATCATATAAGTTTCAGTAGACATTGAGGCCTATCCAAGGGTACATAAACCTCTTTTAATTGAGAACAGATATTTGGTATTCTCAAAATCATTTGTGGATTAATAAATGTCTTACTGCCGTACTCAGACGTGTCAATTACCACTTGATCATCATTAATTCTTTACAAGCATAGTAAAATTAGACAAGTAGTTTGATTTCATAAAGCGCTACCAAGCGTGGCTTTTACTTGTGCGCGCTCGTACACCGGTTCCATATCATGCACACCATAACAAATGTCTACCGTTTCCAGACTATGTAAATTTAATTACCTTGACTATAATCGTAGCGCTCTTAGTGAAGTTTGCTTAGCTGTTCTTAACCGATCAGCAAAGTTAAAGAACTTCCGCCGCGGTCATGACTTGGATGGGTATCCGTTACTGACATTACTACTGAGCGCTTCCGTGCTTCGGAGGCCACGTTAAGCCGTCGGTTACGGTTGTTGTCTTAGGATGGCAGTCGTTATAGAATGGTGGTAGGCATTTCGCGAATGCCCGCCTGGCTAGCTACCACCCACAAATGGAAAATCTCCAAGCATCTAACGGTGTATTCCGGCAATTGTCTTTGAGAACCAATAATTCTAGTTTAGCCTGAACATCATTTTCGACCACATCATCACTTGAGATAGTGGTCAAAAGCTAACAAATCAGGCATAAAAAAAAATACATACGAGTATATATTATATTAAAAGCTTTGTCTGTAGGTAGCTACGAATTTGCTATAGTATCTATACCTACCTGTACCTATGCATATTATCATACAAAGTTATAGTAAGTATATATAATTAAGTTAAACGAATGTATATGTTAAAATAACGTTTAATTTACAAAATATTAATAAATTTGAGTTTACCTAAATGTGAAAAGGTTTTTGTTTATTGAGGCTTCATGTTTACTCTAATTACCTCCAACCGAGTAATTACAAACAATCACAAGGTAAATGAGAGGTGATTTTCTGAAATATGCTAACATTTTATTTTTTAAAACAACAAAAAAACATGGGAAATTATATTAATGAGTCTACAACCTGACACGCCCAAGGTTCTAAGAGTAGGCGTATAAACGTACACGTAATAGTTTTTTTTATTTTTACGCTAGCTCCTGTCAGTAGTAAAAAAACCACAGGTGATCATAAGGTGCTCTGAAGCAGTTATGGCTCAGTGGCATTGGCTATGGACTGCCGTGCAGCAGGTCCATGGTTCGAGTCCCGCCGCTGGCTTGAGCTTTACCGCATGGTGGAAGGGCAGTTTTCAAATACCCGCCTGGTTAGCGACCACCCTCAAGTAGAAAATCGGTCGCCAAGCACTTAACAGTGTGTTCCGGCAGCAGTCCTTGAGAGCCAGTAAAATTACAGGCACATGAGACCTAACAACTGTACGTCTCAGTGTGACGGGCACAGTGCAATTCATCGTTGACGAAATGTATCTGTTATAAGCAGAGGCTAGTCCACTTAACATCAGGTGGACCTAGGGCTTGTTCCGTCACAATAACATAAAAAACGGTGCGACCAGATGATAAGTGATGAAGTGGTCGAAGGTATAATAACACAGGCATAATCTAGAATAGGAAAAACTCCACTAAACTCTAATCTAAATGTAAACTATTTTACATAACAATAAGATTTTGTATGAAATATGTATGACAGTAGCTCAGTTGTCTTGTGACTGCTTCATATTGTAATAAAAAAAAACTTTATAATATTTTATTTCTTTTTAAACTTATACCAAAAATACTGTTTCTTTTTAACGTTTAGATTGGGTTATAGGTTTTGTAAAAAGCAATAAAAAGCTTATCAACTAAACCCGTCTGCAAGTGGGATCCCATGGAATCATATTTCTATTGTCCAGCTCCAGAAAAAGTCTGCACTATCGCCACTATTTTTAAATATTCTTCAAAATGAGTTTATAAATGCATGTAAAAGTTACAGGAAGATATACCAACTCTCTTTTGCATTCATAATATTACTAGCGACCCGCTACTATTACCCGATTATCAATGCTGATACCAAATGTACTACAAAATGTATTTACCTTTTACAACGTTCACAGCTTTTTTGTCATTAGACATACAAACGTTTTTTCTTTAGAGGCTGCTATTGAAAAGGTTAAAGGTTACTCTTGACATCACATAACAGACATCTAAAAGTATCAGTGTTTCTCTAGTATATTGTGCATTTATTATACATGTAAACCTTTCATTTGAATCACTCTATCTATTGAAAAAACCGTGTCAAAATCCGTTGTGTAGTTTTAAAGATCTAAGCGTACATAGGGACCGACAGCGGGAAGCTACTTTATTTTGTACTATGTAGTGATATTGGATTAGAAAATAGAGATAAAAAATATAAAAGTGGGGTGCCGGGCTAAATTACATCCTATACTTGCCTGTGGACGTCGTAAGAGGCGACAAAGAGAACAATACTAGAAAGTGGGCAGCAGTGCCTTTGGAAAAACTGGCATTTCACACTGCGTTCCCCAAGACGACTGCCAAATGTGAACATTTAGGCGAAATCCCCTATAATGCGGAAGGCATTTGGTAGACGTTATGGTTGATGTATTTAAAAGATTTGGTCATTACGACTCCTTTTTATTCAAAATAGAATTTCTATACATGTAATACAGAAGTAAGATAATATGAGGAAGAAATAATAAAATCGCTCAAGTGCGAGTGGGACTCGCGCACGAAGGGTCCTATACCATTATCTGTAACCTAATCTTGCAAGTTACAGACACTTTTCGTAGTGTCCGATTAAGCTGGGTAGGTACGGCGAAAAAACTCTTTTATTGTATGGGAGCCCCCTTGATTATTTATTTTATTTAATTACATTTAAAGAGATCATAAAACTAAATATTCTGTGAATAGTTAAAGCGTCTACCTGTCACCGTTATTAGTATCGAGGAAGACACGGTAAAAAAATCAAGCTTGTTGTATGGGATAAATAATATAATTGGGGAGCCCCTTAAATATTTATTTTATTTATCTTTAGTATTTGTTGTTATAGCGGTAATAGAAATACATCATCTGTGAACATTTCAAATGTCTAGCTATGACCGTTCTTGAGATACACCAGACTGTATCTCAAGAACGGTGATAGCTAGACAGTCGAATTGTCTTAGTAATAGGGTCCCGTTTTTACCCTTTGGGTACGGAACCCAGATAAGAGAATAAGAAGAGAACATGTAATACATTCACAGATAACATATAATAAACGATCAACCGCAATGTTAGTTGTCAAATCAATTTTCATCAAAAAACGATATAAAGTGGTCTTCACATGAGATATGGATTGTCATTTTTAAAGAGCTTTTGAACGACGGCAAGCGACAGATGACCGATGTTGCTCAGCCTAGCCAGGCCTGTATAAAATGGTCTGCTTAGGCGTAACGCGTAACTTATTGCCCACATTTTATCTAGATCACAATAACCCACACAAATCCATTTCGATCGTCAATTTGTACATGGCAATCCCCCAAATAACTCACTTTTATTTCCCTTTTACAAAGAAGACGTTTGGAATTGATAAAAGGATGTCTATTGTCGTCTTATCTACTATCTCGTCTTTTTTTGTGTGAAAATGTCGCCTTCTCATGGCACTCTTAATGATACCATCGTAATATATTTTTATGTCATGAAAATACGGCATTTCGAGACTTGGGCAATTTACAGTAAGACCTTTTATTGTTAGTTTAAATAGTCGCCATCATTACGAGCTATATTAAACATTCTTTTGAATGATGCGAAGCATTTTTTGTGTTACAGCCCTATTAAAGCAAAAATGTTTTTGAAACGCGAAGTCATTGTAGAGGGTTAACGAACTGTTTTCACTTGATTCTCAGTTAGTATTCACATTGATTACTTTATTGTATATTTTGCATGACAGGAGGCCGTAGACGTATAATGTATTATTTGTAGTTGTCATATCGCAAATTCTTAGGGCTTTTGTGAAATTTATTGATTGGTTTGATGGCATTGGGTGTAATCGTACTGTGGTCTGACTTACTTTGATGTCTCCTCTATTTTAACTTCACTTTAGACGGTAGGTATGTTTAATGTACGACAAAGTTATTTTATTACATACTGTTCAAGAGCGGAGGTTCGATCCACGCGTGACCGTTTTTTATTATTTGTTATATATACAGCAGAAAACCAACTATAACTATATCGACGCTTGTATGTACTATCGTTTTTTCAATAGAGCCAAAACAATAAACATTTTTGAGGCAGTGATAGCCGAGACAGCTTTGGTCTGCCATGCCGCAGGTCTATGGTTCAATCCCCACACCAGATTAAGCTTCACCGTAAGGTACAACGACATTTTGCGTAGGCTCGCCTGGCTAGCTACCACCTGAAAATCTGTCTCCAAGCACCTAACAGTGTGCTCCGGCAGCAGTCCTAGATAGTAGTAGTATATAGTAAAATATCAGGCACGTATGAGACTTAACAACTGTATGTCTCAGTGTGACGAGCGCAGTGCAGATCGTCATTTGTACCGAGATGCATCTGTTATGGGCAGAGGTTATCGCTTATCAACAGGTGAGCCTCGTGCTTGTTCCGTCACAATCTCATAAAAAATACGTTACACAAATCAGGCTTCTTGTATGGGGAACCCTTTCTTGGAATTTAAATTTTCTCTATTATTATTACTTGATAGAAAATTCGACAAACAAACAAACATATATTACGAAAAATTTCAACCGGCTACCTATAACGGTTCTGCTTAGGGTCCCGTTTTCTAAAACAGAACCCTAAAATGCACTTACCTTAGGTACCTTCAAGTTTAAAGCCATTGATATTTTGTGTTGCCATTACCAAGGCGTGCATTAATATTATTGAAAAATTAGTCTCTTTTGTAGTAAAACGTAAGTTGTACTATAGGTGTCGCTCCATCCCCATACGATGGTTAAAGAACGTGAGGAAAATTATATTTATGAGTCATATGTCATGTTAGCTCAGTCGGTCAGAGCATACCCCAGCTATGGGGGTGGATGGCGCGGGTTTGAATCCCACAAATGACAACAATTTTTTCTCTCGTTTTTGTAATTTTTAAGGCTCTACCATCTTGACACTACTTACACTCAAAAATAGTAACGAGAGTGATTTTAATGTGCATGGAAAAAAAACATGTTTTAATATATATTTATTTTTAATATATAATTTTGAGTTGTTAGAGAAGACATATTTTACTGACTCCACATAAGTAGGGATAAGAGGTAGGACCAATTTTGTAGTTCTTTTTTGTTGCCTCATAAGTAAGCCTTTGACCACTATCTAGCCTGATGGTAAGTGATGATGTGGTCGAAGATGTTGTTCAGGCTAACCTAGAATTACTACTTACCTAGAAATAGCTAGCCAGGCGGGCATTCGCAAAATACCCTACCACATTGCTATAACGCTGCGATCCTAAAACAACAACCAGGACCGATGGATTAACGTGCCCTCCGAACCACGGAAGCACTCAGTATTAATGTCACTAGCGGTCACCTATCCAACTCATGACGGTTGACGTTGCTTAACGATGCTAATCGGTTCGGAACGGCTAAGCAAATTTCGCTAAGAGCACTACAAATTATTTTGTACATTTTATTTCATGTATACATAAACATTTATACTTATTATTTATTTAGATCAATAATACCTTGTAAAACAATTTCATTGAATTTATAATTCAATATTCCGTTTGGGTTTGTCAACCCAAACATCTACACAAAATCTCCCAATTTCAGATTTGTAATCAATTTCTTTTATGAGCTAGAGTCCCGCAATATACCTACAGACAGAAAAAATAGCAAATGAAGCTCAGATTTTTTCCTTTGGGAACCTCATAAAGGAAAATCTGAGTCAAGCTTGAACTCAAATAGACTTAATCATTTGAACGCGGATGTTTTTTGTCCGTTAGCCTAATACAACTGACTTCCGTCTTTGAACATTGTTAAGTAACTTGTTGGCGGCGGACAAACGGTACTGCGCTCAAAAGCAGCAAAATATCATCTACAAGTAATAGTTTAAGTAGCTTTAGACCATTACTCACTGAATGATGCGGTAGAAAATGTTTTTCATGTTAACTTATAATAACTGGCTTACAATGACAGCTTGGTTGACTTGGTTACCTTATTAGATGCTTGGTGACAGTTTTTGTACTTGATTAATATCTTAATAAGTAAGTAAGCCACGCGGGCATTCACAAAAGACCAACCACTATGCTATAACAACTCAACAACCGACCGTGGCTTTACCTATCCTTCGAAGCACGATAGCGCTCAGTAGTAAATGCCACTTGCAGTCACTCATCTAAGTTTTGACCACAGCGAACTTTATCTAAGCTAGATTGAAAAGACAAGCTCCACCATGAGCGCTTTCAAAATACCAGCATTTTAATAATTACAGACGCATGTCATTGACAGGCGCACAAAATGTTGTTAAATATATCAAAGCAAATTATCATCTCTTTCATCTACACGTACAAACATTTCACGCGCCTCGACACCCGTTAAAAATTCAATTACCTTCAATTTAGGTGCTTTGCAGAAGCCCAACTCTCGTTTCGATTCAATCCCAATCGATTAAGAATCGGTTAGGGAGGCGACAACATCGATTAGAGCTTAGATTTTCTTTGACTCCGCTTAAAACGACGTCCATTAAAGTAAATGCCGATTTCTCCCAATAACTTGAGGGTAAGTTAAATCTTATCTTTATGTATTAACGTGACTCCTTTCTGCGACAATTTGTTCTGTTCACGGAAAAGTTTTGAAGCAGTTTTAACCCAGCGGCAATGACCATGGACTTTCGCGCAGGAGGTGAAAGGTTCGAATCCCGCCGCGAGCTAGGGCTTATCATCTGTTTATAAGCGAATTCAAAAATAAAATATAATATCAATTTTTACCTAAATACAATTCTAACCCGGCACCCCCGTGGGGCGGGTTAGAATTGCACCTCCCCATTATCATCTCGTGGGTGTCGTAAAAGGCGACTAAGGGAAAAATACTAGAAGGCGGGCAGCAGCGCCTTCTAATGAACTGCCATCTTACACTGCGATTCCCAAGCCGCCTGCCAAGCGTGGGGATTATGGCAAATACCCCCTTGATAGGGGAGGCTGTGTTTAGCAGTGACGATCCAGCTGATACAGTACAGTACAGTACAATTCTAACCAAATTAACTAAAACATAAATAAAGCAATTGAGGACAAACGAGCAGGCGGCTCGTTTGGTGGCAACACCGTCGCCAATGGACCTCCGCAAAACCAGAGTTATCAAGGGTTCCGGACTTTGAATCCTAAGAATGGATTCGATAACAAACAAAATAGAAATAAATGCAATTAGTATCTGTATTGTCATATTCGTGAATCTAAAAGTTCATAAAGAATCTTGTGAACTTATAGTTTCACCAATATTAAAGTAGGAAAACCTAGGCATTAATTAAGACTGGACGAAAGTCTCGAATTTTGCATACAAAAAGAGAAAACCCCCTTTCTGCCCCTCTTACTAAAATCACCCAAATTGGTGATTGTTTATCACCGATTTTGATGATTTTTGGAAATAGTATAGATGTTATCAATATTCAGGTTTATAGGTTTTTTTATCATTATATTAATAATACCTAATTTTCGGTGGGTGCTTCTCTTCCCGTTGCTCTTAACAACCAGAAAGTAAAACGAGGTCAATTTGTTTTGATACATTTTATCAGATAAAACGGGGAATAAGTTTCGCGCGTTGATGTTGTTTTCTATGGTGGAAAATAGGATAGTAGGTTATGTTAAAATAGAAATAGAATAGTATGATTATTATAATAATTTGTAAAAAAGAATATAGAAATCCTTAACTTAGTTTATGAAGTAAGGTGTCCACGTGTTAACGTGTTTAAGAGATTTAAATATTCAAGTGCGAATAATAGGGTTTGGATATACTGGCTGTTGATTAAAGTATTTTTATTATTATAAACACTTTGTTCATTAATCAATCAAGCTCGAACCATCGAATTGAGTTTTATAAGCTGTGTATTTTATCGACGGAGCGCCACAAGGCTAGTAAAAATGGTATGAAATCAATATATAACGAAATTCCAAACGCGTAGCAGAAGACTACGAAAGAGGGTAGACAAATATAGCTGCTATTCATCCACCCGCATACTCAGTCATCCCACAATCATGATGCTTACAACATTGTCGAAATAATGGGACCAACTTTCAAATAAAAATCACGGACTTCATCTTGTAAGTAAAATGACTGCTAATATTATTATTATTACCAGGGCCATCACTTTTATACTCTTATCTTACATGTATGGTTTCTAAGGACACTTAGAACGACAAAGAAAATTTACGAAGAACGTTTTAGCTTCGGTTTTATAATCAGCCACCAGACCGGGCCCAATATCCTTGAGAATGCCCTCACCCGTTAGTTAATGAAGAGCTCAGTAGTTTGCCTACTGTTTTTTTTATGTTATTGTGACGGAACAAGCTCGAGGTCCACCTGATGTTAAGCGGACTAACCTCTGCCTATAACATATGCATTTCATGTACAAGTCACGAATTGCACTGCGCCCGTCACCTTGAGACATAGTTGTTAAGTCTCATATGCCTGTAATTTCACTGGCTCTCAAGGACTGCTGCTGGAACACACCGTTAGGCGCTTGGCGACAGATTTGCTACTTGAGGGTGGTAGCCTGTCAGGCGGGCTATCGCAAAACGGCCTTCCACCATGCGATGAAGCTCAAGCTGACGGTGGGGATCGAACCAGGGACCTGCGGCACGGCAGTCCATAGCTATTACCGTTCAGCCATCATTGATTCAATTGTGTATAAGTAACACCCAACTCACGTCGACGTGAGAAGCGGCATGCTGCGCTGATTTCCTTTAGAAGCTTTTTACGTCATCTAACATAAAGATACAACATGGAATAGTCCTTTTATAGTTTCCCTGAAAACTATATTCTTAACCAATTCTCCAATACAAATCTTAATGTCACCGAATCAACCCAATCACCCAATCCATTGAAGTAATCCTTTTTATTTGATTGATACGATTCCGCTCGAGCCCCGAGATTGTAAGCCATCCGCGGTGATTGCAACGATTTGTAACACGCCGATGACTGCGAGGAGATCAGCGATCGATGGTTTCCGATGATGGCTCCGCGGTCATCCACAAATTTGTTCTGCTGATCTTGTAGCCTCGGTAGCGGAGTGAATCTTGAGTCCGTATATATATATATATAGCTGCCTAGAGCCATAGTAGATAGAAGGATCTAAAGCAACATATGTATTGCATGTAGGACATGGTGATAGAATGTCAAACAATAAAAAACATTTAAGCCGTTTCGTGTAAACGTTGGGTCCGTGGGGACCGGGAGCTCATAGTATTTTTCAAACTTATTACAGTGCTTGGTCGACTCGACGTGTAATTTGTTTTGGTATTTTTGGCGCTATAAGCACGACATTTTTTATTTTTTTTATGCCTGATAGTTTAGCCTTTGACCTCTATCTCACCTGATATCAGGTAAGTGATGATGTGGTCGAAGATGTGGTTCAGGCTAACCTAGAAGTACTGGCTCTCAAGGACAGTTGCCGGAACACACCGTTAGGTGCTTGGCGACAAATTTTCTACTTGAGGAAGGTAGCTAGCCTAGTGGGTATTCGCAAAATGCCCTACCATCATGCTATAACGACTGCCATCCTAAGACAACAACCGGTACCGACGGCTTAACGTGCCCTCCGAAGCACAGAAACGCTCAGTAGTAATGTGAGTTGGATGGGTATCCAACTCATGACCGCGGGCGACGTTGCTTAACTTTGCTGATCGGTTAAGAACAGCTAATTAAACTTCGCTACGAGCGCTTCAAAACGCTCTTGGCTCGGAGTTGGCATTGTCTTCTACTACGAATGATACACCTCCGAAAATAATGCATCAAAAGCTATTACGTCCACTGTTGAATTAAACCTCCCCCATAAGGAGGAGGGATTGCTATAATCACTACATTTGGATTTATTTTTTAAACAAGCTCGAGGCCCACCTATTGTTAAGCGGACGTACCTCTGCCTATAAATGCATTTCATCACAAGTCACGAATTGCACTGCGCCCGGCAATTTGAGACAAAGTTGTTAAGTCTCATGTGCCTGTAATTTCACTGGCTCTCAAGGACTGCTGCCGGAACACACCGTTAGGTGCTTGGCGACAGATTTTCTACTTAAGGGTAGTAGCTAGCCAGGCGGGCAATCGCAAAATGCCCTTCCACCATGCGTTGAAGCTCAAGCCAGCGGTGGGGATCGAACCAGGGTATTGCGGCACGGCATACACGGCATATAGCTATTACCGCTCGGATATCATTGCTTCATAAAGTGTTCATTAAGGTGTTTTAGGAATTGCAGTGCTAGATGCCAGTTGTTCAGAAGGCGCTGCTTGTGGTATTTTTCCCTTCGTACTCCCGCAAGAACTTTGAAGCAGTGATGGCTCAGTGGCATTGGTTATGGACTACCGCGCAGCAGGTCGATGGTTCAAATCTCGCCGCGGGCTTGAGATTCACCGCATGGTGGAAGGGCATTTTGCGAATGCCCTCTGGCTACCGACCACCCTTAAGTAGAAAATCTGTCGCCAAGCACCTTACGGTGTGTTCCGGCATTAGTCCTTGAGAGCCAGTGAAATTACAGGCACATGAGACTTAACAACTATGTCTCAAGGTGACGAGCGCAGTGCAATTTGTGACTTGTGACAAAATGCATCTGTTATAGGCAGAGGTGATGGGTGCAATTATAGCCCAGCACCCCATGGAGTTGTGATGAATTGAATATTAGACGGGAGATAATGATGCATCTGTAACTTCAGCAAAGATTGCGTTCAGGGTATCATTTTAAGGCAGATCAGAGGCCAACATACTGCCATTAATTATTGTATTTTGAACTGTTCTGTTCTCTTAATTATAGTTCCTGTTTCCATAATTTACAATTACACATACATTTTCAGTTTGATGAAAAATTAAATTTAAATAAGCAAATTCCACCGCGCCACTTCATCAACGAGTTTAATTTCCATCACTCGTTAAGCGCATTTAATTATCGATGCATAATGAACATGGCATGTATAACTTAAATATATAACAGTTTCACTGCCGCAGTAGTTACGTGGTGTAAAGCATTGCCTTGTAATCACGAGGTACCAGGTTCGATGACGGGTTTTACATTGGATTTTTATCAACAAAAAGTGTCGTAGCCGTTCTTTGTGGTGGTCTATGGGGGCTTTGTTCAACAGTGGAAGTCTTGGTGATGATGATAAACAACAAAAAGCCAGCCAAGTGCGAGTTGCATACTGAGAGTTCCGTACAAATATTCAATATAATTATTATGACATAGTTATAAATACCCCCGTGGGGTGCATGGTTAGAAATGCACCTCCCCATATCATCCTGGGGGTGTAGTAAGTGGCGACTAAGGGAAAAATACTGAAAGGTGGGCAGCAGCGTTTCTAAAGAACTGCCATATTACATTGAGATCCCCAAGCCGCCTGCCAAGCGTGGGGATTATTGCAAATACCCCTTGTTAGGGGACACAGCCTCCCCAGCTTCAGCAGTGGACGATGCGGCTGATACAGTATAGTAAAAATACGCATTTTATTTACGTATAGGATCCTTACTTTATATTACTACACGCACTTGGGGTTTTTTATAATTAATAATTTTGTACCGTAATAATAGTATAAAATTGACCTCCCCCTTATTTTAAAGATTCCCCTCTACTTCTGACTTTTTGTAATTATTAGTATTATTTGTTAGGCAATGTGCAATATGAACAAATGTTCTGTAAAATTTCAGTTAGCTACCTATAACACTTTCAAGGATATTGCCCTTTTAAGGTAGGACTAGCGGATAGCGGAGGCTTAGTAATAGGTTCTTTGTTTTCTAATACAAACCCCTAAAATTCAGTAGCATTTTGGTTCGCCTAGTACGAGTTTTGATAATTTGTGTAATAAATAACCCCTCCTTTTTTGAATTCGGTTAAGATATAGGGTACATTTTAGACAAGTTTTGTAAGGTGTACAAGTTTTCTATTTAAAAAACTAAAACACATGAGAATCTCAAATTTCGAAAAAGCGCTCGTAGCGAAGTTTATTTTGCTGTTCTTAACCGATTAGCAAAGTTAAGCAACGTCCGTCGCGGTCAAGAGTTGGATGGGTGACCGCTTGTGACACTACTACTGAGAGCTTTCGTGCTTCGGAGGGCACGTGAGCCGTCGCGTCGGTCCCAGTTGTCGTCTTCGGATAGCAGTCGTTATAGCATGGTGGTAGGGAATTTTGCCCATGCCCGCCTGGCTAGCTCCACCCTCAAGTAGAAAATCTGTCGCCAAACACCTAACGGTGTAATAATAACAAATATTTTTAAAATATTTTATGAAAACATCAAATTAATATTTTAATAAATCACTTAAAAAATACAAAAATATATCTAGTGACAATTCCGCCTAATTTTCCTGTTAAGCCGTTTTACGTTACGCGTTTCGCTTCTAAACGGGTCGACAATTCTTCCGGTTTGGCTGCGTGGCGTTTGTGACGTCACGTCGGCTTAACAGGAAAATTAGGCGGAATTGTCACTGACATATTTTTGTATTTTGTAAGTGTTTTATTAAAATATTAATTTGATGTTTTCATAAAATATTTTAAAAATATTTGTTATTATTAAATATGGATTTTCGCAAAGTAACGCCTGAATCTATTTATTTATTAACCTAACGGTGTGTTTTTTTATTATTAAAGGCTAATCTATCAAGCATAAAAAATGTAGTATATATTGTATCATGGATTAGATGTTCTCCTTTGCAACAGCTGTTTGCCTGAAGCATGCCGTTACATTTCGAAAAAGTCAACACCAGGGCAAATTTAAAATACTGCCACATTGAAGAATTTTGGTGGTAAAAGTTCAACATTTTAATGAAAAAAATATATATATCCGCGCAATAATTCAACCCTAGTTTGATAAAATTGGATCTAAAAAATAATATCCAAAAATAGGTATATAATAATAAACAACTTTAAACGGTTTAAATCGCGTATATTTATCATTATTTTTGTCCCGACGTTTCAAACACTTTGCAGTGATCGTGGTCACGGGGTGACGTCACCCGTCGGGACAAAAATAATGATAAATATACGCGATTTAAACCGTTTAAAGTTGTTTAATTACTATGTGTAATAATCGCGAAAACCTAAGACAACATTAGGAATATAATGTTTGAAAAACGGGGCTCAATAATAGATCTCTCACCTAACACTCACAGCGAATTTTTTTTACAAATATACGAGTGTCACATAAAACTGGTTGAATTGCAAATGTACAATCTGTACGAGACCAAAGTAAAACCAAAAAACCTAAAATATATGACACTTCATATACATAACATTTCCGAGAACTTGAGGTTACCAAATTTCAAGTAGGTGTATACGCAAATAAATTAAACTAGTCGTATTTACTAAAAACTCGTTTTATTTCTGTGATTAAATTTCTGATCTGGCGCGGAGCCATGTGACTTTAATTGAAGTTATGGTCTCTAGTGTAATTTGTGGTTTCGTCTTATTTTATAAGCAATTTTTTTTAGAGCAGTTTTGCTGTTGTTTTCGTAATTTTTCTTCGAAATCTTTGGAGATAAGTAATTCGTTTAGTTTGACTAAAAATTGATGAAATAAAGTCATCTAGAACAACTTGCTTTAAATTTTTTTGGAGCAGTGATGGCTCGGTGGCATTGGCTATGGACTGCCGCGCAGCAGGTCCATGGTTCAAATCCTGCCGCGGGCTTGAGATTCACCGCATGGTGGAAGGGCATTTTGCGAATGCCCGCCTGGCTAGCGACCACCATCAAGTAGAAATCTGTCGCCAAGCACCTAACGGTGTGTTCAGGCAGCTGCCCTTGAGAGCCAAAAAATAAAAATGAGGTAGAAAATAAATATTATAAATTTTATGGAAAATATCTCTTTCATATAGCGTGTAAAGTGTCACCTAATAATTTTTTTACCGACGGCATGTCTTTATTAACAAAATACTACACTAAATGATATACAACACGATGAAAGCATTTAACCAACCTACAAGGAAATCATTGTACCAAAAAGAAACAGACTTCAAACAAAAAATATTCTAAACCAAAAATGCACAAAAAAGTAAATAAACACTAATACAGATATTTTGTTTATTTTACATCGAAAAGTGAAAATTAGAACATTATCATTGTAGTCGAAGCCAATTAATACTAAGTAATACTACTTAATAATTCAAATACTACTCTTCAGATCTCACTAAAATTTAAATGGGAACACATGCCAAACACCAGCTTACGAATGTAAAAAAAAAACAACAAAATCGGTACACCCTGTAAAAAGATATGTTGTAACATACACAAAAAAGCAGTCGGATTGTGAACGTCCTTTTCTTAGTCGGTTAAGGATAGAGTGCATGGACCGCTATTCATACAAACGTAGTTTCATAATATTTTAAATACCAAGTGTTCAAACTCGGTAACATGTTGTATGAACATTGTTGAGCCTATGTCTATGCTTCTGGTTGGCCAGTTTTTTGACTTATTATTTACTTTATCCCTAAATGTCAAAATAACAAATCCCACACAAAACATTGATTTATTTTTGAAAATATTACATTTTACGGAAATCTGGCAAAGCAGAAGCATAGATATTAAGCTCAAGGACATACATACAAAAATTTAAATGACAAAACTAGAATTCAATGAAAAACTAGTTTGTATGGAGAGCGTCAAGAGCACCCTAGCCTTAAACACTAAAACTCATTGAGAAGAGTATATATATTTTTTAGATCGATAGATAACAATTCATTGTACTGTTATTGCAAAAACCGACAACCTCTTGGCGGTTAAAGTATATGTAACAAAGAAATTTCGCAGCCCTGCACTAGAAGAAGCTTATAACCACTCGGAATCAAAATCAACGCAATACGAAAATATAGTAGTATTCAAGGGCTACCAGACAGATTTACATAAAAAGACTAAGAGATGAATCACTGGACAAATCTCTTGACCAAAGACAAGAATTCAGAGATCTGCAGTCAGCCCATTGGACTATTGTCTTTCAAAGACAGATAGCAGTATAGAAAAAAAAAAAAAAA
Source organism: Plagodis pulveraria (assembly GCA_963890685.1). Classification (NCBI taxonomy): domain Eukaryota; kingdom Metazoa; phylum Arthropoda; class Insecta; order Lepidoptera; family Geometridae; genus Plagodis; species Plagodis pulveraria. The sequence continues at coordinate 7,762,046 of OY982962.1, read as the reverse complement.
AAACAATTTATATTTATTTGTATGACACTACAACTTCACAAATGTAAGTTAATTTTTTTTTATTTGAAACCAACCTGAAGCTAAGGCAGAGAAATAAAAGTGGCCTTGACCTTAACAAATAATTGAATATTTATTGCACTCGGCATCCACACTTAAAACCTGCACACAGCTAGTAAATTCAATAAAACGCTAGGTCAGATAAAATCAAGGCATTGTGAACGTGATGCAAATTAACTGCACAACAAAGGAAACACATGAACTGATTTTATCGTGGTAATGAAAGGGGCAGCGCCAATGGTAATTGATAATAACAATTATAATATATATCAAGAAGTGAACTTTTGTATAATTAATTGTCTCGCCCGAGAATTTGCTCGTATGGCATTTGGTTTTGACGCGTTCTCTCTTCAATAAATTTGGGACCAAACATATTTACTTATACAGTATCATTGGTAAAATGCTAACGTCTTAGGGTTGACTTCTGCTAGTCCTAACAATCATTTCGAGATGAAATTTTTTTGTTTTTGTGTATGTGACGGAATAAGCACTACCTATTAAAGACCACCTGATGTTAAAAGTCTCTTGTGCCTGTAATTTTATATATTTTATTTTTTATTACTTACCGTATACTGTACCGCGGTCTAGTGTTGCTAATATATGTTAGGACTAGCAGAAGTCAACCGTAAGATGTTATTAGCATTTTACCAATAACCCTATATATACCTTTTTTTTATTCAACAAAACTCACTTTTGACCTTCACCACATGGTATTGGGGAATTTAAAAATGGGTATTTTTGCTAGCTACCATCAAATAAAACATCTGTCACAAAACACCTAACTGTGTGTTCAGACAACTGTCTTTGAGAGCTAGTTCCTCTAAGTCTTTGAGTTCAAGGTTAAACCTTGACCACATAATCACTTGCTAACAGGTAACATAGTAGGCAAAAGAAAGCCCACGATTGTGTTATCGGTTTTCACGATTATTAAACGTAGTAATTTAACAACTTTAAACGGTTTAAATCACGTATGTTCATCATTATTTTTGGCTCGACTTTTCACACTTTGCAGTAATCGTGTTCACTCTGTGTGAGTCATCCCAAGTCCACGATCACAGCAAAGAATTTGAAACGTCGAGATAAAAAATAATGATAAATATACGAGATTTAAAAGCTTAAAGTTGTTTAATTGCTATGAAAATCTTCATTTGTGGCAAAATATTGAAACAAAGTTTTTGCTCTGCGTTGTTTTTGTTTGACTAGCTCCAATCCTAACTGTTCAAAAGACTATCAGTATAAAGTAACCCCGTATTTTCCCGTATATTTATTACAACGATCATAATAAACGATAGAGATGAGGACCGCATCATAATTCATTGAAAATCTATAGTACCGATACTCGTTTCCGGTAAAACACTGGAGGGTTGCCAGATATTTCTAATTTTGTGGCATCCCTAGCCGGGGAATATTTATTCAAAGTTTATGTGTCTTCATAAAATTTACGAGAAGACAAAGGCCTGAAATAAGCGTAGGATTGCGAGCATTCTTATCGGTACAAAACTTTGACCATTTCACGGGTAGTATAATATTTTCACTTAATAAAGAAGGTCGCTTAAAGAAATAACCGCTTGGGGCTTAACTTACGTGACTTGAAATCTAGCTACGATCATTGATCAATGATTAAATCTATGGCCCTAACGGTGTGTTCCGGCAGCTGTCCTTGAGAGCCAAAAAATAATAAAGAAGTAGAAAATAAATTATATGGAAAATATATCTTTCATGTAGCGTGTAAAGTATTACCTAAAATTTTTTTTTTACCGACGGCATGTACTATTAACAAAATACAACACTACTGCTACTACGATGAAAGCATTTAGCCAACCTACAAGGAAATCATTGTACCAAAAAGAAACAGACTTCAAACAAAAAATATACTAAACCAAAAATGCACAAAAAAGTAAATGAACATCATATACAGATTTTTTTGTTTATTTTACATCGAAAAGTGAAAGTTAGAACATTATCATTGTAGTCGAAGCCAATTAATACTAAGTAATACTACTTAATAATTCAAATACTACTCATCAGATCTCAATAAAATTTAAATGGGAACACATGACAAACACCAGCTTACGAATGTAAAAAAAAACAACAAAATCGGTACACCCTGTAAAAAGATATGTGTAACACACACAAAAAAAAACAGTCGGACTGTGAACATCCTTTTCTTGGTCGGTTAAGGATAGAGTGCACGGAGCGCTATTCATACAAACGTAGTTTCATCATATTTTAAATACCAAGTGTTCAAACTCGGTAACATGTTGTATTAATATTGTTGAGCCTATGTCTATGCTTCTGGTTGGCCAGTTTTTTGACTCTTATTTACTTTATCCCTAATGTCAAAATAACAAATTCCATAAAAAAGAATTTTAGATTTATTTGACAAAACTTACTCAATTTTACGGAAATCTGGCAAACCAGAAGCATAGATATTAAGCTCAAGGACATACATACAAAAATTTAAATGACAAAACTAGGTTTGTATGGAGAGTGCCAAGAACACCCTAGCCTTAAACACTAAAACTCGTGTAGAAGAGTGTAAATATATTTTAGATCGATAGATAACAATTCATTGTACTGTTATTGCAAACACCGACAACCTCTTGACGGTTAAAATATATCTAACAAAGAAATTTCCCAGCCCTGTACTTGAAGAAGCTTATAACCACTCGGAATCAAAATCAACGCAATACGAAAATATAGTAGTATTCAAGGGCTACCAGACAGATTTACAGAAAAAGACTAAGAGATGACTCACTGGACAAATCTCTTGACCAAAGACAGGAATTCAGAGATCTTCAGTCAGCCCATTGGACTATTGTCTTTCACAGACAGATAGCCAAGTAGCAGTATAGAAAAAAAAAAAAAAAAAAAAAAAAAAACAATTTATATATATTTGTATGACACTACAACTTCACATATGTAAGTAAATTTTTTTTAATTTGAAACCAACCTGATTCTAAGGCAACAAAGAAATAAAAGTGGCCTTGACCTTAACAAATAATTAAATATTTATTGCACTCGGCATCCACACTTAAAACCTGCACACAGCTAGTAAATTCAATAAAACGCTAGGTCAGATAAAATCAAGGCATTGTGAACGTGATGCAAATTAACTGCACAACAAAGGAAAACACATGAACTGATTTTATCGTGGTAATGCAAGGGGCAGCACCGATGGTAATTGATAATAACAATTATAATATATAGCAAGAAGTTAACTTTTGTATAATTAATTGTCTCGCCCGAGAATTCGCTCGTATGGCATTTGGTTTTGACGCGTTCTCTCTTCAATAAATTTGGGACAAAACATATTTACTTATACAGGATCATTAGTAAAATGCTAACAACGTCTTAGGGTTGACTTCTGCTAGTCCTAACAATTATTTTGGGATGAAACTTTTTGGTTTTTGTGTATGTGACGGAATAAGCACTACTACCTATTAAGGACCACCTGATGTTAAAAGTCTCTTGTGCCTGTAATTTTATATATTTTATTTTTTATTACTTACCGTATACTGTACCGCGGTCTAGTGTTGCTAATATATGTTAGGACTAGCAGAAGTCAACCGTAAGATGTTATTAGCATTTTACCAATGAACCTTATACCCATAAACATTAATTTTACCAATAAACATTATACCCTATATATACCTTTTTTTTATTGAACAAAACTCACTTTTGACCTTCACCACATGGTGTTGGGGAATTTAAAAATGGGTATTTTTGCTAGCTACCATATAATAAAACATCTGTCATAAAACACCTAACTGTGTGTTCAGACAACTGTCTTTGAGAGCTAGTTCCTCTAAGTCCTTGAATTCATGGTTAAACCTTGACCACATAATCACTTGCTAACAGGTAACATAGTAGGCAAAAGAAAGCCCACGATTGTGTTTTCGGTTTTCACGATTATTAAACGTAGTAATTAAACAACTTTAAACGGTTTAAATCACGTACATTCATCATTATTTTTGTCTCGACTTTTCACACTTTGCAGTAATCGTGTTCACTCTGTGTGAGTCATCCCAAGTCCACGATCAAAGCAAAGAATTTGAAACGTCGAGATAAAAAATAATGATAAATATACGAGATTTAAAAGCTTAAAGTTGTTTAATTGCTATGAAAATCTTCATTTGTGGCAAAATATTGAAACAAAGTTTTTGCTCTGCGTTGTTTTTGTTTGACTAGCTCCAATCCTAACTGTTCAAAAGACTATCAGTATAAAGTAACCCCGTATTTTCCCGTATATTTATTACAACGATCATAATAAACGATACTCGTTTCCGGTAAAACACTGGAGGGTTGCCAGATATTTCTAATTTTGTGGCATCCCTAGCCGGGGAATATTTATTCAAAGTTTATGTGTCTTCATAAAATTTACGAGAAGACAAAGGCCTGAAATAAGCGTAGGATTGCGAGCATTCTTATCGGTACAAAACTTTGACCATTTCACGGGTAGTATAATATTTTCACTTAATAAAGAAGGTCGCTTAAAGAAATAACCGCTTGGGGCTTAACTTACGTGACTTGAAATCTAGCAACGACTATTGATCAATGATTAAATCTAAGGCCCTTATTCTGTAAGGGCGCTTATACTTACCCTTGCGGAATGAGTAGAGATTTACGTAGTTTTTTTTATTTATTTATGGCATCATCTGTCTGATCTGCTCTCAATTTAAACAATTTCAATAACAGCGTAAGATTGGAATGTGAGACATCTGGTGCTGAAACGTGATAAAGTTATCATTTTCCTACGTTAATCCTACTGACTAGGTGGCTGGTACAATATGTTTCCACTGACTACACAAGATAATATTATGAAATACATGATTCCTATTCGTTCATTATATTGTATTTTTTTCTTACCCGTCTCTTATCCTCGTTAGGAGTATTTCTTCTACCTTTCGTCTTATAATAGCGACTCTTTTTATAGACTTTTGTGTGCAGCAACCCACCTAAAGCGTTGATAAAAAAAATCTCTTTTCTGTAGAGTTTTTTTTTTTTTTTTTATTTCTGATAGCCTTTGATCACAATCTCACCTGATGGTAAGTGATGATGTGGGCGAAGGTGTTAACAGACTTAACCTAGAATTACTGGCTCTCAAGGACAGCTGCCGGAAAACACCGTTAAGTGTTTGGCGACAGATTTTCTACTTGAGGGTGGTCGCCAGCCAGGCGGGCATTCGCAAAATGCCCTTCCACCATGCGGTTAAGCTCGTGCTGTGTGGCAGTCCATCGCCAATGCCACTGAGCTATCACTGCTTCAGAGTTTCTTTATAATTTACCGCTTTTAATTGGTTTTGTAGGTTATAAAAATCACATCGTTCGCTTCAGAACGCTTATAACGCGCATCCATGCAAAAAAATTGCGATCCGACTAAAAACTACATAAAGTATTTATTAATTTTATGTCAACTGCATCGAAACGAGTTAAAAAGGGAATATCAAAACATTACATAATTTAAATTAAATATATTGAACACGTATACTCACTTGAGGGTTGGAACTCGAAGGATATTTTCCACTGGCAGATACGAGAAGGCTGCACTAGGAAAATTGCCAGCACGTCTCTCGCCCCAGTAATCAAATTTGGATCGAGAAATAGACATTCTGAAATTCGTTTCGTATCCATAATTTATCGAATCAATAAAACAGAATAGTGCCAAGTAATACGGATTGCGCGCGTTTCTGGGTCCGTAAATTTATTCATGTGACACTATCTTTGCTTTTCTGATTGATATATAGGTTTCTATTCATTACAATGTTCTTTTGTGAATATCACAGAATTATTTCCTTTGGTTTGTTCAGCTATTGGCCTTTTCTGCCAGTGTAGAAATATATATACGACAACAGCGATATAATGTATACAAGTATAAATAAATTAATAAAGTAAAAAACCCGACTGTAAATTATTTAATAACGTTTAACGTTTTATCGTTCCTCCCCAAATTAAAACTGCAAGTTATATATATTTATGGAATCATTTTTAAAGCTTTTTATTTTGATATCCTACTCAATGGGTTTGGAAGTTTTTTTTTATTATTTCTTAATATGGTATCTATAATTTTAATATTGTTAGGTTTGCAATAACGCCTGCTATGCGGATTATATTACAAAGTCACATCCGCTCCATCCCAATACGATGGTTAAAGAACGATAGGAAAGATTTGAGTTATGACGTCATGTCATGTTAGCTCAATTGGTTAAAGCATACCCCGGCTCAAGGGGTGGATGGACGCGGGTTCGAATCCCGCACATGACTTAAATTTTTCCTATCGTATATTTGTGATTTTGTATGGTATCTATAATTTACCATTTTTTTTAATGTAGTGCCATTTGCGTTATCAAGACGAATCTAACCACATCTCTTACATAAAAATCGGTTAAGCCGTTTAGAAGTTATGTTGGAATAAAGAAACCATCAAACATTCATACATATATTTTTAATATTGTTATGTTTGCAATAGCGCCTGCTATGCAGATTACATTACAAAATTACAAATATACGAGAGGAAAAATTTCAGTCATGTGCGGGATTCGAACCCGCGTCCATTTGAAAAAAAAAATGAAAATCTTTTTAAAGTTTTTTTTTTTTTTTTTTCATTTATTTATCAAAATAAACAATTGTTTTACAAAAGATTTGTTAGCAATAGCATAGAAAAAAACCACTAAGGTTTTGAAGAGACAATGCTATAAGATTCAGTCTACATCAATAAGTATAAAATAGTAATAATAATAAAGTAGGTATTAATAGTAGAATTACAATGGTTCCGTTTGAATAAGTCAGTAGAACTAGGTAAGTGCATAATTATACAACTTGATACTTTTCTAAATTTGTTAAAAAATAAGATTTTAGTTTCTTTTTAATGTTTTTCAGCGTAATACTATCACGCAAATCAGTAGGTAGTTCGTTTATTAACCGAGGAACTAAATAGGTAGCTGTCCTCTCACCGTAAGCATTGTTAGCGCGGATCGTGCACAACCGGTTCTGAGCAACTGCACGAGTGTATACAGGATGCTTTATAACATGCTTCAGTGTTTCATTGAAAAAGTGCTCTTTGAGTAACATATATTTGAACTGCGTGTGAACGGGTAAGGTCTTACAATGTCTAAAGAGCCCCATTTCATCATTATAAAATTGTAGTCTAATATTTTTAGATACGATTGTTTTTAGAATTTTTAATTGCAGTTTATATATCTGGTTTAGATACGAAGTATAAGTACGACCGTAACTAGTGAGTCCATACAAAACATACGATTCAGCTAGAGAATTGAACAACATTAGCTTTACTTTGAAAGGTATGCGATTTTTGAGGATTGTGATGTTTGCTAAGAATTGCCTTAATTTACTACAAACGCGTTCGGTGTGATTGGACCAGTTAAATGTGCTATCAATCATTACCCCCAAATAAGTTTGACAGCTTACGACTTCTATAGAGGGGCAGCTACATGTATTTAAGTTTGTGATGTGCAGACAGCCATGGTCGTGAGCCAAAAGATTTTTTAAAGGGGAAATTTTAAGGTACGGTGACTTTATGACAAGTAGTTTAGTTTTTTTTGAATTTAGTACTACGCTTGCATCGTGACACCATTTTAATAAATTGTCCAAATCGAACTGCAAAAGGTCACAGGCTTTTTGCGGGTCTCTATCAGCTGCGATGAGACATGTATCATCTGCAAACTGATAACAAGTGCAGTAGTTGATGCAATTACTGATTTCATTGATGTAAGATAAAAAGTGGAGAGGGCCTAATACTGAACCTTGGGCTGTGCCCTCTGTAGCTATTATGGGCTTGCTATATGTGTTATCCACTTTAACTGTAGATATACGGTTTTTCAGGTAGTTTTCGCACCATTTTAGCAAAGGACCTCGTACTCCACAGTTGTCCAACTTATTAACAAGTTGATTGTGGTCTAAGGTGTCAAACGCGCGGGAAAAGTCTATGAATAATACTAGTACATGTTTTTTTTCATTTAGGTGTTCGTTTACCTCATCAGTAAATTTTGACAGGAGATCACTTGTACCTTTTCCTGATTGAAACCCAAACTGATTCCTGTATATGATATCATGTTTTCTATAAAACTTGTGTATTTGTTCACAGACATATTTTTCCACAATTTTGTCTATTGAAGAGAGTAGCGTGATTGGGCGATAGTTGGAGTAATCATCATGCTTGCCTTTTTTGTAGACAGGTCTGATGCAACCAACTTTTAGTTCATCGGGGTATATACCAGATTTGACACTACAATTAATTAAACTGGCAATGGGCGTTGATAAGTCCTGTCCAATCATTTTAACATCAGATACTCTTATGTTATCTGGCCCTGGAGCTTTGTTTGAATTAAGACTACAAATTATTTTAAGTACTTTGTCTCCTGTAGCTTTTTGATACAAAATACTTGAGTCAATTGGGTTGCAATAGGTTTTAGGGTCTACTAGTTTCGTGCTACAATTAGGAATAATATCTTTTATTGCTCTGTCAAAATTTGTAGCGAAGTTGTCAACTATAGTTTTAGTGGTCAGTCCTTGGGAGTCAAATGCTTTCAGTATCGCAGCATCGATTGATAACGTTACCCGTCCCAGCATTTGATTGATAAGTTTGTAAATTTTTTTTGTATCTCTAAAGTTATTTTTTATATTATTTATATAATATGTATTCCTCTTATTTTCTAATATTTTATGTACTTTATTGCGAGTTTTATTATATTTCAGTCTCAATTTAGAATCATTTAAACTACTTTTCCAAGAGTGATACAGCTTATCCCGTTTTTCACATAATCGAGTAATATTATCATCAACCCAAGGTACAGTAAATTGTTTATTATTATTATTTTTTGAATATTTATTAGTTTTACTGCATGTTGCTAATTTGTGCGCGTTATGGAACGAGCCCCGAATAAAGTTAAATATATCGTTAGGAGCAGTCATATCATTTGTAACTTGCCATTTCACATTCTTCAGCTCTTTACGAAGAATTTCATAATCAATGGTATGTTTCATGCCACCCTGTATACGGTCCGGTCTTGAGTTGCCGATACATGCACAGATAACGGCGCAGTGGTCGGCCAGTACGACGTTTAGCACCGCCGAGTACGGAATTAATGTGTGGAAGCGTCCAAAGATGTGGTCAATACATGATTTAGTGATATCTTTTGTGTTTGTGTTATTATTACGTTTAGTTTCAATTCTAGTGAAATCGGATATTCCGCACATTAGTCCATGCTCGCTGAGTGTTTCTAAATATGTATCTTTGTATGATGAAATGGTTTTCAGATCAATGTTTATGTCGCCGATCAAAAGAAGATTTTGTTTTGATTCATACTTGGTAATGTGCTTACCTAGCTCAATGACAAACAAATTTTTGTTCTTCGAAGGTGGTCTGTAAACAGCACACACGACTACGTCCTGGAATGAGCTTAGTTTTATAGTGCCAGTAATACTTTCAAACGTCAATGTTTTGTGTTGCGATAAGGTAAATTTTAAGTGATTTTTAACGTAGATTATGATACCGCCGCCCTTTCTGTTATGACGTAATCGTGAGTACATGTTATAACCAGGTAAGTTATATAAATTGACAATATTTTCTGAAATATTAGCTTCGGTAATCACTATTATATCTAATGGAAAAGTACAGGTATGAATTATTTGCAGAAGCTTAGTAAAATTTTTGATCAAAGATCTAATATTAATGTGCAAAGATGTTACACTTAGTTGGCATTTAGGTGGTAGCTGTTGAAAAAAATTGTTCGTAGAAGTACAATTAAAAAGTTCTGTAATTTTTGTATCCATTTTTTTTTACTTTATATAATAGGAGAGTAGGTATTTTACAGGGGCGTGGAAAAGGTTATAGTTGAGCCCTTTGTTTGTTTTTCAATTTGGGTTATGTCTTGCATTGATCGAACATAATATATTTTACTATTAGTCGTTTTTCTGACACATATTCTACCATCTTTGCACCATATGAACTGAAAAGACTTACTCAGATTTTTTTTAGCATTAAATAAAAGTGTTTTTATATTTTTTGTTAAAGCTTCTCGAACGAAGATACGATCATTTGCCTTCTCCTTGGGGACGGCTGGCAGTATCAATCCAACGGTGAGGCTTTTTTCCTTGGCAGCATCTATCCATTGACGACGAGACACTTTGGTCTTCATCTCCACGAGGATGGCTCCTGGTTTTTCTTTGGTCCCGGGCAAGCGTTGTGAGGATTGTATGTCACATTCGTTCATATTTAGTTTCAAGTAAATCATAATACAGTAGCAGATTTGAATATTTATTTAAAACGCTATGTAGATATCGGCAAATAAAAAATCGGCAAAAATTTTTCAAAGCAGTGATGACTCAGTGGCATTGGCTATGGACTGCCGTGCAGTAGGTTCATGGTTCGAATCCCGCCGCGGGCTTGAGCTTCACCGCATGGTGGAAGGGCATTTTGTGAATGCCTGCCTGGCTAGCGACCACCCTCAAGTAGAAAATCTGTCGCCAAGCACCTAACAGTGTGTTCCAGCAGCAGTCCTTGAGAGCCAGAAAAATTACAGGCTAATGAGACCTAACAAACGAATTGACGAAATGCGTCTGTTATAGGCAGAGGTTAGTCCACTTAACATCAGGTGGGCCTCGGGCTTGTTCCATCACAATAACATAAAAAAAAAAACTTCGCAGAAATTACATATTCACTACATAGTATAAAACTACCCGCTGTCTGTCCCTATGTACGCATCTTTAAAACTACGCAATGGGTTTTATTGCTGTTTTTTTAGCAGATAGAATAATTTAAGAGAAAGGTTCATATGTATTGTATAATGCATGCATACTATAGTAGAGAAACACTGATAATTTGAGAGGTTTCTAATGTGAAGTCATAAATAAACTCACTTTTTGCGATTACATTGCAAACGCTGGCTTAGCCCTACGAGATCGATCAAAATACTGTAACACAATATTGTACACCTTGAAAAGTTCTACAAAAAAGTCCGCATTGGTATATGTCTATCTCTTAGGGATAACCCACAATAACCATTTTTTATCCTTTACTTTTATTGAGAAATAATGGCTTATTTACGAAGCAATTTTAAGCAATACAACATTCACTCTTATCCAATTAAGTACTTTAAACACATTGTGCATTTAATATAGATCAATATGACACTTTACAGCATGTCATTTAAATGAATATTTTCGCAGATATTACATATTATTTAGTATGAGCATTGCACCCGTGCGAAGCCGGGGCAGGTCGCAAGTTATTATATAAAAGGGTTTTATAATCTGTGACTTTGTTGAGTCAAAGTATAGATACATTAATTATTTAGCTATGATCAAAGAGAAAGAAATACTTTAAGTCTGTGAGTTAAACATCTCTTATAAAAACATTTATATATATTGAAGTGGAATACTTTAAACCTCTTAAACTTACGTCCTTTCAGATTGGACAGATTTTCAATTCATATTTTTTTTGGCAGGGATGACTTCAGGTTGTTAAATCGGGTATAACACTTTGTATGGAAAGGTAATTGTTTTTGAAGTGAAAGTGACGAAAATTGGTATATGGATAGACTTTTTAAAACAAAAACATGCCACAATATCATTTTTTGCTAAGGTAATCAACCAAGAAGGAGTGAAAAAGGGGAGGAAAATTTTTCACCTGAACTTAAGCCGCTGGCGCTCGGCCTGTTCGTCCATCTGTCATATTAATGTAGCTTTTGAAACGTAATAGGCAGACACTTGAAATTAAAACAATTAATATAAGAAAATAAAAACTGACTTACTAATAAAACTTTATTTATTTAAAATATAATAATTTTATTGTATCTTTGTTCAATAAACATATTTTTTTACATGAGCGAGATATTAAACTCGTATTTTTTCTACGATAAATATCTCAGAGTTAACATTCACAAGAGAGCAACTCCCGAAGTAAACAGTCTGCTCGCGACGTTGCTCGTTCCCGTGACGAGGATCTTTCTGGATCGTTCGATGGGAGCTATTCTTCGCCGATTGTTTGTTTCGTCGAGGGCTTCGCAATTACTAACCGCGTGTTTTCAAAGCTTAGCAATGAACGCTATATTTCTTTCTGGACCGTCAATTTTTAATGGCTTTACAAATACAGGCTTCATTATGGATACACAACATTATATTTATTTTTCATAGGATAGCCGTTTAATGTTATCTTAGCAGTTGGTAATTGTTGATATGGTCTCTTAAAAAAACTGGGCCTTGGTTTAGGTCCAGAATTAGTTGTGGAAGGACGGCTGATTGTGCCTGTTGTGGAAGCAGGGTCGACTCGTCGACTGGTCGTCGGCATACAGGCCGATCGTATAGCTGGATGACACGGGTAAGCTGCTCGAGAGAGTGGTAGCTTCCCGTATCATCCAGCACCTGGATGGGACTGGTTCTCAGCTGTCAGAGGCCCAGCACGGGTTCTGAGCGGGGCGGTCAAGCGGATGCTCTAGCTGGGTGGATGCAGGATGCAATCAGCGGTAGTAAAAAAGCGTTGGTGGTCTCGTTCGACACAACCAATACCTTCTTAGCCTTCAGCATGGAAGCGCTTCGATATCATGAAGTGCCTCTGTATCTGCAATAGCTGTTGGCTGACTACCTCTTTCAGGACCGCGAGGTCCAGGTCCTGGTGGAAGGATGCGACACATAGAGGTTGTTATTGATATTGTTTCTGTGGATCGTGGGCTAAGGTCATGCTTCGTGGCACGGTTCCCGTGAGTGTACGGGTTGCGTGCTTCGTGGATGACACCCCAGTCACAGCCAAAGAGAGGGTTTCAGGAAGGCGGTGCGGTGGGCCACAGGTGCCCTAGAACTCACCCTCTCCAAGCCCGAGGTATTTTTTTCCATGGGCCTCCTTCCGCCACCCCGTTGTGGAAAGAAAGAAAAAGGCATTTCGACCCCCAAAAAAAAAGATCTAGAATCAGTTCAAACAATCCTACTATTAGTACAACTATAAAACTAATTGAACATCAAAAGGCAAACGGTTCTACTGCCGGTACAGGACTGTATTGGTTCGAAATCAATCGATCGATAGTGTACCTGGAAGTCAGAATCCAATACAAAATGTACTGCTGGTCTCACACACGCCCGATTTTGTTTTTTTATATACAATAAGCAAGCTACATTAATACGTTGGGCACGCTGATATTACTATGAATGTAAATATGTGTGTACACTAACTATGTATTAATAAAGTTATTAAAAAAGCTCTTATTTTCCTTGACACCGAAGTAACAGTGCTTCATAACCACAGAAAACTACTGTTACATCTTCATCCTCGTCTATATCGCGACCTCTCACGACGGCAGCTGACGCATGACTAGAATAAAAATTAATTATTGGGCGAACTGGTAGGTTCAAGGCGGCAACCAGGTTTCAATTCTTAAGGTGTTCACAGACAGCAGTTATAATATATATTATAGCATAACTGTCGGTGTACGAAAATGTAAAGCTATATATTATAGCTGCCGTGTGTTGTCACATGTCCATTTCTATGGAAAATGTGTTATGATGTATTGAAATATATCGAGCTATAAATATATAGCTTTATATTATAGCTGTCGTCTGTGAAACGCTTTACTTAGTAAGAATAGAATATTATATTTCCCGGTTTGGGAAATATAAGCTCACACTAAGTCTGATCAACATCTTCGTGAAAATACATTTATTTTAGACATATGTACTATACTTTATCAACCGGATTGTCCACTGCTGAACACAGCCTCCCCCATTCCGGGGGTTTGCCATAATCCCCGCACTTGGCAGGCGTCTTGGAGATCGCAGTTTAAAATATCAGTTCCTCAGAAGGCGTCGCTGCCCACCTTCCGGTATTTTACCTTTAGTCGCCTCTTACGGCACCCTTATGTAGCAATTGGGGAGGTGACATTCTAACCAGGCATCCTACGGTGTAGTTAATTGTAGTTATTGATATAATAAATAAGATCTTAAATATTTACAACTAATGTAATAAAAGAAAAAAATAAGAATAAGCATTGCAATTCAACGGGGCAATGCTGCCAGCATGATGGGCACGCTGCCAACTGGTTAGGCTAGAGCATTTGGACTGCCTATGAGCCGAAATGCTTTTATTGTAGTAGCTGTAGTGTTGTATATAGTTCGTAGTATTTTGTTAATAAAGGCACTAAAAATGTAATAAAAATTGAAAACATAAATTTGTTTATGAGTATCATCAAGTGCGAATGATCTAGTCGCTTAAACATTTGATAGTCTTAATTATGAACTACATTATAGACGACATTGATTGCGAAGTTAGTGTTTTTAAATAGCCAGTTTCAGAAACTTTGATGAAGATTTTCTCCGCTGCCGTGCTGATGGGAAATGTAAAACATAAAACTTAAAGGCTACTTCAAAGTGTCAAATGCTTTAAAGGTTAAGCATTTTGGTCACAAGCAAAAACAAGTCCAAAAAAGTAGAGTCAGCATCAATATAAATATTTTCAGCACATATTTTTACAATTTTATTTAAATAAATCGCTTGTTGTATTAGACAACATCTTGGATTCTAAGCATTTAGAAATTATTTTGCGTGGATACGGCGCCTTACCTGTACTTTGGGCGCGCCAGTAATGTGATCCGTGTGAGGTGAGCCTTGAACTCACGGGAGGCGACTTACCTTTATAATATTGAAACAAGGGGTTAGGGAGTGTTAAGGCCTTTTCCTACGCCAGTTGCGCGACTCTACTCTACCACGGCCTCTCAACATCACTTTGAAGGACTTGTGTAGGAATATATGCGAGTGAAAGAGGAAGTGCATTTGAAGCAGTGATGGCTCAGTGGCATTGGCTATGGACTGCCGTGCAGCAGGTCCATGGTTCGAAACCCGCCGCGGGCCTGAGCTTCACCGCATGGTGGAAGTGCTTTTGGCGAATGCCTGCCTGGTTAGCTACCACCCTCAAGTAGAAAATCTGTCGCCAGTGTGTCCCGGCTTTCAGTGGCAGCCAGCCAGTAAAATTACAGGTACATGAGACCTAACAACTGTACTTACGTCTCAGTGTGACGGGCACAGTGCAATTCATCGTTGACGAAATGCATCTGTTATAGGCAGAGGTTAGTCCACTGAAACATCAGGTGGGCCTCGGACTTGTTCCGTCACAATAACATAAAAAGTGCACCGGATGCACGCTTATAGCACGCCCACGGGGCGCTGACCCCTTCTATTTTGTTTTATCTTAAAAACATCATTCATTTAAGGATTAACCCGGTTTTGCATTCAGGTTTTAGTACTTGTTAGTTACTATCCCAACTAAAACTGCAGCTTTGGTTTTGATTTACAAATAAATAAATATTTGAATGGATCAAGTTATTAAGATTGCCTGTGTTTGATCAATTCTCTTGTGAATTAAACACGCGTACATCCAAACATCCGCTACCAAAATTAAAACTTAAGCTAGCTCTAGTGCCCTTGATAGCCATTATATAGGTCTCCAGATTTAATTCTAAATAGTGATTAGGTTCCTGTCTAGTCTAACCCAAACAGCCTAAGGCTTATCGTCCCTTAATTCCGATAGTTTCAAGTAACGCAATGTCAACGCTTGAAGAAGCAAAATGATGACGGGATATGAAAGGAGGGGTCCATAATGGTGATTGGGTGACTGAGTTTTTGCTGGGTTGATTTGATTGAGGAAGGGATTGATATCACATAAGGGGCTGATTGAAGATGTTTGGATCGAGCTGCCCGGAAAAAGCAGGGGTTTTTGATATGAAGGATGAAAACAAATGTTACAAAATAAGTTAATGTAAGAAAACAGTTCTTAGAGGAGTATAAGTTTTTATATATATTAAATTTTCCTGCGGTTTGTTGTTGTGGTAGTATAGAAATGATTTTGAATTTGCATTTTTTTAAATGCTTTAACTTTATGTCGTTTATTTATGTGAGAATATATTTAAGAAGGCATCTAGTATTTATACTACAGAATAAAATGGTAAAACAGTATATATGGGTTAAAGCATAGATATATATAGAGTCGTTTATGCATTAAAGAGACTAACTAAAGTAGCATCACAGAGAGCAGCAATTTGTGCTTATCATGGAAATGTATCTTCCAATTTGCGTTACGGATTATTACTTTGGGGAAACTCTGTGAATACTTTTCTAGCGAAAAAGATTTATAATGCAAAAAAAATTTTTAAGAGCAATAACCGGAGCTAGAAAAAGACAAATTTGTGTACCAATATTTAAAAGGCTTAAATTACTTCCCTTAGCATCATTGTATATTCTAGAGGCTTAAAATTACACGTAAGCCACGAAAAACTCGCAAAGACTACTATGTGTTACCCCCTCAGGGCTCCAAAACTATTTTTTTCAGCAAAAGTATTTACGTAATGTGTAAATTATACAACCATTTAACAGATACAATGAAAGCTATGACATTCATCAAATTTAAAAACAACTATTACTGAATAAATGCTATTATACAATTGACAAATTCTTAAATGATAAAAATCTTGACATTTTACCTATTTAATAATGATTACATGACATATTATGAATTAGAATATAATTAATTGTATCATATTGATTAATGTTCTATTGTACGCCTGAAAAGGTAGCTGTTGATACTTTCATCATTTTTTACCAACATGTAACACACAGCTGACAATAAACTATTTTGATTTTGTTTTTTTTTTACAATTATCTTTTCTGTGGGTTGAAGTGTCTTACTCAATTAACATGTCTACAATGTACAGATGGACATGAAATACTTCCAATGCTGTGTTTAAAAAAAAGTGTAATGTATTTCCGCGAGAAGAACATGAATTCCATTTCTACAAAGTTCACTGTATACACAAAAATCATAAGCATTCTTTAAAAAACCATTACGTTATAAATACTGTACTGATATGTTCTATTAATAATAATAACAAATACTTTTAAAATATTTTAAGAAAACATCAAATTAATATTTTAATAAAACACTTAAAAAATATAAAAATATATCTAGTGACAATTCCATTTTTTTGATTGAATTAGTAGATATATTACACTAGATATATTCTTATATTTTTTAAGTGTTTTATTAAAATATTAATTTGATGTTTTTAATTGGGCGGAATTGTCACTAGATATATTTTTATATTTTTTAAGTGTTTTATTAAAATATGAATTTGATGTTTTCTTAAAATATTTTAAAAGTATTTGTTATTATTAAAAATGGATTTCCGCAAAGTAACGCCTGAATCTATTCATTATGTTCTATTAAGTTATTGTTATTGTATATTATAGTTTAATCTAGATAACAACATAAGTATTATTATGTAAGTAATCATAACAAATTTGAAGTACTTACATACAATTAATTTTTCCAAATGTTTTCTTCTATCCGTTACTTTCTTCTTGTTTTATGTAAGCAGTTTTTTTTATTAAGGATTATTTTTTGACCTCAATTTTATCTGTTAGTAAGTGATTATGTAGTTGAAGATTGTAAATATGATTAACCTAGAATGGTAACTTTCTCTCAAGACTATCTTATTTTTATTTCCTGATAGGTTTGCCTTTGACCACAAAAGCTGCCGGAACATATGTTGCTTGGCGGCAGATTTTCTACTTCAGAGTGGAAGTTACCCAGGATATGTTACGGCGAAACTCAACCCCGTGGCGGAATTAAAGCCATGTACCATTGATATTTCCGAAGAACCATCACAGCTGCAACGTTTCAAGGCAAAACACTAAAGTGTGACATCGGGTAATTTTATATTGATTTTCTTTCAGAAGAAGCTTTGTATGAACTAATTAGGTCGAAACAGAAGCTAGTATGTACCTACTATTGAAAAAGCATCTGCAAAGAATACCGCCAAAACCTCTAGGTAGTAGATAAAGTCGTAAGTATTCATACATTGTAGGGGCGTGAGTTACCATGAGTTATGGCGGGCTCAGGCGGCAAGATTGAACGCCGTTTCGATGACAAACGATCGAAGATGATTGAATGGGTAGATATTACGGCAGCTCCCCTTGTTTTGCTGCCATCTGTACAAATCTGCGACATTTAGTAATAACGTCATAGCTTGATTTAGAGTTATGTATTTTTGACACACAATATGCACGAAGCTTTTTCTGTACGTCTACATTATTGAACAATCCATCAGCTTCCCGATAGAATATATAATGTAACGCCTTTTTATACAAAGTGAAAAGTTATTTCCGAGGCAAGCATCTTCGTACTTGGCTGATATAAAAAAAAAACTTAATAATTAGGCGGCTGTGTGTTTTTGATTCTAGTTAATATCGTGCCGCATTCTACATTGACCAGTCAATACCTAAGTATGGGTTTTGTTTGTATTACTAAGTTCTACCCTCTTATTTTGATCATATATCTTGTGTTGTATTGATATAAAGCATAATTGTATAACAGATTCTATTTATGTATAATATTAGAAAGTAATAATGACTTTCCCAAATCTTTGCGATATTTTTTAGGTATGAATAGATATCTCTATCTATTCATACTTAAAAATATGCACTACACTAGAGGAATATGATACCCTCGACAAACCCAATAGGGTTTTTAGGGTATTATCTTATACTTAAGTTTGTCAAAATTGTATGAATGAAAAAATAAATAAATCTACTGTTTTAACTACATTGTCGTAACTTTTGAAAATCTGTCGTCAAGAACCTAACGGTGTGTTCCGGCAGCTGTCCTTGAGAGCCAGTACTTCTAGGTTAGGCTGAACAACATCTTCGATCACATCATCACTTAACATCAGGTGAGATAATGGTCAAAGGCTAACCTATCAGTCATAAAAAAAAAACTTGATTTGGAAAACTTTGAAAGACATTCCCAGAATGTATTCATTTTTCATTATAAGTACAGATAAAGTATGTACCCCTTTCCTCTACACCCTATATAAAGTATACAGCTCTACTGTTGCTCGATATATATCATTTATGACAAGTGCTTAATAGCTTTACTTGAACAGATTTTTAGCAAAATGTCTTTAGTTTGCCTAATGGCGTCTACGATGCTCAAAGGTTTATGTGAAAAAAAACTTCAAAAACTGTCAAGATCAAGAGATCTTGACAGTTTTTGATGTTTTTTGTACCTATCGTAAGAACTATAGGTACAAGTTTATGTACATTTTTACTTATAATAAAAATATAATAGGTGAAAATACTGTTTTTATATGTAAAACTATATCACCTCTAAATTACCTCTTAATTCATCAATAATAACTTTAAGCTAACTGAAGGCAGCTTATAAGTAAAAAATAAAAAAAAGTCTACTTTCAGAGGCTTGGGCTGTAAAATATACAATTTATTACAAGTTGATCTCAAGTTCTAAAACGGACATCCAGATTTGTTTCACGTAGCCTAATTACGGAACGTCTTTCCTCAAGACGTTTTTATTTTGTCTAATTATGCAAAATTACCGCCTGTGTTCTTTCCCATTGCTCCGCCGGGCCTACTTCCAAGATAATTAATTGTTAAATTAATTTTACTGAAAATTCTTTGGGGTGATATTAATTTTGTATAAAAGTTGTTGCTATTGTTTCGTTTTCTAATATAATGTTTTTTTTTTCACGAGTGTAATTTAAGACGTTGATTAAAATTTCTTAGTACTTAGGTAGAAGGTATTTTAGACGCGCTTGAGACTAGCGAAATCGCGGATGTACTAGGGTTCCTATTTTTATGTAAAAATTAGTACAGCTTAGCAATAAATAAACGATTAGCGGAAATATATTGAGTTACTACAATATATCATATATCGAATCTTAATTTTTTTTATACTTGATAGATTAGTCTTTGACCACTAGATATGTACTCTAATAGTAAATGATGATGTTGTTTAGGTTAACCTAGAATTACTGTCTCTCAAGGAAAACTGCCGGAACTCACGGGTAGGTGCTTGGCGACAGATTTTCTACTTGAAGGTGATAGCTAGCCCGGTTAGAATCCCACGCGGGCTAGAGCTTCACCGCATGGTGAAGACCTTGAAATAACTTGTTGAAGTCTGTACCATGATAGTTCACAAGTACCTATTATAACAATATTGTGCGCATGGTACCGACGTCGACAAGTTAATTCACACTTTTGAGTGTTGAAGTCGATTACATGATTTTGTTTTCACCCTTTTTAGTGACCCTTGCTAATGAAGGGATCAATTCACTGTCAATGATTATATCATCAAGATAGGAAAACACTTTTCAGTGATTGGAATGTAACTTAAAAACGGCTTGACCGATTTTTCGAAATTATATGGGAATACACGTGAAACACCAGCTTTTAAATAAAAAAATAAAAAATAGAAAAAAATAAATAGAAAAATAGAAAATAGTTTTATTACCAAAAATAATACATACTTAACCTTAATAAATAAAGTAAACAAAGTTTAACAAAAGTCTTAAAAAATACTGATTTAGGAAGGTTAACAGAGTGCTTGAGAGTCCTGCACTAGGCGAACCTGTATCGCAGGACCCGCGATGGTTGCGTTAAATAGTGTTTTTTTAAATATTTATAGTGCGGTAAAAACATTAAGCGAGATTGCTTTGAGAATAATAATCGAATTATAGAATGATCGAGAGAGGATTGGAACAGCGTGTGTGAACTATTACACGTAATTACTTAAGATTTTATAGTCAAATAGTTTTATCATTATTATATACATATTTTAGATTGTTATTCAATTTTGCTTATCCAGATCGTTTGATCCTCGGTCAGTACTTTTGTCCTGCATAACAATTTTATTGTAACTACCGTATAACTCAGTTTTTGATATTAATTTTCAAATGTTTTTTTTATTGTTAAACTTTGATATTACTATATGGGAGAGACTGCCTTTTGCAACACAGTTTTTACTAACGCAAAAGGCAGAGTTTCAACAATTTCTGTGCTATGTAAGTTTATCAATAAAGATATTATTATTATTATTATTATTATTAAAATCGTGTTTGGTGTATGAGAGAATGTATGGTGCGAATGAGTGTAATAGATTTATAAGTATGCATATGAGTAGTATGTATGTGAATAGTGTGGATAAGGTGTGGTCCATAACAATGAGTATAAGGTAAAATATATTCATCAGTGTGTTTTGTATGGGGTGTGTGTGAGAATGTATTTCTATACAAGTATCCAAAAGCATTGGTGATAGATGCTAATTGTCAAATTTCAGCAAATTCTCTGTGTCGTCATGTGTGAGTGTGCATAAGTATTTAGTAATTAGAAAAAATAATTACTAAATACTTATGCTTAGAATTTTAATTATAGCTTTACATTCTTTTAATCGTTTGTTTCGAATTTTGCATGTTTTATCAATTTTGTTATAAATGTAAGGGAATCTGAATTCTGGGAGACGTTGTGCAAAGGTAGTTTTAACGCGAGGTTGTGTGGCACGTGGAGGTCGTCTCTTTGGTGAACTGGTGCTTACTAGGTAGGGGTATTTATGGTGGACTGCGAGGGTGACTCTCTGTATGTACAATTGGCGCACAGTTGGCACTCCTACTTTTTTGTACAAATCTGTAGTTGGATGACGATGAAGAATTATTAATATCGGTTCACCCAGTCGAAAGTTCTGAGGTAAAAACATAAAAATATACAGGGAGAACCTCCTCCTTTTTTTCAAGTCGTTTAAACATTACGGTAAAATTAAATATCGTTTCTCAGATTTTCCTCTTATTTATATTATTACACTTTGTTTCAATTTCAGGAAGCCTTCACAAAAGTTGAGGCATCCAGTATTTCAATAAATAATTTGATTGATGAATATTTTCATTAATCAAATTATTTATTGAAATACTGAGCTAAGGCAACAAGTGCTCACAAAATCTTGTTCAAGGGTAAGGGCTCTATTGAGTAACATTGAAATTAACCTAACAAAGTTTTAGAGATTTGAAATCAACTTTAACTTGAACTTCTTCATCTTGAAAGAAGAGCTAATCCAACTTTCAAGATTATGTAATTTAAATATTAGAATAATAATTTTCTCACAGCAGGTTTTTTTCAATACAGAGAGAAAGTGAAGCATAGTTGATTACTAGTTTTGAAGCAATGATAACTGAGCAATTATAGCCCACCGCCGGCTTGAGCTGAGACTACACACATGCAACATGCCTGATCGCCTGCCCCCTAGTAGAAAACCTATCCCCAAGCACCTAACAGTGTTTTCCGGCAGCAGTCCTTGAGAGCCAGTAAAATTACAGACACATGAGACTTAACATACCGTTGTATGTCTCAGGGTGATGTACACTTAATCACTTGTGATGAAATGCTTCTGTTATAGGCAGAGGTTACGGCTTAACATTGGGTGGTCGTAGTGCTTATTCCATCAGAATCACTTTAAAAAGATATATGTCATAATTACCACGTGAGACCAGTGTCCGTCCGATCTATGACAATGGTGTTATGCGGTAACCTCTATCTTTAACAGATGCATTTCGTCACAAGTGACAAACTGCGTCCATGACCTAAAACATAAAGTTGTTGTCTCATTTGCCTGTGAATTTCCTGGCCTCCCGGCCCTTTAAGCCCGGACACAGCTAAACTGAACGATATTCGATATCACAAATTGTTTGTGGTTTAGGTCATATGAAGGTATTTTTTTTGCATTCGGTGGGAGGAAATCTTCATGGCAATCCTAAGGGGTTATGTTCGACTCTACCGGTTGTCCTACTGACTAAAGAGACTTATGCCCTTCAATCAGATACTTTATTTTATTATTATTTGTTCGATATTGTTATCAATAATTCCATATATTTTGCAGATTATATGTAAAAATTATTATACGTATTTTAGCATTATGTATTTTTCTATTTTTATTTCTATCGATTTTTCATAAACATTTTCCTAAACATTATTCGATAAAAACGTCTTTATTTAATAAATTATAGATACTATGCCTCGTAAAAATGATTGGATACTTTCTTCTACGTTCAAACGTTCGACGTTCAAACGTTCGAAGGCCATAAAAATGGCATCCCAGAATTTCAACAGTTTCTATTTTCAGTGCGGGGTAAACTTCAACTTATTTTTGACACCTTACAGCTGGATAAAGGCGAGGGCGTCATTAGTGCGCTCTTTCACCTCCAACGCTGTCTCCCCATCCATTTTAGTGGTAAAAGAGCCACAACTTCGTGAAGACTACAGCCAGGCGTTGTGATGTTAGCGTTCAATGGGTTAGGAAGAGATTCCAGATGATTGGGCCACCAATCGATCTTTGAACACACCCTTTTGTTGTATCTCTTGATAACCATTCGCCAGCGTACCTTACTCTTACCTTCTGTTAGCCAGATATATAGCCCACTGATATTCACTGGGCACCACTCTTCAGCCGGTCTAAGCTTAACGTCAAGCCACCACGACTATCAGAAGCTTTTTCTATGCACGGCGATACTAGTGGGGTAAGCTTTTATCTAGCTATAGGGTCACAGCTTTCCTCCGATATGTTCGTTCGTTTTTGGCATAAAACCATTGTGTAACTTCCCTGATTTGTATTTCCCAGAATTAAAACCGTTGCAGCTTTTCATGGGTTTGGGAAGTTACTCATTTCGAAACATCTATTTGCCAGTGATAAAGAAGTTTCTGGGTTAAGGTGTTTAGGCTCGTTTGCAGATGTCTGCCATTAGGCCATTGGCTCTCGGGTTTTTATGGGAATAATGGACCGCTATTATGAGCTCTGCAGTATTAAATGTTAGGTCATAGTTTTCAACACTATCCATTTCATATAGATTTTCGTCTTCTAACGTATTTGTCTGCGTTGTTTTCTGCTTTTCTATCCTTTGGGTAAAATAATCCGGGCTGGTACTTCCACTGACACTTGTAGTAAGTACCTTGTAATTTACAAAAAGCGGTTGATCATTGTCTGGTGTACGACAATAACCCGATAAATACTCTCCAACATTCCTTCTCTATATTGTTTTGCATAAATGCCCTTTGAATTGCCCATTTGTTTTCTTCTTCTTTTCCTCTTCTTCATGTGTTTCTTTTGATTGCAGTTACTCATCAACCACTTTCTTCCATCGGGCTGGCGCAGGGTATAAGATTCTGTCTGTCCGGGTGGCGACCTCTTTCTTTCGGCTTGTTCAGCGCCTCGGACCACCATGGTAAGTTAAGCACATTATTACAAACTTCTATAATTAAGTTTATATATTTAAAAAGACCTTTTTCCATATAATGTATTCCTTTATTATGAACTTTTTGCTGATATGATTAATTATTTCGAAATGTACCCTGTTAATTTACAAAGCCCCGTGTGGAGCCGGGCTAGAAAGTCACCCCCGCATTGCTACTTGTGGGTGTCGTAAGAGGCGACCAAAGGTAAAATACCGGAAGGTGGGAGCTGCGCCTTCTGAGGAACTGCGATCTAAAATGCAATACCTATTTTAGCTTATCAGAAAAAAAAGGCCAAGACAATGCGTCAGACTTTATCCATTATCTCACCACCAGTTTATCATTGCTGACGTGATTGAAAATAGGAACAGTTACCCTAGAGTGAGAATAGCAATCAAATTCAAAGCATAGTTGCCTTAATTTACAGTACGACATTGTTTTAATCTACGACATTTATTTTATTAACTTTACGACAGATTTTATTCTATACGATCAAAACAAAAAAAATATTCTTACTAGACTTCATGTTATTAAATACTCATATCAATTAGTTGAGTAACTAATAAAATGTAGGTATAAAATGATAATTAAAAATGAATATACAGTGTATCGAAGAGTAGATAGTATGGATATATTGAGAGTTTAAAGCAGTGATGGCTCAGTGGCATTGGCTATGGAGTGCCGCGCAGCAGGTACATGATTCTAATCCCGCCGCGGGCTTAAGCTTCAACGCTTGGTGAATGGCCATTTAGGGAATGCCTGCCTGGCTAGCACCCTCAAGTAGAAAACCTGCCGCCAAGCACTTAACGGTGTGGTCCGCCAGCTGTCCTTGTGAGCCAGTAATTCTATATAGGCTAAGCCTGTGAACACCTACGACCACATCATCACTTACCATCAGGTGAGATTGTGGTCAAAGGCTTAGCTATCAGCAATAAATATAAATATAATTTACATACGGGTGACTGGACAGAAAACCAAATTTTTTTTTCTGCAAAAAGCTCTCATTGTTCCAAGATCTGACGGTGTTTGTGTTTACGGAACGTTTAGAAAAAAGTGACATATATATCTTATTAATGTTCACACACAATGGAAATTTCTCATTCTAGTAATTGAATAGTCATTTTGGAAGAATTCGGCTAATGTTAACTATAATTTATGAATTGCAATTGTTTATCACACATATATTTAACACGACATTTTTAAGTATTTTGCATATTTATGTCCTTGATTTGATCTCTTGTAGATTAACCAAGAATTTGGCCTTAGTGACGAATTAACAAAGAATTTTACTATTAGAAATAAACAATAAATATTTACTAAAAGTCGTGATGCAGTTGTCTAATGTTTACGCTGCATCTACATGTTCCGTAGATCTCCATCATACCATCAACCGGAAGACGTCCACGGCAGAACAAATGCCTCCCTTATAGAACACCACAATGAACGTCTATTAGCCACTTGTAATCTCTGTCACCACTGTTAAATGAGCGCCATATTTTAAACAAGTAAACGTGTTAAGCCCAACACGTATAAAAACGTTTGCCTGAAGCTCTGAACGCAAAGTGCCTAGAAGATTGTCTGAACAGTGTTCTTATTCCGGCCACGAAAATAGTATGTATGGAATGCATAATTAGGTCGGGTATTTCTTGGACTAATCATATGATACGCATGTTCCAAAAATATTTTTAGAAGCGCTCGTAGCGAAGTTTACTTTGCTGTTCTTAACCGATCAGCAAAGTTAAGCAACGTCACCCGCGGTCATGAGTTAGATGGGTGACCGCTAGTGACATTACTACTGAGCGCTTCCGTGCTTCGGAGGCCACGTAAAGCCGTCGGTCCCGGTTGTTGTCTAAGGATGGCAGTCGTTATGGCGTGGTGGTAGGGCATATTGCGATTGCCCGCCTGGCTAGCGACCACCCTCAAGTAGAAAATCTGTCGCCAAGCACCTAATGGTGTGTTCCGGCAGCTGTCCTTGAGAGCCAGTACTTCTAGGTTAGCCTAAACAAGATCTTCGACCACATCATCACTTACCATTAGGTGAGATAGTGGTCAAAGAGTAAACAATCAGGAACAAAAAAAAACTGTTGTAGAAAAATTACCGAATCTACTGACAAGTGAAAAAACAGTGTAATTTTTCTGATATCATCCTGCCACATAATATGAAATGCTCATATTATGAGCATTTCCGTCTTTAACCATTTTTTGGAAGGATTTGCAAGGAAAATAGATCAAATTAACTTTTTAAAGAAAAATAATGGCTCTAGAATCTGTTAGTACCATTGTTAATAACTTTAATATCTACCGAACGAAACTAGATTCTTTTATCGTAGTATCTTGCCAAGTTCCTATACAAATATTCATGTCAAGTTATTCAGACGTATGCCAGCACTGTTGCCAAATTACTAGACCCATCTCTCGTGTACTCATCTCATCTCGCTTGAAATACCTGAATGTTACACATTACTTTGATACTTGACGCCATTAATCCTAGGATGTCTCCTCGGTGGGATTTAATAACGGCAAGAATACTGTACGTAGTCAGGAATGGGGCTGGGGGCTATTTACAGTACCTAAGATACATATAATACACGTCAATTTTTAACCCTCTCATTACCTGTTTGTAATAATACGCAAACGAAGAGCAACAAACGTTTCTTGCCATTAAATGCAACCTTTTATTTTGCATTTTCTGCTATAAAAATGTTCAATTTACGCTACAGCAACCACTTTTTAGGTAAAACGCCAGAAGCGCGGAGCACAACTGTAGTAGTAGTGTTCTTCAAAATAGGTGACATGACCTTGTTGCACAACAACAGGCCCATTTCAATTGTGAGCCATGTTAATGGTGCGATTTCAATGCAAGTTAAAGTATAGGTATCTCAAAGAGCTGAAGTGTTTATATAGGATCGCCATCATGTTAATTCGACCACAGGGCAAGAGCATGGAACCAATCCAAATGCAACGAGGCGTGAGACAGGGAGACCTTATTTCTCCAAAACTGCTCACGAATGCGTTGGAGGACGTTTTCAAGCTCTTGAACTAGAAATAATTCAGCGTCAACCTCTATGGCGAATACATCACTCACCTTCGTTTTGCCGATGACATAGTCATAATGGCAGAGTCGCTTGAGGAACTCAAAACAATGTTCAGCGACCTCAGTAGAGTTTCCCAGCAGGTGGGTCTGAAAGTGAACAAGGACATGACGAAAATTATGTCTAATATCCATGTTGCATCCGTACCAGTAGTTGTTAGGAACAATGGGCCCATAGTTGTTGACCTTTACATATACCTGGGACAGACTGTCTAGTTAAGTAGGTCCAACTTCAACAAAGAGGTCACCCAAAGAATTCAACTCAGATGGGCAGCGTTCGGGCAGTTACGTGACAACTTCTCATCGAAACTCACGCAGAGCCTGAAGCTTAAATTCTTCAAGAAGTGTGCATTGCCAGTGATGCCATATGGCACTGAGACGTGGTCCTTCACTGTGGCCCCTGTGGACAAGCTTAGAGTCGCTCAACAAGCTATCGAGAGAGCTATTTAGAGAGTTTGCGCGATAAAATCCGGAACCAAACTAAAGCATATAACAGTCATAGGTTTCACTACATAGGTGTTGCCCGTTCAGCGGTCGGTAAAAGAATCCAGAGTAAACTGCAGTGTCTCATGACGGAAGTACCACAAACACAAATTATTATAGACTAGCAGCGATCACAGAATAGTAAATGATGAATCAGTGTTGCCAGTCCTGGGGCAAACACACTCCAGCTACTCGCTCAATAAGCTTTCCGCTTCGATTTAAATAACCGGATGCGACTTAAAAATATATACAACAAATATTAAATAATAATAGAATACGAATAGTAAACATATTATGTAGATAGGCCCCCGCATAGAAGATCCTAGTTAGGGCCCAGCTAAGAATGTTTACCGCAGGCTTAAAACAATTTACGTCGGGTATTTTCGGGTAATTTCGGCCACTTTCGGCCTCGTAAATTAGCCTCCCATGTGCGAGTGTCCGGTGATTTTCGGCAAGATGGCGCGAAAAGTAGTTACTTCCCATGATTTATTATGTCTCTGCCTAAAATACTTTCTTTGGACGGAGAAAAAAAAGTAAATTATGTAGACGGTTAGTTGTTATGAAATATTGCCTACAGGGTCTACAAAGGCAAACTTACACACGTACTCGTTCATATAATAAGTAATATTACTCCGACTACGGGAATACCTACGACATCTCATGAAAAACTCCGAAGATGCCACGTCGCTATGAATTTCATATGTCAAGCAGGAAGTTATTTGCTTTTTGTTTATTGCGGTTGACTGGAAATATTACATTCCAAGTGATATTTTCACAAATATAACTTGTATGTTACATTCCCAGCTCATGTTACGTACTTGAATTACCTACGATTTGAAGTACGTAAGATAAGTAGGTACTTACAATAAAACCACGAGTTTTGATAAATTTAAATCATGTGCACTAGTTACCTGAGATATTCGTATGCCGACCAAGAAAGATAAGTACCTACCATTTTAATAGCATGACGATTGGCGGTTTTTTCTTTTTTTGTCATTGTGACGGAACAAGCTCGAGGCCCACCGGATGTTAAGCGGACTAACCTCTGCCTATAACAGATGCCTCATTTGCATTTCCTCACAAGTCCAGAATTGTCCGTCACTTTGAGACATAGTTTTTAAGTCTCATGTGCCTGTAATTTCACTGGCTATCAAGGATCTTTGTCGGAATATACCGTTAGTTTCTTGGTGACAGATTTTCTACTTGAGGGTGGTCGCTAGCCAGGCGAGCATTCGCCCATCAACCATCCAAAATCATCGATAAAGGTGATTTCTTGTATAAAAACCTTGATTTTTTTAACTTAGCTATAACTTAATGTAAAGTTTTTTAACGCTGATAATATATATACATTTTGCCAATGCTAACTAACTACCAGTTCAGCCGGAGCAGAGCCAAAATAGAACAAAAACGATTTTATCTCCACATTCCACTTTTTTTTTTTTGGGAGGACATAAACTCTTTTGCAAAAAAAACGGGCACCTAAGGAAATTTACGTTCTAAGGTCGATTTTAGTTAATTAAATGAAATTTATTTCTTCGACGTAGTCTGTATACTTATAATCGTGTAAATTAATGCGCGTGAAGTGAATTCGAGCAATTAAAAGAAAAAAAAACGATGGATTCTTTAAAATCGATGCACACGCCCAAACAATAAGAAGTGGTCGGCAATAAAGACAAGTTTTTTTTTTTACTTTTTTTAATTAAATAAAGTTACAAATGTAAAAACCTTATAACAAGTGTGACCTCCTCTTGCCAAAATCACAGCTTGAATCCTTCTGGGCATGCTTTCCACGATGTTTTTAATAACGTTTTGAGGAATACGTTCCCACTCTTCTGCAATGACTATTTTTAGCTCCCTGATGTTTTGTGGAGCAGGTTGCATTGATCTTACCCGTTTCTTTAGAACATCCCACACATGCTCAATTGGATTGAGGTCAGGACTTCGAGCTGGCCAATCTAAACGACGAATCCCAACTTCTTGCATGTACGCTTCCACGTCGCTAGAACGGTGCGGGCGAGCATTATCGTCCATAAAAATGGAACCTTCCCCAAGTGCAGTCAATGTGGGTTGTACATATGGAATTAGGACATCCATTATGTACCGGTGTGCATTTAATGTTCCATTTTCTATGAAAACTAACTCCGTACGCTCCGTCGAATTAATTGCGGCCCAAAACATAACGGAGCCTCCGCCATAAGGAGTGATTTCTTCGAAACACACTTCCGCATAGCGTTCCCGTGGTCTTTTCAGCACTCGCCGGCGTCGGTCCTCTCCACACAAAGAGATTCTAGCTTCATCAGAAAACAATACTTTATTCCAGTCCTCCAGAGTCCATGAAGCACAGTTCCGAGCAAACTGAAGTCGAGCAACACGGTGCTCACGGAGTAATTTAGGGCCCCGAGCTGGGCGGTAACTCTTGATATTGACAGCCAAAAGCCTCCTCCTGACCGTCCACAAGCTAACTTCTACTCCTCTTACTTCTTCAAGGCTCTTCTTCAGGTCCACACTTGACGCCTTACGATTACGCAACGCCTGACTCACCAAAAAGCGGTCATCTCTTGGTTCTGTGCATCGTTTTCTTCCCGAACCGGGTCTTCTTTTGACCGAACCAGTCTCTTGATACCGTTGCCAAGTCCTCTGGACAGTTGAACGACTCACATTTAGCCGCTGAGACACGTAAGTTTGCGAACAACCTTCTTCAAGTAGGGCTATAATTTTACCGACCCTTATCGCTTTATCACTCATATCAAAAAGTGGTATTTAATGTAAAAAGAAAGATTAAATTGTTTAATTTGCAGAAAATATCCAAAAAGTTTTAAAATATCAGTTAAAATAGTTTCAGCAATTCGCGCCATTAGTAAAGCAATTTTAGAATAACAATAATCATTATTTTTCTTTTAATAATTTCAAATTTTAAATTTGGACCGTAAAGAATCATGCCAGGATGCTTCAAAAAACATGCCAATACATCGTCAAATTAACAAAACCTATTTCTTGTTCTTTTTCATTGAAGTAGAGAAAAAAATCTAAAGTGCCCTTTTTTTTGCAAAAGAGTTTAGTTGCTGACTACCGCTATACGGACATCCAGCTCCACCGGGTTAGCACATTCCATTAATTAACCACTTACATTTATAGTACCCCCTCAACTCATAATAATGTGAATCAAAGAAAATAATGTGTATCTAATAAATAGAACATTCGAATCACTTTACGAGGTCCATGTTGGAATTATTACTTTTTTATAGCTCGATCTTTATGCGAGAATTTCAAAGCTTATTCTTTTTTACGACACAATTTTTATAATTTCAAAATTTCAGATTCCTTGGTATCAATACATTTCTTATAATGATTATTTCGAATGAGCTTAAAAAATTGCAACCACAGAAAAACTTGAAACACATCGATCATGCATATCGGTAAAAAAAATAATTAACTTTGGGCTAATCCTCATTGTATTGGTGTGGTGTATAATATAGGTTCGGGATAGGTGCGGTAACTAACGAAACGTTCATTACATTTTGAACTGGGGTCAGCCATTGCATTTTTCGCTTACGGTTATCGTAAAGAATCCACTTTTCATCACGTGTCACAATTCCTTCATTTTTTGGATCGATTCAAGAAGGCAACACAAGTATCAACAAGCGTTTTTTTCTACAGATCAGTCAAATCATGAGGCACCCAGGCTCTCGCGTTGTCGCTCCATACCCATACGACGTTTGGGAACGAGAGCAAAAATAATTATAAGTCATAATGTCATGTTAGCTCAGTCGGTCAGAGCATACCCCGGCTATGGGGGTGGATGGACGCGGGTTCGAATCCCGCACATGACTATAATGTTTTCTCTCGTAAATTTGTAATGTTCTTTTTTATTCCTAGTAGGTTAGCCTTTGACCACTATCTATATAATAGTAATTATTTTTTGTAAATAAATATGTTAAATTAAATAGAATGATTCCCCGTGGGGTGCCGGGTTAGAATTGCACCTCCCCATATCATCCCGTGGGTGTCGTAAGATGCAATTAAGGGAAAAGTACTGGAGAGTGGGCAGCAGCGCCTTCTAAAGAACTGCCATCTTACACTGCGATCCCCAAGCCGCCTGCTAAGCGTGGGGATTATGGCAAATACCCTCTATATAGGGGAGGCTGTGTTCGGCAGTGGACGATCCGGCTTATACAGTACAGTACAGAAATAGAATGAATTTCAATTTTTCAGTACAAATCGGCAATTTCATACTTTAACCCCTAATATTATGATGGAAAAGTTTGCAATTGGTGTGTTAGGTAGTAAGTAAGTTGGCTTCGCTTTTATGACCAGCCACATATCTTACGCCAATACTCGTCGGAAATCTCTCATTGGTATTATGCCCGTAACTCTTTGGGTAATTAGGGCGTTAAAATGCTGAGAACCCCAGTTGTGCGCCAATTTTCGGCAACATCCAACTTACACCAAATTACCTAAGTACCTAGTGGCCTGCTTTTTTAAGCAGTGATGGCTCAATGGCATTGGCTATGGACTGCCGCGCAGCAGGTCCATGGTTCGAATCCCGCCCAGAGCTTGAGCTTCACCGCATGGTGGAAGGGCATTTTGCGAATGCCCGCCTGGCTAGCGACCACCCTCAAGTAGAAAATCTGTCGCCAAGCACCTAACGGTGTGTTCCGGCAGCATTCCTTGAGAGCCAGTGAAATAACATGCAAAATGAGACTTAACAGGTATGTCTCAAAGTGATGGGCGCAGTGCAGTTCGTCACTTGTGATGAAATGCATCTGTTATAGGCAGAGGATACCGCTTAACATCAGGTGGGCCTCGCGCTTGTTCCATCACAATAACATTAAAAAAAAATGCTGCTCATTAGACGCATTACTCCCTTAGTCACCTTGAAATAATCTAACAGGTTTGGAATAATCCGTTCTGGGAGATGAATAATACACATGGAATAATAGGTAGGTGAGTAGGTACTGACAAAACATTAAGTATACCAATTACCGAAATATCAGGACATTAAGATCACACTGATCCCAATTCTAAAAGCCTAAAAGCTTGTCCAATGCTTTCATTTTATAACAGCAGTTACGGCGTAGATAAAAACATTTACGTTATTTTTATTCCAGTTACAAGTCATTCAAAAATAGTTCGTATGGTACAAACATAAAGTTGAAGTTGGGAAGACAGCGAGACGTAATTTGATTGTTAAATGTTATCACTGGTCATTTTAAATTAAACAATGCGATATTGGCAGTAAGAGGAACGACACGATTTGAGTCAGAAAATTAATGTCTCTTGTGTTTATTGCGGCTATTTCAGAAAAGAAAATGAGGATTGCTGACAAGAAACCGTATTGTCAAGTACCGGAATTCAGTTTTTGTCATTCGCTGATTTTTGTGAAAAAGTATCTCAGAAAAAAAACTGTAGTTCGTAGTCTGGTTGATGGCCGCAACGTCCCTAATGTCATTTAAAATAATAAAATTGGAGCACAAGATTCGGCTCCGCCGAGCATGTTCCGATGGCCTAGACGTCAGCACACTCGTGCGAATCCGGAGGACGCTGGTTCGATCCCCGCACGGATAATATTTTTGTGTTCTAGTAATTTGTCTCTTTTTTATATAAATTTACAAATTACTAGAATTCAATTTGTATAAAAAAAAACCTAACTCCTTAATGGGAGTCAGGTTAACATAAATGTAGTGTTCGTTCGTCTTTTAAATTACAACATGTACAATTTTTTGTTGTAAGGTGAGGACTTTACCCGATGATAAGTGAAGATGCGGTGTTGTTTACGCTAACATAAGATAAATGGCTCTGTAACTCAGAAGGCTGCTCGGAAGGCTGCCGGAATACAATTATATGTGATTGACAATAGGTTTTTATCTTAGGGGGATGGTAGCTAGTCAGGTGAGCATTCGCAAAGTACCCTACGACGATGCTGTAACGACTGCCATTCTAAGACAACAAACTGGGACCGACGACGGCTTAACGTGCCCTCCGAAGCACGGGCATGCTCAGTAAAGGCTACTAGTGGTTACCTAACTCTGACTGCAGAGGAAGTTGCTTTAGCTAGTCGATGGGATAAGAACGATTAGGCAAGTTCCGTAAAAATGATTGAAGATAAATAATAATAATACAGATAATTAATTAAAGTGAAATGAGTATAATATTATTATATGTAGGTATCAGGTTCATCGCTGGAGCGTTTTGGAATCGGCATTGAAATTTGTTGTAAGATTCTATCGACATTTAATAATGACATAAATCCATTAAATTTATTTTCAAAATTGTTTTTTCATAATATGTGTCTCGTAGCGAAGTTTGCTTAGCTGTTCTTAACCGATCAGCAAAGTTAAGGAACGTCCGCTGCGGTCATGAGTTGGATGGGTGACCGCTAGTGACATTACTACTACGCGCTTACGTGCTTCGGAAGGCACGTTAAGCCGTCGGTTCCCGGTTGTCCCGGTTGTGTTGTTGTTAGGATGGCAGTCGTTATAGTTATATAATACATAGTACATACTAATGTATTAAAACACTCATGTGTGGTACTATTATAACACTCGGCTCTGGCTCGTGTGATAAACCCACATTCGTGTTTTAATACCCCTTATTATACAACAGTTGCATAAATAACAATTTCAATACACAATATATCAGTAAATTCTTCAATAAATCACTAAACTCTATGAAGTATACATGCGCGCGCAGATATTATAAAATAAAAGGAAAGAAGTGGTCATTGCCTTTGGTAACTTATCGCAGCATACCCCGAATATAGTATAAGAGTTTTAATAAGTGATTCATATATAAATACGAAATTGAGAAACTTCTTGTTTTGTTTCTCTAACAAAAACTAAATAAAACGCTATATTAAAAACATGTCTGGCGAACCTTGGGTGTTTAAATACCTCCTACTCCGAGTTATACAGGCATGACCTTTAATAAAAATTAAACTATCTAATTCAGATAAACATTCTATATAAATCTACCGACCATGCATAGTTCTGGTGAAAGTGCCACAGCGATCGATAGTTCGTACCTGCTGGAACCAAGCCGCATAAGCATGCATCTTTAATGCAGCTGGGATCAATACATTCTCTATAAGCAATTTCAGTATTATATAACTACTGAGCAGTGGAATCCGGCGTGGCTATGGTAAAAGCACCGTAGAAGATTGTTATACCACTCTTAGCATAGATATTAGATTCCCTGATCGTTCAACAAGTTTAAGCAACGTCCGCTTCAGTCATGACATGATCACCCATCGTCATGCAGGCATGACGATGGGTGACCGCTAGTGGAATTTACTAATGAGTAATTTCGCGTTTCGGCGGGCTCGCGGTACAAGTTATTGTCTAAGGATGGCAGTCGTTATAGCGCCTACCTGAATAGTTACCCTTAAGTAGAATATCTGTCGCCAAACACCTAAATGTGCGTTTCCGCAGCTACTACAATGAAAGGGTTTAGACAACCTACAAGTCATTGCAGGCTCCAAATGCTCCAGCCCACCACCAGTTAGCTGCGTGCCCAGCATGCTGCCAGCATTGACACATTGAATTTCAACATCTTCAATTGCATAAATATACCATAATATACCATCGGGTGAGGTAGGGTCAAATGCTAGCTAAAAGAATTAAGACACTAATAATTATTGGTCAGATTATTAGACAGCGGGAATAACTTTGGAATTACTTTCGTCATATGTGATGCCGCAGCATTTCTCATTGGATTTTATTATTCCAATATTACTGCATTGTATCAGCCGGTTTGTCAACTACTGAACACGGCCTCCCCACTAGGGGGGGAGGGGGAAACATAATCCCCACGCTTGGCAGGCATCTTGGGGATTGTAGTGTAATACATAATTTCCCCGAGAGGCCCTGCTGCCTGCTTTGAAGGGGGGGGGGGGGTTTAGGATTATATTCAATGGACTGTTCCGTATACTGTTAGTTGTCGTATATAAAAGGAGACTAAAAAGTGCCAAATGAACAGGATGACGAAAATTAATTCGCTCCCATTATTTTTGTTAAAGGTATAAATAATTTTGTGCAATATTCGCTGCGGTCACTACTAGGATGGGTGACCGCTAGTGGCATTTACTACAGAATGTTTCCGCTCTTTAGATTAGAGGGTGCGGTTCCGGTTGTCAAATCATAAGCAAAACTCCCTACCACCATGCTGTGAAGCTCAAGTACTTAGCAGGACTGCCAATGAGTCATAATTGCTTCAAATAACAAGAACTAATAATTGACCATGGACGTTATCTTATAAAGTGCAACCAATCAGTATAAATCCATGACCTTTTCAATTCATGCTGGTGATGCACGGGTTCTGTATGGCAGTACCTACTTGATAAAGGTTATTTTATTCGGTTTTTATACGCCATTCTGTCGGGTCGGTCTTTGGCTTAGTAGGGTTTTGTACCCCTGAATATCCTCGTTTATGTATGAAAATTTGTTGCAGTTTCTCGATTATGTAGGTAGCATGTTTAGGTAATGGAAAAAAACTTAGTACTAAAGGTAAACATCACGGCTCGTCGAGGGCCGGAAAACTTGGAAACTGCATGTACAGATGTAGCTGAACTTGCATTTTAATTTTACAATAAAACTTAAATAAAAAAATCAAGACGGTGGCTTCTTGGTTCCGTTGTCAAGTAACAGCGTATAATTAAAAAAAATATAACCAAATGCATTTATGTGGCAGTTAATAGTTATAAAAAAAATATATTGAAGCAAAAATAAAACTTGGCTTTTTAACACCCAATGTCATATTTTTTGGGTAGCTATAACTTTCGTAATTAACAAAGAAATCACTTGCATTTTCAATAGAATAACAGTTAAGTAGATTTATTAAAAGGTTTTAACCACACATAAAGGCTTACACATGGAGTACATATACTTACTTTTCTGATAGAAAAGCTCTATCAGGAAAGTAAGTTTATTTAATTCTCTAGTCTACAGGCTATTCCTCGAAATTATTTCCATAGAAAATACAGACAGAAAGCTTAACTTCCTCGTAGTTTAGCAATTGGGTATAAGATTAATTTTCCAGCCAAACTCAATCCCAATAATTGCTTGCCTTACCTTTTATTGCGAAACGGCGATGTCAGGATTTCGATTTCATTTTAGATAAATCTTACAAACGTCTGTTTTGTAAGAGATGATTATTTATCTGTAGATATTAATATTTTATGTAGGATAAAATAAATGATTTTCCGCCGCCTGCCACTACATCATTCATCTTGAAATTTCCGAGCGTTCGAAGGAACCAAACTATTGTTCGCGATCGAGTAACTTTTGGTTAAGTCGTGCCCTCACTTGAATCTTTGTTCGACACTCACAATAGGGAAGTCTTTACGTCGAGCTTAAGAGCTTTTTAGATCTTTCGGCATTTTTTGTAGTTTTTTCTTTTTAGCAATGACGAGCTGATAAATTTGAGTTGAATTGGAATGTTTCCGTTGAGGGGTTGGCGTTAAATTGGCCATCGTGACTGTGGAAATTTGGATGGAAGCGAGATTTTTTAGATATTGAGAGCGGAATAGCAAAGATTGAGCTGATCTGAGTGGAGTAATCACTTTGGAATCCGGGAATTTCAAGACCTGGATTGGACAGTCATTGATTTTTTCTGACAAAGAAAGTCTCAAAGTAATGCGGAGGATATAACAGTGCCGTTTGCTTAGACACTTACCTTTACGAGGATATTCATATCATGTAATGTTTTTGAAGCACTCGTAGCTTAACTTGCTGAGTCCTTCGTAACCGATCATCCAAGTTAAGCAACGTCCGTTGCGATCATGAATTGAATGGGTGTATGCAGTGGCATTACTTCTGAGCGCTTACGTGCTTCGGAAGGCACGATAACCATTGGTCTCGGCATTTTGCTAATGCTCGTGCAAGTAGGAATATCTGCCACCAAATGCCTAACGGTAAGTCCCGGCAGCTATCCTGAGAGCTAGTAATTCTATGTATGCCTGCATGACCAACATCTGTGACCATATTTTTACTTGCCATCATACGACATAGTGACAAAAGGCTAGCCTATGGGCCATAAATACAATGAATAAATTAACAGCGGAGATTTTTTTATTTGTTGTTCAACCCTATACCTACATAGTTGAGGCATAACTTTGTTTATTAAGTGTTATTTCTCACAGTACTCCGTAACAGCCAAAGGATTTTGTATAGAGCTAGAATATTATCTACTTCACCCCAATTCATCAAGTGTTTTCCAAGGAGCGCGATATTACCAAACTCCACGCAGGAGTAGTTGCCACAGAAAATTAGATAAAAATAATTTTTATTGATAATGAATAGATTTAGGCGTAGAATCAAGACCTACTGATGAAAATTCTTCCGGTTCGGCTGCGTGGCGTTTTGTGACGTCACATCGGAAAATAAGTCGAAATTGTCTTTATATATGTATTTAGGTATTTTCTAAAATATTCATTTATGTTTCCTAAAAAAAATATTAATAATTTTTATTTACTTAAATATTATTAATTAACTGTCATAACACGTTACTCGTGTTGGGGATTGAGCGAATTAGATTTGAAGAGGCGTTGTTATCCAATCTCTAAAGTAATTGCTTATTCATTAATAATCGTTTGCTGTTTAATCATAATTTTCTATTTTTTTTTTGTATAATACGATTGTATCATTTCATGTGATGATTTGTTCTTTGTTTCTTTATCGTGTCATATCCATATCATCCTAGGTACTAATTTAACTAATAAGATTTCATAGTTTTATATCATCCTCTAAAACATATTTCCACATGATTTCAATTTTGGAATATGAAGATATTTTAGAGTAAAACAGGCTTTAACCTTCAACATTTAAATAAATGCTATAAAAAATATAATACGCTTTTCTTTCTCATTTTCTTTCACAACTATTTCGGACTTTGACGTCGTTTAGAAAATTGGGTAACTACAAAAGTAATTTGATGACGGAAAAATGTTATTTAGTCGCTTCTCTTGTTTTCTTTAAACAAAATACTTTGTTAGTATTTTCTTTATAAGATTGGCGAGAATAACATCAAAAGGGCTTACTGTGTTCGTAGCAAGTCTTAACGCGATTTACAGTGTCATTTTGAGGCCTTTTTACCCTTCGTTGGGTCATTTTCTTCCTAATCTTATCTCACTTAAATGAGGTCGGTATAATGTTTTGTCTATCAACACACAGGACAATACAATACAATTATTATTTAGCTACTGATTAGTATTCGCGTAATATTTACCGGAATTTCTACCAGTCCCAAACTTATTTGAAGTTCTTCGTCTAAGAGTCACGATTGTGCACAGCGGGGAGCGCGAGTATCAGTATGCAACTGGTGTTAAGACGGAAGAGC
The DNA here is from genome assembly GCA_963890685.1 of Plagodis pulveraria. NCBI lineage: Eukaryota > Metazoa > Arthropoda > Insecta > Lepidoptera > Geometridae > Plagodis > Plagodis pulveraria. The sequence continues at coordinate 7,723,025 of OY982962.1, read as the reverse complement.
TGTAAAAAGTATGAGGACTTATATACTTTTTACAGCGCTTCCGTCTTTTTATTCCAATTTGGTGCGCTTTAATGAAATTAAGCGCACCAACACAACTAAAACAGCGCTCCGGAATTTTGACAGATACAGCGCAACCATCTCTACTCCAGTTACATGCTGATGCCCACTCTTGCCGCTGTGCACAATCTTGACTCCCAGACGAAGACAAAGAAACTTTAAAGAAGTTCCAAACAAATCTTGTGGGTAGTATCATTAGCCGGAAGACGTCCACTGTTGCACAATGGTCTCCCTCATAGATCGCCAAAAAGAACGGCTTATACTCGTAGCCGCTAGTTTATTAGCTATTATTGCCTACTCGCCACATTTACGATGTCGACAGTCCAACTCTACGTCTTCCGGTGTAATGTGGTAGTATACCCGATATCTTTTGATTAATAAGGGGGCTAAGATTATTAATATTAAATACTGTTGTACGCCTGGTGTCCAAATTGCAGAGAAGAACTAGTCACGATTCCCAGCAAGGCCAGCCTATGTCATCCGCTGTGTGTGGTTCCAGATCTAGCCTACTAAATCTATGTTCAATCAAAATCACTTGTCAAATCGTACTAATGTTTTGAAGAAATAATTATATTAGAAATATGTTCCATAAAATAAATACAGCTGCTTGTTCTTCAAAGTGCGTAATCGTGATTTCGACCTAAAGGGACTCATTAGTCAAATCATTCGAAAGAAGCCGAAGTTCCTTTGACAATCTCTTCGTTAGAGAGCTACTCGCATCACAATACGAAGCTTGAAATGGTCTGTTTAGGACGTCTCAAGAGATTCTTATTTGACGGTTGGGGCATGTTTGGGCCTGTTGAACTTTACATGAAATCATCGCGTTCTTGACGGATATAGGTCAATTTGAAGCGCTTGTGAAGTTTAATTTGCGGAATTTTCTTAGCTGTTCTTAACCGATCAGCAAAGTTAAGCAACGTCCGCCGCGGACATGACTTGGATGGGTGACCGCTAGTGACATTACTACTGAGCGTTTCCGTGGCACGTTAAGCCGTCGGTCCCGGTTGTTGTCTTAGGATGGCAGTTGTTAAAGCATGGTGGTAGGGAATTTTGCGAATGCCCTCCTGGCTAGCTACCACCCTCAAGTAGAAAATCTATCAAACACCTAACAGTATGTTCCGGCAGCTGTCCTTGAGAGCCAGTACTTCTTTTTTTTTTTTTTTTTTTTTTTTTTTTTTTACGGGGGGAAATCTTAAGAGATACCTGGGTACTATGGGGAGCATGCCGGGTTATGTGGGGCTTTCACCCACTAAAACCCCCTCGGTGGTCTTCCTCTGTGACTAGCTGACGGAGGGCCCCGAGTTCTCCTGAGGAACGCACCGGAACCCTCCTGTCACATTGCCCGTAGGCTCATCTCTTAGGTGTCTTCTGCAGCCATGCAAAATGGCATAACATCACTTGCCACACAGTGACGCTATCTTCTTCGAGCTCGTTGGTGGGATCATAAGGGCCCCATCCCCTACAATCCCCGAACTCCAAGTCCCCTTTTAGTCGGCTCTTACGACAGGCAGGGGTGACCGTAGCCGTATTCTTTGTAACCCGGGCCTACAGGGTTGAAATGCTAGGGCGTTGATCGCCGCCGCCCTGGCGTCGCCTTCTTCTTGTGGGATCCGCTCTTTCACGGTCTCGCTCTGCTGTCTCCTTCTGGACCATGACGGTCTCACAGAATTCAACAACGGCCTTCCAATTTGTGTTGTTAGCTAACATTGCCGTAATCACACATGGCAGTGTGAGGTCTTGTCCTATTATAGAGACCAGAGACCGCCGTTCTGAGCTCCACGCTGAACAGTCTTCAAGCGTGTGCTGTGCGGAATCGGGCCCCATCCCACAGTGATGACATTGGGGTGTCGGTTCACGGCCAATTCTATGGAGATATTCCCCAAAACACCCATGGCCCGTTAGCAACTGCGTCAACCTATATGTGACTGGCTCCTTTCTCTTTAGCCAAGGCACAAAGCTTGGCAATATTGCACCAACCGCACGTTGTCGCATACTTCGCGGCTCTCGAAGTCGCTCGTGCCATCTCTCAAGTGCAAATCGATGTTCCTGCTTCATCACCTCAGCACCACTAAGGTGCTCGTCACTCCAATGAATACGGATATATACCCGCGCATCCATATCCGCCAGTATGTCAAGAGGAGGGAATCTGCCTATCAGCGTGGCCGCTTCAAAAGATATCGTTCTATATCCTCGCGCGATCCTTATTGCGATTGTACGTTGTAAGCTATTAAACATAGTCCTAGAGCGTCTTACACCAGAAAGTCTTTCCGACCACACGGGAGCTCCATATAGAGCCATAGACCTCAAGACCCCCGCGTAAAGACGACGAACCCCTTCCTTTGGCCCTCCAAGGTTTGGCAGCAGTCTATGCAGTGCACCTGCAACCTTAATGACCCGTGGGACCAGACGGCTGAAATGTTCCTCAAATCCCCACCTACTATCCAATATAAGCCCAAGATATTTAAGGTAACGCCCCACTTCAACTTCCACATTATCAACCTGGACAGAATAGCCAACTGGTTCTCGTCCTCGAGGGATCTTGTGGAACCAAAGAGCTTCAGTTTTCTCTGGGGCTATAATTAGGCCCATATGGCGTATCTTTTGCATTACGCACGCTATCCCACTTTCTGCAATTCGCATTGTCGCCTCCAAAGTTTCACCCTCAGCAAACACCAAAGTGTCATCTGCATAGCAGACAATGCTTACCCCCACAGGTAAATTGACTCTTAGTACAGCGTCATAAGCAAGGTTCCAAAGGAGTGGGCCCAAAACTGACCCCTGGGGCACCCCGCAGAGCATTTCCCTCCTGTATAATACGCCGTCCCTGCCCATATACTGCACGCTTCTGTTCTGTAGATAGGAACTGAGTATTCGTTGTAGATATACTGGTACATTATGGTATACTAAGGCATCTCTGATTCTACACCACGGCAGAGAATTGAAGGCATTTACTATGTCTAAACTGGCAGCTAATGCCATCCTGCCGTTAGATACGGCCCGATCCGACAGCATCCGGACACGAAGGATCGCATCCACTGTCGACCGAGAATTTCTAAATCCGTATTGATGGTCCGACAGATCTGGTCCCACGCAACTCAAATGCCTGGCCAGACGACCGGCAATCACCCTCTCGAATAATTTTCCAGCTTCATCCAGAAGACAAATGGGACGGTACGCGGAGGGTGAATCCGTGGGCCTGCCATTCTTCTTTAGTAGAACCAGCTTTGCTTCTTTCCAGTGAGTAGGGAACGCACTGTTCCGAAAACAGTTGTTAAAAAGCATCCTTAACTTTTCTCCCAAGGCAGCATTCAGCGCTAATACCCATGCACGACCCGGGATGCCGTCGGGGCCAGGTGCCGTATTTCGAGCTCCAAGGCGTTTAATAGCTCGATTTAGCTCCTGTTCTGAAACTCCTAGCTCATCGCACCAATCAGACGGTTCGGAAATTGTATTAGACAGTATTGTGTCGTCCTCGATTCTAGGAAATAGCGTATCCACTATATTTCCCACAAACACTGGATCTAGAGTTTCTGTCAGTGGAGGAACCCATGGACGCAGTTTACCAATTACCATTTTGTAAGGTCTTCCCCACGGATCTCTATCTAGTCCTTGAAGAAGATCACTCCATGACCGTGAGCGAGCATCACTAATCGTTATCTGGAGCGTTTTCGTAGCGACACGGTAAGCCACATATAAGATCTGAGTCTGTTCATCAGAATCTCCTTGTCTTCTACGGGATCTGGTGAAAAGACGTCGAGAGCTCAGACAATTCTCACGTAAGTGTGCTATTTGCTCTGACCACCAGTATACAGCCTTGCAGTTTATGTGTCGTGCCCGAGGCATCGCTGCATCGCAAATCGACGTCATCATACTACGAAACCAAGCTGCTTCTGTCTCAGGATTAGTTGGATTCTCTTCATCATCTACGACCCAAGCTGCCACGATGGCTGCCGCCTCGAGTAAGTCTCTATCAAGTCGTTTGAGTGACCATCGACGCGGTGGTTCACTTGTGTGGAGACGTCTGCGATCATTTGGGTGAAGAGCCACATTAAACATTATGTGGCGATGGTCTGAAAGTGTGTGAGAGCCAGTACTTCTAGGTTAGCCTGAACAACATCATCGACCACATCATCACTTACCATCAGGGGTGATAGTGTTCAAAGGATAAAGTATCAGACATAAAAAAATAAATGAAACAAATTCCTTAAACTTACAATATGAGTTGAAATGTCACTTAGTGGCATAAGTGACTTCAACTCATATTCATTTTGTAAAAGAATGTTGCTGTACTCCTTAGAATTAAGCTTTACTAAGTTATAAGCTTTCTTCCGGTTGGAATCTATATATGTATGTCTATAGACCTGAGCTTTCTTACATTGTAATATTTGCATTATTAGAATGTATATGTAACTAGTGGCCCGCCCCGGTTTTGCACGGGTATTTTATAAAAATTTAAAAATAAAACATATTTTTGTTTAATATTATATTGTTTGTTAATAATATTATTCCATAGGTTTGTGTTCATCTGGGATAATGTAGAATTCTAATGGTAAAATATTTTTTCTAATCGGTCCAGTAGTTTTTATGTTTATTCGTAACATACAAAAATACAAATGAAGTGAAGAGAAATGAAATTTTTTTGTAATGTTTTTTTTTGTACATCTTCAGCAACATACTTAAAAACATAAGAGACATAAATATAATTCATATGATTAATTTATCATGTTAAACTTCCAGATTGCCCAGGCAGGTATTGTTTAGTGGAAGCGTTCTTCTGCCTAGACAATCTATATGGAATGAATAACTTTGCCGGCAGTTCACCGGGCTGAAATAAAACAAAAATAAAGTACAAAATAAAATCAAGAACCTACGAAGTTATGCAGTCATGTCGACCTCGGCGCCCGCACCTAGCTGTTACGAAAATAAAAACATGTTGGCCAACACATTTATTCTACTCACGACCAGGGCGGCGATCATCGTTGCCGTGCTTCCTTCCTCTAGTCCTCCGAGACTCCAACGTTAGGACACTAATTATATTAACAAATTCTCACGTAGTACACGATTACAAAAGAATAACGCGTAAGGCGTCCAAATCCAAAAAGATCACAATAGACGACTAGCAAAGGGGTTCGTTCGAAAACTGCCCGATAAGTTGATCGGTCCGAACAAATCATATGAATTATATTTATGTCTTTTAATTGTATAACATCATCAAAAAGTTTCCAACTCAGCATATGCTAGTTTAATTTAAAACTGGTGCTGGTCTTCCGCTGGAGCCACTTCGTGACGTCACGGAGGATTAATGCTACAACAGCTCATATTTTACTCTTAACAAGATAACTGTTACATAATTTCAATTCAAATTATTAAAATGCAGACTAACAAAAAGAAACTAAAAAATTTACTTTGGCCAATATTACTTTGGCCACAAAAAATAGGTACTCAGAGAGGCTAATATAAAAAAAAACAAATATAAGATAAAAAAAATAATTGAAAAACATGTGTCTATCGTTATCTCCCACTTGAATAATATTGACCGTGAATAATAACGTGTGATTCTGAACACGTTGTATAAGACGCTGTGTCCGTGAGAGGAATCGAGGGCCGTAAACAACGTCGGCGTTATTTAACTTAGAAAGAACAAGGGTTTCAACAAGTTGAATACGGAGCTCTTCACACAGATACGGTCGTAATTTATATATGGTTTTGAATCTATAGAAACAGTTACAGACACATTCAGCTATGTGGTTTACAAATCTCAGCTCACAGTCAATATTTAAACCAAGATTACGTGCTATGAAAACCTGTTCTATTTTTTCGCCCATGATCGATACGCTGAGATTTGTTGGCAATGAAAGCAACTGATGTCTAGTACCCAGAACCATGAATTTAGTTTTGGATGCATTAAGTAAAAGATTATTGTTTACAGACCATATGGCTATCGTATTTAGATCTTCTGTTAGTTGTTTTAGGGCTCTCTCGTGTTTTTGTGGTGTAAAATCTATGTATATTTGAATGTCGTCAGCATACATGTGATATTTGCAGTGTTTGATATAATTAATAATATCTGCGCTGTACAAAATGAATAAAATAGGACCCAAAATAGAACCTTGAGGGACCCCTCTTTTTAACTCAGTAACTTTCGAAAAACGTGGATGCCCAGAAGGTTGTTGCAATTCCACGCATTGGCGATGATTAGTAAGATAACTGTGGAACCATTTAAGCGCACTTTGATGAAAAAGTGAATTGTTTAGAAAACCATACTGTACTTTTTATGCTGTGGCGCGTGAAAACAATGCCATCGAGAAAGTATTTTTTTTATTTGGCATGGTTTGAAATGACGTACAAGACACTCGCCTGATGGAAGATTCACGGCAGCGGTTAACCGTAAATGTTGCAGTGTCACCATTCTGCTAATAATAATTCTGTTTATAAATATTTCTAGCTCGTAATCGCCGGGGAGAATTTTGTTGGAGAAAACGACACGCGTCCTACCTCGATGACGCCTAGGCGGGAACTGAATGACGTGCGCGAGAGCTTGAATCTTTCGATTTGTAGTTTATTTTTTCTTGTTAAAAAACTATAGCTAAATTTGAAAATGTGCCTTCAAGCGTTACTAATAAATAACTAGCTCTAACGATTGGTAAAACTTCCACAAAGTTTCATGATAGTATCTTTTAGTTCTACCTGATTTAAGTAGTGATATGGTGTCATGTTTCATATTTTATTATCGAAGAAATTGTTCATAATCTCGTTTTTAACTTTGTAAGTTCCATATATTCTAAATTAATATATATTCTAAATTTTCAATTCTATTCGAGTTACAGATTTTAAAAACTGTCTAAAGTAAGTGCAACCTCGCCTTAATTATCTTTTTAAAATTTCGTTACCATATAAACCTAGATAATGACGAATTCAATCGACATTATGCTTAATTTTATACCTAAAATCTCAAATAAGGGAGTAATCACCCAACGGCGTTTGTATGGAGAACTGTACGGCCAGTTCAACCTTAACAGTAATAGCAAACCCTGATGGGGGAGGGTGTGTTCAGCAGTAGACAATCCGGCTGTTACAGTATATAAGACACCTATCACTCAGTCTTTGATAAAATAGGAATAAAAGGACAAATTCCAAGTATCCAAGTTTTTTTATGTTATTGTGACGGAACAAGCCCGAGGCCCACCTGATGTTAAGTGGACTAACCTCTGCCCATACCAGGCATTTCTATAACACGAATTGCAATATGCCCGTCACACTGAGACGTACAGTGTTCGGTCTCATGTGTCTGTAATTTTACTGGCTCTCAAGAACTGCTGCCGGAACACACAGTTAGGTGCTTGGCGACAGATTTTCTACTTGAGGGTGGTCGCTAAGTGCGCATTCCCAAAATGCCCTTCCACCATGCGGTGAAGCTGAAGCCCGCGGCGGGATTCAAACTATGGACCTGCTGCGCGGCAGTCCATAGTTGATGCCACTGAGCTATCACTGCTTCAAATATATTATATGCGATTTATCCAAAACAAATGCAAGTATTTGGATATGCGACGAACAACATGTATTATTTACGAAACAGTACTACGAGTACTACGGGAATCTTCCGCACTTCTCTACGAAGGCACAGTTTTAAGTTTAACCCGGTTTAGTAAAAAAACGAATATAAAACGGCGCCAACAACCATTGCCTATTACAAAATTACAAATTACGGGATTCCTCCCTCGTGGTATCGAATCCCGCACATGACTTAAATTTTTCCTCTCGTATATTTGTAATTTTGTAATGTAATCCGCATAGCAGGCGATATTGCAAACATAACAATATCAAAACATTGCCTCTTACTTACACACACTTTATGGGGAGTTTCGCCATACCAGTTAATTTTTACTTAAACAAGTTTATTAAACCCAACTTGAAAATAACTTTATATATATATTGTTGCTTTGTAATAGCGTAGAAATCTGATTTACTGAGTCCTGACGTTTCATTCAGTTCCTTGTGAATTTCCCTCATTGTGAGAAAATTTCTTGAATCTACGACGTATTTCAAAGTTATTGTTGCAAATATAAATGGGACTTCTCGCTTTTATCATTCTTCTTTTATTCCACCATCTTGTTAGAAATCAATTTGGTGGCAGTCAAACTTGATAGAAATAAAAGAAATGCGCCCTCGATCTACAGCGTAGATATATTCCTATGAATTATGTAAAATGTATTTATAAAATACTTTTACAATTTTGGAATAAAATACAAACCTGCACCTTGAAATACTAAATATTTGGCGAAATTATGGCCATAATAGAAGCCTATCGTCGTGACGTATGAAAAATCTCTTTTTTTATGCTTTGGCTACGCTCCAATCCTTTGACCATTATCTCACCTGATGGTAAGTGATGATGTGATCGAAGATGTTGTTCAGGCTAACCTAGAATTACGGCTCTCAAGGACAGCTGCCGCAACACACCGCTAGGTTCTTGGCGACAGATTGGTGGTAGCTAGCCAGGTGGGCATTCGCAAAATGCCCTACCTACATGCTATAACGACTGCCATCCTAAGACGACAACCGGGACCGACGGCTTAATTTGCCCTCCGAAGCACGAAAGCGCTCAGTAGTAATGTCATAACGGTCACCCATCCAACACATGACCGCGGCGATCGTTGCTTAACTTTGCTGATCGGTTAAGAACAGCTAAGAAAACTTCACTACGAGCGATCCTAAATTCTCACCCATATAACAGTCAAACTTAAAAATTGTTCCAAATATTCAAAAAAGAATGAAAAATTACTCGCAAGCCAGGTGACCACCTAAAACTTTCAGTTTAATTAAAATTTCCGAACGAAACAAAAAGAGTGGTTTAGAGCACGGAGCAAAATTGCTGCGGGCTTCCGAATTTAGTTTCATAATGAAATGTGGTAACCACTAGTCCCAACGGTAAGAACTTAAAAGAGTTCTCTCTCTTCTTACAAGTTCAATTAAGGTTGCACTGGCCGTACAGTTCTCCATACAAACGCCGTTGGGTGATCACTCCCTTATTTGAGATTTTACACTGAGAAAAATCTAAAGTCAAAAGTGATCTAATGACGGCCAATTTATATGGTATAAGGCGAAAAAAGTAAAAGCGTACAAAAACGCCTTCCAACTAGAAGGCGTTAAACGAGGTCAGTGAAGGCGAATGTTTCTTTTCGTCTTCATTTATGGTGAATTTTGTGGTCTTTCTTAAATATTGACTTTTCGATGAGGCTGATTAAGTCGTACGTTATAGTGATAATCACCGTATATAAACTGCCGTAAAAGTAAGGTATATTTTATGGTCAATACTGCAATTATTATCGTATAACAAGTTCAATTCTGAAAATACTTTACGGAAGGCGTTTTTGACGATTGTGTTTATTATAAAACATGGTACATTTTTATTGATTGGTGAAAATCATCTTAAGAGTTGTGAATTCATCTTACGTATTTACAATTCAACGGTAAAAGGTCAAATTTGATTTAAGCCTTTAAGTCGTTTTTCTCAGTCTAGGTATAAAATTTAGCGTAATATCGATTGAACTTGTTATTATCTAGGTTTGTATCGTAACGAAATTTTAAAAAGATAATTAAGTTGAAAGTTATGTGCCTTGAAAACTTTATATGAAAATGTTTCAAGGCTCATAACTCTGAACTTAATTATCTTTTTGAAATTCCGTTACGATACAAACCTAGATAATGACGAGTTCAATCGGTATTATGCTTTATTTTGGACCTAAATCCTCAAATAATGGAGTGATCACCCTACGGCGTTTGTATGAAGAACTGACCGGCCAGTTCATCCTTAATAATACTTTGCACTCTTTACTTGTCTGTGTTACGGTAATAAATCATGCAAATCAACTTTATTGTTTGCTGGGTAGCTTTATGAAATATTCATGTTGAAACTACAGTAGTTAAGTAAGGCACCTTCGCAATAAGGTAAAGTTTTTCATACTACGAAGTCATAATTTAAATTTAAATGGACTTATTATTCTGCTGGTTATTATTAATATACTGTGTCTATAATATATTGAACCGTGAAATAAAATTGCGCCTCATTTGATTCTTCCTTGACGTTTAAATGTTTGTTTTACAATGTAAATTCAATATAGTTTCTATTAAAAAATTCAAGTGGTTATTTTATTGAGTTTCCTGTATAAACACTTGTTTGACAATTTGTGTTGTGGCAACACGAATGACCGCTTTGGATGGACGAGAGTGAGTGATACCTATGGAAAGAAACATCGCAGTACTTCTACATGAACGCCATACTGCTTATTGTGATTTTATGAATCGAATAAATTGCCTTAAATGTGGACAGAGTGGTTATATATTTTTTTTTTATGTTATTGTGACGGAACAAGCGCGAGGCCCACCTGGTGTTAAGTGGACTAACCTCTGCCTATAACAGATGCATTTCATCACAACAAGTCATGAATTGCACTGCGCCCGTCACTTTGAGACGCGGTTGGTAAGTCTCATGTGCCTGTAATTTCACTGGCTCTCAAGGACTGCTGCCGGAACACACCGTTAGGTGTTTGGCGACAGATTTTTACTTGAGGGTGGTCGCTAGCCAGGCAAAATGCCCTTCCACCATGCGGTGAAGCTCAAGCCGAAGGTGGGGATCGAACCAGGGACCTGCGGCGCGGCAGTCCATAGCTATTACTGCTCGGCTATCATTGCTTCAAAAAAGTTTTTTAGGGTTCTTAAGTAGAATGGACATCTGTAGTAAAACTTCTACTGTACGGTGTTTTCCGTACATATGAAAATGATACGCAGAGTGAGGGAATAAATGGTACTTTAATATCCCAAACTTAGCTTATATGGTTAATGGTATGGTTGGTGAATACACGCGGATGGTACGGTGTCCGATTGTGCACTGGTGCCGCGGTTTACTAAATGTGGCATGAATGCGTAAACCGCTGACCGCGCGCAATGTACAATGCTTACATCGTACATGCTCCCGAGGGAGGCACGGAGAACTTATGAAGATGTAGAATGATGGTGAATGACAATGGTACAAGGTGATAAACAATATATTGGTGATATTATAAGATGATAAACAAATATTATTAGGTATATAGTCTTAGTGTCCTTTAACGTTGTTGGTCAAAATGGTTAACTCGGTTTAAAACGGGTGAAATAGATTTATTTACACGCGCACTAGACACTTTTTCCACACCATTGCTTTCATCACTACTTTGGTCTGCTTTACCACATAAACACTGATCACTACCACGATACGCAAAACTAGCACTAGGTCCTGGCACCGGCGTGAGCGCAGGTGTGGCGGCGGTGGCGGGCTCGGCAGCAGCGCGCGCGGTTGCAGCGCGCTGCATGCACGCGAAGCGACGCTTACGAATCCGTTGCACTGCGTACCCCATTGCTCCAGCTCCCACAATACCCATCATCAAATAGATGACGATATACTGGTGTACGTCGTGTGATGATATCTGGTCTACGAGGACGGGTTCCATTTTCATTTGATCAAGTTGTTTTCTGAGATCTTTAATGCCGTGGTCATCGCTATTTACAGAATTGATCTCACTTAAGGGAATCGGCAAATTAATGACGTTGTTTATCGGCGGTATTTCAATGTTTAAAATATCTGCTTGCACCTTTAAACCGTTCGATAGCTGTCTGTGCGAAACTACGGTGACGTCATCCCCTTTGATAAGGCAGTCTTCCCCCAGCGATGTGATCCCGACCTTGCTGAGTCGGTCAGTTGTAACTAGATGCCCGCATATAATTCTTATCGGACAAGGCTCACAACAAAAGAATAAGTAGGTATTTACCTTGGCTAGCTGTGTCCACGTGTCTCTACACGGGATCGAGTCTACTTTGCACCTTTGCAATCTTTCGTCTTTAAGGCATAGATCTTCATCGGATTTCATATGATAGATTGGTCTTTGTAACGGACATAGTAATGTGTCTGTATCGAATTGTGTGCATTGTTGAATGTCTAGATCGGATAGTGGTACATACGCATCCTTAGGGAGATTCATAGCAATATGACTAGCAATAGGCGCAAGGGTGACCATATTGTTGCCAACCTTATTAGGTATTGGTATCATTTTATAGACTTCATAGATGTCTCGGCTCACAAGTGGAATTTTAATCTCAAAAATGAAAAACGCTTTTGTCATTCTCGCTTTCACTTTTAGTAAATTGTATATTTTTGGTAAATCTGAGTGTAAGTTGTTTATAGGCAAACATATCTCTTTAGATAGCTGGCCCGATATAATGTTCAATTCGTCTAGTAGTTGCTCAGGTTTCAAAAGATGTATGTTGAATTTTCCATAATAAATATTTGTGACCGTATCCAGTAGAGTATCTTGAATGTTTTTCAAACTCATCAGTATGCTGTTTGCTGTAATTGCAGATAGTGCAAACTCATCAGTCAGTTTTATGTCCAGAATGTCTTGGTTTAAGACATTTGCATATTTTTCTAAATTATTAAGATGCTGGTTAAATATCTTGTGCTGTTTATCCATAGCATTTTCCATCCTTTTTAGTAAATTATATTCTGACTCTACTATGGAAGTTTGGTTTTTCCATAGTAAGGCGAGATGATTTTGGTTACTTCTTATTGAACTAATGTCTTTTGCATATTGTTCGGCGAATTGGTCATCGAGTACGCCGAATAAGCTGTGTGCAACATTACCGACTACATTGATAAGTCCTCGGGTTACTCGCACGCGCCCCGATGTGAACTGCTGACCGAGTAAGGCTTTGTTATAATGTTCTAATTCCTTATAACCGTGATTCAATTGCAACAAGATAAGGTTACAATGTGTTTTCATTTCTGATTTCAAACAAATTCTTTCCATATGGTTAAGATATTCGCTAAATAGGTTTGTTCCTCGCCAATATGGGTCCATGTCGTAGTAAACTATAAGCTTCCATTGATCCCGAATGAGATGCATGTTAGATAGTTTGTCAAAATAAATGCTCTGGTTGTTATTTAAATTCGATATATTGTAAGCACATTGAACTGGTGACATTATTAACATAAATAACATAAGTGCCATGGTGATAAGGTAACATGAACCTTTTCTGTTTGATCGTTTTGCTTGTGGTATTACGTCACTGTTAGTTGTGATGTTATTTGACACGCTTTGATCATCTGGTTGTCGTAAAGGTTCATTGAAATGTTTTGTTTGTTTACTGGTTGGTAGAATAGATAACTTTACGACAGGTCTTTTGAAGGTTCCGTTTTTTGTTTTTAGTGTTACCACCCTAACATACCCATCTTTGCCCGGATGCAGTTCTATAACTCGTCCTAGAGCCCATTTCCCGGCTGGTAAATTTGCATCATGAATTAAGACGACGTCATCAATTTCAATATTGCTTTGTGGTTTTTGCCATTTGGATCGTGCTGTTATCTGCGTAAGGTATTCAGACCGCCACCTTTTCCAAATGTCCTGGTAGATCTTTTGAGTGAGATGCCATCTGGTACGTTCGTCTTTTTCTGTTTCTATGATAGTTAGTATTGGCCCGCTAGAGAGAAAGTGTGATGGTGTGAGATAGCCTATGTCATCAGGATCCTCACTGAGAGCACATAAAGGTCTGGAATTGAGACAACCTTCTAACTGTGCTAATAAGGTAGAATACTCTTCGTATGTAAGTTTTTGCTCTCCTATTACTCTTCGGAGATGCTGTTTAAGACTTTTCACAGCAGCTTCCCACAAACCACCAGCGTTTGGCCAAGATGGGGCATTGAAATGCCATTCTATTTCCATCTTAGTTAACTCCGAAAAGAATTCGTCGTCCAGTGTTGACTTCAGGTCTATAATTTCCTCCTGCAATCTTCGATTTGCTTTAACGAAATTGGTTCCGTTATCGCTGTAGATATGTCGGGGTGTTCCCCGTCTAGCGGCCAGTCTTCTCAAAGACGCCAGGAAAGCAGATGCAGTAAGGTCAGAGACCAGCTCAATGTGGATACATTTCGTGACCATACATACAAAGACCACGATGTAACCTTTAGTAGTTTTAATTCCTCGGCCCTTGGAAGATTTGACATCTACAAACCCTGTAAGGTCTACTCCGGTATTATAAAAGGGACGAGTAGGGTTTGTTCTTGCGGCTGGTAAATCTCCCATCAACTGGTTTTGTTTGAACGGATCGTGTTTTCTGCATGTGACACAGTTGCGTAGCCTTTTTTTGACAGCACTGTTTCCACTTACAATCCAAAACTCTTGTCTTAGCCAAGCCAAAGTCAGGCGGGCACCCCCATGGAAGGTCATTTGGTGACCTCGATCTATAAGCAGGTCGGTAAGATGGTGGTTGTGAGGAAGAATAAGTGGGTGTTTCATTCTCTCGTCAACGTTGGCATTTCTTAATCTCCCGGAGACTTTCAACAAGCCATCATTATCGATGAAAGGTCTTAAGTTCAATAACTTGCTTTTGTTGCTGACTTGGTTAAATTTTTTAATGTTTTGTATATCGTCTGAGAAAGATGTCTGTTGCACATATTTAATTAAAATGTGTTTTGCTTTTCTCAACTCTGGTATGGTTAAAAATGATGGTTTGTTTTGGTAACTTGACCCCATACGTAACATCCACGCTAGTACGCGCGTAGCTCGTTCAAAGCTACTGTGTTTATCTATTAAACCAATTATGGTGTCATTTTCTTGCTCTTTTGTTACGACGCTGATGTATATGTGTTTTGGTTTTTTAATTTCTTCGTCCGTGGTGTACGCAGGAATCGCTTTGGTGTTTTGGCAATCAAACGATGAAAGCCATGCAGGTCCTTTCCACCAAGTCGAGTGTTTAGAAAGTTGATCTGCTGTGATTCCCCGGCTAGCACAATCTGCAGGGTTGTCACCTGATTTGACGTAATTCCAACATTCAGGTGGCATGATATCTGTGACTTGCTTCACCCTATTTGCGACGAATGGTTTCCATCGGTTTGGGTCGCCGTTGAGCCAACCTAAGACTGCTGTTGAGTCTGACCAGCCATAAGTTTGGATGCTATATTCAGATAAACATTCTTGAACGGTTTTCATCAGTTTCGATAGTAAATGTGCCGCGCATAATTCCAATCTTGGTAGAGAGATGGTTTTCTTAGTTGGAACCAATCGAGATTTTGCCACTACGATGACCACGGAAGAGCCTTTTTTCTGTGACTGATCTTTATTGTTGACTTTGCAATATATTACGCAAGCGTAGGCTTTGGTAGAAGAGTCACAAAATCCATGCAACTCCAAATTATCGTCTTTATGACTGGTCAGCCACCTTTGCACCCGAATCTGCTTGATGTTATCTAGATCAGTTCTTATTTTCTGCCATCTGATACTAATTTCGTCGGGTAAAACGTCATTCCATTGCAAATCAAGTTGCCAACTTTCTTGGAAAAGAAGTTTAAGACTTACTGTCACTGGTGACAGCCAGCCGAGTGGGTCGAAAATTTTAGAGATATCTGATAGGAGTGATCTCTTTGTTGCTTTGTTTGGTGAGTTTTCGGGGACTTGGAGTTGGAAACTGAACTGGTCGTCATGAGGATTCCAACGCAGGCCCAAAGTCTTGGTCGTTTCTTGGTGTCGAAAATCAAATGCTTGACTATCAAAAACTGATGATTGGCCATCATCGAGTAACTCTACTGCATTAGACGTCCATTTGCGCAAGTTGAACCCTCCTGAGTTCAACAAGGTCATAAGATCTGATCTAATTCGTTTTGCAGATTCAATGTCGTGATGCCCATGAAGAAGATCGTCCATGTAAAAACTACTTTCTACGATCTTTGCCGCTTCGGGAAATCGGTACTGTTCGTCTTTGGCCAACTGCTTAAGTGTCATCATTGCCAAAAACGGTGCAGCCTTGAAACCAAATACCACTGTTGACATCTGATATTCCCGCAAAGGTTGTTTTGGACAATCTCTCCAAATTATTTTTTGGTAGTGCTGGTCATCTGTATGAACAAGAATTTGCCGATACATTTTCTCTATATCCGCTGTAAATGCTATTTTATATTGCCTCCACTTTATGATAAGTGATAACAAATCTTGTTGTAGATTCGGTCCACGGTACATAAGGTCGTTTAGGCTACTTCCCGATGAAGTAATTGCTGACGCATTAAAAACGATTCTAATAGAAGTTGTTGTTGAGTCGTCGCGAAAAACACAATGGTGCGGTAAGTAGCACTCCGTCGGTGTCTGGTTACCTTTACATTCATGCATGTGACCTAAATGTATATATTCGTTCATAACTTCCTGATAACGTTTGGCAAATGCTTCGTTTTTGGTAAATTTCCTTTCTAGTTGTCGAAATTGGGCCACTGATTTAGATTTTGAAGCCCCCAGCTTCTCATCTATGTCTGGTTTTAGTGGCAATTTTACAACGTAGCGTCCGTTTGGTAGGCGCCTGGTTTCCTTTTGATATTGAAGAACGCACTGCTGGTCTTCATTTGACATGTCATTTTTACTACCTGCTATGTCCTCGATGTCCCAAAACCTTTGAATATCTTCTTTGGTCATCATAAGGACATTGCAGTGATATGGTTGTATGTTAGAGCATTTTCCACTTATTATCCAGCCCAGTTGTGTCTGCTGCGCAATATGTGGTGATGTTTTGTCACGAATGAAGCCTGGTAAGATTATAAGTGTATAAACATCTACACTTAATATAAGATCGACTGGTCGGCTTATATAGAATTCAGGATCAGCGAGTTTTATCTGCTTTTGATACGGTAGTAGTGGTTTTTCAAATGTTTGGTGTGGTAACTTGTCGTTCTGAATCATGTTTTTCATAACAAAAGCTTGCGTGTTGAAGGTAAAATCATTATATGTAGATGATGCTGTGATCTCGATGATACCTTTGCTGTGGTTTGCTTTAGAACCTACTCCATACACTATCCACTTGCATCCTTTTCTCGGCAGGCCTAATCGTTGTGCAGCGTTTTCTGTAATGAGAGATGATTGTGCGCATGGATCTATTAGCGCACGCATGGTGTGAAGAGATCCATCTGCTGCTCGTATGTTAACCTTGGCTGTCGCCAAGACCGATTCTGTGTTCTCATTTTCTGTTGGTTGCGAAACGCATGCATTGAATTTCCGCTGGTTTTCTGTCGAGCTAGCCACTTGCACATTCGAAGTCATTGAACTCGTATAGGCGTCATGTAGCAACGTGTTATGTGCGTCATTACAATGTCGACATGTTTTTTCTAATAAGCACTCCTTGCCATTATGATGATATAGACAGTTTTTACACAGTTCTAATTCAATTATTGTTTTAAGTTTTGAATCTGGTTTTGCTTCCAAAAAGGTTTTGCAGTGGTATAAATGATGTTTATTTGTGCAAAGTGGACATTTTCGTTGCGACATAGTTTTAGCAGTTGAAAGATTGACAAATGATTTATTTTTATTGAGGTTGTTACTAACGGAAAAATAGCTCGGCAGTTTTTTGTAATTAATGTCATGCTGTTGCTGTGGTGATTTTGTCGAGTCTTGTTTTCTTCGCGATGCTTCAAGCGAAGTAAACTTGCTCTCCAAAAATTGAAGAAAGTCATGTAGTGTTGGCAAATCTCTAGGGTTTTTCAACGATTCAATGTAGTCGTTATGTGTTTGAACGTCTAACTTCAGCGATAATATATGAACCACAAGTGGATCCCAATTTGAAATGTCTACTCCTAGACTTTTAACAGCATTTAAACATTCATTTGTCGTGTCATGTAGCCTCTTGATCTGAGTTGCGGTTTGATTTTGAATGGTTGGTAAAGACAACAAGATGTTGATATGCGAGTTAAAAATTAATTTCGTGTTATTGTACCTCTGGTTTAAAATATTCCAACAACACAAATAATTAGATGAGCTAATTTTTAAATGTTGTACTAGCCTCTCTGACTCACCTCTTAGTTTACTTTTCAAAAATTGCATTTTTTGAGCCTGAGATAGTGACTTATTCGTATGAATGGATTCACTAAATAAATCTTTGAATGAAAGCCATTGATGGTAATTGCCGCTGAACGTAGGAATATCCATTTTTGGTGTTGATTTTTCTCTATGAGATACATCCCACATCTTGCTATTAATAGCCTTTTTAATGCTAATATATTGCTGTTCGTACTCATTGAAGGTCACATCATAATCTTCATTTTCTTCAAGAAGATTGCTATCGATTTCCCAATGTAAAGCGTCGATAGTAGACCACCTAGATTGAACTGTTTTTAATATATCCTCCAATTCCCACAGGTCCGATACATTTTCAAGATCTATAGCCGATATGGTGCGAGAGAATGCCTTAAAATTACTTTTTTGCTTTCGTAGCATCTCTTCTAACTTGCTAGCATTGCCTTGGGCGGTGAACTTTGGTATAGGTAAAGTACCCGACTTACCCGGTGTTAATAGTGCCTGTTCACCTCCTTTCATGGTACCTATCGGAGTCGTAGGTCTAGGAAGACATTGCGTTATATGAGATTTTGCGTTGGTATAAAAGTCGAAAGCTTGCTGGTAATGTTTCTCTTTGAAATAAGAAAAATTTTCATCACCAAGCTCACGCAATTGAGAATGGTTTGCTTCAAAATCTTTCCAATATGTTTCTAAAAGATCTAGCTTTCTTTTTATATAATCGGGCGTTTTGCGTTCGCGTCCCGTCTTTTTAAAGGAAGAGATAAGCTGTTCCATCGCTGTGATCAACGTTCCTTGGTTGGTAAAAAGATCTTCCATTTTTAAAAAGTGGTTATTTATTGGTAAATTGGAAAGATCTTACTTGGTTTACTGCTGTCGTGACTGCTTGGCTCAGCGCCGCGAAATTGCTTAAGTAAGCGATTGCGAACCCCACGCACCGCTCCTTTGTCCACGGCTACGAAACTTCTTGAAATCCAGACTCTGGTCAATGGTCTAGATTCCGATTCGTTCACTTTTGGTTCACCTTATATTACACTGGTTTTATTAAGTTCACTTGGTAGTTCCACAGTCACTGGTTTCACCTTACACGCGGATGATCCTACACGTGCCAACACGCGCGCAAGGACACGATGCTCGAAGGACCACTATGTACGGTGTTTTCCGTACATATGAAAATGATACGCAGAGTGAGGGAATAAATGGTACTTTAATATCCCAAACTTAGCTTATATGGTTAATGGTATGGTTGGTGAATACACGCGGATGGTACGGTGTCCGATTGTGCACTGGTGCCGCGGTTTACTAAATGTGGCATGAATGCGTAAACCGCTGACCGCGCGCAATGTACAATGCTTACATCGTACATCTACTACTGATGCAAAAACAAAACTATACGTGCTATTAACCAATAATGTGTTAACGGTGGCATACAAATTTGCTGGTGAAGATCAAGAAAGCGAGGCTTGGAATGTCTATAAAGGGTTGACTAAGGACTATGTTCGGTAGCCCACCAATTGACCCTGGCACGAGTGTCATCTGCTATGCGGATGACACTCTTCTCACCGCCCGGGGAGGAGACTTTAGAGAGGCGGCAAGTCTTGCTTCGGCTGGCGGCACCCTAGTCGCGGGACGGATCCGCCGCCTGGGTCTGAAGGTGGCGCTTCAAAAGACCGAGGCCGTATTCTTCCACGGGCCTCGGCATCGCATTCCCACTGACGCCCACATTGTCGTGGAGGGCGTCAGGATCGAGGTGAAGGCCCAAATGAAATATTTGGGCCTAGTCCTCGACAGCAGGTGGCGCTTCGGCCCGCACTTCAGCGGGCTGTCGACGCGCCTGCTGAAGGTTGCGGGAGCCCTCTCGTGGCTCCTTCCTAACTTGGGGGGGCCCAGAGAACGATGCCGGCGCTTGTACGCCGGCATCTTGAAGAGCATGGCCCTTTACGGTGCCCCTATCTGGGCCGACTCCCTCCGTAGGAGGGAGAACGCAACCTCTCTCCGCAGGCCTCAAAGGGCTATTGCGCTGCGGGTGGCGCGGGCCTACCGCTCGGTAGGGTTTGCTGCAGCGTGCGCTCTGGCTGGCACCCCTCCTTGGGAGCTTGAGGCGGGAGTGCTCGCCAGAGTGTATGAGTGGACGGCGGGGCGCAAGGCTCGCGGTGAGCCCCCCACCCTGGAGGAGCGGGAGACCGTACGGCGTGAGGCGAGGGACGCAGTCGTCTTGCATTGGACGGAGGACCTCGCCGCCGCTGCTTTTGGTCGCCGAACGTTGGATGCTCTCGGGCCAGTTCTGCAAGACTGGCTCGGGCGGTCCCACGGCTTCCTCTCGTTCCGTCTGGTGCAGGTGTTATCCGGGCACGGATGCTTCGGATCGTACCTGCACCGGATTGGAAGAGAGGAGGCACCGGCGTGCCACCATTGTCCCGCGGTGGAGGACACGGCGCAGCACACCCTCGAGGTGTGTCCTTCGTGGTCCGAGCTGCGCCGCAGCTTGGTCGAGGTAGTCGGGCCGGACCTCTCGCTGCCCAGCGTGGTCAACGCCATGTTGGAGAGAGAGGGGTCCTGGGCAGCGGTCGCCTCCTTTTGCGAGGAAGTGATTTCGCAAAAGGAGGCGGCAGAGCGCGCAAGGGAGGAAGACCCCCTTGTGGCGCCACTGCGCAGACGAAGAAGGGGTGGGAGAAGACGATTGAATAATCGACATCATCTCCCACCCGGTGGTGAATAGCGAGAGAAAGGCGCGGGGGCACCTTCTCTCGCATTGCACCTATTCACCACCTCCGTCGGGCGGGAATGGCCAAGTATTCCTGGTCATTCCCGGGCCCCTCTTACCTGGAGGGGCGTGTAGGCCCCGCTGTAAAGCGGGCGGTCGTCGAAGGGGGACTGGACGCAAAGGCTCTGGCCGTCTCCCAGTCCTTCTCCACACAGACGATGCTGGAATGCCGCTGGGTCGTTTAGTGGGTATACCGGTCACCTACCGGGGAATCCCACATCCCCCCTCCATCCCCCGATGGAGGGGCATGCGTAATGCATTTTTCCCAGCGAAAACAAAAAAAAAAAAAAAAGTGTCTACTCATTTCATCGATACCCAGCTTATAGGTTGATATTTTTGGCCTAAATATTAAAGATGTGTTTACATTCCTTGAGAGTAGAAATTTCTCTGGATTCTATTAATAAAATTCAGGCGATTTTACGTTAGCTAATTGGTACAAATTATATTAATGTTGTGTAATGAAATGTAAAGCTATAAATAGTGACTTGTTGACCTATATTATCATATATTCATTTCACATGAGACCTAACAACTGTACGTCTCAGTGTGACGGGCAATTTGTCGTTGACGAAATGCGTCTGTTATAGGCAGAGGTTAGTCCACTTAACATCAGGTCTTGGGCTTGTTTCGTCACAATGACATTAAAAAAAATTACAAAAGGAGAGTTAAGAGTCCATGTAGGGTATATAGATCTTATACAAAGCACCTTGATCCCACTTGCTATATAGCACATTACTCTTCTGGAATGTACATGTAAAGTGCGTAAGAAAAAAAATCGTGGCAGACACTGAGTGAAGAAAACCACACGAGGGCGTGGCAAACAAAGATTAAGTAGGTACAGTCATCCGGTGTCCGACACGGAGCACTTCACTTGATTAGATTACGGTTTTGTATGTTGAATACCCTTCACTTTAAACAATTGCCGGATAGTCCACTGCTGAACACAGCCTCCCCCAATAAGAGAGGGGGGGGGGTTCACCATAGTAAAAAAAACATTTTCTTTAATAAGAACCAGTGATGGCTCAGTGGCATTGGCTATGGATTGCCGCGCAGCAGGTCCATGGTTCGAATCCCGCCCAGAGCTTGAGCTTCACCGCATGGTGGAAGGGCATTTTGCGAATGCCCGCCTGGCTAGCGACCACCCTCAAGTAGAAAATCTGTCGCCAAGCACCTAACGGTGTGTTCCGGCAGCAGTCCTTGAGAGCCAGTGAAATAACAGGCAAAATTGAGACTTAACAACTGTCTCAAGGTGATGGGCGCAGTGCAGTTTCTCACTTGTGATGAAATGCATCTGTTATAGGCAGAGGATACTGCTTAACATCAGGTGGGCCTCGCGCTTTTCCAACACAATAACATAAAAAAAAAAAAAAAAAACCATACTCGACGTACATACGTAAGTCACGATATTAGTTATTGATAACGTAAAAGTTTTTAATTTATTTAAAAATTAAATAATTCATGTAAAAATGAAATGTAGTAACAAAAAAACCTAATCTTGTTATTACTTTTATTCATTATTTTTGTAAAACAAATTACAGTTACTTTTATATTAAGTTATAAAAGTGTATTCAAATGAGGGACAAGACTCATTTGAATACGCTTTGTATTAATATAAACAAGACAGACTTTCTTGTTTCTTAATAACTAGTACTTACGAATCTTCAAGTCTTGGGTAAAAACAAGTAACTTTGTATTTTCAACCTCATTGACACAGACTCCATGGGGGCAATTAGTTCCAACCCTCCCAATGTACACGGCAACGACTCAAGCCGAGAACCGTACCACAGTGGTGCCCTTGAGCCCGTTATCAACCTAATACGAGTAGTAAGTAGCAGCAGGAGATGGAGGTAGAAAGCGCTTTTCGCCTTGTACACCCATCTCGGGAGAGACATCGTGGCCATCTTTTTTGTATGTATACGACTGTGATATATTAAGGGCATAATATATACTACTTTAGTACATAATATATAGTACTTTAGTCAAACTTTTATTTAAGATTTATTTTGTATTTTATTGGTGTAACAATAAAGAATTATCTATCTATCTATATTTTATTGTTCTTTGATTTGCATTTTGAATTGATGTGCTGTGTCCAAACTAAGTAAAAAAAATCAAATCGATTTAAATATTCCGTGGGTGCCCTTGAGCCCATTGTCACTAGGGAGTGCAATCTCGGTATTGCGAGATCTCGAAATACCGAGATCTCGCACTAATTTTGCAGATTAATCTTGCACCTAAAATCGCTCGCGATCTCGCAAGATTTGCAAGATTGGACAGCAACGCGTTCCATGACCATTCAAGAGCGCGGTGGTCCACTCTCGCAGATATGATTTCCAGATTCAACAAATTGAAAACGTGTGTATGCAAAGCTTTGATCGATGTTAATCTCGGAACGAACCCCAATTGTGCTTTCTCAGAAGAAGAATGTGTAGCTTTGGTTGACTTAGAACATGTGTTCCAGCCTATCAAACTAGCAGTTGAAGTATTATGTCGAAGAGATTCAGATCTCATCACCGCTGAAACTACTTTGCGGTTCATGGTTCGAAAGTTAGAAAACCTAACAACACCAATCGCTTAAAAGCTGGCTGATGCTATGAGGACTCGTATCCGTGAGCGCCGGACAATTTTGACTGCAGCGTTATTTTATTTGAGAGATTCTGCCCAATATGACGAAGATTTTAAATCCCTCGTTAATGATAACACTTTCAGTTTGCCACCAAAAATTTTAGTCAAGAAAGAAATTAAAAAGCTGATCGAACGATTATACGTACAGAACCAAAGCTCTTGCTCTACATCTTTAGATGCATTTGTTCATACAGCAGTTGATGATGATATTATTGATGATAACACGCCATTATCAGCAGTCGCTAACACATACACAACTCTATCTCTTGATGAAGAATTGGAAATGATTTTGAAAGCCCGCCCACAAGAACACCCTTCATGTGCAACTGGTTTCTTATTTGATAAACAAATAAGACAAGAAATTAATCTCTACGAATCAGGCGGAGCAAAAGGGCAGCATTTGCAGTCAGTTTATCAATGCTTATCATCAGTGGTGCCAACAAGTGTAGAAGCTGAACGGGCTTTTTCTGCTGCCGGGTATATTGCCCGAAGCATCCGAAGCCAGTTGGCTGACAACACGCTAGATATCTTGTGTTTTCTAAGAAGTTTTTTCCAAAATAACCATTAATTTTATTTAATATATGTATCAGTTTTTTTTCTAATATATATCTTGTTTCATTAATTCGCTCTTAGAACTTTACCAAGTTTCAATAGAATATTTTTAAAATTAAATCAAAAACTTGTAAATTTGCGAGATCTCGCAAAATACCGAGATCTTGCGAGATTGGACGTCTTCAATATTGCAAATACCGAGATTGAAGATTTAGCTGCAAGATTGCACTCCCTAATTGTCACCCCCTTGTACTAAGTAGCGGTAGCGGTGCGTGTTCACCGCCCGCAGGAGACGGAGGTAGAAAGCGCGTTTCGCCTTGTACGCCCGTCTCGGGAGAACTAAGCAATAAAAAAAGAACGTGTCACATCGTGGGCATCTTTTTCTTATGTACACGACTGTGATAAATTAAGGGCATAATATTTTTTATTGTTCTTTGATTTGATTTTTTAATTGTTGAGCTGTGTCCAAACTAAGTAATAAGAAAAAAAATAGATAAAAATATTCCGTGACATTATGTAGAATGTGGTAAGTTCTATTAAACTTTTGAAGCGCTCGTACCGAAGTTTGCTTAGCCGTTCTTAATCGATCAGCTAAGTTAAGCAACTTCCGCCGCGGTCAAGAGTTGGATGGGTGACCGCTAGTGACATTACTACTGGGCGCTTCCGTGCTTCGGAGGGCAGGTTATGCCGTCGGTCCCGGTTGTTGTCTTACGATGGCAGTCGTTACAGCATGGTGGTAGGGCATTTTGCGAATGCCTGCGTGGCTAGCTACCATCCTCAAGTAGAAAATCTGTCGCCAAGCACCTAACGGTGTGTTCTGGCAGTTGTCCTTGAGAGCCAGTAATTCTAGGCTAGCCTGAACAACATTTTCGACCACATCATCACTTACCATCAGGTGAGATAGTGGTCAAAAGGTCAGCCTATAAGCAATAAAAAAATATAAAAAAAAACTTAATTGATCAAAAATAAGCAGATTAAAATACTTATTTTTTTTTAATATTAATGACAAAATAAATTCTGGGTTATAAATAAATTATATGTGAATCCTGGCGCATCAAGAAAACGATAACAATAAAATTTAACTCATAAATGCCCAAATTACACACCTATGTGTGCTTCAAATAGGTACTACTTGAGTTTACTTTGATCACTTAACTCTTAAGTAAAATTTAAATAATACTGCCGAGACTTCATGCTAAATTTCTGGCCTAGATTACACCAAAACTCATATTCATTGTTTCTGTTAGGACATAGTAAACACAGACTTTGGTGATGAGTTTTTGCCTTATATACATAACACGACACCATCTGCTCAAATCAATCTTAGACTAGTGTTTTCTGGCGTCACTTTGACCCAGATTCGGCAGAAGGGTAGAGATGACCTTGCAAATTCCAGCCTAAAAAGCTTTTGATCTCATCTCTGGTGTGAACAGTAATAAAATGGACATTGCAGTATTTTGGGGAACTTAGACGTAGTTTTATACGCTAAGGGGAGTCAGTAGTTTTGTTAGTAATGTTATAAGAGGCCATCATATTGCCATCTTTAGGACACAGTTCAGAGTTCCAGACCGTATTGCTACTGAAAATCTGAGTTTTTATTTTCTATTTTTATGTTATTGTGAAGGAACAAGCACGAGGCCCACCTGATGTTAAGCGGTATCCTCTGCTTATAACAGATTCATTTCATCGCAAGTGACGAACTGC
Organism: Plagodis pulveraria; assembly: GCA_963890685.1. Lineage (NCBI taxonomy): Eukaryota > Metazoa > Arthropoda > Insecta > Lepidoptera > Geometridae > Plagodis > Plagodis pulveraria. The sequence goes on along the minus strand of OY982962.1, from coordinate 7,697,471 downwards.
ACTGCGCCCATCACCTTAAGACATACCTGTTAAGTCTCATTTTGCCTTTTATTTCACTGGCTCTCAAGGACTGCTGCCGGAACACACCGTTAGGTGCTTGGCGACAGATTTTCTACTTGAGGGTGGTCGCTAGCCAGGCGGGCATTCGCAAAATGCCCTTCCACCATGCAGTGAAGCTCAAGCTCTGCGCGGGATTCGAACCATGGACCTACTGCGCGGCAGTCCATAGCCAATGCTGAGCCATCATTGCTTCAATTTGTCAAGTAAATCCAATCATTTGTCTGACATGAGGATCGCACCCCTGGGTTCGACTTTCAAGGTCTAAAGCAATGCTTTCCCACGCTACAAGACTGACTGTCTCCGTCAGAAAAAGGCTATACAACTATGAATAATTTCCCTACATTATTAAACTGTTAGATATGTAAGAAACATTCGACTATAAGTAAACCGAACAAAAATATTGGCATGGAATAAAGAGGCTAACGTAAACATTGGTTATTGATACTCAGAGAAACGCCCACGACTTGACCCGTTTCTGATATTGATACCGTTGCAAAAATATAATTCGAAAAGGTCCTGGAAATATACCATTTCTTTTTACTGTGTAAATGTTGAGACGATATAATGTTAAACTGTCTACGCAAAGGGCTACTGTATATACAAGTTTCAGTTGCCTTCAATTTAAATGTGTAGCATTAACGTTTTCATGTAAATGATCTGTAATATAAATGGGCTCGTTTATCTATATCTATACTGATATTATAATTGAAAGATTTGTATTTTTGTATGTAACGAATAAACTCAAAACTACTGGAATGATTTGAAAAAATATTTCACCCTTAGAATCCTACATTATCCCTGATGAATAAGCTATAGAATATTATCAAAAACTTGGGGATTCGTATGAAAACTTCGATCATGAAACCAAACCTGTGACAAAAAATCGTTATATCGTGTAAGCTGCGGAAATTGTTGACAATAGAGAGAGAGAGAGAGAGAGAATATAATGTGATGTACTACAATTTTAAATAGGACATCAATATCTACAAAGCAGTTTGCAATACTATATGCATGACTATTATATGTCATACAAATAGTTATATGTCACAATAACTACTTTTTATGTGTTTCAATTTATCATTTTTGTAAAATACCTGTGCAAAACCGCGGCGGGCCTACACTAAAATAATAAAGAGGAAATATTTGTATTTTGGATTATTTTATGCAACGAATAAACTTAAAAACTACTGGACTGATTTGAATGAAATTTAGTATGGAAATAGTTTGAGACCCGGGGAAGGACATAGGATAGTTTTTATCCAATTGAGTAAAAAGAGGTTAATGCGGTTTTGGGCGATAACCAAAATACGCGCGGGCGGAGCCGCAGCCGGAATGATATTATATAAAATTAGTCGAACTAGAAAATCTGAATGTTATATATATATTGATACCGGATCATTTTGGATGGGAAAAATGGAACAATGGGGTGGCTCCCTGGTTCGAAAATTGCCCCGCATGCTGGCTGCGACGCGTCTGTAAACGTTCTTTCATCCATTTTCACGAGAATGATTCCCATGAGCTGTAATACGGGATCATTTTCGTAAGCGAGGATTGCTTCTGATTATTGAAACGTCGGGTTTCACAATGTTTTACGAGGACTTGTATGGAGCTCGACTCGTTCTTAAGCGCGTCAGACGTCACCAGAGATTTTTAGCTACCTTCAAGATATTACAAAATTACAAATATACGATAGGAAAAATTTAAGTCATGTGCGGGATGTAATCCGGGTGTAATGTAATCCGCTTAGCAGGTGTTATTGCAATCATAACAATATAAAAATACCTTCAAGATAGCCCAGAATATATCTTTATATGTGTTGAGGCATTTTAAAGTTTTCGTTCATAAAATTGGATAAGATTGCGAATCTTACCAAAACATTTGTTCTGGTTTTACCCCATTTCATATACTCAGTTTATTATATAATTTACGGTAATTATAGTTACATATATTGTATGTCCAATTGAAAGATTAATCTTTTTTTAAATCTTTGTTAACAACACACTACAAACTAAACATCACTACAGCTCATACTACGAAAGCATTTAGGCAACCTATAGGCCACTGCAGGCCTACAGGCAGTCCAAATGTCCAGTTGGCTGTGTGTCCAGCATGCTGGCAGCAATGCTCCGTTGGATTGCAATGCTTATTCGTTGAGACAAACATGTAACAGCATTTTGATCATGCTTTGTACAGACCAAGTGCGATATATTATATGTTTTAGCACAATGTTAAGGAGCCTTACCATTGGATATATAGTATTTATTCTAAAGATTTTTGTGACGAAACTATAAAATAGTAAGTGGTAAAATCTATTGTCGAAAGATCTATTTATATAGAAAACGAACAAAGAGAATTCACAAATCAAACATGATTTGATGTAACTTAAATACTTTACGAAAACATCCCTAACTCCAACCAGCGGATTACCTCGAAACCTTCGGCTTTTAAATGCCACAACCCAAAACAATCAGGATTTGCGTAATCACAATAGTTCCATAGTTTCGGAAAATTAAGGAAAGTTAAGTTAAAGTTAAGTACCGGATTACCGCTAAGCTCCAGAGTGATTCTACAGCGGTACAATGTGTTGGTTAATAGAACATGTGGAAACGTACCGGAGATTCAATTAAATGGGATCCTAATCAGGAAATGTATACCTATTTGTGTTACGCTAATTGTTTACGCTTTGTTTACTTTCCGTGAAGAGGTAAATTCTGTTTAGGTTGGTCTCTAGAGATCGTTTTACTTAAGTGGAAGTAAATTATTGTTCCTATTTTAAAGTGCTCAAGGAATAAATCAATGATTGTCTGAAGAATAAGGAGCTTTATCTAAGGGAATAATGAATGTATGAAAACAAATATAAACAATACAAAATTATTTATGTTTTTTTTTAGCGGCTTGTACGTGGTATATCACTCGAATTATACCTAGGACTAGTTGTAAGCCAAACGTTACTTACTCGTACTACCTTATTGTTTTGTTTTCATTCATGTATATTCACAATACTAACATTACTTGAGCAAAGTCATGATACTAGAAAATGTATAGTCAAATGTCAAAAAAACGATGTTATGATCTCAGACATTACCTCTACACCTTCGAGCATCAATCTTAATGAAGCTCTACAGGCTCTACGTGAAGTTTGAGCTAATACTAACCTTTTTTCAACTTAATCTACATTTTGTAAGTTACTCTGTATTCCATCTTTACCCTCATGTTACTAATGGGAAAGTATTGAGTAAATAGGTATTAAAAAAAAACTCGTTTTTTTATAATTGCTGACATAATACCAGCCTGCCTGCAGACGCAAATGTATGCGTTAGACGGGTATAGGCATATCCTAACAGCCGTAATAAGAGCATTTTATATATTTTCTTCTATCTCTCAAAGCCATACTTTATTATTATTACTTAAGCGTGGTGTAATAAGAACATTGTATATATTTTCTTCTATATTTTGATGCCATATATTAATGTTATTTTATATTTGCGTTTTTTACTAAAATGAATGTGGTATATTATGACAGATTGTGATATATGCATATATATGATCATATTATATTATATATATACATATATTATATTATATGATGATAATGCTCAAGATATATGCTCATTGAATGTTCCAAATAAAAAATATAGGGCTAATTAATAAAGGATATTTTATATTGTTAAGAATAATCTTACTAGTTCTAGTAGAGACAGATAGACAGATTTTCTACTTGAGGGTAGTCGCTAGCCAGGCAGGCATTCGCAATATGTCCTTCCACCGTGCGGTGAAGCTCAATCCCGCGGCGGGATTCGAACCATGGACCTGCTGCGTGGCAGTCCATAGCCAATGCCACTGAGCCATCACTGCTCCAAAAGTAGTAGTAGTTGTAGTATTTTATAGGCAACCACATTTCATTAGACAGGTTGGTTTTATCCTATGTAATATGAGAAGTCCCCAGGACTTACAATTGAATTTCCCCTTATCAACCTGTGGGCGTCGTAAGACCTCTTACGAGCGACGGTAAGAAAAAAATCCTAGAGTGTGAGCATCAGCGCCTTCTACGACGCCTGTCAACCGTGGAAATTTTGTTAATGCGGTAGCATTAACGTTCGTAGTATTTTGATGTTAAAGGCATAACGCAGGCTAAAAAGAAATTTCCGAGGTAACTATATTATGATACATAATTTATTAAAGTTCGTAGTTTTTTTATGTTATTTTGACGGAACAAATTAGAGGCCCACCTGATGTTAAGGGGACTAACCTATATCTGCCTATAACAGATGCATTTCAGTCACGAATTGCACTGCGCCCGTCACTTTGAGACATAGTTGTTAAGTCTCACGCGCCTGTAATTTCACTGGCTCTCAAGGACTTCTGCCGGAACACACCTAACGGTGTCCTTGGCGACAGATTTTCTACTTGAGGGTGATCGCTAGCCAGACGGGCATTCGCAATATGTCCTTCCACCATGCGGCGAAGCTCAAGCTCGCGGCGGGATTCGAACCATGGACCTGCTACGCGGCAGTCCATAGCCAATGCCACTGAGCCATCACTGTTCCAAAAGTAGTTAGTAGTTGTAGTATTTTGATATTAAAGGCATAGCGCTGGTTGAAAATGAATATCCGAGGTAACTACATTATGGTACATAATTTATTACGGTATATATAAATTATTGTAATTAATAACAATTATTAATTTAATTATATTATGTACAATCAAAGTTCTGGCAGCCCTAGAATCTAAAAGCCTATGTTTGCTTACGTCGGGCACTTTACGACTAGTCTAGAAATAGTCCTTCTCAAAAACCATCGCTTGATGACTGGTCGATAATGCTTTACCATTAAGTCCTCCTTTTGTATTTTTTTTTGTGCCATAAGGTATTAAATTAATAGTTATGGGCAGAAAAAATAAAATTGTTTTGGCCTTTTGGAACATGTTGAAGTAATTGTATGGCCTTAAGGCCTTAAAGTTTGAAGACCCCGCATAATATTCATTGAATAATCATTTCTACCATTCAGGTCTTAACTAATAGGTTTGGTAATCTATTACCTGCGCCTAAATTAAACCAATAAGGACCCTTTGGTGAACTCTGACCTAAATGACCTTTATAAGTAATTGATCGAGACGTTTTGGGCGCTGTGGGATTACGGTATTATCTACTGTCAAGTTCTTGTATAAATTTATTTTATTTTATTTATAACTTTAGAAGCAATGATGGCCGAGCGGTAATAGCTGTGGACTGCCGCACCGCAGTACCCTGGTTCGATCCCCACCGCCGGTTTGAGCTTCACTGCATGGTGGAAGGGCATTTTGCGATTGCTCGCCTGGCTAGCTACCACCCTCAAGTAGAAAATCTGTCGCCAAGCACCTAACGGTGTGTTCCGGCAGTAGTCTTTGAGAGCCAGTGAAATTACAGGCACATGAGACTTAACAACTATGTCTCAAGGTGACGGGCGCAGTGCAATTCGTGACTTGTGACGAAATGCATCTGTTATAGGCAGAGGTTAGTCCGCTTAACATCAGGTGGGCCTAGAGCTTGTTCCGCCACAATAACATTTAAAAAAAAACTGATAGATCATGATGTGGTTGAAGATGTTGTTCAGGCTAACTTAGAATTTCTGTCTCTCAAGGATAGCTGCCGAAACATACCTTTAGGTGCTCGGAGACAGATTTTCTACTTGAGAGTAGTAGCTAGCCAGGCGGGCATTCGCAAAATGCTCTACCACCATGCTATAACGAATGCCATCGTAAGACAACAACAGGGTTAGACGGCTTAATGTGCCCTCCTGAGCTTGGAAGCGCTCGGTAGTAATGTCACTAGCGGTCACCCATCCACGTCATGACCATGGTAAACGTTGCTTAACTTAGCTGGTCTTTTGAGAACGGCACAGCAAATTTCGCTGCGAGCGCTTCAGAAAATTATATATTATTGTATAAATTATTGGACTCCGTTACATATAGAAATCACTAAATCATATAAAAGTATGAAATAACTTGTGGAAATTGGATGGTGATAATGGAAGGTCAGTGTTTTAAATCAGCATGGTATTGACTATAATAAGTTATTTCATACTTGTTTATGTTGAAAGTAGGTTGCTTATTATTTAAATAATTTTTTACTCATCTTAAAAAAATATTTGTTTAGTTTAGTTAACTCCAACCAGTTCCCTATATTACTTAACCTTTAACTACATAATTGCTTACCAACCTGAGATATTATAATCAAAGGCCAAGCGATCAACAACAAAAAAAAAAAAAGAAATGACCGACATCAAACATACAATACAACGCGTATTGTATGTACGGAACTGTAATACTGCTCGTCAGAATTCACTCAAATTTAAATGGGATGACAAGCACCAGCTTTTGAAAGTAAAAAACAGTTCCGGCAGCTGTCCTTGAGTGTTAGAAATTCTAGGTTACCCTGTACAACATCTTCGACCATATATTCACTTACCATCAGGTGAAATAGTGTTCAAATGACAGCTTATTACCGCTTGGTATCTGTCACTGGCTATAACTGCTTCAAAACATGTCAACATTATAAATTGGTGCGATGCATGCTCGGTAACGAACGTGTATCGATAACGGTAAAGTGACAAATAGTAAATTTGAGAATCGCATTAGACACTGGTTCTGCCGGCATATACTGCCGGCCTCTGAAAACACCATCAGTGAGCTGCGTGCTGAAGTAGTGTCATTGAGAAACATTATTTCAACAAGTAGGTCACCTGAGGCCACTAACATTAACGCTCTGCTGCGCCTAGATTTGCCGTCAATGCAGCTCTGTTTCTCGGTTGCACTACACTACCCAAGTTGAAGACCTGGTGGAGTACATCGCTCTCAAAACAAACATTAGCCTAAGTGTTCAGCAATTGTAGTCTTGTCACAGCGTGACTTTCAAATCATTTTTGCGTAGAATGCCCACTCGCGAACTCCAAACATTCATGGAAGCTGAGTTTTGGCCGAAGGGTGTCAAGTTCCGGCGTTTCCACGGTCGGATACCTGAGGCCACGCGCATTGCATCAGCAGAAAAAATGTGATTAATAACTTACAATAATTTTCATTATATACACTATTTATATAATGTTAGTTTAAGGTATATATTTTAAGGGCTTGTGTTATTTATAATGCTAAGTTGCCTGAAATTAAAGGTTTATTATTATATGATTTGAAATTTTATTCGTAAAAAATACCGACCGTACAATTTCTAACTTTAATTTAATGACTGCCAATAGCACCTAGCATTCATAAAAGTGCGAACAAATTGGATTCTCCCTTCAGAATCAATCAACGTCTTCAGGGATTTCGCTCCTTGAAGAGATGTAGATTACAATACTTTATCTACCTACCTTACTTGCCGAAAAATCACTCTCAATGAGTAGTAGTAAAAAAAAAAGTAATCACAAAATGTTTGTTAGGACTAGAAAGTCAACCCTAAGAGGTTGTTAGCATTCTTCCAATAACCCTGTATATATTAATATGTTCCCCGCGGTGTGCCGGGCTAGAATTTCCCTAAGCCGGGCAACAGCGCCTTTTGAAGATCTGCCGTTTTGAAGCCCTCGTAGCGAAGTTAGCTTAGTCATTCTTAACCGATCAGCTAAGTTAAGCAACGTTCGCTGCGGTCATGACTTGGATGATTAACCGTAAGTGACATTACTACTATGATAGCTACTATGACAGTTACTGAGCACTTCCATGCTTTGGAGGGCTCGTTAAGCCATCGGTCCCGGTTGTTTTTTAAAGATGGCAGTTGTTCCAGCATGGTGGTAGGGCATTTTGCGAATGCCCTCCTGGCTAGCTACCACTCTCGAGTAGAAAATCTGTCACCAAGCACCTAACTATGTTTTGTGGCAGCTGTTCGTCAGGAATAAAAAAAAATTTAGGTGCTTGGCGACAGATTTTCAGTATCTTAACTTCAATGAAATACAGGCAGAAATACATATTTATTTTTAATCTTGTTGGGTTTGCAATAATGCCTGCTATGCGGATTACATTACAAAATCACAAATATACGATAGAAAAAATTTAAGTCATGTGCGGGATTCGAACCCGCGTCCATCCACCCCTTGAGCCGGTGTATGCTCTAACCAATTGAGGTAACATGACATGACGTCATAACTCAAATCTTTTCTATCGTATATATAATATAACACCTTAGAATAATCCCGCTCGTACGGACACGCTGATGTACCTGTAGGTTTGTATCTAATGTGGGCCAGGCCTGGTTGGGGCCATAGATACATAATAAAATAAGTCAGAGGCAACAGTTAATCATACCCACATATTATGTTGATACCATTTTCTAATTTGGCAATGGTTCTTGAGTTAGGTTGAGTTCGTAGCTCATCGTCTTTGAAGTAAGATTACGGTAGAAATTACTTAGGTGACTTGGACGCGATAAGCAGGACTTTAAAACTTGGAAGGCGCGAACGATGTTTATCTTACAAGCAATCCTTACTGTGAGGACGTTTTACTGAAATACTGTCTCTAGCCTGAAAATATCAAAGATTCTGTTATTAATAAAATTCTTAGAATAATAACAAGGCTCCTTCATATATTATAAAAACCTAGAAATTAATTTTAGACATCTAAAAATACAAATTTATAAAATTACCAAATATATTTATACAACGTTGCCTAAAAATGTAATTATGTTTGTATATTATTTGTTGGATCAAACTTGAGGGTTGAAATTCCATAACGGAATTATCCAACTTTGATGATATATATATTTATGCTAACAAAAGCTGGGATCACAAAATATATTACAAGAATATTCCCAAAATACAAATATTGCTTTAATTATATTATGTATATCAATCTACGAATAATTATTTGTAGATATCAATATTTAATATTCACGCGACTTTAGTTGAATTGGTATTTGTTGGGGGAGGCATTTGTGCACCCACTAGAATAGCGCATCTTTTTGCGAGAACATATCACTTGATATGGATGATCTAAACAAAGTAAAGCTCTATTTGACGGTCTATTCAATTAAAATGTTCTTGCTAACATATCTCTTTAATTTGATAACTTAATTAATTTAACTAAGATCTTCTTCTTCCTGTCAACGAATCACATTAAATGTTGACTGCCAGTACTGGCTGTAGCCACCCCAAGGGTAGAGGCCTCGTTTTTAACTAAGATAATCTATACCTATCTTAAATAAAGCAAGCCAGGGGAAAATATAAAGGTAACTTTCTATGTCCGTTCAACCTAATATAACCTAATGTATAGCCATGTGTAGTAAATGATTGTTGTTGGACGTCCATAATTATTTTCGTGGGGTGCCGGGTTAGAATTTCACCCTCCCATTGCTACCTGTGGGACACCCATGAAGTAAGAGGCGACTAAAGATCGGAAAATGGGCAGCAACGCCTTCAAAGGAACTGATATCTTAAACTGCGCCTGACGCCTGCCAAGCGTGGGGCAATCCCCCCGCATAAGCGGATTAAACGGTTTTTTATGTTCTAGTGCTGAAAAGTGTATAATTTAAGCACAAGTGCATAAAAACCATATTATTTTTATTAATTGTTCAAAGAGGTTTGCAATACATATCATGTAGAAAGTTTGTAGGGTCTAATCATAATACCTATAGATCAGGAGTATTATTATTGTTACAAGTACTTGCTACCTAAATTAATTAATACTTTACCTAAAGACATGACATATACCTCCACATTCCACACCCTTTCAAAATAATAAAAAAAAAACTTTTATTAAGGTTATGCTTTATAAATAGCAATTTATCATGTAAGTAATTTGTTATTTTATATATTATAAGTTACCGATCTCATTGACTGCTCATAAGCCCTTCAGGCATCTGCAAAATTTATAAATATAATAAATTGATTAAAAACCCAGACATACATTTTGAAAAAAGTATGAGTATGATAATAACAAATATTTTTAAAATATTTTATGAAAACATCAAATTAATATTTTAATAAAACACTTAAAAAATACAAAAATATATGTAGTGACAATTCCGCCTAATTTTCCTGTTAAGCCGACGTGACGTCACAAACGCCACGCAGCCAAACCGGAAGAATTTTCGACGCGTTTCGCTTCTACACGAAGCATCCTCAGGAGGTCTTGACTCTACGAGCGCACGATCGAGAAAAATATTAATTTGATGTTTTCATAAAATATTTTACAAATATTTGTTATTATTAAATATGGATTTCCGCAAAGTAACGCCTGAATCTATTTATTATATTTCCTCACAATTAAAAGAAAAATTTGAGTGACAAACTTATGCATATAACCCATTATAGTCCAGACCTAAATATCGTTGTTGCTTGGGTAGTTAAACAAATCGGCTAAAATGACTTGTTATAGGCACTCATCGTATAATCTACTATTCAATGCTTCAATTATGTTAAAATAATTTGAGAGAGCACTCACCCTGGTGATGAACGTCTGATATGTTCGGGAGGCGTCAGAAGTATTCGATCCCTAACATGAGTGTTTTGGCAGTTAATAGAATTTTGAAGCAGTTTTGGCTCAGTGGTATTGGCTATATGGACTGCCGCGCAGCAGGTCCATGGTTCGAATCCCGCCGTGGGCTTGAGCTTCACCCTATGGTGGAAGGGCATTTTGCGAATGCCCGCCTGGCTAGCGACCACGTTCAAGTAGAAAATCTGTCGCAAAGCGCCCAACAGTGTGTTCCGACAGCAGTACTTGAGAGCGAGTGAAATTACAGGCACATGAGACCTAACAACTGTACGTCTCAGTGTGACGGGCACAGTGCAATTCCTTGTAATGCGTCTAGGCAGAGGATACTCCACTTAACATCAGGCGGGCTTCTTACGTCACAATAACATTTAAAAAATGAAACTCATGTATATTTAAATTCAAAGATATAGTCGTAATTATGGTTTATTATCAATATTTTTGTTATGAAACATTATGAGATGTTCATTCTAGATCGCTGAATCTACTTAATTGTTTCCGTTATTCAATTTAGCTTGGAAAGTAAGTGACCGTGATCCTGATCAGGCAAGGATTTCAACTTCTCAGCGGAAGAAGTTTCTTTACTAGTGTACTGTCATAGAGAAAAGTGCAACTATATATACGGGGTTATTGGTAAAATGCTAACAACCTCTTAGGGTTACCTCTGCTAGTTCTAACAAAAATATTGAGACTTTTTTTTGTGTCTGTTTATGTGTATTTGACGGAATAAGCATGATGACCACCTGTTGTTAAAAGTCTCTTGTGCCTGCAATTTAATAATAATTTTAATGTTTATTTAGTTGCCTGTTTGTTTTCATTGTAGTAGCTGTAGTGTTGTAATCAGTTTGAAGTGTGTTGTATTTTTTTTTAATAAACATCATCAGCTACTAGGCAAAATAATTTGCAATTCAACGGGGCAATACTGCCAGCATGCTGGGCACGCTGCCAACTGGTAGTGGGCTGGAGCATTTGGACTGCCTGTGAGTCTGCAATAACTTATGGGTATCTAAATGCTTTTAGTCTAGTAGCTGCAACGTTGTATATATAGTTTGTGGTATTTTGTTAATAAAGGCATACCGCCGGTTTAAGAAAAAAGGTAAAACCAAAATTTTCATATTTTTCGATAGAAGGACACATTTTAGTTTTGGAGTTGCGCGTGCAAGTCCCCCTGGAAGTTATCGTTTTCTATTTAAAAGTATCCATATATGTACCTTGAATCAACAAATATTCGCTTTTAGGAATTTACCTTTCCAATAATTACATAGATATTGCATATTATTTACTGTCCGTCTGGTGGCGGGCTGGAATTGCACCCCCCTCCCCTTACCTTGATGTGAGAGGAAAAGAGAAAAATGAAGCGCTCGTAGCGAAGTTTACTTAGATGTTATCAACCGATCAGTAAAGTTAAGCAACGTCGCGCGCGGTCATGAGTTGGATGGGTGACCGCTAGTGACATTACTACTGAGCGTTTCCGTGCTTCGGAGGGCACGTTAAGCCGTTGGTCCCGGTTGTTGTCCTAGGATGGCAGTCGTTATAGCACCTGGCCAGCTACCACCCTCAAGTAGAAAATCTGTCGCCAAGCACCTAACGGTGTGTTCCGGCAGCTGTCCTTGAGAGCCAGTACTTCTAGGTTAACCTGAACAACATCTTCGACCACATCATCACTTACCATCAAGTGAGAGAGTGGTCAAAGGCTTAAATTAACAGGCACAAAAAAAGCGGTGCGACGAAAATAAAAACCAGAAAGTGGCCATCATCGCCTTTTGAACAACTGCACTCTTTCACTTTGTTTCTCCAAGACATCTGCCACGCGTGGAGATTATGGCAACCCCAAAAGGGAAGCGTTATGTTCACCGGAGCATATGTCCCGACTGTTGATGATGATTATGATAATGACGATGAATATTTATGAGCTAATTAAATCAAAGAAAATACGAATAGACTATCCGTTTATGAATACATTCATGCTAAGCATTATGAAGTCACAGGAAGATATTATGTAGGGGTGAGGGGTTGTGGGGTTGCTGCTACACGGTAAGGACGAATAAGTTATTAATTAAATATGATTTTGGACACTACTCGAGTATTGTTGCCTATTCGTAAATATAAAACTGCAACGAAAATCCCTCTTAATCCCTTTAAATACATTTTATTAGTTTTCTTTCCACTTTAAATCACAATTGCTTCATTGAAAACTTGTCTTCACGTCTGTATAAATATTTTCGGAGTAGGAACACGTGTGACTGATTAAATATATTATAATATACTAGCTGCACCCCGTAGTTACGCCCGCGTGGTGATGCATGATGATGATAAAAAGTATCCTATGGTTAATCCACTGCCTCATCTACCTCCATACCAAATTTCATCAAAATTGGTACAGCCGTTAAGAAGTAATAAACATACAAACACTCTGACAAATGTTCGCCTTTATAATATTAGTTTGATAAGGATAATTTTTAATACCAAATGTGTATTAGAAGAAATAAATTATATATTTTTATAGTAATTATGGTTCACTATTTTGGTGATAATGGCTTACACATAAAATATAGACGTCGCGTCGGCTTAGCAGGAAAGTTGGGCGGAATTGTCACTAGATATATTTTTATATTATTTCAGTGTTATATTTAAATATTAATTTGATGTTTTCTTAAAATATTTTAAAAATATTTGTTATTATTAAGTATGGATTTCCAGAAAGTAACGCCTGAATCTATTCATTAAATTACAGATTGTTTAGTATCAGCATTGCACCCGTGCGAAGCAGGGGCGGGTTGCTAGTAGATTATAATATATAAAAACTTAGTTGCGTAGGTATACTAGTACAAATGAGCTATTGTTATCAGTTCCGTTGATTATTATAGTACTATTAGCTTAACTAGCACATATTATGTCAGCTAAAGATCTCTAAAAATCTATATTATTATCAAACCTGCTCTAAATTTCACTAGAGTCGCTTGAGAAGTGCAACTTGTAGATGAGAAAAGCCTGAGATCCGGATAGATATACTAAAGCATTTAGGCCCAATCTGAAACTGAGACGATTCGCTCTCACTTCGCGCTCGCATGGTCAGTTAAATGTTGAATGCCAAATTCGATCTTGGCACTTCATTTTTGTATGCCTGATAGGTTAGCCTTTGACTTTCTCACCTGATGGTAAGTGATGATGTGGGCGAAGATGTTGTTCAGGCTAACCTAGAATTACTGGCTCTCAAGAACAGCTGCCGGAACACACCAGGTGCTTGGCGACAGGTTTTCTACTTTATGGTGGTAGCTAGCAAGGCAGGCGTTTGCAAAATTCCCTACCACCATATAACACTTTTTTTTTTCTCGCTGGGAACACGCCTTACGCGTACCACGCAGTTCCGGGAGAAACCACATGGCTATGTGGGACTCCCCGGGCAGAGTGCCCGGTATAGGTACTCACTAAAAACCCAGCGGTGGGCCTCTACGTCTTATGTGGGGTGAAGCGGGTTCGCTTGCGCATTCTACCTCAACCCGACGCTAGGCTCCCTGGAGCCTTTGGCACCCCTACCGTGGGGGCATTCTTCATGATTGCCCTTCATTGGTGATGGGTCCCCCGACCCACCAGGAGGGCATTACTTCTAAGGGGGCGGAAGTAGGTCTGCATATCGGCGCCTTCTCCGCCCTGGTCTCCTCCTTCAGATCGGGCGAGTTCACTTTCCTCCCTGACCCGCTCCGCGGCCTCCTTTTGTGATATGATCTTTTCACACAAGCAGGCCATTGCTAACCAGCACCGCTCACTGCCAAGCATGGCATCAACCAGGCTTGACGGCGAAAGGTCACTTCCAACCTCAGCTATAAGAGCGTGCCTTTGAGATCCCCATGTCACAGCTTAACGTGCCTTCCAAAGCACGGAAGCGGTCAGTAGTAAACTCACTAACGGTCCAGTTTATGACCGCGGCGGACGTTGCTTAACTTTGCTGATCGGTTAAGAACGGCTAAGCAAACTTCGCTATCAGCGCTTCATCTCCAATATGGGATATATTCCTTTTATTTCGAGCTCGCACATGAAATCCTATCGTCTTAAACAAACTTTTCTTCTCGCTTGTACAATATCTCAAGTAATTACACGTGTCACTGCATCCAGTTGGTTTATATTGTGAGACGGGAGTTATTCCACGAACGGACTCGTTAGTTCTGTACTAGTTCCACAAACGATGTATTGTTGTCAGTCCAGTTCATTGATCGTTTATTCAATAGGTACAAATCTATTCAGGAGTTCTGTGTTACATTGATGGAAATGTCAGAAAATGTAACTTGAGTTTTATGTTGTTTTTTCCGTATAGTGCTCGTTTAATTGTATATGTTACCGACAATCTGTATAATTCAGGGATACTATACAATACCTAGGCAATGTATAGAATTACTGGTGCGCCCAGGCAATGTATGAAATATTATGAATATAATTTTCCATTACATACCTTACCTACCTAGGTAAAAGAACTAAGGTTTTCAAAGCATTTTATAGTGGTCATTACATTTAATCTCTTAATTTTATTGTGAGTTTACTCACAATAAAATTAAGAGATTAGTAGTAGTAAGTATTAGTAGTAGTAATAGAAATATTTTATATTCATATTATAATTTTCCTAGGTAATTAATAATATCCATTGTATTCATTAGGTAATAATATCTATTGTATTAATTAGGTAATAATATCCATTGTATTAATTAGGTAATTAATACAATGGATATTATTAATTACCTAGGTAAATTATAATATTAATATAAAATATTTCTATTACTACAGTAAAATCGCAGTAAAATTAAAAGAGTTAATATAATGACCACTATAAAATGCTTTGAAACCCTTAGTTCTTTTACCAAAAATTATAATCGAACACCAAATGTAGTAAATGGTCACCAAGTGGAGTTAGGTTAGTGGAGGCGAGCATAATTTTAGAAGGCTACGAGCTTGTTTATAAATATAATTAAGAAGTGAGATATATATGTAAATAATTTTAACACTATCGAATGCTAATTGAATATTCTAATCGATTAACGAATCTGGAGACTTGGGTTTGTTTCCCACCTGAAGTAAATATTTAGTTCTCTAAAGATCTGTAAATGTTGTAACTGAAATATGATTGAATCAGACATTTTAGGTTATTATTATTATGTTATTATTATTAGCCAGCATTTTGGGAACACTCCCTAATGGTAGTGGAATATTGGATTAGTTTCGTAGTAAGTTTAAGTTTTTTTAGTTAAATATGTTAATTTTAGTCAAAAGTATGTATGA
Source organism: Plagodis pulveraria (assembly GCA_963890685.1). Taxonomy (NCBI): domain Eukaryota; kingdom Metazoa; phylum Arthropoda; class Insecta; order Lepidoptera; family Geometridae; genus Plagodis; species Plagodis pulveraria. Next base: position 7,681,694 of record OY982962.1, on the reverse strand, counting down.
CAAAATATAACTTTCCTCTGATTATATTAAATTATAGGTTATCATGATAAACAAAACATACATTTCAGTTTCAATTACGGATATAATGGAAAACGGCTGGTACAAAAACGTCTTAATCGATTTAGTTTCCAGTGGTATTTTTTTTTTATATCGCCAACTAAGCGAATATCAGTAGTTGGTCCTTAAATTCAGAGTGTGGAATTGTTCCCCCGTCGCCGCTTCTCATAAAGCTGCTCTGTGCTTTTACATTAGTTTCATTACTTCATGACGCCACGCTGTGCCTGTAAGGTAATGTCATTACGCCATTTGCCCAAATGGTTCTACTCCATAATGTCATTCCTCGCCTTCGAAGTAGTAATAGTGGCATAGAAATTCTTTTCTTACTTGTGATATTATGGAACCCTGGTTTTCTCTATTTTATACTACACTATTTTTGTATGTTGGTTACGCGATTCCCCTGTCAATCGAATTTATGTAGAGGGTTCTTTTTGATGGTTACAATATACCTCCAAAGTGGTCCCATTTAAATTTCACCAACATCGGTTGAGTAGTTTTTAAGGTACAATCAATTAACTAATGAATGTAATTATTTATTTTATTTATACCTGATAGGCTAGACTTTGACCACTTTCTCGCCTGATGGTAAGTGATGATGTGGTCAAAGATGTTGTTCAGGCTAACTTAGAATTACTGGCACTCAAGGACAGCTGCCGGAACACACCGCTAGGTGCTTGGTGACAGATTTTCTACTTGAAGGAGGTAGCTAACCAGGCGGGCATTCGCAAAATGCTCTACCACCATGCTATAACGACTGCTATCCTAAGACTACAACCGGGACCGACGGCTGAACGTGCCCTCCGAAGCACGAAAACGCTCAGTAGTAATGTCACTAGCGGTCATCCATCCAACTCATGACCGCGGCGTACGTTGCTTAACTTAGATGATCGGTGGCTAAACAAACTCCACTACGAACGCTTCATTGCGTACTGTGAATGATTTGATGATGATTGGAACTCATGGGTATGGTGAACAGTAATTTAGGCGAGTACATATCACTAAAAAGACTGAAATAATTAAACAGAGCCGACTACTATAATACTACAATGTTGATAAGAATAAAATCAGATAGAAACATATGTATCTGATTTTATTCTTATCGCTCTGTTTAATTATTTCAATCTTTTTAGTGATATGCACTCGCGATAGACTCTATATCGATAAGAATAAAATCAGATACACATGTTCCTATCTGATTTTATTCTTATCGATATGCGCCTATAACAACCACCTTACGGACATCACTATGCGGCTCCATGAAACCAACAAGTGCAAGCGAGATAGACATAGTGAAATGATTTATGGCCGCACGACTCAGATGGTAACGCGGTGACTATAACACTGAAAAGTGTGAAATAACTTGTGAAAGTCGGACCATGTTAATGTGAGGTCAGTGTGAGATCTAGCCCTCATTGTAGGCATAGATTCTTCATATCGTCAATCACAATTTTCACTGACCATCTAGAGATTCCTTACCTTTTGTTAAGTTATGATGGTTATGCAGTTTTTTATCGGTATCTACACTAATATTAGTGTTGGTAATTATAATATTATAAAGACGAAGTTTTGTATTTTTGTATGTAACGAAAAAACGTAAATACTACTGGACCGATTCGAAAAACTCTTTCACCATTAGAGTCCTACAGTATCTCTGATAAAACTAGGCTATAGAATATTTTCATATATTTTGTTGATTATTTTTTGTTAAATACCCTTGCGAAGCCTGGGAGGGCTGCTAGTTATTTATAAAATAAACACATTTTCCATTATCGTTATTAAGACCGAAAATAGAATGGTAAATAAAAGTTCCTCGTCCATTACGAATTCACGCATGTCTGAATACCCGAGCAAGGATTTTCGCCCCGAAGCGGTGAAGTATCTAATCAAATTAGTATGTGACCGTTCCTTTGACATACTCTGGAGGAAAATCTACGATTCGAGAAAATATAATATTCAAATACGCCAACGTTTATTGGAAAGTGAGTTGAATTTGTTTGCTTGGTATTTCGAGTGACTTAACATGGTTCAATCATTTTGATTGGCTAATAGCTTGGTAAGTTCTGTCGCTGTAGTTTATTTTCATCTGTAGTTCCATTTGCAAATTTGCCCTTGACTAAAATATGTTTATTGAGAAAATACGAACGAAGTTTTTCAAGATGGACAGCCTTCTAAAGAACAGCCTTCTTAAACTGAGATCTCTAAGACGCCTACCAAGCATTGGGAATATGGAAAACCCTCCCTTGTAAGAAACCTTTGTTCCACGGTAAATAATATGGCAGTTGGTGTGATAGTCTTACCAGTGTTTGGCTTATTGAATATTTTCATCATTATATAAATTTCACCTTTATGTAGATACCACAGAGTGAGTTAATAAGGGGTAGTAGAAACGAGGGAGTCTAAATACAGTGGTAAACTCTATATAACGATACTGAAGGGACTGTGCATTTTTTGGCATTATAGAGAGTTAAATGGAGAGAAGAAAAAAGTTTGTGAGCAACTAAGAATATGACAACGTATAGATAATTTATATATAATATTTTAAAATATTTTAAATTTTGTTTATTATTTTTTGGTAAATACCCATGCAAAGCCGAGGCGGGCTGCTAGTTATTTATAAAATAAACTCATTTTCCATTATCGTTATTAAGACCGAAAATAGAATGGTAAATAAAAGTTCCTCGTCCATTACGAATTCACGCATGTCTGAATACCCGAGCAAGGATTTTCGCCCCGAAGCGGTGAAGTATCTAATCAAATTAGTATGTGACCGTTCCTTTGACATACTCTGGAGGAAAATCTACGATTCGAGAAAATATAATATTCAAATACGCCAACGTTTATTGGAAAGTGAGTTGAATTTGTTTGCTTGGTATTTCGAGTGACTTAACATGGTTCAATCATTTTGATTGGCTAATGGCTTGGTAAGTTCTGTCGCTGAAGTTTATTTTCATCTGTTGTTCCATTTGCAAATTTTGCTTTAGACTAAAATTTGTTCATTGAGGAAATACAGACGAAGCTTTTCAAGATGGACAGCAGCGCCTTCTAAACAACAGCCTTCTTAAACTGAGATCTCTAAGACGCCTACCAAGCATTTGGATTATGGAAAACCCCCCCTTTTAGGGAACCTTTGTTCAACGGTAAATAAAATGGCAGTTGATGTGATATAGTCTTACCAGTGTTGGGCTTATGCATTTTGAATATTTTCATCATTATATAAATTTCACCTTTATGTAGATACCACAGAGTGAGTTAATAAGGGGTAGTAGTAACGAGGGAGTCTAAATACAGTGTAAACTCTATATGACGACAATGAAGGGACTGTGCATTTTTTGGCATTATAGAGAGTTGCCGTTAAATGGAGAGAAGAAAAAAGTTTGTGAGGAACTAAGTATATTGTAGTGGTACATGTGGAAGGCAATAATATTTTTTTTTATTCTTGTGAAAGATAACTTAAGCAAGAAATCCGGCGTTTCAAAAGAACTAGCATCTGGTCAGTCATAAAATGCAATAAGCTGTCTAAAAGGAATTATCTACAATAGAAAAACCCTTTTTGGAATAAAACAATGGACGTCCGTTTTGGAACGTTTTAAAGCACGAGGTATTCGAAACATGTTTATGATGCAAGCCGTGTGACTTTACAAAAATACACCATTTGTTGCATGTTGAAAGATACTGGACTATAATAATTTATTACTTGAGAATGATCTTTATTGAGCATAGATCAATGATAGCGTAGTTAAGCTATAACATAAGTAACGATTTATCTGCGAGTTAGCTTATAAAAAAAACTGTTCTCATGTAGAAGAGATGCGGTTTGTCACAATAGCAATATATGGAAAGATTGCCACTTCACACACAAAAACAAGCTAAAGGCGTATGTAATCATGAAGCACATGTTATATACACTTGTAAATGTTGTGTTACAGAATTAAAATGGCGCCAAAACCGAGCCCGCCATTATTTGACCACGTGGGTAAACAATGCGAGGCGCTGTCCATTATCCAATCACATAGATCAGTATTGCTTCGGTTGGGTGTAACCAATCAGGGCCTTTCGCGGCTATGATGGCTTGTCGTTGTTCATGAGGGTGGGAGCGTAAGATGCCGCGACATTCCAACCTGTGCTGTGAAAGGGGGCACCAGTCTCCAATAATTAAAGTAGTGATATAAAGTGCAGTGATCGTGCATCAACCGTCCGTGTCCAGACATTTACATAAGTTAAGTAATATCGACATCTAGACGGAGAATTTAGATCGTCCAAATTCCAATTTCATGAATAGAATAATTTTTACTTTTTATAATACCTTTGGTTTAGTCACAATTACGATCTAAATTCACCGTGATACTACTATTCGTGTGTGTGTTCTTTCCAGCTCTTAGATATAGATCTATTGTTCTAAATTTTGTGTATATTTATAATATCGAAATCATATGAAAAGAGTGGCCAAGGTTTTTTCCACGTTTTTCCTTGGTATCCTACAAACTTGCTTGTGAAAGGTGTGGGTAACTGTAGAATCAAACTATTGAATTAATATAAATTTTAATCTGAAAGTAAATTCCTGAAACTTATCTTGTTTTTGAATAATCACTACCCCTAACCCCTTAATTAGGGCAAAGATAGTTAGGAAATATCTTGGATCCAGAGTAACGTATCCTGTAATTGACGTAGTACAGTTTTATAATATTTACCAGGTTTAGAAGTCTTTAGGCATAACTATTCACTATTATTGATATGTGCTCGTAGAAGGTCACGGTATAATAATATTTATGAAATATAAATATACGTGTTGATTTCCTTTGAGTTAGAGAAGTTATGGTCACATACTTACATTTCATACCTAACAGACAATAAGCTAATTGAGATTAAATCTATTTGCTGTTATCAATTTATGTGATTTGTCCCTGTCATTATCTCGTGTAACAAAAGAGTCGAATGCCGTCTTATATGACGAAGGTGCGATCTCTGATTTTGTAGGTAATCATATAATATAAATACTAAAGATCAGTCAACATGTTCTGACAAATGTAAAAGGTCAGTCGATGTATTCCTGACAAATGATAATTGAATTGATGGTTTAATACTATCAAGTCAGTAGACAAGAGTCCTGACACACATGATAATTTGAGTGATAATATTAAGGATCAGTTAACGTAACGTTAAGTCCTGACATTTTGCTAAAAGTCTGGCTAACTCAGTTCCGGCTCAGAGAGGACACATACACTGCAGGTGACTGACAGGTCTGGTCTTGACCCGCAAGCAGAGTTGATTGCGTCAGCCGTTAGTCAATTTCCGGGACTGACTTATCAGGCAGACATCAGATAATCGTACTTAACTGAAAGGTCGACCTCTACAAATCCATATTTAAATTAATGTTAAACTCTTGTCTTTAACCTTTGGTTGATAAAGTTCTGACAGCCAAATCAGTAAAAGATATTCTTAAGAACGACAATACGCAGGGTATCTTTGGTAAATGGTGAACAAAGATAAGACACGATTACTTCCGTGGACGAGTCCTTGATAGCTGAGATTTCAAGAATTTTGCAGCTGTGATAAGTATAAGGGGAGTATTAGTACTATATAAGAAATAGGTCACTTAGCACGTGCGGGTCCATTACAATATGATAACGATAACTTATAGATAATCCATGACTCCTACTTAATAGTCATGGTCAACAACATTCTACATGTGCAAGCAATCACAATTTGTAAACAAAAGAACGAATTTCTTAGAAAGTTCGGTATGCAGATGCCGACGGTCGACTTTATTACGGGCTAGGTAAATAAAGCGATAAAAGAACGTACAGTAGCGCAGTTTTACAAATTTTGACAACTAAAAAGATACTTTTTATGAATTAACTGTTGTCGTTATTAAGAGTGGGTGTAATACTATATAGAATTGTATGGAAGACAAGCTAAACCAACCAAGTGATTTCAACGCATTAGAGAGTTTGTCGTTTAATCGCGTGACGTTACATGGAGTTTACACTATTGTTAGTTTCGCCAAATTGGTCCCATGTTATATTGAGTGAGCTAAAGCCACCTACCGGGCTCTGCCCCAGACTCAGACTGACAAATTCTATTGTTAGAAAAATCCAATAACATGTGACACTGAATCAAACATCCACTTGCTTTATGGCTCGCGTTACGCCCTTAAACAATGTACTAGCAATATAAAGTATCGTCAGTAGTACCAGTTAAATCCAATGGTAGGTACTAGTGATTTATGAATTACAAGCCTTTGTTTTCTACCTGACGTAAAAAACGATATCCAATATCGTTAATACGTTCTTACAACGATATCTCGTGAATGTATCGTTTTAGAACACGATAAAGTATATCGTTTTATATATAGTATATGTATATGTTTTGTGCCTTTGGATTGTAAAGGGCGGATGTACTAGCAAACATACACGTGACTGATCATATATGAGTTACGTTCTTGCATGAAATGTACGGAATTTTTTAAATAATTATACGCATGTCTTTGATATTCAGAAATTGCATATTGCAAATCTTCCTGTGGGCGTCATAAGAGGTGACAAAGGGTAAAATACCAGACGGTGTACAGCAGCGCCTTCTGAAGCAGTACGAGTACCAGAAAAGTAGGATGGTACTGCCAAGTGTGGGGATTATAGCACTTTTGTTATGGCGGTTGATATGACACACAAAAAGTTTAAATTTCAAACAAACGCCGCAAGGCATACTTGTATATACAGGGTTTGATTTAGCGTAATTAAACTAATTCGGAATTCAGAGCTTAATTTTGTGATCCAAATAAAAAAAAAAACAAACAAGCCTGGTCCAAGTGACAAATAAATATAAAAGGTCATGTTGAGGTCAAATTGAAAGTGTTTTATTTAATTTTCTTTTTTTTTTCTGGCGGTATGCCTTTATTAAACAAATACTACAAACTATAAACAACACTACAAACTATATACAACACTACAGCTACTACAATACTACAGCTACTACAGTAAAAGCATTTGGACTCATAGGGAGTCCAAATGCTCTAGCCCACTATCAGTTGGCAGTTTTAATTTTTCCGTTTACGTTGACCTACGAACTGATAATTGTAAATATTAGCTCATGTTTGGGGATAAATAAAGATTACTAGAATGCTATATTCCGGTAATCTTTATGACTATTTTTTGAAGAATAAAATAAGAGTAATATACATTAAGGGCAATGTTCACAGTATACTGAAAAATAATAAGAAAACAATAGTAGTAGTAAAAAACATAGTAGACTGATTTTTATTATATGGTCACACCTCCATCCAAATTCCACATAAACATAAATGGTATTCCAAGTGCGATTTGCTCATATTATTATTATTTTTTATGTTATTGGGACGGAACAAGCTCGTGGTTCACCTGATGTTAAGCAAACTAACCTCTGTCTATAACAGATGCATTTCATCACAAGTCACGAATGCGCCTGTCAATTTGAGACATCGTTGTTAAGTCTTATGTGTCTGTAATTTCACTGACTCACAAGGACATCAGCCAGAACACACCGTTCGGTGCTTGGCGACAGATTATCAAAATATTTTCTCCAAAAAACTATATATCTTAGTATCTGTATCACCCATACTTAATATCTTTACGATAGTACCATCAATCTATTGGCATCAGTTGCTAATTTGGCCAGGATTTCTCTCTGATATATTAGCTTCGTGCAAACCCGAAGATACTCTCCGGTAACAGGTTACGCAAACACTACTGTGTAATTGAATCTATGTAAACGAACGTCATTTAAGTTTGCAAACTGATAAACTCTGAGGGTGTTTTAAACTCAGACGGAGAAATCTCAGAGGATTGGAACTTCTCTTTACTTTATTTTCGTAGCGCATAGAAGTGGAAACGTAAATACTCGTAGTTCGTGTGTGGAGTTCCGTTGGAGTAGGTTAAGTTAACTATGATTATTCTTGTTCAACCATAGTATGTATTTTATAACGAAATCTTGTAATTTTTCTCAAAATGTCATTGTCATTTTGAGAAAAATTACATGTCATTTTCTTATAAAAAAATTAAAGGTTCAATTGTTAAATTTTCTTAATATAGCTTATAAAGTTGTGAAGTTTTCAAACTCATGCACTCACTAATTTTCCTACAATCCATCGATTTGCATGAATATCGTAGCAAATGTAAATATAAGTTTTTAAATATTAGTGGAAGGCCAGTCCGCAACTAATATATAAAAAATATTTTTTGTATATTTTCTTATAACGATATAACATGATATCACAAAAATAATTATACAATGTAACTAAATCTATAAAAAATATTAAGATCCGTTTCCTAAAAAATATTAAGATCCGTTTCCTACCAGGAAGCAATCTTTAGTAGAAAACCGAGCTCAGGTTCACTGCCCACGGGTAGGGTACTCAAAAGGCTGGCAGCATTACCCTGTTGACTGGCAATACTAATTTTTTGGCCGAGGTAAACGCCAGGCCTTTGGTCGTTTTTTTCTTTTCCATCAGCCGCTTTGACAAAATTTATATATAATCCATGCGCTGCATTACCATCAGGTAATGTAATGTGAGATAGTGGTCAAAGGCTAACCTATCAAGAATAATAATAAAAAAGTTGATCATTCAAATATATGTTGTATGCACTCAAAGGAAGAATAACTAATTAAAAGGACAACTTGTAAACTGAGGTAGTTGATGTATACATGCACTCTTATGGCAGCATAGTGAAGTTAAAACAATAGCCCAAATGTATAAAATGCAACGGAAACTAAAGAGTTCCCATCACAATAGAGTTGATTGTTCGCGTTGCAACAAAGAAAGGATAATATTGAAAATGGCTTTATGGAAAGCTTCTGAATCCATTGGCAGTCAAATGATAATTTATAAATTGGATGAAACTATAGTACAAAATTCCATTTGTATTTAAATTTAATTGGCTTCCATCTAGGTTCGTTAACGTTTTACACAACAATGTGGAATATATTACAAATGCAAAAAGCGTAGGCAGTTTGGGGAATTAATGGATGTTAGTGTGATTGTTTCCGAATTCAGACTGACGCATGTATACTGTCTTTTATTTTAATGCTGTGTTTTCTCCTCTTTTAAGTCTATTATTTAAGTTATAAATTTTTGATTAGAATATTTTATCTCCAGGCTATCCCCATAATCGAAGCGCTCGTAGCGAAGTTTGCTTAGCTGTTCTTAACCTATCAGCAAAGTTAAGCAACGTCCGCCCCGGTCATGTATTGGATCGGTATATAACCGCTAGTGACATTACTACTGAGGTCCCGGTTGTTGTCTTAGGATGACAGTTGTTATAGCATGGTGGTAGGGCATTTTGCGAATGCCTGCCTGGCTAGCTACCACCCTCAAGTAGAAAATCTGTCGTCAAGCACCTAATGGTGTGTTCCGGCAGCCGTCCTTGAGAGCCAGTAATTCTAGGCAAGCCTGAACAACATCTTTGACCACGTCATTTCTTATCTGAGTGAGGTGAGCTAGTGGTCAAAGGCTAACCTATCAGGCATAAAAAAACACATTTTAGTGGCATATGGCAAAAGAAGTTCAGAAATAAAACGATGTCCTTCAAAACTGAATTTTGTGCTCATATTGTATTTCTTTAGCCGCCATAAGGAACGGTGTGGCCACTGACCAGACTATTAGTCTTCATCTGATCGTAAGAAGTCCTTTTTCAAACACCTAGTTAACTCTCGTCATGATGTCACTACCCTTCTATATTTCTAGATATGTGTAAATGTATTGTTACAAGCGCTATCGCGTGATAAGCGAATATCAGACTTTAGAGTACAAAATTTTTCACCTTGAGTAGGACTGGATGCCGCATTCCCCGGTTTTACGCAGGCACCGTGCCTTAAAGTTGGAGTGCTCGTGATGCTTTTCATACAATCTTAGTTTCGTCATATTTTATATACTAATTGTTCAAATTAGGTGAATATTTTCTTGTATGTCATTGAGTCAAATATATATGCCATTACATATACTTGTTAGTGTAAATTCTAGTTCCCAGGGTTAGTGTAGAGTTAAACGGAAATCAAATCATAAAAACACTCGACATCTACTGTCACTTAGAAAGCAGCCACCGAGTTTCGTAAAAGGAAAAAAAAAACTTAAATAGTAACTGATTATGAATATAATCTAGTTCGGTTACAGGAAATGTAATTATTTCAAAGCAAGTATAGTACCGTAAAAATGAAATTTTGTATCGTTCAGTGTACGAAGAGAGATTTTGTCAAGATCAAACTAATTACAAAGCAATGCTGATTGTAACACAATACATGCTGGTTAGTTTGTTTTATGGTAACAAGTAAACAAATAAACTTCACAATAAGAGGGTGAATTCCAATTTAAATAAAAGTTAATAAAGTCAGCGACAGGATGATTGTTTCAAAGGACCGCTCGTCACTCGTAGATTATTTTATTTGTGGAACGTGCCTCTAGAGTATCCGATTGGAATTCTAATTCTGATGGACTTTTGTAAAGAGCTGCTAGCAACATTGTACGACGGTAGTTAATTATCCAAGATCCTATTGTTATCCCATTTATGTGTAATTGGTGCAACACGGCTTGCTTTTAGAATATAACCTATACATACTTACTGTACTTTTTTTGCCTAGGTTGGTTATAAAACCTGTGTGATACACTATTGCCACAGCCTGGACACTCGACTCATTCTCTATACAAAAGACGCGTTCTAACTACCTATTACACAGACACTACACAAATGTTGTTTTAGTACACGCGTAAATGTGTGCGTGAAGTCTAAGGTTGTCATCGTATGAATAATTGTTGTACTTATCTACCTAACAATCTTTTGATGCTGTTATTATGACTTATTAGATTTCGTAGGTTATGCGTACCTTACCTACCTTCAGAAACATTCAAGCACAACAAAATGTACGACGTAGGAATATGCAACAAACAACAGAGTAGGTAAACATTACTTCACATTTCACTCCATTACTTATACAATAATAGATATCTACACTATACAAAAAGTATCATTCCAAGTTCACATTTTATTCAAGTAATGATAATAATTACAATCACAATAATAGGTAATTTATGTTCTTCTCGTATAATAAAAAATAATTATTCACAACAAACAATCCTTTTCTCGATTAGTTGATAAGCAACCGTAAACAACACAAGAGTACCTTTCTCAACTTTTAAAATTCTCGTAAAATCGACAAGCTTCATCGTCACGTCCTCGCGCACGAGTTGCGCGTCCCGTACTCAAGTCAGCTTAGCAACAGCTCAGAATCAGTGGCGGGGTGAGGAAGACTCGTTTTGGTGGGGGAAGAGGAGTGTCTATTCTATACGTAGTATTATTATATGTTCTATGCTATTGCCTCCCTTAGAATATAATTTAATGTCATAGATTTACTCGTAGAATTTATTATATTCTGCATATCCCACAGACAAAACTGTCAATCTTGCTTTGTGTTCCTTTAATGTGACATTTTCAATGCTTATAACATAAGTAAAACGGTAAATCTATAGTAATTAAACAACGGTAAACTTTAAACGGTTTAAATCGCGTATATTTATCATTATTTTAGTACCGACGTTTCAAACACTTTGCAGTGATCGTGGTCATGGGGTGACTTAATTGCGAAAACCTAAGACAACATTACGGTAAATCTAATTAATTATTTACCCTGAATTCATACTTAACTTCTACTTTCGTCGATTTTGATTGATACGTACTGTACGAATTTATTCTTTGCAATTTTGTTATTTTTTGTTGGTGAGTTTATTAGATGGTTATGAGGTGATTGCGTAGCAATATCCCATTAATACGTCAAAGTTAGTACAGCAATAGGATTTCAATCATGTCTCTTAGTGCCAGCGCGATGTATTAATGATAGTAGTTATTAGACTATTTAATTAATTAACGTTATTCGATTGTAAAAATATATATTTATACAATAATATGACTGTAGTCATTAATTTTCAACCAATTTAAAAAAAGGAAGAGGTTTACAATTCGTATATTTTTTTGTATGACAAAACTCTTTACAGGGTGTACCGATTTAGTTTTTTTTTAATACCAAGTTTTCAAACTATTTAATATATCTGAGCCTAATATCTATGCTGCTGGTTTGCCAATTTTTTGATGTATCATTTATTCTGCCCGTGAATATTTTGTTTCTTAATGCAAAAGAAATCTTTTTGTATACGACCTCCCATCCAAGAAGATTTTTTTGGATTTTGTTTGAAAATACTTAGGTAAATTAACGGAAAACTGGCATACCAGAAGATCTAATGGCTCAAGAACATGCCGCAACATTTCACCAAAGTTTTACCCTTTGTATTTAAAATACAGTGAAACTACATTTGTATGGAAAGCGCTTCGAAGACTTAAGGGTTAAAAATGAGGTATTTATTTAACACATCCCCCCGAGCTCCAAAATATATCTAGCGTAAAAGCAGCTGGCACAGCGGAACAAGTTTATTTCGACATGCGCATACATTATAAGGGCAACGAAACTGTTTTCGAATACAAAATGGTACGGCCTTAGAACAAATCTATTTGATTCTGAATAACATTTGCTTTGATGAGCTCTTCATTATTTAGTTTTGGTTCCAGGAACCCGACAATCAATTATGTTTTGTTAAAATGGTCTCTGACATCTGAAACAATTGTTAAACGATGTATGTTGTAGGGTTATTTTCAAGGCTAAGTTACGAATGTTATATTTCATATAGCGCGATTATAAAATGTATGTCATGTAGAGATAAAGTTGACAGGTCGCTGCCTGGAGTTAACCGTCACGCCAGTCTATTAAATAGTGTCATCGTTCTCGTTAGTGGCTCGATAATGCAAGTCACTGGTTACTACGACATTTGAAATTAAACTTCAACACTCAAAAGTGTGAAATAGCTTGTTGAAGTCGGTACCATGATAGTTCAAAAGTACCTATTATCACAAAATTGTGCGCGTGGTACCGACTTCGACAAGTTATTTCAGACTTTTGAGTGTTGAAGGCGGTTGAATTTTTTTAAATATTTTTTTTCACCCATTTTCATGATCCTACTACTACTTACGTTACCTACGAGTACTCACGGGTGCTATTGTTATTCACTATCAATGACTATATCATCAAGATAAAAACGGCTTGACCGATTTTGATGAATGGAACCACATGGAAAGCATCAGCTTTCCAATAAAAAAAATATCATCAAAATCGGTTCACCCAACCAAAAGTTCTGAGGTAGTAAACATATATAAAAAAAAACAGTCGAATTGACAACCTCCTCCTATCTTCATGGTCCGTGTGAAAAATCAATTATAGTAACGAGAAAATTGCAGTGGCATATTGTCCATCATTTCATTTTCTTTAATATCGACACACATTTTACTGGATATTTACCCTAGATCAGAAACCTGATGTTCATATAGAACAAGTTAATATTTTTCTGTAAGTAACATCGTATTTAAAACTCGTACGGTGACTCTGTCTCTATTTTGGGGTTATTGACACCCCAGTGGGGTACCGTACTATATTACGGCAAACCCCATAAAGGGAGGGGCATTTCTTCAAAAGTGGGCGTCATGGCTGTTGAATGAAAATTGCAATTGCCTTCACTCTTGCACGATCACAAACCCTTCACGGGTTACCGTAGTGTTTTTTTAAATTCATAATCATATAAAACATCTAAAGCTTAAAAAAAGAAAAACTCATTAAGTAAATAACATTTTCAATATTCCCGCCAAAACTCCTAATTAACTTTACAAAATCACAAATGTACGATAGGAAAAAATTAAGTCATGTGCGGGATTCGAACCCGCGTCCATCCACCCCTTGAGCTGCTCTAACCAATTGAGCTAACATGACATGACGGCATAATTCAAATCTTTCCTATCGTTCTTTAACCATCGTATTGGGATGGAGCGACATCTATAGTACCACTTGCGTTGTACTACAAACAAGACCAATTTTGCAATTGGTTTTATACTTGTAAATGATGACGCAACCTTATAATTTTAATATTGTTAGGTTTGCAATAACGCCTGCTATGCGGATTACATAACAAAATCACAAATATACGATAGGAAAAATTTAAGTCATGTGCGGGATTCGAACCCGCGACCATCCACCCCTTGAGCCGGGGTATGCTCTAACCAATTGAGCTAACATGACATGACGTCATAACTCAAATCTTTCCCGCAGATGACTTAAATTTTTCCTATCGTATATTTGTGATTTTGTAATGTAATCCGCATAGCAGGCGTTATTGCAAATCTAACAATATTAAAATCCTAATTAACTGTTAGTGGTAACAATTACAGGAGAAAGAAACAAAGATAAGCCGTTGTTAATTATTTCGTAACTATAAAATAACGGAAGAGGTTTTATACTGCCAACCTATTTGAAAAAAAAAACTCTTGAAAATACAGCCCGAGTTAAGGTAGCGTTAAAACACCCTTGTCAAGAAGATAAATTGCTCTAAGCTTAAAACAACTTCTAAAACTTAGTTTACACTGTATTTTACTCGTACTACCACGTACTCGTAGTATCTTCCGTAAGTTTTGCTAAAGTTTACAGCCGATTTTACATATCGTAATTTTACTTGCAAGTCAGCAGATGCGCGCACTGGATTCTAGTTTGACGCAAGTTAAACAGGTGTAATCGGTCTAACAAAGACCTAATGACATCTATAAAACTGATAGTGTTAGTAAAGTAGGTAATATTTATTTGAAAAAAGTTGGTAATTCTTCGAAATAAACCAGGTTTCTTGCCATAAAAATGCCTTGCATGTCCAATATTCAGCCACCTGGTTACTTTTAAAAAGATTGTTCTTTTTATGTTATTATGGTGATATGTACTTGTGTGATTTGTTCATTTGCCATATTCGTCGAGTACTTTTCATAGCTGATATGATAGCCTTTGACCACTATCTCACCTGATGGAAATTGATGATGCGGTGGAAGACATTGTACAAGCTAACCTAGAATTACTTATGTTTGATATTATTTTACTGTAGAATTGTTTTGTGTAGAGTAACAAAACGTTGCGGAGTGAGGCAAGGAGGATCTTCCTCTCCAGTATTCTTTAACGTATACATGGACGAACTCAGCAGATTGCTGAATGATACTGGGGTAGGATGTCATATCGCAGGCACGTGTGTCAACCATATATCATATGCGGATGACATGGTACTTTTATCGCCAACAGTCTCAGCTCTACGTCGATTGGTAGCTGTCTGTGAGGACTATGCGAAATCACATGGTCTAGTGTATAATGCTGAAAAATCTAAGGCCATGTTGTTTAAAGCTAAATATAAACCGAAGACAATTCCTCCTGTTACACTTGACGGCAAAGTACTGGAATGGGTGAATGAGTACAAATACTTAGGCCACATAGTTGCCAGCAATCTATCGGACTCACAAGATATTGACAGACAGAGACGCGCCTTAAGTGTTCGCTCAAATATGCTCGCACGAAGATTTGCAAAATGCAGTGAAGACGTTAAAATTCTTCTCTTCCAGGCATATTGCACAAACATGTACACTTGTGAACTATGGAGTAATCACACAAAAGAGGTTTATAACGCCTTAAGAGTACAATATAACAATGCCTTACGAATAATATTGAGACTACCGAAGTTTTGCAGTGCCTCTAATATGTTCGCGAATAAACATCTTCCCGGCTTCGCGGCACTGATGCGTCAGAGAGCGGCCAATACACGCGAAAGATTCTACCGGACTGATAATTCCATACTCACAACGCTCCTGACTACAGGAGGACCGATTTTAAAGCGATGGATTGAACTTCACCAATAATTATAATCATTATTTATAGTAAGTAGTTTAAAAATGTATTAATTTTAAATTTCTTCGTATTAGTAAGTTTAACTTTTACTTATTGTATATGGAAGCAATTCTGGATTAAATGAGTATTATTATTATTATTATTATAAAACACGATCTGAATTGAAATCGTTCCAAAGTTTAAATAGTTTTGAATAAAAATTTTTGACATTATATGAGATACGGTGGCTTTCTTAATTCATGATGGTAATGCATGCCGAACTTGCGAGTATGGCTTTACGAGCATATGTATTTATTTTACCGGCGATGTGCCTTGAATAACTTAATGCTGCAAACTATAAACATCAGTACAGCAACTATAACGATAATATGGAGGCGACCTAAAAGCCATTGTAAGCTCTCAAGCAAACGAAACATTTCAACTAAATGTGAAAATGAACTAAAAAGAAAGATTACAATTCGCATGTGTATTTATGCTTAAATTCCACTGCCCTAAAATATGAAACCAAATACCGCGATACGATAATGCTGACACTGTATGATTATGTACAATTTAGCTATGATTAATTGCTTTTTAGACGCGTAACCGACTTGAACATGTCAGTTTAACGCTTACCCCACTGGTATCAGCATTAAGGTCATATTGATGGCTATTTCAATATTTAAGGCTAAAATTACATTAAAATGCGCAAGGGAAGTCAATTTAACTTCTTAACTTTTCATTAACTTTTTTTTTAAATTGATAACCTCTATAAGTCTTTGAAGCAATGATAGCCGAGATGTAGTGGTTATGGACTGCCGTGCTGCAGGCCCATGGTTCGATCCCCATCGCCGGCTTGAGCTTCACAGTGAGGTGGAAGAGCGTTTAGCGAATGCTCGCCTGGCTAGCTACAATTAGAAAATCTGTCGCCCAGCACCTAGCAGTATGTTCCGGCAGCAGTCCTTGAGAGCCAGTAAAATTACAGGCACAGCTGTACGTCTCAGTGTGACGGGCGCAGTACGTTCGTACTTGTGACGAAATGCATCTGTTATATTAGGTCCTTACATATGAAATTGGCGTTTTGTATGGGAGGAACAAAAAGTCGAATATTTTTTAATATAATATATTTAATTAATCAAAGTATGAACCATTATTTTCTATGCACTTTTGCCATCTCATAGGTAGTTCATTGATCCCTTTACTAAAAAAACCAGTCGGACGAGAATCAATAAAATCTTTGAAGGCGATTTGGACTGCCCCATCGGAGTTGAATTTTTTCCCTTGCAAGAAGTTATCCAAATTTCGAAAAAAATGGTAATCTGTTGGAGGAAGGTCCGGGGAGTACGGAGGATGTCTTAGACTTTCCAATTGAAGCTCTTCTAATTTAGTAGCCGTCTGTAGCGCAGTGTGTGGTCTAGCGTTGTCGTGAAGCAGCAGTGGCGTGGAGCGATTGACCAGCCTAGGTTGTTTAGCCGCTAGCTTTTCCATCATGGTTTGCAATTCCTGACAATAGACATCAGCCGTAATAGTCTGGCCAGATTTGAAAAAACTGTAATGAACAATACCGGCACTAGTCCACCAAACGCTTACAAGTAACTTTTTTGGGGTTAATTTTCGCTTGGGGCAGGATTTGGCTGGCTGGCCAGGATCTAACCATTGCGCTGAGCGCTTCCGATTATCGTAAAGAACCCATTTTTCATCACAGGTAATGATTCGGTTTAAAATACCTTCATTATTGTGCCGGTTTAGTAATGTAACGCAGCAGTCGACGCGCGTTTGCCGGTTTGTTTCAGTCAATTCGTGAGGTACCCACCTTTCAAGCTTTTTAATCTTCCCAATTTGCTTCAAGTGAATTAAAACAGTTTTATCACTAACATCGCAGCCTGCAGCTAACTCGGACGTGGTTTGCGATGGATCCGCTTCCACAATAGCCTTCAACTCTTCATTATCAACTTGAGTCTCAGGCCGTCCACGGGGCTTGTTCTGCAGGTCGAAATTTCCAGAACGAAAACGTTGGAACCAAAAACGAACTGTGTTTTCTTTTGCAACACGACCGCCATACACATCATTCACCCTTCGAGTTGTTTCCGCAGCACTAGTGCCACGGCGGAACTCGTACTCGTAAATAATGCGATATTTAAGGTTTTCCATTTTGTAAAATGAGTGACGCAAACAGAAAAAAAACAGAAGAAAAAAAACAAATGAATGACGATCATCGAAGCACAAATACATGAGTCTATAGCTGTCTAAATTTGAATTTGGAATTCCTTACCAAAGAGGAGAAATTCGTGATTAAAGTGGCCAGTACGAAAAACGCCAATTTCATATGTAAGGACCTAATATTTAGAGGTATTTTTTATTTTATTTTTTAATGTTATTGTGACGGAACAAGCCCGAGTCAAGCCCACCTGGGCTTACGCTCTGCTCTGCCTATAACAGATGCATTACGTCAACGACGAATTGCATTGTGCCCGTCACACTGAAACGTACAGTTGTTAGGTCTCATGTGCCTGTAATTTTTCTGGCTTTGCTGCCGGAACACACTGTTAGATGCTTAGCGACAGATTTTCTACTTGATGATGGTCATACATAATGATGGTCACTAGCCAGGCGGGCATTCGCAAAAAGCCCTTCCACCATGCAGTGAAGCTCAAGCTCGCGGCGGGAATCGAACCATGGACCTGCTGCACGGCAGTCCATAGCCAATGCCACTGAGCCATCACTGCTTGCTTCAAATCAGGTGCGCTTCGGGCTTGTTTCATTAAAATACCATAAAAAGGCTTTGTGGCCTCTGTATCAGTTGATTACCATCAAACTGATGATGCCATCAAATATGACAACCACGTTCAAGCTAGAATGGGATATGGCACTAAAGGACAGCTGTCCTATCTGCAGTACAGGAACAAACAGTTATACACTTGGCGACAGATTTTATACTTGTACGAGAAAGTGGTCGCTAACACCAACTAGCCATGCAGGCATTTGCAAAATTCAATACTTAGGAAATTGATTTGTAAAGAAGACTTCAGTGACAGGTTTTTTGTGTCTTTTTTATGTGAAATGCCTTTATTATCAAAATACAACGTACTATATACAACACCACAGCTACTACAATAAAAGCATTTAGATCCATATAAGCCATTGCCGACTCATAGGCATATGTTGTGTCTTATATTGTTGTGTTCTGTGTCTTTGGTTAAGTATTTTTTATGAACAAAAACAACCAAATTTAAACATAAAATACGCATTATTAGGGATAACTCTAATACTAATTGTCTGATCACACAGTCAATTTTAAATAGGACCACATGAAAAGCTTTTGAATAATAAAAAAACATCTAAATCGGTACACCCCGTAAGCAGTTATGAAGTAACACAAAAAAAAATACTACGGAGCTGAGAACCTCCTTTTTTGACGAAAATGTAGTAAGAAAAAGGTCCAAATCAAAACTTTATAACTGATTCTTTCCAGCATTAAAAAATATATTGAGTTAGGATGACGTCTATGGCGGAAATTATTATTTTTTGTTATTTTTTTTTCCTAGTAAGACTAACTATTGTAATTATTTAATGTTGTAATATGCGAGATTCAGGATTTCTAATCATATCTAATATATTGTCTTCATACTTATTAGTTAGGTACACTACTTATGTGTATTTTCAAGGGTTTAAACGTAAATCAGTGTGCGCTAAGTATTGTGTGCATTTGTGTTCAATATTTTTTAGTGTTAATGCGAGTAATATTACTTTCAACTCGCGAAAACGATGATCATGTTGTATGTATAGTATGAAAATACAAGTCCATAAAACTGATAAAAAATCGTATTTTCTGCCAAAGACAGTTTCTACAAAAACCATTACTAAAGTCAGTTTCCACCATATGCGTAAAAGGTAAGAGTTCTATAAATATAAGATAATTATACGCCATCTGCAAATCAATCCCTTGTTCAAAGTAGAGAAATAAAATGCAGAGTATTTCATAAAGCTCAATGTTTTATTTCTCTCGCTGATTCTGCATTCATATTTTTATTCAATTTAAAACGATATTTCTCTCGCAGTTTTTCAAGTTAGTTATAGTAACTGCAGTGAAGCTTTAGTTCCCCAACACGTTTCGATTCAACTTTGGCATTGTACGAAGTTTGCTAACTCTAATTCGAGTGTTGTTTCTTTACTGCCAACGGGTAACCGGAGTGTGTTGGATATTGAAACTGGATTATCTTATTGTTCTTTTCAAGTTTTCTCTTAAATATAAATGGGTTTACTTTGCAATATCGTATACTGAATGTAGAAAGAGATCAACTTGCTAAGAAGTTGGCGACTGGCCATGGAAGCTGGTGTTTTTATTCGAAGTAGCGGACATTTTTTACACGACTGTCCCAAAATAGGAGTATTATGTTTTCAGGGTTCAAGTATGTATTATTCATAAAAACTAACGTGAGTTGACTTTATTATTTACTGAATATACCAGCTAGCACTCACGGTATTTGGTCGTAATCTCCGACCGGTGATCGAGCAGTAAAGATGCTCATTATGCGGGCAGCTTCGAGGGCTGCTAGACGCGCATTGATCTCAGGATCCGCTGTGTAAAATGGAGTCGACAGAAGTTATTGTTTCCTATCTTAGCATGTGACCATTATTGTCTCCAACTCACTGAGTAAAGTACATATATAAAAATACTAGCTCTTAACCGTGGTTGGGCCCGCCTTTGTTATGCACACCCTTACTTTTACCCTAATTACCTCCATATTCCCTATGTACTATCACCCGTATTCCCACCATTTCACCGATTCGTTAATCCTGCCTTTCAAAAAGTAATTTCAAAGGTGATATCTAGATACTATATTATAAGAAATGGTAAGCCGGCAATAAGCAGTTTCAGTCTAAGCATATGACTTTCATAAAAAAGTTTAGCTTTTTTTTTGCATCCCTTAATTTGTCTTTATCTAAAAATCTTAGTACGTGCTTTTTATTTTGTGTCACGAAACTTAGGTACTATATTTCATTGGTAGCATGAATAACTTCAAAAACATGGGACTTGGATTCAAAATTTCAATTTAATTTGACTCCTTTAATGCTGTTTTTCATAACACTCGTTTTTACCTGACGTTTCGTACCCATAAACTGCCTAACTGCCAATTTTCACCTCTGTAGGTGAGGTAGTTGTTAGCTGAAACATAATAGAATTTGATATTCATTTATATATCCATATTTATGTTCATATCGTGGAAAACGTGTTACGTATATTACTTGTTGATTTTATGTCACAAAATTTATACTCAAATTAAATGCTTCTTACTAAGAAATCAAAGAACTTTTATAAATCATTTAAGCCCCAATTTGATTACCATAATCCTTCCCTTTCATAAAATATTACACTTAAATTATTTTACATAATTAAAATAATGTATAAATTTAATATTACAATTAAATTTATACATTATTTTAGCTGATATCTACAAACTATTAATAATATAGATATCAACTTTAAGCTTATATATATATTTCTTCACATAAATTTTCAACCCACTTTTCTCTCTTAATTCGTTCCTATTCAAAAACTTTGTGAGTGACCTTTCCCTTATAAATTTACATAGATACTGTAACGTTTGTATACCCCGAAGGGATGCGATGTCTGAACTCCAAGATTTTGCCAGATTGTTTAGGTCTTATGTTAATAAGGGCAGGCTTAGAAGACACAATTGCAAATCCCTGACTGCTTTATATAATTTTCTGTGGTCGATCCCCGGGTTAGACAGTTTACTGACAAAGAGAACATATACGTATTCATTAAGTACATAGAAACCACTAAATTAAAGCGCTCGAAGCGGCGCTTGCCTACCTAGTCGCTCTTAACCAAGTAAAGTAGAAAATCTGTCGCCAAGCACCTAACGTTGTGTTCCGGCAGCAGTCCTTGAGAGCCAGTGAAATTACAGGCACATGAGACTTATCAACTACGTCTCAAGGTGACGCAGTGCAATTCGTAACTTGTGACGAAATGCATCTGTTTTAGGCAGAGGTTAGTCCGCTTAACATCAGCTGGGCATCGGGCTTGATCCGTCACAATAACAATAAATAAAAAAAACAATCAACTAGGTTAAGCAACGTCCGCTGTGATTATGATTTGACTGGGTGAACGTAGTAGCTTTTAAGCGCTCCCGTTCCTTGGAGGCCACGTTAAAGGCTTTGTCAGACAGGACGCGTACTTTAGCGCTGCGTAGTAGCGTTATAGCGTCCCGTTTTAACGTCGCGCGAGGCTTCGTCAAACAGAACGGCGCTGACTCGACGATGCCGCGCCGCCATTTCGCCATTCACCAAAGCGTAGTGCAGTTCGATAGCAGTGTTAAGAGTTTGTTCGATATGGAGATGTCGAGTGATTCAGATGTGGAAGAATTATTACTTTTATATTTTATATTTAATTTCTTCTCCGATTTGTGCCCACAATTTTGCCTTCATTGATATATTTTTATACGAAC
Source organism: Plagodis pulveraria (assembly GCA_963890685.1). NCBI lineage: Eukaryota > Metazoa > Arthropoda > Insecta > Lepidoptera > Geometridae > Plagodis > Plagodis pulveraria. The sequence continues at coordinate 7,659,417 of OY982962.1, read as the reverse complement.
TATCCTTCGAATTATATAAGCATGGATATTTTATAACCAATTCTATCAAATTTTCGGTCATTATGCAGAATTTTATTATTATTTCACACCTATTCACTCCGACGCTAAAATAAAATTTGTAAAAAAATACAACACCCGACGTCAAAGCGTCCTAACGCCGCGACAGAGCGTTGCGTACTGCTAGCGCCGCACAGTAGATCGAAACTCGTCTTTCATAGACATAGAATCTTGAATTATTAAAGGTCAATTTTTTTGCTTGGGACGAGTTCTGTTAATCATTGTTATACTATAAAATGGGATGTGCGACAATTGTGAGCACAAATAGGCAAGATATAATTTTTTTTTGAAAAATTTGTATGGGACTAACATATAAAATGTCAATATCTCCGTAATCACAAGTTTGGCCGTTATATCCTTGCACACGTATATAGTACTAATTATTTATGATTTTTTGATATACTTTGTTTTGCGGCACCACTTGCGATTTTTTTTTTAAAAATCGTCAAAGTTATTAATTTTTTTTTATATTGATGACTGTTTGTAATGCTAAAATATGCGATTATTAGTTCTAGTTTAGGGTATTTTATAAATCTTAACAGAAAACTTTCTAAGAAATCACAAGACTGTTAACCAAAACATTTTCACGTCTCAATACAACTTGCACGGTAATAATAAATTATATATTTTTGAATCTAATCTAGTCACCTGTAATGGTATGGTAATCAATAACAAATGAGTACTGTAAAAGTACTCATTTGTTAATGACCTCCGTTAGGTGATCAGATAGACTAAATACCTAATAAAGCAATTAGCGAAAGGATACACTCAAAAGAATATGTATTAAGTTTAAGAGCTCCGTAATTTAATAATTAGTGCAGAATTATCATTCTTTTTTATAGGCTATATTTAATGCTTCAAATATACGTAATTTATCAGTTTTATACTATGCAGATCCATAGTATAAAACTATCATTAAATTAAGATAAAAACTTTTATCTTATATGAGATTTAAACTATCTAGTATTAGATACTTAGATAAGTTGGGTTATAAAATTAAAAAAGAAGTTTAGAAAGAATTGATTTTTTTATTAATGTAAAAAACATAATAAAATCATGAATATCAAATATAAATATCAGAAATCATAAAATTCTTCAAAATAAATTAAATTAAATACTTAAATCTAACAAAAGATGAAATCAACTGAAATTTAAAATAAATTGAAATTATTACACACAATAAATATTAAATTGGAATCAAATAAAATGATTTAGGTAAGTACAATTAATATAAGTAAAATAAATAAATAAATAAGTCAAATACAAGTGAAAATAAAATTACAATAATTAAGTAACTACTTATAATATTAAAAGTTAAATTATTCTAATACTTCACCACCATCAGAATCCACTTCAGAATCTGACTCTACAGTTCCCATTACATCCAAGAACTCTATCGGAGGTTCCTGAAGTTTGAGTAGATCTAAAGCTTCTCTAAAGTATACCTGCTTCTTATGGGCATCCAGTTTTGGTCTTATTGAAGAAATCAGAGGATCAGATGAGAGAAGAAGCATGTTGAGGATGTCTTCGTTAGATGTTTGTCTACTCTTCTTCCTTGAATGATGTTCCCTGAATCTTCTGAAGTCTTTATTGCGGGCCTCTGAAGCTTCTTCTGATAGACTCCCAATTGGCACAATAGCATTTTCGGCTATTATATCACCTCCGTGGATTAATAATTTGTGGACAGTTGAGGACATGTAATACCAATTATAAAGTTCTACATATCTTTCGGCAGTTAATTTGGTATACTCTTTAAACTTAGGCACATCAATTATCTCACCAGAAGTGATTGCCTGCAGAATCACGGCAAACCTGTAGATAAGGTTTTCATCCAGTCCTGTTATTGCTGCAGTTTTCTCAGGAAACTCGAAAAACCTTCTCGCAGTATTACCATCGTTAGTTGTGCCTGACCCTTGTTTAACGATGTCGATCAAGAGATTAAGATCATCTCTGAATCGATCTTGGATAAGCTTTTTTCTGGTCTGTAACAGTATCTTGTGAGATTCCTCCCTCGCAGACCACTTCTTAAAATCGAGGCGATAAGCTATGTGTAAAAGACATTCCATTACATTAATACGGGCATGTAGTGGTGACAATCCAAATTCATAGGAACCAGTAGAAACGGTCTTTGACGTTACATTATCTAACTGATTCATTTCGGTTGGCTTAGCCAAACACAGGTAGCAGGCCGCATTTGATTTAGCTTCCGAGAGATATGTACAAATTTTGCCATCGATCATTGTTAATAACAATTGATGACTAATCTCATTTGCTTGGTATTTTGTGGAAATCAAAGCCTGGATTTCATTATCCATTCTAGTTTTTTCATTCATGACAACTTCTTTGCTCTCCTTCAAAAAACTGAACTGCACTGGGCGGCAATATGTAGAAGAGCAGGGTTTTGGATTTATCCAAATAGTATCACCTTCTCCTGTTGTTAACTTTAGAGGAACCAAAGAGGTCATAAATATGCTGGAATCATCTTGCTCACTGTCTATTTTCTGCTTATATCTACTTTGGTTGGATGCACCGTCAAATCCCCACTTCGATATTAAAATCAATTGCTTGCCTTGTATTTCACTAGTACTAGGAAGACTTTCAATAATCCTGGTCACTGTTAAATCTAGTAATGCTTGGAGTGCAATCGAAGCTGAGCTATCCGTTATGGTCACAAATGTCTCCGGAGGGTAACACTGAAGCTTAGCCTTTTGAAGTTTATAATACGACGGATATATATCTTTCGAACCTTCTCGAGTTGTTGTTTCCCTCAAAGTGATGTATTGCCATTTTGATAATTTTAATGAAAGCAACAAACCCAGTGCTTTCTCTGGTGAAAATAATACTTTAGGGACTGGTTTTTTGATCATTTCCTTAATTCTTGCTGTTGCATCTGGATTTTTTAACATGTATTCAATAACGTATGCAATATCCTCACGACCATCTTGTTTTAAAAGTGCTGCAGCTGAATATGCTAATTCAACAGGTTCTTCATCTTTATGTTCATTTGATCTCCTCTTCTTCTGCTTGTTGCTTAAATCTTCAAAGGGCTTTCGCGACCTTTTTGTCATTGTTGAAGCCGATATCATCGTTGACGTTGATGGTAAGGGTTCAGCATAAGTACTTTCATTTACCGATTCTTGTATGAGCAAATTTGTTTGTACGCAGCTTGGCCAGTCAATATTTGCCTCAAGCCAATTGGAATAATCACGTCTAAAAATATCAGGTTTGCGGTGGGATCTTATCCATCTCTTCTGAACAGCCCGTGTGAATTTCCGACAAAATTCCTTGAGGGTAACACGGTCTTCATCGGAAAGGCTAGAATCTAGTCGATTAACAAGCGTGTTAAATAATATTTCGTGATCGAATTTAGTATTCTGACTACTCAGAATAACAAACAAGTCCAAGTTTGAAATTACACTTTCCATTATTCACAATCACGGGGTAAGCGGGTAGGTAGATACTATTAGTTGTTAGCAGTAGAAGTACTCAAAATGAACTGAAGCTACATAATTTGATTTTTGACTATTTATAGGTATTGACTAATTATGAGGGTACTATTTTTTCTTAATTTATAATTAGTTTTGGTAATGAGGGTATCATTATCACAACTAATTTTGAAATTAAGCAGCATTTGTCACTTTAGATGTTATATTCATTTACTTAATTAGGTACAATATTAATTAGTATTAACGGAAGTAACGGAGGTCATTAACAAATGAGTACTTAACCATAAGAAGTAACGGAGGTCATAAACAAATGACTACTTAACCATTAGAAGTAACGGAGGTCATTAACAAATGACTACTTAACCATTAGAAGTAACGGAGGTCATTAAGTTAGTTATTAGTCACCATTACTGGTGACTAGATTAGATTCAAAAATATATAATTTATTATTACCGTGCAAGTTGTATTGAGACGTGAAAATGTTTTGGTTAACAGTCTTGTGATTTCTTAGAAAGTTTTCTGTTAAGATTTATAAAATACCCTAAACTAGAACTAATAATCGCATATTTTAGCATTACAAACAGTCATCAATATAAAAAAAAATTAATAACTTTGACGATTTTTAAAAAAAAAATCGCAAGTGGTGCCGCAAAACAAAGTATATCAAAAAATCATAAATAATTAGTACTATATACGTGTGCAAGGATATAACGGCCAAACTTGTGATTACGGAGATATTGACATTTTATATGTTAGTCCCATACAAATTTTTCAAAAAAAAATTATATCTTGCCTATTTGTGCTCACAATTGTCGCACATCCCATTTTATAGTATAACAATGATTAACAGAACTCGTCCCAAGCAAAAAAATTGACCTTTAATAATTCAAGATTCTATGTCTATGAAAGACGAGTTTCGATCTACTGTGCGCCGGCGCTCTGTTTGGCGGTATTCTACGATGGTAGTACAACACATCTTAGCGTCATAGCGCGGCGTCAAGTTAACGCTCTGACGCGCGCTAAGTACGCGTCCTGTTTGACAAAGCCTTAAACCTTTGGTTGTGGTTTATATCTTAAAATGGAAGTTGATATAGCATAGCATTAAGGAATTTTGCGAATGCTTGCCTGTATCTACCACCGTTAAGTAGAAAATCTGTCGCCAAGCCTCTTGCTGTGTGTTTCGGCAGCTGTCCATGTGGGACAATATTTCTAGGTTAGCCTGAACAACTTCTTTGAATACATCTTTATTTAAGGCTAGAGTGCTCGTGGCGCTGTCCATTATAAACGTAGTTTCGTCATATTTTAATTATTAAGTGTTTAAACTCGGTGAAACTTTGCATGCATATCCTTGAGTCAAATATCGATGCTTCTGGTGTACCAGATGTTCGTAAATTTAAGTTATTTCTAAAATAATACGTTAAATGATTTTGTATGGGAATTGTTATTATGAAATTTAGGGTTGAAATAAATAATAAATCGAAAAATTGGCAAACCAGAAGCATAGATATTAGGCTCAGTAATATGCGTACTAAATTTCACCGAGTTCGAACACTTGGTATTTAAAATAATTATGACGAAACTACGTTTATATGAAAAGCGCTCCGTGCACTTTACTCTTAAGAAAGGAAAACATATAGATAATGAACAATCAACTGACGAAATGGATGTACCTACTTCTGTCTTTGTTGTATGGCTAAAATAATAAAGATAAAAAGTAAACACTACCGCCTTAAATATCCATTACGACAATACAAAAATATGGTCTTCAATGAATAATTTTATTAGGCAACGGTGCCATTTCCTTCGCATTTTTTTTTAATATAGTGTGACAGAATAATCCGGGGCCCACCTGATGTTAAGTCTACTAACCTCAGCCGTCAGACGCATTTGATCAACGAAAAATTGCACTGCGTCCGTCACACTGAGACGTACAGTTGTTAAGTCTCATGTTCCTGTAATTAATTTAATTGACTCTCAACGACTGCGGCCGGAACACACTGGTAGGTGCTTGGTGACAGATTTTCTACTTGAGGGTGGTAGCTAGCCAGGCGGGCATTCCCAAAATGCCCTTCAACCATGCGGTGAAGCTCAAGCCCTCGGCGGGATCCGAACCATGTACCTGCTGCACGGCAGTCCATAGCCAATGCCAGTGAGCCATCATTGTTTCAAAAGCAATGATGGCTCAGTGGCTTCAAAAAAATCTTATTGTCGAAAAAATGAAATAAATTAATTAATTTTAGCTCACAACACTAATAATATCTATCCAAGCATTTTAAAATAATGTTTTCAGTGTTTGCAAAAATAATTTTCAAAATGAAATGACCAAAAACCGTGAACATCATTAATAACCACTTTCAGATGTGGAAAGAATATGCTTGTGTATATATATGAATATATATAGACGCCCTTGTATCTTCTTAAGTTTATTTTTGAAGCTTTTAATTACTAGCAATAATTTGGTTGCTTTAAACTTTGAAGCTACCGAGTAATTGCTAGTAATTAAAAGTTTAAAGCGTATTCTAGTATAAAAGCAAAGGAACGCGCTTAGGAACGTCATGACAAAATAAACACAAGAAAAACTTGCGGTCTTCCGTCACGAATCTACGAAAGCACTACATCTCCCTCAGTTCACAAACTAGCTCCACTGAAAGCAACTTTGTGGTACAAATTATAAACTTCACACGTGTTTCTTATAGTAAGTAAGTAGCTGCTTATATTATATACTAACTTTGATGGTACCTAATTAGTCACTGGAAATCAAGCGGGCCTATATAGGCCACACCCAAATTCGAATTTCAAATTTGATGCCAGATCTAGGCTATTCTGTTTTTTTTTCGGCAAATGGTACCCACCATTTGCTAGTTTCCAAACAAGAAAATGAGACCCTAAACCTGTATCTTAAGATACAATTAATTGTATGATTTTTAGAGATTTAAATTCTTGAAAGTTCTCGTTAGTATAAGACCATGTAATAAATAATCGGCTGTACTAACTCATAATAGTCGATTTCTCGATCTAGGTTTCGGGCATATCCGATGCCTCTCAGCAGGTGAGTTTACACGACTAAATCAGTTGCGCAGAGTCATCGCTGAGATCTAGACGTGTAAACTCATCCGAAGGACACTCAATGTTCAGGCATCAGATATGAACGAAACCTTAGTCGATAATTCGACTATTACGAGTGATTTCAACCTGATTTATTACATAATGATTTAATTCTTTCACAGTACTTCAACATTGAATACATGGCGAACCAACTATTAAATAAGTAATAATAAATACAAGAACTAAAAATTTATGGGGTCAACGTGTTACCATACTTACGATAAAGCAATAGCTAAAATGTTGTTTTTGGTAAATTACATATTAAAACTAGAGTATTTATCACTATACTGAGCCCTGGATGTGCGAGTCCAAATCGCACTAGCTGATTTTCTCCATTGACGGTATTAATTTTGAATGCCTTGTGTCGCAGTACTTGAACTATTGGGGCAGTTGTCTCAATTAGATCGGAACAATATTTTGGACAGTGTTTAATATATAATGACACCACTCTTGAAGTTCCCAGGCTTATACACCAAGTTTTTCATAAGTTTTCCCGTTTTAACTCAAATTCGATACTAAATCGATGGAGTCGCGTTACGCGTCGTTCAGGGTTCGTTCCTGGGGTCCCAGTATTTAAGGTTTTTAGACCAATGCATTCTCAATAGTAGTTGAGAGTCCTAACCGTGTCCAATTGATGGCTATATGCTTCCCTTCTATTTATAACATAGAAAAAACATTTCTGGCAAAACGTACTAGTGTACTACTACTAAACGTGTGTTTAGACTCGGCTGCCTGATATGATTGTGTTTTAATGTCATTACGAATTTTCGTTACAAATTGTACTGTGTCTAGAAGTATTTAAAAAGTACACAAAAGAAACTCGTGAGTATTAAGTTTTTATTAAAAAATGCACCGAAGTTAATGCAATATTTCCAGTGAAACTAAAATTCACTAAAGCTGTAGAATGAAAAATATCTGAAAAATGTGTTGTGGGCTAACAAACTTTTATAAATCTACAGCTGACAAGTTTCCCGGTTCAGTGGAAAATACCCTTCGCCACTATTTCACAAGAAGCTGAATTTACTGCTGGCAACCTGAACTTACTTCCTGACTTTAATTAAGTTCAGCTAAAATACGCCTTCCGCTTTTTCTTTGAGCTCAAGGCGTCGAGGTGGGAATTGTTTGTGCCTTCGAGCAAGTGACCGCTTACTTTAGTGTTTCCGCCTTCTTTTAGAGCTCTTTCCTTGGAAGTTGTGAGTGTCAAATTGGAGTCAGGAGCTTTGAGAGCTTTGGTCTTGAAACATATTTTCACTTTAATGGCATACTCAGTAGAAATTTCTTTCTCAGTAAGTATCTAAAGGAAAAATAAAGCAATAATACCGTTGGTATTTTCCTTCATCTAATTTTGATTGAGATAAGACTTGAATCTCCACTGGAATATGGAGGTTTGGCGTGGCAGTAACCAATTCATAAAGTTGAATATTATTGTATTCTGGGTCGGGGGACGAGATATGAACAGTGAAATTACAGGCACAATTAAAGTTTTTTTGCTTACTGATGGTCTAGTCAATCTTTCTAAACACCTTTTTTGAAGGTCTCAATTCAAGCATGGCCTCACGAACGATGCGGGTATCCTCGGATATGATATAGATGCGAACAGCTGTTATAGGCTTAGATACCCAAAGTGATCCATCCAAATATGACCGCAGAGAACTTCGATCAGTTAGAAACGACTAAATGCAACGAAGGTTCCCGAAAAGATCACCGGCAACCTCAAAAGAACACTCGATGACACAATACAATATTTATGGAATTGATGTTAGACCTAAAGTTGTGGTGACGTCGAATTACGCAAAAAAAAAAAATTCAAGGACTAGCCAATGAAGCTAATGAAGAATTTTAATATTTGTACAGACAAATTAACAATTCATAAATTTACATCCCACTTTGTTACTAGAAAATAGTATATTTAACAAATTGTAGGCTGATAAGTAAAAGTGAAATGTAAAATAAGAGCTATTAGGCAAGACTTGTTCACACAGGTCCATATAAGGCGCGCCCATACTGTTTGTGTCCCGGATCATATTCTAATGCACCCACTCTCTGTAAGCGCTGTTGAATTTCTGACACTGTATTGAGTAATTATAATATAATACTCTGAGTTTAATGTATAACTTAGGATACACTCCTATGGTTTCGCTTTCGCAATTGTAATAATTGCCAATTCTTTAGTCATACGCTTTATGGATTTCCCTGATATGAGTGAACACGGGTAACGGATGCGTCCTTGAAGGGACACCAAGCCCGAATGGCCCGTATCTCGGAATGTCCTGATGTAGAAATGTATAGACAGCCCTTTAGGGGTGCAATGCGGCGATTGTTTTATGGACAGGACAAATGAGTATTTATGTGAAGAAAATGGAATGCCAGCGAATAATAAGCTAACCAAATGTTCTAATACATGATGATAAATGAGTAAGAGACTTGACGGTATGACTCTGGTTTCACGGAAGTTAGGGAAGCCATTTAAGTGGGACGTTAAGTGCGTTGAAACTTTAGCGCCGCTGCGGTTATGAAGTTTACTAGACGCTGCGGCTACTTCAGCAGAGCGACTCATGCGGCGCAAATATGATGATATAATGATAGTGATTGGGTCCGAGGATTGCGGAAGCTCATCTCATTTTCCAAAACTTGTCAGGGAACTTGGTCGATGGGGCGCGTGATCAAAATGCTCGATATTTGGCTCAAAAGATACGCATTGCTAATGGGGCACTGCCAGCATGCTGGGTACGCTGCGAACTGGTAGTGACTGGAGTATTTGGACTGCCTGTGGGTCTACAATGACCTTTTATATTGCTTTCGTTATGTAGATTTGGTGATGTATATAGGTTGCAATGTTAATGAGAACCAGTCAACAGGTATTTACTTTTATATAATATTACCCAATAACAAAAATCATTTTTCATATTATTAGATTGTTTGTATAAGCTGTTTCTGTTTCATTTTATATTGTTAAGCTATATAACACAGGTCTTTTTTTGTTCAGACCTACATATTGGCTAACATCTGCCCGAGTAAAATTATGCAGAAAAACAGCGCAGCTTTTTTTCTGCGAAAAGGGACTAATGCTGCTCAAGCTGAACATAACCTTGTTGCCCAAAATTAAATAAGATTAGATTAGAGAAGAGTTTTTTAAGTATTCATTCGTGTAAATGTGGTGAAGGCAATATTGTTATTTTTTTTATTAAAAAAGCATACCACCAGTAATAAACTAAAAGAAGATACAACATCGTCACATAGTTATAGGTCTACTAAGAATGCTTCAGGCGCTATGCATTTTCATTTGCTGGCATTATTCATAAGATTTCGTATTTCTCTGAGTGGTCAGAGTGGTCTCAAAACTTCACACTTTATAACTTTAATTACGTAGTTGGGCTCAGATTACTTCATTTTGCTTTCAGTGATGTTTTTGTTCAGTCAAGCTCGCAATTTTATTCTTTATACGTATAACTTTCTACGTAACTTTCTTTTTCTTGATTTATTTTTCTTATATTGTGTTGGACTGTAGTACAATAATGATAATATAAAAGTAATGATGTGTTTTTTTTATGATTTCGTAATGGAAGAATCATGCGGCGGACCTGGTGTTAAGCGGTAACTTCTACCTATTACATAATAAAAAATATAATAGATCAAATTAATATTTTAATGAAACACTTAAAAATATAAGAAAAAAAATCTAGTGACGATTTCTTATTTTCCTGTAAAGCCGACGTGACACATAAACGCCACGTAGCTAAACCGGAAGAGTTTTCGACACGTTTCGGTTCTACACGAAGCATCCTCAGGAGGTCTTAACTCTACGAGCCCACGATCGAGAAACTTTCACACTTTCTTTTGTTATTATTAAATATGGATTTCCGCAAAGTAACGCCTGAATCTATTCATTATCTCTACGTATAACCTATAACTGCGCTCATCACCCGAGACATATAGTTGTAAGGTCTCATTTGCCTGCAATTTCATCGGCACCTATTCCCTTCAAACCGGAACACAGTGATGTTCAAGGTAGCGAACTGTTCTTTTCATTATTATTTTTCCATTGTTTTAGCATGAATTATAATAAGCTATAAGTTTATGATAAGTCCAAAAAATAAACCGAAATAAAATAATGAAAATAGAATAGAATAGAATAGAATAGAATAGAATAGAATAGAATAGAATAGAATAGAATAGAATAGAATAGAATAGAATAGAATAGAATAGAATAGAATAGAATAGAATAGAATAGAATAGAATAGAATAGAATAGAATAGAATAGAATAGAATAGAATAGAATAGAATAGAATAGAATAGAATAGAATAGAATAGAACATCATTTAGATTACAATTATCTATACTAATAAATTCAGAAACAAATTACAGATTTATATTAATTATGTACACAATCAGTCGTCATATTTTAACCTATTTTAATGTGAAAACGAGGATTCAGTCAGGCGCATCGTCATATATTCGTTTAGTGAATAAAATGGGTTCGATTCTAAGAATCTTTTTATTTTAGATTTAAACTCATTTATGTGCAGTCTAGTTGTACAAAGAGGAAGTTTGTTATACATAATTATTTTATTATAGATCCCTTGCTTCTTAACTTTAACTAATTTTGTCTTTGGCTGATGCAATTTTTCTTTGTTGCGTAAGTTGTAACTTGTACAGTCCATGACTTTAGGCAATTTTTCTTTTTCACTGTGAATCTCTATAAGGCTCTTGTAAATGTATAGAGATATGACCGTCATTATACAATTTTTTATGAAAAAAGGTTTAGCTGAATCACGCTTTCGCAAACCGTTTATTATCCTTATAGACCTCTTCTGACATTTAAGGATTTTTTTAATATTTGTAGCATTTCCCCAAACCGTAACAGCGTAACTAATAAGAGAATGAACATAGGCATAATAAACTGTTATCAGTGTTTTTTTATCTAACACTGGTTTAAGCCTAAATAATGCATAGTTTGCACTAGCAAGTTTTTTGCTAAGCGAATCTATATGAGGAGAGTGGCTAATTGTTTGATCAATGGTATAACCTAAGAATTTGTTTTCCTTCACTGTGACGTTACGCTCTATACTCTTCCTTGCTTGGTATTCCATAATTGTGGTTTTATCAGCGTTCAAAATAATTCCATTAACTCTAAACCAGTTTTTGAGAATGCTCATAACAAGGTCTATCTTATTTTCTAAATGATTTTTATTCTTGTCTGTGATCCCAACGTGTGTATCGTCTGCAAAAAGACTAACAAAACTCCATTCCGGCAAACATTTTGCCAAGTCGTTAATGTAAATTAAGAATAAGACAGGGCCAAGGATTGACCCCTGAGGCACTCCTATGTTAACGTTTCCTAAATCTGAACTTTTCCCGTTTACATATACTATTTGGGATCTATTGGCTAGATAAGATCTCATCATATTTAATTCTGCACCAGTAAACCCATAGTATTCTAGCTTTAATAAAAGTACATCGTGTCTAAGGCAGTCGAATGCTTTTGATAGATCGCAATAAATACTGGCACATTTTTGTGACTCGTTTAGGGATTGCAGTATAAAGTAGATTACTTTTCTTATTGCCATTTCTGTGGACCGCCCTTTTCGGAAACCAAACTGCTCAGATGAAAATATATTATTATTTTCAAAGTACTTAACGATTCTGTTCTTTATTATTGTCTCAAACAATTTCGACAGTGTTGGCAATATACAAATTGGTCTATAATTAATGATCTCTGAATGTTCTCCTTTTTTATGGAGTGGTAATATTTTTCCCTTTTTAAGATCTTCAGGGAAGACTCCATTTTCGATACAACTATTTACAACAATATAAATTAACTCCATCAGATGGTCATTTTTCATTAATAATTCTTTGATTGTTTTTGTATTCATGTCATATATATCAGTTGTCTGTTTAGACTTCATATTCTTAATTATATATCGTAATTCTTTAAATTCAACTTTATCAAAATTTATAAATGTCAGTGGTTTTTTAATTTTATTTAAGTACATCATGCAATCTGTAGCATTTATGTCAATATCATTTGTTAAAGTATGCGCAATATTTAGAAAATAATTATTGAATACATTAGCTATAGTTTTAGGGTCAGTTATATTTTCATTTGAGTTATTATCCTTTATAAGCTCTATTGTGGACTTAGATGCTTGCTTTTTTCCTTTTCTCACTTGTTCTCCTACTATTTGCCAAGTTTCCTTTATTTTATTACGCGATGTCTTTATTCTATGGCTATATTGAAGTTTTTTCGCAGTAAACATAGCCTTCCTTAGAATTTTTTTATATCTCTTAATTTTTTTCTTTCTATGTTCGCAAGGTTGATGATTTTGTAAAATTTCTAATTTAGCCAAATTATCTTTGGAAATTTCGATGCCTTTCGTTGTCAATTTCTTAAATGGTTTATTATTAGTTTGTTTTATTTTAGGGAATGCTACATTATAATTATATTTTAAAGCGTCCAATAGAATACTCATTTTTACATTTGGGTCAACACATTCATCTATTTGAGTCACCAAGCAGTATAATCTTTGTTAAATAGGTAATGAAAATAATTGAAGTTGTTTCTGGACATGACTCTAATAAGACTACATATCTTTTTTGATGTTTGTGTATCATTTTCAATAACTAATTTTACAACATTGTGGTCAGATAGCTTATTTCTTAAAACGCAACTCGTGTTGTCTTCAAAATTGACAATAAAGTTATCTAAGCATGTGGAGCTGTTGCCTTGAGTACGGGTGGGCACGTTTATTTTAAATTTACAATCGAAATTTAGGAGCAAATTACATAGTCTTTTAACATATTTACTAGGATTTAGAATATTTATATTAAAGTCTCCAGCTATGACCAATTCTTTTCCTTCTCGGCAAACAGTTCGTAAAATTTTAGTCAATATATCAAAAAATAATACAATATCATTATCTGGCCTGTATAACACTACAATTACAATTTTTGTACCTCTTAATTCAATAGCTGCTAATTCACAATGTGTTTCAAAAGATAGTTTATTTAGATCTTTACGCACTTTAAATTTTATATCTTCTTTGATAAAGATCGCTGTACCACCATGTTCAAATATTTTTCTATTAAAGTACGTTGCAAGTACGTAATGTTCAAAATTCATAGCTTCTACGTGGTGATCCTTCGCCCATGTTTCTGTGAGGCATAAGATGTCGCACTTTTGTTCATTTATAACATGCTCTATTTCCATATATTTGTTGTGAATGCTCTGAACATTTGCGTGAAGGATCACCTTGGTCTGCCTGTTGGAAAGATTGTTGGAAAATTTAAGGCAGGCTGGTTTCTTACTATGTCTTCCGATTTGCATTTTATGAATTTCAACATTGATGACGGCTGAAATTTATTGTTGATATATGATTTTAAAGTATCTGCTATGTCCTGTCTGATATGGTAAAAGTTTGTAGTCTTATATTCAATTCTTTTCAAATTAATATCTAAGTATTTGACGTTTTCTGACATTTGGGCCATCTGAGCAATTGTTCTATTTACCTTATAAATATCTGAATCATTAATTCCGTTATAATACATACCACTAATTATAATATTAAATTTTCTATTCGGGTTCTGAATGATATCATTTATTATTTTAGTATAGCTATATCTTTCGCTTAAACTCGACCCTTTATCATATTTGCTTATTAGTATTATGACTAAATCGTCATTTGTCAAATCATTTGTTAAGTTATTAAAATATTCGAAATGTTTATAATATTGAGCCCCTGTCTTACAATAATTTATTACTTTGCTTGTGTTATTCGTTTGATTATACAATTTTGCCGATAAACCTCTTCCTATTTCATCTGAGAAGATTAAAGTGCGTTTTTTCTCATCCGATATCATATGCCTACTGTCCATAACAATCCCGTTTGTTTCAATATTCTCTTTCGACTCAGTGATTTCAAATATTTGCTTCTGAGTTTTTACTGCTGTAAGCTTGAGTTTAAGGGTATTGCATTCCCTTGTAATTTTTTTGTATTTACTTTGAATTGTTTTTATCTTTTTCATAATTTTTCTTAATTTTCCTGAAACTTTAGTTTTCTTATATATATGTAGCTTTGCCTTCGAATGTTTACAAGGTTGGTGATTGTCTTTCATGCAAATGTGTTCAACATTGGTTTCGCTTTGCGCACGTATTTTTAAAGAGTTATTCTTTTCCTTTTCTTCTTCGAGCCATTTTGATAACTGTGCAATTTTGCCATTCAAATGAATTATTAAGAGATCCTGTGAATTAGAATCAGTGCTTTTCTGAGAAAGGGACATTGTGTTTCCGAATTCGGTTGTTGTTGTTAATCTGGGTAATTTTCTCTTCCTTCCAGATAAAGGACTATTGATTCCATCACAAAAATCTATATTTCTGTAAATTTCATTTAATTTATGTGACTTATGAAGCTCTTTTTTTAGCGTCTCATTTTCGGAAAGTAGGTTGTCCACCTCGTTATTTGCGATCATTAAGTTGTTTTCCAAGTCAGACACCTTCTGTTGCAAAGCTTCATAAGTAGAACTTTGGTCTAATGTTGTTTGCGAAAAACAAATCCTAGTCGATTCTAATATGGATGAATCATTCAGGTTGCCTAATGAATTTGCTCGCTGTCGCTGAAGGGTGCGAAATGTAATATTCTCAGTTTCCATTTTGTCCATCTTTGTTAATAACACATATAAAATATATAAAACTCTGTCAAAAAATCAAACAAATAGCCAAAAAGTATGTTATCTTAGAAAATATACTACATACAAAACAAAAAGTGTGCAAAAAGTATAACGCGTCTGCTGGATTTGAACTCGGGATATTAATGTACCGATTTGCTTCTAACCGACTCAAGCCGCTGGTCCATTTACGCTGTTGGATGTGAATGCGAAATTAACGATAGCATGGACGCTTATATTATACCATAGCATTATACTACAGCTAAGTAGGTAACAGCTTTGTCAATCCAGTTAACAGTTGAGGAGTCCAAAGTCCAATTTTTACTTGCTGTGGCAAATGGAAGGTAGGCAAGTATTACGGAAGTTTATTTTGATTTCTTAACTTGTTCTTTCCACTTAAATCACGTCCTGGTTAATGGCTTTAACCCTTTGTCTAGGTACTAGGTACATACGGTCAAGGTATTCATATGTTCATCTTTAAAATCACACACTGCGATTTGATAAAATGTCTACTTAAGAGCGTCGAATATTTTTTGGGTTTGAAAACAATTTGTCCTTATTTCACAAATAATTTTGCGTAGATAATACGAACACTGATAAATCTTTACTCTATTTTTATGCTCTCACTAGTATTTTCTCAGATATCACTTAATTGCAATTTAACAAAATTTATAAACACAAACGCGATGTTTACTCCGCGCTGATCGCGTTCCGACCCGAATATATAATAGAAGATGTTGTTCAAGCTAGCTTAGAATTACTGGCTCAAAAGGACAGCTGCTGAAACACAACTGTATGTGCTTGGCGATAGATTTTCTACTTGAGGGTGGTAGCTAGCCAGGCGGGCATTCGTAAAATGTCCTTTCACCATACAAAACCTTAGATTTTGGAACTACAAACTTAACAAAAAATTCGACAACTACATATTATGAATAGAACTAGAAATTAATAAGTTGGCATCGTCAAAACCACTACGTCCTAGTTATGAATGATATTCTATTGTTATCATTATCGCCGATGCCAATGGTTATACTCGTTTTCACAATTTATGTCGGAGGAATCGCGAATAAAACTATCATTTAAAATAAAAAGGGCCCTCAGCGTAAGACATCTCTAAATAAGTGTGGTCCCAAAACAAGGTAAAAATATACAGCTAAATTGTATAGCACTGCTCTCTACTCTAACAACAAAGCCTCTAAGACTCTTTTAAATCTGTTCTTCAAAGATAGCGAGATTGAACTAAGTATAGATGTTTGTACGGTTGGTGGAACGAAACGATATAGTGAACCTTGTTAGACATGTTACCCACGTCGCGTCCTTCGTCGCATTCCTTAAGGGATTCGTATTTTATTTAATCTCAGAAAGAAATCTCATTCTACCCACTTCGAACTACTCCCGAGTGGGCAATCTTGAATGTACTCGTCTAAAATACGAGAGTGTTATGGCTTACATTTGGACCCATTGCTCGATTAACGCAAAATTATGTCGATTGTAGAAGATAATTTCGTTGCTGTACTGAACTTACTGTAAGTCTTTCTAGAAAAATTTACATTATTTCCTGAAAATATCGTCATCGTCATCATCAATACCCTTGGTGGGGACCGCTAGTGACATTACTACTAAACGATTCCGTGCTTCGTAGGGTCCCGGTTATTGTCTTAGGATGGCAGTCGTTATGGCATGGTGGTAGGGAATTTGGCGAATGCCCGCCTGGCTAGCTACCACCCTCAAGAATAAAATCTGTCGCCAAACACTAAACGGTGTGTTCCAGAAGTTCCATCAGTTCTAGTTATGCTATGTTAGCTTGAACAACATCTTCGACCACATCAACACTTACCAGGTGAGATAGAGGTCAAAGGTAATAATCTAAAAAACCTGTTCGTTATTGAATGTGCTACAGTTAATTTGGGTCCGGTTTTTCAATCATTTGATGGTTATTATTACTAAGAATAAAAGTAAAGACAACCGATATTAAGGTCAGAGTGCACATAGCGCTTTCCATACACGCGTAGTTTCGTTCTATTTAAATACAAAGAATTTATTATATTTCATTGTGACAGAACAAGCTAGAGGCCTACCTGATGTTAAGCAGACTAACCTCTGCCTAGAACAGATGCATTTCATCACAACTGACGAATTGCACTGCGCCCGTCACCTTGAGACATAGTTATTAAATAATGTGCCTGTAATTTCACTGGCTCTCAAAGACTCCGGAACACACCATTAGGTGCTTGGCGACAGATTTTCTACTTGAGGGTGGTAGCTTGCCGGGCGGGCAATCATTAAATGCGCTTCCACCATGGGGTGAAGCTCAAGCTGGCGGTGGGGATCGTACCAGGGACCTGCGGCACGGTAGTCCACAGCTATTACCGCTCGGCCATGATTGTTTCATAAGTGTTAATTATCTGTGAAATTTTGTGTACACTTCCTAATATATAGGTATTACATTACGCCCAAGGAATACTTTTAATTTGCTTATATATTTATCAAAAACATAGGTGTCTGGCTTGCCAATTTACCATTTAATTATTAATTTTATATCTATAAGAATGTTTGAATAAAATTCCCAAACTAAAGAATGAAACATGCGTACCTAATTATATTCATATACAAATTTTTTGGAGCCTAAATTATTCACTGTCCGCCCACGTTAAGTTGTGTTTTGCACGGGAAGCTTAAATAAACCGACTAAAAAAAATTGCTGTAATAATTTGTTAATGTGATTTTCAGTTGACACGCGATAGTGCTTGTTATCACATTTAGAAACATGCCTAATAGAGTTTACTCTACTGTATTAGCCGGATTGTCCACTGCTGAACACAGCCTGTCCCATTGAGAGGGGGTTTGCCATAATCCCCACGCTTGGCAGGCGTCTTGGAGATCGCAGTTTAAGATATCAGTTCCTCAGAAGGTGCTGCTGCCCACTTTTTGCTATGGGACTCACTAACTAATAGAGTCAAAATACAAATAAATATGAAACTACAGCATTTTATGGAAAACTGGTGTACTTATCAGAAGCATAGATACCTCAAAGGACAACCGTGCAAAATATCACCGAATTTGAACACTTGGTAATTATATGACATTTAATCAGTCTGTATTTATCTGATGATTGAAAAATCTTGTCAATGTTAGACACTTCAATGAATCAACTCAGCATAGCCGGCGCACTACAATGCGCATCGTGTAACACATAATATTGGTGGAATGGTATCATTACTAAATGCTTCGGATTTCAACTAAATGTTTGAAAATTTTGTATATATATTTCTTTATATCCAGTTTATGTTTTATAAGTCTACTCTGTACATTTACAAAATACCTAATACATTTTGAGCATTAAATATTCAAAGATTTGATCGCTAAGTATTCGATTGTGTTTTGAACATTATACATAGAAGGGTAGCGACATAACGATAAAAGTTTACGTGTTTGAAAAAAACGAAGAATAGTATATATATGCATGAAAGAAGTGTTGTCTGAATAAAGACCACACCGTCCTCTATGAGGTTTTATTATTATATATTTAAAGCGTTAAAGTTTGCGTCTCTGTTAGAGGGCTCGTTGGCCAAGATGAAAAAGCTTCCGGTGCGTAACGCCAGCAGACAAATGTCCCGCATAATACAAACTTACGCTTCAATAATTAGATGAATAAAATGAGATGTATTTCAACCGTGTTATCCATGTTATGTTAATTATAACCTTTAGAAAGAAGCAGTATTTATCTACCTAAATAACTATAACGACTGCTTTCTTTGTTACAGATCCATTTATGCGTCAAAAATGAATAAGCTTCACAAATGGGACTTCTTGGAAAATATATCAAGCAAGAGGTAAATTCACTTAAGTCAAGCGGACCCTTTGAAATATATTCACTGATATATTTTCATTGTGAATTCAAGGTTTGTTTATTGTTACAGAAAACTGGCATACGACAGGATGGATTGTGAAGAAAACTCCACAGAATCATATATGAATCAGTCGTTATCGAAATCTCTTGAAACGATTTTGCACTTCCATACTACAACGTGATATGTAGACAGATATACATCGAAAATGGGTCAAACATCCACTCACGTCGAATATAATTACACACTAATAAATTACACGGACATTAATGACGTAATAAGCGCTGACAAAGATGGTTGCGTTGTCGTTGACGACCCCAAATATCCGAGCAGTTTTGGGATCACACTTGCAGTGCCTGAATGGGAGGCAATTTGCACTGCTATTGTTTTAACTCTAATAACAATCTCAACGATAGTTGGAAACATCCTAGTTATACTTAGCGTATTCACATATAAACCACTAAGAATTGTCCAGAATTTCTTCATAGTTTCGCTTGCAGTAGCAGATTTAACTGTAGCTATATTAGTTCTACCACTAAATGTCGCATACTCTATTCTAGGACAATGGGTGTTTGGAATATACATGTGCAAACTATGGTTAACGTGCGATATTATGTGTTGCACGTCGTCAATATTAAATTTGTGCGCAATTGCTCTCGATAGGTATTGGGCTATTACAGATCCTATAAACTACGCTCAGAAAAGGACTTTAGAGAGAGTGCTCTTCATGATTGGAGTCGTTTGGGTGCTGTCGTTGGTCATTAGTTCTCCGCCGTTATTAGGGTGGAACGATTGGCCCGAAGTATTCGAACTGGATACCCCTTGTCGTCTTACGTCACAACCCGGCTTTGTAATATTCTCCTCGTCTGGATCATTCTACATACCGCTAGTAATAATGACGGTAGTATATTTTGAAATATATTTGGCTACAAAAAAAAGACTGAGAGACCGTGCGAAAGCTACTAAAATTAGTACGATCTCTAGTGGTCAGAACAAATACACGCCTAAAGAAGACGATCACCATGATCAAGACTCGGTCAGTTCAGAGGCCAATCACAACGAGCATCAAGGAGTCACCCGTCTTGTATCTGATGAGAAAAAGAAAAGAACGAGAAAACTGACTCCAAAAAAGAAGCCGAAGAACCGATATTGGAATAAAGATGACAAGTCCCAAAATAAGCTGATCATACCGATATTATCCAATGAAAACTCCGTGACTGACATGGTAGATAACTTAGAGAATAGGAATACATCTTCTGAGAGTAACTCGAAAGATACCCACGAAGATGATTTGATTGAAGTTAGTGAAACGGCGATAGTAGCAAAACCTCAGAAACGGACTAAACCAGCTCAGCAGAATACTGTCTATCAGTTCATAGAAGAGAAGCAGCGAATCTCACTTACACGTGAGCGTCGTGCAGCAAGAACGCTTGGTATAATAATGGGAGTGTTTGTTGTTTGCTGGATGCCATTCTTTGTCATATACTTAGTGATCCCGTTTTGCGAGATGTGTTGCTTGTCAAACAAGTTTATAAACTTTATAACGTGGCTCGGGTATCTGAATTCAGCATTAAACCCTCTGATTTATACCATATTCAATATGGATTTCCGGCGAGCGTTCAAAAAATTACTTGGTTTCAAACCATAAAGCATATTGTGCCAAAGGTTGTCAGAAATAAAAACCTATACGTTAGCACATAAGTTTCAAAAGCCGCTGATTTGCTCAAAGATACGAATCTCATTAATGCGCATAGATATACATACCTATGTTTTTGAAGTTAATAAGAAGTAGATTTTGACATTAATGAATTAAATTCTTCTAATGATCTCAACCAGTAGTCACATAAAGATGAACGTATATCTAAATAAGTGTATAACTAAGTATTCTTTGCAATATTACGAGCTGTTGTTACTCTTAATATAATGTACATATTTTGAAATTTCGTGCATAGCACAGTAGTATGTTATAAATGTTATTGAAATGTATGTGACTGTAAATAAAACTGAATGTCGTGTAAACTATTATGATATATTATAACGAATTATCATTCCAACGAAATTCCAGTGTTATTATGAAATTATATAAATAAAATTGTACATATCTTGGTCCGTTGTAAATAACTATTAAAGCCTATCGTTGTAATAGAACTTAGAAGTTTTTATTAGAATTAATATTTAACAATTACATTAAATTATTGATAGAGTGATATTTAACTGAAAAATAGTAGTTCAAAATTGTGTTTTACATCACTATCCCTTTGAAATAATTTGAGCCCTTATTTAAAAGGGATATTAGATTCAAGTATGTTTACATTATTGAATTGTAATAAAATGGATTGAGTCACTGTGCTTAGTGTTTTTTCCCTACAATCCTCCTTTTATTATTCTAATACAAGTAGTGGTCGCTGACTTCGCCAACATGATGTAAAAAATTTAAGGACTAAATTTGACTAAAAGCGCACTATCGCGTACTAAGCGAAAACTATTCATGCAATTTTTTAGTATCTACATAATTTCTCACTTCTAGTAGGAATCGAATTATGGAGATGGCGACGGTGATGCAAAAACAGTCAAGATTTTTAATAATTTTGAGACTATAAGCTGTTTATAATTAATAGAACTTTTGTACCTATATTCAACCACTAGGAACCTCGTGGGAGTCATGGTATGGTAATATACAAAGAGACACCAAGGGAAACACTACAAAAAATGTATTATTATATAACAATAAGAGCATTAAAAAGCAGCGCCTTCTGAAAAACTGCTATCGAACACTTCCACCCCTTGCCGCCTGACAAGCGTGGATCATAGAAACCCCACCCTCCCTTAAAGGAAGAGGCTGTGTTCAGCAGTGGACAAATCGACGGATACAGTATATCGTTCTATTCTGTGGGAATCGTAAGAGGTGATGAAGGGAAAAGTACTACAAAATGCGGAACAGCGCCATGCGATCCCAAAAATGCTTGCCAAGCGTGGGGATTATGCCAAATTACAATTAGTGAGGTAGACCAAGGTCCACAGTGGATGTCTTCCGGATGTTGATGTGATGTGATACCAGTAGGAAGAACTAGGAGATAGATGTACTCTTAAGTAAGAAAGAGAGAAAGCAATGACTTCCGTTCAGTCTTGTCGGTGTGCAGTAACTGTGGGTGAATGAAAATCAATCTTCTAAGCAGCATGTATTAAAAAAAATACTAAACCGACTTCTAACACTGCAAAGTATGAAGAAATGTTTGAAGCGGACGTAGCTAAGCAAACTTTGCTACGTGCGCTTCAAACATTTCTTCATACTTTGCAGTGTTAGAAGTCGGTTTAGTATTTTTTTGAGTTGGATGGGTGACCGCTAGTGACATTACTACTGAGCGCTTCCGTGCTTCGGAGGGCACGTTAAGCCGTGGGTTCCGGTTGTTGTCTTAGGATGGCAGTCGTTATAGCATGCTGGTAGAGCATTTTGCGAATGCCCGCCTGGCTAGCTACCACCCTCAAGTAGATTTGTCGCCAAGAACCTAACGGTGTGTTCCGACAGCTGTCTTTGAGAGCAGCCAGTAATTCTAGGTTAGTCTGAACAACACCTTCGACTACATCATCACTTACTGTCAGGTGAGATAGTGGTCAAATGCTACCCTATCAGGCATAAAAAATAAAATAAAAACTTGTGGAAGTCGGAATATAGAAATGGGAACATGTTCAGCACAACTTATTTCGAAGTGTTACAAGACAGTAATTTAAAAAAAATATGTTTTATCTGTTTTATTGTTGGAATGATTAATCATAACAATAATATGTTGTACTGCCCGTGGGATGCCGGGCTAGAATGTCACTCCCCCATTGCTACCTGCAGGTGTCGTAAGAGGCTATAGGTTAAATACCGGAAGGTGCGCAGCAGCACCTTCTGAGGAAATCTTAAGGTTGAACTGGCCGGACAGTCCTCCATACAAACGCCGTAGTATGATTACTCCCTGATTTGAGATTTTAGGTCCAGACTTAAGCATAATACCGATTGATATCGTCATTATCTAGGCTTGCATGATGCCAAAATTTTAAAAAGATAATTAAGTTGTAAATTATGAGCCGCGAAAACTTTATATGAAAATGTGTCCAGGCTCATAATTCTCAAGTTAATTATTAGATTAAAATTTTGGCATCATACAAGCCTAGATAATGACGAGATCAATCGGTATTATGCTTTATTTTGGACCTAAATCCTCAAATAAGGGAGTGATCTCCCTACGACGTTTGTATGGAGAACGGGCCGGCCAGTTCACCCTTAAACTGCATTCCCCAAGACGCCTGCCAGGAGTGGGTTTTGGTAGATGAAGACAGTGCACAGACTCCATCATCACCAAAGCTAATGTAGTAGTAATGTACAGTAGTTTCACGTATTTTACCAAGTAACGGACTAGTCTCCCGTCTGATAGTAAGCGTCACGCCGTTCTTGTTCATTATAGGACAATGTGTTGTAATGGCCAGGCGTTCTGTTTGATACTGCACTGCGTGCTTCATTCCGAGACGATAGTTCCTATGTCACGTTGGCCCAGTAATTTTTCTTGATAATCTTCACGCCTTAACACAGTATTGTTTGCACACTTCTGCTGCGTGGCAGATTATCTTATCTTATATATTAAATAGTTTTTTTTAAATGCTTGATAGGTTAGCATTTGACCACTATCTCACCTGATGGTAAGTGATGATGTGGTCGAAGATGTTGATCAGGCTAACCTAGAAGTACTGGCTCTCAAGGACATCTGCCAGAACACACCGCTAGGTGCTTGGCAACAGATTTTCTACTTGAGGGTGGTAGCAAGCCAGGTGGGCATTCGCAAAATGCTCTACCACCATGCTATGCCGACTGCCATCCTAAGACAACAACCGGGACTGACGGATTAACGTGCCCTCCGAAGCACGCATACGCTCAGTAGTAATGGCACTAGCGGTCACCCATCCAACTCATGTCCGCGGGCGACATTTCTAAACTTTGCTGATCGGTTGAGAACAGCTAAGTAAACTTCGCTACGAACGCTTCGTTATAATACAATTATCTCTATTATCTATCACAAGGAACAGCACAAAACATATATTGATCCCCATACGATGGCTAAAGAACGATAGGAAAAATTAGAGTTATGACTCATTGTTATGTTAGCTCAGTCGGTCCGAGCATACCGCAGCTATATATAGGTGGATGACGCGGGTTCGAATCCCGTACATGACTATCAAAATACTACTAACTATATTATGTCACCGGATAATTGTACGATACGTTAGTTTATAAAAAATCTAGTGAGATTATAAATTGTCGATAGATTGTGTTACGAACATTAAAATTTACAATCTAACGCTTACATTTTCATAAGCTTATAAACTTACCATGTCTAGCTGGCAGTTAATAATCTAACTATCTATAATCCTTCAGATTACAATTAAATGAACCAATTACTACTTTGTCTGACAATTTTTTTTTTTAATGTTATTGTGATGGAACAAGCGCGAGGCCCACCTGATGTTAAGCGGTATCCTCTGCCTATAACAGACGCATTTCATCACAAGTGACAAACTGCACTGCGCCCATCACCTTGAGACATAGTTGTTAAGTCTCATTTTTGCCTGTTATTTCACTGGCTCTCAAGGACTGCTGCCGGAACACACCGCTAGGTGCTTGGCGACAGATTTTCTACTTGAGGGTGGTCGCTAGCCAGGCGGGCATTCGCAAAATGCGGCAGTCCATAGCCAATGCCACTGAGCCATCACTGCTACAAAAATTTCACATTTTCATTTCGAGTTTGTTCATTAAAAAAACCAAAGAATTTAAAATAATGACCACCATAAAATGCTTTGAAACCCTTAGTTCTTTTACCAAAAAATGTAATCGAACACCAAATGTTGTAAATTATCAATATATTTTAGCGAGGGATTATATATCATTTAGTCTAGGGCAAAGTCATATTTAGATACGACGTCGAGCGAATAGTATACGAGCGTTAGGTTACTTGTGACCACAACAACGCGCAAGCTGAGCGAGCGAAGCAAGCGTGCCGCGGCAGCGGCCGGTGATTCGCCACAAGAATTTAATTTTGGTGATCATATACTACTTTTGGTGATCATTTACTACTTTTGGTGATTATTTACTACTTTTGAATTAACAATGATTTATTTGTAGTCATTTTGCTTAAATAGGTAGCGAAACTTTGGTTATAATAGATTAAAATGCGGGTTTAATTTTGGTGATCATTTACTATTTTTGTCTGTTATATGTTACTTTATCTGGTGGTAAGTTAAACATAAGCCAAAAAATAATATATCAAAGCTGTACCTACGTATTTTGCTTATGCCCACGGTAATACTTTCGTAGATCTATGGTAAAATATTGTTGAACAATATAATTACAATTTGACGGCTGGACATCGTCGGTTTAAAATCTTATGAATATGTAAACGTTAGATTGTAAATTTTTGTTTCCATTCACAATCTATCGACAGTTTATAATCTAACTAGATTTATTATAAACTAACGGTTAATACAATAAACCGGTGACATATACAACACTACAACTAGTACAAAGAAATCGTTTAGGCTCTAAGACTCTAAGACGCAGTAGGCCCGCAGGCAGTCCAAATGTTCTGGCTTAGTCAGTTGGAAGCGTGCCAGTATTTCCTCGTTGGATTGCCAAATTTTTATCGTTGAGCCAAATAAGTGCTAAGAATTTTGAACACGCGTCGCATCGACCTAGCACTCCTAGCTCCCGGTCCCCACGGACTCAATTCTCTACATCAAATTTGTATTGTTGGACTGCGATGTCATCTGAAGAAAGCAACAGCGATGAAGATGGTGCATCGCATCCCGTACCGAAAACGTAGCGTTCGCCACAACACTCCCCGCAAAACCTCCGCCGCCAGCGCCGTCGGTTCGAGCACAACGAGGCTTCCGGTAGAAGGCGAAACATTGTCGATAGTGATATCGACTCATAGTAAGTTGTTCCCGCTCAAACACCCGTCTTTTCAAACATAAAAAGAGATCACCATATGTATTAGTAAGTGACGAGACCATATATATTTGGGAGTGACGAGACGGCCAAGTCATTCGCCAGATCGTAAGCGTCAAGCATAGCCAATATAATTGCAGTGTCACCATTCTCATCTTGCTTGATATTGTGCTGCGCTCAACACTACGACCTTGGAAGCAGAATACCTGGCACTGCTATGGAACCCACCAAAACGAACTATTGCTAAAGATACCTCCCACCTAATAAAATAATTGCGGCGCTAGAGTTGTTCCTCTGATGTAGCTGCGGCGCCAGTATACACATTAATTGATTCAGAAAAATCTGATCCCACTCGAGAAAAACTCCCATTAAAATTCTGTGCTCTGCAAAATTTACAATGTTGCTTCCGCTTAGCACGCTATAATGCTTGAAATCATATTTACAAACCTAAAATAGATGCTTAGGTCCTAAAAGGAAATAACATTTGACACTTTTAATCCGATTAGCTCGATAGATCCCGAAAAAGCAGCTAGTTAATCATGTATACATATAATAGGCAAAACGCGCCTACGCCTTGAATGATCATAAAATAAAATTTCAGGAAGGATGCAGGAAACTTATGAAAAACTGCCTAAAGTTATGGTAAACATTTCCCATGGCCATGTTTAGTGAGAAAAATGATTTGATGTGAAAGTTTTTGTTTTATTTGTTTTTGTGAGATTCCGGGAAGTAAACATCCATTACCTTGGAAGATAAGGTATATAAAAATATACTAAACAAACGCTTCGATAGTTTAAGGTTATACCTATGCATTTTTCTTATCGTGAACTTATCTCACGTATTTGGGATCGGTAAATAAATTATTTTAACGTACTTCAAATGACGAAACGATGCGTTTTTTTAAGTATGACTAACACGCTTATTTTTTTGGGTAGAGTATATTTATAAAATAGGTCATCAAGTATATGTTTTGATGTACCTAGGTCTTAAGTTATACTTAATTAACCAAAAAAAAAGAATTGCCGATATGCCTCGGTAGAAATATTAATATACCTTAACATAAGTAATATAACTAAGATGTTGTTCATATAAGAAATTAACCGTTTGATTGTGTGACCAAGTAGACGTGTAAGGAGAATGAAAGTCTTCTTGCACGTGCCTTTTCGAAGATGGGTGTTTTTTTAGAATACATTTTGTTTGTATCTTTTCTTGTTACTTTATATACGCGTTCATATATATTTCCACCCGTGGAAACATTCAGGTAAAGATAAAAATAAGGAAACGAGCGATTTAGCCGACTGTCATAATCTTGGAACGCGCACCTTTTTTCACTGAAACAAATAAAAACACCTTGCCAATGTTCGCAAAGATTTGCTCCATCCCAGCTATATAAATCATACAGCAAGGCAAAAATAATAAAACACAAGCCCTATTTCCTACTTTACCGCTTTAATATATCACGCGTGTGTTGTGAACGATTTATTTTTATAGGGCAGCAAAAATGAGGGTCAACAAATCAGAGAGCGCTGAGAAATGTGAATAAGTCATCGCGGACTTTCATAAAACCCTTTTTCTTGTTATAAATGGCCTGCCGTAGGATTTATTTCATGTTAAACTGTTGGAAAGGCGATAGAAAGGTAGGCTATTTTCTGATGCTCTGTCAGAATCAATCATTTTGTGTGTTCGGTACTGACATAGGCCTTGGTTTGTCTGGGTCTACCGCTTTATCTAAGCGTTACAAAAGGTATAGACCAAGTTTTGTTTTATTATGAACAGAAGCTAGATTTATTCCAGGTTCTTCTTTTGATGAACCACGCGCTTACTTGATGTTACTTGGCTCTTTGAAATAAATTTAAGCAAAATGGTGGTTTGAATAGTAATTTTTGTAAGTTTGTAAAAATGGCATTGGGCTACTTTTTATATATACGGAACAAGCACGATGCCCACCCGATGTTAAACGGTAACCTCAACCTAGAACAGATGAATTTCGTCCTGTAGTTTTCTTATCCTTCGGACTGCACCACGTCCTGAGACATAAGTTGTTAAGTCTCATGTGTCTGTAATATTACTGGCTCTCAAGGACTGCTGCCGGAACACAATGTGAGGTGCTTGGCGACCGATTTTCTACTAGAAGGTAGCTAGTCAGGCAAGTATTCTAAAATGCTCTTCTACCATGTAATAGTTTGTACATTGAGGTCACATCCTGCATTGATGCATGATGCATATGAGTTAATTTTAATAGTTGCATTGCTAAAATTAATTATTATTGTTACGTGAAAAAATAAACAGATTAAGTGATTAAATTTGAAAAAGAAGTTACTGAAAAAATATTCGTCTAAATAAATTAATAATAACTGAAATTATGAAATAATATTTTTATATAAATACTTTTTTTTACATACACGAACTTAACCAA
Organism: Plagodis pulveraria; assembly: GCA_963890685.1. Classification (NCBI taxonomy): domain Eukaryota; kingdom Metazoa; phylum Arthropoda; class Insecta; order Lepidoptera; family Geometridae; genus Plagodis; species Plagodis pulveraria. The sequence goes on along the minus strand of OY982962.1, from coordinate 7,630,905 downwards.
CATAAAAATTCTGAGCACTTATTTTCATTGTCAGACTTCCAAAAGTAATGTTGGTTTTATTTGTGTATTTAGAGAAATATTGTTTCAAAATTTTGAGTTAATTTCTTGTAGAGATTTTTGATGTGTAACTTTAAGTTTTACCACTGAATAAAAATGACCAGTAGGATCACTCCACAAAGCCATTCCAATAAATAAGCGACTCTATTTACGAAGCAATAAGGTGCACTTCAGCTCGCAAAGCATAGAGTACATAATAAAGTGTTTTTCAGTTAGAACTTTCAGTGTGGCACCGTCCAACAGTACACCGAAAGTGAAAAAACATGTGGTTTCATGTCAGTGATATCCACGTCATCAATAATAGGCCAAAATTTAGTTGTTAACATCTTGCGAAATAGACCCGCCATTTTGCCAAAAAGTGATTAAACTTTGATGACAGAATCGACATCAGCGTCCTTGTGGTGGACATTTGCTAGATATAATTTTTCATTCATTATTGCCAAACTTTTCTCTTCGTAATACAATAAAAATTTGAATGATCTTCATCTAAATTCTTTGTTTTATTTTGTTTTAGTAATCAAAGTTCTTGTTGAAATACCTTTTATATATTGATATTCACCTATACTATATAGCCGTCTCTTATTCTATCGCATAGCTCTGGGGGCCAAGTCTGCTAGTTAAATGTTCATATTTAGCATAGATTCATTCAAGATTCATACAAGACAGAATCGGTAGTCTGCTGATCCCTTGTGAATATCTAAATCTATGATGAATTTAGGCTGGTTTGACGATATTGCCAACAAAAAATAAAAAGAGAAGAGTAAGGTAATTCAGAAAACAATTTCGTTATTATTTATTGTTATGTTATTATTTCGTTTCGTTTTCATATGAAACCGAGATTGAATCAATATTGACTCAATAGACTAACTTCATATCGTTCATATCGACTAGAAAATTGACCAGGCCGAGTCGATTATAGATTCATATTGATAAGCAGACTTGACGCCCTGATCTCTTATAAAGCGGCACGCACCGTAGAATAATTCCGTTCTGACGGATACGGCCGATGTACCCGTAGATCTGTACTTAAAATGCGAAGCGAACTAGGCCAAGTTTTACTTAAAAACTTTTATTTTTTATGCCTGATAAGTTAGTTTTGATCACTATCTCACCTGATGGTAAGTGATGATGTGGTCGAAGATGTTGTTCAGGCTAACCTAGAAATACTGGCTCTCAAGGAAAGCTGCCGGAGCACAACCGTTAGGTGCTTGGCGACAGATTTTCTACTTGAGGGTGCAGGCTAGCCAGGCGGGCATTCGCAAAATGCCCTACCACCTTGCACTGGAGTAGATACCTACTCCTCTCAGGTTTGTTTGGAACTAATAGATTTTTTATTTTGTTATTATACATACCTTGTCCCGTTTAACTAAAAAATCGCACTGTAAGATGAGTTTGGTTTTGGGAATGCCACTAAGGTTTTGAGAAGTTTTTCGTTTGGCACCTCACACGGTATTGTGTAATCTGGCGAGCAGCCTTTGCAAAATACCATGCCGTGAAGCTCAAGCTAGTGGTGGAGTTCCAACCATGGACCTGTGGCACGGCAGTCCGCACTATTACCACTCGGCCATCATTGCTTCAATGTATATTAGTGAAAGGGCTAAACTGGGCGCTTACCATCATAAAGTGGCCGTGTAACCGAAGTTTACTACCAACGGAAGTATATCTGATCTGTATTCCTAAGTAGGGCTTTGGTCATCTGGCCATAAAGATGAAGCCAAAACTTTGTGCAATATGTTCCTGTGTAATAATATGTGTCGTGAAATGTGGAAACATTGAACCAACGCGTCACAAGTGGGATAAGATGTTGATAACGATGAAAATGATTTTTTGTACATGTATTTAAACTTATTGAATTGCCGTCACGTCAAAATTGTTTTGTTGGTAGAGGAAAACATAAGAAATGTAATGTCTAAAAACTCCGTACTACTAAAATATATAACCGAATACTTTCTGTTTTTTACAATACTCAATATACAATATAGTAATTATTGTATAATTTTGGTAGTAGATGAAAGGGAAAACTGAGATAAATCTTGCAAAATAAATTGCTGATATCACGCAGATCTTGATGGGACAAATGTATATATAAGGTCCGAAAGTTTATGTGATAATCCTGGATTTCTGAGTTAGATTAGAGCATAAACTTCAGAATTGAACATCAAAATCGTCTTGAGCCGATTTTCATAGGCTCCCAGTAAAGCTTAAAGTTCCTAAAACCAACAAAGACACCACATAATTTAACTAAATAACGATGTGCCTTTGGGCACATTATTACCTTGATATAGATCTCAATAATACTGTGGTTTGTGTCCCAAAGCATAACTATATAAGTATTACATAATCTGTGATCAAGGGCTTGGAATCGCTTCGCCGTAATAGCAAAGTTTGCGATCTGAGAAAAGATGACTAAGGAGTCAAACGACTGGTAATTAGGTCACTTTATCTATTTGAGAGCATCATGGTTGTGATGTGGTTATTCTAAACTAGTTATTTCTTCAAAATACTGTATAATTATCGGTATAGTAAAGTAGGTAATCATTATATTTTTCTTGGAAATAAACATATCGTACCAAAATTACGTAGTACCAAAGTACGTAAAGTGGCCCTACGAGGAGTCGATATATCTTTTCTCTACTAACATAGGATGACTCAAGAACTAGTAGGGAGTTGCTCTACAAATAAGAATGCTCTTGTTGGTGTACTACACTCGCTATTTTGAGTAGGCACTTACATTCTGAAAAGTAATGTTCTTGTACGTTTGTTTTTTATATCTATATGATCTTCAGATCCTTTAGTTCATTCTAACGTAATATGCTTTGTCTGTAACGCCAAAACATCTCGAATTGAAACTTTGGTTGTGAAAGGACGTTTCATTCAGTTACTGATCAAATTTGTATCTCCTCCTAAATCACATTGAAGGTTTTCTTCAAAAGTATGTCCCGCAATATATAATTCAATATATTATATGATTACGGTACATTGCGTAAGCCTGAGATGGGCACAAATGTTACTGGTCTATATCAGCCATATTGTTCACTGCTGAACGCAGCCTCCTCCACGGGGGTTTTGCCATAATCCCCATGCTTGGCAGTCGTCTTCGGGATCGCAGTATAAGATAGTGATTCCTCAAAAGGCACCGCTGCACAACTTCAGGTTCATTTACGATTAAATTTTAATCATAAGTTGATAAAAAGTTGCCGATATGTCGGTATAATTAAATTATTTAGCAGATCATTTACGTAAAATCAACGTTGCCTCGTGTGTTTATATTTATTTACATTTTATTATCTCTCTGATACGTTGATAACTTAATTAAAAATAAATGGTAAATATTAAACAAGTCACCTTTTTTCTCCGAAGGGTTCAGCAGAAGCAGCAACACCTGCTGACATGTTGTCCATTGGGCCACTATTTTCCTGGCTGTATGGACCTATTCTTCACTTCATAAGACTACTGTGTATGAAACGCTTTCTATAAATACGTAATATTTTTAATACCACGTGTTTCAACTCCGTGGAATTTGCTTGCATATCTGTGAGCCCAATATTTATGCTTGTGGTTTGCCAGTTTTTCGATTTATCATTTATTTTATCCCTAAATTTTGATACCATTTCCACCATGACTCATTAACAATGATTTTCCTGTATATATTTGAAAACCTTTTGATTTTACGAAATACTGCCAAATCCAAAACGAAGATGGACATGCATGCTTAATTTCATGGAGCTTGAACATTTGCTTACAAAAATACAACTTTACGAGAGGAAAAATTATAGTCATGTGCGGGATTCGAACCCGCGTCCATCCACCCCTATAGTCGGGTTGTGCTCTGACCGCATGTGCTAACATGACAATGACTCGTAACTCCAATTTTTCTTCTCGTTCTTTATTTAACCATTGGATGGAGCGACACCAATAGTTCAACTTAGTATTGTACTACAATCAAGACCAATGTTGCAATTGGTTTCAAACTTGTAAATTATGACGCAACCTTATAATTTCTATATTGTTAAGTTGCAATAACGTTTGCTCGGCGGATTACATTACAAATTTACGAGAGAGAAAAAAAACGGGTTCGAATCCCGCACATGACTTTAATTTTTTTCTCACGTAAATTTGTAATATTGTAACGTAATCCGCCAAGCAGGCGTTATTGCAAACATAACTATACCAAACTTGAACATTTGGTGTTTAAAAATGTGACCAAACAATGATTGTAAAAAACATATAGCATAGCCATAGCTATAATCTATAGAGGTAGTGCAGCTACCTATATTATTTGTTTTTTCAAATTAAGTCACATACACATTGCAAACTTTACCTTTTTATAACATAAGTGTAGATGCTGTTTTGGAAGTCAGGTAAAAATTGCAACGATTTGAAAAAAAATGACTATATAACCCGCGATCATCCAACATGTTCTGTGAATTGAAGTTACCTGACGAATAGATCGAATGTATCCATTTGTTTTTATTATTTTCCCTTTTTAAGAGGCCTAAGAATAATACCAATATTAGGTATTTTCGGTGAGATCCAACTAGCCGTGAAAATTAATAAAAGGTCAAATGGAACGCAGACTCAAATTAGGCAGACGACCATAATCCAGAATCCCCTGAGCTAAACTAGAATGCATATGAGGTTGCAGCGCTCCGTGATAGTAAAGCGAACATTACTTTTCAGAATGTAAGTGCCTACTCAAAATAGCGAGTGTAGTACACCAACAAGAGCATTCTTATTTGTAGAGCAACTCCCTACTAGTTCTTGAGTCATCCTATGTTAGTAGAGAAAAGATATATCGACTCCTCGTAGGGCCACTTTACGTACTTTGGTACTACGTAATTTTGGTACGATATGTTTATTTCCAAGAAAAATATAATGATTACCTACTTTACTATACCGATAATTATACAGTATTTTGAAGAAATAACTAGTTTAGAATAACCACATCACAACCATGATGCTCTCAAATAGATAAAGTGACCTAATTACCAGTCGTTTGACTCCTTAGTCATCTTTTCTCAGATCGCAAACTTTGCTATTACGGCGAAGCGATTCCAAGCCCTTGATCACAGATTATGTAATACTTATATAGTTATGCTTTGGGACACAAACCACAGTATTATTGAGATCTATATCAAGGTAATAATGTGCCCAAAGGCACATCGTTATTTAGTTAAATTATGTGGTGTCTTTGTTGGTTTTAGGAACTTTAAGCTTTACTGGGAGCCTATGAAAATCGGCTCAAGACGATTTTGATGTTCAATTCTGAAGTTTATGCTCTAATCTAACTCAGAAATCCAGGATTATCACATAGACTTTCGGACCTTATATATACATTTGTCCCATCAAGATCTGCGTGATATCAGCAATTTATTTTGCAAGATTTATCTCAGTTTTCCCTTTCATCTACTACCAAAATTATACAATAATTACTATATTGTATATTGAGTATTGTAAAAAACAGAAAGTATTCGGTTATATATTTTAGTAGTACGGAGTTTTTAGACATTACATTTCTTATGTTTTCCTCTACCAACAAAACAATTTTGACGTGACGGCAATTCAATAAGTTTAAATACATGTACAAAAAATCATTTTCATCGTTATCAACATCTTATCCCACTTGTGACGCGTTGGTTCAATGTTTCCACATTTCACGACACATATTATTACACAGGAACATATTGCACAAAGTTTTGGCTTCATCTTTATGGCCAGATGACCAAAGCCCTACTTAGGAATACAGATCAGATATACTTCCGTTGGTAGTAAACTTCGGTTACACGGCCACTTTATGATGGTAAGCGCCCAGTTTAGCCCTTTCACTAATATACATTGAAGCAATGATGGCCGAGTGGTAATAGTGCGGACTGCCGTGCCACAGGTCCATGGTTGGAACTCCACCACTAGCTTGAGCTTCACGGCATGGTATTTTGCAAAGGCTGCTCGCCAGATTAGCTACCACACTCAAGTAGAAAATTTGTCGCCAAGCACCTAGCAGTATATTACGGCAGCCTTCCAACCAGTCAATTGCCAGTCCTTGAGAGCCAGTAAAATTTCAGGCACATGAGACTTAACAACTATATGTCTCAGGGTGACGAGCGTAGTACAAATCGTCACTTGTGGCGAAATACACCGGCATAGGCAAATGTTACCGTTTAATATCATATGGGCCTCGTGCTAGTTTCGTTACTATCTCATAAAAAATACCCAATATGACCTACTTTTTTTATTTGAAAATTTCAACCCCGTTTATGGCTTTATGGCTGTACAAACTTTTCATGAACTATTCCTGCCAATATAAAGCTTGAATCAACTCTTCGAAGTTATGGTCAAACTTGTAACCGTAAAAATATTCAGCAAGCATAATACAATAAATACGTAAGCAATGGTAAACACTATTTATAAAAGAATGAGCCGTAAAAATTAAAAAAAAAGTTTTTTATTTCTTAAAAGGAAACAATTAAGTGCGCATTAAAATATCAGCGTTGTTCTGCATAATTTTAACTAATTGAATATCGAAACTTGTACTACAAAGGAATAAAATTAGAACAGAAAGCTGTACTAAAAAAAATGTGATTGGCACTTTAGGTTCTGTGACAGAACAGACTTAAATTACCGCTCTTTCCATCTAGTCTTTAAATACAAGTTTTCATTGCCATGTCGTATAGAGGTGCGCAGACGAGCTAAGCGAAGAGGAGTGTTAGCCTGTCGGGGAGATCAAATATGCATGAGCAAAGCAAGCCTGCCGCGGCAGCAGCCGGCGATGAGTAGAACAGTGGAAGTTCTGATTTTTTAGGTATATATTATATATTAAAGATATTATGGAAAACGTGACAAAATAACTGCCTTCATTTGCAGCTCGTACTTTTAATGTTGAATTAGTTAATTAACACTATTTACAGAACAAAGTAGTCGAAGTTTATTTGGACATTTTGAATGATACAGATATATATATATATATATAATGTTACTTGCTCAGTGGATATATAATTATTATAATATCACAGGTTTAATAAAATATTATTGGTGACGGCGTAAATATTGCAAGTTTATATAATTTATATTTTACTTTTAGATATGGTATAAAAAAGGTGTATAATAAATGAAAAATAATTATTAAAAAAAAAAAATTTAATCACATTGTCAATATATTCCAATTATATCAAAATCTTTCTTTATTGTGTGACCAACTGGGTCTGTAATAAACTTATATTATTAACTTAAAAACTTAGAGATCGCCGTTTCCTGGTCTCCCTCAGAGACCCACGTTTTGTTGGGTTACCTATAATAGGAACTATTGGTATCTTTTGCTGATCAAGGATTAAGTGGACAAAGTAACTGTTATCTATGCAATGGCTTAGGGAACTTGTAAAGTCACGTAGAATACCGCTATCACTCAGGAGGTTCATTAAGGAGATCGTATCGATGTGAATGCTAAGTACATGTAATTTCCTTTCTCATTACAAAACCTACTTAGATGTGATATGTTTGTGCCTATAAATAGTGATTTAACCCACTGGCATCGGCGAAAATGATAACAATAGAATTTCATTCATAACTAGGACATAGTGATCCTGACGATGCCAACTTATTAAGGAAGTCTGGACCATATTTGTGAGTACTTGCATTATTTAAATATTACAATTTTCAAACTGAAAATAGATTGTTATAGCAAATACAAGATAGGGTGTATCAGCCGCATCGTCCACTGCTGAGCACAGCCTCCTCTATCAAGGGGGTATTTGCCATAATCCCCATGCTTGGCAGGCGGCTTGGGGATCGCAGTGTAACATGGCAGTTCTTTAGAAGGAGCTGCATTCCACCTTACAGTATTTTCCCCTTAGTCGCCTCCTACGATACTCACGGGATGAGGTGGGGAGGTGCAATTCTAACCCGGCACCTCACGGGGGTACAAGATAGGGTGACATTTACAAATTTTTTAAATGAATAACATGTTTTTTGTTGTACTGGGCAGGAATCGATACCGTATCCTCCGATTTTGCGCCTGATGCCTGGCTGATACAGTATCTACTTACGCGGTACTATTGAGCCCGTGTCATAATTGGATATACTGTGTATGATACTGTATTCACACTTTACGGGCTAATATAACATAAATTATTCAGATGCATGGCATTCAGCTTCACCGCATGGTGGAAGGGCATTTTGTGATTGCCCGCCTGGCTAGCGACCACCCTCAACTAGAAAATCTGTCGCCAAGCACCTAACGGTATGTTCCGGCAGCAAGTCTTGAGAGCCAGTGGAATTAGAGGCACATAAGACTTAACAAGTATATGTCTCAAAGTGACGGGCACAATGCAATTCGTGACTTGTGATGAAATGTATCTGTTATAGGCAGAGGTTAGTCCACGTAGGTAGGCCTCGAGCTTGTGTCTTGTTGTGAACAAAAAAATTAATAAATATTTTTTAAAGCATTGTAACAGTAGTCACTGTATAACCCAACGAATGATGTAGTGTTGATAACATCAACCTTATTGCTTGGCTTCAATATTATACCATGGCTGTACACAATCGGTAAAAAGACTTTTTGAACGAGAAGTTATGAATGTACGCTAACCTAGCCCTCATTAAAACCTCAGCGTTAAGCTCTCGACAGGATAAACTTACCTCATTATCAGTTGTTTGACACCTTTGCATAGATCTCAAACTCCTGTGAGCACGCTTTACTATCACGGAGCGCTGCAACCTCATATGCATTCTAGTTTAGCTCAGGGGATTCTGGATTATGGTCGTATGCCTAATTTGAGTCTGCGTTCCATCAGACCTTTTATTAATTTTCACGGCTGGTTGAATCTCACCGAAAATACCTAATATTGGTATTATTCTTAGGCCTCTTAAAAAGGTTAAATAATAAGAACAAATGGATACATTCGATCTATTCGTCAGGTAACTTCAATTCACAGAACATGATGGATGATCGCGGGTTCAATACTCGTTAGGGTTCCGTAGTACCTACAAGGAACCCTTATAGTTTCGTCATGTCCGTCTGTCTGTCCGCCTGTCCGAGGTTTTGCTAAGAGACCGTTTGTGCTAGAAAGCTGAAATTTTGTACGGGTATGTAAACCACGCCGACAAAGTGGTAAAATAAAATTTTGAAAAATATTTTTTTTTGGGGTAGCTCCCATACAAGTTGTGTTGGTATGAATTTTTTTTTCGTCGTCTATCCCATCGTGTGGGTTATCATTGAATAGGTCTTTTAAAATGACTGAAGGGTTGCTAATACTATTTTTCGATTTAATGCTCCATTTACGAAATATTCAACTTTAAAGTGCACATTTTTGTTCCAGTAGGGCTTCCCCCCCTCTAAAACCTAAACTGCTGGCTTGAAAAGACAGAAAAAATTCATGATGATAGTGCAGTTCATGATCTTTCAAGGAAAATTATAGCGGTTAAGATAACTTTATTACTTTAGCAATAATAGTCGTTGAACTCAAATCGTTGCAATTTTTACCTGACTTCCAAAACAGCATCTACACCTATGTTATAAAAAGGTAAAGTTTGCAATATGTATATGAGTTAATTTGAAAAAACAAATAATATAGGTACCTGCACCACCTCTATATATTATAGCTATAGCTATGCTATATGTTTTTTTACAATCATTGTTTCGTCACATTGTTCCGCCTGCTCGGCGGATTACATTACAATATTACAAATTTACGTGAGAAAAAATTAAAGTCATGTGCGCGTTTTTTTTCTCTCTCGTAAATTTGTAAAGTTCTCCGCCAAGCAGGCGTTATTGCAACTTAACAATATAGAAATTGTAAGGTTGCGTCATAATTTACAAGTTTAAAACCAATTGCAACATTGGTCTTGTTTGTAGTACAACGTAAGTTGAACTATTGGTGTCGCTCCATCCGATGGTTAAATAAAGAACAAGAAGAAAAATTGGAGTTACGAGTCATTGTCATGTTAGCTCAAGCGGTCAGAGCACACCCCGGCTATGGGGATGGATGGACGCGGGCTCGAATCCCGTACAACACTATATAATTTTTCCTCTTGTAAATTTGTATTTTTGTAATGAAATGTTCAAGCTCCATGAAATTAAGCATGCATGTCCATCTTCGTTTTGGATTTGGCAGTATTCCGTAAAATCAAAATGTTTTCAAATATATTCAGGAAAATCATTGTTTATGAGTCGTGGTGGAAATGGTATCGCATTTAGGGATATAATAAATAATAAATCGAAAAACTGGCAAACCACAAGCATAAATATTGGGCTCAGAGATATGCAAGCAAATTCCACTTGAGTTGAATCAGGTGGTATTAAAAATATTAAAATATTACGTATTTATAGAAAGCGTTTCATACACAGTAGTCTTATGAAGTGAAGAACTGGTGCATACAGCCAAGAAAATAGTGGCCCAATGGACAACATGCCAGCAGGTGTTACTGCTTCTGCTCAACCCTTCGGAGAAAAAAGGTGACTTGTTTAATATTTACCATTTATTTTTAATTAAGTAATCAACGTATCAGAGAGATAATAAAATGTAATTAAATATAAACACGCGAGACAACGTTGATTTTACGATTTTTTAATTTTTTTTTTATGTATGGTTGGTTAGCCTTTGACCACTATCTCACCTGATGGTAAGTGATGATGTGGTCAAAGATGTTGTTAAGGCTAACCTAGAAGTACTGGCTCTCAAGGACAGCTGCCGGAACACACCGTTAGGTGCTTAGCGACAGATTTTCTACTTGAGGGTGGTAGCTAGCTAGGCGGGCATTCGAAAAATGCCCTACCACCATGCTATAACGGCTGCCATCCTAAGACGACAACCGGGACCGACGGCTTAACGTGCCCTCCGAAGCACTGAAGCGCTCACTAGCGGTCACCCATCCAACTCATGACCGTGGGCGACGTTGCTTAACTTTGCTGATCGGTTGAGAACAGGTAAGTAAACTTCGCTACGAGCGCTTCTAAATTGATCTGTTAAATAGTATAATTATACTCACATACCGCCAACTTTATATCAACTTATGATTAAAATTTAATCGTAAATGAACCTTAAGTTGTGCAGCGTTGCTTTTTGAGGAATCGCTATCTTATACTGCGATCCCGAAAACGACTGCCAAGCGTGGGGATTATGGCAAATTCCCCGTGGAGGAGGCTGCGTTCAGCAGTGAACAATCCGGCTGATATAGTACAGTAACATGTGTGCCGATCTCAGGCTTACGCAATGTACCGTAATCATATAATATAAGTATTGAATTATATATTGCGGGACATACTTTTGAAGAAAACCTTCAATGTGATTTAGGAGGAGATACAAATTTGATCAGTAACTGAATGAAACGTCCTTTCACAACCAAAGTTTCAATTCGAGATGTTTTGGCGTTACAGACAAAGCATATTACGTTAGAATGAACTAAAGAATCTGAAGATCATATAGATATAAAAAACAAACGTACAAGAACATTACTTTTCAGAATGTAAGTGCCTACTCAAAATAGCGAGTGTAGTACACCAACAAGAGCATTCTTATTTGTAGAGCAACTCCCTACTAGTTCTTGAGTCATCCTATGTTAGTAGAGAAAAGATATATCGACTCCTCGTAGGGCCACTTTACGTACTTTGGTACTACGTAATTTTGGTACGATATGTTTTTTCCAAGAAAAATATAATGATTACTTTATTACACCGATAATTAAACAGTATTTTGAAGAAATAACTAGTTTTAAACAACCTCATCACATCCATGATGCTCTCAAATAGAAGTGACCTAAATACCAGTCGTTTGACTCCTTAGTCACCTTTGCTCAGATCGCAAACTTTGCTATTAAGGCGAAGCGATTCCAAGCGATGTGCCTTTGATCACAGATTATGTTATAGTTACTAATTATGCTTTGGGACACAAACCACAGTATTATTGAGATCTATATCAATGTAATAATGTGCCCAAAGGCACATCATTATTTAGTAAAATTATGTGGTGTCTTTGTTGGTTTTAGGGACTTTAAGCTTTACTGGGATCCTATTAACAAATCGGCTCAAGACAATTTTGATGTTCAATTGTGAAGTTTATGTTCTAATCTTACTCAGAAATCCAGAATTATCACATAGACTTTCGGACCTTATATATTAGACATTTGTCCCATCAAGATATGCGTGATATCAACAATTTATTTTGCAATAATTTATCTCACTTCCTCCTTTCATCTACTACCAAATTATACAATTACTGTTATATTGTAATGTAGTTCATAATTATATAAGTGCGGTCAGTTGAAAATTTCAGCCAAGGCGATATTGCCAGATATTGTCATACGACGTTTTGTAACATATTTGCGAGGAAATAAATAAAACTCAGACTTTTTTAAAAGACTAAATCTTTGATCACTTGTTAAAGCAGTTAGAATTTTTTTAACAATTTGTAAAATTGATTATTATCTCCCATTCATAAAATGTTGACTACTTTTCTGACATAAAACTCTTTGCTATGATTTTAAAAAGTACCGTTAGTTTTAGACGGAGCATCTTAATAAACGGTGCGTTTTACCTTATAAAAATAAACTCGTGCGTTAAACATTACAATAACGTACATACATAATGAGGTACAATACGATATTGAAATTGGTAAAATAAGAGACCCTTTACGACCAAATGTGTTATAAAGCATAGTTAGAAATTATTCAGATATATATTTTAGTAGTACGGAGTTTCTATACATTACATTTCTTGTGTTTTCTTCTACGAACAACTACATATTTATATGTAGGTTTTCCTTCTTTCTCAACATTTTTTTGAGTGGAGAATCCTTTTTCTGTAGCTCTGCTTTACTCAGGGTTATGCTGGACTCACCAGCGGGTGTAAGGAGTCCACTGGTCCTACCTACCAAACTCCACTATATTCCATCTTCTTGCATACGCAGAGGACACGGTTACAACGAACCTTGTAAATTTCCCCGGCCTTCTCTCACACCATGCACAACTCGAAATAAGGAGTGCTGGTTGGAAAATATGTAAATATAAATAATAAGTATGATATATTTTAAGTCAAAACAGTAAGAGTGACTACATCTACACTAATATTATAAAGAGGAAAGATTTGTATTTTTATATGACACGAATAAACTAAAAAACTACTGGACAGATTTGGATGAAATTTGGTATGGAAATACATTGAGACCCGGGAAAGGACATAGGATACTTTTATCTAACTGTGCAAAAATAGATTAATGGTTTTGCGCGATAACCGAAATAAACGAGGGTGGAACCGTGGCCGGAGCCAGTACAAAATAAACTTGTATAAGTATGTTCCTTTCATACAGTAAATATTTTCCTTATCCATACTATATTTCCATTAATGCTATATGTACGCATTTGTACTAATAAAAAAAACTTTGATTTAAAATGTAAATGGGTGTTATAAAATGTAATCAAGTCAATGTTTCCTGCTAATATTATCAAGACGGAAAATCTGGCAGTAATCGCTTACCACATATCTCAACATTTAGTTAATAGTACAGACTAATGGTAGAGAATAAAACAAGCTCAATCTCAACTAATTGCTTGCACAGAGCATTGTTATAATGATTTGGAAAATTGAAAGGCGCGGAAATGGACCTTTTATTGTAACGGGAAATAGGAGCAATCCCCTTAATGAACTCATTTCCGATGCTGATATTGGCATATTGTATAAAATTCTTGTAGATAATTACTTAATTACAGAAGGATAATTGGGCTATATTATAAAATTCAAATTTCAGATTATTTGAATTAGAAGGGGTATTTGTAGTTGTAAGTAAATGCGACTTCGAATCATATTTTCATTTTCGCTTTTCGAAGTAGTGATGGCTCAGTGGCATTGGATAACAGACTGCCACACAGAAGATCCATGGTTCGCGCGGGCTTGAGCTTCACCGTATGGTGGAAGGGCATTTTGTGAATGGCCGCTTGGCTAGCGACCACCCTCAAGTAGATAATCTGTCGCCAAGCACCTAACGGTGTGTTCCGGCAGCAGTCCTTGAGAGCCAGTGAAATTACAGGCACATGAGACTTAACAACTACGTCTCAAAGTGACGGGCGCCGTGCAATTCATGACTTGTGATGAAATGCATCTGTAATAGACAGAGGTTAGTCCGCTTAACATCAGGTGGGCCTCGAGTTTGTCCCGTCAAAATAACATAAATAAAAATGACACTCAGGTGGCTGATTTGTTATTTGAATACTGAGATTGAACTTTATTCATACTAAGTTTGATACTTAGTAGGACGCTCAGATTGTGGAATGAGCTCCCCGCCGTGGTTTTCCCGATGGAGTACAGCATGGGGTTCTTCAAAAAGGGCGTGAAGAGATTTCTTCAGGGTCGGCAACGCGCGAGTGATACCCCTGGTGTTGCAAGCGTCCATAGGCTACGGTAACTGCTTACCATCAGGCGGGCCGTATGCTTGTTGCCACCTTTGTAGTCTAAAAAAAAAAAACTTGTGGCTACGATTTTGAGAGATGAATAGCTTATCATTTCAAGGATTTGCCATGCAGGTGCCGGTTCCAAAGCGTTGCAGAGGAGGATGCTCAACTCACAGGTGCCTTGGACTTGCAACCCAGGAAGTGCGGTTAAGGGACTCTTTACAATGCTCAATCAATGCTCCCCTCCACCGCTTGAGCTTCCTCCTCAGCCTAACCAAATTTGGAATGATTCTACTAATGCCGCCTTGGACGAAATTACGGTTGTTACAGGTCATGCATGGTCTTTAAGTATGTTAATAGGGATTTCGCTGGTATACCCCTTTCTCCGACTTCTACAGTATATAAATTAACTATATAACCGTTTTTGATTAATTTATTCATTAAGTTGTAGTAGTAAGTAGTAAGAGGAATATAGGTAGAGAATACCACTTAACAGCAGGTGAGCCGCGAGCGTGTTCCGCCATACCATACAGCAAAACTGATGAAGGTATCGAAACAGCATTTCTGTGGAACTCAAAATCAGACCCAGTCCATAACATGTTTTTTTGTTGAAAATTGGTGATAAAAAAAGTCTTACATAACAGTTATGAACCCCAATCGTTAACTTAACCCTTCTTAATAACCTTAACAAACCTACGCCTGAAATAAGTTTATTCACACCAAATTGACTCCACATTTAACCATTTTGGGTACGAAAATGATTAATGTTGGGTTAATAAAGAAAATTACGAGTTACGTGTAGTATATAATAAGGCGTAAATTGAGTTTTTAAAGGTTACCTCGAATCATGGCCAAAGCCTTTTATGACAAAATTTAGAACTTTATAATAAATCTGCGCACTGTACAATAATCCTGTCTGGACGAATACGCCGATGTACCTGTAGCTTTATACTTAAAGTGCAGATTGAGCCGAGCCTGGTCAAAGTAAAAAAAACCGGCCAAGGGCGAGTGGGACCATAAAACTAAAAATTCTGTGAATAGTTAAAGCGTCTACCTGTCACCGTTATTTGTATCGAGCATGAAACGGTAAAAAAAACAAGTTTGTTGTATTGGAGCCCCCCTTGAATATTTGTTTTATTTTATTTTTAGTATTTGTTGTTATAGCGGCAATAGAAATACATCATCTGTGAAAATTTCAACTGTCAACTGACGGACAGCGAAGTCTCAGTAATAGGGTTTTACCCATTGGGTTCGAAACTCTAAAAATTATCATCAGTCGCTATTGCTATACGAGTATCATGTTCATACAAGATATATTTAAAGCTGGCATAAATCGGATAAGCATAAAATGAAGCTGGTAAATCTACACTCGCCAGATACGTATCCTGGACCAGAGAAATATATAGTGAATTGAGTAATAACGCAGTAAGCCTTACCTCAGTGTTGTCTTCATAACTTTCCTTGAGCTCAAATTTGCATAAGCTACTGTTCATAACTTTGAGGCAGTGATAGCAAAGCGACAATAGCTGTTGGTTGCCATGCCGCAGGTCCATAGTTCGATCCTCACTGCTGGCTTGATGCTCACCGCATGGTGGAAAAGCCTTTTGTGAATTGTCGTCTAGCAGCTAGCAATCAAGTAGAAAATCTGTTGCCAAGAACCTAACAGTATGTTCCGGCAGCAGTCCTCGAGAGGCAGTAAAGTTACAGCTTAACAACTGTGGGTATGTCTCAGAGTGAAGGGCGCAGTGCAGTTCGTCACTTGTATCGAAATAAATCTGATATAGGCAGAGGTTACCGCTTAAGGTTGGTCTCGTGTTTGTTTCGTCACCATGCCATAAAAACAATATACCATCACGATCATGAAAGTTACACTATCGATCGTATTACAAATCAGAAAAAACAATAATAGCAGTTACTGAATAATATCTACAATCAAACACTCTGATTCCATTTCCTAGCATGAGTCATCATGCTAAGAAATAACTAACAATGCTCATGCTGAAATGCAGAACTCACCAATTCATGCTAAGAAATAACCAACAATCCAACTCAAATGATTTAAATAAAGATTGGAGGAAGAACATTTTCGTTACAATTTTTATATGATACTTTTCACTTCTAACCCATGTCGTGCGTTCTTCGGTTTACCCATTAGGATATGTTAATTCTAATAGAATTTGACTGTGTAATATTGTCAAGGATTTATATACGAACATCTGCGCATGAACAATATATCTCAAATATCTCAAGACGCCGCGTTTGATTTACACATTGATTAACCTCAATTTTTCCGATTTCCAAATATTCAAGGGCGGGAAATCAAACTAACCTTCCGCATTTTGAGTTAAATTTGAGACACTTTCCGAACATAAGTGATAAGTGAAGGCTGATTCTTTGCATTAACTTATATAAATACGTACTAATATTGCTACTGCTACAGATACTGAATCTGTTACTGATGTTTACTGTGTTGATTGTGTATTGGTAGAACATTTTGCAGCCTAAGAAACAGTTTGATTACATACTTTCCCTTTCAATTAACTTAAGAACCGACCAAAGAAAAATAATGCATTAGGAGAGCACCATGCCACTACGCACCATTGCTGCACAAGGACGACAACTCATTAAAATTTTAAGCCTTCGTGACCGATTGGTTGCGTTTATGTTATCCTAAATTCCAAAGGGAGAAAAAAAGGGTTATGAAGTCAAAACGGCATTTTTTCGTTTGAAGTATGTCTAAAAATACCATTCATATAAAACATTTTAGGGGTGGACCTAGTACCGTCCCTGAATTTCTCACGTCTGCCGCAGGTGTTGAATCGAGTGATATCTCAGATTCCGATGTCTGAATATCGGATATTGAAATTGAAATCCTTATACTTTGAAAGGAGACTTTCGGACGGACTCGCTTGAAAATTTCATTTTGAATTTTATAGTCCGCCTGTGAACCGTTCAGAAAATATGATAAGTATAAATTTACATTGGCGAAGGTGAAATGAGATATTGTTTTGTTGAAAACGTTTCTGTTGATTTTTATCTAAGACTTAATATACAGCAGTAGTTTATGTAAGACCTATACAGTCCTCAAATTAGAATCAAAGCTGATTTTAAAGCGATCTACTTTCATGGAAGGTATATATTTTTTTAAATAATATAACTACTCACCACCATACATACTTTTGGTCCGTACTCTTTTTGATTTAGTTTATTTAATTACATTAATAAATTTTAGTTGTATCATGCTCCATACATCATTGACTTTATTACACAAGGATGTTAGTTAGTGTAAAAAGGTGTTTTTTCTTAAAAGCTAAGCTAAACTTTTCTAAGTTTTGTTAGTTACATGCTTAGTAGAATTGTCTAGATTTACTACATTTTATGAATAGAAGGTACTAAAAGATGTAGAAATGTATACTTAGAAATGTCAGATAAGCTGCAAAACTTTTTAAATAAAATATCTTGCGTGAGAGACTAGTAAAGAAATTTAACAGAAACTCTTTAATTCCACTCACAAAATTGTATTGTTACTATTGGTCAAACTGACCTTACGTGTCGTCTAAAATCAAGCTCTCGTCTAGCGCTGTCTTAGCTTGATGACGGTTGATAATATAAAGTAATATTGAAATATGTTTACTAGTACAAACATTTGGTTGTTTTTGATCAAAGAAAATATAGGAAGTTGTTAAAACATTTTGTACTACTGCTTTTTGATCTGGATCGTCTCATAAAATTCGTTGACATTATGATGCTTATTGAAGTCCATATCTTCCATGATGGACGGATTATGTGATGGATTTAATTCATTATTTAATTGCTAAGACATAGAAAGTTGAGAGCACTGGCACAGTTTACTTTAATGAGACGGGAGATGAATAAAATAAATTAATAATGATACATCATTGCTTTGAGGGGTACCCTTTTAGTGTAATACTGACAGAAAACGTGATACAGTGAGTGTGTTTTGTCATGACTACCAATTTAGTTTCAATAGTGCGCGTAGCAAAATACAAAGAAAGAGGGTAGACAGATCTGTCTGCTCTTGAATTATTAGTTTTTCATCCACCCGCATTCTCCAGTCGTCCCGCTATCATGGCGCATGTAATAGCGTCAATATATCGGGAGCTAATAATTCTAGGTTAGCCTGAACAACTTCTTCGACCACATCATCACTTACCATCAGGTAAGATAGAGGTCAAAGGCTAACCTATCAAGCATAAAAAAAAGCTCAAAAAAAACAATAATCACAGATTTTATCCCGTAAGTGAAATTACTAATAAAGACCCTTTAGTCCCCGAAAATGCCAGCTTTGAGCGTCATGGATGATCTTTAATACCATTTTTAGTATTTTCTTCTCAGTTCAAGAACATGACTTAAGATAATTGACTAACGATGATAAAGAATCATGAAACAAATCTACTTGAAATCAGATCAGGCCTGAAATTATGTAATGTAACGAAATGGTTAAATAAATAAAATAAATTTGTTATGATAATAAATAATTATGATAGTGTTGTGTGTGGGTTGCCATTACAACCCGGCACGTTACTCGTTATCACATGAAATGATGGGTAAAGGTTTGGTGACTGATTATAACATTATACCCATAGGCTTGAAAATATCCGATATAAAATAAATCTAATCTAAAATATACTAAACCATAAAAACAAACCACAAATAATATATATGACTCGATAACTTTTAGAAAAATAGTTGGTTTATCTTAAAATATAAAATAATAATAAATAAGAACATTCATCCATTCCGACCGCGACCGTCACTAAAGTACATCACATCTCGATTGAATCATTATAAAAATATTCTTAAAACTGTGTTAAAAATAGCATTTATCTTAAGTGATATATATTGTTGTGAAGCTGATTGTGTGGTCTTCTACGTTGTGTTTAATGCAAGAAAAAGGACCTGGTATTTAGTGAGTTATTAACAAAAACATTATTAATCTTCGCTGCATTCCGGTTAACCTTGACCGAGGACAACTCGCAGCTCGCTCGCTGTGACGTAGGTAGCCGCTCACTGACATACCGCCTCAGTGCAATATAACAATTGCCTGCATTTAGCGCCTTACGGCGTTTTAACTGCAATACCCTGGCGTAGTAAAAACGGACTTACTATTATTGTTTAACGTCATACCTATAGAATAATATTTGTGTTACACCTGCCTATTAGTCGAACTAAAATAAATTGGGCTGTCTCTACCCGCAGCCGATTTCACGAGTGAATAATTATAACGTTTCTCCGACCAAAAGCTAATAGACAAATAGAACATTATGCAACAAGAGCGCGAAGTTGTTTATTGCAAGTGAGACGGGTTTTAGGCCTGAGATCGAAGATTGAAGGCCTAAATGGAGTAGAGATAATAATAAACAACGCGCACGAGTTTCATACGACGTTTTTCAACATACTTGGGAGGAACGAAGAACGAATACGAAAATTTCGGTACGAAAATATTTTCTTGATCTTTTTGATAACAATAATAATCTGATAAAGAAGGTTTATAATTAAATCTTCTAAAGTTCTAATTCAGTAGGGAAAAAACTCTTTGGTTTGTTTTTATATGAATAAACGTACGAAACAAACCACAATCTCCTTGGTGAGAGGTGTGGAAACTATTTTTTTTTCTATTTAAAACACTAGTGCGGTAAAGTAAAAAAAAGTACGAGTGCGTAATAGACTATATTATGACACTAAAATCGGTGCATTTAAAGGCCCGTTACGATCGAGTGTGTTGAAAATTAATATTATGTCGCGATTTATAAGAAAACAATTTCTGTTCTAAACAGAAATCATTTTAAATACTGTTTAACAGATATTGCTTTTATTCCTGCTGGAACATACTGAAAGGCCGCAAGAATAAGTTAATGATTGTATACTTGAAGTAGTACTCGCTTGAAAAGCTACTAGGTAAGATTTGTAAACTTCGCTAGAGATATAAGGGAAGGGCAAGTCCCATGCAGGTTTCGAACCATACCGCTGAGCAGTAACCTATGACAATTGCCACTGGGCCAGAATCGCCTTTCTTCAATACAAATATGTGAGAGTCTAGTGAAGATCCGCCAAGGATAGTTTTTTTTTTTATGTTATTGTGACGGAACAAGCTCGAGGCCCACCTGATGTTAAGTGGACTAACCTCTGCCTATAACAGTTGCAATTCATGACAACTCACGAATTGCACTGCGCCCGTCACATTGAGACATAGTTGTTAAGTCTCATTGTGCCTGAAATTTCACTGGCTCTCAAGGACTACTGCCGGAACACACCTTTCGGTGCTTGGCGACAGACTTTCTACTTGAGGGTGGTCGCTAGCCAGGCAGGCATTCGCAAAATAACCTTCCACCATGCGGTGAAGCTCAAGACCGCGGTGGGATTCCAACCATGGACATGCGGCACGGCAGTCGAGAGCCAATGCCACTGAGCCATCACTGCTTCAAAAGTGAAACTCTATTTAACCCACAGGGGCAAATATAACATTCCTTATGTTATATAATTGAAGGCCTGCTTTGTGTGTGTCTGCAATGTGACATCTAAGCTCCAAAATAGGTGTTCCCATTTCGAATTTCGTAAATGACTGAAAAACAGTTCTTGGATTTGGTTTATGAAAAACTAATGAGCTGTTTCTTATATTTCGAAATTTAAGCATAACTGCTTACTTTACAGCACACTGTATAGAACAGAGTCGGTATACTTTAGCTAAATGTTTGTTAAAACGAAACAGTGCAGATGTTGAATTTCTTTTTATAGTTTATCCTTTTATTTTCAATATAACTTGCTAACCAATGTTGCTCTATATATTTGTTATTATTAAATATGAATTTCCGCAAAGTAACGCCTGAATGTATTCATTAACTGCAATATCTATTTAGACGTCTTTCTCACAAAAAACGCAGGTACAAAGTAAAATTGTTTACTTACCTGATATTATGATACTTACATAGGTATATATGAATACATATGGAAAAATGACGCAGTATATAATAAATAGACCTCGCCTTCACACGAAAGGGAAACAAAAAGTAGACAAGTAATAAGAATAATATATTTTCACAGACATCTAATATATAGTAAGCTTATTATACATTGAAAATGGTTTAAAGCAATTGTGATTGTCCAAATAGCTATGCTCTAATTAATGATGAAACATTTATTTAATTTCATGTTGATTAAAGTTTTACTCACAATAAAAAGTTTGCAAGTAAACGCAGAAGAAGACTGGAGTATTAACTAATTATGGTGAAAAATGACAAAATATATTGTACCTAAGTTTCTTTACGTTTTTGCTGGTAGTTACTTATGTTACTGGCATATTAACACTGGGAACTCGTATAGTTAGTATATTTCATTTTAAATACTGGCATCACTAAATGGTTTAATTTAAAAAAAAACTTTTATGACTTTTTGAATATTGGGCATGTAGAAAATCTAGTTGGTAGATTGGAGTCATTCTGTTGCGAGCTGTTGAGCGAGGACATCTTCATAGCTGAATCAAAATGTACTCGTTAGAGTAATAGCCTATAATTACCAGTATGATATTCTGTAATATATCGTGGCTTGAAACAGTGAGTTTTATTGGGTGACGTCTTTTTTACAATACCTAACGAAGAATGCCATGCATTACATCCTTTATTAGTATTCCTGATCATTATCTCAACTTTTGAGTGCATGTGCAATAACAAAACGTCTCTTGCCACCTTAGAGAGTTCAGCTGATTATAACATTTTCGATCTTGAGATAGGAAGTTGCAGTATCTGATTACACCGATCAAACTGATTCAATAGAACCTGGTGATCAACAGGATCTGGCGAAGGAGAGATTCGCAATTTAGAAGAAGTCAATTATTTACTAGATTATAATAATCATATAGAAATCAAAACAAATGAAGCATTGTATAGAAGTCAATAAAAACATTTAGGGCCTGTTTCAGAATGTTCGAATAAGTTCCGGTTATACCAGTTCCGGTACCCAGAATATAAAATAACTGTATGATAAAAATAACAGTTACCATGCAGCGCGTTTCAAGCTTTAACTGATGGATAGAATAAATCGGTGACTGTGAAACGCAAAGATAGTGTTTTATATTTTAAATAGTATGTTCTCGGTAGTACAACCGGAACTTACTCAAACATTCTGAAACCGGCCCTTAGACAACCTATAAGTCGTAGCAGACTCACAGGCAGTCCAAATGCTCCAGCCCGTTCTGAGAGCCAGTAATTCTAGGTTTGCCTGAACACATCTTCGACCACATCATCGCTTACCATCAGGTGAGATAGTGGTCAAAAGCTAACCAATACGGCATAAAAAAACCACTAGCAGTTGGCAACGTGCCCAGCATCCTGGCAGCATTGCCCCGTTGAATTGAAATGCTTATTACGTCGATAAGAAAAAAAAACTGCTTGTTTCTGTTTCACTCACTCTCTTTGCAACCTACGCCCTCAGTCTGATATTTTAAAAGATTCCTTCATCTTAATTACACACTATTTCTTTATTGACGACTCGGTAAATATACCAACTGCTATTATGTGTATTACCCATAATAATGAGTACCGCAAACGAGCAGGCAAATTCATGATAACCTTTTTACGTCTGGGAATTCCCTAAGCCTTATCATTATTACATTATTCCATATTAATACTATTCACGGCAAGCAATGCGAAAACACCTATATAAACATTTACTAAGTATTTACTTCACGCTTCATTTCAAATACAAAATCATTAATCCTTATAACCTAAAAAGGTAACAAGAAACAATACTTATTACTGTACTGTATCAGCCGGATCGTCTACTGCTGAACACAGCCTCCCCTATTAAGGGGGTATTTGCCATAATCCCCACGCTTGGCAGGCGGCTTGGGGATCGCAGTATAAGATGGCAGCTCTTTAGAAGGCGCTGCTGCCCACCTTCCAGTATTTTTCCCTTAGTCGCCTCTTAGGACACCCATGGATGATATGGGGAGGTGCAATTGTAACCCGGCACCCCACGGGTACACTACTTATAGTTCACTACAAATGCCACACAACGTCCATCGCCAAAACACTGTAACGCACTTCCGTATTATAGACGAATGACGAATTTGGAAGCAATGATGGCCGAGCGGTAATAGCTATGGACTGCCGTGCCGCAGTACCCTGGTTCGAGCTTCACCGCATGGTGGAAGGTCATTTTGCGATTGCCCGCCTGGCTAGCTACCACCCTCAAGTAGAAAGTCTGTCGCCAAGCACCGAAAGGTGTGTTCCGGCAGTAGTCCTTGAGAGCCAGTGAAGTTACAGGCACAATGAGACTTAACAACTATGTCTCAATGTGACGGGCGCAGTGCAATTCGTGACTTGTGATGAATTGCAACTGTTATAGGCAGAGGTTAGCCCATTTAACATCAGGTGGGCCTCGAGCTTGTTCCATCACAACAACATAAAAAAAAAAACTAGAAATGTCGCAAAACGTCCATCGCCAAAACACTGTAACGCACTTCCGTATAATAGACGAACACTTTTAGAACACATCTTTGCACCAATTTCATAGAAATTTAAAATAGTATCTAGTAAATAGTATCCAGATGGGCAGTTATTTCCAAACCTGACATCCAGGTCCAAGCCTTCGTCTGAATCAACATCATTATCGGAATACGATGGTTAAATAAAGAACGAGAGGAAAAATTGGACTTATTTTTTTTGTGAAATTAGTTCAGTCGGTCAGAGCATACCCCGACTGTAGGGGTGGATGGACGTGGTTTCGAATCCCGCATATGACTATATTTTTATCTCTCGTAAATTTGTAATTTTGTAATCATTATCAGAAGTTGGTTCCGAAATTTCATCAAGATTTTTTCGGGTTTCTGCGTTTGTAGGTCCATCGAAGACTAAAGCGTTAGGGTCTTTCGTATCTGGATAATATAGTCTTCTGAACTCTCCTATCTGTATCAGGGAGATTAACAAATTTGCAAAAGTTTTACGATACATAACTTAGCTTGACGACGGTTGGTAAACAAATGATGGCGGACTGATCTGGAAGCAGTTCTTACACACTGTATAAATCTTCCTCTTGAATCACTATCTATTTGAAAAAAAAACGCATCAAAATCGGCTACGTAGTTTTAAAGATCTAAGCATATATAGGGACAGACAGACATAGAGAGAACAGTAGTATACAAGATAATTATGCCAACACGCAACTGTTTTCTAATACGTATCAAGATAGCACGATGTGATTTCTTCCGAGAAAAAAGCCTGCCAAGATGGTCTCTTAAACTGAGGGTTCTGTACTAACAAAGAATGTACTAGAAATCGTTTTTTTTTTTCAGAGAGATTGAGATCCTTACCTGGAGTCCGACCTGAACTTGTTTGGTGCTTAGAACTTATTGTTATACCGTAGATATTGGCCTTTTTTATTACAGATAGGTAAGCCGTGGACTACAATCTCATGGTAAATAAAATAAAACATATCGTCACGAGCGTATTCCCCAAAGATGTAGACAGAAATGTCTGAACATTCACGTTCGCATGACACGTTATGTTTTCATGTTATAAGATGCGAGTCGACTGCCATCTACTTGACATATCTGCTACAGTAAATCCGGACTGCTACTGAAAACATTTTTAAGCAAATCCAACAACTTGTCTGACCCGAGGATAGTATTCAGGATCAAAAGCGCACACAAAAAAAAACTCTTATAATTACCACCCAAAGAGTGTTATGAGTACTTATCCATTTAACAATCTCAGTTTTCTCATGTTGCGGACATTGACCTCTGCAGCATAATTTAAGTTGCGGTTGATTTTGATTCCGGTATAAGATCATAATTAATTCGAAAGCATGACTGACAGCGAACCGCAAATGTCATGTGTCACATAATCATGTTCCGGCTTTCTTGGCCTTGACATTACCTTTGTCATTTGTTGACTGTTCTAGTTATTTGGATTAGATAATGTTTTTATCGAAGTAATAATGTGATCAATTTATCCATTCATACCGTGAGTGGCATTAGAATAATAAAATATAATAAAAAAATAACAATTATCACATTTTATAGTATGATTATTATATATAATATATCTATACATTTCCATCCACCGGAGGTTAATTTAAGTTTTAAGTAAAAAAAAATTGTCTTAAGTCATCTTAAGAATTGTAATTAATGTTATGTAAATATATAACATTACTTAATATTTTAATAGAAACCCTTAAAAAATATACTATATTAAAAATACATCCCAATACGATGGTTACAGAACGATAGGAAAGATTTGAGTTATGACGTAATGTCATGTTAGCTCAAATTGGTTAGAGCATATCCCGGCTCAAGGGGTGGATGGACGCGGGTTCGAATCCCGCACATGACTTAATTTTTTCCTACCGTATATTTGTGATTTTGTAATATAATATATATATTGATTTGAGATCACATAGAATAGGAACAATCGTTTCACGGTCATTGACCCTTCAAAATAAAACATCATTAGGTTTGGCCATGTATTTTCTGCTTTATAAAGGTAGCCAGTCGAGCACTTTCCAAATGCCCTACAATCATGCAGTGAAGCTTAAGCTTGAATTGGTGGGTTTGAACCCAGGAGTAGGAGTTTCCAAAAATGATGTAATTTAACCAATATAATATATAGTCACACTATTTAAATCTTTAGCAATACTATGGTATATTATATGCGTATTATTTACGAAGAATAGTAAGGACAAAATTAGTATAAAGTAAAACTGCTTAGGTACTTAACTGATATGACATATAAGGATATATTGAAGCGCTTATAGCGAAGTAACGACTTAGCTGTTTTTAACCGATCAGCAAAGTTAAGCAACGTCGCCCGCGGTCATGAGTTGGATGGGTGACCGCTAGTGACATTACTACTGAGCGCTTCCGTGCTTCGGAGGGCACGTTGTCGGTCCCGGTTGTTGTCTGAGGATGGCAGTCGTTATAGCATGGTGGTAGGGCATATTGCGAATTACCTGCCTGGCTAGCTACCACCCTCAAGTAGAAAATCTGTCGCCAAGCACCTAACGGTGTGTTCCGGCAGCTGTCCTTGAAAGCCAGTACTTCTAGGTTAGCCTGAACAACATCTTCGACTACATCATCACTTACCATCAGGTGAGATAGTGGTCAAAGCCTAACCTATTAAAAAAAACAATAATTATGGGCTTCAAACTTCTTAGAAAAAAGAATGTTGCACAATGACTGACAGTTTCCTATAAAAGGATCTACACTTTACACAGAACTGACATACAGTATAAAAGTAATAGGACTAATAAGAAACTACATTTTCAAGGAAACTTGGTAAAACGTAAGTATATAATATAGTATATAATCATAGGAAATGGTTTTAAGCAATCCACAATGTCCATACTGTTATTCGCTTATACCTATCAATCACTTTGATGGACGCTCAGTTGTTTTTTGATTATTCGGATATACTATTAGAATAAAAACAGATAGTTTTGTAACGCACTAATAAAGAACCGGTTTACGGGACTTTACCATTAATGATGGAGCATTCTGCAAAGTTGTTGAACGACATTTTATTCAAAGTGGTATTTTGCCTTAAAAATAAATATTATGTACAAGTGGACTTTTAATTTCGTATGAAATATTGCGGTATATGTGCCTGACCCATACTTGTATATTTCTTTTTTAAATTAAATTTGTATATAGTTTTTCTAAACCCATTATGAGGCAATGATGGCCGAGCGGCAATAGCTATGGACTGCCGTACCGCAGGTCCCTGGTTCGATCCCCACCACCGGTTTGAGCTTCACCGCATGGTGGAAGGGCATTTTGCGATTACCCGCCTGGTTAGCTACCACCCTCAAGCAGAAAATTTGTCGCCAAGCACCTAACGGTGCGTTCCAGCAGCAGTCCTTGAGAGCCAGTGAAATTACAGGCACACGAGATTTAACAACTATGTCTCAAGGTGACGGGCGCAGTGGAATTCGTCACTTGTGATGAAATGCATCTGTTCTAGGCCTTAAAGGCCGGCAACGCATCCTCGATACCTGTGGTGTTGCGGATGTTCGTGGGTGACGATGATCACTTACCACCAGGTGAGCCGCATGCTCGTTTGCCCTCTTATCCCATAAAAAAAAGGTTAGTCCGCTTAACATCAGACATTGAACGAAACAAGCTCGAGGCCCACCTCGAGCTTGTTTCGTTTAAGAAACACAAAAAAAACACTAAATTAAACTTATTTAATCGTTGTGATATAAATAACTATTTATTTTTTGTTTTTATCTAGTTTTTGACCACAATCTCACCTGATGGTAAATGACGGATTAGCGAGCATACCTTGGCAACAAGCCAGAAGAATATTGTTCAGGTATTTCTAAGTGTCCTCAGTAAGTAAATCATATTTTTTTAATTAAATATTACGATTTGCTAATAACAAAAAATCCTTATAATTTTTTTTTTTTATTATTAGGATTTTTTATAATATTTTTATTTTGCTGTTAAAGCTTGTAATAATTTATTATTTTACTACTATGAGTTTCCCAATTATTATATGAATTCGTTTTTATTGTCTTTCAACAATTCTCACTGAAAACTTTTTCGTTTTGAAGTAGTTTATCCATTTTTAAGGCTAGAGTGCACGTAGCCTTTTCCATACAATCGTAGTTTTGTCATATTTTATATACCAAGCGTTCAAACACTGTGAAATTGTGTATGCATATCACTGATTCAGTACGGATTCGAACCATGGACATGCTACGCGGCACTCCAAAACGTTTATTATATGTTTGATGAATGGAATTAATCAAATATTCATATGTATTTAGACGATATTATATACATATATATATGTTTTTGTAGTTCGAGCACTTACATTTTCATATATATTAATATAATTCTGCCTTTTAAAGTAGAAGATCAAGACTATGCATTCCTAATAAGTATACTGCTAATAGGTACTATTGTATAAAAGTTACGACATAATAAATTATGGGTCGTAGCAAAAGTCAATATAATTTATGACTAAGTTAATTCGGAATTTTACAATTCTCACAATACGTACTCAAAACGGTATAATATCCAACAACGTTTATGAGTAAGCTATAACCTCGCTGACCACAGCGTGTGTTTAAAACTGCTCTCAAACCAGTCCGCCATCATTTGTTTACTGACCGTCGTCAAACTCAGTTGTGCAATATGTACCGTAAAACTTTTGCAATCTTGTTCATCTCCCTGATACACATAGGAGAGTTCAGAAGACTATATTATCCAGATACGAAAGATCCAAACGCTATAGTATTTGATGGACCAACAAACGCAGAAACACGAAAACCTCTTGATGAAATTCCGGAAACTACCTCTGATAATGACATCGATTCCGATGAAGATTTGGACCTGGATGTCAGGTTTGGGGATGGCTGCCCATCTGGATACTATTTACAAGGGAATCTGTGCTTTCCCGCAGAATAAATAAGCTGTAAATTGCTATGTGGTTTGTGCCATACGAGTGTGTGCCAAAAACTGTCGGTATATTATACGGAAGTGCGTTTTAGTGCTTTGACGAGGGATGTGTGACATTTCTAGTGGAGTATAGTATTGTTAGCGCCATAACATTGCTGTCCTTAGACGACAAGGATTAATGATTATGTGTAAAGTGAAGCGTATCAAGCACTGAAATGGTCATAACGGTGTAAACACCTTGCAGTGAATAGTGATAATGTAATGCTCAATAATATGATAATGATAAGACTTAGGGAATTCCCAGACATAAAGAAGTTCACTCATTTGTGGTTTCAAGTTGTTAGGAAATCTAATTAGTGTGTAATTAATGCTTGTTATTCAATTATATGATTGATGTAATATTATCAAAATAATTTCCTCTCTACGTGTGTATGAACGAACTGTTGACTCAACTTTTGGTTGATTATGATTGCTTCTTGTTCCGCAAATCGTTAATTGGTTTATATTCTTATACGTTTTTGTTCTTTCGTACAAACAGCACCAGACATGGTGTTATAATAGTACAAAACCTAAAATGAAAACACCATAAAAGCCAGCCAAATGCATGTTAAGGGATGATTTATATTAGACCGGGCCGTGTCCGGGCCGGGGCGGGCCGGAGCGTACGTTAGTAGGCGCGCCCAGACGGGACACGGATCAGGCACTGTCTAATATAAACTGCTTCATACAAAATGCCCCGTTCGGGCCACGTACACGGCACGCCACGGGCACGGCCCGGTCTAATATAAATCTACCCTAAATGTTAGTTCGCACGCTAGGTATTCCATAGGGAAAATAATTATTTGTTTGGTAAATACAAACCACAATACATTAAATAGGTTTTTTTTTATTTCTGAGTGGTTAGCCCTTGACCACTATCTCTCTGATGGTAAGTGATGATGTGGTCGAAGATGTTGTTCAGGCTAACTTAGAAGTACTAGCTCTCAAGGACAGCTTCCGTAACACACCGTTAGGTGCTTGGCGACAGATTTTCTGCTTGAGGGTGGTAGCTAGCCAGGCGGGCATTCGCAACATGCCCTACCACCATGCTATAACGCTTAACGTGCCCTCCGAAGCACGGAAGCGCTCAGTAGTAATGTCACCAGCGGTCACCCATCCAACTCATGACCGCGGGCGACGTTGCTTAACTTTGCTGATCGGTTAAGAACAGCTCAGTAAACTTCACTACGAGCGCCAAAATTCATATTATATTGAAAACCAGTGACATAATGTGTTATTTACATTAATACTTGTTTAAAATACAAAATATTTGTCGTTGTATTTGCCCTTGTACTGTTTGAAGTTCGCAAATATAATTTAGAGTCATAAATACCATCTGCCAATTTAATAATAGTTAATTACTGGCTCTTAAAGACAGCTGTCGGAATACACCGTTAGATCCTTGGTGACAGATTTTCTACTTCAGGGCGGGCATAACTACTCAGCGCTTCCGTGCTTCGGATGGCACGTTAAAGCGTCAGTGTCGGTTGTTGTCTTAGGATGGCAGTCGTTATAGCAAGGTGGTAGGTCATTTTAAGAATGCCCGCCTGTCTAGCAAATGCCCTCAAGTAGAAAACCTTCCGCCAAGCACCTATAAGTGAGTTCCTTGAGGCTGTCCTTGAAAAATTATAGGTTAGCTATACCACTTACCATCAGCTAAGATAGTAATCAAAGGCTAGCCTAATCTAGTAAAAAAAAACATACTTCCTTCATTCAGTGACCGTTATACAAACCCCATAAAACTAAAACATGTAAAATACCTTTAGCAGGTAACATAAGCATTTCAAACATAGTATTATTTTAATGATAATATATTATGCAAATCGATAATATTTGCATAAAATTCAAATAACATCGTGATCTCTATTTTTCTTTTAGTATCAATCCATTACTATAAGATCTCAGATATGTTGCCTCTGTTGCTTGCCAGTGCTTTGTAAATGAGGATTTCAATTAGAAACTAATACTAAAAAGTTACATGATTGACAACTTAGTAGTTACGATAGCTCACTCCTAATATTTTCTTATACAGGCATTTTAATATATGGTTTTGGGTGTTTTCGGCCACATTAGGTGTCCCACAATCAAAAACTAGACGAAAACCACCAAAAATCTAAGGTGTGATGAAGTCACATAATTAACAAACCTGAGCTGCACCTGAAACACAATAAAATAAATTAATTTAACAAGAATAAAATGACGGTTTTTCGGGACATTTTTGAATTGTCCAGGTGTTCCACGGACAACTATACCGTATATTAATAAACAAATATAGCTTAGACAAACTTTGCTCGGTATGGGATTGAAATAAACTAATAAGCAATTAAAAGTTCCGAGGAGCAAAAAGTTTATAAACATTATAAGACAGGTATGACTCACAATTCAATTCATTCTGCACATTTTTTAATTAACGTATTAAAAAAAAAACATTCGAACATCAGTTGTTGAGTTGTTGTGAAAGTTATGTCTTTGTGTAAAAATTAACGTAATTTCTACTAATTACTAAATTCTAATTACTTCGCGGCACAATTTTTTTGACACACGTATTTTTTTACATTATTTTTATACGCATTATAATGACGTGAAATTTTATTATAATAAACGATATTTCTTTGATATTGTTATGTTTGCAGTAATGCCTGCTATGCGGATTACATTACAAAATTACAAATATACGATAGAAATTATTTTATCTCCCAAATCCCGCACATGAGTTTTTCCTATGGTATATTTGTAATTTTGTAAATATTTTTTGTGTGGAATTTTTTCGTTCGGCTTAAAAATACCGAATAGAAAAGGTCAACGTCATTGCCCTTAAGGCACGTGTGTCGTATTTTATAAAGTAATTGCTCTCTCAATTTCAAGGCATATCAAAATACCTTATATTGTCTTATTAAATACCTATTATGTATACTAAGGTCTGACTTAATTTGTTTCAGATGTGTTTTTAATTTGGTAGTAAATAGACTGATTTGTAAATATTGATCAATAAACTGTTGAAAATAACACTCACTTGATTCAATTATTCCATATCATTCTCCCACTAATGTTATTCCTAGAAAACAACGACAACACAAGGTATATTAGAATATTGTCAGTAACATGAGACTAAACAACTTTGTCTTAAGGGTGCAGTGCAATTCGTCACTTGTGATGAAATGTATCTGTTCTAGGCAGATGTTAGTCCGCTTAACATCAGGTGGGCCTCGAGATTGTTCCGTCACCATAACATAAAAAAACAACACACAGGACAACTCAAAGGCATAAAGTCATTGGAATTGGTTATATAAAAAACCACCTGTTTTCTCAGTTATGTTCTACGCATTTTACTTTCGCTACACACTGGGCTGCAATGTATAGCTTACAATACACTACTTATATCGATACGACTAGGGGAATGTTGATAATTGAGCGCAATTTTCTCTCAGAGGCTGTTTACGTAATCCGACTGTAGGTTATTTTATTATTTTCTTAATTTAACTATCTGAATTATTTTAGATATTCTAGCCGTCGCTTCATCAGTTTTCATCATTGTCTTGGATTATGTATCAGTCTAAGTGAGTGAAACCAGTCACACAGACTGATTATTAATCCAGGAACTAAACTATATATATTCCAAGTTTCATAATATATAGACTCACGTGATCACTCCCTCACGAACTATCATATTTATCATATGTATTTATTGACAAATCACTTTTGTCACACATGTTATTTTTACACGCATTATAACGACGTAAAATTTTATAATAATAAACAATATTTTTTTGTGTTTCATTTGATTCGTTCTGTTTAAAAATACCCAATAGAAAAGATCAAGGTCATTGCCCTTAAGGCACGTGTGTCGTATTTTATAAAGTAATTGCTATCTCAATTTCAAGGCATATCAAAATGCCCTATTTTGTCTAATGAAATACCTATTTATGTACACTAAGTCTGACTAAATTTGTTTCAGATGTGTTTTTAATTTGGTAATAAATAGACTGATTTGTAAATATTGATAAATAAACTGTTGAAAATAACACTCATTTGATTCATTTATTCCCTACCCTTCTCTCACTAATGTCATTCCTAGCAAAGTTCGACAACACAAGGTATATTAGAATAATGTAATAATAAATAATTCTTAACCGTAGTGTACTGTTGAACCCTTTATTGTCCACTGCGGAACGCAGCTTATTTATAGCAGCCTATATTATGGAGGGTTTGCCATAATCCCTACACTTGGCAAGTGTTAGATTTACACTGCGGTCCCCAAGACATCAGTTCCTTAAAAAGCGCTGCTGCCCACCTTGTGGTGTGTTACCCTCAGTCGCCTCTTACGACACCCACGGGTAGAGATGCAGAGTGACATTGTAGCCCCTACGGGCATTTGATAGTACACCAACAACCTTGTTACATAAAAAGATAGAATATTCAAAATGTATTATCGTACAATAGGTGTACTTATTTCTATAAGCAATCCCTTCTAGTACAACATGTGAACGGAGTGGAATTGAGATACTGTTTAAGGTATTGGCAAACATGATATAAATTATGTTACTTATATATATAACGGCGCGTGAACAATTTAAAGGAGTTACGAAGATTAAAAATAAATCGTTATGATTATTTAGATCACTAATTAAGTTCAGTACTATAATCGATATTGATTTGTATTCGATTATTCATTTTTAGAGCGGGTAACACCGAATGGAGTTGTAGGTGTCATGGCGGCCGGATGACTGTCGAATTCGTTCACTTCCTCTCTGATTTTTGAAGTGTGCGCACTTCTTGACGTACAACCGAACGTGATGCACGCGTGCAAACCCATTGGCTCTTAATCCATTTTAATCCACGTGATACTATGTAGTTTTGCTGTAATAAGTTTCTTGTGAATTACAATTGTGATCATACGATATTCTCTTTGGTGTTATTTTGTGAAAATCTGCAAGTGCACGCCCATAATGGACGACCAACCTGAGTAGATAACGGATCCGTCTCCAGAGACGACATACCGACCCGTTTCGGCTCTCACTCTCCGTCATATATATTAAATACTTCAAAAATACAAATGCTAAAGGTAATGCTAATTGCATAAAACTATGTATATTATTTAACTATATGTTATTGTATATTATCTTTCTATCTTATAAATAAACACAGACATAATTATAATAATTTAATAAATCTATATAAAAATAAAATAATAATGTAATAAAAATAGCAACATAACAACCCGATTTAATAACGTTGGGTAGAAAATTTTGAATTCATTTATAAAAATAGGGAGTGAATTTGTTTTCCTTATGAAAACTGACAACGCATTCCACAAACAAACTTCTTGGACGTTAAAAGACTTGTCATCATAAGTTATAAGTTACTGATGTTACTATGCAGTATCTTAACTAAGAGATTTTCTGATGTCCTATGAGTGTTTGTACTGGAATTAGTAAACAGCTCAAATTTATCTCTGGCTGGTCCTTCGTGAGATCAAGATAGCAGGCATTGGTGTAATCTAAGATAGGATTAATGATTCCCCTTTGTGATTTTATTGACTGTGGGTAAGAAATTACGCAATCTCTTTAATGAACCGCCAGTTTTATAAGGTTTCGTACCTCAAAACGAAAAAGTGAAACCTTATAGGATCACCATGTTGTCTGTCTGTCAAGACCATTTTTCTCAGAAAGACGTGGCGGTATGAAGCTGAAATTCATATCAATCAAATACTCAAGATTTTGTCCTATGCAGCTGTGTAAAAATCAAACTTCAAAGCCAATGCAAACAAAAGATACAGCAGTTTATGCCGCAAATTTTCGACACTCGCAAGGAAATCAAAACCTACCGGGTACTTCCTCATTTTGCGGATGCCCGCCTGGCTAGCGATCACTCTCAAGTAGAAAATCTGTCGCCAAGCACCTAACGGTGTGTTCCGGCAGCAGTCCTTGAGAGCCAGTGAAATTACAGGCACATGAGACTTATCAACTACTAGCGGCCCGCTCCGGCTTCGCACGGGTATAAAATATATAGCCTAAGTCATTCACTGAAAAAATTATTAAAATCGATCCAGTAGTTTTGATTTATTCATTACTGCCCGTGGCCCGCACGCGTTAAATTAAGAGTAAAACAATTCTTCTTTCCCTAAACCATGAATATTTCCTGCTATCTTTGGGATATCTTAATTCATACACTACATTTTACTTATTTACTTTTTACATTTTTACACTACCTACTACACGCTCCCGCCGCCCGGGCCGGCCGAGACCGCCGCAAACGCTACGTCCCGCATTTTTTAAATCTGTAATATCTTCGAAAATATTCATTTAAATCATATGCTGTAAAATACCATATCGATCTGTATTAAATCAACAATGTATTTAAAGTATTTAATTAGATAAAGATTAATGCTGTATTAGCTAAAATCACTTCTAAAATTAGCCATTATTTGTAGTAAAAAGTAAATGTTTTTTTTTTTTATTGTGGGATATCCATAAGAGATAGACATATACCACAGCGGAGTTTTCTGTCGACCTTTTCAATGTGTACAATACTTAGTACATTATTTTGATAAATCTCGTAGGGTTCAGCCTGCGTTTGCAATGTAAGCGGAAAAAATGAAATTATTTACGACATCACATTAGAAAGCTCAAAAATAACAGTATTTTCCCACTATTTAATGGATGTTATTGATGTGCCTTCCGGAAAACATACAGCATTGCTGTGAAGAAGAAGCAGTCGTATACTTATCTTGTAATCTGTGGTCGTCTACATCACCTGTTGTACCATAGACAATTTAGTTCGCCTGTCTGCCACTACGTGGCGCTAGCAAGGGCGCCGGAACCGACGCCATCTTCTACAAAGTTCATAGCGTTGTGTACTTTCGTCACGAGTGGTCGAAATCCACAAAAATCTATTAAATCCGTTAATATTTCAAAAGTGTTTGCCCGTTAATAGTTAAATAACTTAAAATCATAGTGACTAGTCTACTGATTTCAATAAGAAATTGACGTAATCTACGGAAATTATTAAAAAACTTTTCGTAGCAATGGATCGCAATTCCGATCAGAATACCAAGGACCATAATTACTCCCGAACACCGGATATAACTCAAGAAAAGGATTCGTGCCGAGAAGATGAGGAAAATTCAAGCTCGAGTTGTTCCAGTAACGAGGAAGAAGGCGAGGGACCTCCACGCAAGAAGCAAAGGCTGGATCCGCAGGTACCGGTCGATCCAAGGATCGACGCATTATACAACCAGGTCAGTTTCCTTACTAATTTTATAATGCATCAAAATTGTATGCCTGATAGTAACGGATCCAGTATTCAAGTAAATTCAGACCAACCAATTAGTTCAAGTTTTCTGACCAATCCCTCGGCTTCAACATCAAAAGTTCTGGAACTAGGTACATGTAAGACGGATTTCAATGAGAAAAAATGCTTGAAACCCGCTGATGATAAGAGATTAAAACAACTTATCGATTTACACCACTTTAATACGCCCTTATGGCAACATGTACGTTATACTAATGCATTGGCTGAGATGACAGCAACACCGGGTTTCTGCAATCTTAAGATAAACGATGAACTGTGTTGTTTAAATAAAGGCAAAGATTTCCTGGCACCTACTGAACTAGTTATGGCTGGAATAACCAATGCTTTGTTGTATCAGAGGGAATTGTTACAATCAGGCTTACAAGAAATATTAGATTGGGCAGTAAAAAATCCTAGTGAATTGAATGGCGATAATCTTTATAACAAAATGAGTACAACATTCGGTGAGTCGTCTGCTTCTTACAAAAACTCTGAACGAACATTGCAAATCGTCTGCGGTAAGAGGGCTGAATGTGTGGAGATAAGACGCTCGAGACTAATAGCGGAAATACCGAATAAAAATATACAAGCTGCTCTGAACAACATACCACCCAGTGAGGAGTATATGTTCGATAAAACAAAGTTATTATCGCTCATTCAGTCCCTCGGAGGACCCCATCATTGGTTAACGCCAACACAAGCCTACAAATCGAATGAGAAGCCTAATATCAAGCGAAAGCTTAATGAACCTTCAACTTCGAGAGACTATAGTCAATCAAAAACTAGCTTTCATAACAAGGACAGAAAACAACAGACTAAACAGACTTACAGAGGCAAGGCAGATAACAATAAACAAACAAAAAAATTTACATTTCGTAACAAAGACAGAAAGAAATGACTATCCGACACAGCTATTCAGGGGGGGTCAACTAGCCAGGTTCAAGGAGAAATGGCAGGCAATGGGTGCCAACAAATTCATTATGTCCACAATCACGGGTTCACGAATACCCCTTTTCAAAAAACCCCCTTTAATTTGGCCGTCAGAAACGGTAATGAATCGTTTTGCTACAAAAACGTCTCCTGCCATGTCTCAAATAATTCAGGAACTTTTGGATCAAAATATCCTTCAGACTGTTGCAAAGAAAACCCCGAGTTTCATCTCCAAGCTTTTTCTGCGGAAGAAAAGCGACGGTTCAATGCGCCCCATATTCGATCTTCGGGAGCTAAACAAATATGTGAAGACCAAACAATTTCAACTGATTTCACACGCAACGGTTCCAGACTTTCTCCAACCTGGAGATTGGATGGTAAAAGTCGACATTTCGCAGGCCTACTTTCATGTCCCTATCGAAAAGGCGCACAGGCCGTTTCTGAGGCTCACTTATCAAAACCGACTATACGAGATGACCTGCCTTCCTTTTGGTCTGGCTTCAGCACCTCACCTTTTTTCTTCTGTAACATGCTGGGTCGCGGAGACCTTGCGTGCAAAGGAATGTCGAGTGCTAATCTACTTAGACGACTTTATTTTGGTACACCAAGACCGAACCAAGCTAAGTCTTCAGGCTGCGGAAGCCAGCAACAGATTTTACGAAAATTCATTTTCGTAAAATCTGTACTAACACCAACACAGGACTTGGAATATCTAGGGATACGGTGGCAAACGATCAAAAACAAAATGGCTCTGCCACCGAAGAAAATAAACAGGCTCAACGAAACTCTAGATCTGTACTTACAAAAAACTCACATGAATTTGAGTCAATTGCAAACATTACTGGGGCAGTTGAATTTCGCAAACTTTGTCATCCCCCGTGGCAGACTACATTGCCGAAATTCCCAAATTTTCTTACGACATTTCGACAAGAGGCACCCCCGTCAAGTGCAACTGATTCCTCAGAACGTGTATCAGGAGATGATGTGGTGGCGCGGAGCTACACAACACTCCTTACCGATACACAAGAAACCTGTGTCTCACTTTCTTGCGACGGACGCTTCGGATGTGGGTTGGGGTGCCCAACTCGATGGGAAAGCAATGTCGGGTGTATGGTCAGCCCATCAAAGACGATGGCACAGCAACAAAAAAGAGTTATACGCAGTGTTCACAGCAATCGACAAGAACTCGAAAAGGCTTGTAGACTCACATGTACTAATCCAGTCCGACAACCGAACCTTGATAGCGTACATTCGGAAAGAAGGAGGGACAAAATCGCTAACGTTGCTGTATTTGACACTCAAACTTCTGAAACTTGCAGACAAGTTCAACATAACACTGTCAGCGTATTACCTCCCGGGCAGGTACAATATAATAGCGGACAGGTTATCTCGAGGGAAATACCCTGCAGAATGGCATCTTATGCCCAAGGCAACTGCGGAAGTCTTTCAGAAATGGGGCCGACCGGAAATAGATCTATTTGCGTCACGAAAGACTGCTGTAGTGCGGAACTACGTATCGATAGACTGCAAAGATCGATCAGCAAGTTACACAGATGCCTTCAGCAGAACTTGGAATTACGATCTAGCTTGGGTGTTTCCTCCTCCCAGCTTAATACCCAGAGTGTTAGCACATCTGAACAGGGCCAAGGGAACTTACTTGATAGTGGCTCCAGAATGGCCCCAAGCCTTCTGGCTACAAGACCTGAAATCGAGGGCACTGGATGTCCCTCACGAGCTCCAGAACCTGTCAGAAACCCTGATAGATGTCACAACATCACAACCACCTCCACAAGTGCAGACATTAACCCTGAAAATCTGGAAAATTGGGGGTGGGGAGAACAAATAAAAGATTGGTCTATACGGAAAAAAGATATATTGCGAAACAGTTGGCGACAATCCACACTCACTACATACCTTCCAGCTATAAAACGTTGGTTATCGTGGTGTTCCAGTGCCGTGGTGAACCCGAAAACTCCTCAGTC
The DNA here is from genome assembly GCA_963890685.1 of Plagodis pulveraria. NCBI lineage: Eukaryota > Metazoa > Arthropoda > Insecta > Lepidoptera > Geometridae > Plagodis > Plagodis pulveraria. The sequence goes on along the minus strand of OY982962.1, from coordinate 7,591,818 downwards.
CACTGATGTAGCCAGATTTCTTATACATCTATTATTGAACGAAAATCTATCGTACAGTACTATTCTGGTGCACAAATCGGCTGTTATGACATTTTGTGGGCCTCATGTAGAACAACAAGCTTTTTCAAACTTCATAATCAAACACGTTCTCAAAGCAATTGGAATGGCTAAACCTAAAGCGTTAAAATCTTCAGTTACATGGGATCCCAGAATCGTACTAAATTGGCTATCATCTAACCCAGCCAAAGACACTTTATTCGAATTAGCTCGAAGGACAGCTACTGTTCTTTTGTTGGCTTCGGGCCGCAGAGTTCACGATTTGACGCTCTTAAGGATCTCATCAGATAGTTTCTACGACAATGGTGATAATATTTTTTTAGTGCCCGTCTTTGGATCTAAAACCGACACTCACAATCACCGTCAATCTGCTTGGAAACTATCGAAACATCAAGACATAAACATATGTCCAGTCACACTAATTAGATCTTTAATAGAAAAAATGCAACCTAGAAGATCTGAAAACAAAAACAATTTAAATAATCTTTTCATTACGGTATGTGGTAGTATTAAAGCAGCCTCACGCACTGTAATTGGGAATTGGATACGTACAGTTCTCAAGGACAGTGGTATCAGTGCATCTCCGGGAAGCTGCAGGTCAGCAGTGGCTTCTCTACGGTGGCTAGATAATCAACCGATTGATGATATCCTGTCTTGCGGAAATTGGAAATCATCCAACACTTTTTTCAATCATTACTGTCGTGAGATAGAAATTCCTAGAGAAGGTCTTAACACCTTTTTTAACACATTTACTCCATCCTGATATAACTTATAAGATTAAATCGTAATTAATGCTAGTACTTTCAGTATAGTATGTACCTATATTATATGATATTTGATAATTCTTAATTAGAATCAAATCCATACTAAACATAAATTATATGTCAAAAAGATTGATTAGTTAAATGTAATGTTTGTATATATTAGTAATTAATAACTTTTCATTAAAAAGTATTGATTTAAAACTCATCATAGCGTTGTGCTTTATAATAATAGAAACCTTACTTCACCAGCAGATAACAAACACGTCTTCACAGCAATGCTGTATGTTTTCCGGAAGGCACATCAATATGACGGTTTTACAATACAATAAAACCGATATTATGTGCCGAAAGGAAAACATACAGCATTGCGGAAAGTACTTCCTGGCGAAGACTATGAACTTTGTAGAAGATGGCGTCGGTTCCGGCGCCCTTGCTAGCGCCACGTAGTGGCAGACAGGCGAACTAAATTGTCTATGGTACAACAGGTGATGTAGACGACCACAGATTACAAGATAAGTATACGACTGCTTCTTCTTCACAGCAATGCTGTATGTTTTCCTTTCGGCACATAATATCGGTTTTATTGTATTGTAAAACCGTCATATTATATATAGAAACCTTCCTCTTGAATCACTCTGTCTATTAAAAAAAACTGCATCAATATCCGTTGCGTAGTTTAAAAGATTTAAGCATACATAGGGATATAGGGACAGAGAAAGCGACTTTGTTTTATACTATGTTATGATTATGATGATGTCTCAAAGTGACGGGCGCAGTGCAATTCGTGAATTGTGACGAAATGCATCTACGAAATCCAGGCTGCCCGTGGGGTGCCAGGCTGCCCGTGGGGTACCAGGCTGCCCGTGGGGAGCCGGGCAGCCCTTGAGTTGCCGGGCTGCCGGTGGGGTGCCGGGCCACTCATGGGGTTAGAACTATTCTAACAAAAAAAAAAAATTATTGAAATCGGACTGCGCGTTAATAAATTACAATTAAGTGTACATTTTGACTTTCATCCCCTTTCCTGAAGGAACCGTGCAGAATTTCTGGATAAAAAGTATATAATAACCTTCTTCGTAGTATGAACTAAAATCGTGTTAAGTTTCATTGAATTCCATTCAGTAGTTTTGGAGTGATGCGCGGCCGGGATACAGACAGACAGACAAAAATAAAAAAATAATAATTTTGGCATCAGTGTCAGCTACAGATTGCTCACAAATATTTTTTTTCGTTCCAAAAATAATGTCATGTACAGAATTGGATTTGTTAAAGTTTTATTATAAGTATAGAATATTGTATTTGTATTTACTTTTACTATGTAGTTCCGATTTTACTATAAAACTAACAGTTCTTGATATTTTTTTTACCAATAGTATATATAGTATATATAGATACGTAAAATTTTCATATAATAGGTGAACCTATTTGCTACCAGGACCAATCTGCTACTGTGAATCCGGCCTGCTACTTCGCTTTTGTCAGACAAAACTCAACAACTTGTCTGCCCTGAGGACCGGATCCAGGAGCTCAAGATTCAATAGTGCACACACATAAACGGAAAACACAACAACCAAAACCAACCAAATGAGTATCTATACTAACAATCTCTTTTTTCTCAATGTTGCGGTCGTTGACCTCAGTAGCATGTTTCAAATTCTCGGGGTTGATTCATTAATTGCATTTATGGTTCCGGTATAAGATCCTAATTGATTCAGAGGCAAACCGACAGTGAACCGCAAATGTCATGAGTCACGTATTATGTTCGAGCTTTTTTGACCTTCAAATTACAATTATGTGTGCAATGTGAAGGTCGACAACTCAGTGTGATGTGTTCAACACCATCTTTTACACGTGTGGCGTTAGAATGCTGTTTCTTAAATTATTTAATTAATACCTAAATAAAATAAAATAAAACACATTTTATACCGTGATAAACAACAGTAGAATCATTGAGTATGGCATGCATTAGAATTAAAATACGTATTTACGAAGGTCACTTATGCTTGAAAATATATTAATTTTATAATAGAATGGATACATTCTGTAACAAAAAAAATTACGACAAAATGGCACCGACTTCAACACTCAAATGTGTGAAATAACTTGTTGAAGTCGATACCATGATGGTTCAACAGTATCTATTATCACAGTATTGTGCGCATGGTACCGACTGGTGGTATTTTTTGGTAAAAAAAAATGTTCACCCTTGTTTGTTACCCTTGCTAACCTTGTTATGGGATCGACTGTTATTCACTGTCAGCGACTATATCATCGAGATAGGAAAATACTTTTCAGTTATTGGAGTGTAACTCAAAAACGGCTTGACCGATTTTGTTAAAATTGAAATGGGACCATGCGGCAAACATCAGCTTTCAAACACAAAACAGTCATCAAAATCGGTTCTCCTAGTGAAAGGTTCTGAGATCACAAACATAAAAAATAAATTAAAAAAACAGAAAAATTTAGTAACTCCTTTTTTTGAAGTCGGCAGACAAATTTACGAGTTGGTCGGCCCCCCTTTTATTTATTTTTACATAAAGTTATATTATTTACTAGACCTGTTCGAAAACTGTATCCCGATGGCGGACAGTGGTAGCAAAGTTCTAATTTGGATCTTATAGGAGGTGTTACTACCCAACTCTTCTGATACATTTTATTAGGCAAAACAAATATATAATTAATTAATATGATATCAGTTATTATTATTATTAATATTAACTATATACTTTTGAATTTAGAGTACTGTTTTTATCTCATTTGTTGGGATAAAATACACTCGAGAGCAATGAATCCGGGTCACTTAAAGAATGTTAAAAATCTCGGAAACTAAAAATGATAGGTTAATGCAATAAATTGTATTTAATAGACAATGTAATACTCCTTAAATGAAAGTAAAAAAAATATGAGTCACCATACATTTTATTAACACAAAATTAAATAAAGAAAAAAACTGCTGATCTCTCCTTAAAACAAAAATAGGAAACATGAAATTTTTGAACTTTATTACGATTTTCTTGAATTTTAATACTTCGTATTGCCTCCTCGTGCTTCCATTACTGCGTTTACGCGGTTTGGCATGCTGTACACCAAGTTCCTTATACGATTTTGGGGAATATTCTCCCATTCCTCTGTGAGAGCAATTTTGAGCTCACGAAGCGTGATTGGGGGAGGGTTTCGTTGTTTTACGCATCTGCCTAGCTCGTCCCAAGCATGCTCGATCGGGTTGATATCCGGGCTGCGCGCTGGCCACTCCATACGAGTAATGTTCATCTCTTGAAGGTAGTCATTCACAATCCTACCTGTATGAGGTCGGGCATTGTCATGCATAAATATAGCATCCTCACCTAAATTGACCATAAATGGACCAACGTGATCATTGAGGATTTCTTCCACATATCTTACGCTAGTTAAAGAGCCGTTTTCTATGATCACCAGCTCTGTGCGACTTTCAGAAGAAATTCCGGCCCACACAAGTACAGACCCACCACCGTAGGCTACTTTTTCTTCGATGCATGCTTGCTTGAATCTTTCCCCTGGTCTTCGATACACTCTGTGTCTTCCATCGTGCTTGTAGAGCATAAATTTTGATTCGTCGGAGAACATAACTTTTGACCAATCTTCAATACTCCAATTTACGTGGCTCTGGGCATATCTTAGTCTCGAAATACGATGCCCACGCTCCAGTTTAGGGCCGTTTGCAGGTCTAAGGGGTTTTAAGTTAGATTCAGCAAGCCGACGTCTTACTGTCCATGCACTTGGGTTACTTCCTCCGAGGCGTCGAAACTGATTGGTGAGTTCAGTTCCTGTGAGAAAGCGATTTCGAAGCATGGTGTTCACCAAGTATCGGTCTTCTCGTGCTGTGGTACACCTGGTTCTGCCCGTTCCTGGTCTGCGTAGGTTAGAACCAGTTTCTTCGTAACCTCGGAGAACTCTTTGTACTGTTGACAGCGACACACCGACAGTCCTGGCTGTATCGCGCTGACTCCGGCCGGTTTCCAGCATTGTAAGTATTCTGGTGCATTCTTCAGGCGTAAGCGACATAATTTCAGCTTGAATAATGAATATAGAGCACTATCAACATGGTTTATGTACCCACATAAATGACAGATTACAAACAAAAGCAAAACCAAATGCTGTAATTTCGTAGTTCCATCTTCGAAAGTGGCCCTTTTTCAAATTTGATTTTTTTATGATATAACTTTACAATAACTAAGAAGTTTTAATATCTTCATTTAAGGAGTATTACATTGTCTATTAAATACAATTTATTGCATTAACCTAGCATTTTTAGTTTCCGAGATTTTTAGGATTCTTTAAGTGACCCGGATTCATTGCTCTCGAGTGTATATGTGTCATCCAAGGCCTATTGTTTATGGCACGCTGCACTCGGGATTCTAGTATGGAACCTTACCGCTCTAAATTCAAAATAACGCCCTCAATATTATTACTTTGCTCTCAGTAACACAAATAACTATTGAACATTACTGAATAACCTCTAGATGATGCAGAACATGCACTACTTACAAGTGAACAAGAAGTGATTGTGGAGCAGCTTTTTAATCATAGAAGCTTCCCTAGAAAACAATTTTAACTGATTTTATAGTCCAGTATTCATTTTAGCATCAAAGTTTTAAACTTATTTTGTTAACGTGCTAGATACCCATAAAATTAATCATAATTTAAACACTATTCGTTAAGCTATACCGGTGTTAGTGTTTTTTAAGGCTGTTTGGTTATCCTTTGACCACCAAATTAAAATTCAAATTCAAATCATTTATTTGCCATAATGTAGGTACAGTACAGGTCTTAACTAAAATGATATGTGACTCTACATTTAAACCTTAAAGGCGTGAAAATTCATGGGTTCATCTAAATTAATTTAATAAATTATTATTACAATGTCATTTCATTTACTTACAAAAATATATTATTCATATCAATCATTCATTTATAATTTATCTGTGAGAAATTCATCAATAGTATAATAAACCTTATCAATAAGAATCTCCTTTAATTGCAATTTAAATATGTCAATATTCTTTGCCTCTTTTATGGTTTGCGGTATTTTATTATATATATTAATCCTGTGGCCAAACACACTTTTACTAATTAAAGCCTTTTTATGTCTCTGAGTGCATAGTATATTATCATATCGTTTTGTTGCCAACGTTTTACAGTCCCTAAGATTATTTCTCATAAGAATAGCTGCTTCATAAATATACATAGACGGAAGAGTGAGAAGTTTTAATTTTTGAAAATACGGCTTACAGGACTCTGTTGATTCTAGTCTACATATGGCACGAATGCATTTTTTCTGAGCCTTAAATGCTGATTCTTTTTCAGTGGCATCATCATCCATCAACCATCTCACCTATGTAAGTGATGATGCGGACGAAGATGTTGTTAAGGCTAAACTAGAATTACTGGCTCTCAAGGATAGCTGCCAGAACACACTATTAGGTGTTTGGCGACAGACTTTCTATTTGAGGGTGGTAGCTATCCAGACGGGCATTCGCAAAATGCCCTACGAATGTGCTATACAACAACCGGGACCGATGGCTTAACGTGCCTTCCAAAGCACGGAAACGCTCAAAAGTACGGCGGACGTTGATAAACTTTGCTGACCAGTTCAGAACGATAAAGCAAACTTCGCTAAGAGCTTCACGCACGTACTACCTATACAATAATAAATAAATATTATTATACTACTAATTAAACATTATATAATAAGTTTGATATGCTATATCTATATAATATTGACCCATGACTCTACATAGTGATTTAAAACTGGTTTTTAGATTAGATGTTATGTTATTATTACTTTAAGCGTAGGTATTATAATTGAAGAGGAAAATGATCAAATAAATAAAACAGATGAACCCCGATATGCTATTAAATTTTTTACACAGTTTTGGCAAATATTCGTATAAGTGTATTTGTGAAATAAGATAAAATGTCAAATTACTCTTAGAAAAAGTTAACTTTAAGATTCCACATAGATATCCCCGGTGTAAAAAAAAGAAAGTGGTGTAAAGTAAACTAAAGTAAATTTATTTCCCAGAAAGTATAAATGTACGAGTATGTTACATTACAGTTGCTTAACTAACCCTAAGAGTCATTTAGACGATAATTATATATTTAATATAATAATGATGTAGCTTTATATTATCAGTGGGCCCCAAACTCGGCCAGGCCTGTATCTTGGGGACCCGTATGGCCACTTTGGAAACTGGCCATACGGGTGTCTTTATTGTATCCACCACTCAGACGTACAGTATTAGGTTCTTGCTCGCCATTACCTCGTTTGTGTAAACTATGTAACGAACACGATGATTTCGATATTATCTATGCAAAGCTTCGTCGTCTTTTGTTTGTTTGTTCCTAATGTCATATTCACAAATATCAAAACCCAATTTGTTCGAACACAATACTTAAGTGCTAATTTACAGTTTACTTAATGGTAGATATTTTATAGCAGAGATTAATACAAATAATTTTATCAATTGTTATTCATCTTAGAATTACCTAAAAATTAATGTTCTGTTTTTATTACTAACAATTGTAGGTAAGTACCTTTTGTCTATTCAAATGTGCTTTAGTATTAATAGGATGAGTGCTAAAACTCACTTTTTAGTTTGTAATGCATGCTGTGTTTGCTTTTAATTGATAGTGCCCGTGAAACTAGTGTAAGCAAACCTATTTAATACCTATATCAATGTATCTCTAGAAGTAAAACTTAACAGCTCGCTGTGTGTAGTGGTGTAATGCAAACAGTGAACGAAAAATTTATTAAAATAACGAGAAAAGTACGCACACGTATATTTGTTAGACCGAACAAAGATCTCTAATGAGATGAAGGTTTATGAAAATAAATGTATATCTAATAAGTGTCTTGATCATCTTTCCAATTAATTTCTCCACAATTATCTAAACGTGGTCAGTCTACAAAATGCGCGGTCAATTCACTTGATTGGGGGATCGCGAGCTAGAAATTGAATTTCTTCTTTTTTCTCGATATAGTTCGCGACCTTTACGGATCGTGATTCTTACTATATAACACGAACGATCTTTATCCATTATCTCTTGATCTAGGTTATGATTCAGATTACGGTGTATGGTGGTAGGGCATTTTGCGAATGCCCGTCTGGCTAGCGATCACTTTCAAGTTGCAAATCTGTCGCCAAGTACCTAACTAACGGTGTTTTCCGGCAGCTGTCCTTGAGAGCCAGTAATTCTAGGTTAGCGTGAACAATATCATCACTAACCATCAGGTGAGATAGTGGTCAAAGGCTAGCTCATCAGGAATAAAAAATAAACTTGTTCTTAGTTAAAACCGTCTAAGATGGACTATGCATCCGAGAGAGCTCGTTTCACATTTCTCTGTCATTTATATGAGGGTCTGAAGAACTTCTGCCTTTTATGAATTTATCATTAGGCAATAATAAATTCAGACACGGGTCACTACTTGGCGCAGGTGCTCAGGTGTATTATGCTTTTGGGATGAGTGACCGCATGCAAAAATTATAAGATTGATGGAGTGAAATATAAAGTGGGTGCTTTTGTCGGTTTGGGGTTTTTTTTTAAATCTGTAATCTTGTAAGAATCTAAAGAGTATTGTGTGGATAATGTTTTGGTCAAATTACGGCACAATTTGAGAAAAATATTATATACAATGAATTTACGAATGATTTGACACAATTTTGTCCCGAGCGGAAATCGAACCAGCTTCCTCCGTATTTGCCTCAAGTGCCCTGACCTTTTGTGTAGTTCGTGATTACCAGCACTATTGCATGCTTAGCAAAAAATAATTTGGAAATTATTAGAGCAAGGTCTTTTTTTGTATTTGAGAACATTTTGTTCAAGGATAGATTCAGGCGTTACTTGGCGGAAATCCATATTTAATAATAACAAATATTTAAAAAATACTTAGGAAAACGTTTCATTTACATTTTAATTTATAAATGAAGCGCTCGTAGCGAAGTTTACTTAGCTGTTCTCAACCGATCAGCAAAGTTAAGCAACGTCGAGCGCGGTCAGGAGTTGGATGGGTGACCGCTAGTGACATTACTACTGAGCGTTTCCGTGCTTCGGAGGGCACGTTAAGCCGTCGGTCCCGGTTGTCGTCTTAGGATGGCAGTCGTTATAGCATGGTGGTAGGGCAATTTGCGAATTCCCGCCTGGCTAGCTACCACCCTCAAGTAGAAAGTCTGTCGCCAAGCACCTAACGGTGTGTTCCGGCAGCTGTCCTTGAGAGCCAGTACTTCTAGGTTAGCCTGAACAACATCTTCGACCACATCATCACTTACCATCAGGTGAGATCAAAGGCTAAACCTATCAGGCATAAGAAAAAAAAATGTTAAAACACTAAAAATACATAATAATATATATAATATATCTAGTGACGATTTCGCTTAATTTTCCTGTTAAGCCGACGTGACGTTACAAACGCCACGCAGCCAAACTGGAAGATTTTTCGACGCGTTTCGCGTCCAAGTGCGAGTGGGATTCGCGCACGAAGGGTTCCGTGCCATTATCTGTAACCTAATCTTGCAAGTTACAGACACTTTTCGCATTGTCCGATTGAGCTGGGTAGGAACGGCGTAAAACCTCTTTTATTGTCTGGGAGCCCCCTTAGTTATTTATTTTATTTTAATTAATTATATTTAAAGAGAACATAAAATTCCACTATTTTGTGAATAGTTGAAGCGTCTACCTGTCACCGTTATAAGTATCGAGCAAGAAACGATAAAAAATTAAGTTTGTTGTTTGGGTGTCCCCCTTAAATATTTATATTCTTTTATTTTGTTATAGCGGCAATAGAAATACCATCTGTGAAAATTTCAACTGTCTAGCTGTCACCGTTCTTGAGATACAGCCCCAGCCCAGACGGACGGAATACGGAAGTCTCAGTAATAGGGTCCCGTTTTTACCCCTTAACCCTAAAAAACTAATAATGGCATTAATTGCTTTAAATCGGCTGTACAAATTCGCACACCTGTTGCACATGTATCTAATACCATATTTACCTACCAAGCTCAGTGTTTATAGGTCTAGGTGATCACACTCGACATGGTTGTGTTCAGGGACTAGGGAGAGCTTTATCTGGTTTCTCATGAAGAAGCGAGACATTTGGTCTCGTTAATAATGTGTTACACTTTTTCTTATTATTTGTTACATTATGTATACCAGGACAAGTGAACGGATATATTGGGAGACCTAGAAGAACGTTTCGAAATCAGATTGAAGATGTTCTGAAATTGGCCAGGTCAGGAGTAAAAAAATATATCTTATATATGAAAAAGTACTCAACAAAACAGTAATGACTCATTATTTTTTTTTTTATATTGTTATGATTGCAATAACGCCTGCTAAGCGGATTACATTACAAAATTACAAATAAACGATAGGAAAAATCTAAGTCATGTGCGGGATTCGAACCCGCGTCCATCCGCCCCTTTAGCCGGGGCATGCTCTAACCAATTGAGCTAACATGACATGACGTCATAACTCGAATTTTTCCTACAGTTCATTAACCATCGTATTGGGATGGAGCGACATCTATAGTACTACTTACGTTGTACTACACTTAGGTTGCGTCATCATTTACAAGTATAAAACCAATTGCAAAATTTGTCTTGTTTGTAGTACAACGTAAGTGGTACTATAGATGTCGCTCCATCCCAATACGATGGTTAATGAACTATAGGTAGGTTAAAATAAGTTTTGTTAACTTACGGAACAAAGTTCGTAAATCTTTCAAAACGACATTGACGATTTCTTTCAACACTTAAACCATGATAGATCAGCTTAATGTCTACAAAAGGTATATACGAATTCAAAATCGAAGAACGGCATGCATATGAAGTACAATTTGTACAAACTTTCTTGTTTTTTTAACGGAATTATTACCGTAACTGTCAGGTTGAAAGGCGTGCGCTGATTTGAGCCTTATTCGACAATTGGTTTGTTTGATTTTCGTACTAGCTCGCAATGAGCGGCTAATTTTGTCTATTAGGCTATAAACTTATCGCAGTGTCCATATACACCCTGTAAAGCTACGATAAATGTTAAATTCTTCGTTTTGTGTTATGTAAGAACGTAAACATTTAATCTACATTATTTGTTTTATTATAGATATTTGTATTAGATATTGTATAGAAATAATATCTCTTACGAATATTTACGTGAAACGTTTGAACTTATAACAAAAACATATAAGTAATTCAGTTGTAGTAAAAGACAATGCCTGGTCCGAGCTAAGAGCACCCACCGCGGCAACACTGGAACGCACCGCGTTCCCTTTGAATAGGGTTTTGAATATTTACATCAAACTAAGTAATAAAAAATATCAAATATTAAATTACAGGCACTTTTAACATCGGGTGGTCCTCGTGATGCTGAAAGATGTTTGTTAATACAAACATTTGAGGCGTATTCCACTTGACTCCACTATCGTTATTATCGAAATTTCGACCACATTTTCTGTCTATGGTTCATATAAATGTTATAACCATAGACGCAAAATGTGGTCAAAATTAAATAAAAATAACGATAGTGGCGTCAAGTGGAATACGGCCTTGGTTGTTCTTTTGAACAAACACTTCTTTTAGGTAAAACACGAAATTCGTACAACATGTTATACTTCTGTTTATTGCACTGTGGAATAAAGAAAACTGCTGAACTGATTATTAAAGGGTCGCCTCGTAGATGTCATTAACGCCGCCTTTGATTACCATTTAGAAGGTTCATAATAATTGAAATGCTTTATTCAAAACAAACGAACTACAAAAATTGAATTCCAATTCTGCCAGGAAGGACGGATTAGGTAATGGGTTTCATTTGGTTATGTAATTATAAAGACATTTAAGGTTGAGAGCATGCTGATATAGTTTATTCCATAGAGACGGGAGTTAGGAATATGAGTGAAATCAATCAATAATAAGACATAAGTGTTATGTAGAGTACTCTTTCAGTAAATGAGATTGATTTTTTATTTATTTATAGCTGATAGGCTAGCCTATGACCACTATCTTACCTGATGATAAGTGATGATGTGGTAGAATATGTTATTATGATATAACAAATAGTAAGTAAAAGTGTAAAGTAACACATCATTAGTTTAGAAATTAATCTTTATGAAAAACCAAATAAGGGTCTCCCTAGTCCCTGAAAACGACCGTGTCGAGTGTGATCACTCTTCTAATAATTTTTAAACTTGATTTTTGGTTAGCATGCGATAGTGCTTGTAATCACGCACTACGTATGATAGGGCACTTGAGGCAAATACGGAGGAAGCGGGTTCGATTTCCGCTCGGGACATAATTGTGTGCTCTAATAATTTGTACATTCAGTATATACCTACTTATAATATTTTTTATCAACTTGTATCGTAAAATTGACCAAAAAATTATCCACACAATATTTTATTCTTCCTAGATTACTAATACCAAAAAAAATCACACCAATCGGTAATCCATCAAAAGCACCCACCTTATATTTCACTCGAACAATATTATAATGTATGCATGCGGTCACTCATCCCAAAAAACATAATACACCTCAGCACCTGCGCCAAGGAGTGACCCGTGTCTGAATTTATTATTGCCTAATAATAAATTCATAAAAGGTTGAAGTTCTTCAGACCCTCATATAAATGACAGAAAAATGTGAAACGAGCTCTCTCGGATTCATAGTCCTTCTTGGACGGTTTTCAACTTTATACTGAACTAAGAAATTGTTTTCATTTGCAACTTATAGACATGACATGCGGAAATACGTGGGTGTGGTCACATTATTTGATATTTATACTACACGGTTTTTTTTATGCCTGATGAGTTAACCTTTGACCACTATCTCACATGATGGTTAGTGATGATGAAGTAAAGTATGGCAACCTCCCCCCCGCCACAAGATGCCTGCCAAGCGTGGGCATTATGGCAACCTCTCCTCCCAAGATGCCTGCCAAGCGTGGGGATTATGGCAACTTCCCCCCTCCCACCTCCTAAATAGGGGAGGCTGTGTTCAGCAATGGAGAATCCGGCTGATGCAGTAAGTGTGGAGAAACCAATTTAAGAAGATGATCAAGACAGACATACATATATATAAGTAGATACATATAAGAAGAAACACAGCAATCCGGGGTGTGTTTGTCTAAAAGGTTGCCGACTTTTATAATCATATAAGTGTCAAATTAGAATTAAAACGCATAAAATCATGTAAAGGCAAAAGATTAAACAAAATGTCATAAATAAATTAGTATAAAAAATATATTATGTTCACATATTATCATTGGCCGGTGTTTCATATCTTATAATCAAAGAATTTCAGAATAGTGTAGTTTTTTTGTTAAAATGTTTAACTCCTCTTAATATAAGAATATTTGTATGCCTTAAATGCAAAAATGATGTTATAAAATATATTAATGTGTATAATGCAGCAATTTTCGATGTCAATTTCAATTTAGGAAAGTTTCGGTTCGATTGGTTAGTTTGTTGCTGACACTATGTGCTCATAGTGGCAGCAACAAAAAAACAATCTAGCTGCTGCTAGAATTTTTTTCTTTCTTTATATACCAAGATACATTTTATGTCCAAAATAAATAAACGATAGTTCCAGAAAATAAAATGCATAAACTTAAAAAAGCACCTGTAACTTTTTTCTTATGGTATTGTTTCGAAACAAGCACAATACCCATCTGATGTTAAGCGGTAACTTCTGCCTTTCACAGATCCATTTCGTCATAAGTGACGAACTTCACTTAGCCCGTCACACTGAGACATACAGTGACTGCTGCCGGAACACTGCTAGGTGCTTCGCGACATATTTTCTACTTGAGGGTGGTAGCTAGCCAGGCGAGCATTTACAAAATGCCCTCCACCATGCGGTGCTCAAGCCGGCGGCGGGGATCGAACCATAGACCTGCGGCACCGCAGTCCATAGCTATAACCGTTTGGCCATCATTGCTTCAAAACTTACCTAAATATACCCGAATCTAATTCTATATCCGAACTATTACTTCTAAATGATTCAACGTGAGCTTTACTACAGCGTCCAGCAGTTACGATACCTCGCCATTACCCTCCATGATTATCGTTCATCAAATATGATAGTTTTATGTAAAACAGCATTTAGAAGGTAATTTTAACTGTACAATATAAATTATAGGGATCCTATATAAGTCCTGCCTTGACGCCATGACACTTTTGCAAGAAATGAGAAATTAACGTTTGCATAGATTTATTAGTATCATAATATTTTGATATTTCCGAACATTTTTCTATGGTTTAGTGATATAACTCGCACGGAACCCACCTGAAACCTAACTGCCTATACTACCCTGCGCCCGTGTTGGGCGAGACATATTATAATCTCACGTGCATGTGATTTCATAATACTTTTACTGGCTGTCAAAGGATTGCTGATGAAACACACTGTTAGGTGCTTGGTGAAAGATTTTCTATTTTAGGTGGTAGCTAGCGTGTCGAGCATTCGCATAATGCCCTTCCACAATGCGGTGAAGCTCAAACCAGCGCGGCGGTGGAGATCGAACCATGGACCTTCTGCACGGCAATCCATAGCTATCACCACTCGGCTGTCACCGCTTTGAAACATAAAACAACATTCCTAAAACAAAGACAAAACAACAATGGGTTACACTTGACAAGAAGAATGTTATCCGGTCATAAGATAGTCCCCTGATACCGTATTTGTAAAGATTTGCGAGAGTTTTTTGTGATTTACATAGTCAAATGCTCCGTTCGAGTTAAGAAATATGTCTGAGACAGGGTCTCTGATCTATAAATTCAATCACGTGCTTTACAAGATGCAATTCTACTACTCAAATACATCGTTGTGTGTAAAACCCATCTATTTAATGCAATTTTGCTTTGTTAAATTCGAATTCAAATATTTTATTGGCCTTATAACTGAGATAGTTACATTGGGCAAGTTATGTTTACATTAATCAATCAATTTTAAATTAAATAATTAAAATAGAAATAATATATATATATAAACATAATTTATGAAAGTTATCGAACAATAATATACCTATTACAAAAGTCAAAGAAAGTGCCTTAAAATCTATACAACCACATTATAAAATTAACAAGCACATAAAAAGATTAAAATTTCATTGAAGGTACACAACAAATAAGAATAATACATGAAAGGCCGACAATTTTTTACACTTTGTTATTTATTATTGGACTTGTACGAGAATGAAGATTGTGTTAGACGCAAAACCATAAATTCATTAACTGAGTAAAAGGGATTTATTTCAAAAAAACTCTTTTAATACCTTTTTGAAGTCGTTATTATTTAATTTAGTAACATTATTTGGAAGCTGATTATACATTGATATCTTATTATAAATGCCTTGTTTCTTAACTTTTTCTTATTTCGTTTTATACTTGAAAAGTTTTTTTCTATTGCGTAAATTATAATTATAAACATAAAATATCTATTTTTATTTATATTTATTTTGTTGTCATGTATCTCTAACAGGCTATTGAAGATATACAGTGATATAACTGTCATTACTTTGTTATTCTTAAAATAATTTCTAACCGAAGTGCGTTTTGGTAGTCCAAACATTATACGTATACGGCCCTTTTTTGAGATTTAAGGACTTTTTGTACATCTGTAGCGTTTCCCCAAACAGCGTGCCTAACGATGGATTGAATACAAGCGTAATAAACGGACAGAAGGGATTTTTTGTCTAAAAGAGGCTTGAGTTTAAGTAGCGCAATATTATTGCAATATGTTATATATGAAAAGTGTGATATGTATTAGAATACTACATATTTTTACTTGCCTAATTTCCAAAAACATTTTAAGGGCAGGCTGTTATAAAGGGATTTTTGGTATAGCGACTTACACCTTCACCATGAATTTTATATGTCTAATCATTTGGTTATTTTAGTAATATTACTTAGCGATACCTATAGTTATTTATTTGAAAAATATTTAATGTTATCTTGTTTTCCTATGTAAATTTCTTTATAAGTTTATTAGGTTTCTGAACCCTAATTACATCATAAAAGAGTAGCAGACAATAAAAAATAATGGATAATATGTATTATACCCAGTGGCGTTTACAACTTCTACTGCATGCGATCCTTAAGACGCCTGTCAAATGTGGAGATTATGCCAGATCCCTCCAATGAGGGGACACTGTTCAACGGTGGACGTTCCGTCACAAAATATAATAGTTAATATTTTGGGAATTTATTTATTAATATTTCAACTAAAATGTTAATTACATTACGAGGAATATTCTAGCAATGATGTAAAGAAAAGTAAAGTGAAAATACGGGATACATAAACTTTTTCACTGTTCTGCATTTGTACTATGGTAAAATCTTAACCGCAATTATGTGAATATTCAGAAAATTACAAAACACACCGACAGCTCCTTAGTGATATATTAACTGAGGGAGGTAGCTACCCAGGCAAGAATTTTCAAAATGCCACACCATCACGCAGTAAAGCAGAAACTGATGGCAGTAAACAGACAAGTCTAAGATAAGAAGCCATTTCTACCACGCTATAAGTGCTTCGAATATAAAGTTAAGTGGAGTTAGCTTCATACTATACGGCTCTCTAGACTAATTTCATTCGTAAATCGAATTTTTATTCAACCAAAATTATCCCTCTGTAATTATCTGCAGGCTTTTATATAATATGCCGATATCAGCATCGGAAATGAGTTCATTAAGGGGATTGCTCCTATTTCCCGTTACAATAACAGGTCCATTTCCGCGCCTTTCAATTTTCCAAATCATTATAACAATGCTCTGTGCAAGCAATTAGTTGAGATTGAGCTTGTTATATTCTCTTCCATTAGTCTACATTATTAACTGAATGTTGCGATTTGAGGTAAGAGATTACTGGCAGCTTTCATTAGCAAGATACATTGATCTGATATTACTTTTGTTTCTCTGCAACATTTTCATCCAGTTTCTGTAGTTATATGGTTTCGTTCATTTGCCAATCTATACGTTTTTAGTATTGTTTGTTGTGTATGGGTATGGAATATACTCACGTATACTTAAATGTTTTTATAAATAAGTATTAATTACTTATAGGTTTAATTTGTACTGTCTCTGCATGACGAAAGTAACAGTCAAGTTTTATACGTCTTTTTAAAAACAAATTCGCGAGTCTGTACAAGGAAATCGAACCCACCTCTTCTGGTTTTACGCCGATCTTTGTCACTGATATATATGAAATGAGATGCAAATTTTGTGGACTATACCTTTATCCACTATCCGTCACAGGGGACTGTGCGACCGGCGCGTAAAACTGGGAGACTTGGATTCGATTTTCGCCAGAGATGAAAATATTATTTCAATAGTGTTATGTTTGCAATAACGCCTGCTTGGCGAATTACTTTACAAATTTACTAGAGACGGCCAAATGGGGGGATGGACGCGGTTTCGAATCATTACCACGACATTAATTTTTCTATCGTAAATTTGTAATGTGTAAATATGATATTTGCGTAAAATGCGATAGTACTTTAAATCATATTTAGAAATGTATGGTATCATTCCATTTAAATAGGCATGCTCGTCATTTGATCAACGTCAATGTGTACTTGGGTCGTTACTGCGCATTTATAATAAATCTATAGCGGAATGCCCCGGCTTTGCACGCGTATTTAACAAATATTATAAATAGAAACACATAAAAAGTACTTATTGTGACAAAACTGTAATAATAACATATATGAATATGTTTTCTGAACTTGTAGATATTAATGTCTTCTATAAAATTGTAGTACATCACTTTGCTCTATGGTCAACAATTTTTGCAGCATACGCGATATAACAATTTTTTGATATTTTTTTACACTTTGGGTTACATTATCGAAGTTTTCATACAGATCCCTAAGTTTTTTAAAATATTCTATAGTCTATGTTCAGCACATATAGCTTCGAATAATGAAATAATTTTTCAAATCGGTCCAGTAGTTTTAAGTTTATTCGTTATATGAAAAAATATAAAAGTACAAATATTTCCTCTTTATAATATTAGTATATTAGATGTAATAGAGCTAATGTCATTATTAGATATAATTTCAAAAGCACGTGTATAATCTGTATAATAATCACATAATACGCTTAATTCAACCAATCATGGTTGATTCACGTGCAATATCATATTTTGAAACGATTATCGATTGTATATTATTTTGAAAGTGCTAGCCTGGCTAACAATGAACGTTTAAAAGAAAATACGATGGCTAAGTACCTAATAAGTGTTGATTCCTTTTCAAGCTTTTCTCAATAATAATAAATATCTCAAACACACATTAAATATGATGTGTTTACCATAGTACACGTATGATCATTGTTTTTTTTCCTCATAACTTATTATTGTTACGCTACTCGCGGTAGAGTAGAGAGGTAGAGTAATATGATGACGTTATTACATCATTGCAGCAATGATAGCGATGCCGCAGGTCCATGGTTCGATCCCGGCCGCCGGATTGAGCTTCAACGCATGAAGGGAGGGCATTTTGTAAATGCCCGCCTGGCTAGCGACAACCCTCAAGTAGAAAATCTATCGCCAAACACCTAACAAAGTGTTCCGGCGGCAGTCCTTAAAAGCCAGTGAAATTACAGGCACATGAGACTTTAACAACTATGTCTCAAGGTGGCGGGCGCAGTGCAATTCGTTACTCGTGCGAAATGCATCTTTTATAGGCAGAGGTTAATCCGCTTAACATCAGGTGGGCCTCAAGCTTGTTCCGTCACAATATAGTTCGATCCCGGCCGCCAGATTTAGCTTCAACGCATGGTGGGAGGGCATTTTGTGAAGGCTCGCCTGGATAACTACCACCCTCAATTAGTAATTCTGTCGCCAAGAACCTAATAGTGTGTTCCAGCAGCAGACCTTGAGAGCTCGTAAAATTACAGGCACATGATAAGAATTAACAACTGTGCGTCTCAAGATGATGAGCGCAGTGTATTTAGTCGATCTTGTGACACCAAATGCATCTGTTATAGGCAGAGATACCACTTAACGTCGGGTGGGCCTCGTGCTTGTTCCGTTACGATATCATAAAAAGAAAAACAAAACACAATCAAAGCTTATACAAATAAATATACCAGTTATCAAATGACAATACAACTAAGTATCGTTAATTGTCAATTATAGATACTTAGTTGTATAGATCCTTAAATAATAGTCTATGTATGTTATAAGTATTATTAATATTCACTGTTTTTAACAATACATATATTTGTATTTGTGATAGTTGAGTGAAGGTCAAGAAAGTCGGAACATAAAGTGACTCATGATATTTGCTGTTCACTGTCGGTATGGTCTTGAATTATCCTCTAAACATCGAGTTTGCAAGGTAGATGCAGTATTAAATGCATGTGCAACAGGTGTGCGAATTCCCACAGCCAATCATAAGCGGTTGATTAAAATCTTTATGCGCAATCAATTCTAATAAAAGAATCAACCACAACAATTTGAAACGTCCGGCTCAGGTCAACGACCACAATATTGAGAAAAATTACATCGTTAGCTTGGATGGTTACTTTTTTGGGTACGATAATTGTTATTGTTGGTTTCGTTGGTGCTTATGTCAAGCGCCACTTTTAAATCTCGAGGTCTTGGCTACAATCTTTGAGAGTTAATTAAGGTTAGAGTGCTCGTGGCAGTTTCCATAAAAACGTAATTTTAATAAAAAAAAATCTAAATATTATTACAAGCACTCGCGTGCTAAGCGAAAATATATTTCACAAATATTGGAGTACAAAATTTTATGCCTAAGGCGGGTATCGAACCCGTGTCCTCCGATATCGCGTCGGATACCTAAACCTCCTCGGCTATTTCTCGGGAAATTTCATACTCCGATCGTATTTCTTAACCGTCATAGGGGATGATGCGCGGCCATCAACCAGACCACTAGACTTCATCTGATCGAAAGAAGTGTTTTTTCAAACACTTAACTCTCGGTATGATGTCGCTACGCTTCTTTATTTCATTAAATTTTACACATTAACATTAAACAAACCATTAAAAAAAACAACATTAAAAAAAATCCGGAGTTTACAAACTTACTTGTGACGAATGTAACAGTGTTTATATTGGTCAAACCGGCCGTAATTTTGATATTAGATATAAAGAACACAAATCCGCGTATAGGAACGACCATCCCGAACAGTCTCACTTTGCAAAACATTTAATTGAAAGCAGTCATCAACTCCTTGATAGTAATACCTTTAAGATTTTACATTGTTGTGATAAGGGATTTCGATTGTGTGTATTGGAACAGTTAGAAATATTAAAACATAGTACAGGCGTTGCACTGTTGAATGAACAGACGCAATTGGTTTCATCACCACTGTTGCGTATTTTTAGTGATAATTTGACACTACAAAATAGTTAAATATGTATTTGTTTTAGGAAGTAATTTTGTTATATTTTTTTACGATATTTTTCATATTCTAAAACACATTACATAATATAAACAATTCAAAATTATTTTTTGTTATCAATTTATGATTATTATGATGTCATTGTCACTTTAAATACGTATTACTCACCAATTGTTAGCTACAACAAAGAGCGGTGACTCACGCTCGAGTCTATACAAAGGCGTGCTAACTCAGCCCGTCTATATAAAGGCGTGCCGAGCCGCCGGCCGCTCATTCTCGATCGTGCGCTCGAAGAGTCAAGACCTCCTGAGGATGCTTCGTGTAGAAGCGAAACGCGTCGAAAATTCTTCCGGTTTGGCTGCGTGGCGTTTGTGACGTCACGTCGGCTTAGCAGGAAAATTAAGCGGAATTGTCACTAGATATATTTTTTAAGTGTTTTATTAAAATATTAATTTGATGTTTTCTTAAAATATTTTAAAAGTATTTGTTATTATTAAAAATGGATTTCCGCAAAGTAACGCCTGAATCTATTCGTTATCTTAAGACAGCAAGTATAGCTGAGCAGGCGAAATTGTACATAAAATTGACTAAACTCCATCGGTTAGCTGCCCAAAATGTCTGGTTCAATCAGCAATGCAAACAGTTAGGTGTCATTCCAAATTACATTAATTTACGTACCAATACCCACACTCGGGCTAGTAATATCGCGTTAAATAAAGCTAAACAGATTTGGTTAAACGAAGAATGTAGACATTGGTTTTCAGTTAGGGACACCCTCAAACTTCACCTGAAGGTCCTATATTCAGAGCTTAGTTTCAGTTTACATAATGTTGAGTTCGATATTTTAGATAGTAAAGCTAGGGATTTAGCTTCTAAAGTGACACATGAAAAATACTTATCACAATCTAGGAAGTTGGAAAGATTATCACGTAATTTACAATTTAATAATAATAATGATGTTAGTTCAATTGATCAAAGCCAGGCTCACACGTTTCACCCACGGGTTGAAAACTTAAGTAATACCCAATTTCAAACGTCAGAACTTTCTCTTTTAGAAAAAGGTTTAAAATATAATCTTACCCCTAATTTGTCACAGAAAACTCTGGAAACTTTGTTAGTAGATTCTGAAATATCTTGTGTTAAAGGTAAAGTTGATATTGCTGTAAAACACCAAATAGCCGTTCAAATTAAAAAAGCTTACTAGTAATCACCATAGCTCTGAGATAAGGCAGTTTCATTCTTTACAAGATAAATTAAGCCAAAACAATCTAGTTGTTTCCAAATCAGATAAAGGCAATAGTGTGATTATATTGGACAAAAATAATTACAACCAGAAAGTTAATGATATAATCCAAGGTGAGGAGTTTGAGCGGTTGAATTCCGACCCATCTAAGAAATTTACTCTAGATATTAAAAATGCAATCAAGGCTACTTCATTTATCCCGACACATTCACTCAACAATATAGTACCAATGAACCCTAGGTCCCCCTGTCTCTACGGTTTACCAAAAACACACAAAGAGAACATTCCTATTCGTCCCGTTGTCTCTTATGTTGGCGCTCCCGCGTACAACCTAGCAAAACATCTTAATATTTTGTTGTGTAGCAAATCATCTTTCAAACCCAAATATAGTTTAAAGAATAGTCTAGATCTGATACACAAAGTCAAAGATATTAACGTACCTCCCGGTGCCAAATTATTATCCCTTGATGTAGACAGTCTATTCACCAACGTTCCTTACGAAAATTGCT
Organism: Plagodis pulveraria; assembly: GCA_963890685.1. Classification (NCBI taxonomy): domain Eukaryota; kingdom Metazoa; phylum Arthropoda; class Insecta; order Lepidoptera; family Geometridae; genus Plagodis; species Plagodis pulveraria. The sequence continues at coordinate 7,569,851 of OY982962.1, read as the reverse complement.
TACGCGTCTTGGAGAATCACTATGAGAAACAACGATTACATCCCGGGGAAGTAAATGACCTTATTGATTTAACTACTATTTGTATGAAACAAAATTACTTCAGGTTTAATGATGAGTATTATTTTCAAAAGGAAGGATTAGCTATGGGGTCACCTTTAAGTCCACTAATGGCCAAACTTTTTATGGACGACTTTGAGCGTAAACACATAGTACAGGAACCTAATATTCTATTTTATTATAGAAACGATATAATCATTTTTTGGACTGGCACTTCTCGCCAGATTGATATCTTTGTTAAGAAACTGAATAATATACATCCCAAAATTGAATTTAAACTCGAATTAGAATTAAATCAATCTATCAACTTTTTAGATTTAACGCTTACAAGAGTTAGCATTAAATTAGATTTTCAAATATATCGAAAACCGACACACAGATATTGCTATCCCCTTCTCTTCTTGTCATCCCATTCAACACAAGTTAGCAGCTTTTCGAAGTTATGTCCATAGACTGTTATCGGTTCCTCTTAATCAAGAAAATTATAATAAGGAACTTAATATAATATACCAAATTGCTATTTCCAACGGCTACAATAAACAATTAGTTGATCGATTAATTCATAATAAACAACGTAATAGAGCTATGTCACTCCTATATTCTTGCCCTACTGATATAAATATCAAGTACGTAGGTAGCATTACTTATATGGGTCCAATCTCTCAAAAAAATTCCAATATATTTAAGAAAAATAACGTCCATGTAGCTTTTCGAACAAACCAAAATTTACGCCATTTATGTAACGGAAAAGATCGTTTAGAAAACAATAAAAAATCCGGAGTTTACAAACTTACTTGTGACGAATGTAACAGTGTTTATATTGGTCAAACCGGCCGTAATTTAGATATTAGATATAAAGAACACAAATCCGCGTATAGGAACGACCATCCCGAACAGTCTCACTTTGCAAAACATTTAATTGAAAGCAGTCATCAACTCCTTGATAGTAATACCTTTAAGATTTTACATTGTTGTGATAAGGGATTTCGATTGTGTGTATTGGAACAGTTAGAAATATTAAAACATAGTACAGGCGTTGCACTGTTGAATGAACAGACGCAATTGGTTTCATCACCACTGTTGCGTATTTTTAGTGATAATTTGACACAACAAAATAGTTAAATATGTATTTGTTTTAGGAAGTAATTTTGTTATATTTTTTACGATATTTTTCATATTCTAAAACACATTACATAATATAAACAATTCAAAATTATTTTTTGTTATCAATTTATGATTATTATGATGTCATTGTCACTTTAAATACGTATTACTCACCAATTGTTAGCTACAACAAAGAGCGGTGACTCACGCTCGAGTCTAACAAAGGCGTGCTAACTCAGCCCGTCTATATAAAGGCGTGCCGAGCCGCCGGCCGCTCATTCTCGATCGTGCGCTCGAAGAGTCAAGACCTCCTGAGGATGCTTCGTGTAGAAGCGAAACGCGTCGAAAATTCTTCCGGTTTGGCTGCGTGGCGTTTGTGACGTCACGTCGGCTTAGCAGGAAAATTAAGCGGAATTGTCACTAGATATATTTTTATATTTTTTAAGTGTTTTATTAAAATATTAATTTGATGTTTTCTTAAAATATTTTAAAAGTATTTGTTATTATTAAAAATGGATTTCCGCAAAGTAACGCCTGAATCTATTCATTAGTTTTGTTTTATTTCATTCTATACATTCTTTATTCGTGTGCTCACATGTCTAATCGTCCATCCATGTAAAATGTTATTTACTCAGTGCATCCATGTGCGTACTAACATTGTGTTGTGTATATTACTCATGTTTTTTGTGAATAAATGATTTTCTTAATGTAACTATTCAGAACCAGTGATGGCCGAGCGGTCATATCTATGGACTGCCGTGCCGCAGGACTCTGGTTCGATTGTATCTACACAATCTTCAATGCATGGTGGGAGGGTATTTTGTGAATGCCCACCTGGCTAGCTACCACCCTCAAGTAGAAAGTCTGTCGCCAAGCGCCTAACGGTGTGTTCTGGCAGCAGTCCTTGAGAGCCAGTTAAATTACAGGCACATGAAGCTTAACAACTATGTCTCAAGCTGACGGGCGCAGTGCAATTCGTTACTTTTGATGAAATGCATCTGTTCTAGGCAGAGGTTGGTCCGCTTAACATCAGGTGGGCCTCGAGCTAGTTCCGTCTCAACAACATAAAATAAAACCTTTCTTATCTAATAACTTATAGTAAAGAAAAGGACAAGAAAGAAGTCTCGTATTATTCTTTGCAGAAATAATTGCATGTAGGTACTAACAAGTATCTATCTAGTAAGTTATATCCAACCCGATATACTACCCAAATACCTGTGTACCTGGTATAACGACTAAGAAACTTTATTGATGCTACCTATAAAGTGATTTGATTGCATATAATCTGAAGGTCACAATCTTGTCATGATAATATGCAGACGTTTTTTTACCTGCGGTTGGTAAATGCAATAAAAACCACTTAATAAGAAATAAATTTAATATTAACATAATTGATACAATGAAACAACTTGAGATAATTTATATTTTATATCTGATCATTCTGCGAGTTAATAATGTATTAGAATTATTTTTACTACGTACAGTATATACTCGTATATGTTTTTTACCTAGTCGTTGTTACATAATTATATATAATATTAATTTTATATAGTTATTTATATCTATTTGATATAATTCAACAATAATTTGTAACAACCAATGAATAATGAATAATATTAGATATTATAAAAACAAATGAGTAATACATGTACTACCTATATTTTATTACAAAATTACCTACAAGAGAAAATTTTTGAAATAAAATTCTCGCGAGTTTCACTATATTAAGTTACAACAACAACAGCAACAAAACACTCATGATCGGGATCGAATACAACGACCAGGGTTTCGAGCATATCAAATGATAGTGATCAGGGCGAGTGCGCAGCTGCGTCTGCGAGTACCCAGATCTCGGATCCCTAACGTGAGTGTTATTGCCGGTTACTTATTAATATTTAAAAACGAGATGAAAACATTTCTTTTTTTATTTAGCCTTTGACCACTATCTCACCTGATGGTAAGTGATGATGTGGTCGAAGATGTTGTTCAGGCTAATCTAGAAGTACTGGCTCTCGAGGACAGCTGCCGGAACACACCGTTAGGTGCTTGGCTACAGATTTTCTACTTGAGGCTGGTAGCTAACCAGGCGGGCATTCGCAAAATGCCCTACCACCATGCTATAACGACTGCCATCCTAAGACGACAACCGGAACCGACGGCTTAACGTGCCCTCCGAAGCACGGAAGCGCTAAGTAGTAATGTCATTAGCGGTCACTCATCCAACTCATGACCGCGGGCGACGTTGCTTAACTTTGCGGATCGGTTAAGAACAACTTAGTAAACTTCGCTACGAGCGCTTCGAGATATATACATATATATATATATATATAGTCATAGTTGGGATACTAGCTTGATACTATATTTTTTTCATGTTAAGTAAATTTGTAATTTTGTAATGTAATTCACGGAGCATGCGTCATTGCGAAAAGCGAAATATTAAAACGTATTTTATCACTTATTTGCTATTTATTGAACAAAAGATTCCAAATGATACATAAGACCTATTTTTGTATCTACAGAGTCGACACGTTGTGACTTCTTAAGGTCCAGAGAGGTTGTCTCATATGGCTAGAATGTAGTTGCAAAAGGTTTAATATGAAGACGCATAAAGGTCCAGCTATGTTTATATAACACAGCATATGGATGTATTTTAATATTTTTCACTTTTAAATTAATAGAGATTCTCTGGTATTCTGATGCACGCAGCGTGTGACGTCACAGGAGCTTGATATCAACATCTCTAATCAGTGACCGTTATACAATTGCAAAATTTTGCTTGAAATTTACTCGTTAACCTATTTCACATACCCTACCTACCTACCGAACTATTTTTCAAACATAAAACGTAATGCTACCTATATTAAATTTGCCCACCCCGCACGATAATCCTGTCTAGACGCTTTCGTTTAACGACTGTAGATATATTAGGCTATAGTTATAGTATGTGATATACTCGTATACCTATATCTACAATTATTCAGGCAAAAAACCTTGTTGAATGTCGTAAAAGGCAACCGACACAAAATTACACAATTTGCAGCATGCCCCTTGTTGTGTCGATGTAAGAGATATATTTACTAGACATTGGGTACAAAGAAGACAGATACAACTTTTAAATTAAATCCTTGAGTTATCCTGTGTGTTGTTTTGTTACCGATTTTTTTTTTATTATACCTTGTGTTATAATAAAAAAAAGTGTTGTTAGAGATAACGTTAGTAAGATAAGGGTAGTAAGATAATGAAATATATTCAGAGAGTTTCAACAATTTATTGAGCAAAAAATTGTTTTGAATAATTCAAAAAGGTTTATTTACGTCCTAATTAAAAATTAAACATAGTTAAGAATTTTGATGTGCCTTAAAATTATGAGTGTGTGAGATTTGTCAAGATAGAGAGCATTTATTTAATCTGTAATGTAGGCTCATTAAATTATAAGATGTTTTCAGGCGGTGATGCCATAATCTAGTCCTAGCTTAAGGTAAAGTAAATGAGTACTACTAGTTCAGTACTTAACTATCCCACTTACTAGGTTGTCTAAACAAAAGGGAATCATAAGGATACTTCAAAAACACAACGTTTATAGGAACACATAGAACACTTTAATAAGAATAATACATCATTAGGGTCACATGGTCAAGGTAATATTGTATAGTCACATTTCACAACGATAATACAATAAAAAGGGCGAATTTGGAAGCCAACAAACATAGACCCACACACAACACATGAATATCAGTGACGTTACATTAAATAATATAATACAGTACTTAACTCAATAAGTCTCGATGCAGCAGTCACTTGTGAAGAATAAAAAGCGCTCAGCAAGTTAAGACATTGGTTTTATAGCAATGACTGGCGCCAAGTGTCTGTCGCATATCCATTAAACTACCCGCCATATTTATCACAACCAATCAGAGACATGAGCGTTCCCGCCACAACGTACCAGCCAACCCGAAATAAGACAGGATGGTTCGTCATTGGCTAGTCTAGAATGAATACAGATCATAAGGGTTTCAGTGTGGTGGTTATTAAAAATGACAAATATCAACAAGTTTTATAATATTCTACAATTACATAATGAGTAACTTCTCGTAACTTATTTACTTAAGAGAATCTAAGCTTAACAAATATCGGTATTTATAACAGAGTGCATGGTGGTAGGGCATTTTGCGAAAACCGACTGGCTAAAAAATCTGTCGCCAAGCTCCTAGCGGTGTGTTCCGGAAGCTGTCCTTGAGAACTAGTAATTCTACTCTATTGATAAATATACGCGATTTAAACCGTTTAAAGTTGTTTAATTACTATGTGTAATAATCGCGAAAACCTAAGACAACATTAGTAATTCTAGGTTAGGCTGCACAACATCTTCCACCACATCATCACTTGCCATCAGGTGAGATTGTGTTCAAAGGCTAACCGTATCGGTATGTTATAGGCAGAGGGCAGTCTACTTAACATCAGGTGGGCCTCAGGCTTATTCCGTCACAATAATATACAAAAAAAAACAAATTCCACAAAACTTACTGTATAAATTTTAATTATAAATTACACGTCGTAATAACGCGTGTACAAAATATTACGTATGATAAAAATAATTTGTTACATGAAATTATTACGACTTTAAATATTTATTTTACGATATTCCATAGTTAATTTATATTTAAATTACGTTTGATTCTACGCGAAGAAATAACTGTATACCAAATATGATTTGTTAATTATGACACAAGTACTTATTTAACATTAAAATCTGTGCAGCATCAATTAAATTTTAAGCTTAAGCCAATTTGCTTTCTTTGCACTGAATTAAATATTATTCATAAATTTTGGGTGCCTAACCAAATATCAGATTTTTTACCTTCGTTAATTTAATCCTGTTCTTATAAACACGCAGGATTTTCCTTAAAAATTATGTTTCCATTGTACTGGCTGTCTTTGTGTGGCTGTGCTTGGAAAACCTAGATGTTCCACGGCCAAGAATAATGATCCGTGACCAGTGGTTTTTTAATGTTCTTAGGCGATATTTCTTCCAGTGGGGTGCCGGGCTTCCAGTGGGGTGCCGGGTTCCCGTGGGGTACCGGGCTAGAATTTCACCCCCCATCTCAACCCGTGGGTGTCGTAAGAGGAGACTAAGGGTATCATACCAGAAAGTGGGCAGCGCTTTCTGAGGAACTGATATCTCACACTGCGATCCCCCAAAACGCCTGGCAAGCGTGGGGATTACGGGAAACCCCCCATTATGGGGGAGGCTGTGTTAATCAGTGGACAATCCGGCTGATACAGTACAGCGGGCGATATTTCAAATGCATTGTGTTATTCTTTGGGACACTCAATTTATGATATTCTTTGTGTTCTACAGACATAAGATCAAGCATTTCAATATATTGATCGTAGAACACCATAATACTAAATTTGTGTTTACAAAAATCGGTTATGAGACATTCGGTAGCGAAATATCTATCTTACTAGGTTGTCTATCATGTAACATATTATTATTAGTTTCTGATTGAATTGAATGAGCTAGACAAATGAGTTCCATTGCAATGGAAAATCTACATATGGAAAATCTAACTATAGAAAACGATATTTGACATTTAAATAACCTTTGGTACTTGACTGACGAACTGATTCTCGCCTTGACAATTAAATAGGTATAGACTGACAATTAACGTTATTAATCCTGCTGAAAGGAAGATTATAGGCACAATAGTAATTTATCAGACTAAAACTATTTTCTTATTATTTTTAATTAAAATCAACAATTTTTTTAGGGTTCCGTACCCAAAGGGTAAAAACGGGACCCTATTACTGAGACTTCGCTGTCCGTCCGTCCGTCCGTCTGTAGCCAGGCTGTATCTCACGAACGGTGATAGCTAGACAGTTGAAATTTTAACAGATGATGGATTTCTATTGCCACTATAACAACAAATACTAAAAAGAAAATAAAATAAATATTTAAGGGGGGCTCCCATATAACAAACTTGATTTTTTTACCGTTTCTTGCTTGATACTAATAACGGTGACAGGTGGACGCTTCAACTATTCAGAGAATATTTAGTTACGGAATCCTTCGTGCGCGAGTCCCACTCGCACTTGGCCGGATTTTTACGTAATCGCCTTGTAGGTCACATATCTAGAAAAAGTAGTGAAACATAATTAGTGAAAGTTGCTTAACCAAGCAACTTTCACTTATATTAAATACGTAGATATTGTGTATGACTTTTAATAATGTTCTTGAACTTTAAACTGTACAATAGTCTAGGCAACGACCTAGCTGTTGAAGTTTTTTATTGAAAATAGTTTCGTCCCCGTCTTTTGACGTCCTGGCTTCATGAAAAATATGTTTATAGATGGTGGTGCCAATCCAATGAGGAGTACTATCAAGTCAACATCCTCCACAACTATTGTTACAGTTGTATGTAGAACAGATTTATCCAACAAGCTTTATCCATGCATTATTTCCCCTATTTGGTATTTTTTTGTCTCCGTTGCCTGGACTACAAGGGCAAGTATCATATACATATAACATAAATAATGACAAACACTTCAGATTTTTATCATGTGATTAAAATAACACGTTCACGAAAGGATTTCCAATATACCTTAAGGTACTTATAATTACGGTATGTATTTATCAAAAGAATCGTTGTTTTATACTCAGTTCGACATCTTTTATAATATATATACGGACTTGGTTTGTTTTTTTGTTATGTTATTCTAGAGGTTGTACTTTATTACACCAAGTTTGAGTCTGTTGCCTGTCTTAAGGAAAGGGCAAAACATATAATAATATAAGTGTTTGACCTAATTGGTAATTTACGTAACAAAAAGCAACTATAACCTACTTAGTCCTGGTTATTCAACAGTTCGTTCATAGACACGGAGAATTATCTAAATTGTGATAATTGTATCAATCAAATAATAGAATCATGCATTAATTATACGACAGCTAGCTTTCCTCAGAACTCTGTAAATACAAACTGCAAGTGTATGAACCACAAAAGATCGGTAAAAAATGTTGAAAACCTCATTATGTCTGGGAATTCCCTCAGTTTTTTCATTATCTTATTGTTATACATTATTACTATTCATGAAAAGGTGTTTACACCAATGTGATCATTACGTGTCACATCCATATAATATACGAACACTTTAATTCTTGCGCAATATAGATAATCATAACAATTTAATTTCATTCATGAATTCGGCTGCGTATGTTGCTAACGAGAGAACAAATCTTTGCACTACTCACATAGCAATTTATAGAGTTAATTTTTTAAAATTTTAAACGAAAATAAAATTGACAATATTTTCGAAAAACACTTATAAAATGTAATAATCTTGTGACAATTCCACCCAATTTTCCTGTTAAGTTAAGTAACGTCACAAACGCCACGCAGCCATACCGGAAGAATTTTTGACGCGTTTCGATTCTACACGAAGCTTCCTCAGGAAGTCTTGACTCGTCGAGCAAACGAATGATATATAAATATATGTGTTTTTCTAAAATAATAATTATATGTTTTTAAAAAAAACTAGTTTTCAAATATATGGTATTATTAAATATGGATTTCCGCGAGATAACGCCTGAATCTATTCATTAAACTACACATTGTATATTGTTCTTGAAAGCATGTATCCCGTTATAAATTATATACTTATAGGCAGCCATTTCCAAACCTGACATCCAGGTCTAAGTTTTCGTCAGAATCGATATCATTATCGAAGGTATGTTCCGGAATTCCATCAAGAGAGTTTTCGGGTTTCTGCGTTCGTTGTTTCATCAAACACTATAGCGTAGGGTCTTTCGTATCTGGATAATATACTCTTCTGTACTCTCCTAACCGAGTCAGGTAAATGAGTATGATGATGCAAGACTGGTTCTATTTTACACTGTAGTCAGCAAGGTTATACCTTACTCATAATTTTGTAGAGCTTGTACCGTATTGAGTATGTATTGTAAGAATTTGTGAAATTCCGAATGAACTTAGTCATACATTATATGTGTTGACTTTCGCTACGACGACATTTCATACTTTATGACTAACACAATAATACTTATGATGAATTCATATCCTAGACTTGAGTGTTTTATCAGGCAGATTGATATTTATTATTAGGTTTAAATAAGTATGTGCTCAATTAAAAATATAAATGCATAGTACCTAAAAAATTTGATAAGAAACATTCATCCTGGATAACAATTAAATCACATAATAAATATTGGACATAACAAAAAAACGTTACAAATAAATTCCCATTGATTATGCTTAAGATATATGTGGCACACTACACTAAATATTTAAAATATTTTAAAATATTTACTAATATATTAAAATATTTACTAATATATTAAAATATTTACTAATATATTAAAATATTTATTAATAATATTTAAAATATTTACTCATATTTACTAATTATTTAAAATAGATACTAGATACAATGACGCACCACATGGTTGCTACTTCAAACACATCATCGCTTACTTGCATGTGAGACTGTAATAAAAAACTAACCTACCAGTAGTAACAAAAAAGTATGTTTGTTGATGTTAAATCAATCCAATGCTTAATTGAACAAGAAAATTTATTATACATCAAAAAACACGATCGCCCTGCCTATAAATATAACCGGCGTCATTTGAGATTCTGTATGGATTCTAACCATCTTTAACACATCTTAATCTGTTCAAGCGTTTAAAATTTATGGTGGAATAAAGAAATTCAGAAACATGAACCTAAAACATTACGCACATTTTGGACAGTCGTATAAAAATAGTTCTTTATATCGAGTTACTAATAACTGGAGCAAAAATAATATAAATATGGATAATAACAATATTAAAATTTCTGAGAGAAAAAAATATAGTCATATGCGGGATCCACCCCTATAGCCGGGGTATGTTTTGACCGACTGAGCTAATATAACAATGACTCATAACTCCAATATTTCCTCTCGTTCTTTATTTAACCATCGTATTGGGTTGAAGCGACACCTATAGTTCAACTTACGTTGTACTAAAAACAAGACAAATTTTGCAATTGGTTTTAAACTTGTAAATGTTGACGCAACCTTATAATTTTAATATTCTTATGTTTGCAATAACGCCTACTCGGCTTACATAACAAAATTACAAATTGTCGAGTGAATAATTCATCATTTAAATAATAGGGACAGCTGCCGGAACACACCGTAAAGTGCTTGGCGACAGAATTTCTTTTGAAATGGTGCAATATAACTTTGAAAAAATAGTTGCTACTTTACAGAATACTATAACATAATAGTAAAGCCCCTGAGAAGTTATTTACTATTAGTGAATGGTCTTAATGTTGAATAACTTTATATTATAATTTTTTTTTGCTGATAGACGAGCTTTTGACCACTACTTCATCTGTTGGTACAACCAAAAATCCAAACAACAAGTTCTCAGCGTCCTTCAATCAATAAGTAATTGCAGAATACTTATATTAGCGCATAACAATTCGGACAATCAACCTATATAATATCATGAACTTACTTCAATAGGTGTCTATAGAAATATATTTACTTGATAGACTTATTACTTGGCTACTTTTTTTGTTAAACAACAGCTTCGAGTGAAGTGGAGATTCTCTGTAAGTTATTGGGCAAGATTCTTGTTTCCAAGAAGTTTGAGTTTATAAGAAACGCATTTTTATTGGTATCTATCTATTCATGTATTTTAATATCAGGACAGTAAGCAGTTTTACTTTGTACCAGCATTTGACGTGAGAAAGACGTTTGTATATAGACGTAATAGTCTTGTCCTGCATATTGGTTAAATAAATCGTGTCTAGATACTTTTCTACTTAGTAATTTAACTGCGAGCGCATGTAAAATCAAGAGTACGTTGCATGTTATCCCAGTTACACGACTTTTCTTTGCTGAAGTTATTATGGGATACAATTTCTCAAGAGACAAAACTATCTGTCTTGAGTTTTTTTTATGTCATGGAGTGGCAAACAAGCAGACGGCCCACCTGATGGTAAGCGGTTACCGTCGCATATGGACATTTGCAACACCAGGGGCGTTACCAATGCGTTGCCGACCGTGTAAGCCTCTTTTAACACCCATTTTGAAAGAATACATACTGAAGCTCTACGGAAAAAGGCTAGGTGGAAGGTCATTCCACATTTTGCAAGTATGCGGAAAGAAGAAACGCATAAATCGAGCTGTGTGAGACTGCCAGGACTCGATTATGTGTGGATGAGCTTACAACCGGTGACGCGAGGTACGACGAAAAAATCGAGATTCCGGTATCAGATCAAAAAGCTCTTGAGAGCATCCTCCGTTATAAAGCCTGTACAGTATATAGAGCAAACCAATGCCTATCCAGCCTTACTCGCGATTTTACAGCGGAACTGGACAACTTTGGAAATGTCGACGCCAAGAATTCCGATACTCGATTTTTAGGGGAACACCCTGAAATTGCAGTTATACATGTATACTGTAATTATATTCTATTTTGACTCGAATTTATACTCTACTTAAACTCGTATTTTCTTAATTGAAATATGTATTTTTACCATGTTTTTCTGAACTGTCAAGCAACCATGTTTTTATGTATTGATATTTTGCTTGAAGATAGACTAGCTTGCGATACCGAACACTGCAGTAATGGGAGAATGCATGTTATCGATAAGAACAACATATTAATGCTAGGTGGACTGCCTGCTGTCACCACTGTTAACTGTAAAAGTAAGTACTGTATCAGCGTAATCGTCCACTGCTGAACACAGCCTCCCCCATTTAGGGGGGGATGCCATAATCCATACGCTTGGCAGGCGTCTTAGGGATCGCAGTTTAAGATATTAGTTCCTCAGAATGCACTGCTGCCCTCCTTCCGGTATTTCACCTTTAGTCGGGTCTTAAGAAACCAACTGGTAGAAATAGGGGGGTGACATTATAACTTGCTACCAACACTACAGCTACTGCAATTAAAGCATTTAGATCCTTATAAGTCATTGCAGACTAATAGGCAGTCCAAATGCTCTAACCCACTACCAGTTGGCTAACTAACTCGTTACCCCACGGGACTAAAAGTATATAGCTTATATTTGAAACTCGTTGATATAAAAAAAAACATATCCGAATTTCAAAGCATCTAAATATTAACATCACTGAGATCCGGTTCTCAACGACGGGTGGTGCACTGTTCAACTAAGACATTGAGCAGGTTTGGAGGTCAAATGCCACATGCAGCCAGAGACACACACAAACAAGGCCTTCAAACTTATAACATGAGGAATGTTGAATTTTATCGTCACTCGGGAGTTGAAAAGCCACACATTTTTTTATGTTATTGTGACGGATCAAGCACGAGGCCCGCCTAATGTTAAGCGGACTAACCTCTGCCTACAACATATGCATTTCGTTACAAGTCACGAATTGCACTGTGCCCGTCACCTTGAGACATAGTTGTTAAGTCTCATGTGCCTGTAATTTCACTGGCTCTCAAGGACTGTTGCCGGAACACACCGTTAGGTGCTTGGCAACATATTTTCTACTTGAGGGTGGTCGCTAGCCAGACGGGCATTCGCAAAATGCCCTTCAACCATGCGGTGAAGCTCAAGCCCGCGGCGGGATTCGAACCATGGACCTGCGGAACGGCAGTCCATAGTCAATGCCACTGAGCCATCACTGCTTCAAAAATTCTCTCTATGCTGTTCTTCAGAAGGCTTTCTCACTTTAAATCTTCATTGTCAAGAAGAATCTGAGCCAACTACGGCCCAGTGGTAATGGCCATGAACTGCTACTTAGGGGTCGATGCTTCTAGCGAATTTTATAAATCTTGTTTTGTTAGATTATCAAGTGAATACTGCTCGTACTGTAATTACAAAATGAGTTACATGTCAGCAGTCCTAATAATAATCTTAGCCAGTAGCTTTTGGTTGGAGAAACTTTATTTTTTTTATTTTTTATGCCTTATAGTTTAGCTTTTGACCACTATCTCACCTCATGGTGATGATGTGGTCGAAGATGTTGTTCAGGCTAACCTAGATGTACTGTCCCTCAAGGACACTCAAGGCTGCCGGAACACACCGTTAGGTGCTTGGCGACAGATTTTCTACTTGAGGGTGGTAGCTAGACAGGCGGGCATTCGCAAAATGCCCTACCACCATGCTATAACGACTGTCATCCTAAGACAACAACCGGGACCGATGGCTTAACGTGCCCTCCAAAGCACGGAAACGCTCAGTAGTAATGTCACTAGCGGTCACCCATCCAACTCATGACCGCGCGCGACGTTGCTTAACTTTGCTGATCGGTTGAGAACAGCTAAGTAAACTTCTCTACGAGCGCTTCAAAAACCTTGTCATTATTGTCTCGTAAAATTGGCCGCGGGTGGAGACAGCCAGATTTCCCACGGGGAAGGGTTGATAATTTTGATCTTAGATTATACATTTATGACTAAACAAAATATTCCTTTACAGAGGGGTTTTTCTTTTTCAAACTTTATAGGTAAATTTTTATTGAAAAACTTTCTGTTTGATCGTAAATATGTTAAATCTTAAATCATGGTCTCTTCATCTTCTCTCATCTTTGCATACTAAAATAAAATATCTCAACGTGGATTTCAATTCAAACCGAATACCATCTCATACTTTAGAATAAACTTGTAATCGTATTTGTTTTTCACCGGTGTTATGCTTTTATTAACAAAATATTACGAACTATATACAATACTTCAGCTACTACATTATAAGCATTTAGACAACCTAGAAGTTATTGCAGATTTAGTCTGCAGTCCAAATGCCTCCAAACACTACCAGTTGGCAGCGTGCCCAGTATGCTGGCAATTATTGTATTGATTTTGGACACTACACAATATACGCACTATTTAACATCACTACGGAATCTTAAAACCCACATTTTGTCAGACTTGATTTGGTCCCATTTATTGGTACCTAAATAGCTAGTGAACCTATTGCCATCTCTTGGACATGTTCCTGAACTTCTGCTGGGTTTTATTTGTAGCTGATAGGCTGGTTTTTGCGACTAAGCCATCCTATTTTATCGTATTATCACCTCATTTCATAATTTGCTACAGTCCACATACATTTTATACTCCAATTCTTCATTCAAATTCAAAATAATAGCCACAACTCACTTTAATGATTTGACGCATTCCGACCTGAGCTATCATTGTGAGCTGAACTAATTACCTATTCAAAATGTAATATCTGCCTAAATACAATAACAAAGTGATCAATAATTTTTAAATATATGCTTTTCGTTATACTTAATATGCTTATACGAGAATGCATAGTCGTAGAGCTTTATGAAAGCGCTCGCCTGATTTTCCTACTTCATTCAAACTAGTCATCCTTATGTAGAAAATACATGGTCAAGCACCTAATGGTTTTTTTCCTCTGGAAGGGGTTATGGTTGTTGAGAAAAAGTTTTAAGAGATATAAGATATATAAAGAGATAATAATGTATCTATACTGTAAAGTACATAATAAATATTTTGTATAGCCACGGTGTATGTAATCATTGTTCTTTTTATCTTATAACGTAATTCATACGCCTGCATGTATCAGGCGGTAAAAGGATCACTTATTGCGATACGACGGAAAAAACATAATCTAAGCTAATCCAAATACATAGATAAGTCATCAAATGAGAAATCATTATACTTTAAATACGTATATTTTTGTGTGTGTTTATAATATAATACATTTTTGTCTTGTTTAATTAAGTTCTCTATCTATTTTTCACCGTTCTAGTATTTGTAACATTCGATTAAAAACCCTGTCCATGTACTGTCAAAATATCCAATATTGTTGGGTTGTCTGGAAGAGATCGCTTAAAGCGATAAGACCGCCCATTGTTTCACTTAGTTATGATGTATATTTAGTTGTAAGTTTTTTATTTCAATATTAATTTTTGTGTTACAATAAAGGGTTTATCTATCTATCTACCTAATAGTAATGTGAAGGCTAAGAATCAAAATACAATTTTACCAAAATACGTTTTCTTTACAGTACGTAGTTTCATTATATTAAAACATCAAGTGTTCGAAATCGGTGAAATTTTGAATGCATGTCTTTTCCTTTATGCCTGATAGGTGAAAGTGAGGATGTGGTCGAAGATGTTGTTCAGGCTGACCTATAGAAGTTTATTCCTTGAACCTTATCTTTGCTTCTACTTGGGCAGTTTTCTAGATTACAACGCATTTTCATAATTTGGCATGAGTTTTTAATTTCGTAATTTTTATATTAACATTTAGAGATATTATAATACATTGGAAAACTGTTCGTCAGCTCAATGAGGACACGCCGAATTCCTTGGTATTATACACTTGGTTTCTCACTTAGTGCCCGTGGGGTGCCGGGCTAGAATGTCACCCTTCCATCTCTTCACCCGTGGGTGTAGTAAGAGGCGACTAAGGGTAACACATCAGAAGGTAGGCAGCAGCGCTTTCTAAAGAACTGATATCTGACAATGCGATTCCCTAACGCCTGCCCTAGCGTGGGGATTATGGTAAACCCGCCCATAATGGGAGACTGTGTTCAGCAGGGAATGATCCAGTACAGTACGCTTGGTATTTAAAATTTGACGAACCTACATTTGTATAGAAAGCTCTATATGCAAACTCGTCATCTATCAATACAAATGTAGGTTCGTATAGAAAGTTCTATAAGCAAACTAGGCCGGAGCAAAACTATTTGACTCATAACATTTGCGGTTTACTGTCGGTATGCCTATGAATGAATTAGGATCTTATACCGGAATCATAAATCCAATTATGAATCAGCCACAAGAATTTGAAACTTGCCGCACGGTCAACGACCGACACATAGAGAAAAATTATATTGATAGCCTGATTTCGATTCTCAGTACGCAGAAATTATTGGGGTTCATGTATTTTGACTCTGTAGAGCAGTACTAATCGCGGAATTTTAGTTGAAGTAATGATGGCCGAGTGAAGAAATGATGACCAAACGGTAATAGCTATGGACTGCCGTGCCAAAGGTCTATGTGATTTCCACCATTGGCTTGAGCTACACCGCATGGTGGAAGGGTATTTTGCGATTGCTTCTAGCTCCTAGCTAGTCACCACCCTCAAGTATAAAATCTGTCGCCAAGCACCTAACAGCAGTCCTTGTGGGCCAGTAAAATTATAAAATCACAGGTACGTGAGACCAAACAACTGCATGTCTCA
Organism: Plagodis pulveraria; assembly: GCA_963890685.1. Taxonomy (NCBI): domain Eukaryota; kingdom Metazoa; phylum Arthropoda; class Insecta; order Lepidoptera; family Geometridae; genus Plagodis; species Plagodis pulveraria. The sequence goes on along the minus strand of OY982962.1, from coordinate 7,553,500 downwards.
GGGTGACGTATGTAGTCTAATTCGTCATTTGTGACGAAATGCATCTGTTCTAGGCAGAGGTTAGTCCGCTTAACAACAGGTGCGCCTCGAGTATGTTCAGTCACAATCACATAATAAAAAGAGTATGCAGGTACGCACGAGCCACAGCTTGCACACTATGATAAATATCTAGCGTTTCCAGCGCGCAAAAATTCCAACATCTCGCAGCAACTACTGTAGCGCCTTTTTGTGCCTCAACTTTATTAAAAATTTTCTAAACATAAAAACATCTTTGAAAACTAAAGTTATGTCCTCGCTGTCAATTAATAATGGTGTCCTTGAAGGAAGCAGACGTTCATGATACAATATTTATTCTTAGTGTGGGCTATGCACGATATTTATATAGTAAAAACCATTAAAACTTCATGTGTATATATTAAATAAAATAAAAAACAATTCTGTGGTTACGGTATTCTGTTTGGTATATTTTTTTACGATACCTATTCCTGTATATACCTATGGTCTGAGTCATGGAAATAATTATAATCATATAGTATTGAACTTTATAAAATAGGTACACATTAATTGGAGGATGGAGGATGGAGCTCATATACCTAGTTATAGCCATAACTAAAGTGTTTGTTCAATTTTATAGTGCATATGTCTCATCGGGCTATCTTATGCACACGATCAGTATAATAATACCCTTGCATCTTGGTCTTAAGTATATATCTTATGTATACCCTTCAAAGTCACGCGGTCATGAGTTGGATGGGTGACCGATAGTGCCATTAGAACTGAGCGCATCCGTGCTTCGGACGGCACGCTAAGCCCTCGGTCCCGGTTGTTGTCTTAGGATGACTGTCGTTAAAGCTTGGCGCTAGAGTATTTTACGAATGCCCGCCTGGATAGCTACCACCCTCAAGTAGAATGTCACCAAGCACCTAACGGTGTGTTCCGGCAGCTGTCCTTGAGAGTCAGTAATTCTAGGTTACCCTGAACAACATCTTCGACCACATCATCACTTACCATCAGGTGAGATAGTGGTCTAAGGCTATAAGGCATAAAAAAAACATGTACCTAGCATAGTAAATTACCTCCAAGTAGATATAACAGGCTAGGTAGGTATTAACTCTGTACGATATTGTATATTATTTAATATGACTTTAGCAAACCTTACTGATCTCACCTTTAATATGACTTGATAAAACCGATTTAAAGGTCACATTATATAATATGCTAGTTTTATGTGCAGTCGTTTTTATACATTAGCTTAGTAAACAACGCAATAAAAACTGTTCGTATAACACATATATTATATGATTATATAGGACTATATGATATAAGGTGCTGGGTTAGAATATTACCTCCCTATTATTTTCCGTAGTTATCGTAAGAGGCGACTAAGGGAAAAATGCGCCAAATAAGCAGCCTGCCAATTCTCACGTAGATGTGAGTAGAGTGTTGTGTGTGCATTATACGCACAACAGGGCTGTATACCATCTAAGTGCATGACTTGCAAGGGTTTCGTACAATATGTTCTTGTATTCCAGTCTAAGATGTCGTTAGGGTAAACATATTATTCGTAATATGTTCTTGTGTTTCATCCAGTGTGTTACAGAAAACATATTTTATGACCCTCAAACTATGCCCAGTGTAAGGCAATCGGCTCACCCCCTATTACATGGGACCAAAACCGAATTGGCGAAACGTGGATGTCTACACACCTCTGCCTACCCATTCGGGGAATACAGGCGTGATTAAATGTATGTATATCAAAGTCAAAGTCAAAGTCAAAATCATTTATTCAATTTAGGCGTCTATGACGCTCTTATGAAGGTCAATTACAAATTTTAGTATTGAAATATTCTACATTGTACTGCCACGTTCAGCAAATAAGGTGTATAGAGCCACTGCGAGAAGAACGGGCAAGAAACTCGGGGCCATTCTTTTAAACATCTTTTAACAATGTGTTACATACATACTATATAATAGAGTTATTACAATATTTGTTTAAATTATGTAGGTGACAGGCAATAGCTTGACGGAGGCGGAATTGTCCAGGCATTTTTGTCGTTTATGTAATCAGAAACTGTGTAGTAGGATTTTTTAATCAATATGTTTTTCACATGCAACTTGAATTTCCCTTCTGTGAGCGTTGTAATATGTTTAGGAACTTTATTATAAAACCGCACACAATTACCTAAGAAGGACCTTTTATTTGTCTTTGCTAATCTAAAACCTGGCACCGCTATTTTATCTTTATTCCTAGTATTGTAATCGTGATTGTCACTGTTTAATTTAAATTTACTCAAATTTTTACGAACATACATAATATTTTCAAATATATACAGACTTGGTAAAGTTAAAATATCAATTTCTTTAAAAAGATCCCTCACAGATTCCCTAGGACCCATTTTAAATATGGCTCGAATTGCACGCTTTTGTATGATAAAGATTGTCTCTATCTCAGCAGCAGTTCCCCACAGCAATACGCCATACGACATAATACTGTGGAAGTACGCGAAATAAACTAGGCGAGCAGTAGCTACGTCTGTTAACTGTCTTATCCTAAGAACTGCATATGCAGCAGAACTAAGTCTTCCGGAGAGATCATGTATATGTGGATCCCATTGTAAAGTGGAATCCATTTTGATTCCCAGGAAGACTGTCGCTTTGTCAATAGGGAGTTTATCTGGTCCAAGCTTAATGTTTGGTTCAACATAAGGAACATTTGGTAAAGAAAACTTTAAACATTTCGTCTTTTTTGAATTTAGGAGAAGATTATTAGCGGCGAACCATTTACAAATCTTAGATAATACATTATTTACATGCGTCAGTTCACTGTCTTTCCTATCTACTTTAAAAATCAGAGAGGTATCATCTGCGAATAAAACAATATCGCAGAAATCTTTGACCATGCAAGGCAGATCATTAATATATGTTAGAAACAGAAAAGGTCCCAAAATTGATCCCTGTGGTACTCCCATTTTTACCAATGACCCGGAAGAAGTATTGCCACTTATTCCAACCCTCTGTAGCCTGTCTGACAGATATGACTCTATAAGATTCAGAGCTTTTCCACGAATACCATAATGGTAAAGTTTACGAATCAGAGTGCAGTGCTCTACACAGTCGAATGCCTTGGAAAGATCACAAAATACGCCAATAGCATCATGTGAACTCTCCCAGGCTTCCAGTATTTGCGACATCAATTGAACACCTGCATCTGTTGTGGATTTGCTCTTGGTGAAACCAAACTGATTCTCATTTAATAAATTATGCTTGTTAAAATGGGATAGTAGTTGTTTGAGCATAATTTTTTCGAATACTTTACTCAGAACAGGTAAGATGGAAATAGGTCTATAATTGCAAGGGTCAGATGTAGACCCCGACTTTAAAATTGGAGTGATTTTACTATGTTTCATTAAATCGGGGAAGTTTCCACTATCGACACACAGATTGAATATTGTTTCTAAATATGGTGCAATAATGTAAATTATAGACTCTACCACTTTTACTGACATACCCCACAAGTCTTCAGTACTCTTTATGTTTAAACTTTGAAATGTTTTTATAATTTCAAATCTTGTGGTGTGTCTGAAAGAAAAGTCCGGTGATTTGCTTGGAAAATTATGTTTTAACAGAGTTTCTGCTACATTGGGACAAGAATCCAATGACTTAGTGGCTTCTAGGGGCAAGGTAGAGAAAAAATTTTCAAATATATTCGCCACCTGTATTGAATCAGAGATTTGATTATTATCAATAGTTAAGACATATGTTGAATCTCTAGGTTTATTTTTAACAGTTTCACTATTTATAGTCTTCCAAATGGTTTTTATTTTATTTTTAGACTTGCTAATTTTGTTTCTAATAAAAAGAGATTTAGCACACAAGCAAACAGACTTGACAATTTTTGAATACTTCCTAACATAATCATGAAACTGTTTGCAAGATGTTAAATTTTTCCTGCGATACAGATCAAACAAATAATCTCTACTTTTTCGAATACCTGTTGTGGCCCAATCACCGAACTTCAACTTTCCATCTATTTGTTTTTTTATTTTTGGACATACTTTTTGAAACTCAGTGTTTACTAAAGAAAATAAGCTATTATAAATGTCATTCGGGTCACTATGAGAAAAACTTGTAATGCCAAGCTTAGCTTCTATGTTAGTACTGAGTATTTCCAGCCTACTAGTTGTTAATGGTCTATGTTCAATTTCATACCTCTCTGTTTTTCTGATTCCATCAAATTTTATCGCTAGGCCCTCATGATCAGATCTAACACCCTTCATTATTGACTTTTCTTTAGTCTTACAGTTTGAGTATATATTGTCTATACAGGTAGCTGAAGTGTCTGATATCCTAGTGGGCTCACAGAATAGAAATTTCAAATTAAATGACTTAAACAATGAAATAAGATCAGTCTTATTTTTAGTATTCAATAAAATATCTATATTAAAATCACCACATACAAATATGGGTTTTTTGCATTTTGAAATTTTCTGTAGTATATTTTCCAAAGTGGATAAAAATTCTGTAAAATTTTGAGCACGACCTTCATCTGTTGGTGGTCGATATACGCACAACACGAGATGCCTATCCACCTCCACACAAGCAACCTCACAGACACGTTCGACAGAACAATATGATATAACTTGGGTATATTTGTTAATTTTTCCAGTTTTTAATGTAGGTAACTTACCTTATATTAGTCGTCTATACTGCATTATTAAATTCATATTCAAGAAAAAGTAACATTAAAATTTATTCGTTTAAGACATTTTATAAACAAACCAATACATATAAAATAATTTATAAAACTCGTAGCAAATAAGCTATGCATATAATGTACAACAACCTCAGTATACGACATTGACCTATATATACTAGACGCGACATCTCAAACGAGGATAGTCGACCAGTGTAAGTATGCCGCCTGGTTTACTCTCCCCCACACGCAGCTGGACACTCATAGAGATTACACGCCCTTTACTTTCGAAAATTGTCTATTATCAATGTGTATTTTGAATACACAATTTTCGAACATAAAGCACGTGTAATCTCTACGAGTGCCCAGTAGCGAGTGGGTGAGAAGATGCCGGCCGGCTTCTTTGCACTGTACAACTATCTTCGTTTGAGATGTCGCGTCTAGTATATATAGGTCAATGGTATACGAGTAGGCTTGTCATAAATTAGCACTGATCTTCTGATAGACCCAGTGTGTGACGTCAAGCATAATGTTGACATCTTAAATCACAGACCGTTTTATGAATGCTACGAAATAAAAAATAAAAAAACTTTAGAAGAAAACCAATACCTATCAAACGTAAAACTAAATATTATATGCAAATCAACAATATTAGCATAGAATTGAAATAAAAAATTATAATTTTCATTTAAAGAATTTTATGTGTCAAAAACAGCTTGCATAGATTATCAGAAATTAAAATTCTCGTGTAGTACGACGTGTTTAATAATCATAAATGCAATTGAGCCAAACCTTAAAGTGTTTTGCTTGTGTAGTTGTACATATAGTTTATTTTTAATAGATTATCTACATCTACATTAATATTATAATTAGGAAAGATTTGTATTTTTGTATATGTAACGAATAAACTTAAAAACTACTGGACCAATTAGAAAAAAAACTTTCACTTTTGAATCCTATATTATCCCAGATGAAAATAGTTTTTTTTTATATACCCTTGCGAAGCTGGGGCTGCCCTCTATTATTTTTATACATAAGTTTCAAACCTGGCTAGCTATCTCTTCAATATAGAAAATATTATATATAGCGATAGCACATCACGGTGTGTGCACAATCATTTTATAATGTTATCCGCGCAGCACGCGTCATTGCAAAATAAAAATATTTCAATTATAGGATTGCGTCATCGAAAACAAGTTTAAAGCTTATATAAAAATTTTGTCATTTTGTAGTACAACATAAGTTGAACTAGAGATGTCGCTCCGTCTTCTCCCTATAGTTAATAATGAAAGGACGCATTAGAGATGACTCTAATAAGAACTCTTGGAAGTCGTCATGTTGGCTAAGCGGTTGAGCATACCCCGGCTATTGGGGTGGTTGGCGTGGGTACGAACCCCGCACATGACTGTAATTTTTCCTCTCACTGTAATATTGTAATGTTGCCCGAGGAGCATGCTTGCAAAAATAATGATATTTTAATTAAGAGATAATTTAACATCTACTATGTTTACCATTTTCGGTCACATCAAAACTCACCAACGCGAGTGACGAGTCGAGCGAGTTGCTGAGTGCACGTCTGTTGACCTTAACATTAATTCAAAAATCATAAACTTGCAGTAAATACAGTTTAAATACAGTAAACCTCATATCAGTGTAATCCTTATAAAATTACCTATCGATTGGTGTACGTATCAGTTCTGAGTTTTAAGTGATCGTGTGTTAATTAAAGAAAAGTTAAATCAAACACCTAAGTAACCTTCAATACGTGTCGTGCGACCTTGGTAGTTGAACCGGCCATTCGCCCCACTACTACTTTGAAACCAGTATATTACGACCCTCGCGATTCTATAGCCTATTTTCGCCTATCTCGCTACTGTTCGATTGGTGTATCGGTCTAACTGTGAGACTTGTACGCCGTAGATACCTGGATCGAATCTAGGGCCCAGATAAACTTTTTGTGATATTATATTTTTTGGTTGAAGCTTATCTTGCCAGTTTACTGTACTTTCTTGTTATATTTTTATTTTTTCTACATACTTTAATGGCGAATAAAATGGTATGTGCTGGTTGCCAAAATCCTATTGAGGGAAGAAAGCATCTTAAATGTAGCAAATGTGAACAGCCTTATGACATCCAATGCGCAAACATCAAGGAGTTCAAGTTCAATAGCCTGACAAGGGAATTTAAGGCTAATTGGAAGTGTGTGCTATGTATAAGCAAACAGCCCAAAACTGACAACACTTGTACCCCGGTACGTGCAGGTATCGGAGGAGTGAATGAAAATAGAGGTGCGGCGGCTGTGAGCCCCCAGGATTTGTTAGATGATAGTACAGTGCAAAGTGCCGTCATATCAGCAACAGACCTACATTCTCTTTTATTGGAGGTGCGTCAGTTTAAGGAAGAGATGAGAGCCACACGACTCCAAATGGAAATATTGAATGGTACTATTTCTGGTCTGGCCCTTAAAATCGATGAATGCGACCAAAGGATTGTTAAGCTGGAAGCCCGAGTGGAGGGCCTTGAAAGTCGTCAAGCGGAAAAGAGTGTGGTGACCAGTGATGGTTTACTGCTTGACACAATTGAACAACTGAAAGCTGATGTAAATGACCGTGATCAGGAACTGCTGTGCAATGACATAGAAATCACTAGCGTCCCTGAAGAGAAGGGTGAAAATTTAATTCATACTGTCATCACTCTCGGTATGATGCTTGGTGTCAAAATATCCGAACAGGATCTAGTCAGTGCTACTAGGATGGGTAGGATTCATGAGTCATCTGACTCGGCTGTTGCACCGCGTCCGAGGCCTATCGTCGTGCGGCTCAGTAGACGCGCTCTAAAGGACCAGGTACTGACGGCGACCCGAGTACGCTGGGGCATTACCACTGAAAATGCTGGGTTGTCTGCTCCGCCACGCCGGTTCTACGTCAATGAAAGATTAACGAAAACGAATCGGCAGTTATTCTGGCGGGCACGTGAAACTGGAAGTAGACTGGGGTGGCGTTTCATCTGGACAAAGGACGGCAGGATATACGCGCGGAGACACCAGGGCGCGGACTCACCGCGTCATCGGATTCGTAACGAGAGTGATCTGCTCCGGGTTTTTGGGTCTGACGCTGTTAGAGCGCCTCTCAACAAAAGTAACTAATAGTTGTGTGCATTGCTGTCATTTTAGTCACTCTGTATGCTTAATATTTTGTATATTTTTTTATTGCATAATACTGTCAAGAGTAGTATTAGAAATCGTTAAAAAAGTTGTTTATAGTGCATGTTACCTGCGGCTAATTTATATCTACATGTATCTAATTTGTTTTGTTTTGGTGAAAATGTTTATAAGATTTTTATTAGTTCTCTTTATGCCTATTGGCTTGGTTAATCCACATGAAATAGACAAGAAAACGAACCTGTTTATTCAATATGATATTTGTGTTACATTTTCAACGCCAATTATTTTTCATAACAATCACTCATGGTGCATATTTTCTTGTTGCCGGTACGTGTGTGTTGCAAATATGCTTTTAGTTAACTATAATCGTAAGAAAATTGAACCCAGTATGACATGTCCATTTCATTACACTTTCAATACATTAACACATACCCGCTCGCTTGATTATTTTTGTTCTAATAGCGATCACCTAAAATTTATTTTTAGTCACAATGGGTCCTAAGCTAAAGTTCTTAAAATTAGGTCTTTATAATGCGGGATCATTGAATACTGGGCATGATGACTTTATTATTGCGATGGATCGATATGATGCAGACCTGGTCGCAATTAATGAAACATGGATTCCAAGTGGACAGGAAGCACTCGCACCAGCCGTTCCTGGCTACCGTTTACGCGCCACCCCGCGCCCGCAGCACATGCGCCACGGGCGTGGGGGCGGAACTGCGTTTTACATTAAACGGAACGTTAATGTGCGTTATTTGGCTAGGCCTAATGATCAAATTGAGCAAATGTGGCTATCGACTCGCGTAAATGGTTATTGTCTAGCTATAGGGACTGCGTACCGTCCAAGATGGGTGAATGTAGATGCGTTTATTGATGCTCTGACTGATTCGATTAACTATTTTTCAAAGTATGATTTTATTGTCTTGTTGGGAGATTTTAATATTAATATGATCATGGGATCAAATAGTAGTACTATAAAACTTAAACAGTTTCTCGAGTACATGGACCTAAGTCAAGTTGTTTGTGAACCGACACATTACACATCGGATACCGAGACTCTAATAGATCTGGTTTGTACTAATGCACCGGTGCGTAGTGTTACTGTAAACAATATAACGGGTTCCAATGGGCATGCAATGATTAATGTGACGTTGTCTCTCAAAAAGGTAAAAACCTCACCAAGGACGTTCACTTTCAGACCTATTAATAACATCAATTTGAATGATTTTAATAATGATTTATATGCAATGAATTGGGACGAAGTTATTGACTCACCTACGCTGGATATGATGGTTGACAAATTTAATTCAATGATCATATCTCTCTTTGACAAACATGCAGCATCAAAAACCATAACTGTGAGAAACAATCATTCACTACCGTGGGTAACAGATGTCTGTAAAATGATGATCGACGAGCGTATTGGAGCTCATGATGCATATCGAAAGTCAGGTACAGAAGAAGATAGGAAGTACTATAAGGAATTAAAAAGTCTAGTATTAACAAGCATTGCTGGTGAGAAGCGTGCTTATTTTAATAATTTAGTCAATTCTCAAACCAATAATACTAAAATGTTCTGGAAAAACTTGAAGGAAAAAATCTTGGTTGATCCCAGTAAAGATAAGTTCTTGCCACAACATTTCAATGACCCAAACAAAATAAATGAGCATTTTCTGAATGTACCTGGCGATAATTTAGTTTCCGACGCAGATTTATCATTTTTTGAGCATAATAGATTCAATACAGAAGAATTAAAACTAGCTCCAGTTAGTTCTACAGATATTGCTAAATATTTAATGTCAATTAAATCAAATGCTATTGGAAGTGATGCAATTAGCCGAGACATGGTTTTGTTTTCACTTCCTTGTACATTAGATGCAATCACGGCTATAATCAATAGGTCAATTATGTCAGGTATTGTTCCCAGTAAATGGAAAGAAGCAATAGTAACTCCCAGACCCAAAAATGATAACCTGGTTGATCTAAAAGACCTTAGGCCTATTAGTATTTTGCCATTCCTTTCGAAACTGCTAGAGAAAGCTGTCTGCGTACAGCTGACAAAATTTGTAGAAACTAATAATATTTTGCCTCCTTTACAATCTGGATTTCGTAAGGGTCGTGGTACTGCGACGGCTTTGCTTGACGTCACAGACAACGTATTAGCGGAACAAGATCTTGGCCATAGCACTGTTCTAACTCTGTTAGATTTCTCCCGTGCTTTTGATTGTCTTAATGTACGTCTCCTTCTAGCTAAGCTATCATACTATGGGTTACACAAAAACTCAGTCACATGGTTTGAAAATTACCTGAGCAACCGGTACCAGTCAGTGAAATTGGTTAGAAAAGATGGTACCAGTGTTCTGTCCAATCCTAGGCTCATTGATCGCGGTGTTCCTCAAGGTTCTATAATTGGCCCACTTCTTTTCATTATATACAGTGCTGATCTCACCAATGTTATCCATAATTGTAAGTACCACTGTTATGCTGACGATGTACAAGTGTACTTGTCAGTGTCGCCCAATAATATACCACAAGCAGTAATACAGCTTCATGAGGATTTGGAGAGAATTGCTAACTGGTCAAGACGTAATGCACTTGTGTTAAACCCCACAAAATCAAAATATATGGTCATGGGCACAAGAAAGCAACTCAATAAAATCTGCGGTGATCCAGACGTTAAGATTTGTGGAGAACATGTTGTTCGTGTAGATGAAGCTAGAAATCTTGGTATAATCTTCGATAGTCATCTGAGATTTGAAAGCCATGTGCTTGGTATGGTCAAAAATTGTTTTTACCGCCTCAAAGTGTTATACCAAATTAGGGACCAATTATCAGAAACGTCGCGTATCACTCTCTGCGAGTCACTAATACTATCCAGACTTAACTATGGAGACGTTGTTTATGGCCCTCGCTTATTCGGCAAGACTCAACGTTTATTACAGCGCGTCCAAAACGCATGTTGCCGGTACTGTTTTAATGTCCCTCCAAGAAGCCATATTACTCCCATCTTAAACAATGCTTCTATACTTAATATGGAATCTCGTAGAGAGCTGCATTTAGCGGGACTTGTCTTCGACGTTGTAAAGTATAAAAACCCTGAATACTTGCATGCGAAGATCAAGTTGGTTAATCAAAACTCTAGAAATCTCCTAAGGTCTATAAGGTCAGCACTCCTATATCACAGTCATAAAGCGACGAAGTGTTGGAATAACATCCCTCCACCCATAAGAAACCTCAAATCAAAATTCACTTTCAAATCTAATCTCCGAGCTTATCTTCTAGGAAGACAAAAACTAGGCATTCCCAAACACTTCGTATGCCAACTATGATGTACTTAATAGGTACGCCGTTCGTTTAACCTGCTAAAACCGCACACACACTCTTACTCCTCTGCACATATTTTATTTTTATTTTATATTTCTTTCACCTGACTTGCATTAAGCTACACAAATATAAATATATTTAATCTGTGGTACACAGATTGTTGTATTGCACTCGTCTCGCCTTGTCATCTCAAGGGTGATAGCTGAAAATCAGTGTTTGCTCTTTGAGCAATATTATTCGCTGAGCTATGACCTATTTGTTATACTGCAACACACACGTACTTTTATGTTTTTTGGTAGTAATCCCTACATCGTCTTGTTGTAAGTAGGCATCCATTAAGTGAAATGAGACTTTGTATAATAATGTATGCAAAACTGTAGGTATAAATAATTTATTTTATATTAGGAATTAGTTAAGAGTATGGTTGTCTGTAAACTTTATCTGATTGTACGTGTGTATTGGAGAGACAAATAAATGCCTTATCTATCTATCTATCTATCTATCAACAGTTAAGATAGCAAATAAAAGCTTCGGTTTTAACACGTGATTACCACATCATCACTTACCATGAATAATATTAAATATTTACGAGTATAAATACGCAGCATACTTTTGTTGATGTCAATAGGGTGTAGTTACATATTGATTTCAGTGCAGAATAGAGAAGATAAGAGGCGGGCAATTTTTTTTTTTATGCTTGATAGGTTAGCCTTTGACCACTATCTCACCTGATGGTAAGTGATGATGTGGTCAAAGATGTTGTTCAGGCTAACCTAGAAGTACTGGCTCTCAAGGACAGCTGCCGGAACACACCGTTAGGTGCTTGGCGACAGATTTTCTACTTGAGGGTGGTAGCTAGCCAGGCGGGCATTCGCAAAATGCCCTACCACCATGCTATAACGACTGCCATCCTAAGACAACAACCGGGACCGACGGCTTAACGTGCCCTCAGAAGCACGGAAACGCTCAGTAGTAATGTCACTAGCGGTCACCCATCCAACTCATGACCGCGCGCGACGTTGCTTAATTTTGCTGATCGGTTGAGAATAGCTAAGTAAACTTCGCTACGAGCGCTTCAATCGTCATAAAATCAAAGGCAAGACATTTAACAGTGGTCCTGTTTATAGCATATCATATTTTGATATACCTTACCTACCTGTTGTTAGAGATAAAGTTAGTGCGATAATAGTAGGGAAAAATTAATACAGTGAGCACTATTTAAACAATTTATTGATCAATATTTACAAACCACTCAATTTACTATAAAATTAAGAACAAGTCTTAAGTTAATTAAATCAGACTGTTTACATTCATAAATATTAAATTACTAGTGAAACTTAATTAGGTATTTTGATATACCTTAAAATTAAGAGACCAATTATTTTACAAAATACGATACACGTGTCTTGAAGGTCAACGACCGTGACCTTTATTATCTTCTCTGTATGTATACAAAAAGAATAAAGTTTCACAAAAAAAACTATTTTAATTATGTCTTCTGACATTGTAGTTTCTGCATTAACGCCTAGTAAGCGAACAAGCTACAAGCCTGTGGGGTGCCGGGTTAGAATGTCACTCTCCCGTTGCTACTGTGGGTGTCGTAAGAGGCGACTATAGGTAAAAATACCGGAAGGCGGGCAGCAGCGCCTTCTGAGGAACTGCTATCTAAAACTACGATCCCCAGTACACCTGCCAAGCATGGAGATTATGGCAAATCACCCCTTGATGGGAGAGAAGTGGACAATCCGGCTGATTTAATTAGCTTGTTCGCTTACTGTACAAGATTCACCGTCCGGATGCCGGGTCCATAGCGTTGCAGAGGAAGAGGCTAGAGGGGCCTGGGACTTGCGACCCAGGAGGGGCTAAGGGGCCCCTTTATGATATATCAATGCTCCCCTTCACCGCTCGAGCCTCCCTAAGTGAGCCCCTACCTAACCAAATTTGGAAAGATACTACTAATGCCGCCTTAGATACTATATTATGGGTCATACTTTATGAAGAGGCTGGCAATCGCCATACATCGTGATGGGTGGGTACCTATGAACCGAAAGCGACCGGAGCTGGGCTTTTTGGTTACGTAGACGACGTATAGTGTTATATTTATTTTTTCTAATCACTGTCAATAGTTATTTGTGTACTTTTAGTGACTTGAGTGCGTCTATTGTACCAATGTTTAACTTTATGTATAAATATGTTTAACCTTAAAATTTGTCCTGTGAATTACGTAATACGTAGTGAAGTTTTGCTTCCAAAGCAGAGATTTAAACTTATAACTTTTATAAATTTATTTAAATACTGTACTAACTACGTGTATCTATTATTATAATGAATAAGATTTGTCTAATATACAGCGCTGCTTACGGTACGATACATAAAAAACTCCGTTGGACTTGCATATAAATGCGTGTTCATCATTCATCAAAGCTAAGCGGTATTCAGAGGCGAAATATTGGTTTTACTAGGTTGTCGATTATGTGACTTGTTAATATTAATATCCGATTAAAATCGTAACTTTCACAGCACTGGATTACAACTAAGCTTCATTGAAATGAATGTCCTCAATACATTTACCCGAGTGCACTGGACATGACTAAAGCCAGATAATTACACCGGTAACTTTATATGATATAACCTTACTTAACATATGCACTGAGTGATGCATACAATGTGATATAGTCTCTTTAACTAATTGAATTCTCCTGAAAACATACCTATATGCATGTAAACAATTAACCAAACTCAAATTGTCAACAGTTAATTGATTTCAATGAACCGATTTCAATAAACGTAATCGCCTTGTAGGTCTTAGGAAAGGAAACTACTTAATCTTAACATCATAACATTGCAATGCTACTACTTAACATCATAACATTGCAATGCTAGGCTGCCCAGGTAATTTCAATTATTAAAGACGCAGATGTTATGTCAGACTCTCATTGATGTTCTCGAATTCCAATCAATGCAAGGGCAAATATTACGTATATAATATTAAACGACAAACATTGCGGATTTTATACAAATACATATTTAAATAACTCGTTTTGAAAGATCACTGGTTTTTAATAAAATAACCTATTATATTGTGGTATGTAATATCTAAAAGAAACATATTTTTTACACAGTTCATGATCCTTAGAGATCGTGTCAAAGTCACACTTGGCAGAGTTGTTTTGGAGTTTTTACTAAAACTACAAGAAGTTTGACGCCTTTGCCGTTTTTACCAAAGAGTATAAAAACAATTAACAATACAGGTATTTAAAACTGATTTACGATGTCAAAACAAAAAGTAACCATAATAACCATAAAGAAGGATGAAACAGGGTTAAACAGCCGTTCATACAGTATATATTATGTAGGTAATGATTTTGATTAAAGTCACAGAATTGAATCAAGCATTAAGATTTTAGTAGAGTGCATGGAGCTCTTTTCCAACAAACGTTTTGTCATATTTTAAGTATATACTAAGTGTTCAAACCCAGTAGAATTCTGTATGCATATAACTGAGCTTAATATCTATGCTTATGGTTTGCCAGTTTTTGGATTTGTAATTTATTTTATCCCTAAATGTCTAAATAACAATTCCCATACAAAAAGAGTTTTCGAATTATTATTTAAATAACTTAATTTTACGGAAATCTGGCAAACCAGAAGCATATATATTAGGCTCAAGGACATACATGCAAAATTTCAACGAGTTTGAACACTTAGTATTTAAAACATGACAAAAATACTTTTGTATGGGAGGGCTACGTGCACTCTAGCCTTATATAATTATACATCATCAAAATTTCCTTAAAACTCGGTATATATACCAACTTAAAGTGTAAAAACCATTGTAAAGAGAAACGTAAATAAGCGGAAAAATATACTTATTTATTTATGTATGGAATTTCCTTAAGTCTTATCATCATCTTATCAACATCTATACGTTATTACTATTCACGGCAAGCTGTTAACACCGTTATGACCATATCAGTGCTTGTCGCACTTCACTTCACAAAATCATTAATCCTTGTCACCTAAAAAGGTAACAACAAACTTTTGGCACTAAGAATACTAGTCCACTCGAACACACACGACTCAAATGACACACGTCGTCCCTCGTCAAAGCACTGGAACGCACTTCCGTATAATATACGAACACTTTTTAGTATATATCTATGCACGAATTACATAGAAATTTACAACTAATTTCTTATTCGGGAAAGCACAGATCCCCTTGTAGTAAGTATCCAGATGGGCAGCCATTTCCAAACCTGACATCCAGGTTCAAGTCTTCGTCTGAATCGATATCATTATCAGAAGTTGGTTTCGGAATTTCATTGATTGTTTTTCGGGTTTCTGCGTTTGTTGGTCCATCAAACACTATAGCGTTGGGGTCTTTCGTATCTGGATAATATAGTCTTCTGAACTCTCCTATCTGTATCAGGGAGATGAACAAAATTGCAAAAGTTTTACGAAACATATTGCACAACTTAGCTTGACGACGGTTGGTAAACAAATGATGGCGGACTGGTTTTTGGAGCAGTTTTAAACACACGCTGTGGTCAGCGAGGTTATGCCTAACTTACTCATAAGCTTTAGTAGAGATTGTACCGTATTGAGTACGTATTGTAAAAGCTTGTGAAATTCCGAATTAACTGAGTCATAATGATATATATCGACTTTTGCTACGACACTTCATACGTTGGCAGTAATAGTACAAACATAATACAGGAAATAACTTAATATGAGTTCATATCTTTGAGCTATGTATGAAGCCGATTGATTTAAAATATTAAGGGTTAATGATATATGTGCTTGAATTATAACAAACATAAATACAAAATAAATGTATCTATATAATTTATGTTATTTATCCCGTATAACAATTAATTCATATCATAAGAGTTACATGTAAAATAAAAATAAACTTATATTGAAGAAAACACTAAAAAACCCCTTGATAAGTTATTTATTAAAGACTTAACTTTCTAGATATTAGTATTATAATAAATAATCCAAATTATTAATATAAGGTTGTTAAAAGTTCATTCTACATGTTAGTTAGGGACATCCTTATTACTGTTTTTTTATAATTGACCATGGCTACGGGAAACCATCAAAATGAAAAAACTTTTAACGTTATATTGTCTTCCGTAAGATGGGTGGGGTGATGATTGGTGGGACTAACAGGGTGATCCTATGGGACCAGCCATCCATCCTTCCCGCGCCATCCACTCAATGGATCAACGTCTGCATTCAAAACTAAACGTTTGATATTTGGATTTATGCGACGCGTGATTAAAATGTGGCACCTATTAGGCTTACGAATAAGCAAGGCAATGCTGCCAGCAGTCATCTGGCTGCTGGAGTGTTTGGACTGCCTGTGAGTCTGCAATGGCTTGTACGTTGTCTAAATGTTTTCATCGTGGTAGCTGCATTGTTGTCTTTAATTAGTAGTATTTGGTAAATAAGGGCGGTCCGCTGGTTTAAAAAAAAAGCATTTAATTCAGGCAACTTTATAAAATGAATACGGTAGAATAAAGTAACTCCCAAACGTATATGAACCCTAAGAACATTACACTTATTTGTAATGGTGCAATGTAACTTATAAAAAAATAGTCGTTAAGCTAGAGTAGCTTAGCGAGTATTTTTTTATAAGGTACTTTGAATGCTTCGAGATAATATTTTTTATATACTTTTTTATACAATTACAACTTTTTGCTTATATTTTTCACATGTGTTCGAACACATAGCATATTTTATACATATTCTTAAGGATCTTAACTCGTGCCCTCATATTAAGACAAAAATGAGAAATGCGATAAGGTTTTGATTTTTTTAGCTCCACTTTTTTATTTATATCTTATTCGTTACAGACAATGATATCTTGTAGTAAGCACAGACTAAGCTTCTTTATTTCCGTAAAATATCTATGAGTTACACTTTTGAAACTATTCAGTAGGTCTATACTTTTAATGTACTGATTGATAAAAAATATTTTACCAGATGGTTGATTTTTGGTAGAAATAATAATCCCTAGTAAATATTAATACCTTAGAAATAAGTCAAAACATTATTTAATAAGTTATTTTTTATTAAATTCTATCCGTTTTAATTTAATCCCTATTTTAAATTAATATTTGTTATATAAGTATCAAGGGATCATATTATAATATCTTAAGACAAACTTGATTAATGCCTGTGTTTGTGAACGTTTTTTTTTTATTCCTGATAAGTTAGCCTATGACCACTATCTCGCCTGATGGTAAGTGACGATGTGGTCGAAGATGTTGTTCAGGCTAACCTAGAAGTACTGGCTCTCAAAGACAGCTGCCGGAACACACCGTTAGGTGCTTCGCGACAGATTTTCTACTTGACGGTGGTAGCTAGCCAGGCGGGCATTCGCTAAATGCCCTACCACTATGCTATAACGACTGCCATCCTAAGACAACAACCGGGACCGACGGCTTAACGTGCCCTCCGAAGCACGGGACCGCTCAGTAGTAATGTCACTAGCGGTCACCCATCCAACTCATGACCGCGCGCGACGTTGCTTAACTTTGCTGATCGGTTGTGAACAGCTAAGTTAACTTAGCTACTAGCGCTTCTACTTTAAAATTTTACTTAAGTCTACACGAAGTGGAGTTTGCAAAATGTGAATATTTTCATTGTATGCATTCAAAGTGTTGTTAAGCAATTATTATTGTATCTAAAGCTTCTAACCACCCCCGGTATGGTATTTAGTTGTAGCTATTGTAGGCATTATTTAGTTAATTGGCATTAATTTAACCTACCTGAAATAACACTTCAGGATCAAATCTTCATCAAACACGGTTCCGTCATTAAGGTAGCCCCCTTAATGACGGAACCGTGTTTGATATATCTTCATCAAACATATAAAATATGTCTAAACGTGCGTAATAGCAAGATTTATTTGTTTTTAATAGTTCTAAGTTTTAATTGTTGCAATTTAAATGGTGTAGTTGTTACGTTATTGATATTGATAATTAAATCAAAAGTTCACCAAACGAGACCATTGAAAAACAAGCATTATAGAGGCTAGAATCGTCACAATATTTTATATACAAAGTGTTTAAACTCTGTTAAATTTTGCATGTAAATGCATTTATGTGAATCTAATATCTATGTTTCAAGTTTGATAGTTTTTTGATTTTTCATTTATTTTATCCCCAAATGTGCATATAAGAATTCCCATGGTAAACAATCTTTACACGACAGCCCAAACAAGGAGAGTTGTGTATGTACGTAGGTATGTTTGTGAGTTTCTTTATTCCACATAACTTCTAAACGTCTTAACCGATTGTAATGTAAGATATATCATTAGATTTGTATTGATAGCGCACGTGACTCTAGTTACATAAAAAAGACAAAAAAAACTAGTGGATTAAAGAACTCATAATGTGAGATAAAATTATTTTTTCTGCCTTCATCGAGCAAGGTATCAAAATGAAGAGCTTAAAAAAAATATTACCTAAATATTTATAACTTGCATCTGTAATTTCAATGGAATGATAAAACGTTTAAGGAGAAAAAATAATTATCAGTCGGGATTTGTACTTTTTAATTAATTTATACTTAAAATTACTGAAGTTTACTAAAAACTGCAAAACCAGAACGTATATAAGTCTTAAAGACATGCATGCAACATTTCACTGAGTTTAAAACCCTTGGTATATAAATGACGAAACTACGTTCTTATGGACGCTTCAAAGAGACTTTTACAAACGTAGTTGGTTGCTTTTAGTAACTTTTACAAAACAACAGAAACACCGATTTTCTGTTGTTTTGTAATCACTAAAAGCAACCAACTAAGTTGTTTACCTAAAACAATACACAAACCACAAACCGATACCAGACCCCATGATTTGCATCCTGCCGCAGGTTTTCGCTTCCTGTATGGTCCTAGCCACAGATCTACTGTGGTTATAGCAAATGCTACGAATATTGTCTGGAAAGCTTATTAAGCAAGTAGGTACTACGGACTGTCGTACTGTAAGTACCAAATTAGTCACCGACCGCGTATGTTCCGGCAGGTGTGGCAGCTATGAAAAAGTATAAGTTTGCATGGTGGTAGGGCATTTTGCGAATGCCCGCCTGGCTAGCGACCACCCTCAAGTAGAAAATCTGTCGCCAAGCACCTAAGGGTGTGTTCCGGCAGCAGTCCTTGAGAGCCAGTGAAATTACAGGCACATGACACTTAACAACTATGTGTCAAGGTGACGGGCGCAGTGCAATTCGTGACGAAGTGCATCTGTTATAGGCAGAGGTTAGTCCGCTTAACACCGGGTGGGCCTCGAGCTTGTCCTGTCACAATAAGAAAAAAAAAATTAGTCGAATTTTTAAATTTATCTGGATGGGTGACCGCTAGTGACATTACTACTGAGCGCTTCCATACTTCGGTGGGCATGTTAAGCCGTCGGTCTCGGTTGTTGTCTTAGGATGGCAGTCGTTACAGCATGGCAGAGGAACATTTTTCGAATGCGCGTGGCTAGCTACCACCCTCAAGCAGAAAATCTGTCGCCAAGCACCTAATAGTCTGTTCTGGCAGCTATCCTTGAAAACCAGTAATTTTAATTTTAATATTGAAGAATATTGAGAAGAACGATAGGAAAGATTTGGATTATGACGTCATGTCATGTTGGTTAGAGCATACCCCGGCTCAAGGGGTGGATGGACGCGGGTTCGAATCCCGCACATGACTTAAATTTTTCCTATCGTATTTTTGTGATTTTGTAACAGTAATTTTAAGTTAGTCTGAACAACATCTTTGACCGCATCATCACTTACTATCAGGTGAGATAGTGGTCAAAGGCTAGCTTATCAACCATAAAAAAATCTTCCAAATAGTTTTAAAGTAGAAATTGTTTTCTTAGACATAAAACGAAAGCTCATAATGATATTAGATAGTAGCTTTTCGTATAAGGAACATAGTAATTATTGTCTCGTAAAATCGGCCCCGGCTGGAGACAACCAGATTTCCCACGAGGAGGGTCGGTACTGTTGTTCGTGGATTGTAGACTTGGGACTAAACAAAATTATCCTTTACAAAAGGAATTTTCCTTCATCACACGTTATAGAATGAATCATATTCTTATTGACAAACTTCCTGTTCGCTCATAAACATGTTGTAACTTGCATCATGATCTTTGAATGACATAATGTAATATTTTCTATAGTTTGTCGATTATTTATCGGTGATTTAATCAAACGTATTATTTTTGTTGACAGCCTACGAATGAATATGAATTTATTCGTATTTGACAGCTTTCTACGTAATTTATTTATGCTAATGTCATCGCATTATTTAGATAAACTTGTTATATAATTGACATTTAAATTGCTTTTGAGACTAAATTTATTCTTGTTCTAAATATCTAGTCTCTCTCGTTCCTTTTATCTGTTACTGAAGGCCTGGAACAAAAATGCAACGTATAAAACACACAACATGTAGTCACGGCTTCAAAATTTTGAAGAAGGCAAATATATACTTTTAGCTCAGATACCAGTGATGTCAAAAGGAAGTTCCAGACCCACGTCACAACTGCTTCTCAAATAAAAGCCACTCAGGCAACTTTTGAATATAAGATTTTCAAAATAAATATACCAACTGCAACGTGTGTTATAAAAAATCAATACTGAACTGATGATATACGTGATATATCAAAACTTCTCTTCACTTCTATGGATAAGCTCACAGTTTAATAGTATTATTTTATATATTTTAATTTCGCACACATACACACGAAACTATAACATTCTCACATATAGTTCAGACATAAAAATAGTAACGTAAGTTGTACTATAGATGTCACTCCAACCTAATAAGATAGTTAAAGAACGATAGGAAAACTTTAAGTTATGGCTCATTGTCATGTTAGCTCAATTGGTTAGAGCATACCCCGGCTAAAGGGGTGGATGGACCGGGTTCGATTCCCGCACATGACTAATTTTTTGTCTATCTCGTACATTTGTAAATTTGCAGGTAATTATGTTAACAACATTAATTTGATACATTCATAATATAATCATAGTAAAGAAAAACATTAATATCATTTGGAGTAAAAAATTCGTTGACTGTATATAATGTCTTAGCGATAAGTCAGTGTTTTAGTTTATTTTTTAATGATATTAAGCTACACCAAATATTTACTAAAACTTTTGATTTGTTATGTGCTCGAGTATATTTTAGATATTACATTCTATAGCGGGGCAAATAAAGCTTTATCCGTGCCATCTGCCCCGTCATACGCGACACTGGGGTAAATGATACTTAATGTGTGCCATCCGCCCCATTAAACTCCAACACCGTGACCAAAGGGGTCGATGAAACTGTTTTTCCCATCTGCCCCTTTGACGGGACAAAGACACCGGGGCGGATGGGAGCAAGACATGTTTATGCACTGATAGACACATCAAATGTGTTAATCTTTGACCGTACCAGTCTGTGATATGTCTGTGAATACAAGTGTCTCTACTTTGAGTGTAGTACTCATAATTATCGTTACGTCTAAGTTCGTACACACGTATAATGCAATTAGAAAAATTACTCTTGTGGGCAGCGTTTGACTTATTTTGCAGCTATAAATTGTGACACGCGAACAATCGCTAAGCTCTAACGGCTCTGCATCCTAAAAACTCGTAGTATAATCAGTATATTATTTTGAACAATAACGTCAAAAATATACGATTAAATTATTAAATCGTGTTATACCAATTAAATACTTGTATAATAAATACTTGGCGTGCATGTAGATTTTTGGTTTGACACTCGATTAGACCTAAAACATGTTTTTTTGTTAATCATCGAGTTAAATTAATTTAACCGGATTGATTTTGGGTTATCCAATGGTAACTTTAATTATCAGTTTTTATTTTAATGAAAATACCGGCTATTAGATAAAAAAATACGATGTTTAATGTTGTAATCCAAAGAAATAATGCCCAATTATGAACACGTAACGCATAGGAAGTCATAAACAATAATGGGGAAATCTATTGAGATGGTAACATAGAACAATTATAGAATTAAAGTTCCCCGCGGTTTTACCCACGTGGAATTTGGATTGTAATTAAGAACGTTAAAGAAAAAGTTAACTAAATACCTGCTTATCAAAGTATGTTTCCTGAAATACCTACGTTATTTAAGTATTAGGAATTGGCTGAGACCCGCGTTATATTTTCTGGAACCGACCAGTTTCGGGCTGTTTTGAAGTCCTTCGTCTGAGTGTAACGATTGCGCGAAACTACGAGCACGGGCTTCAGCGCGTACCTAACTAATAAATAACTACATTTACAAAGTACTTTTCGAAATAGGGCCAGTAACTTTTAATTCTAAATAATACATAACTTTAATTTTAATTTAAAATAATCAAACTTCGTCAACTA
This sequence comes from Plagodis pulveraria, assembly GCA_963890685.1. Lineage (NCBI taxonomy): Eukaryota > Metazoa > Arthropoda > Insecta > Lepidoptera > Geometridae > Plagodis > Plagodis pulveraria. Next base: position 7,530,926 of record OY982962.1, on the reverse strand, counting down.
CATAATAATTTGGACATATTTTAATCGATTTATTCTTTGTATTATGAAACTGAACACGTAAAAACACACGATTTAGTTAGACTATTTTTAGAGGTCTCTACCCAAAGGGTACAAACGGGACCCTATTACTAACTTCGCTGTCCGTCCGTCCGTCTGTCACCAGGCTGTATCTCAAGAACGGTGACAGCTAGACAGATGAAATTTTCACAGATGATGTATTTCTATTGCCGCTATAACAACAAACACTGAAAATAAATATTTCAGGGGGGCTCCTATACAACAAACTTTTATTCATTTATTTATTCATTTATTCATTTATAGTCTTGCGAGAATAGGTATATTACAAGTAATGGTCTTAAAAAAGTTATATGTCCGCTATCTCTGCTGTCATTGCATGCAAGATATTTATATAAAAAACTTTAAAAAGAACATGAAATTATTATGACTATTTTACATTATATACATAAAATTTCCAACCGATACATTAATACACAATAATAATATTACCTAATATTTAAACAAATAACAACATTACTCTTTAATATAACAAGAACACAAATACTTATAATTTATCCTTTAAAAATTCGTCAATATTGTAGTAAGCTTTCTCTAGTAACAATTTGTTTAATGCTCTTTTGAAAGTCACCACATTGTCTTCAGCACTTATATTTGTTGGAATTTTGTTATATATAATAGGCAACATGCAGAATATGCTTTTGCGCTGGAGAGTTGTTTTGACCGGTAGGTGACGCAATTTCCCCTCTCTCCGACTACCAACAGCATAATGCGCAAACAAGCCCAGATTTTGTTTCGCAAATGTAGCAACCTCACTTATATAAAGAGATGGCATGGTTAAAATTTGCAAGTTTTTAAAATGTTCTTTGCATGAGTCTATTTGTTTTATACCTACTATTGCTCTGACGCATCGTTTTTGTGCCCTAAATACCCGTATTTTGTCAGTGGAATTACCCCAAAACATAATTCCGTACCTCAAGATTGACGCAACCTTGGCGTGATACACTGTCAAAACCGTTTGTTTATTTACTACTCTGCTTAATTTATACAAAGCGTAGGAATATTGATGTAGCCTTTTGCAAATATTTTCAACATGTTCCTTCCACTTCAATTCATTGTCAATAATTAATCCTAAAAATTTTGTGTAGTCAATTTCATTTACTGTTTCTCCTAAATAATTTATGTCGAGGTTAATATATTCTAAATGTTGCTGTTTAAAATTCATTATATATGTTTTGTCCAAATTAATATTTAAGTGGTTTGCAGTTAACCATTGAATTAGTGTTGTAAGTGTGTTGTTAATGTCAATACTTAATCCATTATAGTCGTCATTTTCAAACAAAATTGTGCTATCGTCAGCAAAAAGGGTCATATGATTACATGTCACATTTGGAAAGTCATTTATATAACATAAAAATAATAATGGTCCTAAAACACTACCTTGTGGTACTCCACAGCTGACTGTACACATGTTTGATTGAAACATTACTTCGGTATTTGTACGTGTACATAGTCGGTTTATTTGGGTTACTTGATTTCTATTTTTTAAATATGATTTAATTAGTTCCTGCGCATTTCCCCTGACCCCGTACGTAAATAATTTTTTTAGAAGTATTTTGTGATTTACGTGTTCGAAAGCTTTACTCAAATCCAAATACAGCGCCACAGTCTTTTTCCGTACATTCATGTTAGTTGTCACCTTGTATAAATAATTATAAATTGCCAGATTAATATTTTTAGTCTTTCTAAAGCCATACTGTTTGTCAGTTAAGATTTCATTTTGTTCTAAATAGTTATATAATATATGGTATATGACTTTTTCAAAGACTTTTCCAATTACTGGTATTATTGCTACTGGACGATAGTTACCAACGTCATGTTTTTCTCCTTTTTTAAACAAAGGTTTAATTATTGATACCTTCAACTTTTTTGGAAAAATACCCTGCTCCAGACACTTATTTACTAAATGAGCTAGTATCGGAGAAACTAGGTCAGCTATATCTTTAAGTATTTTCGTTGCGATACCGTCGTATCCAACGCTGTTGGTGTTTTTAAGGGAAATTATTATTTTATAAATGTCAATGTATGTAATAGGAGTCAAAAATAAAGAATTCGATTTATTGTGTTGAACAAGTAAAGAATTCGATTTATTGTGTTCATTATTGTCATTTTTAATGTCAGATATTCCTACATTTACGAAGTGATTATTAAACGCATTTGCAATGTCAACGGGGTCGGATACTGTTTTACCATTCACGTCAATATGCGTTATATTTTCTTTTGGATATATATGTTTTTGTTTATTTATAACATTCCAAGTAGCTTTCGATTTATTTTGTGATTTTTTAATATAATATTCATTTTGTGATTTTTGTGTGAGACTTATAATTTTTTTATAACGCGCAGAGAAGCTTTTAAATTCTAATTTGTTTGCCGGATCTCGGGACCGTCTATATTTCCACAGTAGTTCGCGTTTCTTTTTACTGCATACTTTTATGCCTTTCGATATCCACGTTGGCTTTTTTTGTGTAGTGATTTTACGTATTTTATGGGGAAAACATAAATTGTAAAACAATAATATTAAATCATGAAAATTATCAAATGCTATGTCAGCATCTTCAGTTTGATAGGCTTCCAAAAAACTCAGTTTGCCTATCGCTTCCATGAATTTTAAACGATTATCCGGACTGTAATCTCGTTTCTTAATGTACCAGTGTTTAAGACTACAGGTTTTTTTGACTGGAGCTTTTAGTAGTTGAGCGGTATGATCTGATAAAGCTAGTTCCAATATCTCCCCTTTACTACCACGAACATTATGAATGATATTATCTATGCATGTTTTACTGGAAAATCGTGTTACCTGTTTGAATTCAAATTTTAAATTGTATTCTCTGATCAATAAACCAAATTTTTTGGAAAAATTTGTATTTTTTAATAAATTTATATTAAAATCTCCACAAACTATTACATTAAAATCTTTTTTCCAGCATATTTCAAATAAAACTTCTCCTAGATTTGACAGGAATAATTCAATTTTTTGTGATTTGTTTTCTGGAGGTCTATATATGCACAATATGTAGGTTTTTAAACTCACTAACTCTACGGCAGAACACTCAAATATATTAGGGTTAGACGCTTTTTCCATATGCTCAATTTTTTTACATTTGTGACTATTATGTACAAGAATGCAGGATCCTCCTCGTCGGTTCGGTCGACAAAAATACGATATCAATCTATAATGCGGAATCGAGAGGAGTACTACGTCATCTACTTTCATGTTGTGCTCCGTTATGCATAAAACATCAACATGTTTACTCTGATCTACCATTTCATCCAAACACACAGTTAGGGCATCTGATTTGCTAATAAGGCCATCTATGTTTTGATGCATAATATATATAAAGTCATAGACGAAAAAAACAATCGGAATTTCTATTGTGACATGTGTTTCCTTGGTTGTTTGTTGAGTATGTAAGTTGATCACCAATATCCTCAGTTTGTGTAGATTTTTCTAATTTATATGTTGGCTGAGGTAATTTATCTTGCTTACATTCAAGAGCATCATTCTGAGTAGGTATATTATTTTTATAGTATATGCTCAGAATTTCTTTCAATATGCTTCTACAAAGACTGATACAGAATTGATGCCTATAAAGTTTTACCCTGCTATAGTTCATATCCACATATGTGACATTCGTATACTGTTTACATATGAATTCTAATTCGTAATTCAGCTTTCTCTCATTCAGATGTTTATTATATAAAACTTCAGGAATTATTACATTTGTGTGAGTTACTGATTTTAACCAATTATGCAAACAAGATTTAAATTCATAAGGGACTCTTTCATTCGTACCTCCTAGCACAATAATGGAATCATTTTTTGTATAGTCTACAACTTCAGTGGCAGTCGCGTTAACAATATCATTATAACGTGCTCCTGGCTTCCATATGCTTTTAACCATATAATTTTGACCTAGCAGGTTTTGCAGTGTAGACCTTACGTGTTGACCTTGTTCATCAGCTAAAACCAGAATCCTTTTAACAGAGGTTATTTTCGATGTATTATCCAACTGATTTTTGGCATGAATAATATCTTCATACTTCTTATTTTCTACTACGTCTATTTTATCCTTCTCAATTGTTACATCTGCTTGGGACTTGGAGTTGTTGCTGATATCAGATTGCTGTATTATCTGCGTATTTTTACTATCTTTACTGTTGTGATCGTTAGTTTCTTGAAATTTTTTGTCGCCAATTTTTGTGTCCGTATGCGATTTATTCTTTATATAACTTAAGTCCGTATTTTTATCAATGTTCTGTTTTAATAAATTACATGTAGAAGTATGGGAGCTTTGAATTTTGTTTTGATTTACATGTTTCATGTCAGTTTCATTTTGTTCTAATTCAGCTTGTAGTTCTTCGATACACGTTTCATCGAGAATTCGTTGTCGTTTACGTTTTTTTGTCAATGGACTATCCATGAAACCTACTGTTTTATATCTTTCAACAATCTTTTTAAGTTGTTCGATTTCGTTAAGAAGGCGTCGATTTTCAGAGTTCAAGTTGTCAATTTCATTGTTTGCAATTATTAGGTCATTGTTAAGTTTTTCTACATGCCTATTATGTTCCAAGTTCGTTTTACTGTCGTCTAAAGATATATTTTGCAAACTTAGCATAGTACTATCATTCATCGTCGAATTTGATAAGTTGTTTAATGAATTCGACTTCCTGTATAGTCGGAACGTTACGTTATCTGTGTCCATTTTTCAAATGTAGTTAATTTTCAATTTAGTTTATGAACAATACACTCTCTGTGACTTTCTGTATGAAATGGAACGTTGTATTATGGTTTCTAGTTAGTTGTCAGTGTCAAATAGTACCAAAGTCACAGCTGCCAAATAAAATGACACAGCAAACATATGTCACCTAGCTGTCATGTCATGCATTGCACGTCAAAACAATATTATTTTCATCATATTTTCTCAGTGCTTCGTCGTTACTAAAAAGTGTTTTATTGCCAAAATACAAAAAAACAAGTGTCGTTAATTTGAATTGCTGACCAATATATGAAATTGTCAGATGACATCAAGTTGCAAAATTGTAAATTTCTGAAAATTGAGGCTCACCAGAAGTGTTGTTGATGTCTGTGATGGCTTGTAGGTTATGATTTATGTTGATGTATATATCCCAGGTGAACAAACACTCAATTTAACTATTTATTTGGAAATAAAAGTGTGTGAGGTTTAACTTTGTATGTTTACACGGCCAGAGTTGCCAGTCTTTTGATTGAACTTGATTTTTTACGGTTTCTTGGTCGATACTAATAACGGTGTAACTGAATATTCTCAGAATATTCAGTTACGAAACCCTTCGTGCGCGAGTTCCACTCGCACTTGGCCAGTTTTTTACTGTTCCTATCGAAAAGGTACCTTAACATTTTTGTTTATGTTTGAAGATTTCCAAACTTTGTTTTGTTTGGCCGATGTGTGAATTCCAGGAGTCACGGGTTCGATTTTTGGCCAAAACAGAAATATTGTGCTTTGAAAATTTGTAAAAATCATACAAGTCATAATTAATAGATTCAGGCGTTACTCTGCGGAAGTCCGTATTTAATAATAACAAGTAATTTAAAAATATTTTACGATCGAGATTCTTGATCTTGCGCTTAAAGAGTTAAGAAGGGCTTCTGAGGATGTTTCGTGTAGATTCGAAACGCGTCAAAAAATCTGCCGGTTTGGATTTGTGGCGTTTGTGACTTCACATCGGCTTAACAGGAAAATTAGGCGGAGTTGTCACTACCATATTTTTTAACCGACTTAAATAAAGGATTCTCAGTTCGTATTATGACGTGTTTTTCTAAAATATTTAATTAATGTTTACTTGATTTACTTTTAATAAATTTATTATTATCAATACATTTCGAATAGAATCTATTGTTAAAATTACAAAACACACCACGCAGACTATACTTGAAGCACTTGTAGTTTTTTTATGTTATTTTGACGGAACAAGCCCGAAGCCCACCTAAAGTTAAGTATTCTAAACTCTGCCTATAACAGACGCATTTCGTCAACGACGAATTGCACTGTGCCCGTCACACTAAGACGTACAGTTATTAAGTCCCATGTGCCTGTAATTTCACTGGCTCTCAGGGACTGCTGCCGGAACACACCGTTAGGTGCTTGGCGACAGATTTTCTACTTGAGGGTGGTCGCTAGCCAGGCGGGCATTCGCAAAATTAACCTTCCACCATGCGGTGAAGCTCAAGACCGCGGTGGGATTCCATACATGGACATGCGGCACGGCAGTCAAGAGCCAATGCCACTGAGATATCATTGCTTCTAAAAAAATATTCATCAAACAATGCCATGTTCGAGGTTCGCGTGCCTATTCTCTCGTTCTTTATAAGCTCAATGGTCATATAAAGCTATATTATGTAATACATGACTCATATATTACCTTAATACAAACATTTGAATGAGTTCGTAATCTTACAGGATAAATATAAATAAAATGGTGTTCTCACGCTTGCATAAAAATATATTGCCTACCTACTAACGATTTGTTCCAAAGTGTTATATGAAAAGCATTTCAGTGGCTGAAATTCAATATAGTATTTTTTTACGCTTGTCTAGCTAGTTTAGTTAACTATTGAATATGATCATGGAATTCGGGACCATTGAAATATCATCACACTTCATACTCAAATTATATATGCGAAAGTTTGTGAGGAAATGAGGATGTGAGTGTATGTGTCTAGTTCGGCACCCCACGGGGAATACCGATATAATCAAGTTTAATTATAAATGTAATTGTTGCTTTTAGATATACTTTTTTTATGTAAGCATTTATACGTTACTAGCGACCCGCCCCGGCTTTGCACGTGTGCAATATTGATACTTATTTAAATCTGTAATATCTTCGAAAATATTTATTTAAATTAAATAGTTGAGTGCCATATTGATCTATATTAAATGAACAATGTATTTAAGGACTAAATTGGATAATGATTTATGCTGTATTGCTTAAAATCGCGTTCGTAATTATTTATCGTAGCCTTTATTTCGAGTAAAAAGTAAAGGATAAGAAATGGTTATTGTGGGTTATCCCTAAGAGATAAACATATACCATTACGGTTTTTTTGTAGATCTTTTTAAGTTGTACAATACTGTACCACATTATTTTGATCTATCTCGTAGGGTTCAGCCAGCGTTTGCAAGCGTAAAAAAGTGTCTATTTACCACATCACTTTAGAAACCTCTAAAATTATCAGTGTTTCTCTACTATATTATATATGTAGGTATAACAAATATAAACGTTACTCTTGAATTACTCTATGTATTAAAAAAATTGCATCAAAATCCGTTGCGTACTTTTTAAGATCTAATCATACATAGGGACAAACAGACAGGGAAGTGACTTTTTTTTGTCTGATAGACTTTTGACCACTATCTCACCTGATAATTTGGTTGAAGATGTTGTACAGGCTAACCTAGAAGTACTGGCTCTGGACATCTACATGGACAGCTGCCGGAACACACCGTTAAGTGCTTGGCGACAGATTTTCTACTTGAAGGTGGTAGCTAGCCAGGCGGGCATTCGCAAAATGCACTACCACCATGCTGTGACATTTGCCATCCTAAGACAACAACCGGGACCGACGACGACCGGGGGCCGTGCCCTCCGAAGCACGGAAGCGCTCAGTAGTAATGTCACTAGCGGTTTGTTTTATAATATTATGTAGTGATATTGCTATAAATACTATAAGTATAGTTTACCTTTGTTTGGTCGATCCACACCGCCAACTTGAGCGTCACCGGATGGTGGAAGGGTATTTTGTGACTGCTCGCCGGGCTGGCTACCACCCTCAAGTAGAATATCTGCACTTTACACCATGTTCCGGCAGCAGTCCTTGAGAGCCAGTAAATAAGAATGGAAGTACAGGCACATGATACTTAACGACTATATGTATCAGGATAATGGGTGCAGTATATATTGTCACTAATGACGAAATACTTTTGTTAAAGCATAGGGTACCGATTAACATCAAGTAGACTTATCGCGTGTTTCACCACAATCCCATTAAAAAATTGCTACCTATTTATGTGAATTGGAGTAAGTTTAAATTATAGGTTACTGAAACAATCTTAAATTATATATTAAGTGGTTGAAATTTTATGCTTGAAACACCGAGATTGGATGCAATAGAACCAACTAATCCATATTAATAAAGTTACAGTTATTGCTTTACAATGACGTGTACCCTTGCCGCCTTTTCAATAAAATAAATGTTTTGGAGCAAGCATTTTAACGCAAAATACTTATCAAACTATTCCAATAACTTGGATTCTTAATCGACCGGCAAACGTTTGCGGTACTCCGGAATTATAAAGGAACTTGTGAACCTTCAGGAGTAGGAAATTAAATACGTGCCCCAACTGATCGGATTCAAGGTTATAGCGATAATGTTTTGCTGAAGTTTTCTTGGAAATGTTTTTTAGTACCTACAAGTCCTACAACACAGATTTTTTTGTTTATTTTACAGTTCGTACATATTTTTAATATGAAGAGGAGAGTGCAAGAGATAAAAATAACACCAATAAATTCAGGAATACCAAAAAATGGTAAGATGGTGCTGAATAAGTGATACAAATATTTGTTGAGAACATTTTAGAGAGAAACTACCCTATATTTTTAAGAGTTCGATTTAAGACTAGTTAAGCCCTGCGTTTTTAACCACGTGTTGACGGATGATGATGATGAAAAGGAAAAGTATCCTATGTGTTCATTCAGCGCCTCGTCTATCGAATTAGGTCCAGCCGTTTTAGCGTGAAAAAGGTAACGAACATACAGACACACACAAAATTTCGCCTTTATAATATTAGTGTGTTGAAAATAGTCTCAAACTAAAAAAATACGTTCATCAATCACTTTTATCAGTTGTCACATATCAGCTTATCTTCGGAAATAACGAGCAAACTCGCCACTAGCAATTACTTGGTATATTATTGTACTATGACTTAAACTTAGGGAACTATCAGGATAAATAATAAAATATAAAAATGCTACTATATATGTATAAGTAATTGTGTAAACGGGAAATGAATTCGATTAAAAATATTTAATTGAGCATAGAGGTATGGTAATTGAAAATGTATTTCTTATTACAAAATTAGTTGTGCATGTAAAATTGGTCTTTAAGGAACTCCTTCATGTCATGCAAAACATACAAATAATTTGAGATATAAAAGCAGAGTAATCTTTAGACCTCCATCTGGGAACCTTTTCAAGAATTCAGTGTTTCCTACAACTCCTATTACATGGGTGAATGATCAAAGCTCAACGAGTTCTAAATAAGACCTTTGTAAAATCACCTCTTTGGATTACGTAAAGTTAGAAATTGGTTGAACAATTTCCCTAGCAGAGCGTATTTCTGTAGCGCAGGAATATTGAAATGACTGGGCGAGTAGACCGGATTTCACCTCGTCTAATTCTATTGGACTTTCAGTCAATACACATAGCATTATTATTAGCACTTCGCATAACTATTCGTTCATACATAGACCTGGAGGTATAATTTCAAATTATTTCTAAATCTGAGAGAAAAATTCATGTCCTGTTCAGTCTACTGATCTACTTGTACATGTGATTAAAATAATACACAAATTGATACACTTTCACCTTAGTAAAAGCAGGTAAGTAGTTTTTACCTCACATGACATGCACACTATGGAATATCTGGCGTGTCCAGAGTGTGTTGATTTATTTAAAGTGAATATAAAAAAGTCGTGTCTGTAGCTGCTATAGTATACCTATACATATAACATAGTCTTTCTATAGGATTGACCAAGCACGAGGCCCACCTGATGTTAATAATAATAATATGTCTTTATTTCAGGTTACAAGATTAAATAAACACTAACCCATAGAAAGATATACCTTACAGACTAACATCGCTGGATGACCGGTAGATAATGCCTTAGCATTAAGTTCTCTTTTTGTACATTTTTTTATGCCCAATAAAGTATTTAATAAATAAATAATATAATAAAAAACACATTTAATCATTTTTGGGATTCAGAAGTTAAGTGGACTGACCTCTGCCTATATTAGATACATTACGTCACAAGTGACGATTGCACTGCGCCCGTCACCCTGAGACATATTGTTAAGTATCATGTAAATGTAATTTTACTAGCTCTCAAGGACTGCTGCCGTAACACACAATTAGGTGCTTTATGGCAGATTTTTTACTTGAGGGTGGTAGCTAGACAGGCGAGCATTCACAAAATGCCCTTCCACCATGCGGTTAAATTCAATCCAGCGCGCGGCGATCGTAATCGAATCATGGGCCTGCGGCAGGGCATTCCTTAGCTATTACAGCACGGCCATCATTGCTTCAAAATAGATGCACATAAAACTTTGAGATATGACAACCTGTGTATTCCGAGTAAAGTAGGCATTTAAATCTTCTAGGTTAGCCTGTACAACATCTTCGACCACATAATCTCTTACCATTAGGTGAGATAGTGGTCAAAAGGCTATCAGGCATAACAAAAAAACCTTCTGCGGGCTTCTTTTCAGACTAGTTTCCGGTTTTACTATGCTTCCAAGCTCACCTACAAAATTTTCTATGCACGTTTGTATCTCAACGTGCGTGTTGAGAAGAATCTGCTCAGGTATTTATTAAATCGTCAAATGTTAAGTTGGAGCCACAGGCTTTGGTCCATTACGAGAGGCAGCCAAGTTGAGCTAAGTATAGCTCAACGTCGGAGCCAAGTTGAAGAGCACTATTTAATAATGAACACTATTCCTAGCGTAGGCAAGTGCCAGGCGCACAACAATACAAAGTGAGGCCCAAAACAAAGCAAGAACCAAACTTCTATTTGAATAGTGCTGCTAAGTTAGTTTTGAGTTTAACAAGCCTATCTAGTTCAGACATCCGATTAATTAATGAAATATCCGTTATTAATGGAGTTAAACGAAATCAATCTGCCAACCAAACAATTAGCGATACCAGTCCTAAAACAGAACAAATGTTTTGTTTGCTGCCGGGAACCGAGATGGCCGAATATTCGAATACTTAAATACGAAACGGGCATCCAAATACTGGACCTTAATCATAAATCACCAAAAGCGAACCCTTTAAATAAATTGGAGCGTTTTTTATTTTGACACCAATTTCCGGTTGGATGTACCGAATTACCATTTAGATTTAGATAGCGTGAGTAATTGGGTACTAACGTCTAGAGTTTGAAATATCAGTCTCTGGTATCGATGTTGAATTGATGTGTCGATAAAAATATATCGATGCAATGATAGGGGACAAATCAATAATGAGTCTGTAACCGTTCTAAAAAATCGGTTAACTTAATAAATAAAATTTAAATAAATTAATTCAAATCAGCGCCATCTGTAGTTAAGCGCACAATCGACTATCTAAATTCCATTTGAACGTTGAACACTTCCATTTTAATCTCGGAACCTAACTACCTTTGCTGCGCGCTGAGGTAGTTCAGCGACTCACCGATAGAGGCAGCATATCACAATCTAAAATCTCAGACAATTTCCGATAGAAGAAACTTTCTACACGAGATGATAGATGTCGCCGAGGTACTTATAACTTTTTAGAATATATCAGCATTCTAAATAATTATTTAAATGTTAAAATAAATACCAACCATTATTTGGACTATATAATAAGAAAAATATAGTTCCAAAAATTGTTAAGATATGATAGTAATTACTCGTCAATTCGTCTCATATCGTTGACAGCTATGCTCAACTGTCAGGCTAGTGTTGTCAGAAAAATACCACGATATAATTTGGGAACTTCCGATAGACGAACGTTTATCTTTCAAATTCATTTAAATTCAGTGTAGTGATTGGATTGATGACTCTAACGGCTTTGAGGCATGTGTACATTACCAAATAAGGTCATGGAACGGACAAGAGGACAAGAGACTTCCGGCAAACCTCGGATGTCCTTCCTGAATGATAATTGGCGTCACTTTGCCACCGTGCAACTGCTTGCACTAAATTATTACGCTGATTATCCAGTACTAAAATATTGATACCTCTTGATTTATAATCTTCTGACAAACCCTAAATCCGGGTAAGTGAGTTTGTAGTGAATAGGTACTTGACCACCCAAAAATCTAACCTACAATTTTTCAACTTTTGTATGTACTTACATCTTATTTTTCTGTATTATTCTATTATGTGTCTTACTTGCTCTCGCTTGTTCAATTCATATGTTTTTCTGTGTTTTCTGTTGCTTCTCAATTTTCTACTTGTTTTTCTTTTTACGCCCTTCTGGCAAACTTTAAAGGGTGTTGCTGGTAGCTCGCAATTCACGAGGTACCTAGGCTAGTCCCTTTTGCTCGGTAGTGAACGGACCTCGTGGATTGTGCGCATCTTTACCAGCAACATACCTACTTGGCCCTTCTGACATTCTGAGCGGCTGGTGGTTCGCATCCGCAAAGGGCCTAGCTAGTCCCTTTATGCTCGGTAGCGGAAGCCTTAGCGGATGCGAATTCTTCACCAGCAGCACTTCTCTTTGGTCCTTATGGCATAACTCTGTTTGCTGGCGGGCCACATCCCTAAAGGCCCTCTGCGAGTCACTACATGCTCAGTAGCAGAGGGACAGTGGACCCACCAGCTCAGCACAACATCTCACTGGACCCATTGTCACCGGAACAATCTGATTCCAGGGTTCCAGTATACGGCTGTTGTACACGACTTCCAGTACACGGCTGCTGTACACGACTTCCTGTACGGTGCTGACTTCTTGTACGAGGCTGACTTCCAGTACACGGCTGAACTTATACCTGACTTCTGAGTTCCGGCCGTCCTCTGACTTCCAGCACCGACCGCGGCCATTCGTCTCTACAGCGACTATCTGGGATTTTCTACCGGCGCGGCGGTGTGGAGCCGAGCCCTGCACGGCAGACCTGCTGCTGAGCATCGACTCGAATACTAGCGGACCGGAGATAAGTCCTTAAATAAGGAAGCTTGTCAAAATTGCCAAACCTGTCTGTAATCCACGACCCTTCTCTCTAATATACTTGTGCTCTGATCTCTTCTTCTTTCCTTTATGCTCCCTTCTACCAACCTTAGGTAGGCAGGTGACAAGTCCTTCTTTAAATCGCTTAAACCTATAAAAATAAATATTTATAATTACTGATACACGAATACATATTAAGTATTAGTTAGGCAGTAAATAATTGTTTGTGGCGACCGCAGCGCACGTTGCTTGTAATATTTTCTAAGTGTACCTACCGATCATATGTCTTGTTCAAATGTCATAATAACATCATCAAATTATAGGAGTAGTAAAACTCTATGAGTAAGTTCATTCAGGAAAGTACTACCACTATAATTATTTCTTCTGCCAAGCAATAAAGTTTGCATTATTCTAGTTCCAAGTGAAATGACAGGCACATGAAACTTAACAACTTTACGTCTCAGAGAGATGACAGCAATTCAGTTCGCCACTTTAGACGTTATCTGTTATAGGCAGAAATTACCGCCATTCCGTGTTCCATCACGATAACAATACACATAGCACGAGAGAAGAAAAAACAATTACTATATTTTTATAAGTAACGGTTGAAGTGAGGAAATCAAAAGTATGGGTTTGTTCCTATTTAAAGTACTGTACTGCATCAGCCGGATCATCCACTGTTGAACACGTCCTCGTCCATAAGGGGGTTTGCCGAAATCCCTAACCTTGGCAGGTGGTTTGGGAATCTCAGTGTAAAATAGCAATTCTTGAGAAGGTTCTGTTGTTTTTATTTAGTCACCTCTTAATACTCCCACAGAAAGATGTGGGGAGGTGCAATTCTAGCCCAGCATCAAGCCTGACTTGATTGTGTGTTACTATTTAATGTTGCTCAAAGTTCAAGCCTCAATAGTTACCAAACATTATACATGTGCTCAGAAATATTTACTGACTTAATACAAACGTTAATAAAACGTTTTCTACTGAGGAACCCTAAAAAATGAAATATATAAATTTTATGTTTCTGCTAAAGTAATCGCTCGAAATATCGATATCTAGTCAGACTTAAAAGTGTCGTTACATCTCTATCGATGTCCCCGTGATCCTAAATAACCAAGCCTGGATTTTGTATATCCGCTAGAATTGTCAGGGTGGGATATGGGTTGACCTTTCTACATTGTTATATATTTTAAAGTGGGAGGAAATTCCCTTCACGATTTGGTAAATAAATTTAACAGAATGTTTATAACACAGACATTAAGTGTCAAAACATATTGTTCCAGATTAAAGTGGTTTACACATATAAACCAGACAATAAGTTATGAAAATAAAGAGACCTTTTTTCGAACATACCTAAAACATGGTCCAGAAAAGTTTGAAGCAACGTGTGGTATGAGTAGCGAGGACGTTTTTTGGCTCAGTTTCAAACATTGTACATCCAGTAACATTTGCAAACGCCGCTTTGCCCGAGCTCCCGAGGAAATATGACATTTTACGTCTTTGTATATTTACGTTTTTTATGCGTTTCCCTGTGTTTAATATAACGATATTTAAGACTATGAGGAAAATGTTTGGAGGTGTTTACCGCTCGTTTTCCTCGTGAGCTGCTGACAGACGTTAATATAAACGTTTATTGTGTTTTACAATATGCTGTATGGGGATATAAGCAGTATTAAGGTGCCTATAATTTTGCCAAAATGGCTACTGGGAAGCTGGCGTGTTGTAATCTCGTGCAGCGGAGCCGGTTAACTAAAGATGCGGTTGTCTGATACGCTCCGAAGTGTGTCGTTATCCTTATTTATTTTCTTACGGTTACTTTAACGTGTACGGTAGTTTATTTGAAGCTGTAACTGCGTGTTTCTGACTTGCTGTGTAAGTTGGGGATAATTAAACACAACAGTAAACATCATTACGGAATAAAGCGGAACAACCCGCAAACTTGTTGTGCCGTGTTCGTGAAATTAACTCTAACACTAGAAACATTAGCGGTTTTGTACGCACACTTTGTTGGTACATGTTTTGGATCATGACGCTTGAAATGCTAAGTGGTGAGATTGGGTATTACTAATATTATAAACGCGAAAGTTTGTAGATATGGATGTTTCTTACTCTTTCACGCAAAAAGTACTGAGTGGATTTTAATGAATCTTGATAATAATATATGTGTAAGCACTCATCAAAAAAACACATAGACTATAGTATATTAAGATATTGTGTGAATTATCGAAAATTTGACGATAAAAGTCAAGTAAGTAGAAAAAAACTGCCATATGCGACCTATATACTGGCGTGCGCTGCGAAAACCTTTAGTATCACACGTAGGTACATATGTATAACAGAAATATTTATCTTCAATTGTCCTACAAAAAATCCTAGGAATCCTAATTCTTCAGAAGGTATTTCTGGTATTTTTCCGATAACCTCGGAGTCGATTTGTAAGCTTAGATAGATAGATAGATAACTCTTTAGTGTACACCAAATGTAAGAAAAACGTGGGCTTAATATTAGCTTAAATATAATGTTGTACAATGGGCGGTCGTATCGCTTAGAAGCAATCTCTTCCAGACTTATATTAACGGTGGTGTGATTAAATAATTTAAGTAAGTAAAAATGTTCCTACTCAGAATTTCGTAAAATATATAAATATATTACATACAGTAAAATAAATACACACACTACATTTTATATAAAATAAATTAACATTTTATTCTATATAATTATATTTATAGCTTACATACCTAACAACAAAGATAGAGTTACTACAGAGAGTTACTACAGTTGCTTGGGTGCGATTAGATAGAAACGTTTTGGGGTAATTGCTCGAGAAAGTTACCGCAGGAAATAACACAATTAGCAATATGGGAGCAAATGATAAACATTGGTGTATTATTCTGTTGAAGAAAGATATATACAAAATTTTCTGAATTCTGTCTTCATGCTAAGCGAATATATATTACATTTATAATTTTGTACAGTAAAAAGTTCTCATATCGAGTTGATATTAAACGCGCATGCGATATTAAAGCACTTCTTTCCAGTAGTTGAACGCAGCGTTCTTATGAAGTATACGTAATAAAATTTGCATCTTTTTCCATCGTATCAATGGCCAAGCGGTAAAGACCCCCGTTGAAACAGGGAAAACAGAAAATTTCAAAAAGCTTGATTTGTATCTTTTTCATATTTTCTTAATAAAGAAAGGAACACAATTGATCACCAACACATGCATCAAACATTATTCTTGCTAATGTTAATAAAAAAGGATGTATATATATTCAAACCGTCCGTCATCGTACACAATTTGCATGTTTGTGTTAGGGAAAAATGGTAGAAAAACTTAGATAACCAATGAAATATTTAAATTGGTCTTTAGTAGATACAACGAAAGTTAAAATTGACTTAGATTACATATATAATTAAATGAGGGATTCATAAGTACGCACTTTTTATACTGCATAAATGGAATTGAAACTGCGTCACCTGGCTTATGCCCGTGTGCCTAAACCACTCGACAATCGAAACATGCCCGATGAGATGTGAAATTTGGTTTTCTAATTTAAAAGTCATCGGGGTCAGTGTGGCCATCGTTGACTCTGAAATAGAATGGACGGATAGAGGGTTGGATAATGTAGGCATAGTAATTGGGTCCCACCTTCTCTTATAGAACCGCATCATCATTTACCATCAGGTGAAATATTGGCAAAGGCCTTAATATATATATACAATCTAAATATAATATCCATTTTTGTTAACAGTCTGATTTCATATATATATATTATATATATATATTTCTTTATCTGATATATATAATATATCAAATTCTCGTGTCACAGTTTTCGTTGCCATACTCCTCCGAAACGGCTTGACCGATATTGATGAAATTTTTTGTGCTTATCCGGTATCTATGAGAATCGGCCAACATCTATTTTTCATCCCCCTTTATGTTAGGGGTAGTCCACCCCTAAATATTTTTTTTTATTTTTCAGACAAAATTTTTAATTTCTATTTTTTTAAGATACAACATACAAAAATACATACATTCCTTAATTTTCACCCTTCTACGATCAACCCTTATTTTTTAAATTATTTATATGGCAAAACAACGTTTGCCGGGTCAGCTAGTATTACTTATATAATTAAATGAGGGATTCATAAGTACGCACTTTTTATACTGCTTAAATGGAATTGAAACTGCGTCACCTGGCTTGTGCTGGGTGCCTAAACCACTCGACAATCGAAACATGCCCGATGAGATGTGAAATTTGGTTTTCTAATTTAAAAGTCATCGGGGTCAGTGTGGCCATCGTTGACTCTGAAATAGAATGGACGGATAGAGGGTTGGATAATGTAGGCATAGTAATTGGGTCCCACCTTCTCA
Organism: Plagodis pulveraria; assembly: GCA_963890685.1. NCBI lineage: Eukaryota > Metazoa > Arthropoda > Insecta > Lepidoptera > Geometridae > Plagodis > Plagodis pulveraria. Next base: position 7,513,530 of record OY982962.1, on the reverse strand, counting down.
TACAGAACCGCATCATCATTTACCATCAGGTGAAATATTGGCAAAGGCCTTAATATATATATACAATCTAAATATAATATCCATTTTTGTTAACAGTCTGATTTCATATATATATATTATATATATATATATATTTCTTTATCTGATATATATAATATATAAAATTCTCGTGTCACAGTTTTCGTTGCCATACTCCTCCGAAACGGCTTGACCGATATTGATGAAATTTTTTGTGCTTATCCGGTATCTATGAGAATCGGCCAACATCTATTTTTCATCCCCCTTTATGTTAGGGGTAGTCCACCCCTAAATATTTTTTTTTATTTTTCAGACAAAATTTTTAATTTCTATTTTTTTAAGATACAACATACAAAAATACATACATTCCTTAATTTTCACCCTTCTACGATCAACCCTTATTTTTTAAATTATTTATATGGCAAAACAACGTTTGCCGGGTCAGCTAGTAAATATTATAAATTAAACCGGCAAAAACACTCACGTTGAAGATCGAATACGTCGACCCGGGTTTCGAGCATATCAGATGCTCATCATCAGGGCGAGTGCGTCAGCGAGCTCCCGGCGGGCACTGAGTTTGAATCTGATTTCACGATCGTAATGTCAAAATTGATGATAGAATATGATAATCCAGGATATCACAATGATAATTTATATATTTATAACACCAACTTTATTACAGTTTACGTAAAATTAATGGTTCTCTGTATGTAGATGTTCGTGACCTCTCTCATTGTCTCCGCTAAAGAAGTGATCTAACAGATTTTTTCTTGTATTGCTTATATACCTTATTAGTAAATAAAAAACCAAAACTAAACCAGTAATTGTCAATCTTAATCAAGCACATGACTATATTTTTTCCTCACGTTGTAATTTTGTAACCTAATCAAGCAGCTCAAATAAAACAACTTCGGGACGTCTTTTATTTTGAACATGACTTCATGTTTGTTATTTTATGAGCGGTATACCGGTTTTTATTCATGAGTTCCTGAGACCGGTTGTATTGCAAATGCTGCGAAAATCTTGGCGGTGCACCAAACGTCCGATTAAATGAGCATTCCTTGAAAACTTTTGAAAGTTCTTCGGCAGGAAGTTGTTGAAATATGTAAAACTGCAGCCGCGCAGTTGTTTTATACCGAACTGAAACTAGTTTTACAGAAAGTATAGTCCTTTACGGTTTATTACACGAATTTACTTTTATTTTTTATAGCTGATAGGTTATCCTTTGACCACTATCTCACCTGATGGTAAGTGATGATGTGGTCGAAGATGATGTTCAAGCTAGCCAAGAATTGCCAACTGCCCAAAAAAAAGAGTTGTGTTTTCAGGGTTTATGTATGTTTGTATGTACGAGTATGTTTGTTTGTGAGTTTCTTTATTCCACCATAACTTCTAAACGGTCTAACCGATTTCAATGTACGATATATCGTAAGGTTTGTATTGACAGCGCAATCGACATAAAAATAAATAAAAACAAACTGGCGGCATTAAAACACTATTCCATAAATATATATAGCTTGCAGTTTTATTTCTAATCGAACGATAAAACGTTTTCCGAAAATAAATAATTTTCAGTCGGGTTATTAAGGGGGAACTGGCTGGTCAGTTCTCCATACAAACGTCGTAGGGTGATCACTTTCTTATTTGATGATATAGGTCCAAAACAAAGAATGACACCGATTGATATCTTTATTATCTAGACTTGTATCGTATAACATTTTTTTAAAGAAAATTAATTTGATATTTATGGAGCCTCTAAACATTTTCATATAAAGTTTTCGAAGCTCATAACTTTCAACTCAATTACCATTTTAAAATTTCGTTACGATACAAGCCTAGATAATGACGAGATCAATCGTTATCATGTTTAATACTGGACCTAACATCTCAAATAAGAGAGTGATTAACCTACGACGTTTGTATAGAGAAGTCACCAGTTCAACTTCAACTTTTTAAACTTTATACTTGTTTCAAATTTTAACTTCGAATGTGAATATATACCGATATGATCGTTCTTCTTAATAATCATCATTTTGCCCTTCTGTTTGGTTTACCTATAGGTTAAACGCCGACAATTCCAACTGTCATCTGCTTGTAGGTGATCGATGTGGTCGAAGATAATATAAACTGCCTTTGAGTTTTACAAAAAGAAAGTGTTTAAGACTCCTTTAAAATTTTAATATCCAATAATAATCTCTTGTATGGTGGGGCTACGAGGAAAAGCAATCCCTGTATATATACACCCTGGATACCTGTACGCACTGCTATGAACCAGTGGTTCATATCAGTGGGTTTACAGGGAAATACGATTTTTATGCTTCATTATCATTATCAACAACTGTACGACGGCCACCGTTAAACAAAGCCCAAAGTAAGTTGGGGTTTGGGGATGACATACTCCTTTTTCGTCACTTTGTTCATTTTTCGTTCACGTCATATTAGCTTAACAGGAAAAATAGATGGAATTGTCACATATTGTTAAAGTTTTTAGTGTTTTTCTAAAATATTTATTTCATTTTTTTCGTATAATATTTTTAAAATATAGACGAGACGAATTTACTTAGCATTCCATGGATTCACCGTGCGGCTGCCGGGTCCACAGCGTTGCAGAGGAAGAGGCCCAAGTCAAGGTGCCTGGGACTTGCAACCCAGTAAGTAAGGTTAAGGGGCCCCTTTATGAAGCATCAATGCTCCCTTTCACCGCTTGAGCCTCCTCCCCTGTCCAAACAAATGTTTTAATTATAATTAAATTAAATATAGATTTCCGTAATGTAATGTCCTGAATCTATTCATTAAAGAAAATATTCTTAACTCGTTAGAAGAGAAAATATTATTGAAATAAGTTTTAATTATTTAATTGTTTATTTATAATTATAAAATAAGGTAATACTTTTACCATATTATACTTTAGTAACCTGTTCTATCAGAAGAACGAACGTGGACCAATCAGACCAGAGAAAATTCCTTAAAAACCAAAGAATTTTGTTTCGCTGCGTTGTCAGCCAAGGCCATTTAAGACGAATTCTCGCCTGGCTATCTACCACCCTCAAGTAGAAAATCTGTCGCCAAACACCTAACAGTGTTCCGGCAGCAGTCCTTGAGAGCCAGTAAAATTGCAGGCACACGAGACTAAACAATTGTATGTCGTAACAGCCTGACGGGCGCAGTGTAATTTGTCAATTATGATGTAATGCATCTGTTGTAGGCAGAGGAAAGTCCACTTAACATCAGGTAGGCCACGTGCTTGTTCCGTTTCAATCCCATTAAAACACATTTCTCGAACAGACGTGTTAAAAACATATTTTTTCGTATTTTACTGTGTTGTCCTTTATGTTGACAGATTGTACTGACTCCACATGTCTGGATAAGTGAAGTAGACTAGTTTTAGTAAGTTAGGTGACTAGTTTTCGCCCGCAGATCAGTAAATATAATTTTGAAGGAAAGTTTTGGCCAATATTCAGAAGTTAATAGCAAAAGAAAACGGTTGCAATTTTTTTGCTAAAGTCCGCTTTTTTGTCCCATCCCAACCTATTCGCAATTCCATTTATCACGTAGCCTTTCCTTTGGCCGAATATTATTGTAATAACATAATTTTCAAGTGACAAGATGTAAGGATATATAAGGATCGCGTGCGTAACGCCTATATTCCTCCCTTGGCGCCCAAAGAGCCTTCCTACAATAAAAACGGCCATAAAAACTTATCTCCAAGAGATTGTACAGACAAACCGTCAATATGTCCTCACAAATAATATATCTAACGGCACTTACGCCCTAAATAGATAAAGTAAGAGGTCGTAAATCAAAGAGAGCCTTGGAAGAGAAATAATAGTATTATGTACTTAGATACTATTATATTGTCAACTTTGAAATCGTGATGAGGAGTTTTTAGTATAAGATCTTAATTACTGTTGTTAATTTTTTTGGAAGGATTAGTTAAATACTAATCTTTTTGTTGTTCTATTTATGTCTTTTATGCACAACCCAAAATAATATCATTTTGCAAATCAAGTACCTTTTTGTGTGACAATGTGGTCGAAAGTGTTAAACAGGCTTTACCTAGAATTACTGGCTCGCTAGGATAGCTGCCGGAACACACCGTTAAGTGCTTGGCGACAGATTTTCTACTTGAGTTTGGTCGCTAGCCTGGCGGGCATTCGCAAAATGCGGTGAAGCACAAGTCCGCGGCGAGATTCGAACCATAGACCTGCTACACGGCAGTTCATTGCCAAAGCCACTGAGCCATCACTGCTTCTCATGATCATCATCAGCAGCCGGAAGACAGTCACCGTTGAATGTTGCTGCCTATCTTCTGTTATGTTTTCCTTCGTCGCCCTTATACGATCCCAAAGTAAGATATGAGGGACTGCAATTCCAGCCCAGCAACACACGGGCTTATCACACTACGTATATATCAGATATAAACATATCTGTTTGTATCATGAGTGTTTACATTTGTAGGCAAATCCTATATTACGATATTACCAATTGGTAAGTGTATGTTTTGGATGATTCACAATTTTCCTTGAACGTAAACAGATATTTTTTTATTTGCATACTTTAAAAATAACATTACAATAAAACATAACGACTTAACGTACACAAAGTGCTGTCTTATTGCTTCAAGCAATATCTTCCAGACAACCGATCTGAAAAATCTCATAAAAATTATCCAAGTTGGCAGTCTAGTGAAACATTAATTACAAAGTAGTTTTCTAACTAAGCATTTACACTTTTACATATGTTTAAATAAATACATACAATAATATATATTCATACTTACATACATTAAATTATATCTAAATAAACGTACATACATAAATAAATATATACAACCCTATTCACTTACATAACGAATAACTTCACTATATAAATACATAGTAATACTACTTAAAATACTACATATATACTTAAAATACTACATATATACACACAATGTTCATGAAGTAGAACAAGAAGGGAAGACAAAATAAATTTAAAACTACCCTCATACAAAAAATATATCAAACAATTAAAAACATTGCTCAAATTAAGGAATAAGAAGTAAAAAGAATTAAAATAAAAAGGAAAAAGTTAAATTAATATACTGATAAGAATTACTTAAAACGTCGTCAAACGAGTAAGCATTTCAATTCCCTCATTACTATATTATAGTTATGAGGGAATTGAAGTGCTTACTCTTACTAATATTATTAAAGGTATTATACATATATACAATAATTAAACTTAATTCATTCTTACAAATTTGATTGAATTTCAGTAGTTGTAAACAATTTATTTTTGAATGGTTTCATCATTTTATATAAGATTAGTTTATTTAAGTCTACATTTTACTTATAAACTACTAAGATGATCCCGTCAGTTTAGAGTGCCAATCATTGTTCATATTTAGTTCAAAATATCAACTGAATTTTATGATGAGTGAAATATGATTTTTATAAATTGAACAACTTTACTAGACACATAATAACTTCATATTTGCCTTGAAACAGCCATAACTTCTCGTTATATCATGTTTGTTGCGTGACTTTTTTCCACTTGGCATTTTTTGACAGTTATATTGAATGTTCAAATAGATAATATATCAAAAAAATATTTAAATACTACACACTACAGACTCGTGCTCCGTACTCTTATTTGATTGTAACTTGTTTTTGTTACATATAATAATTTTAAACCTTGAGTTCATTCTCCAACTCCAACGTACCAATATTTTTCCTGATGGGAAGTTAGCCTAGTGTTAGTTATATAATATCTTTTAGCTAAAGTGAGTCCATACTTATATATATAAATACTTTTTTCTCCTTTATAGCCAGTTAGTAAGTTTTACGTTGTGCATTTACTGGTTTAGTTTATCGTTGAAAGGCCGGCCACAGAATCCGGCGATGCCCTTGTTGTATTAGTTAGAGACTCCACGACTAAATAAATCAACATTACTAACATTTGGTTCATAAAATGATTTTTGGGGAATCACTTACCGCCAGCACAATAGATAGCTTCATATATTCACTGTGCCGCCGGTTTTTCGTAGGCGGGTTAAATCTGGATTTCAGCCAACGGCCGTCACATTTAACAATCTGTTATCTCTGTATGCGTTACTGCAATGCATAAATGCATAAACTAAAAAAAATAGTTATCACATGAAGTATGAAATAATCGTTAATTATTAACTCTTTTTAAATGAAAATCACAAGTACTACTAATCACAAGAAAATCAGTAAAAACATGATAATTTGCAACTCTCAGTCGCAACTGTAAGGCCTCAGCAAAGATATCTGAGCGGTAATAGTTATGGACATGGTTGTGTGGTTGGTGGTTTGATCTCCACCCTCGGCTTGAGCTTCACCGCATGATGGAAGAGCATTTTGCGAATGCTCGCCTGGCTAACTACCACCGCCGAGTAAAAATCTGCCGCCAAGCAACTAAAAGTGTGTCCCGGCAGAAGTCCGTAAGAGCCAGTTAAGTTACAGGCACATCAGACTTAACAACTGTATTACAAAACTACAAATTTACGTATGAAAAAATTATAGTCATGTGCGGGATTCGAACCCGCGTCCATCCACCCCTATAGCCGGGGTATGCTCTGACCGTATAACATGTCAGTCACAGCTGTATGTCTCAGATTGATGGGCACAGTGCAGATCGTCACTTGTGATGAAATGCATCTTCTCAGAGGTTACCGCCTAATTTCATTTCTTTTTAATTTCGTTAATATCATGTAGACCTCGTGTTAGTTCCATCACAAACACATAATAAAGTAAGGCCTGAGATTTGGCGATAGCCTAGGTAATTTGATTAAGTAAACAAAATTTTAATGGCTACTCTATTTCTAGCAAAAGGGCACGAATATATTATTCACAACCTTTTCCCCCTCTATTCTCATACATTTCCAGAGAATATACATAATCGGAGGAGATGAAATGAAAACAATGATAACAAAAACAAATATATTCAGCCGTGAAAAGAAAGGCTTAAACCATTTCCATCAATTTGCTCAAGTTCACGAATTACGTCAGCAGGAAGAAAGGCTTTTAATATCGCATCAAAGCTTTTATCTTTTGACAGCGCGCAATATTTATTTTGTTTACCATAGGCCTAGTAATTTACGTACATTTGACTACTAACACTTTAGCACCTTGTCAAAGAAAACATACAGTCGTGGTATAAAATTATTCTCATGCAAATTAATTGTGATAGGGTTATACAGTAGCACGTAATACGAGTAACAGTCAGTTGTGCTCCAGTAAAAAAGTAAAGATATTGTTGTAGTTGGAGAATTAAACGGCGTTGGTGAGTAAGTTTATACTATTGGGTACACATATCAACAAAGAGTCTTCAAATTTGTATAAAAAATGATATAAGTAGGTGTTAAGATTCCAGATTGCCCAGACGGGTATGTTCAGCAGAGGGCCTTCCACCTGGACAATCTGTTTGGAAAGCTTAACTTGCCGGCCGTTCGCCGGGCTGAAAACAATAAAATATAAGCAATACAATTAATACATGAAAATAACGTACAATTTATTTGTTCCTTCGTTGAACCCAGCCTATCGTGTCCCTAGGGATACCTAACTAACCAGAAGGTTTCTAGGTGTTTTACTCACGGTTACGGCTGTGAGATTCGGTTTTCTTTCTTCCAAGCACAAAATCACACGAAAACAAACACGCGCGAGGGGGTCCAACCCGGCGGTTTTCAAAAAACAAAAACACTCAAATTACGTTAAAGACCGCTGACTCAAGATCGACAAAAATTATATGCAAATCAAATTGTAAAACCAAAAAACAAAGCGACAATACCAACTTCTACGTTTTCACTCAAAATTTACCATAGATTAAAAATAGACGACTACCTAGGGAGCGTTCGGAAACTTGTCGCTAAGTTGATCGGTCCGAACAGTAGGTATGTATATTAACATCAACAGCTACAAACTCCTCCTCTCATTATAAGGGGTTTCCCTACGGGGGAACATATGTTCCACGCTTGGTTACGTCGTGTGGATCGCAGATAAGATTCTTCAAAAGGTGCTGCTGCCCACCTTCTAGTGTTTTCTTTCCGTCGTCTCTTATAATTCCCAAAGTAAGATATCTGGGGATGCAATTTTAGCCCAGTGACCTATGGGGGTAGTAGAAGTACTAAATACTTCTACTACCCCCATAGGTCACTGTCAAGTAGAGCTCGTCTATAATTTGGAGCTGAGTGTGGATGTGCTGAAGCACTAAAAGTGCACACGACCGCGGATGCAAGTTGAACACTAGTCTAAGCGTACCCTAAGAGCTTTTTGAAAAGTAGAACCCATTATCTTAGCCGATCAGCCCTTTTAGCGCTACCACCTAAATTATTTGCTACATTTAGCTCTGAGAATGCGAAATTAATACCTACCAAATTGATTGATGATATTTTCAGTCTGGTCGAAGCCATTCATCATGGCAAGATTACACGGCCCAAGTTAACTTTGCTCAGTAAATGTTAGTAAATTACCCTGAAACTATTTATTTATTGCCCTTGAGTCTATCTACTGGCAACACTTCATTTATATAACCAGGCAATTCCGAGTTTTGTTGCTTGATTGTTTGACGCACGTTTGGACGAGAGTAATTAACGTGAACAAAACAATAAACATTCCTGTTTTTTTTTTGTCTTTGTGATCGTTTAATCTCGAGCCCACCTGATGTTAAGTGGACTAACTCTGCCTATAACGAATGCATTTCGTCACAATTCACGATTGCACTGCGTTCGTCACCTTGGGACCGTGTTAAGTCTCATGTTCCTGTAATTTCACTTGCTCTCAAGGACTGCTGCCGGAACTCACCGTTAGGTGCTTGGCGACAGATTTTCTACTAGAGTGTGGTTGCTAGCCAGGCAGCCCTTCCACCACGTGGTGAAACTCAAGCCCGCGGCAGGATTCAAACCATGGACCTGCTGCGCGACAGTCCATAGCCAATGCCACTGAGCCATCACTGCTTCAAAAAGTAATGTAATGAAAAGGAGAAGATATCATCACCATGTAGGTAGGTAGGTAGTAGTAGGTGCCTGTATTAAAATTTTCTATTTATCGTCGTAGAGTTACCAGTTTACTTTATAATTGAAATGTATTGTTTACAAATCAGAGATAACATTAACGTCCACGCCCTTGTTACATTTTATTAGGGCGAGCTTAGCGAGCCCTATCACTATTCCTCAACTTGAACATTTTGTGCCACACTTTAAAAAAACTATCACTCCTATAGGTTTGTGCTTTAACATGAATAGTAATCTTCATATCTAAATAAAAAATATATTTTATATCCATAAAAAAAATAACCTAACAATTTGTATTCATTGAATATTATGTTATTGTACGACTAACACCATCTGTTAAAAAACCAAACACTTAAACATCGCTGCAACAGAACTAAACTCAATACTCAACATCGTAGTTATTCTACTTAATACTAGATGACACCACTAGAATCAGGTTGTAAAATAAACGCCCTCACTCAGATTTTTGCTAGTGTATTAGTCAGCATATCTGAAGATAAATTGGTCACTCTTACAGAAAAATCCAGGCTTCCTTCCTCCAGCGTTCCTTGAGACCCAGTAAATAAAATTACAGGCACATGAGACCTAACAACTGTCTCGGCGTGATGGGAGCATTTCAGTTAGTCACTTGTGACATAAATGCTTCTATTATAGCCAGGCAACCGTTTAATATTAGGTGGTTATAGATCGTATTACGTCACAACTCCATAATAAAAAAATAACCTTATGATTTCTTCCAAACATCTAAAGTCACAAACATAACCTCTTTATTATATAGGTAGTAGTAGATTGAGAAATAAAACACCTAACATTTACATTAAACATAAATCAATTTTCGCCGAAAATATTTTAGCTGTTTTTTATGAATAGGCATTCATGTTAAACATTCAATTACAGCCAAACGAAACTGGCTTCGCAAACTTTGCTGCCTCGAAACCTCTTTATCACGCTGGCAAAACTTTCTTTATACCCAATCACTAAGGATGTTTACAGAAAGGTGATATAAAGCCGAAGGAAAACTCCAAAGGTTTTCCAGGAAGCAAAACCCCTTGCCTTCCGTGATACGCTTACCAAGGAGGGAAATGTAAATGTTTACAATGAGAAGTTTGTTCACTCACGTATCTACGCTATTAAGGCAATAAAAAAACCAGAACACGTATAAATCGCATTGAGCCTAATAAATTGGCGATTTGGGAAAGACTGGCTTGGTTAGGTCATGTTTGAAAAGATTAACTTTGAGCTTACTAAGGACCTGTGGCATACTAATAGAGCCTGTTTATAACATAGGTTTTATTTTGACAAAGTTTTTCTGGAAATGTTGTTGGTTTTTTATTGTTTTTTTTTTATATAGCTTTGTGTGGGTATGTCAGTTATCGCGCAAAATCATTAACCTCTTTTTGCGCAGTTAGATAAAAACTATCTTCCTGGCTTTCAAACTATTTCCATACCAAATTCTATCCAAATTGGTCCAGTAGTTTTTAAGTTTATTCGTTGCATACAAAAATACAATTTTTTTCTCGTCATAATATTAGTTAAGATAAGGGTTTTATTTTGACAAAGTAGTTGCGGTAATGTTTTTTTTTATATATACCTGTTGGCTTGCGGCTAGTAGCTAGCTTTTGACCACTATCTCACCTAATGATCAGTTCATTGACGATGTTGTGCAGGCCAACCTAAAATTACTGGCTCTTGAGCTGCTGAAAGATATCGTTAGGTGCTTGGTGACAGAATTTCTACTTGAGGGTGGTAGCTAGCTAGGCGGGTTTTCGCAAAATGCTCTTCTATACACCTACCATACTATTAACGTGCCCTCCGCGCGGTATTACCACTAGCGGTCACCCATCCATGTCATGACCACAGCGAAAGTTGCTTGACTTAGCTGATTGAAGGGCTAAGCAAACTATGCTACGAGCGCTTCAAAATTAATTTGTAAAATAGCTACACCTTTTATATAAGTGTTTTACTGAAATATTAATAAAAATATTTGTTATTTTTAATTTTTTGTTCTAATAATATAATAGGGGGCATATTACCATCACCAGGCGAAGAACTTGAATGAAAAGAACAAACATTAAAAAGATTCTGTTGGCCCACGGACTCACATTTCAAATATTCCCATATTTTGAATAAAAAATATCATGAATAGATTCAGGCGTTACTTTGCGGAAATCCATATTTAATAAAAACAAATATTTTTAAAATATTTTAAGAAAACATCAAATTAATATTTTAATAAAACACTAAAAAAATATAAAAATATATCTAGTGACAATTCCGCCTAATTTACCTGTTAAGGCGACGTGACGTCACAAACGCCACGCAGCCAAACCGGAAGAATTTTCGACGCGTTTCGATTCTACACGAAGCATCCTCAGGAGGTCTTGACTCCACGAGCGCACGATTCTCGATCGTAAATATTTGTTATTATTAATAAACAAATCATTTTAAAAGATTTTATAATCATTAAAGCTCTAACTTTAATTAGTTAAGCCATCTTAGCGCGGGCACTAAGTACAGACTAAACTTAATCAAAGTGAAGATTTACTAGATACATAGATTAGGTCTCTAATCACTTGAGACACTAACTCTAGTTTCCTTGCCCTCTGCGAAGGAACAACTAACTCTTCACAAACACAATTAGGAGTTGGTGTTTGAAGAAGTAGCAACGTGACCGTTGTTTTTGATACATTGAGACGGAATGGTGTTTTAACGTTTATATTTTGGATTCTCTCTTATATGTATTACTCTTGTAAGTTTTTGTTATTGAGCTGCAACTCTAAACACGCAGATAACGTGCTCGTAACGTGCTGTCAAAGTTGATATTACGATCTCTTCACGTAGATCACGGAACGCGGCGCGTTACGATTTTGAATGGTCATAGATAATAAAGGCCATGATGGAACTCATATGGAATCACATTGGAGGTAAACCCTCACAAACAAAAAAAAATATCGATATCTGATATTCCAAAGATAAAACTTTAAAAGATATATCCCACACAAACTCTTAATACAGTAGAGAACCGTACTGTACCTGTCAGATTCGCCATACTGCCATAAAAAAAGTGGTAAGGGCAGAATCGAACCAAGGTTCCGAATCACTTTGGTTCAGGAACCCCACTCGTAGGTGCTTCGGTTATCGTGGACAGTTACCATGGAGACCAGTCGGGGTTGTGGAAAATACTCTCAAGTGGAAGCTCGGAGTGGTTCGGTCAACGTTCTACACAAAAAAATCTCAAAATTTTAGGTTTGTAATTTATTCCGTTTACGAGCTAATCTCGTGACATACGGACGCACTGAAGTTGTAGACAGATAACGGGGTGTCATTAATTTGGCTCTGTCTTGCCTCTTGGGTACAGAACCCCAGATAAATAAAAAGCTGAATTATGAACAGGTTTTTGACGGATTGCGACCATTTTAAATATAGATAGATAAACTATTTATTGTATGCACCAAGCTTAATTTACATAAAATCTTACAACTAAAGATATAACTAAACAAAGTGAAACAAATGAGCGGTCTTATCGCTTAAAACGATCTCATCCAGACGACCCAATTATAGTGGATAGTATGTGGACAGGGTTTTTAAGCAAATGTTAAATAATATTAAAAAAATAATACTAGAAAACTAAAAATAATAAATGAACTCAATTTAACGAAACCAAAAATGAATTATAATATAGACATACCTACATAAAAATATACGCCACGTATAATAATTATTATAATATATACAGGGTTATTGGTAAAATGCTACCAACCACTTAGGGTTGACTTTTGCCAGTCCTAACAAACATTTTGTGATGAAACTTTTTTTTTAATTTGTGTATTTGTATTAGTTCATATTTTTTATTACTTAGCTCGAGGTATATTTTCAAAACACTAAAAGGAGCGCGGCACGGTCCAGTGTTGCCGCGGCGGACGCTCTTAGCTCGGAGTAGGCATTGTCTTTTACTACGAGACACAGAACTTTAAAACTTATACTTTACTAGCTAAACTTATAATTTGAAGTTTTGAGTCTCTCCTAGCCAATAACGCCCGCCGCGGCAACACTGGATCGCGCCGCACCTTTGAATAGAGTTTTGAATATTTACATCGAGCTAAGTGAAAAAATACATGAAATACTAAATTACAGGCTAATTCCGTCAAACACATAAATAAACAGAAAAAAAAATATAAAAAAACATCAAAAAAATTCAATAAAAATTATTAACTCAAACAGTCAACCCTAAGAGGTTGTTAGCAATTTTACCAACAACCCTGTATATCTATTTAGGCAAACATTTTTAATTCTTATAAAACTTACTGTGTTGCGCTATGCTGCGGTACTCGTATGTAGCGCCAGAGCTTTCTGTAGTAGATAGAACTACAGTACCATTCCTTTGAACGAGAAGTGGGAACGAGCAGAGTAATTACCAATAGTTCGAGAAATGTAGTTTGAAACAATTCAACTTATCGGCTTATCTTTGTAGATCAATAGAACAAAGGACTGGGCCGCTAGTACAATTCGACGAAGTATCGAACTTCGGGTCCGAATGTAAGGTATCCGCAAAACACGTATTGGCTTACTTTTGTTTAACTTCGTTCGTAGCGTAAACTTGCGAGCATTTGCCCGTGTAGATTCTGAATATTTTTTTATCGGATTCGTATGGTTTGTACATTTTCAAAATATGAAATTATAATTTATTCGTTTGCTTATAAATAGTCAGTCAAGTTCTAAATATGCAGAAAGAACACACATACTTATGAGGATATAAGTACCTATGGAGAACAAAGACATTAACATAAATTCTAAATATCTTACCTGTATTTTTATAAAACAGTAGCGACACCTCTCGATGAGCTCCATAACTAGGATTCTCAGAGTCTTACCATGGGAAAATGTTCTTTAACTTCTCACTGTTAAGAATTAAAACAGATTGAAGCATAATAGCATTCGCAGAGTAGTATTAGTTTCCGAGACAGTTTAAAATGAGATAAAAATAATGTTTATTTTGAGAATTTTTGTAAACATTTGGTAAATTTCTTTCTTCAGAATGAGAAACTGGATTTGATGCTAATAAGTTTTTTTTTTACTATGATATTTTTAATATAAAAATACCGTATATTTAAAGTAATTCAACAAATAAATGAGGTTTGAATTCAGTATTAATAAAAACCTTTTTACGCATAGACCTTGCGAATAACAAATATGTCGGCGTGCTTATATTTTACTCAAGGACAATACTTGACATTATTCATAATTATGCTTATATCATACCTTACCTATCATACATATATCACTTAGTATATCATATATGTATGATATCATACCTAACATAACATATCATAGGTTGAAAAGCATAGCTATAATTAAACAACTTTAAACGGTTTATCGCAGTGATCACTGCAAAGTGTTTGAAACGTGAGGACAAAAACAAATATACGCGATTTAAACCGTTTAAAGTTGTTTAAGTACTATGTGTAATAATCGCGAAAACCTAAGACAGCATACCTATAATCAATAACGTCGAAGTATCATAATGTTATGTTGATGTTTATTATGAAATAAGCTTACTAACTAACAAACGTAGGATTAATTATTAGTAACTTCCAACACTCTCCAACTTAAAATCACCCCTCATAGCTCTCAGTACTACAGCAAGTCCTTCACAGTACAGGCTGCACGACTATGGAATGCTTTACCACTCGAAATTAGACGTGCCAAATCTATTGGAAATTTTAAAATAATGTTAAAAAATTATTACTTATCCAGTATATAACATTGTAATTATTTGTTTATATTATGTGTAATATATGTAGATGTATATTTAAGTAATTTGTTATATATGTGTTATTTAAAGGTATCTTATTTATGTATGTATAACGTTAGTATCTATTTATTTATTTATTATGTATATATGTAGGTATTTATTTATTATCATTTATCACGTATTAGATTTATGTATCTGAATTTAAGTATCTAACATTAATTTATTGTTCACCACCGTCTACCTTTTCCCTTATTTCTGTCCATCCAAAGGTTGTCTGGTAGAACTCGCTACATAGCGATAAGACCACCCATTGTACTGCCATAGGATAATTAGTCTTAATCAGTGTGATTAATTTTACTTGGTAAACAACAAAGAATTTTTGTATTGTTTTGTATTGTAGATCGCGAAAGTTAGAACAGTGATGTTTCTTATTTATAATTCTTATAAGTGATTTCCATGTGAGCGAAGCTAGGTAAAGACACTACCTATAATTTAAATTGGATCCGCCCATCTCCGCTGCACGAAGCATCGTTTGATTAGACTTAGATTGGTTTCCTCTCTATTGATGTGTTTGATTATACAGATGGAAATTAACAGTCAACTGAGTGTTCATCACAGAGTTGCAATCAAGTTGACTTAAGTATTGAAGCAGTGATGGCTCAGTGGCATTGGCTATGGACTGCCGCGTAACAGGTTCATGCGAGGGCTTGTGCATCACCGTATGGTGGAAGGGCATTTTACGAATGCCCGTCTGGCTAGCGACCACCATCAAGTAGAAAATCTGTCCCCAAGCACCTAACGGCAGCTGCCCTTGAGAACCAGTAATTTTAGATTAAGTCTGTAACACCTTCGATCACATCATCACTTACCATCAGGTGAGATTGTGTTGAAATGAATACCTATCAACAATAAAAAAAAAGTATTATTTAAGGAGCATTGACGAATGCTACGCTGAAACAGAAATCATTTCGGATGAAAGTAAGTACCGCTGAAAGTAATCTTACTTCCAGCGGTACTTGCACCTGAAACACCATAATATCTTCCTGGTGCATTTAAAATTATGGTTTATGCTTCTATATCTATGCTAATATTACAAAGAGGAAAAGTTTGTATTTTTATATGTAACGAATAAACTTAAAAACTACTGGACCGATTTGAAAAAATCTTTCCCCATTAGAATCCTACACTATACCTGCTGAACAAATACATTGAATATATTCAAAAACTTGGGGATCCGCATGAAAACTTCGTTAATGTAACCCAACATGTGAAAAAAATGCCAAAAACATCGTTATATAGCGTACGCTGCGGAAATTGTTGATAATAGAGCAAAGTGATGTACCACAATTTTATAGAAGACATCAATATCTACAAAAAAATCTGCATTATTAGATGGCTAACTATTAAAATTATGTCTAAATAACTACTTTTTATGTGTTTTAATTTATAATTTTTGTTATATAGTGCAAAGCCGGGGCGGGCTGCTAGTAAGTTATATGCGGCCTTACAGAATCGTTATTATAATCCATTATAAGAACTTGGCTACAAAGCTTTAGTTATACCAAACAGTTTCTTGAATCTATATAAATTCCTCTTATTATGTAGCACCTGAAAGAAATCAATACTGTTGAAATGTTGTATTCAAAAGCAACAACAGAACAGCGTAATATAATACAGCGATCTAAACAAGAACAATTTTATTGAATAGTATTGAATTATTCAAGCACTAAAATAATACCTACGGAGTGGTTATTTGTGCACAAATAGAAAGATACTAAATCACAGATATGAAAAGTTTGTAGAAAATATTTTGAATTTTGTCGACTCACGCGTTCAATCAATTCGGAGTTGTTTTGAAATACTAGGGCCTAAGCTGGAGGATAGCTTTTATTTTATTACACGACTGTCCAAAAATACTGTTATATTTTCAGGGTTCATGTATGCATGTATATAATGTTTGTGAGTTTCTTTATTCTACCATAACTTCTAAACAGTTAAACCGATTTTAGATACCATATTGTGTGAAAGAAGAGATTTTTCTTCATTATTATACATTCACATATCAAATGTGATATGAAAATGAAGGCTTAAAAAACAAATCCATAAATATATATAACTTGCAGAATATTTCATTGGAACGATATTGCTCTTAACGAAAATATATAATTTGCAGTCGGGTTTTTAATATTTTAAATAATTTATATTTGCTTCGTTATAATATGGATACGTGAGGTTTGTACTTCAATTTTCTATTCGTCAATGCAATATGAATGTTATTTTAACATAAAATAGTAACAATCAAGATCTAGTTGTACTCATATTTTTTTTTATGTAATAACTAATTATTTCCTTGTTCAAAGTAAGTATGATATAGGTGTACAAGTATATAGAAATATTTATTTACAAACAAACATACTTTTTACACACACAATAAAAGGTTTTTTTTCATTTTGCCTATTAGTTAAGTTTATTTTATAAATCACCTTATGATCTTGCAGTAATTCATAACGTGTTGAGGTGTGAAACTGATTTTAAGTTGTTTCTAAATTCTACAAGAAAATTCTAAATACACACCACTTATGCTGACTCCATGTCAACAAAATACAAATACCTCCCTTAATATAACATGCGTAGATTGCTCGGTGAGCCTCTTTATTTAATCGATGTCTCTACCAATATTTGCGAAACAATATTCGTGAAAATTCACGAATTTTCATTATTTGTTTACCCAGCTCCGGAACTACAGAACGCATTATAATTATAAAATATTATATTGCGTTCTGTCGTATTCTTGAAGCAGTAATGACTCAGTGGCATTGGCTACAGACTGCTGCGCAGCAGGTCCATGGTTCGAATCCCGCCACGGGCTTGAGCTTCCCCGCATGGTGGAAGGGCATTTTTCGAATGCCCGCCTGGCTAGCGACCACCCTCAAGTAGAAAACCTGTCGCCAAGCACCTAACAGTGTGTTCCGGCAGCAGTCCTGGTGAGCCAGTGAAATTACAGGCACATGAAACTTTACAACTATATCTCAAGGTAACGAGCGCTGTGCAATTCGTGACTTGTGAAGCAAAGCATGGGTTATAGGCAGAGGTTAGTCCACTTAACATCAGATGGACCTAGAGCTTGTTCCATCACAATAAACTAAAAAAAAAAAAAAAAAAAGTATATGTTATTTTAGATCCTAGATAATTTTTATCCTAGATCTTCTGAAAAGTTCGTAGACCGATAAAATAAAATTGCTCTTACATTCCAAAGTAAAACCACTCACATCTAAAACATAAAAGATTCTTTGGAAGGTCAGTCTAGTTCAGCTTCACCTACACAAAGTGTAAATGAAATGTCTGAAACACTCGTTTCATTACACAGAAACTAGCTCCTTTTCTCCAACAAATCTACACTTAAAGGTGATTGCAGCAAAAGTTGTGTTGTACGACTAAAATAATTTACAGCGTACTTTGTTTGATTGGGACAGTATGTGAAAATTCGAAATCAAATGCTATGCAGATATAGCACTCTAGGTGTTTAGTCGAAATCTCCGACCGGTGTTCGAGCAGTAAAGATGCTCATTCTCAAGGAATGCGGGCAGCATCGAGGGCTGCTAGGCGCGCACTGCGGGCGGCTGCTCGCAACGCCCTCTGCGAAACTTGAGGAACGGCGGGGAGCAATGGAGTCGCAGGCAGGGTAGAGGCGCGTGCGTCACTGTCGCTGTCCTCACTGCACTGGTCAAAACTATGTGTAAGGTCTTCGCACACTATTGCAACTACGTCTTCTTCGCGGGTAAACGGTTTGGCACTGGTTGAGGCACTATTCAGCACTGGTTTCCAGGCAGATGGTAAAGTCCAGCCACCGTCCCTATTAAAATTTGGATGACGATTTATTTCAATGGCCTCACGTACTTTCCGCGGTACGGAATACTTCTCTCTCTCTAGTACGGATGCCTTATCAAACCGTATGAAATGTTTCGCATTTTGATGAGGGCGTGCTCGGCTATTGTGGATATCTGACCTTCACCTGACATGCTCCGTCAACTTTTAACGTTGCAATGTTTCGTCATGTTTCTCCCTAGCAGCCTAGCAACCCTCGATGCTGCCCGCATTCCTTGAGAATTAGCATCTTTACTGCTCGAACACCGGTCGGAGATTTCGACTAAACACCGTGAGTGCTAGCCGGTATATTTATTTCATAATTATGTCAACTCAGTTAGTTTTTATGACAATATAACATTTATTACTAAGCGTTTCCGTGCTTTGGAGGACACGCCCGGTTTATTTTCTTAGATTAGGGTGGCTTCGTTAGTTATCGGTGGCATTCGGCAGCTGAAAACTCTGACACTTTGTCAAAGTCAAAAGTAGTAGGGCATTTTGCGAATATCTGCCTGGCTACCCTCAAATATAAAATCAGTCTCCAAGCACCTAGCGGTATATTCCAGCAGCGGTTCTTGAGCACCAGATCCCGTCCTAAATACATTTTATTTCCCATCTTCGACCACATCATAACTTTTTTTTTTTGTTTTTTTTTCGGTAGCTTAGCCTTTGACCACTATCTCACCTGATGGTAAGTGATGATGTGGTCGAAGAGATGTTGTTCAGGCTAACCTAGAAGTACTGGCTCTCAAGGACAGCTGCCGGAACACACCATTAGGTGCTTGGCGACAGATTTTCTACTTGAGGGTGGTAGCTAGCCAGGCGGGCATTCGCAAAATGCCCTACCACCATACTATAACGACTGCCATCCTAAGACGACAACCGGGACCGACAGCTTAACGTGCCCTCCGAAGCACGGAAACGCTCAGTAGTAATGTCACTAGCGGTCACCCATTTAACTCATGACCGCGCGCGACGTTGCTTAACTTTGCTGATCGGTTGAGAACAGCTAAGTAAACTTCGCTACGAGCGCTTCACTTACTTCTACATTACTGATTAGGGTGAAAAGCTAGTTTATTAGCAATAAAACACACAGTAAAGCAGAATTGATATGATCAGAGTACTCTAACTCGGATGCCTTGACTGATGTTACCCGTGCCTTGTCAAACGCTAATCCGAGTACAATCTGATGGAGCATCATATAATGAGTTGAGTTGGTCCTCGTTCTATTAACAAAGCTAACTCTGTCAGTCTGTCAAAGTATAATCTGAACGCATCTAGGCGGCTTTGTTAGTAATTAAATAAAAACTTCAAAAACGTATATACCATATTTTCTTTTTCCGGTACCGATTTCTCCATTGTTTTTTTAAGGAAACGGCCAATATCTCATTGAAATTAATGAAATCTATAAATTCATGATAATAATCCATATAATTTCCAAATACCGTTTTATAAAAACTCATCTCATTTATAAAGTGCCTGTACAATATATTACCTCTTTCATGGCAATATTAAAATAATAAATTAAGAAGAAAAATAAAACTTACTAAAGTTGGTATAAAAAATCTTAACTTAGTCTGATTGTGTTGGGACCATCCGAAACCATAAACGATACAAGGAACAATTGTTCAATTATAATCATCAATTAAAATTAAGTAGAAAATCTGTCGCCAAGCACTTAAAGGTATGCCCCGACAGCTGTCCTTGAGAACCAGCAATCGTAGGGTAGCATGAGCAACGTCTTCGACCACATCATCACTTACCATCAGGTGAGATTGCGCTATCCTATCCGCTATAAATAAAAGTAAAAAGTTGTTAAGTCTCATGAGCCTCTTATATACGGGCTCTCAAGATCTGCAGACGGAACATACTGTTACATGCTTGGAGACAGATTTTCTTCTTGAGGGTGGTAGCTAGCCAGACGAGCTTTCGCAAAATGCTCATCTAACATGTTGTGAAGTTCCAACCAACGACGGGGATCGAACCATGGACCTGCGGCACGGCAGTCAATTGCAATTACCATTTGGCAGTCATTGACAGATGATGACGGGTTCAAAGCCAGATCATAGTTTAACATCTTTCCTTACATTTTAATTTTATAAGCACTTCAAATGCTTCCGCGTTAATGTAAAAATAACAGAGTTCAAATTTTATATTTCAAAAAAGTCTCGCATTTATATTAAAAGCATTAAATTATTAACGGGGTGGTTCCGAGCTTTTATCATTTCGAGTGTAATAAATTGTGAGGGTAAGATTAACAGCCTTTTTTTCTACTGCCAGATACTTACATTTTACTTATAATATAGACTGTCAGTGAGGGTATGGATATTTCTAGAATAATAATTACATGATTGATTGTGATAATTAGTTAGTTGGTCATAATATCAGTTTCCCTTATACACAGTATTACCGTGTAACACATATATATATATATATATATATATATAACGACGCGTTAACAATTTAATGGAGTTACGAAGATTAAAAATGAAACGTTATGATTAATTAAATCACTATAATTGTGCTCAGTACTATAATCGATATTGCTTTGTATTCGATAATTCATTTTTAGAGCGGGTAACACCGAATGGAGTTGTAGGTGTCATGGCGGCCGGATGACTGTCGAATTCGTTCACTTCCTCTCTGATTTTTGAAGTGTGCGCACTTCTTGACGGACAACCGAACGTGATGCACGCGTGCAAACTCATTGGCTCTTAATCCATTTTAATCCACGTGATACTATGTAGTTTTGCTGTGATAAGTTTCTTGTGAATTACAATTGTGATCATACGATATTCTCTGGCTGTTATTTTGTGAAAATCTGCACGTGCACGCCCATAATTGACGACCAACCTGAGTAGATAACGGATCCGTCTCCATGGACGACATACCGACCGTGCTCGGCACACTCCATCATATACTTAACTGTCATGATTAACAAAATATTACGAACTATATACAACACTACAGCTACTACAATAAAAGCATTTAGACAACCTATAAGTCATTGCAGACTCACAGGCAGTCAAATGCTCCAGCCCACTACCAGTGAGCAACGTGCCCAGCATGCTTGCAGCACTGCCCCGTTAAATTGCAATGCTTCTTCATTTAGCCAAATGGGTGCAATGATAAGTTGTGTTGAAAGTTGGGTAAATCACCATCTCCCTTGTCTTATTCCACGTATATGGGTTCTTCTTGATAGAGTGAAATTTATGGATGATTTCTTATATTTATAGGACTTTGTTAGGTTAAAGATACAGAGTAGATGTATATGTAGAAACATGGAGATGCTCTTAGGTCCTACATAGGTACGTAGTTTTACATATCTGTACTGTATCAGCCGGATTGTCCACTGCTGAATACAGCTTCCTCCATTATGGGTGGATTTGCCATAATCCTACTTGGCAGGCGTCTTGGGGATCGCAATGTGAGATATCATTTTGTCAGAAAGCGCTGCTGCTGGTATGTTACCCTTAGTCGCCTCTTACGACACCTACGGGTAGAGATGGGGGGTGACATTCTAACCCGGCTCCCCACGGGTTAGAATGTCACCCATGTCTACGTATCTACATTTCCATAATAATGCATATAAACATCATCAGCTAGGTATATAAACTCGCTCTTTTGTATTGTAGAAAATTTAACCATTGTTTGTTGGCATGACAGTATATAACTATTCTTAGAAATGCTCAGTTCAAGTAGATTGCCTCTCGGTTAATGAGGACGTTAAAGTAGTAAAGAACACTGTTGTACTTCTAATATGCCTATTTTTTGTCGCTAGTAAAACGCCTTAATGAAAGCCGCGGGGTTATGTGGGACATCCCAGACAAATTGCTTGGTTAAATCGTAAAGAAGATACATCAAACTTGAATCAGAAACTGACTTTGTAATATTTTTTTAAAATTATAGTGACGGAACAAGCCGCAAGCTGATGTTAAGTGGACAAACCTTTGCCTATAACAGATGCATTTCGTCAACGACGAATTGCACTGTGCCCGTCATATTAAGACGTTGCTTGTTAGGTCTCATGGGCCCATAATTTTTCAGCCTCTAGGACTGCTGCTGGAACACACTGTTAGGTGCTTGGCGACAGATTTTCTACTAGAGGGTGGTAGCTAGCCAGGTGGACTTCGCAAAATGCCTTCAACCAAGCGGTGAAGCTCAAGCCCGCGGCGGGATTTGAACCATAGACCTGCTGCTCGGCAGTCTGTAGTCTATGCCACTGAGCCATCACTGCTTCAAAAATATGAATTGAATTGGTAGGTAGGTAGGCAGATAATAAGCATGTGGTGTTTAATACAGTCACAAATTACATACTACTAACAGTGTAAATATATTTTTTTTTAATATTGTTAGGTTTGCAATAATAATCCCGCACATGACTTAAATTTTTCCTATCGTATATTTGTGATTTTGTAGTGTTCTATTATCTTTACGATTTGTATTTGATTTTCTGTACTAAATCTAACGTGTCTAGTAACAAGTACAGTAAGTAACATGACATGGGAACATAAAATGGCTTCGTGTCGAAAAGTCCTTGTGCTTGTAAAAGTGTTGTAAATGTTGTAATGCTCGTGTTTGTAATTATTACCCATTAACCACGCTTATGTAATTATGACCACTTTTATAATAGAGGCTTAACATATTTTTATAACTTTGATGAATAATAAATTAACGTTGGACACGAATTTCGTTTGTTATTACGACTATTAATTTTATATATCAGAATTTAAATTAAAAGCGACTAATAACCAGTTATTACTTAGCTGAATATTACTTACCAATAGTTCTCAATATCTTCAACAAAATTATATTACGCAAGCATGGTACACCACACAAGGGGTCAGTTGTCATAGTCCAATTTGGATTTGATACGTTTTGAGATATGGCTACTGAAATTAATGTTTTGTATTACCTATGTATTTGTGTTGGAAAGATTTATTGTTGGTACATTAAACTCTAACTTTGGATAATTGTAATTTTATACATATATACATACATATAATCACGCCTGTATTCCCCGAAGGGGTAGGCAGATATGTAAACAACCACGTTTCGCCAATTGGGTTTTGCTCCCGGGCTTGGGCCCGGCCGGGCACGCTTTCAGGGTAAATACTTAATGTTTTCTCTAACACAGTCGGTGAAACACATTTACATATTACGAATAATATTATGTTAACCCTAAGAACATATAAGACAGGGACACAAGAACATATTGTATGAAACCTTGCCAGGGCATTAAGACGGTGTACAATCCTGTTGTGCATCTAAGGCACATAATACACTACTCACATCCATGTGAGAAGTGGCATGCTGCTCATTTGGCGCACTTTTCCCTTAGTCGCCCCTTACGACACCCACGGAAAGCGAAGTGCTCGTAGGGAAGTTTACTAGGCTGTTCTTAACCGATCAGCAAAGTTAAGCACGTCGCCCGCGGTCATGAGTTGGATGGGTGACCGCTAGTGACATTACTACTGAGCGCTTCCGTGCTTCGGAGGGCACGTTAAGCCGTCAGTCCCGGTTGTTGTATTAGGATGGCAGTCGTTATAGCATGGTGGTAGGGTATTTTGCGAATGCCCGCCTGGGTAGCTAAGTAGAAAATCTGTCGCCAAGCACCTAACGGTGTGTTCCGGCAGCTGTCCTTGAGAGCTAGTAATTCTAGGTTAGCCTGAACAACATCTTCGACCACATCATCACTTACCATCAGGTGAGTTAGTGGTCAAAGGTTAACCAATCAGGATAAAAAAGACGGGAAGAAATGGGAAGGTGGGTATTCTAATGACTAATGTCTGTAAATTGAATATCGGTCAACTAAAATTTGATTTAGAGACGTTTCCATGATAGTGTAGCATTCGATCTTCGAGATTCTTACACATGCACTCGATAATGTTTAAGAAATGGTATTTGTATGAAATTGTATTATGGGGTGATGAATTGCACAGCGCCCGTCACTCCGAAACTAAATAGTTGCTAAGATGCACTGACTTAAGTACTGCTATCAGAACACACTATTACGTGCTCGGTGACAGATTTTTAACTTGAGGATGGTAACTATATAACCTGGCGAGCATTAGCAAAACGCGCTTTACTTTTGGCATGTCAGTACATAGTGATAACCGCTGGGCCATCATTGTTTTAAAAGGCTATTTACTATAAATTTATTTGAATTATTATTTTAAATCACCCAATAAGTAAAATAATTTTTATGTTGATGTCAATCAAAAGCATAAACAAATTAACTTAAATAAAAAAGCCTCAAAAGCTCTTAACTTAGAAAGACTTGGATTTATAATAATTTTAGTTATGTTAAAGCAAATGGAAAATGCGCTTGACTTTCAATTGAATTATGCTAAGTTTGATTTAATTTTCTTTAGATTTTGAAGCTAAAATACTTTAATAAATGTGAACTTTGCTCTCCACATCAGTGCATTTTGATTAACTTTCGACATGGAATGGCTGTCAGTATTATAAAAACTTTAACTAATTTAATTTGTATACGCTCTAAAGATTATTAAATTGTTAGAGGATAAACTTTTACATTAAAAACAAAATTGTTTAACAGTGTAAATATTAGTTTAGAAATAAGAATATAAATCAGTATGTTTCAATGGAATAAAAAAATATGTTTGTATTTTTTATCACTGACTGCCTTTGACTCTTACCTGATGGTAAACAATGATGTAGTCGAAGGTGTTAACAGGCTTAACCTACTGGCTCTCAAGACAGCTGCCCGAACACATCATTAGGTGCTCGGTGTCAGATTTTCTACTTGGTAGCTAGCCAGGCGGGCATTCGCAAAATGCTCTTCCACCATGCGGTGAACCTCAAGCCCACGCGCGGGCTTCGAACCATGGAATGAACCTGCTGTGTGCGGCAGTCCATAACCAATGCCACTGAGCCATCACTGCTTCACAATCTTCTTGCATCTACTTGCCTGCGCGCTGTTTCTGCAGGACAACAATGTGTATACTGTAATGTATCAGCCGGATTGTTCACTGCTGAACGCAGCCTCCCTCATTAATGGGGTATTATCCATAATCCCCGCGCTTGGCAGATGGCTTAGGGATCGCAGTGTAAGGTAGCAGTTCTTAAGAAGGCGCTGCTGCCCACCTTCCAGGATTTTCCCCATAGTGGCGTCTTATGTTATCAAAGCTACAATTGTTCTCAGGTGGCAGTTCTCAAATGTCAAAAATGTTCAATAAGAACAATTAATGGGCTGAAAAAGCGTAGCCCCGCAAGGGAGCACTTTAAGAAAGACAGTTGTTATGTTTATGTCAGTTGTTTCTCTTTACATCTATAATTGTTTATTAGAAATTCATGAGGATCAAGATATTCCAGAAAAACAGGAAAAAGTGTTATTTTACAATCTGCGTAAAAATGTTAAGTGAATTATAAAACATAATGAAATTCGGGTTGTATCAAAAATCAGATTAGCTAAAGTACAGAAACAAGTTCGTTATTCGAAAATACGTATATATTATAATGATGTATAAAAAATTTACCAAAAAACTTGACCTATAATATAGTTGGTTAAATTGAAACTTTAGAACTTTTTTGAAAACAATCCCTTCTTACACATGCATTCTACACATCAAAAGAATACACGTCTATGCTTTTAGAATATTTGTTCTTAGGGCAAGTGCAAACGCGAGAACACCAAATTGTAATTAACTGTATTAAGTGTAAAAATATTATGATTTACTTGAATTTTAATCAGTTATTTACATAGATGTAATTAGAATTTAATATATTTTAGTAGTATATCATATATGTATTATATGTACCTTGGACTTGCCTGTAAAAAAATTAACAAACGGGCTATTAAAACTTCTTTATATCTTTACGACACCCACGTGATGAATTGGGGGTATACAATTCTAACCCGGCACCCCACCGGGGGATATCAATGTGTATACGGAAGAAACTAATAAAAATATGTAAAAAATTTTTAAAACAATGGAAGTTTTAAAAAGCTGCTGTAACAATACAAGTACAATTACACTTGATGTTCAAATACATTTGAAGCAATGATGGCCGAGCGGTAATAGCTATGGACTGCCGTGCCGCAGGTCCCTGGTTCGATCCCCACCGGCGGCTTGAGCTTCATCGCATGGTGGAAGGGCATTTTGCGATTGCCCGCCTGGCTAGCTACCACCCTCTAATAGAAAATCTATCGCCAAGCACATCACGGTGTATTCCGGCAGCAGTCCTTGAGAGTAAGTGAAATTACAGGCACATGAGACTTTACAACTATGTCTCAAAGTGACGGGCGCAGTGCAATTCGTCGCTTGTGATGAAATGTATCTGTTTTAGGTAGAGGTTATTCCGCCTAACATCAGGTGGGCCTCAAGCTTGTTCCGTCACAATGACATTTAAAACTTCCTTGAAAAACCCGTAACATACGACAGACAGCAGGCACAGCAATAGGAATCATTTTTGATGTTTGAGTACAAAACCAGATATGGAGTTCATTTTCACTTTTTTTTATTAATTTTTATATACGGCGTGTTCGTAACTTTACCGACATTTCAATTATAAAATTCACCTGTCCGCTGGATCTAACTTTTTTGCTTATCTGGAATAAAACTCCCTCAAAATTCATCACACGTTACACTTTTTTAGTATTCGATTATATTATTTTATATTATCCAATTATAGAGACTGATTCCGCGAATTTTTTTCTACTTTTGCAGTACCTAGTCCGTCATTTGTTTATGTAATCTACACAATGTTACAGGATATAATAGCAAAGAATTATTTCATATTGTAGACGAGTTTATTCATTTAATAACTAGTTTTGTTATATCTTGCCTACCTAACGGTGTGTTCCGGTAGCAATCCTTAAAAGCCAGAGAAATTACAGGCACATGAGACTTAATAACTATATTGTCTTAAGGTGACAGGCGCAGTGCAATTCGTGACTTGTGACGAAATGCATCTGTTATAGGCAGAGGTTAGTCCGCTTAACATCAGGTGAGCCTAGTTTGTTCCGTCACAATAACAAAAAAAAAATCTTAAACTATATGCCTATTACCTGATGGTGGATGACTTCGTAGACAGTAATAATTGATAAGTAATCAAGTGTTCTTGATTAAAATACAAATTTCATAGCTATTGTTATCCAGCCCCGGTTTTATTTGAAACTACCAATTTAACAATCGACTCATTTGAGTAGTATCAATCTCTAACAAACATAAGCTATTGTAATTTCTAATAGACAATTGAAATTTTCATTAATACCTAAGTACAAGTGGACGAATATATAATACTTCAGATTTTCGTAATTAGTGCTATACTTAGTGCTAAAGTACTCAACCAGATGTGGCTAGGCCTAGGCTTAACTTAGTTGATCGCCTAGGGTTGCCTAGGCGATCAACTAAGTTAAGCAACGTTCTCTGCAGTCACTACATGGTTAAGCGCTAGTAACTGAGTGCCTATAGGTAACCTGTAGATATTCTAAAAATGATTTAATTATTCCATAATACTTATTGTTTTATTTACTTACTGCTTGAAATAATATTGACGCGCTCGTAAAGAAGTTTACTTAGCTGTTCTACTGCTGTTGTTTACCGCTAGTGACAGTAATGTCACTGAGCGTTTTCGTGCTTCGGAGGGCACGTTAAGCCGTCGTCGGTCCCGGTTGTTGTCTTAGGATGGCAGTCGTAATAGCATGGTGGTAGGGCATTTTGCGAATGCCCGCCTGGCTAGCTACCACCCTCAAGTAGAAAATCTGTCGCCAAGCACCTAACGGTGTGTTCCGGCAGCTGTCCTTGAGAGCCAGTGAAATTACAGGCACATGAGAATTAACAACTATGTCTCAAGGTGATGGGCGCAGTGCAATTCGTGACTTGTGACGAAATGCATCTGTTATAGGCAGAGGTTAGCTGCTTAACATCAGGTGGGCCTCGCTTGATCCGTCACAATTACATAAAAAAACCTGAAAATTATATGCGAGTAAACAGAGAATTATCAATTTAACCGGGTAATACAGATTTGTAACATCAAAGAGGTTTATATGTAATCAACTATCATACATTAGCCGCGAGCTAAAAAAAAAACTTGCGCGTTATTTTCCATAATTTTCGTATGTTGCGACATACAAAAATTCCTTACAGCAGCTTCGTGTATGATGAGCAACTTCGCTCATTTGTATCAGAATCTGCTAAAATGTAACGTCTCAGTATAATGGGCGCAGTGTAGTTCGTCGCTTGTGATGAAATGCATCTCGCAAAATGCCCTTCCACCATGCTTTGAAGCTCAAGCCCGCGGCGGGATTCGAACCATGGACATGCGGCACGGCAGTCCATAGCCAATGCCACTGAGCCATCACTGCTTCAAAAGGTAGGTACTAACTGAACCTTGTAGGGATAAATTACCCGATTAAATTGAAACTGCTCTGTTTACTTGCATACAATTTGCAGTTAGGTACTAACTTAACTTTGTAGGGATAATTCTATTACGCACTAGTGTATAATATTATTATGCACGAGGGTGTTATAGTTCGGTTTATGGCTCTAAGAACGATATAATAAAGCTCACATTACGAGCAAGGGTGTTGAAAAAAAATTAATGTACAGTTGTTATGTTTTATATGCCTGTAATTTAATTTTTTTAATGGGATGTTTACGTGACAATCATCAAACCCACCTTATGCGGTAATCTCTGCCTATAACAGATGCGTTTCGCCTGTCACCCTGAGACTTACAATTGTCAAGTCTCATGTGGCTGTAATTTCACTCTCAGCAGCCGTAATACACACTGTCAGGTGCTTGTCCACAGATTTTCTTTTTGAGATTGGTAGCTAGTCAAGTGAGAATTCGCAAATTGCCCTCCCACCATGCGGTGAAGCTTAAACCAGCAGTGTGGATAGTACCAAAAAAAATCGGCCAAATGCGAGTGGGACACGAAGGATTTCGTAAATAAATATTCTGTGAATAGTTAAAGCTACTATCTGTCACCCTAAATATACCTAAAGTTAGTAGTATCGAGTGAGGTAAAAAAATGAAGTTTGTTGTATGGGAGCCCCCCTCAAATATTTATTTTATTTTGTTTTTAGCATTTGTTGTTATAGCGGCAATAGAAATATATCATCTGTAAAAATTTCAACTATTTAGCTATCACCGTTCTTGAGATAAAGCCTGGTGGCAGACGGACGGACGGACAGCGAAGTCTCAGTAATAGGATCCCGTTTTTACCCTTTGGGTAAGGAACCCTAAAAAGGGATAGACCTGGGGCACATAGTCCGTACAGCTTTGATACAGTGCGGTATAAATAGTGTCGTAAATAAAGATATATAATAAATAATTGCTTAATATCACGTATTTACAGGATCGCGATAATTTTCGGTTAAAATGTTCGCGAATTTATAGCTCACATATAATTTTATGGTTTGCCTGTAGGTTTTCACCGAAAATTATTACGTCATTTGTCTAAATTTTACCTCGCGTGGTTTTCATTTCTCATCACGTGCCTACACCGCAGCTGGGAAATAATTTCTGTGATTATAACATGAAAAAATGCCCATTAAAATGTTCTTTTGTTGACATTTTAACTGTTTTACATGGAATTTATTTGCATGTGAGATTTTTAATATGTTTTTCAAACGTTAAATCACTTTTTTTTTATTTTTTATTTTTTTTATTTAATATGTTAGTATTTGATCGCAGTCTAAATTGATGGGATTGTTTTGAAGCAATCGTAGCGAAGCTTGCTTAGCAGTTCAGCAACGTCCACCGCGATCATGACTTGGATGGGTGGCCGCAAATGACATTACTACTGAGTGCTTCCGTGCTTCGGAGTGCACGTTAAGCCTTCGGTCCAGGTTTTTGTCTTAGGATGGCAGTCGTTATAGCATGGCGGTAGGGCCGCTAATGGCCGCCTGGCTAGCTACCACCCTCATGCAGAAAATCTGTCGCCAAGCAGCTGAAGGTGTGTTCAGGCAGCTTTACTTGAGAGCCAGAAATTCTGGGTTGGCCTCCACGACATCACAATCCATCAGGTGAGCTAGTAGTCAAGGACTATCATATCAGATAAAAAAGAAGACTGGTTGGAACATGCTTGCCTAGAAGGTACTTATTCACTCTGTAGTACTTGAATACTTCCAGATTATTTATCGGGTATTAGATGTGATTACCCGTGGGGTACCAGGCTAGAACGTCACCCCCCATCTTGACCCGTGGGTGTCGTAAGAGTCGACTAAGGGTAACATACCAGAAGGTGGGCAGCAGAACTTTCTGAGGAGCTGATATCTCACACTGCGATCCTCTAACCGTCTAGCAAGTGTGGGGATTATGGCAAACCCTCCCATTTAGGGTGAGGCTATGTTCAGCAGTGGTCTATCCGGCTGGTACAGTAAGATGTGCTGCTTATAGGGTGCTACTAAAGTAGCTACCTATAGCAGCATAGTAGAAAGATGGTGTAGGATGTAATTTTTTTGACATGCCATGATCCATGATGCCATGATGAATAAAAGATCAAGCAATGCACTGTAATTAATAATAATTACAGTGCATTTCACTTCCTCAAAAAAAGCGATGCTCGTTAGCCGTAAATTTTCCTTAAACTTAACACTATATTTTTTTTGTATACATGTACTGTAATTAATTATGGTACTGAACCGTACACCGTGCTTGTATATCCAAGTTAATTTACTCGTATGCTGTGTAGTTTTTATTTTCCTGTGCATAACTTCCAGATTATGTGTAAACGTATCTAATGTTATTGAGTTTTAGAGCTATCATGGAGTGTTTAATGAGGGAACAAGATACTATTGAATTCAATGTTTTAGAAGTGAGTGCGTGACTGACGATGTCACACGGCTACCTACGGTGCAGCCTCGACTAACGCACGTTAGAAACGCATTTGTCGTAGTGTGCGTGTTGTAGCACGTGCGTACGGACATGCGCATTAAGAGGAACGGGAAGAGAAGCTCCTACAGAAAAATACGTATTTTAACAAAGTGACGCTGTCTCGCCGCTAAACGCCTGAACAGAATAGTGCGTTAAGGACAATCGCAGCTTCTTCAAGTTTTGTCTTAAAATTTGCGCATAATTTGCGTTCTGGAAGATTTTTTTTCTCATATAATAAACATTATATATATGGCATCCATCGGCCAAGAGTTGTTCTGTACGCACCGGAATCCCATGGATGTGGCATACGTCCTACGCGAAGTGTACCCGGGCATCTACTCCTCCAGTTCTCGTGTCCACTCCCTGAAGCTTCAACGGTACACAGGTGCCTTCATACCAAAAAACCTCCTAAGCACCCTATACTTGACGCTGACTCAGGAGGAGAAATCCTCCCTGATCAGTGAAGGGTATGGGTGTAGCCCGGGGTCTCGCACTCTTACCGTACATGAGGCACAGGGATTGACATACGAGTCTGTCATTGTCATCCAGAGGCGAGAAAAAGTGACCAATCTAAGGGACAGCGTTCCGCATGCGGTGGTGGCATTGTCGCGACACAGGAAAAGCTGCACATACTACACCGATGACAGCTCAGACGCCATCGGTGGTTTTGTGCGGCGGGCGATGAAAGCGACGGAGGCGGACATTACAGACTACAATCTGAAAATGGCTTTGAAAGATCGTAATGAAGAGGTCGTGGAGAAATTGGTAAACAGAAAAAGGATCCCGGAGTTAGTGGCAAGTCCATTCGGTACAAAATGAAAATTAAAAATTTGAAACAAAAAATATTTTGTGTTAATTTAGGAATCAATTAGGATTAAGCATGATATAAACTAAGCAACTAAACTAATAAATATTGATCTAAAAAAAACGGACCACGAGTCTGTAGTGCGATATTTAATTATAAAAAAAAAAAAACAAAAAAAAAACTTTATATATAATCAAATCTAAAAATGTTGGTCTTATTTTATGAATAACAGAATACCTATAGGTTAGCCTGAACAACATCTTCGACCACATCATCACTTACCATCAGGTGAGATAGTGGTCAACGGCTAACCTATCAGGCATAAAAAAAAAAAAAAAAAAAAAAACTAGGTTTATACGTTTTCTTTTTTCTTTATTTATCATTATTTTTCCTATAAATAATTCACAAACAAGAAATACAAGTTTTGAGAAAATATCGTATTTTAAATACCAATTAATTGAAATTCCTATATACTATATAATATCCTATATATATGTATATATTATATTGGTAAAAATCAAAAGCTACAAACCTAAATATTGATAACATCTATAAAATCATCAAAATCAGTGATTGTTTAGGGGGGTAGAAACGTTTTCTCTTTTTAAGTCGAGACTTCCCACCAGTCTTAACATGTCGTGTTCGTTACCGCTATATGAAGACAACCTTTTTGTCTGGTCATACATAATCCTACGAGTGGATAAAAATTTTGTTAAAACGGCGTCAGTAATTTTTTTTTTTCTTATTGCAGATATGTCAGCCTTTGACCATAATCTTCACCTGATGGTAAGTGATGATGTGGTCGAAGGTGTCAACAGGCTTAACCTAGAATTACTGGCTTTCAAGAGCAGCTGCTGGGCTAACCGTTAGATGCTTGGCGACAGATTTTCTACATGAGGGTGGTCGCTAGCCAGGCGGGCATTCACAAAATGCCTTTCCACCATGCGGTGAAACTTAAGCCCGCGGCGGGATTCGAACCATGCACCTGTTGCGCGGCAGTCCATAGCTATTGTTTAAAAATTTAAAAATTTTACCACTCCCATGTATGTACATACAACAAATGTGTTTATTTGTAAAACAAAACAAAGATATTTTTGCAAAACATTCGGACGTGAATAGTAAAGTTACTAGACACAAAAACAGACTGTTAGTACCCAAATGTAATTTAAATATATTTATTAAAAACTGTTATTGTATGGCCATAAAAATTTATAATAACTTACCACGAACATTACAAAGTCTTAAGTTTAAACAATTTAAGGAAAACTTAAAGGAGTGGCTTCTTGAACGATGTTTTTACAGTGTTGAAGAATTTATGAATTATAAGAGATATGCTTAATTATAGATATAAAAATGGAATTTTTGATGATTTAACTGTATTTTGACTTGCATGCAATAAATAATAAATTGACATTTGTATAAAGATAATTAATTATATAATTTTGTAACATTCGAATTATTTTCATGTTTATGTTAACATATTTTATGATTTTGTACTTAACATTCATAAATTTGCACGCCTGTAAAGGTAGAATAAGAGATATTTATAATTATGTGTGTAATATTAAGCTCCGCACTTATAACCTTATTCCAGCAAATAAATGATATTCTATTCTATTCTATTGCCACTGAGCCATCACTGCTTTTGTTGGTGAATTCTCGCTTTTTCAAGCATATTCTATCCTAAAACGTATATCTAGTTACACACATTTAAATTGCAAATTTAAGCTCGCGTCCACTCGATCCATTCCGATACCCACTAAAGCAAACATACCAAACTATATATTGCTGAAACTACAATCGAATCGTATTTTCTAACTATCCTCCCAAAAGTCATTGCCGAAACGGTACAAATAAAATCGACACGTTCGTCTCTATAAAAATAAAATCGATTCGGAATGGACGTGTAACATCAGGCAAATGAAACCGCAGGCGTATTTCCCAAGCTGTGGCCATCAATTTAAAGCTTGATTGAATTTCCATCTCGATTGAAAGCCACCGTACCGAGGATTGATTAGAAAAATGGCCATTTTCAGCGACAATCAATCAATCCAATCTTTTGATCTGTCCGATGCGTTATTTGATAGACAATGTTTTTAATTTTTGAAGCGCTCGTAGCGAAGTTTGCTAAGCTGTTCTTAATTAATCAGCAAAATTTAAGCAACGTCCGCAACGGGCTTGAGTTGGATGGGTGACCGCTAGTGATATTACTACTGAGCGCTTCAGTGCTTTGGATCACACGTTAAGCCTTCGATCCCGGTTGTTGTCAGTAGGATGGCAGTCGTTATAGGTGGTAGGGCATTTCTCGAATGCCCGCCTGGCTGGCTACTACCCTCAAGTAGAAAATCTGTCGCTAAGCACGTATACGGTGTGTTCCGGCAGCAGCCCTTGAGAGCCAGAAAAATTACAGGCTAATGAGACCTAACAACTGGACGTCTCAGTGTGACGGGCTGTCCCTGCCCACCTGTTCAGGGTAGTATCAGAATCAGAATCAGAATCAGAATATATTTATTGTCAACTGATAAAATTATACAAGTCTG
Source organism: Plagodis pulveraria (assembly GCA_963890685.1). Taxonomy (NCBI): domain Eukaryota; kingdom Metazoa; phylum Arthropoda; class Insecta; order Lepidoptera; family Geometridae; genus Plagodis; species Plagodis pulveraria. The sequence goes on along the minus strand of OY982962.1, from coordinate 7,478,690 downwards.
CCAGATCTTACGGCAATAGAGTAACAATCAGTTTGCCCACATCGAGCATTCAATATTAATCATAATTGTATGAATACATTAATAATCTTATTGTTAAATGACTATTAATATTGTTAATATGTATATCAGAGAAGAATCTAATTTTAAATGTGTTATCAATCATTAATTCATTATAAATATACATAAAATTAATATATAATATAATTTAAACATGTCAGTAAAGTAAATAAAAAAAAAAAAAAAAAAAAAAAAATGTCAATAATTATAAATCAATAAATTGGCACATGTTACTGTTACACATATAATATTATTGTCATAAACTTATCAATCGTATATGTCAGCTGACTTATCCCTATTCAGAAACTCATTGTAATTATAAAAAACATGATTAATTAGCCACCGTTTTAGTGTTGTCTTAAATTTCTTATTATTTGTTATATCTGTAATGTGACTTGGCAATGAGTTGTACACATTTATAGAGCTGATATACGTACTTTTCTTATAAATCATACAATTGACTCTGGGTGCATACAAACAATCGGGACCTCTTAATTTTGTGTTTCTTATTCTCATATCTGATTTATTTTTGTATAAGTGCATATTATTTCTTACAAAAACAGCCAATTCTAATATATAAATTCCCATCAAGGTCAAGTATCTTTTTTCCTTAAACAAATCTCGTAAGGTTTCATCGCTTTTTTTACTATATATAATTCGTAAGCTCCTTTTTTGTAGAATAAAAGTTTTCTGAGCATCGACCGAGTTTCCCCAAAATATAATCCCATAAGTTAACAGAGGGTAAATGTTTCCATAGTATGCACTTTTGGCGACATCTACCGAAGATACATCAATCAATACCGATAGCGCGTAGCAATAACTTGAGATTCTATTATTGATTTTTTCTATATGGGACTTCCAGTTTAAATTTGTGTCAATGGATAATCCAAGAAAATCTATATTATTAACAACACCGACTTCAATATTGTTTATATTTATATTAATTGGAATTGGTGTTACCATATAATTGTGAAACTGAATAAGTTTCGTTTTGGAAATGTTCGTTTTTAGATTCAGAGTGCTTAACCAATCTATTAGTGTATGTAGAGTATTAGCTATCTCATTTACATAACCAACCTCGTCACAGTCTTTAACAAATAATACCGTGGCATCATCAGCATATAAAACAGTAGAATGGTTTAGTAAAGAGGGTAGTTCATTAATATAGACGAGGAACAGAAGTGGGCCCAGGATGCTTCCTTGGGGTACTCCCAGAACAACATTTTGCATTAAAGATTGAGTACTTTCAATTGACTTGGAAGATTCATTAAAACTTAATAAGGTAGTAGCCTGCGTCCGGTCACTGAAATATGAGCAAAATAAGCTATGAGCTGGACCACGGACACCGATTTGTTCGAGTTGTTTTATTAGAATGTCCGGCACAACGCAATCAAATGCTCTTGACATGTCAAGAAATAGAGCTGTGCTACGTTTTTTGATGTTAAGTGATTCACATACTCTACTTAACACATCATAAACAGCCAGAGTCGTTGACCTATCCTTTCGAAAACCGAACTGATTGGGGCTTAAAACGTTGTTTTTTTCTAAAAAGCTTAGTAGCCTGTCTGAAATAATACTTTCAAATATTTTAGAAAAAGCAGGGAGCAGAGCTATTGGGCGATAATTAGTTGCATCATTTTTAGAGCCTTTTTTATAAATTGGTTTAATTATTGAAACTTTTAATTTATCGGGAAAACAACCGTGCTCGAGCATCAGATTTACTATGTGCACCAAAGGTTCCACTATATATATCATACATGTCTTTACTACTTGCATTGTAATGCCATCATAACCACTGCTTTTTTTATTTTTTAGTCTTTTTATTATTTTAACAATTTCTTCGACGTCTGTTGGTTTCAAAAAAATGCTGTTAGAGACCAAGCTGCTTGAAGGTTTATAAGAACTACTATTAGAGAAGTCACAATCTGGGATATTTTGTGTACAATATAAATTATTAAAATGGTTCGCAATATCTTCGGCTTTAGTTATTATCTTTCCGTCTATTTCTATGTATTGTACTGTTTCTTTAATTTCATTTATTGGTGTGGTGTGCATTTTTATCAAGCCCCATGTAGCTTTAGTTTTATTTGTGCTATTTTGTATATATTTAAAATTCGACTTACGTTTTGAGAACTGGATAGATGATTTTAATATTTTTTTATATTTCTTGTAATATGTTGTATTGGTAACTGACCTATCTTTTTGCAATTGAATGTACAAATGTCTTTTCGTTTTGCTCGAGTTAATTAATCCTTTAGTTTTCCAGTTAGGTTTCCGTTTATAGGTTACTATTACTCTCTGTAAGGGAAAGCATAAATCGTAGATCATTTTAAACGTATCCAAAAATAAATTGTAGGCTCTGTTGACATCTGTCTCTTCATAGATTTCTGTGAAACTAACCTGTGAGATGTATTTTATGAAAATATCCAAATGAAAATCGATTTTTCTTTTATATTCAAACCATCTCTTTATCATGTAGCTGCGGCTACATGGTAGAGTAATAAGTTGCCCGGTATGATCAGAAAGCCCAGTTTCAACAACATGTGATTCGTAACTTTTCACGTTTGTTATAATATTGTCTACACAAGTGGCGGAATGATCCGTAATTCTAGTAGGTTTGTTTATAGTGCAGTGAAGATTGTAACGTTTCAGCGTGGTCAGAAACTCTTTTGTATTTTTATCAGCCTGCAAAATATCCAAATTGAAATCTCCGACTACTATTACTTTTTTATGAAGTTTGCGTGATTTACGCATTAATTTAAATAAAATTGCATCCAGTGTTTCGATAAAAATATCAAAATTACTTTTTGGGGGTCGGTAGACACAAACTATAGTGAGGTTCAGCTGTGGTACTGTTATTGCGCAGCATTCAATAGTGCCTTGTATAGAGATCTCTACAAGCCAATCTAATTTACGATACTCGAGTGATTGTCGAGCGAATATGCACACCCCACCCTGCCTCATTTTACTTCGTGAGAAATGTGCAACAAGTTCGTAACCTTCTATCTTAATAACGTCTAGGAATTTAGCCTTCATAAAACTTTCAGTGAAGCAAAGTACATCTATATTTTTACTAGATGAAGACAAAAATATTTCTAGGTCACTAATTTTTGGTTTTAAGCTTCTAATATTCTGGTGAAGCACTCGAAATCCATCAGATGTATCAACTATTTTATTATTAGACGCGAAAAAACTCTGCATCATCGGTTTGCGTACCTTGTGACGCCGTCACAGTTTTTCTATTACGGACATTATTTTTGATAGCAGACTGAGAACTGTATTCGAGGTATAACCGTTTGTAGTTCAAACGTAGTATTTCCCTTAAAATATCCCTTGACAAATAGGTAACGCGATGTTTAGAGTTAGGCACATTCGATGTATAACCCGCAAATGTCGACCAGGAAAATTGATTACTGAGATATTTATACATTGAGCACAGAATTTGTGTGTTAAGGTAATTGTTCCTAAATACTTCTGATACAATAACATTGGTATTATTCAATTTTCTAATTAGGCAGTAAAGATGAGATTGCAGATTTAGTGGATCTTTATCATTGGAACCTCCCACTAGTACCACATAATCTGACTTAGTTAAAGACGAGCAGTATTTCAAATTTGACTCTATTACATTAACTAGCGAGGCTCCAGGCATTATAACAGAAAAAACCTCGAAACTTTTACCTAACAGAGCTTTGAGAGATTTATTTAAACCTTTTCCTTCCTCGTCTCCAATAATGACCACTTTTTGCTTAATTATGTCTGTGTTAATATTTTTTGGTCTCACCATAATTGCAGAACCTCCATCATTCTTTGAAAATGACTCGTTACCATTTTCATTATTATTAGTGGGCTCATTTAGTACTTTAGCTTGGGTATCTGTTTGAATTTCGTTAACATTCAAACTATTGTTAGTATTTAGAGGTGACGGCAGTGACTGACTATCATCTGTGGCCTGGTTTTGATACGTCTTAGGGAAAATGTGAGATTTTCGTGACGCTGTATGACTCTTGATTGTTGTAGGCGAGTTTTTGCATGATGCGTGCTTTCGGACGCTCCGTATGTTCCTGGTAGTAATAGGTGAACTATGACATGATCCAAAGACCCTTGCAGGTGACGCAGATATTTCTACAGTATTTTGTGAAGTTTCCGTTTGCGTAATTTTTTTCAGGGCTTTAATAGTTGTGTCATTTTGTTGTAGATGTTTCTTAAGTTCTTGGTTTTCTAGTGACAACCTGTCAACCTCCGCATTTGCACTCAATAAACTTTCTTTAATTTTCAACAACTCTTCCTTCAACTCGATAACTTCAATTTGATTACAATCACAGGTTGACAGATTCGGCAGGCTTCTAATCGAACTATCAAGTAACATTGAAGGATCACTTTGACTTAATGTAGTGTTATCCGTAATATCAAGTGTCGAGTTGAGCGATTTTGATCTAAATCGTCGCAACGTTACATTTTCAGTGCATATAGAAGTCGTCACTGGAACAGTAGTTATTCCAGTAACTCTATGTGTCGAAGGCGGTTTACGGGAAGCTGTAATGCACGGAATACATTTCCATGCATCTCTTTTTGAATTTTCCATTAATACATATCTTTTGTAGGAAACATTAGCACTATCCAAGTCGTAAGTAGTGTCACAAAGTACACATTTTATGTATATTTTTTTATTAGGTTTATTCTTTTCATTTTCCATTTTTATAAAGCACAAAAATGCTATAATGTGCTAGAAACAATTTCAGGCAGCAAAAAGTGATATGTACTTTTATTATGATTCGAACCCGGTGATGTTGACGCCGAGGCCGGATGCACCAACTACTCGGCCACAATGCTTGTGTATGGGACGGCGAAAATAACGTATTGGTCACTGTACTTGTGGGTATTCTAAATTCTAATGACGTTTTCTATCTCTGTCATTAACAACAACACTGCACCGAAACATGACGCATTCCGTAAATTTGTATTTTAAACGAACTTTGAATGACACTTTTTTGATATAATTGTTAGAAAACTGCACTTTTTACGTAATGTTTTTACGTTTACACACTTATTATAGTATACTTTACGCACTAGTAGAAATTTTAGTTGAGAATATTCACTTTTGACCACTTTGTGTAATTTTAAAGAACGAGACCGAGTATAACGTGACTGCTCTGCTACGCGGCCCGCGCGATCCTCCCGATAGTAGGGAGCATAGAAAAGAAACAAGAGTGTTCCGGCAGCTGTTATTGAGAGCCAGTAATTCTAAGTTAGCCTAGACAACATCTTCGACTACATCGTCACTTCCAACAGATGAGATAGTAGTCAAATAAAAAAAAAAAAAAAATATTTTTAAAATATTTTAAGAAAAAATTTACATTAATATTTTTATAAAACACTTCAAAAATATAAAAAATATATCTAGTGGCGATTCAGCCTAATTTTTCTGCTACGCCGACGCGACGTCACAAACGCCACGCAGCCAAACCGGAAGAGTTTTCGACGCGTTTCGCTTGTACACGAAGCATCCTCAGGAGGTCTTGACTCTACGAGCATTCTCATTCTCGATTTTGCACTCGTAAAGTTAAGACCACCTGAGTAATATATGGATTTCCGCAAAGTAACGCCTGAATCTATTAATTATTAAAAAGAAATGTTATTTATTATGTATAATTAATGATAAAAAATGAATTCCGCTGGTCCTCACAGAAGAGCTTGTTTAGCCATTATGATGATCAACTAAGCTAAGCAACGCCTTCCGTGTTTATGACTTGGATGGGTGATCACTAGTGGATGACTACTAAGAGAGTGAACTCTTCCGGACTTTGGAAGACATTTTCAGCAGTGGTACCAGTTGTTGTCCTAGAATGTTAGTCGTTTAAGTATGGCTGTAGGAAATCTTGCAAATGCCCACCTGGCTAGCTACAACGCTCAAGTAGAGAATCTGTAGCCTTACGGCGTATTCCAGTGAAAGCCAGTAGTTCTAGGTATTTGTCTGGTCTAGCGAACTACACATAACAACATAGTCAACAAAATCTTCGACCGCATAATCACTTACCGTTAGGTGGGATATAGGTTAAAGGTCATCTATCAGTTATAAATAAGATTATAGTTTAGTTAAAATAAATAAGACAACATAAAATTCAGTATTTATCGACGAATAAATTTTAATTTATTCGTAGGTATTTATGGATGCATTAACATTTATAAATACACCACATAAAGCCGACGGAACTGCGAGTAATAAAATTGTATTTTTTTTTGCTAAAAGGTAAGCCTTTGACCACAATCTCACCAGATGGTAAGTGATGACGTGGTCGAAGATGCAACCTAGAATTGTTGACTCTCAAGGACAACTGCCGGAACACACCGTTACGGTACACGTTATCTGTTTGGCAACAGATTTTCTACTTGAGGGTGGTATTGGTTATATATGGTTGTGAAACATATACGGTTGAGATTAATAATATATTTTTAAATGCACAAAATATGTACTGAGCCCGGAATTCAAACTTGTTACCCTGAGCTTAAAGTTCATTAATATTTTATCAGCATTCTGGAAAATAACTAACTAATATGACAAGACTGCGATATATCCTATATCGGCCTTTCACTATGAGTCGTAACCGCTTGTTCCAAAACGTATTACTAGAATTAATATGCTTTGAGTTATGTATGTACTTGTATTATGTATTTAATTCCTTATTTGTCATCAAGGTTAGCTACGATTTGTTAGTCACACTAGTCCACGCGTCCGCCTGTCTCGTGTACCGACTAATTTGTAGGCCCTACGATAGGGTAGGTAGAGGTATATAAACACCCACAATCTGCAAGACATGTTTTGGTTCCTTGTAATAGTGGGTGAGCCTATTGCCACCATCGGACACGATTCTAGATTCCGAACTGCTACTCATAATTTCCTTATCAGAAAATCCCTATGACAGTCCGAAGAATCACCACCATAACTACATTACAGACAGTCATACACTCTTATCAGTGCTTGGCAGTTTTACCCGCTTAGACAATGATGAAAAGTGATATTGATGATGAATGAACAATAATAAATACACTCTTATTTTCACTCATAATCATATTAATATTGCCTTTTTTGTGGCAGTAGAACTCTTTGTGTGCATAATACGTAATTATGAACTGAACTACTTTATATAGCTAGTAAAATTAACAAAATCTCAAAAATAAATTCAATTCTCCGCCATGGACGCTAGCCTCACCTTAAAGCGAACTAAGTCATCAAAATGAAAATTTTTAAACATGTTTCTTGGAAAGAGTCTTACATACATAAATCAATAAAATATATAATAATCTTAAAGTGATGCGAAAAAACGATACTGTATATTTTAACTCACGATAGAAAAAAAAACCTGGAAGATGTTTTTCGGTTTTTAAAAAGCTCGTTTTTATATGAAAATTCATTCCGCGAATAATATAGCTACTGCGTAGTTCTGTTTCGCTCACTCGCAGGCGAAACGAGGTCTCCTCATCCTACGCACTCAATCTGTTATTTTCTTTAAAACTACTGCGCTTTCGAAGCAGTGATGGCTCAGTGGCATTGGCTATGGAATGCCGCGCAGCAGGTTCATCGTTCGAATCCCGCCTAGAGCTTGAGCTTCACCGCATGGTGGAAGGGCATTTTGCGAATGCCCACCTGGCTAGCGACCACCCTCAAGTAGAAAATCTGTCGCCAAGCACCTAACAGTGTGTTCCGGCAGCAGTCCTTGAGAGCCAGTAAAATTACAGGCACATGAGACCTAATAACTGTACGTCAGACCTAATAACAGTGTGTCGGGCGCAGTGCAATTCGTCGTTGACGAAATGCGTCTGTTATAGGCAGAGGTTAGTCCACTTAACATCAGGTGGGGCTCGGGCTTGTTCTGTCACAATAACATAAAAAAAAAAACTTTCGAAATAATTCACTTGTATACTGTATTACTGCAAAGGCAAAGGTAATAGGTATTCTATAGTAACTTACTCATAGATCAAATATGACGAGTATATTACGTATATTAGAGGTGCGGTGACTTAGGTGCAATATATTTGTGTCGATGCCTTATTAAGGTATTACTGACAGCAGCTGATTGGTACCACAGCTTATTAAGTAGATATAATAATATAAGATATCATATTATTATAGAGAATTTAATACACAATATTATGTTTCAATACATTGTATAGCAAGTTTAGCTGTGTGATTGATTAATGTGAGATTTATGCTAGAAGGTACTAATAGTCACAGTAAACTTTCACAGCAGATTGCTCTGCTTGTATTTTAAAAATAATATTAGGGTTCTTATGAAGTATAAATAATATAGTGAAGAAGAATAAAGAGATAAAATTATAAAAATAACTACGAATAAATTATTCGTATAAAATAACTTTTTTTTTTTATTTTTTTTTATATTGTTATGATTGCATTAACGCCTGCTAAGCGGATTACATTACAAAATTACAAATATACGATAGGAAAAATTTAAGTCATGTGCGGGATTCGAACCCGCGTCCATCCGCCCCTTTAGCCGGGGCATGGTCTATAACCAATTGAGCTAACATAACATGCTCCATCCCAATACGATGGTTAATGAACTATAGGAAAACTTCGAGTTATGACGTCATGTCATGTTAGCTCAATTGTTTAGAGCATGCCCCGGCTAAAGGGGCGGATGGACGCGGGTTCGAATCCCGCACATGACTTAAATTTTTCCTATCGTATATTTGTAATTTTGTAACTTTATTTTGTTCATAGGCATATATATATATAAGTTCAGGTTCTTAAATCATCAGATAGAAAATAACAGAATGATAAGCTGTTAACCGACCAAGTTTAAAATAAATGAACGTTTTATTTCAAATGACCAAACAAAAGTTATTTTATATGGGTCGGGTATAAGTTTTTTCTTATGAACAGTTCCTATCTGATGTATAAACTGAACATGCCCAGTGGGGTGCCAGGTTTAAATCTTTGGGAAGAGGCGACCAGGAAAAATACGATAACGTATGTAGGAATATTTTCAAAAGAACTGGTGTCTTAAACTGCGATCCCCAAGACGCCAGCCAACCGAAGGGATTATGAGAAACACAATTGGGAGAGCTGAGCCCCAAATTTAGCCACATACATTTCACTCCCTTCTCAGATAAATAACTAAAAAAATGCAGGAAGAAAACTACGCGCGATACAAATGAAGGCGAAAAAACACTATCCCTTTCAACAGTACTGCAAATCAGTGGAGCGTGAAAGGGACAGTATCATAGGAGCATTTTTTTTTGGCTTAACTTGTATCGTGTACCATGCTCCATCAGAACTTTTTTATATATATATGAGGGTCTTATGTGATAGGTGGCAGGGCTATTCTCCTTTACAGGGCACAGTTCATGTCTCCAGATTGTCACTAAGAGATCATTCCATCGATCAGCACCTTTACTTTCATGATTATTTGTGAAGCGATAAAAAGGATACTATAAAGTATACGACTTTTGAGAGAGAGAAAGGTTTTCAAACGCAACTTGAGAAATCTTGAAAACTTACTTTGTGCCATACAGAATACTGTTTGGAGATTTCTTCTCTATTTTGAGCGTTATCAAACGTTATCAAACGTGTTAAAGTTTACTGCACGTTATGAAATCACGCGTTATTTGCAAGAAATATCTTATGTCATATAGCGAAGCCTATAGCCCAGACAAGACTGCGGTCAAATACTCGCCTCTTTTTTGCAAGAAATAAATCAAATTTGGTTTGCTAAGAACAAAAATAAACCCAAACTCCGAACACTCCTAAATCTTAATTTATAACCATTTCACCATTACTTCTCAATTATTCTAAATTACTTTCATATTAAAAGCGTCTTATGAAGCAATCTCCAGCTTTCCGTAAATTACTTTCAAAGCCGATGTGGTAAAATATTGCCTGAAATAAATCAACCTTTTATGACTTTACTTACTGTTCCACAGTTCTCTGTGAAATTGAATGCTCAAGTTCATTGTTTTAGAGAACTGAGGTTACATTTTACAATAACCGTATAGTGCAAAGTGCACTTACGCTTTGGTACGAGGTACGTTGAGAAAATGGCATAATGTGGTATTTTATGAATTTATTGTTTTCTGGCATCTTGGGCATGGTCAGTTATCATGATCATTCCGAACTGTACTGAGAATGCATTTTGCTCCTGCAAAGAGCACTTCTGAGTTCATTGTAAAATATTAAAACTCACGTTTTCGGCGGGATACTCAAATTTAATAGTTCTTATCTATATTGGTAATTATTGGTGGTTAGCAAACAATTGTACCTGAGATATTTAAAAACATGGTGTTTATAGTTCGTTGTAGTTCGTGGGTGCAATTGATAACAGCCGAGTTGAACACTATACTTTTCTTCATAAATGCGAGGAAATTAAAAGAAACCGATTTCATTAAACAATACCACATATTTCACTTACTTTTCACGTGACTACTTGAGAAATCGTTATATGCTCTGAGATAACTTTCTTTTGAAATCGTAAGTATTTTTTTGAATGTAATTGTGCCTAAACACGCTCCACGCCCATCTGATGCTAACTGGTAACATCTACTTATAACAGATGCATTTGGTGCCAAGTGACGAACTACAACGAAACTACACTGCATCCATCACCCTGCTGGGACAATTGTACAGTTGTTAAGTTTCATGTGCCTGTAATTACAGACTGGCTCTCAAGGACTGTTGCCGTAACACACTGTTCGGTGCTTGGCGAAAGATTTCCTACTTGAGAGTGGCAGCTAGCCATGTGGGCAAACGTTAAATGCCGTTCCTCCATGCAATGAAGCTGGGGATCCAACTATGGGCCTGTGACACGGTACTCCATAGCTGTTACAGTTCAGCCATCATTCCTTAAAAAAATGATTTTTTGCTTTTGCCTCTTGTGTTACTGATTCCGTGCCTAGTTTTACTTAGCCCGTGGGAATCCGGGCTAGAATGTCACCCCCCCAATCTCTGTCGTAAGAAGCGCGACACCCGTGGGTGTCGTAAGAAGCGACTAAGGTTATTACACAATAATGTAGGCAGCAGCGCTTTCTGAGGAACTGATATCCCCAAGTTCCAAGTTCCACTGTGATCCCCAAGACGCCTGCCAAGCTTGGGGATTATGGCAAACCCCCACATAATGGGGGAAGCTATGTTCAGCATTGGACAATCCGGCTCATACAGTCCTGTAGAGTTACTGATTCCAGCGTGAGAAAATGTTATCGTCGACTATACTCGATTTTTCATTTCACACATTTATTTTCTTAGCAGAACTTTTTAGAACCCTATGAGAAGGCAACGCGTGCTGTGGAATATTACTAAAAATTCGATTCTTTTTGGACAATTGCATTTGAATCTATTTTTGTCATAGAAATTAATCTTATACACCTACATCCTGTTCTATATAATAGTCGTACAATTAAAATGCATCCGAAAAATAAATACATTATAATTAATTAATTATTACATATTATGCTAACCTCAGTATGGGTTTACTGCCTTTGAGTCTGCAATGACTTATAGGGATCATAATGCTTTTATTGTTGTAGCTGTAGTGTTGTATATACTCATAGTTCGTTGTATTTTGTTAATAAAGGCATACTGCATATTTATTTTATTCACTTCTATTTTTATTTATTTTACCTTGACTACCTTGACTAGAATTCACAAAACCCCTTTTGTGTATATTTGTTACCTGATTACTCCGGAATTTATGAACTGAATTTGATGATTATTTTTTTGCATACAGTATACCTCCAAGTTATACGTATTAAAATTTTATTAAAATTGGTTGAGTAGTTTAGAAGTTACAGTAACTAACTAAAAACTGACTTCCAACACTGAAAAATATAAAATAACTTGTGGAATTCGGACCATGATAAAGCGAGGTCTGTGTTTTGAATCAGCGTGATACCGACTTCAACAAGATATTCCATACATGTTGGAAGTCGATTCCGTTTTATAAATATATATTTATGAATAACGAGTTAGTTTAAGAGGCATTTTACATTTTAATGCGGTATACGAAGATTATAAGCGCTTAATTTACTATCATAGGAAATATCTACAAGTTGTTTAATAATTGATAAAAATAGAATAATCTGTTCGTTTTTCAGTTAATGTACCAGATTTACAAACATAACATTAATTATTTTGTAGTGACCAATCTCCCGCACCTTGTTTTACGAATTAAAGTACACATAGCCAACTTCAGAGTTCTATCTCTTGTATAAAGATTCATCAAATTAACTAAAAAAAAAACTGTGCGTCAGGCATATAATCCTGTTGACACATAGTGTACTAGAATATCGATAAATAATCGTCATTGTAGAAAAAAAAATAAAGATCTTGCGCCAATTTCCACGAATTATATCAGCAGTTTACCACGATATATTGCGTTTAATAAAGTGTAATTCCAAACAGATATTATATGAAAAGAAAGTTCATTCTTTAATTAATCTGATCTTCAATAAATTGTGCTATTAACTCTGTTTTATTAGACAAGAAAAAATATTTAACATAACTCGAAATGCTCATAAATTGAAATGTACAAGCGCGAGGCGATCAGTACCGCGCGAGCGCTCATCGAGGTAGGACCTGCGTTCGTTTTGCCTTGCTCTGACGTCTCGTACGCGGAACGCTTAGACGCAAGTTTATAGTGCGACCACAGAGTTTTGATCATGTCTTTATTTTTTTAGGTAACAAACTATACTTTATTTTTGTTGTCCATAATATAATTATTGTTGTCTTGTTAAGTAACTACATCTTTAGTTTCTGTTCATCCATTGTGTTAAAAAAAGGAAACGTCACAATTATGCAGCCTTATACAGCGTTATTGGAAAAATGCTAACAACCTCAGAGGGTTGACTTCTTCTTTTTGGTCTGCTAGTTTTTATATTATTCTAGTTTAAATTAGTAACTCACTATTACTTTTGTTTTAGAAGGATAAGATGACAGGCGAATAATTGATTTCCAATATTTTTGGATTCAGTTAATGTCTATAAGTGAACACAGCGATAACTTCAGCAGGAAATTAAACTACCTTCCTAATTTGTACAAAACGGCCTCCCGGCTTTTCCATCATTTGTACAAACCGGGATACCAGTTAGCGGTCGATAGTCGTATTTACAAATTTACCATAAAATCTGCGTAAGTGTTTTCTGCGTAAGTTTAAGTTTTGAAGCAGTGATGACTCAGTGGCATTGGCTATGGACTGCCGCGCAGCAGGTCCATGGTTCGAATCCCGCCCAGAGCTTGAGCTTCACCGCATGGTGGAAGGGCATTTTGCGAATGCCCGCCTGGCTAGCGACCACCCTCTAGTAGAAAATCTGTCGCCAAGCACCTAACGGTGAGTTCCGGCAGCAGTCCTTGAGAGCCAGTGAAATAACAGGCAAAAATGAGACTTAACAGGTATGTTTCAAGGTGATGGGCGCAGTGCAGTTCGTCACTTGTGATGAAATGCATCTGTTATAGGCAGAGGATACCGCTTAACATCAGGTGGGCCTCGCGCTTGTTCCATCACAATGACATAAAAAAAAAATAAAAAAAAAGTCCGACTTTCATATTACAAATTGTTTTCAAAAGGATGCATCCTTGCCCATACAAGAAAGAATCCATACTTTTCTGAGATAACGGAAGTATTTTGATGAAATCTGAAACCAGCACAAATTACATTTTGGCCCCAAAATATTACGTGATTTCATATTAATCTCGTAACTACGTCAACAGTTATAAACCTAGAAAAACGCAATTTTGCATATGTATAAGTCATTTTTCGCTCGATACATTTTGCAACGCAAACACTTACCGATGCAAATTTGCGTATTAAATAATCTCGTAACTAATTTTAAACTTCTAAACCAAAAAATCTGAAATAATACAAGTGTATAAATTATATGTAAATAATAATATCAAAGAAGGACCAAAGCCGTAGGTGGTATAGTTTTTCAGAAAAAAATATTGCTCTCCAATACAATTTTCCCGCCAAAGTTCTTAAAACAATTGGGTTGTTTTAATCTTGTTACTTTAAAATATTTGGCGTAAAAATCTGTAACAATTCATGGATAAAGAATAATAGTAAATTATCATATTAAAAGAAGAATCGAAGTTCTAGGTGAGTCTAGTTACGAAAAAATAAAAATAGCAATTAAATTACTATTTCCCACCATTTTTGTCGTGTGTTCAAACCCCATTTCCAGTATTTTTTTCTATAAATAGGTGTATTATCATTTATTTTCCATAGAGGAAATAGTGAGTATAAGAGTATATAGTGAGGATTGCATTGGTACCAAGAAGTATATATGTTGATTATAGATTGCATCAAAGATATTCGATTTAAAAACAAAAATCCTCAAAATGTGTAAATATATATTTACATTTCGCTGTTTGGTCTACTTGGACAAACTAAATGGATGAAAATGTTATTTTTTTAAAGGTATAGGTGATATATTGTGGTATGGGAATATGAGGGAGACATGTTTAAGTAATGGAAAACCAAAAACGTCATGGGACGTTTGTGGTTGGTACTGATTTGTTTTCCAGATGCACAGAAAAATAAACCTCAATGCTATGCATGGTCATTATGGCACTACATCCCATCCTGTAGTTAACACTGTCTAGTGTTAACGACTGGATATAGATACTGTGTAGAGTGTGAACGAGGTGTTGCGTAAATAGAGTTTTTAGCTGATGAGAGGAAAATGTATTGAATCACTTACTCAGTGCCGCGTGGCGAATGCTCCTGTTACCGGGCCCGGGTTTGATTCCAGAAAGGTTTTGCAGGTTCTGGCGACTCGTGTATGTTCCTTATGCTAATTTCACAAGCACTTAAAATATTTGGAGAAGATAGTATTATATTCCTCCGCGGTTTGTGTCACACGCGAAAAGTCAGCGAACGAGATGTTGCTGGGAAGACGGACGTCGTAGGAGTGTTTTATTTCTAATGTGATAGGTGGCAGCACTTGTGGCTGCTGGGAGCGTATACCGCCTGAAGATAGTGCGGATACTTCAAGTTTATGACCCAATACATTTCCATTTAAAATTATTAAAGATAGTGAGAATTGTATTGTTTGCGCTAACATGATTAAGAGAAGCTAGATGCTACTTATCAATAAGATTTGACAAATGCTAATGGAAATACGGAACACGAGGAAAATTGCAATTTTTGGAAAATTTAAAAGAAATAGCTTTTAGTCCGCAGCTTTTAATCAATGCCGTTACGTCAAATATTTATATAATTTTAAGCCGTATAATTATTTAATTATTTTTAGTTTATTGTTACAATAAATGATTCAAACATATCTATTTTTTATTCATCAAGGATGAAATGTAAATATACGATTCACGATGTAGGTTGACTATTTAATGTACATGCCTACTTCTTTTCTATAACATTAGCAAGTAATCGACAAGAAATTGATTTACTCCTGCCAATCACACAATTTTTAAATTCGTAACTTACATTTCTTTATTAATGAGTGCTAGTATCAAAACATGTTACTCACAGTCACGCTATTCCGTCGTCACTTCTTTCGCTTGTGTATGCGATGCGCTGGCATTTACCTAAACTTCAGAAGCGTGATTTTGTGAAATGGCTCTTAAGCAGACAGCTTATACAAGTTAGCATAAGCTGTCTGCTTATAGGTACTAACTCGTTATTATAAGCACACAATGAAAAATTCATCTAACAGAACAACGATTTCTCTATCGCGCTCAAACATATGTAAAGAAATAATTAACGATAGGTATTATTAAATACAAAGCAGGACCATAAACACAGACTCCGGTCAACACCAAACACGACCAACATGACACAATACCCGCAAATCCGTTTCTTGCTAAAAAGAGGAAGCCATTATTCGCACTATTTATTTCTCGAACGAAACTCCTAAACACACTGCAAACAATGAAAATCCGATCTCGCGTCAGCATTACGGAAAAATATTGGCAAGAAATAAGGACAGATGGCTAACACCCACCGGGATCGATATTGCTGGGTTGGAAGGAATCATTATATCTGTGACGTAAACTGCGATTGCTTATAATTAGACTAAACCTTGTGAATGTTTTTTTTTTGTATAATTAAATTTAAGGATACAACATTCAGAACCGACGTTGGTGTCGGTTCTGAAATTAGGGTGGTCCTTTAGTGTGGGACGCTACATGCGTAGACACTTTAGCTCCGTCACATCTTTCTGAAACCAATATGAGGGCTGGCACCGCGGCTACTTCGGCGGAGCAACTCAAGCGGGGCAAGTATGCCAACCTCGGTATGGGTTACATATTGGAGCTGTTTGGTGTACACACGTTGAGTCCGTGGGGACTGGGAGCTTATCGTGTCTTCCGAAACTTATCAGAGCGCTTGGTCGATGCGACGCGTGATCAAAATTCTGGCACCTATGTGGCTCAACGAATATGCATTGCACTGGTACTGGGCTGAAGCATTTGCCATACAATGCATTTGGACTACCTGTTAGTTTCTAATTACTTGGAATTTGTCTAAATGGTTTTATTTTAGTAGCTGTAGTATTTATTGCCTATAGTTTGCAGTATTTTGTTAAAGGCATACCACCAATATATTGAAAAAAAAAACTAACTGTAGGTATTTCATATAGTTCTATGAAATTCAGTTTGCAATATATTTCATATAAGAAGTTCATTGAGGATTTCATAATACCCATAAAAAGTTGAAATATCTAGTCCCAATTAAGTTTCAGTGCACAAACTTAACTTTCAAAAATTCCAATATAATTTTTCCATTTCCTTACACTTGGAAACCTTACACTTGAAAGTGTAAAGTGTAACTCGCGCATAAAACCCTTATTAGCATCGACATATCAACCCTGTTCTTTGACTTGTGATGTTAAATATCTAGGCTAAAATGAGTTGTTTTATGCACTTGTTGTACATTTTACTTAAAGCATTTTTTTTAATATATCAATATAATATTGGATAATCGTACAATTCAAGTATTAACCATATTCTCCTACTGAATATCATAAAAGCGACTAAGAGAGAAAATTGAGCATCATGCCAGTACTCACGTAAAAGTGAGCAGGGTATTGCTGCATATCAGGTTTACGATAAGGCTCCTTACTATCTGAATGCCCTTATAACCCGGAAAGCAGTGGGTATATTACCACCGAAAGCATTTTTTTGTGTGTTATTGGACGGATCAAGCTCGAGGCCTACCTGATCTTAAGCGGACAAAAACTTTGCCTAAAACAGATGCATTTCAAAAATCACAAGTGACGAATTGCACTGCGTCCGTCACCTTGAGCCATAGTTGTAAGTCTCATGTGCCTGTTATTTCACTGGCTCTCAAGGACTGCTGCCGAAACACACCGTTAGGTGCCTGGCGACAGATTTTCTGAGGGACGTAGCTAGCCAGGCGGGCAATCGCAAGATGCCCGTCCACCATGCGGTGAAGCTCAAGCCCGCGGCGGGATTCGAACCATGGACCTCAAGCGCGGCAGTATATAGCCAATGCCACTGAGCCATCACTGCTTCATACACAATAATAACTAGTGATGACTTTGTGGTAGTAATAGCTATATTGAATACCGTACAGTAACATCAGATGGGCTTCGAGCTTGTTCCGTCACAATAAATTAAAAAAAATAAACAAAATGTTAAAAAGTATTATTTTCTACTAAGGTGAAAAGTTTTCGGTACATCTGTCCAATAAATATTTAGAAGAAATGAGAATCTTTTACTGTAATATCATTATCTTGATGCCTTTACACCCTCGGAACAAAGCAGCGGCAATTTATTATTTTGATGTATTCGGAAACTTTAAAGCTCGTAGTTTCACGATTTCGAGTAAAACGCCGTCCGCGCCGCGTTTTGTTTTAAACTTTTGCAATTTCGCCACGTTTTGTCTGTTTACTTCTGTCTGCTGTACCAAACTGATTTATAACGAATAAATACGTACAAAATAGCACCGGTATTGAATTCGAAGTCCTTTATTTCGAGCGATTGAGAGCTTCAAGAGCCAAGAGAGACTTTGTTGTAAATTGTGTCTTTGCGACCATTGTCGAAATTACAAAAACGCAATACTGAACGCTACCGCAGAATATATAATAGTTTTAGGTACAGACTTCTAAGAAAATCCCCTAATACCTATAAAATAAAGTATTTTTGAATGTCAGTCAATTTTAAGTCCTAGACAGTTAATGTGGACAAAACATTTTATGAATTTCTGTTTTTCTAGTCATAGTTTTGCACTTTTTGATGTCGAGGTTTGAATGTTACAGTATAGTGTTTTTTTTATTTCTGTTAGCCTTTGACCATTATTTCACCTGATGGTAGGTGATGATGTAGTCGAAGATGTTGTTCATGCTTACCTAGAAGATAAGATTATCCGACAAACGTTTTGCAGGGCAGTGTCGGACCATTGGATTTGTCGGATTATAGAGTACTGCCTAAGAACTCCTATAGTACGATAGTTTTTGAAAAAGAGTACCTTGTAATAACCGACAAAGTACAGATTCGCTTCTGGGCTTCTGATGACATTAATAGGAATTTAAACTTAATTAACCACGAATAAACTGCAAACAATAAACACACGCCGATCCGCTATCACATGAAGTCAAATTCAAACTAAGCAATATGAATCAAAATATTACGCGTCGAGCACAAATACAGTGCTGTGATGGCGCGTACAAGGCCAAGGCCTGGCGACAGATTCTGTTTGAAGATGGCACGAGTATTGGTGGTATCCTGGCGATATTTCGCGAAATGTGCTACTTAACACCAGCATCCTTTGAAGGTTGAGCCTGGGCATTATTAAAAGTTTTGTTTTACCCGCCATGCAGTAAATACTGTATTTTATTCGTTTCAAAATTTGGTTGAACCACCAATGTTTCATTTACCAAGCTGAAAACGTTATTTAAGTTTTAAAAAGGTTGTAACAAAAGTAGGTATGTTTGTCTTTTCAAATATTTTGTGCATTGTTTTTGAGTCGTTTGATCCGGAAATCTTCCATGCCTGCGAAGGTCTCCAGAACCTCGAGTTCTAATTTCAAAACAGTAAGAAAATTAAATTCATGCGGGAGCAAAGGAATTGTTAAGTGAAATTGTTTGAATAGGGGGGAAAGTTCGTGTAATAGGGAATCTCCGTAAAGTTCGCATGCAAGAGCTGTGACATTGGCTTACAAACGGAACCTTTGGAGTTTCCTACAATAAATTGTCTGGAGCCTTTGTGGATGATGACATTTCGTTTGTTCGGTATATAATTACATTTTGAAACCTTTGCCTCTACAGTGTCTACGCCGTTTAATTACGGCATCGTATTTCGAGGAAATTCTTAATGGGTGGTTGGTGACGAGTTTATGCAAAATATGTATTACCACATAAAAGTTATCGAAAATTTCATGATTACAGCAATTAAATGTTATCAGAGTCACGGAGTAGGGGCCATTTGCCGGATATTAAATTTTATTCCATTCCCTTACGTATCGAGGTCTAATTCATAACAATTATAAAAGGTATTGTTATTTTGTGAGTAAATTCACAGTCAATCCTCAGCGGTTAATCGGAACATATTGTTATCTATTTAACAATGCTATCATAATATCACAACTCGTCAACAAAAATATCGACCTGTTTTTATTTTGAAGATAATAGATGCATTCTGAGACATCCGATAAATGATGTAATGTGGATAATATATTTCGGGATGATTAAATTATTTATCTTCAGGAATATAGTGGGATGAAGGTTCATCAATGAATAAGAACGTATATAAATATCGTTGTGTGAATATACCCTTTACTAATACGCTCACAAATATTTAACGCCTATTATAAACATAACTTGATAGCATTCACATATAAGTGTGAGCTATTCCGTGATAACTTTCGAAACAAAACTATCACTTCTATTATCAATAACATTTCAAACTTTTAAGTAAATTTAAACGGAATTTTCACTTCTTTTTCCACAATTCTATCGACTCACGGACAGGCTTCGGCCCATTTCCTGCATTCGTCCCACCTCTTTTGCCACTTCCGGACGCTTTTTACCGGTAGGTTCAGTGATTTTTATAAAAATTACTTTGATAAGACTGCAACTGGTGAAAATGTACCGGTACATCGTTTTTTATTGTTATTATCTTCATCAAATTACTTACAAACTAATAAGATCAAGATAAGAGAGATTTTGAAGAGTTCTTAGCGTAATTTTCTAAGGCGTTGTTAGGCATCCTTGGGCGTTCTTAACCAATAAAATAGGTTAAGCAACGCCCCCTGCAGTAATGTGTTGGATGGGTGACCACAAGTGGCTGTTGCTACTGAGTGCTTCAAAACTTTGAAGGGCACTTGCCACGTCATCAGTCCCAGCTGTTGTCTTTGGATGGTAGTTGTGACAGCATGGTGGTGGAACATTTTGCAAACCCCCAATGCTAAGTAAGCTAAAGTAAAAAAGTAGGGCTAGCTCATTACCAACCTCAAGGGGTAAATCTGTCACTAAGCACCAAACGAGAGAGTGAGATCCCACTGTAGGTGGCTCATTACCATCTATGATGACATCGTTGGTGAGAGATCAAGATCTTGCTACATATTGGGCGCTTAAAAGAGATCCTTACCATCTTAAAGCCCTGATGACCAAAACAGTATTACCGGGTTAGTTGCAATGATTCTCAAAGAAAGCTTGGTGATAGGAAGGTGGACGGCACTAAAATTGAATCATAAAGTTCTTACAGTATATTATGTGCTTGTGTGGTCCTATGTTATCAGCGAAAATATGTTTATTTTTCTTGTGTTACCCGTGGGGTGCCGGGTTAGAATTGCACGTCCCCATATCATCCCGTGGGTGTCGTAAGAGGCGACTAAGGGAAAAATACTGGAAGGTGGGCAGCAGCGCCTTCTAAAGAACTGCCTTCTTACACTGCGATCCCCAAGCCGCCTGCCAAGCGTGGGGTTTATGGCAAATAAGGCCTAAATAGGGGAGGTGCAGTGGACAGTACAGTATACAGTACAGTACAGTGTTCTTTCAGTTGCAGTTGAACTCTTTATGAACGAGTTCATCTGGACAGGTACTATCACCATGTCTATTCCTATTGCCAAAAGGTAATGTTTGCATTACTGTTCCGGTTTTACTTGGTCTCCCGGTATTGGGCGCAGTGCCATGCAAAGTTATAGGCAGAGTTTGCCATTTAACGCCAGGTGGGCTGCCTGCTTATTCCGTCGCAATAACATGAAAAAGCTCTAGTGTTGTGTTTCGTGTTGCTAAAGAAGATATTTTACGTCACATAAGTGGGATAAGCGTAAGAAATATAATATGATGATGTTTTAAAGGTGACTCATAACAACATCATCATAATATTTAGTATTCATATATTCATTATTTTCTTTATATCATCAATCTTTTGATAATATTTACTTTCGATGTGGGCAGAACTAAAATTTTTATTTGTCGTTTTCATATTTCTATCGCAAAGGCTTCGCAGCCAGGCTGTGGCCCATTTCCTGCATTAGTCCCATCTCTTTTGCTCCTTCCGGTCTTTCTTTACCGATGCTTTAGGAGGATATTTTGTAGTGAGACCGCAGCAGGCTCGCTATTATGTTATTGAAGTAGAAGGTACCTTTCATTTCAATAACTGTATTTCAAAATATTGTTAATTTCGCTTCAACCATCATTAATCACTCTAATTTTGAATTTTGACATCTTTTCTAAGGGACGATTTTACCAGGTTTCCTTAATAAGAGTCCGGTTTGGTTGGTACCACCGCAATTTCAGACATGCAGTAGTATGCAAACATTACCTACTGTGATAAGGCGTGAAGGGCACAATAGCAAGTGAAATTGCTGGACATACGAGACAGAAAAACTAACATCTCGGAATGACGAGTGCAGGGTCACGCTAAATGGGTAAGCGTGACGCTTTTCGTCAAACGGGCGACGAAGCTATCTGTATTTTCATATCATTAAAAAACTGTCGATGGAACACACACATACGAAGGACAAATATATCAAAAACATTAAAGCAGTTTTACATTTTGCTTTTGCAACTGTAATATTGTTTTAAGACGATTTTTTCTCGCTACAGCGTAACGGTAACATATATTACCCGTTCTATGTTCTATTTTTTTCTGAGATGACACTGGCAAACCTACAATATTACATTATATAAGTACAAATATTTACTATAACCATGTATGAGCCAGAGCATTAGGTATTACGTTATTATAGGCTTGTACAAAGACACTATTTTTACATTACTATAACCTAACCTGCCCGGGTAAATAACCTACACAATCTAAATTCCACTCTCATCACAATTGAAAATGAAACTTACTTCAGTTGATGATGATGAGATGTTTCATTACTAGAAAGCGATCAAATGGAAACATCGATATATATGTTTGTACTCTGCAGAAGGTGCTCTGAAGAGTCAAACGTAAATTGGAACCTCGTAAAATTGCTTGGAATAGCTTAGGGGAGGCAAAATGTATGTAATAACGCTTCAGCACAAAACACTGAGAGTACCGAAGTTAAGCAACATAAAATTCACTCTCAAGCAACGCACAAATTGACATCGCTCACATAGTGAAATCTCGGAACACGCCGGGATAGTTCAAACGCGAGTGTAGAAGTGGGTGCCACTTCTGAAATGCATTTTGCCAAGTTTTTCGTAAAGAAATGGATTCAATGAAAAAACTAGTTTTAGTTATTATTATTTCTATCTATACTAATCTTAAACTATATAACCAGCGGCTTTTACTGTGTCGTCAGTCCACCTAGTGATGCGCCTACCAACTCTAAGTCTTTCGGTGTAATGTGGTAACCATTCGAAAACTTTCCATGAGTTATCGGTTCGTCGAGTAATGTGGCGGGGCCAGAAGCAGTGATGGCTCAGTGGCATTGGCTATGGACTGCCGCGCAGCAGGTCCATGGTTCGAATCCCGCCCAGAGCTTGAGCTTCACCGCATGGTGGAAGGGCATTGCGAATGCCCGCCTGGCTAGCGACCACCCTCAAGTAGAAAATCTGCCGCCAAGCACCTAACGGTGTGTTCCGGCAGCAGTCCTTGAGAGCCAGTGAAATAACAGACAAAATGAGACTTAACAGGTATGTCTCAAGGTGATGGGCGCAGTGCAGTTCGTCACTTGTGATGAAATGCATCTGTTATAGGCAGAGGATACCGCTTAACATCAGGTGGGCCTCGCGCTTGATCCTTCACAATAACATAAAAAAAAATTGTCATTTCAACTTGCAAATTCTGAAAGCTATGTCGGTATGACTTTCTTTGGTGAACTCATTTCGGATTTAATCGCGCAAAGCAACTGAAACATTACGTGAAGACCATCGCCATAGGTAAGTAACTGCCATCCTAAGATAACAGGGATCGACAGCTTAACATGCCTTGTACAAGAGTCTATGTAATGTGTTTATAGCACTTCGTTACTTAAAGTTAGACGTTTAAAATTAGGCAAGCCAAGTTTCGGTCACTTCATTGAAAATGCATCTGATATTTAAAAATTAAGCAACATCACGAACGAAAAACAGGCCATCGCTGGTTTTTGACATTGAGTAATGCTTTGTGATAATGACACGCCACAGCGAAATTTTTTGTGTTGAAACAAGCATTAGCAATAAACGCCGTTTTAAATAAACTGAAATGTTCTGCACGTGCGTTTTCTTATTAGTTTACAACAAGTTATAATTTTCCCATAGACAACTTTTCGTAAATCCATAAAAACAAATCGTTACACCTGTATTCCCTTCACCTAATAGAAAGTTATGATGTAGTCGAAGATGTTGTTAAGGCTGACCTAGAGTTACTGCCTCTCAAGGATAGCTACTGAAACTCACCGTTATGTGTTTGGCGACAAATTTCCCACTTAAGTGTGTCAGCTAGCAAACAGGCTTTCGTAACAATAACTTTCCCATATTTCCTTTTATTTTAAAACACAGCAACGCAAAACACTTTTCCTCAGCGAGTAAAAAGATGCATAAAACATGACTAAACAGCGGAGGTAAAGCAAACGACATCGCTTAATCCACTCTTTTAGTAGATTTGCAATTTTTTAAGCTGACTTAACTCAAGGAAGTCCATTTTCATAATTAGGTAAGCTTAAAACGGAAACCTTTTTCAGCTGCAGAGGTGAATTATAACAATATTTTATTCAGATAAGGAAAATAATAACATTTCATAATGATAAATATGCTTTTGATTATAAGTTAAGTATTTATACGAAAGTCCAAAATACCGCGGGCTAGAATTACACAATACACACATATCTTCCTGAGGGAGTTTTCAGAGGCGACGAAGAGAAAAACCAGAAGGTACGCAGTGGTGCTTTCTGAAGAACTGCGAAGACGCCTGCCAAGCATGGAGAATATGGACCACCGCCCTCCCTTCTCCTAATGAGTTTATTTTATCACTGGACGTTACAGCTTTTGAGGATGATGATTTAAAGAAAACGTAGCGTTTTAAAGTATTACGTTTTAATGATACGTTTTATTGACATTGTCAATTAGTTAAAATGCCATTATTTTTTTACTGGCGCTGTGACCTTATTAACAAAATACTAGGAACTATATATAACGCTACAGCTACTACAATAAAAGCATTTAGACCACCTACAAGTCATTGCAGACTCGAAGGCAGTCCAAACGCTCCAGCCCATTATCTAGTTGGCAGCTTTACTAACTTACGTTAGCTTTACTTTGCTAATAATCGGATAGTAGAAAAAAATGCATAGTGTCAGTCAAATATTCGGATGAAATGTGGTTTATGTGAGGTCAGACACGATCGCCGAGGGCTACGTATCAACATGCAATATAAGTGTACCAAAATAAACAGTTCTTCGTTCATTCGGTAATTTTAACCCGAGTCCCACTTCCGTATGTTGATTTCTTTCTTTTGTTTTTTAATGCGAATCGTACATCCTGCAACGGATGCACTTATATTAAATTTTCTCCACGTTATATTGTCGTGATATTCCTCTTTTTATTTATTTGTGATGATATTGTGATATGTGATATCATGAAATGGTGCTTGAAAAATATATTTTGAAATTTTTAAGGTGGAAGTCACGCCATTAAGCGTGAAAAAAATCAATGTTTAAATAAGGTTTCATATCAACATTTATTTGGTATTCACAAGTTCAAATAATATATTTTCTTAAAGAGTTATTTCAAACCAATCGTTTCCATAATAAATCGCAAAAAAAAATTCGCCAGCAAAAATATGTTTATAATTATATTGACTCGTACAATAAAATAATTACTTTACATTGTTTTTAATGTAATATTAAATATAACATTTATCGACATCGTGTGGGTGCATAAAATCGGGGGACGTGGGTTCGATTCTCTTTAAGGTTAGAAATTTAGTACTCATAATATTTAACAAAGTTAATGTAATTTTTGCACAAACAAAAACAAAAACAATCTATAAATTTTGTATTTCTTGCCGTAACCGTCAGTTTTCACCTCAAGGCGATATTGTTACGAAAGTTTGCGGGTTAAAAGTTAATGGATAAACACAGTTTCGTTCTTCATACTTCCGGTCAGGCGAAATCTTGGAAGGAAAAGGATTTATGCAACCTCAAGGCCACAGGTAGTCCAAATGCACCAGCACACTGCCAGTTGGCACCGTGCCCAGCATGCTGTCAGCATTACCCCGTTGGACTGCAATGTGTATTCTTTTGAGCCAATTAGTGCCTGCATTTTGATCACGCATCGCATTGACTAAACGCTCTGATATGTACTTTCATACATGTAATGACGCCTGTGTTCCGCAAAGAAGTAGGCAGAGATGTGTAAACATCTATAGCCAATTGGGTGTTGGTTTCATGTTATGAGGGTAAGCCTAAGCTCAGATATGTTTTGGAAAATATAATGAGCTCCGGGCCCCCAAAGACCCAATTTGTGTACATCAAATGGCTTAAATACTTAACCACTATTGAGATTTGTACACACTTTTAAAACAGCGCAATCGAAGCTACTTACGTGAACAAAGGTATACAGCGCCAAAAACAACACACGTCACGTCGAACTTAGTGGAGGGCAGAGACTGACTGGTTGGTACTTGTTTGCGCGCGGGCTCGCTCTCGCTGCGTAGGTACCCACGTGAAACGCGATCGGTTGATCTGCCGAATCATGTAGGTAATTAGTATCACATACAAAGTAAAGACAACTGACGCTTCGTTCTTAAACGTAAGGAGTTTATGCTAGAAATAAAGCCAACCTTGCATTAAAAAAATAACATCCCATAATATTCAAAGGCTTTAACTGCCGGAATTTTACAGTATTTAAATATGTAGAAAGACAGGGACGTATAGGTATTCAAATTTCAAATCATTTCAATTGTGCAAAACTGCAAATCTAACAATAAAAACAATTTAGCACTCGTTCAGCTAGGATATACGTGTACTAGTCGTGTACTAGGCTAGGTAGTGGTTTTGGAAAATGACTACGGATCCCCAAATTCATGCGCCCACCATTTTTAGATTATATGAAGTTAATTAAAAACAGTAAAACGTACGAAACGAAAACTTAATACAATGAAGGTATTTATTTTTCTAGCATTCTATATAGGGTCACGACACTTTTAAGTCCATAGGCAAAGTTTTGTTACATATTTTGTAAAAAAATGTCTTGCTCATTATGAAGTAAAACATTTTTTTTTGATAAATACACAACAAAGAGCGGGCCCTTCAATTATTTGCTAATAACATATACACATATTCACAGTTTACTTACCTTCGCAATGAAAATTCCGCTTCAGCTTCCACTAACAATGAGTTAAAATTTTAGCACTCAACTCCGCCATTTAATTATTTTCGTAAACACTATATGTTTGATGGTTTTTTGTTATGGGAATATATCATTCAAATTAATTTGACATAAAAAAATACCACATAGCCGGCTATGAAAAAAAGTAAAAATTGATATCCTTAGACGCTTAAATTTCCTATTGTAGATCTATACTGCAACTCAAGGTGTTACAATTTACCTTAATGCCACCCTCTAACTGCCCAAACAGTAAGTAAGATACATCATAGATCTACTATACCCCTTACGGAGTTTATATTTATACATTTGCTCCCTATATAGCGCTCGAACTGTCAGTAAGCAGCATGTAGCTCTACCATATCGCTTGAGGAGTCACTAGTCACTTAAATACTACTTCTGCAGCGCTTTAAGTCTCAGTTAGCGCTACTGTACCTCCACAATTGCTCTACTATATCTCTTATATTCATTCTGTAACTCCACTACATCGCCATAGTGGAACCTAAGACCATAAGAACTTGTGCCCATTCCAGGGATATAGTAGAGTTATAGCTCGCTATAACTCCCACGTGATGGAACTTATTGATGACCTTAGGATCTGTTTAGCTCTTTTATATATCTGTTCTAACTCTTATATTAGCGCCTAATGTTAGTTGGGTATGATGATGTTTTAAAGGTGACTCATAACAACATCATCATAATATTTAGTATTCATATATTCATTATTTTCTTTATATCATCAATCTTTTGATAATATTTACTTTCGATGTGGGCAGAACTAAAATTTTTATTTGTCGTTTTCATATTTCTATCGCAAAGGCTTCGCAGCCAGGCTGTGGCCCATTTCCTGCATTAGTCCCATCTCTTTTGCTCCTTCCGGTCTTTCTTTACCGATGCTTTAGGAGGATATTTTGTAGTGAGACCGCAGCAGGCTCGCTATTATGTTATTGAAGTAGAAGGTACCTTTCATTTCAATAACTGTATTTCAAAATATTGTTAATTTCGCTTCAACCATCATTAATCACTCTAATTTTGAATTTTGACATCTTTTCTAAGGGACGATTTTACCAGGTTTCCTTAATAAGAGTCCGGTTTGGTTGGTACCACCGCAATTTCAGACATGCAGTAGTATGCAAACATTACCTACTGTGATAAGGCGTGAAGGGCACAATAGCAAGTGAAATTGCTGGACATACGAGACAGAAAAACTAACATCTCGGAATGACGAGTGCAGGGTCACGCTAAATGGGTAAGCGTGACGCTTTTCGTCAAACGGGCGACGAAGCTATCTGTATTTTCATATCATTAAAAAACTGTCGATGGAACACACACATACGAAGGACAAATATATCAAAAACATTAAAGCAGTTTTACATTTTGCTTTTGCAACTGTAATATTGTTTTAAGACGATTTTTTCTCGCTACAGCGTAACGGTAACATATATTACCCGTTCTATGTTCTATTTTTTTCTGAGATGACACTGGCAAACCTACAATATTACATTATATAAGTACAAATATTTACTATAACCATGTATGAGCCAGAGCATTAGGTATTACGTTATTATAGGCTTGTACAAAGACACTATTTTTACATTACTATAACCTAACCTGCCCGGGTAAATAACCTACACAATCTAAATTCCACTCTCATCACAATTGAAAATGAAACTTACTTCAGTTGATGATGATGAGATGTTTCATTACTAGAAAGCGATCAAATGGAAACATCGATATATATGTTTGTACTCTGCAGAAGGTGCTCTGAAGAGTCAAACGTAAATTGGAACCTCGTAAAATTGCTTGGAATAGCTTAGGGGAGGCAAAATGTATGTAATAACGCTTCAGCACAAAACACTGAGAGTACCGAAGTTAAGCAACATAAAATTCACTCTCAAGCAACGCACAAATTGACATCGCTCACATAGTGAAATCTCGGAACACGCCGGGATAGTTCAAACGCGAGTGTAGAAGTGGGTGCCACTTCTGAAATGCATTTTGCCAAGTTTTTCGTAAAGAAATGGATTCAATGAAAAAACTAGTTTTAGTTATTATTATTTCTATCTATACTAATCTTAAACTATATAACCAGCGGCTTTTACTGTGTCGTCAGTCCACCTAGTGATGCGCCTACCAACTCTAAGTCTTTCGGTGTAATGTGGTAACCATTCGAAAACTTTCCATGAGTTATCGGTTCGTCGAGTAATGTGGCGGGGCCAGAAGCAGTGATGGCTCAGTGGCATTGGCTATGGACTGCCGCGCAGCAGGTCCATGGTTCGAATCCCGCCCAGAGCTTGAGCTTCACCGCATGGTGGAAGGGCATTGCGAATGCCCGCCTGGCTAGCGACCACCCTCAAGTAGAAAATCTGCCGCCAAGCACCTAACGGTGTGTTCCGGCAGCAGTCCTTGAGAGCCAGTGAAATAACAGACAAAATGAGACTTAACAGGTATGTCTCAAGGTGATGGGCGCAGTGCAGTTCGTCACTTGTGATGAAATGCATCTGTTATAGGCAGAGGATACCGCTTAACATCAGGTGGGCCTCGCGCTTGATCCTTCACAATAACATAAAAAAAAATTGTCATTTCAACTTGCAAATTCTGAAAGCTATGTCGGTATGACTTTCTTTGGTGAACTCATTTCGGATTTAATCGCGCAAAGCAACTGAAACATTACGTGAAGACCATCGCCATAGGTAAGTAACTGCCATCCTAAGATAACAGGGATCGACAGCTTAACATGCCTTGTACAAGAGTCTATGTAATGTGTTTATAGCACTTCGTTACTTAAAGTTAGACGTTTAAAATTAGGCAAGCCAAGTTTCGGTCACTTCATTGAAAATGCATCTGATATTTAAAAATTAAGCAACATCACGAACGAAAAACAGGCCATCGCTGGTTTTTGACATTGAGTAATGCTTTGTGATAATGACACGCCACAGCGAAATTTTTTGTGTTGAAACAAGCATTAGCAAAAAACGCCGTTTTAAATAAACTGAAATGTTCTGCACGTGCGTTTTCTTATTAGTTTACAACAAGTTATAATTTTCCCATAGACAACTTTTCGTAAATCCATAAAAACAAATCGTTACACCTGTATTCCCTTCACCTAATAGAAAGTTATGATGTAGTCGAAGATGTTGTTAAGGCTGACCTAGAGTTACTGCCTCTCAAGGATAGCTACTGAAACTCACCGTTATGTGTTTGGCGACAAATTTCCCACTTAAGTGTGTCAGCTAGCAAACAGGCTTTCGTAACAATAACTTTCCCATATTTCCTTTTATTTTAAAACACAGCAACGCAAAACACTTTTCCTCAGCGAGTAAAAAGATGCATAAAACATGACTAAACAGCGGAGGTAAAGCAAACGACATCGCTTAATCCACTCTTTTAGTAGATTTGCAATTTTTTAAGCTGACTTAACTCAAGGAAGTCCATTTTCATAATTAGGTAAGCTTAAAACGGAAACCTTTTTCAGCTGCAGAGGTGAATTATAACAATATTTTATTCAGATAAGGAAAATAATAACATTTCATAATGATAAATATGCTTTTGATTATAAGTTAAGTATTTATACGAAAGTCCAAAATACCGCGGGCTAGAATTACACAATACACACATATCTTCCTGAGGGAGTTTTCAGAGGCGACGAAGAGAAAAACCAGAAGGTACGCAGTGGTGCTTTCTGAAGAACTGCGAAGACGCCTGCCAAGCATGGAGAATATGGACCACCGCCCTCCCTTCTCCTAATGAGTTTATTTTATCACTGGACGTTACAGCTTTTGAGGATGATGATTTAAAGAAAACGTAGCGTTTTAAAGTATTACGTTTTAATGATACGTTTTATTGACATTGTCAATTAGTTAAAATGCCATTATTTTTTTACTGGCGCTGTGACCTTATTAACAAAATACTAGGAACTATATATAACGCTACAGCTACTACAATAAAAGCATTTAGACCACCTACAAGTCATTGCAGACTCGAAGGCAGTCCAAACGCTCCAGCCCATTATCTAGTTGGCAGCTTTACTAACTTACGTTAGCTTTACTTTGCTAATAATCGGATAGTAGAAAAAAATGCATAGTGTCAGTCAAATATTCGGATGAAATGTGGTTTATGTGAGGTCAGACACGATCGCCGAGGGCTACGTATCAACATGCAATATAAGTGTACCAAAATAAACAGTTCTTCGTTCATTCGGTAATTTTAACCCGAGTCCCACTTCCGTATGTTGATTTCTTTCTTTTGTTTTTTAATGCGAATCGTACATCCTGCAACGGATGCACTTATATTAAATTTTCTCCACGTTATATTGTCGTGATATTCCTCTTTTTATTTATTTGTGATGATATTGTGATATGTGATATCATGAAATGGTGCTTGAAAAATATATTTTGAAATTTTTAAGGTGGAAGTCACGCCATTAAGCGTGAAAAAAATCAATGTTTAAATAAGGTTTCATATCAACATTTATTTGGTATTCACAAGTTCAAATAATATATTTTCTTAAAGAGTTATTTCAAACCAATCGTTTCCATAATAAATCGCAAAAAAAAATTCGCCAGCAAAAATATGTTTATAATTATATTGACTCGTACAATAAAATAATTACTTTACATTGTTTTTAATGTAATATTAAATATAACATTTATCGACATCGTGTGGGTGCATAAAATCGGGGGACGTGGGTTCGATTCTCTTTAAGGTTAGAAATTTAGTACTCATAATATTTAACAAAGTTAATGTAATTTTTGCACAAACAAAAACAAAAACAATCTATAAATTTTGTATTTCTTGCCGTAACCGTCAGTTTTCACCTCAAGGCGATATTGTTACGAAAGTTTGCGGGTTAAAAGTTAATGGATAAACACAGTTTCGTTCTTCATACTTCCGGTCAGGCGAAATCTTGGAAGGAAAAGGATTTATGCAACCTCAAGGCCACAGGTAGTCCAAATGCACCAGCACACTGCCAGTTGGCACCGTGCCCAGCATGCTGTCAGCATTACCCCGTTGGACTGCAATGTGTATTCTTTTGAGCCAATTAGTGCCTGCATTTTGATCACGCATCGCATTGACTAAACGCTCTGATATGTACTTTCATACATGTAATGACGCCTGTGTTCCGCAAAGAAGTAGGCAGAGATGTGTAAACATCTATAGCCAATTGGGTGTTGGTTTCATGTTATGAGGGTAAGCCTAAGCTCAGATATGTTTTGGAAAATATAATGAGCTCCGGGCCCCCAAAGACCCAATTTGTGTACATCAAATGGCTTAAATACTTAACCACTATTGAGATTTGTATACTTGCGCTATTTGATCCGCTCCGCTGAAATAGCCACAGCGCCAGCCATCACGTTTGTTCATGGAACATGGAATTATACCGTCAGGTCTTTTACCACCGTCACGTATTTAGATTTCATAACATCGAGAACAAGAGAGGTCATGGTGACTGAGTTGTTTAACTGCAGTACCACACTCGCAGTTATGGACAATAAGACATTTGCATCCAGGCGTAAGTTATAATAACCACATGAAGAGCGGATGTATTTATAAGGTTACCAGTATTGAATGAAGGGATGGCCTGTAACCAAAGACCATATTCCCACAAAGAAACAGCGAGAATACGAGCAAGTTTCTAGAATTTATTAACGTGCTAGTTTGCAAAAAGCCGATCCCGCTGTCTCTGAGAGGGACCATAGGGGATTCAGTATTTAGAGAAGCCAATCTTCAATAATTTTTAGGTTTCGCCAGATATGCTTTATATATTAAAAGAGTCTTAAGATGGTGCGGGATTTTATTCCACTATTTGTATCATTGTAACGGTCTGTAACTTTTTATTAACGTTCGTGGCACTCTCTCAAGCTTCACGAGTTTCTTATTTATAGTTTTCACCTCGTGCCTTTTAGAATTTGAGATTCTCACGTGTATATTAATGCTTTTTTCAACATACTCGCCCGTAACTGGCCTTTAAATGTACTGATTTTAGTGTCATAATAATTATAGTCTATTACACAATCGAGTTTTTTTTTTACTTTACCGTGCGCACTAGTGTTTTAGGTAGAAAAAAAACTTTTACACACTGCTCACCAAGGAGATTGTAGTTTGTTTCGTTCGTTTTTCATACAAACACAAACTAAAAAGTTTTTTACCTTCTGAAGTAGAACTTTATAAGATTTAATTATTAACCTTCTTAATCAGATTATTATTGCTATCAAAAAGATCAAGAAAATATTATCGTAACGATATTTTCGTATTCGTTCCTCAAAAGTGTGTTGAAAAACTTCGTATGAAACTCGTGCGCGGTGTTTATTATAATCTCTACTCCATTTAGGATTTCGATCTTCGATCTCAGGCCTAAAACCTGTCTCGATTGTAATAAACAACTTTGCGTTCTTGTTGCATAATGTACTATTGTAGCACGAGTAAGCAAAGAAAGGTTAATTTTCGTAATGCTGTGAAATGAGTTTGTGCCGATATAACTTGCACGATGCGTTCAATCCGCACTTGGCACGTTCTTGTATTTTGAAAGCACTTAACTATTCTGCAGCGCACCCTAATGCTGGAACACTAGATGTAGTAGTGATTGCACGCTTGCGAAGTAACATAAATAACGTATTTTCTCTTTCGAGTGAGCAGAAGCAATACAAATTTTAAGCTACTCAACCTAAAGCAATACAAAATTTGGCCAATTTCCCAAAGAAATAGTCAATGTGAGGCTCCCATTTTTATGCAGTGGCCTCATAAAACCAAAGTGAAGATGTGCCATTAGAAAATTATTCAATAAGTTAAGCCTTAAGAATTAATCAAATTAGATATAATTCATAACATTTTTGCTATATAAACTTAAAAAATCTGTCGGGTCCTCTTCTTTTCTCACAACATCTCATTGGCATTCCATAAAAAAATCAACGTTTACCAAACTTTTTCGTAATTTGTAATTTAAAATCTATTTAAGTTCTTAAAAGCTAAACCCCGTTAAGATTCCATTAAAATAATATCCCATAAATCCCCAATGCTAATGGATGTTTGCCAAATAGCTCACAATTTTTCTTCAACAAAATATTTCAGAAATGCCTTATAGTTATTTGAAAGCATCACAGTAGACAAAAGAACACACCATCATTGTTCTCCGCGTACTAATTACTGTTTTTGAAAGGAAAATCTCCCTAAGCCTTGGTCCATTCAAGGTTAATATTATGATTACTTCTTTGCATTACGTGCCTTAAACAAAAGATTTATTGATGAGTAAAAATAAACAGAATATAACGAGCGACTTGGGCTGGAGTAATACTTACGATATTTTTTTGTAAAAGTTAAGATTTTTTTCGCTCTGAATTATAGGGCTTACTTAGTCTGAGTTAATGTTAGAATCGCGATATAATTTCACGAAACTAGGCCCTATATTATCATGAAAAAGATAGATAGATACCATTATGAAAAATGGTTTTAAAAGATGAGTCTTAATCACATAAGTCGGGTAGGGCCCAAGGTTGCTTTTTACTCTGCATGTAGTCACAAACAAAGATCTTCTTCTTGATCGTGTACTTCATTCCTGAAGGTCGTGTCCCTGAAAGGCCTTCATGGCTTTATGCACAATACTTCTCCATTTGGTTCGGTTTTCGGCTTCTCTTAAGGCGGTCGTAACAGAGAGTCCAGTGAGGGCGGTCACTTGGTCTGACCTACGGCTAGGTGATCGGCCACGAGGTCTTTTTCCCTCTACTTTGCCGACCACAACCAGCTTCTCTAAATTGTCTGGTTGCCTACGGGCAACGTGGCCAAAATACCTTAAAATCCTTTCGTAGCAGATTGTGGACAGTCTAGTTGTAATGCGTAGTTGCTCAAGGATAGATTTATTTGTCCTCATAGCAGTCCATGGTATGCGGAGCATCCTACGCCAACACCACATCTCGAAGGCTTCTATCTTTTTCCGATCCTTTGCTCGAATTGTCCACGACTCTGAACCATAAAGAAATATGGAGAAAACCAACGTCCGGACTAGTCTCATCTTAGTAGCATTCGAGACCTTTTTGGACTGCCAGATACATGTTAGCTTGCTCATTGCAGCTTTGGCCATTTGTGTCCTTCTCCTAATTGCCTGTTCGCTTCCTCCCTGGTCAGTTAATAAAGATCCGAGATAGGTAAATTCGCTTACGAATTCTATATCCGAGAATTCTCCCGTTCTGGTGAGTTGGCCGGTTCTGTCGATGATCATTACTTTAGTCTTCGACTTATTTATAGTAAGTCCGACCATTTCACTCTCGTACTCTATTCTACGAAACAGATCGGCAAGCTCTTTCTCCGAGGATGCAAAGAGTGTAGTGTCATCCGCATATCTCAGGTTGCTAATCTTCAATCCACCAACTGAGACACCTCCCTCCCATTCTTCCAGGGCTTTTCTCATAATGTATTCACCATATATATTAAAAAGAATGGGGGAGAGAATGCATCCTTGTCTTACTCCCTTTTCAGGCTTGAAAGGTTTTGAGACAATATCATTGACCCTTACCATGGATACGCCGTCTTGGTATAGGTTAACAATCAGCGACACGAGGTGTTGAGGTACGCCCATTTTTCGTAGAATAGTCCACAGACAATGCCATCTTACGCAATCAAAGGCCTTCGAGTAATCAATGAAGCACATTAGTATCGGCGTATTGAATTCTCGGCTTTTCTCAATTATTTGCCTCACATTCACGATCTGTTCTCTTGTGCCTCGACCTTTTACGAAACCCGCCTGCTCACTGGGTATCTGCCATTGAAGGTACGATTGTAGCCGGCCGTTGATTACGTGAAGCATTATCTTACTGGCATGAGATATAAGTGCCACCGTTCGGTAGTTACTGCACGTCCTCGTTGAGCCTTTCTTGTGCAGTGGAATTAGAAGGGACTCTTTCCAGTCAGTGACCCATTTACCTGTTGTCCAGACTTGATTACAAAGGTCCAGCATTATCTTCACCCCTTGATCCCCTAAGTGCTTTAGCTCTTCAGCAATAATTTGGTCTCTGCCGGCTGATTTGTTCGTTTTGAGTTTACGCAGTGCACTACGGATTTCAGATTCGAGGATGTCGGGTTCCCTACAATGCTCGTCTACAGTCATTATATTACTTCGTATTGAAGAGTCAGCGTATAGGCTTTCACAATATGATCGCCATCTTTCTGTGACTGGATCTATCTCGGTCAGCAGTCTTCCCTCATCATTTTCTATGGCCCATGTTCTTGTCTTGGATTCTCGCGTGATGCTCTTAATTTTCAGAAAGAGGTCCCTAGTTTGGTATTTTTGCGCATGATCTTCTATATCTTGACAGATTGAGTTCAGGTAGTCATTATAGTCCCTGCGACACAAGCGTTGAACCTTAGCCGAAATTTCCCTGTATCCTGAATGATTAGAGCCCACATTGCCTTTCAGTAGATCTTTTCGTTCTCTGATTGCCTCCCATGTTTCTTCCGTTATCCATACTTTTCTCGGGTCTTCGACCGCCTTTCTCTGTGTCTCTTTGCGTGATGATAGTATGAGATTTTTTACTCTGTTGTCGTCTATGTCGTCGTGGGAATTGACAGCAAAGTCAGCTGATTTGGTCATGAAGCACTTAGAGAAAGCTGTTAATTCTCCATTTCCGGGTCTTTTTTGTGCCGATTGAACTAATCGTTGGCATCTTTTCAGTTTAAGACACATTTCCGCTACTAGGAGTTTATGGTCACTTCCACAATCAGCTCCAGGATATGTCTTTGTGCTGCTTATACACGACCTCCATCTTTTGCTGATAGCGATGTAGTCTATTTGATTGCGTGCTCGGTCTCCTGGCATTATCCACGTGTACAGTCTTCTCGGGTGGTTTTTAAAACAGGTATTCATGATCGTAAGAGAGTTTTCCGCACAGAACTGTAGCCATCTTTCTCCTCTGTCATTTCTAATACCGAGTCCATATTTGCCGACTACTTCCTTAAGGTGGTCATTATTTGATGTATCCCCTACCTTCGCGTTAAGGTCTCCTAACAGAACTGTAATATCTCTTTTCGCTAGGCTCTTTAGAGTATCGTCGATTTGGTTGTAGAAAGTCTCAATATCGGATTCAGTGGAGGCAGTTGTTGGTGCGTATACCACTATGACATTGACACGGCATGGTTTTGTGTTGATCCTCAGAGTTAGTATCCGATCGCTCACTGGGTTATATCCTAAAACCGATTTATTAATTTCGGAGGATACAGAGAGAGCTACGCCATTCTTACTTTCGCTATCTGGACCTGAGAAATATACGGTGTGGCCATTCGGGGTTGTATAGTATCCCGACCCTCTCATGTGTGTCTCGGTTATCCCCAATATTTTTAGGTCGTAGTGTGCTTGCTCTTTATCTATAACCTCCTTTTTTCCTGGTTGAAGCATTCCCCGAACATTCCAGGTTCCCAACTTAATCTTTTTGCGTAGCTGTATACGATGACCAGTTGTTCTGTCACCAGTAACATTCTGTCCGCATTGTGCCTGGTGAGTCACGCCAGTGTGGCCAGTAACATATTTCACACCATGCGACCTGGACTCGACATGGCGCCGGGTGGTAGCCGGAACGCATCCCATCGTTCTATTGTCTTGTTTCACTTTCATAGGATTTCTTGGGAAAATAGTGCAGTGGTTTCCCCTTGCCTTCTGCACCGCAGTGGTGTTATGTAAGTAGTTAGAACGTCCTGCTGCCAACGTGTAACATCCGGTTGAAGTGGAAAAAGTCCGGACCCCCTGTTCTCCCATCTGCTTGTCGACCTATGTTTCCAAAGGGGTTGGATACCTCAATCTCTACAATAGGTTACTCGACGTAACAGGGTTCGCCGCGAGTAGGCTGGAGTGGAGTTGATGAGGAGAGGCTAAGTGGTTGCTCTTGTTACGCTACCATGTATTGCGCATCACTCACCCTTGAACCCTGCAAACAAAGATATCTCTAGTGAAATTAATCGAATCCAACTTCAATCATCTTAATCTATCGCTTTTAAAAGCTGTACTGAAAGTTCATACGTTCCCTTCCAGGTCTAAAATTGTGCGATACTCAATTTAACATGCCTCATTTTTTGTTTTTTAGTGACAACTAGTGCCGAAGACTTAGAAGCTCGTGAATATGAAGCTCGTACTCAAGAAGGGTAGTTGTGTAGACCCTGTTATCTGGCAAACATATTTATTACGTCCATAATTTGCAAAAGTATGGAAGGTGTATTAAACGATAGGCATTTATCATGGTCTGCAAGAAGATGATATTATCAGTGACAGACAGTAAGTGATCTGGGTATAGGGCATTCTCATTAAAGCATATCTGGCCCAAAGTTAATGATAAGTATGGATAAGCGATTGCTGTATCTCTAGATATTTCGAAAGCATTTGAAAGGGTCTGGCAAGACGATCTTGATAATAAGCTTCCATCGTACAGATTGCTTGTTCTTGATTATCCATTTTTTTAGGGAAAGATCATTATTAGTTGTTTTTCTTGATTCTCTCTTCTCAATCTTTTTATTAATTTACAAGTAATTCCGTGCCCTAAAAGTCAGTACGTAGATGACAACATAGTAGTATAGAGATTGGACGTAATAGGCATACCCCATTTGGAGACGGGATGTAAAGCCAGGTTTACTAGTTCAACCATCGCATTTTATGTTACTTCTGCCTTGTTGATCAACTTTATTCGAACTGTCAGTACACTGACTACCCAAATCTAGTATTGTGAGTTCTTTACCAAACTCAGTCGTGCTACCTTAATGTTCCTTAACATAACTTGCTTTATGGCTCGATAAATGAACGTTTATGAATATTATTCATTAAGGTATTGCATGGGCCAGCTAAATTTAAATCTAGTCTCACAGGAAGGCAATCGTTAAACTAGTGAACTTGGCCTTATATGTAGTCTCCAAATGGGGTCATGCCCGTTGGGCCCAAAACAAAGCTTTGAACACCAAGGCATGTCTTTTGAATGCTGAGTGGATTCTTATTGATATTACTTCTATTGGTATGTTCCGAAATGAGCTGGTTTCGATAACCAATCAGCTTGCGCTGCTGTGTGCGTATACTGAAACTAAATATTGAGTAAGTGACTAACTAATTAAAGGCTAAAATTAACTAAAAATAAACCAGTGGCAAAAAATCTAAGCAGGCCGTGGAAATTACGGTAGTATTTCACATCAAAGTAAAGTCAGGTGTATTTCTATAGTCTGTTTTAAGGCCTCTTTTATTCAATATTTATATCAATGATATAATTATACATGTTTTATGAATTCAGAATAATATATGTATGCTGATGACCTCAACATTTATCGTCAAATACGTAATCGCGCTGTCTCTATATTACTGCAAGAAAAATGTTGACATGTAAAATAACGGTGTACATAAAACAAAATGGTATTACTTACATAAAAAAAAACGATTTGTAAATATTACACGTAACTTTATCGTAATTAATAAAATTATGGAATACCAAATTCCTAATTTATGGAAATGTGCCGCAAGAAAAAACACAATACTTTCTATCAAGTCTACATATACCTATTAGAAAGCATTTAAAGACGATTCACATAATTCTACTCCTATGGATCGCCTCATATCGGAACAGCGCTTCTCTTCTTCTTTCATACCAATATACTAAGTTATTATATATTATTATTAATTCAGAATCACTGAGTCAGATATTGTTTAAAATCTCACCACAATTGCCGCGGAACCCAGCCCCATTATTATCAACTATAATTATATAACACTAATCGTGGTATATTTGTGTAGTTCCCTGCTTATGTAGGTCGTTGAATTTGTAACAAACAATAATATATTATGTTGATTGATCCATCTGCTTTCAAGATAAAGGTTCTAAATTTATTCGAATCTATTTCATCTAATTTAAGATAATTATGTATTTGCAATGACACAAGTTATCGTATTATACTTGTTAAATCACTTGCAGTATATAATATCATATAATATACCATATAAATACAAAAGTTGAATTCAGTCCAAATAATTAAAGCGTAAGAGCTTATTGAACTATGAAATGATTCACCTATAAAATCTATTACTTATACAAATTCAACGAGCACTTACGTACAATCCAATTAAGTCATACAAGGTAAAATAAGTTATATAGGTATTTTCACGCTGCATTGCCATTTTGTAGATTGCGATTTCACGTCCAGTTTATGTTTGTTGGACCTTAACGACCTCCATTCGGTAATCCTCTCGATCCGAACCACAATTAAGGTTCATCTTTAAATTTAATCCGTCGGCCACCGTTCAAAACGCTCCATTTGAATTGCTAAGCAGAAAGCCTGAGGCTTTCATAAAAGGTACATTTTTTGTACAAAAACCCTTAGATATCGTTATTATAAAAGAAATTGCTTTGGGAATGGAGTTGTATGTTTATCTTTTTCTCTTTTGGAAACGGAGCAGCTTTTGGTATGTAAGGCTTTGTTTCCATTGTTCTATCACGTTTTTTTCTCGCTAGAAAATAGTGACGTTTTTCATTCAATGGCAAAAATGTTACAGAATAATTTTAATGACTGTCGAGAGGGATGTCACCTCAAGGCAAACTGTCGTAACGTAACTAAATCATATAACCACGGCAGCTAAATCGAGTACCTA
Organism: Plagodis pulveraria; assembly: GCA_963890685.1. Taxonomy (NCBI): domain Eukaryota; kingdom Metazoa; phylum Arthropoda; class Insecta; order Lepidoptera; family Geometridae; genus Plagodis; species Plagodis pulveraria. The sequence continues at coordinate 7,438,309 of OY982962.1, read as the reverse complement.
TGTATAATCAAGACTATCTGAAGGCGATTGCAGTTTATTAAGAAAATAAAATAGCATATAATAGTAATAAATGAAAGTTAATATTAATCTAAGATACTCATAGATGTCTGATAATTATGTTAGGCAGCTTATTTTTGAAAAACCTACAAGTCATATATCCGAACAGAGCAATGGAAACAGACTTAACTTAAGAGATGCTAAACTGAAATATTATTAGTGTTTTTTCTGCTAAGTAATTTCGAAACTCACTCTAATATGATGTATAAATGATGACGCATGTAGTACTGTTGTATGACAAAGTGAACCCATTTTAGAATACAATAACGAGCGTCTGAAAGTATTCCGTAATTTATTTAATGGTTAGGTATGTAATTGGTTACTAAAATACATTTTAAAAGTGATTGGAGGAGAGACATATTTTATTATCATTTTGACAGTATTATATTATTGTCACGTTAGCTCAATTGGTTAGAGCATACCCCGGCTACAGGGGTGGATGGACGCGGATTCGAATCCCGCATATGACTTAGTTTTTTCCCATCGTATATTTGTGATTTTGTAATATAGCAAGTAATGTTTTTTTATCGTAAACGACTTGCTAAAAAAAGTGAGTGTTCTTTTTTCAGGGTTCATGTATATATGTTTGTGAGTTTTTGTATTCCACCATAACTTCTAAACGGCTTAACCGATTTTAATGAATGAGATATAGTTATTTTTTAACTTGTGCTAAAGTAACACTAGGTACATAAAAATAAAAGACAAACTAGAAGACTTTAGAAGCCATTTTATGAAAAAAAAAAAGTGGTCATGAGTTGGATGGGTGACCGCTAGTGACATTACTTCTGAGCGCTTCCTCGGAGGGCACGTTAAGCCGTCGCGTCGGTCCCGATTGTCGTCTTAGGATGGCAGTCGTTATAGCATGGTTGTAGGGCATTTTGCGAATGCTCGCCTGGCTAGCTACCACCCTCAAGTAGAACATCTGTCGCCAAGCACCTGATGGTGTGTTCTGGCAGCTGTCCTTGAGAGCCAGTACTTTTAGGTTAGTTTGAAAAACATCTTCGACCACATTATCACTTACCATCAAGTGAGATAGTGGTCAAAGGCTAACCTATCAGGAATATGAAAAAAAAATGTTTTTCTCTTCCTACACGTTCCACTGGGGCATCAAAATGAAGGTCTTTAAAACACAATTCCATAAATATATATATAACTTGCTGTTTTAATTACAGTCGAATAACCTTTGAAGAAAATAAATAATTTGCAGTCTGTTTTTTTTTACTTTTATATCTAATATTTAGTTGTTTTACTTACATAATACGAGTAGATTTGCATCAAGGCATACCTTTAGTCATACCTCTATGTTATATTATTTTGTTTTGTAAGCTCTTATAACAACTTATATTAACTTAACCTTTAACATGTCTCATATTCATTTTAATTCTACGAAAACAGCTGATTTTACAGTTACTTGATTTTGCAGTATACCATCCATCATCGAGAAAAGTTACTCGAGTGATGTATTCGTCGATTAGGTGTTATCAATTTGAAGTTTCTTTTTCGCTCTGCCTTTAGCATATAATGAAATAGACATAAGTTTATCATGTCAATTTTTTTATAGTATGAATGTTAGGTAGATATTTCATAATTAATTGCATTTTACATCTTTAATTTATAACAGTAAAATTCGAGTACGGAAAGTTGATTATTCCAATCGAGCCTAAAATATTCTAAGCCTGAGCCGTAGGCGAAAGCTATAAGTACAAGCTGGGATTAGTCTGAGTTAATGTGAGAACCGCGATATAGTTTCACGAAACAAGGCCTTATATTATCATGAAAAAGATAGCTACCATCATGAAAAATGGTTTTCAAAGGTGAGTCCTAATCACATAAGCCGAGTAGAGCCGTAGCCCAAGGTTGCTTTTTACTCTGCAGGTAGTAAAATATCTGTAGTGAAATTAATCGACTACAACTTCAATCATCTTAGTCTACCACTCTTAAAAGCTGTAACGAAAGTTCAAGTTGAGATTGGAATAATTAATGCCTTCAAAAACAAAACTTGTAAAAAATACCAAGCTTCGCAACTCAGTTCTTCCACCGTAAAAGTTTGTGACATCCATGTAATACCAAGTCTGATAATTTATTCAGTCGGTCTCTACATAATGGACCTTTTGCTCTAATTTATTACGTAACTAGCGACCCGCCACGGCTTCGCACGGGTGCAATACTGACACTAAATATACTACAGAATGTCTTTACATACAACGTTCACAGCTTTTATGTCATTAGACAATACAAACATGTTTTCTTTAGAAGTTACTCTTGAAAGAGCGACTTATGATTGGCCATGTGAAAAACACTCAACGCGCAACGAAAATGCTGTATAGGGCCATATTGATCTATATTAAATACACAATGTATTTAAGATACTAAATTGGACAAGGATCTATGACTCATTGCCTTAAATCACTTCGTAAGTAAGCCATTATTTCTCGTAAAAAGTAAAGGTTAAAAAAAAGGTCGTAAAAAGATGGTTATTGTGTGTTATTCCAATATACCATTGCGGACTTTTTTGTAGACCTTTTTAGTTCAGGTTAGGTGCTTGGCGACAGATTTTCTACTTAAGAGTGGTCGCTAGCCAGGCGGGCATTCGCAAAATGCCCTTCCACCATGCGGCGAAGCTCAAGCTACCGGTGGGGTGCGTGAACCAGCACACTGATACTCAACAGTAAACCTGCGGCACGGCAGTCCATAGCTACTACATCTTAGCTATTCTTCATAACATCCAGTATAGTATGAATTATTTTTTGAGTAGTCTTAAAAGATGCCCATAGTGTGACTTGTAATATTCTTGAAGTTCAATCTTCGTGATGAGGCACACTTGACTGTATTCCTCAGTCCTAGACGTCATAGCGTCACCGTGTCCGTGGTAGCACAGGTTGTGGACCGGCTCGACCGTGTCATATTCAATGCATTCTCATCCATCTATGAATTTTGCAACCAACTATTTATATATATACGATGGAGTAGATTCCCATAATATCATTTCCATGTCAAAGTAGTTCTTGTTCAGTGTTAGTCTCTTTTTCAACCGGTATTTAATCGTCGCACGTTATTATTTTTTTTTTATTTCGCGCGTAGTTTCACTAAAATTTCTAATATTTAACAACCACAAATGCAAAAGTAGGTAATTGATTTTTAATTTAGATTTTTTTTATATATTTTCTAACAATATTTATCACATAAAATATATCAAATGAGGGTAGTAGGTATATATATTCATTCGAAATAGATTACGCTTTTCTGTGAAACATTGACGCCTTGTGTTTAATATGTATTCCTTACTTGCTTGTAGTTACTGAATTCTAAGTATCAAATTGATCTTTTGTAGAGAAATGTTTGTTCTGTCATATTTTTGTCATTTTTATTAGTTCAATGTTCTTGTATGGAAAGCAAGCCGTTGAACTTACAAGTACTTGAATGTTAAAATTCTTTCAACATACAATATTTCAATCACTGCGAATAAAATTTAATAAATTATGCACAAAATATATCGAACATGGACGCATATTATAATAATATTAAAGTAGATTAAGATGATTGACTCTTTTTGTACATACAGGAAAACTGTTCGTTTAAATAGCTGTAAATTTTTTAACAGTCAAAATAGCAATATCGGTTTCCACAAGGGTTTGACACCCCCCTCTCCCTATCTTCCTGCAGGAGTTGTAATAGACGGCAAAGAAAAAATACTAGAAGCAGTATCTCCTACATAACTGCCTAATAACACTGTATGCCCACGACGCCTGCATGCTAAACATTGAGATTATGGCGGGGGTGGCTTTTCTTCAACGATAGACGATATAGCTGTTTATCGTATATTATATTTTTATTTACGTTTGTAATGAAGTCGGATAAAAATTTGATTAAGTTATCGTGATTTTTACATTATTGATACCTTATAAATAATATAAGCAAAACGTTCATATTAGCGCATAAACATCGTTATTTGTTTTTGCTCATAAGTATTTGATAGAGATAAATAGGTACTGTGTAATATATATATATATATATATTTTTTTTTTATGTTATTGTGACGGAACAAGCTCGAGGCCCACCTGATGTTAAGTGGACTAACCTCTGCCTATAACAGTTGCAATTCATGACAACTCACGAATTGCACTGCGCCCGTCACATTGAGACATAGTTGTTAAGTCTCACTGTGCCTATAATTTCACTGGCTCTCAAGGACTACTGCCGGAACACACCTTTCGGTGCTTGGCGACAGACTTTCTACTTGAGGGTGGTCGCTAGCCAGGCAAGCATTCGCAAAAAGCCCTTCCATCATACGGTGAAGCTCAAGCTCTGGGCAGGATTCGAACCATGGACCTGCTGCGCGGCAGTCCATAGCCAATGCCACTGAGCCATCACTGCTTCAAGATATTGCTGCATATTTAGGTTTTTAGTGTCTCCATACAAATGTAGTATATCATATTTTAAATTTAGTGTTGAAACTCGGTGAAACTTTGCATGCATATCCTGAGACTAAGATGCTTCTGGTGTGTATTTTTTTTGTAAAATGAGGTATTTTGGAAATTATTTGGAAACATTGTTTTGTACTTATATGGGAATGATCACTAACACATTTAGAGATAAAATCCTTACATTAATATACAGGGTTATTGGTTAAATGCTAACAACCTCTTAGGGTTGACATCTGCTAGTCCTAACAAACATTTTGAGATTACATTTTGATGGTTTTTTTTGTGTTGGTTTATGTTTATTTGATGGAATAAGCACGAGGACCACCTGATGTTAATAGCGTCTTGTGCCTGTAATGTAATATTTCATATTATTTTATTACTTGGCTTGATGTAAATATTCAAAACTATTCAAATGGAGCGCGGCACGGTCCAGTGTACAGTATACAATAAAGCCCGCGACAGCATAAACCTATATTTTATGTGTTAGCAATTATTGTCAAAATAGTGAACCATAAATACTATTTTTTTTATTTAATACGTATTTTTTAGTAACAAAATGATCCTTAAAAAACTAATATCATAAAGGCAAACGTTTGTGTGTTTGTTTGTTTATTAGTTCTTTACACTTAAACGGCTGGACCAATTTTGATGAAATTTGGTAGGTAAATGAGGCGCTGGATTAAAATTATACTTTTTATCATCATCATCCAATTCCAGGAGGCGCAGCTAGTAAATAATAAAAAGAAAAAATAACAAGCCAGAAGCACAGATATTTAATAAAACTTTTATAAGTATTAGATCACATATAATATTTAAATAATTTTGCAACTTATTTCTTATACGTTAAAAGAACTGAGTAGTTTGATCTCGGTTTTATATTATTAATAACAAGCTATAACCTTAACAACACACATTTAATTGCAAATATAATTTTCTGTAACTATTAGGATATATTTAGGATGGGTCTAAGTTCACGGTCATTTTAACTAATATCTTGTTAGTCCTAGGACCCTCCTATAAGTATTCTATTGTTAAATGACTCAGTTAGTAATGTAGCTAGGGTTAATTGTTTCCGTAAGCCTTTCATCTATTCAGATCTGCTGAATTACCAACACAGTTTTCGTTTATTGTTGATTGGCTCGCCTTTCTTTACGATCTCAGCCGGAGGTAAGTTAACACGGGGTTGAAGATCCAAGTAAACCTAGAATCAATAGTTTAATAATTAGTATTTTATAAATTGTCAGGAAGCAATACCCACCTTCAACATACTTGTTCGTAAAAAACTTACACACACGCTTTTTACTTGCCATTTTAGTTTTAATAAGATGCCACCAGACACATACATGAGATTGTTGAATTTTAAATATATTTTTCTTAAAAATAAACCAAACAGATTCTTACTTTCGAAGTTTACTATATTCATCACATAATAACCTCTTGTTCTATTTCCAGTATTGTAAACGAGAGGTAAACGCAATTTTTTGTAATCAATTCAGCGCGCACCTTTTTATTCAAAGAGATATACAGGGTTATTGGTAATATGCTAACAACCTCTTAGGGTTGACTTCTGCTAGTCCTAAGAAACATTTCAAGATGTTCTTTTTTGTTTGAGTTTTTTTTGTTTAATAATGCCTACTCTGAGCCATGAACACCCGTCGCGACAATACAAGACCGCGCCGTGGTCCCTTTGAACAGAGTTTTGAATATTTACATCGAGCAAAGTAATAAAAAATATGAAATAATAAATTACAGGCACAAGAAACTATTGAAATCAGGTGGTCCTCGTGCTTATTCAGTCAAAAACATATAAAAAAAAACAAAAACAAAAAAAAACATAAAAAAAAACTCAAAATGTTTCTTACGACTAGCAGAAGTCAAACCTAAGAGGTTGTTGGCATTTTACCAATAACCCTGTATAATTTAAAATAGAATAATTGACTCTAAAATTTAGTGCAAATAGTCGTATGTAATATCTTGGTAACAAGAAGATAAGAAGATAAAGCTGATCAATATTATAATATCAGCTTTATTTTCTTATTATAATCCTCCCCTACAGCTAAGCTTAAAATCCTTGTAAGCCCTGGCCTGCGGCTGGATTTATAATATCGTAGTCTCTATTGGAAAAATTCACTTTTCCGCAATCGTGTCATAATGTTATTTTTAGTCAACACGTACATCTACATCGTAATATGCTGAACATCACTTTAGAAATTGCAGCTGTACAAAAATATTTACGAGAAAATGTATAGAAGTATTCTGTTTTAAACAAGTATATCCCTTTCTTATAAAAACGATACGTTCTCATTATTGATCAACATAAACCGATATCAGAGCTCGTAATCCACAGCTCTAGGCGCACTCTATATCAGCCAATATTATGACAAAATTATCTGCTGTGTGTTCCCACAATTCGTTAGATATTCATGAGTTTGATTTCCTTTGCAAATATCTGTCGTCATTTCGAGCCTACAACATTGTTCAAAGATGCGAAAGCGGGCTTTGTAGACTATTATCAGCCTAATTTCAAAGATGTAAGGTTTATCTTTGTGTGCTGATGTCGTAGTTGTGATTTCAATGTAGGTGTGCGACATACAAACTAAAATGTTTGGGAACTGATTTCTGTATTTTTTTTTACCGTAGTTACACTAGAAATATTCTTTGAAAAGGAACTTACAACTCTTAAAACTTCTATAAAACTAAATGTTTATGGTACGTCTAAGAAAACGTACGTGAGTATTATATTAGGTCCTTACATATGAAATTGGCGTTTTGTATGGGAGGAACAAAAAGTCGAATATTTTTTAATATAATATATTTAATTAATCAAAGTATGAACCATTATTTTCTATGCACTTTTGCCATCTCATAGGTAGTTCATTGATCCCTTTACTAAAAAAACCAGTCGGACGGGAATCAATAAAATCTTTGAAGGCGATTTGGACTGCCCCATCGGAGTTGAATTTTTTCCCTTGCAAGAAGTTATCCAAATTTCGAAAAAAATGGTAATCTGTTGGAGCAAGGTCCGGGGAGTACGGAGGATGTCTTAGACTTTCCAATTGAAGCTCTTCTAATTTAGTAGCCGTCTGTAGCGCAGTGTGTGGTCTAGCGTTGTCGTGAAGCAGCAGTGGCGTGGAGCGATTGACCAGCCTAGGTTGTTTAGCCGCTAGCTTTTCCATCATGGTTTGCAATTCCTGACAATAGACATCAGCCGTAATAGTCTGGCCAGATTTGAAAAAACTGTAATGAACAATACCGGCACTAGTCCACCAAACGCTTACAAGTAACTTTTTTGGGGTTAATTTTCGCTTGGGGCAGGATTTGGCTGGCTGGCCAGGATCTAACCATTGCGCTGAGCGCTTCCGATTATCGTAAAGAACCCATTTTTCATCACAGGTAATGATTCGGTTTAAAATACCTTCATTATTGTGCCGGTTTAGTAGGTAATGTAACGCAGCAGTCGACGCGCGTTTGCCGGTTTGTTTCAGTCAATTCGTGAGGTACCCACCTTTCAAGCTTTTTAATCTTCCCAATTTGCTTCAAGTGAATTAAAACAGTTTTATCACTAACATTGCAGCCTGCAGCTAACTCGGACGTGGTTTGCGATGGATCCGCTTCCACAATAGCCTTCAACTCTTCATTATCAACTTGAGTCTCAGGCCGTCCACGGGGCTTGTTCTGCAGGTCGAAATTTCCAGAACGAAAACATTGGAACCAAAAACGAACTGTGTTTTCTTTTGCAACACGACCGCCATACACATCATTCACCCTTCGAGTTGTTTCCGCAGCACTAGTGCCACGGCGGAACTCGTACTCGTAAATAATGCGATATTTAAGGTTTTCCATTTTGTAAAATGAGTGACGCAAACAGAAAAAAACAGAAGAAAAAAAACAAATGAATGACGATCATCGAAGCACAAATACATGAGTCTATAGCTGTACAAATTTGAATTTGGAATTCCTTACCAAAGAGGAGAAATTCGTGATTAAAGTGGCCAGTACGAAAAACGCCAATTTCATATGTAAGGACCTAATATAATAGATACGATAAAACGTTTTGCTATCAGCTTACGTTTTTTTATAGCTGTATGGCTTTGACCACTATCTCACTTGATGGTAAGTGATGATGTGGTCGAACATGTTGTACAGGCTAGCCTAGAATTTAGTTAGTTATCAAAATGCTTTTCGAATTTTTCACTATGCCATATTCTATTTGGCATAGTGAAAAACAGACAAAACAAACAATAACGTCTGCCTATAAAGTTCGATAAAAGTGACGCATTGTACTCTGTCTATCACCCTGACACAAAGTTGTTAAGTCTCATCTGCCTGTAACTTCACCGGCACCCATATCCTTCAAAATGTGACACAGTAATGCGAACTTTACTGTTTGGTCATAGAAATAGGTATGGTGGCAGTAGTTCCTCAAACGATCGTTTACTAAGAGTTCTAGTTTTACTCAAATGTAATCCTTAACTATATCATCTTTGCGTTCAATTTAGCTGAAATGGCAACTGTATTGTATACTAGCGTGGCACTGATAATACCGCCGTTCTCAATAGTAAATGACCTGACGGAATAGCGCTTGTTCTTTGAAATTTGAATTTATTTAACAAATTATTCGAGTGCAACATTTTGTACTCCAATAATTTGTAAAATATATTTTCTCTTAGTACGCGATAATCAATAAAGTATTTAGAAATTTGACTTAGCTTGTACAATATTTATTATATCTATATTGTAAAATCTGTCACATTTGACAGGTAGCCAAGATTTGGCCGATTCGAAAGGTAGTACAATTTTGGCTTAGCAGAGCATAATTTGGCTCTAATTAGTCGCCCAAAACGGGTATGATCAAGTCTTTTCAAGATCAAATAAAGCTCGATTGGAGTGCTGAAACGACGTGTATTCGCGATTAGAGCAAAATTTGCCTTGGCTGAAGGAATGCAGGGACGTCCCCCACCCGGTATATCACTTTTCTCTATGTCTGGGGGACATAGACCAACATCTTGTAAAGTCCTATGGTGCGTAAACTGACAAACCAAGAAACTCGCATCCCGTAGGTACAGTAACGCTCGTTTTGGCTCGCTGTCATCAGCCCCGATCAGTCACGAGTCAATAAGTTCAAAAGCGCGGTGTGTAAATATGTAAGTATTATATTAAGATTTTCTATTGTAACCAATCATTAGTACACAAAGATCCGTATAAACGCAAACTCCTTAACAATAGCGTAGCTTATTTTGATTGTCAGAGCAAGTGCGCGGGTTTATTCACCTGTCTTTAACGGATGTAAAACCACGCTTAGAAGTAACAAGATTTCCTCGGTGCGTGTTCTGTAGGGTCCTTAAAGCTACAGCCACTCAAATCTTCAAGTCTACACCCACCAGCGTCTAGAGTTTAGAGTGGAGACTTCCCATTGTGTAGCTGACGAGATGCATGCTTGGAAAATGATACTTTTCTTTTTACATACTGGCATTTCACTCAGTGGTACTCGCGCCTCAGTGCTGTCTCGTGGGAAATTTACATTACAGCGAGTGCGATTATAAGAAAAAACTGGATATAACATTAGCTTATCATTTCGTGTTGGTAAGTATATTTTATGTGTCTTGTATAGAAAACTTCCAAGGATTATTACTTACTGGATATAGACTAGACTTCTACACGTCGCGCGGTGTATACCAAAGTACTTTGATTTTTGTCACAGTGGCAGGTGAAGTGAATACTGTCTGTAATGTCGCTCTTCACATGGTTTGTAAAATTTCTTCCATGAATGGGCACAATACGTTATTTTAACAGTTTCTTTGTGATTGACTCAAAAAATCAAGGACGTGGCCCATTTGTTTTACAAAATGCAAAATATCATTTTTAAACCGTTTCTCAAGGCCACGTCCTCGATTTTTGAGTCAATCACCAAATAACTGTAAAAACAATATAAACTAATTGAATTCATGGAAGAAAGTTCACAAACCATCTATACTGCCGATAACCAGGCTGTATGTCATAAATTGTGATAGCTAGACGGTTGATTTTTTCACATATGATGTATTTCTGTTGCCGCTATAACAACAAATACTAAAAATCGGCCATGTGCGAAATTCCCGAACAAAAGGTTCCATACTCTTCGTGAAAACGAACAAAAAGGTTATAATAAAGTGTCCAATGATGTATATACATACAGGGTTATTGGAAAAATGCTAACAATATCTTAGAGTTGACTTCTGTTAGTCCACACAAATATTTTTAGTATGTTTCTTTTATTTTTATATTATTTGATTTATTTGACAGAATGAGCACGAACACAACCTGATGTTAAAAGTCTCTTGTGCCTACTAAAACTCGTAAGAAACCGTGCCTACTCTGAGTCAAGAGCACCCACTCGGCAATACTGGACCGCGCCGCGCTCCATTAAATAAAGTTTCGAATATTTACATCGAGCAAAGTAATAACAAATATAAAATAATAAATTACTGGCACAAGAGCCTTTTAATATCCGGTGGTTCCTCGAGCTTATGTTTGTTAGGTCTAACAAAAGTCAATTTCAAGAGGTGATTAGCATTTTCCCAATAACCCTGATAATGATAAGGGCCCCTTCGTGCACGAGTCCGCCTCGCACTTGGTCGTTTTTCTTAGGTTTACTGTAATCTTGTTGAACATAATAAATATTTAACATTATTCAGTATCATCATCATTATTACGCACCTGTAAATTTACGAAGGGATAGGCAATATAGGTATATGTATCCAACCACCCATATTTAGCCAGATGTATATTGATTCTAATTTCGAGTTTTTAATTCACCATTGCCATCTACAGCACATTTCTCGGTGCCAGAACATAATATGTTCAGTAGAACATACTTAACATTTTCTAAGAATAACCAAATATGCGAAATCAATCGACGACACAAGAACAAATCTATCCTAGAAACTTGACATTCTTAAGTTGAGCTTTACCTTTACCAACCAGGCGATTATTAAACGCATTTGATAATTTAGATATATCTTTCAATATTTATCCCCATGGGGTGCCAGGCTACAATTGCACCCCGCCATATCGTCCTGCGATCTCCAAGCAGCCTGCCAAGCTTGGGAGTTATGGCAAAACCCCATTATGGACTCCTCTTTTGTTCAACGGTGAATGTGAGTTGCTGTTGATGATGAAAGGAATTTCCTACCAAGTACCTTTTCCCGTGGGGTACCGGGCTAGAATTTCACCCCCCTTATATCTACCCGTAGGTGTCGTAAGAGGCGACTAAGGGTAACACACCAGAAGGTGGGCAGCAGTGATTTCTGAGGAAATTATATCTTAAAGTGCGATCCCCAAGACCCCTGCCAAGCGTGGGGATTAAAACAGACGCCATAATGTGAAAAACTATGTGTTTCTTTTTCAATCTCATCGAATGGGGTATCATTATAATTTAACCTGGTTTACCCAGGATGAGTCACATGTAAAACTACACTTTTTTATGCTTGATAGGTTAGCCATTGACCACTATCTCACCTGATGATAAGTGATGATGTGGTCGAAGATGTTGTTCAGGCTAACCTAGAATTACTGACTAGTGCTTGGCGACAGATTTTCTACTTGAGGGTGGTAGCTAGCCAGGCGGACATTCGCAAAATGCCCTACCACCATGCTATAACGAATGCCATCCTAAGACGACAACCGGGACAGACGGCTTAACCTGCTCTCCGAAGCACGGAAACGCTCAGTAGTAATGTCACAAGCGGTCACCCATCCAACTCGTGACCGCAGCGGACGTTGCTTAACTTTGCTGATCGATTACGAACAGCTAAGCAAACTTCGCTACGAGCGCTTCAAAACACTTGACTTTCCTTAGCCGAAATTTAATTTCAAATGTATTGACAATTAGGTACGTTAATAACTGATTACGCTAAATCAGCTAGAGATGTGTATCTTGAACTAATTTCAAACCAATCAACGCTGTCAATTGACACACACGCCAAATTTGTCGTAATTATCTAATGAAAATCCTCCCACCAAGCAGAAATGAGCTTAGGCGTTCAATGTTTAGGCGTGCAGGGCACTGTAGCATGTGGAATTACTGGGTTGGCGAGGCATAAAAAATAATGCCTCGGAGTGACGAGTGCAGTGTAGTGTCCTGTAGAACGAGGCTAGTGACACTGTAACTATGGACAGGCATGATGCTTACCTACAGGGCAAACTTGATCGTATCCTCTCTTTGCAGTCTTTCAAACATATTATTCGTTTTAGATGTCGTAACAGTTGATTCAGTGAAGGAAAAGGTGAATATATAGCAAGCCGCTATTTGAATTGGTTGCTGCACATTAGGCAAGCTTGCAAGCTGACACTGTCAAGTAGTAAATCTGTCGCAAAGCACCTAACGGTATATTGCGGCAGCTGTCCAGGAAAGCTAGTTATTCTAGGTAAGACTGAACAACATTTTCAACCACGTCATCACTTACCATCAGATGAGATAGTGGTTTGAAGGCTGGCCTATCTGTATATATCTATACTAATGTAGTAGAAAGTAAAGATTTGTATTATTATATATGTATGCAACGAATAAACTAAAAAACTAGGTGACCGATTTGGATGAAATTTGGTATAAAAATAGTTTAAGACCCGGGAAAGGCCATAGGATAGTGTTTATCCAACTGCGCAAAAAGAGGTTAATGGTTTTGCGCGATAATTGACATACGCGCGGTCGGAGCCGCGGCCGGATAACTAGTCAGCTATAACCGAGTTTTTTTTATTTAGTTTGCTATCATATTTTGAAGCTCTCATAGCGAAGTTTGCTTAGCAGTTCTTAACCGATCAGCTATGTTAAGCAAAGTCCGCCGCGGTCATGAGTTAGATGGGTGACCGCTCGTGGCATTACTACTGAGTGCTTCCGTGCTTCGTGCACGTTAAGTCGTCGGTCCCGTTTATTGTCATAGGATGGCAGTCGTTAAAGCATGGTAGTAGGGCATTTTGCGAATGTCCGCCTGGCTATAGCTACCACCCACAAGTAGAATATCTGTCGCCAAGCAACTAACGGTGTGTTCCAGCAACTCTCCTTGAGAACCACTAAATCTAGGTTAGCCTGAATAACATCTTCGACTACATCATCACTTAGCATCAAGTGAGATAGTGGTCAAAGGATAGCCTATCAGCAATAATAAAAACGTATTTTTCAGAAGCTTGACTACCTTTATCAACCAAAAGCCGTCAATTAACCAACTTTGTGAACTTATATAGTACCCTGTGTATTAGAGGCGGTTATACCTACTATGGAAGGATTTTAACCCAAAAGTGGAATTAAACAAAATCCTGAACAGGATGAAAACCTAAGTGATCAATTTAAAATGCAGACATATTTTTCTCTCCTCTACAAGTGCCAAGCAATATCGGTTGATTTGCTCGCTACTCGACACTCAAAAGCTGCAAGCGGTTGGAAAATATCTGAAATTCAGCTTCGCAAGCACGTTGCGCACGTATATGTGTTTTCAATCGCAAAAATAACTAGGCTGCAACGAGTTTAAAAACAATATTTATTTGCATTTGTCTTTGTCTTTGTCTTTGTCTTTGTCTTTGTCTTTGTCTTTGTCTTTGTCTTTGTCTTTGTCTTTGTCTTTGTCTTTGTCTTTGTCTTTGTCTTTGTCTTTGTCTTTGTCTTTGTCTTTGTCTTTGTCTTTGTCTTTGTCTTTGTCTTTGTCTTTGTCTTTGTCTTTGTCTTTGTCTTTGTCTTTGTCTTTGTCTTTGTCTTTGTCTTTGTCTTTGTCTTTGTCTTTGTCTTTGTCTTTGTCTTTGTCTTTGTCTTTGTCTTTGTCTTTGTCTTTGTCTTTGTCTTTGTCTTTGTCTTTGTCTTTGTCTTTGTCTTTGTCTTTGTCTTTGTCTTTGTCTTTGTCTTTGTCTTTGTCTTTGTCTTTGTCTTTGTCTTTGTCTTTGTCTTTGTCTTTGTCTTTGTCTTTGTCTTTGTCTTTGTCTTTGTCTTTGTCTTTGTCTTTGTCTTTGTCTTTGTCTTTGTCTTTGTCTTTGTCTTTGTCTTTGTCTTTGTCTTTGTCTTTGTCTTTGTCTTTGTCTTTGTCTTTGTCTTTGTCTTTGTCTTTGTCTTTGTCTTTGTCTTTGTCTTTGTCTTTGTCTTTGTCTTTGTCTTTGTCTTTGTCTTTGTCTTTGTCTTTGTCTTTGTCTTTGTCTTTGTCTTTGTCTTTGTCTTTGTCTTTGTCTTTGTCTTTGTCTTTGTCTTTGTCTTTGTCTTTGTCTTTGTCTTTGTCTTTGTCTTTGTCTTTGTCTTTGTCTTTGTCTTTGTCTTTGTCTTTGTCTTTGTCTTTGTCTTTGTCTTTGTCTTTGTCTTTGTCTTTGTCTTTGTCTTTGTCTTTGTCTTTGTCTTTGTCTTTGTCTTTGTCTTTGTCTTTGTCTTTGTCTTTGTCTTTGTCTTTGTCTTTGTCTTTGTCTTTGTCTTTGTCTTTGTCTTTGTCTTTGTCTTTGTCTTTGTCTTTGTCTTTGTCTTTGTCTTTGTCTTTGTCTTTGTCTTTGTCTTTGTCTTTGTCTTTGTCTTTGTCTTTGTCTTTGTCTTTGTCTTTGTCTTTGTCTTTGTCTTTGTCTTTGTCTTTGTCTTTGTCTTTGTCTTTGTCTTTGTCTTTGTCTTTGTCTTTGTCTTTGTCTTTGTCTTTGTCTTTGTCTTTGTCTTTGTCTTTGTCTTTGTCTTTGTCTTTGTCTTTGTCTTTGTCTTTGTCTTTGTCTTTGTCTTTGTCTTTGTCTTTGTCTTTGTCTTTGTCTTTGTCTTTGTCTTTGTCTTTGTCTTTGTCTTTGTCTTTGTCTTTGTCTTTGTCTTTGTCTTTGTCTTTGTCTTTGTCTTTGTCTTTGTCTTTGTCTTTGTCTTTGTCTTTGTCTTTGTCTTTGTCTTTGTCTTTGTCTTTGTCTTTGTCTTTGTCTTTGTCTTTGTCTTTGTCTTTGTCTTTGTCTTTGTCTTTGTCTTTGTCTTTGTCTTTGTCTTTGTCTTTGTCTTTGTCTTTGTCTTTGTCTTTGTCTTTGTCTTTGTCTTTGTCTTTGTCTTTGTCTTTGTCTTTGTCTTTGTCTTTGTCTTTGTCTTTGTCTTTGTCTTTGTCTTTGTCTTTGTCTTTGTCTTTGTCTTTGTCTTTGTCTTTGTCTTTGTCTTTGTCTTTGTCTTTGTCTTTGTCTTTGTCTTTGTCTTTGTCTTTGTCTTTGTCTTTGTCTTTGTCTTTGTCTTTGTCTTTGTCTTTGTCTTTGTCTTTGTCTTTGTCTTTGTCTTTGTCTTTGTCTTTGTCTTTGTCTTTGTCTTTGTCTTTGTCTTTGTCTTTGTCTTTGTCTTTGTCTTTGTCTTTGTCTTTGTCTTTGTCTTTGTCTTTGTCTTTGTCTTTGTCTTTGTCTTTGTCTTTGTCTTTGTCTTTGTCTTTGTCTTTGTCTTTGTCTTTGTCTTTGTCTTTGTCTTTGTCTTTGTCTTTGTCTTTGTCTTTGTCTTTGTCTTTGTCTTTGTCTTTGTCTTTGTCTTTGTCTTTGTCTTTGTCTTTGTCTTTGTCTTTGTCTTTGTCTTTGTCTTTGTCTTTGTCTTTGTCTTTGTCTTTGTCTTTGTCTTTGTCTTTGTCTTTGTCTTTGTCTTTGTCTTTGTCTTTGTCTTTGTCTTTGTCTTTGTCTTTGTCTTTGTCTTTGTCTTTGTCTTTGTCTTTGTCTTTGTCTTTGTCTTTGTCTTTGTCTTTGTCTTTGTCTTTGTCTTTGTCTTTGTCTTTGTCTTTGTCTTTGTCTTTGTCTTTGTCTTTGTCTTTGTCTTTGTCTTTGTCTTTGTCTTTGTCTTTGTCTTTGTCTTTGTCTTTGTCTTTGTCTTTGTCTTTGTCTTTGTCTTTGTCTTTGTCTTTGTCTTTGTCTTTGTCTTTGTCTTTGTCTTTGTCTTTGTCTTTGTCTTTGTCTTTGTCTTTGTCTTTGTCTTTGTCTTTGTCTTTGTCTTTGTCTTTGTCTTTGTCTTTGTCTTTGTCTTTGTCTTTGTCTTTGTCTTTGTCTTTGTCTTTGTCTTTGTCTTTGTCTTTGTCTTTGTCTTTGTCTTTGTCTTTGTCTTTGTCTTTGTCTTTGTCTTTGTCTTTGTCTTTGTCTTTGTCTTTGTCTTTGTCTTTGTCTTTGTCTTTGTCTTTGTCTTTGTCTTTGTCTTTGTCTTTGTCTTTGTCTTTGTCTTTGTCTTTGTCTTTGTCTTTGTCTTTGTCTTTGTCTTTGTCTTTGTCTTTGTCTTTGTCTTTGTCTTTGTCTTTGTCTTTGTCTTTGTCTTTGTCTTTGTCTTTGTCTTTGTCTTTGTCTTTGTCTTTGTCTTTGTCTTTGTCTTTGTCTTTGTCTTTGTCTTTGTCTTTGTCTTTGTCTTTGTCTTTGTCTTTGTCTTTGTCTTTGTCTTTGTCTTTGTCTTTGTCTTTGTCTTTGTCTTTGTCTTTGTCTTTGTCTTTGTCTTTGTCTTTGTCTTTGTCTTTGTCTTTGTCTTTGTCTTTGTCTTTGTCTTTGTCTTTGTCTTTGTCTTTGTCTTTGTCTTTGTCTTTGTCTTTGTCTTTGTCTTTGTCTTTGTCTTTGTCTTTGTCTTTGTCTTTGTCTTTGTCTTTGTCTTTGTCTTTGTCTTTGTCTTTGTCTTTGTCTTTGTCTTTGTCTTTGTCTTTGTCTTTGTCTTTGTCTTTGTCTTTGTCTTTGTCTTTGTCTTTGTCTTTGTCTTTGTCTTTGTCTTTGTCTTTGTCTTTGTCTTTGTCTTTGTCTTTGTCTTTGTCTTTGTCTTTGTCTTTGTCTTTGTCTTTGTCTTTGTCTTTGTCTTTGTCTTTGTCTTTGTCTTTGTCTTTGTCTTTGTCTTTGTCTTTGTCTTTGTCTTTGTCTTTGTCTTTGTCTTTGTCTTTGTCTTTGTCTTTGTCTTTGTCTTTGTCTTTGTCTTTGTCTTTGTCTTTGTCTTTGTCTTTGTCTTTGTCTTTGTCTTTGTCTTTGTCTTTGTCTTTGTCTTTGTCTTTGTCTTTGTCTTTATCTTTATCTTTATCTTTATCTTTATCTTTATCTTTATCTTTATCTTTATCTTTATCTTTATCTTTATCTTTATCTTTATCTTTATCTTTATCTTTATCTTTATCTTTATCTTTATCTTTATCTTTATCTTTATCTTTATCTTTATCTTTATCTTTATCTTTATCTTTATCTTTATCTTTATCTTTATCTTTATCTTTATCTTTATCTTTATCTTTATCTTTATCTTTATCTTTATCTTTATCTTTATCTTTATCTTTATCTTTATCTTTATCTTTATCTTTATCTTTATCTTTATCTTTATCTTTATCTTTATCTTTATCTTTATCTTTATCTTTATCTTTATCTTTATCTTTATCTTTATCTTTATCTTTATCTTTATCTTTATCTTTATCTTTATCTTTATCTTTATCTTTATCTTTATCTTTATCTTTATCTTTATCTTTATCTTTATCTTTATCTTTATCTTTATCTTTATCTTTATCTTTATCTTTATCTTTATCTTTATCTTTATCTTTATCTTTATCTTTATCTTTATCTTTATCTTTATCTTTATCTTTATCTTTATCTTTATCTTTATCTTTATCTTTATCTTTATCTTTATCTTTATCTTTATCTTTATCTTTATCTTTATCTTTATCTTTATCTTTATCTTTATCTTTATCTTTATCTTTATCTTTATCTTTATCTTTATCTTTATCTTTATCTTTATCTTTATCTTTATCTTTATCTTTATCTTTATCTTTATCTTTATCTTTATCTTTATCTTTATCTTTATCTTTATCTTTATCTTTATCTTTATCTTTATCTTTATCTTTATCTTTATCTTTATCTTTATCTTTATCTTTATCTTTATCTTTATCTTTATCTTTATCTTATCTATATCGATTGAGCCGATGTACAATACTGTACTGTATCAGCCAGATTGTCCACTGCCTCCCTACATTATGGGGGGATTTGCCATGTAGGTAGATATATAATGTAAATAAAATGTCACAGCATTTTTTGTGTCAAATATAGTACTATCTAAAGTAAGTAAGAATAGGATATTTGTTCTTCGTGACACATAAAACATGTTTTTTTTATGAAATGGACTCATCACCTAATAAAAAACGATCAAAAATGAAACCGACTTCTAATATCAAAAAGTCTGAAATAACTTGTTGAAGTCGGTGACAGTTTGAAAGTATGATCAAGTAAGGTCATGGTGTCTTCGACAAGTTATTTTGTACTTCTTAGTTTTAGATATAGGTTTCATTATTTATGTAAAAAAAAATGTGATCATTGCTACTTTCGGCATCGATTGGTATATTCCGGTCTGATACTACAATGGAATCCCACAACGTTTATTTATAATATAAAATTCCGGCCTTATCCCGACATTATTTTTCGTTCCGGTCTGATCCCTCTCATTGTTTTATGGCCCTGACTTTAATACCAATATAAGAATTATCAAACATGAGAGCAGAAGTTCATAGTTGTTTCATACTGTAAATCTTGTTACAGAAATTATTCTTATGTAGGTACATTATATATATATATATATATATATATATATATATATATATAATGTACCTTCATAAGAATAAAATAAGGTACTTCAAAACCATATCACTCTTTATTCTAAAAATTCACCTGAGGTATTGAAACTAACAAACAAAATTAGTTTCCTAAAAATAACAATATGAAAATATTTTTATAACCATTTACGCATGCTTAGCCAGAATATGAAAATAAATTTAATATTGTTATGTTTGCAATAACGCCTGCTTTGCAGATTACATTACAAAATTACAAATATACGATAGAAAAATTGTTATTCATGTGTGGGATTCGAACCCGCGAAAACGAAAAAGAACGATAGGAAAGATTTGAGTTATGACGTCATGTCATGCATGCTAGCTCAATTGGTTAGAGCATACCCATAATATGGGTAAAGGGGTGGATGGACGCGGGTTCGAATCCCGCACATGACTTAAATTTTTCCTATCGTATATTTGTAATTTTGTAATATGAAAATAAAGTTTGTTGGAAAAAAAATATTGATTAGGAGCGGGATCAGAAGCTACAGGTACCTGTAGTTGCGAGCTCGAATCTTGCCAGTAGCCAATTATATTTCCATCTAGCAGGATTAAAAACAATTTTATATTAAAATCGGTTACTCAACTGTATGTCCGGTAATATCAATATAATTTTAAAAACACCCAGCGAATTTACGTTAGCATATAATTAACAATCAAGTAACTAGGCAATTTTATGTAATTTTTTTAATAAAATATATAAACAGTATACATATATTATATAGCATGCAATATACTAGAATATACCTACGAAATATAAATTAAAGATATCAATAGCTTGAACAACAATAAAACGAGTTTGCCTAAAGTAATAAGACTATAAAGTCAGACAAAAAGAAATCAACAACATTAAAATTTGCAAAACTTAACAAAATGTGAACTAACTCAACTTTACAAAAAAATACCAAATTTGATATCAGCCTTTTGCAGTTGATCTGTGACATGGTTAATTCGTTTATTTCTCCAAATTATTTATGAAACTACGCTTCAGTAATTATTGCCTTTTTTATAGCTGATAGGCTAGCCTTTGACCACTATCTCATCTGATGGTAAGTGATGTTGTGGTCGAAAGTGTTATTCAGACTAACCTAGAATTACTGGCTCTCAAGGACAACTGCCGGAACACACCGTTAGGTGCTTGGCAACAGATTTTCTATTTGATTGTAATGGTATTGTTATGGTAGCTAGCCAGGCAGACTTTCGCAAAATGTTTTATCACCATGCTGTATGACTGCCATCTGCCATCGTAAGACAACAACCGGGACCGACGGCTTTACGTGCCCTACGAAGCACGGAATGTCGCTAGCGGTCACCCATCCAACTAATGACCGCGGCGGACGTTACTTAACTTAGCTGATCGATTAAGAACGGCTAAGCAAACTTCGCTACGAGCATCATGTCTTAGAATGATTGTTAGGCAATATATTTAAGTTGGCATCTTCTTCTAAATAATTTAATGAAGCTGGTATTTATTGGGGTGCATTTTGACAATGTTATTATTTAATTTAAAATGCGAGACTTCCACAACATGTTCGGAGATGTTCCTTATGAGTACACCATATGTATACGAAACTTTTGTCTTCTAGCCATTGAGTCACCATGTAGTCGTTAAGGTCTTGTACTTCTGCAGTTTCTCGTGAGTCCTTCATAATATAACACCAGCCTTCCCTGATGCGATCTTTTCCCATGCAGGTACCAGTGTTTTGCGCTTCAATTAAGTATTGTTGACAAGCACTTCATATACACTAGTAGCTTGTTAAGCGTAATAATTACAGCACAATTGTTAAAAGCCAATGAGCACCTTCGTATTGTTTTATTTTTATAAGGACAAAGAAACAGTTTCACAATATTTTCTTAAAGTAAGAGTATTATTATTTATAATAATAATTTTGAGACCAACATCGATCGTTTGTTCAGTTTGGATTATTCACTTGATAAACTAAGCAGATTTATACTACTTTGAAATGAGTTTACTAAATATAATACATATTTTTACTCAAGTCGACGAAAAGTAAGCGGCGCGGCCGGCGTTTAGCTGCGAGACAGCATCACTTTGTTGAAATACGTTTTTCTCTGTGGGTGCTTCTGTTCCCTGTCCTCATAAGTGGCCAGCCAGATCGTGTGATTTAACTCCACTGGATTATTTTTTGTGGTGCTAAGTTAAGGACAGAGTCTATACGGAGCCAATCGAATAGATTGAAGCCATAATAGAAAACTCAAAATCCGTCGTGGGATTAACGTAATAGACCCACCATTTTGCCAAATAGTGATTAAAAACTTTGAAGAATCGACGTCTGTCAGCGTGCTCTTGGTGGACATTTGCCAGATATCATTTTTCATTCATAATCGCCAAACTTTTCTCTTCGTAATAGAATAAAAATTTTAAGCATCTTCGTCTAAATTCTTTGTTTAATTTTGTTTTTAGAAAACAAAGTTCTTGTTGAAAAACCCTATTCAATAGAAAAAGTTTTAAGGAAACGTGTATTGGAATTTTTTTATTTATTAAGGAAATGTGTATTGGAATTTTAACTTTGCCTTGGAAGACTCGAAACAGTGATGGCTCAGTGGTATTGGCTAGGGACTGCCGCGCAGCAGGTCCATGTTTCGAATCCCGCCCAGAGCTTGAGCTTCACCGCATGGTGGAAGGGCATTTTGCGAATGCCCGCCTGGCTAGCGACCACCCTCAAGTAGAAAATCTGTCGCCAAGCACCTAACGGTGTGTTCCGGCAGCAGTCCTTGAGAGGCAGTGAAATAACAGGCAAAATGAGACTTAACAGGTATGTCTCAAGGTGATGGGCGCAGTGCAGTTCGTCACTTGTGATGAAATGCATCTGTTATAGGCAGAGGATACCGCTTAACATCAGGTGGGCCTCGCGCTTGTTCCTTCACAATAACATAGAAAAAAAGAAGAAGATATGAGAGAGAGAAGATTTCAATGAACCTTAAAAAAATATCGCTTTCAACGTAAGATATTTGGCTTAAAACCTGTTAAAGCTAATTAGCACTTGTCAGCACTAGTTGGATCTATTTTGCTCGCTTGTATGCGCTACTGAGGTGTCTCTATCTTACGCCCTAAGTCTGACACTTCTCAAAGACGACTTCACCTTTTTAAACGTCGCATCGAATCGAAACGTCGTCGTTGTAGTTATGCTAATCCTTATTAATTTTATTTTAATCAGTCGTAAAATATCTATATCTGACATCTCGTATAATACGTAACATGACTGCGTTAATTAGCAAACGAACAGAAAATACAGATTAATTATAAATTTTGTGGCAGTCCAATTAAAGTTTCATATTTTTGACTGGTAAATTTAATTAAATAGAAGGATCGCAATATCATTGTACTTCTAATTAACTACGCTCGTGTTTTGGCCTTGTATTTCAGCAAAGCCAAAAAACGAGAGTAGCAAAATCTATGGCGATTAGATCCATAGAGAAATATATTGCTTTCTCATTAAGGGACCCCCTTAATGGGAGGCTTTACTCAGAAGTGGACGATCTAACTGATAGAGTACAGTACAAAAAAATACCTATACATAAACAAAATAACGTTAAATTAATAAAACCATTTTCCCTTGGGGTGCCGGGCTCGAATGTCACACTTTCATCTCTGCCCGTGGGTGTCTTAAGAGGCGACTAATGGAAACACATCAGAAGGTAGGCAGCAGCGCTTTCTGAGGAACTGATATCTCAGACTGTGATCCCCAAGACACCTGTCAAGCGTGAGGATTATAGCAAACCCCCTCATAGTATGGGAGCAATTGTTCAGTAGTGGTCAATCCGTCTGATACAGTAAGGACCCACACCTTTATGACATTTAACTTTAGGATATGTGAAATAGAATAAAGAAACTAATCAAAAATGGCACCGCTAATCAGTATATCTCACTCATCCATTGCTGAACACAGCCATTATGGGGGAGTTTTACCCTTAGTCGCCTCTTACGACACCTACGGGTGGGGTTACGAAATGGGGGGGAGGGGGTTATGCTTACCATACTTACCATTACGTACGTTATGCGACGTATTTTAGAAGTTTTTTTTTATTTTTCAACAAGGTATTTCATACCATTCAGAGCAAACAATCGGTTCCGTTTTAATATATAAAGAAATGTTTCACGCATTTATTTACAAATGCGTAAACTCGTGAAAATATCGTGAAAGTCGCGGGTAGCCAATGGTTACAAGCGGCTAATAGCTGTTCTTTGTGGCGCTCTATGGGGGAGGCCTTTGTTCAACAGTGGACGTCTTCCGGCTGATGATGATGATGATGATTTATTTACAAAATAGAGAGTGTAGGGACCAGCGTATAGAGGTTCTAGTGATCCACGCACGTGATCTTGACGCAGGAATTTATGAGAACAATTTTGCAGGTCACGTGGGTATTAGAATGGCGACGATGTATGCCATGAAGTTGGTCTTGGTGAAGTCATCTATTGGGGAGAGGATCTGAACAGGTAAGCGTAGAGGCTCACCACATACTAGCTCTGCTGATGTCTGTAGGTCTTCTTCGGTGCTGCGGATGCCAAGAAGAACCAGTGGAAGAGCTTCTGTCCATAGTTAAGTAGTGTGGCACATAATCGCTTGGTTTGAGCTGGCGATGGAGACGAAGCTGAATACAAAACAGATTTTCACTCACAATACTGGTCACGATTGAAAAAAACTTGCAATAACTTTGTCTTCAAGGTCTTTTTTATGCTATCATGATTAAATGAGCACGAGACCCAACTGGTGTTAAGCGATAACCTCTGCCTGTAACAGATGCAGTTCGTCACATAAAGCGTCCATCACCTGAGACATGGTAATACCTGATAGGCTAGCCTTTAACCACATACATTTAATCTCATGTGCCTTTAATTTGACCCACACCCTTCAAACTGGAACACAGTAATTACTGCTTGGCGGTAGCAATAGGTATGTTAGCGATACTTCCCCGGACGGACTCGCACAAAGAGATCTTCTTCTGCGATAATGGCATACAATGTATATTCTTATATTATTAGTATTGGCATATCGGCAAATACAATTTCACTTATTTGAATGAATGATGAATAGATTCCGTCGTTACTTTGCGGAAATCCATATTTAATGACAACAAATATTTTTAAAATATTTCAAGAAAACATTAGATTAATATGTTAATAAAACACTTAAAATATATCTAGTGACGATTCCGCCTAATTTACCTGTTAAGCCGACGTGACGTCACAAACGCCACGCAGCCAAATCGGAAGAGTTTTCGACGCGTTTTGCTTCTACACGAAGCATCCTCAGAAGGTCTTGAGTCTACGAGCGCACGATCGAGAAATAACAAAATAGGCGGAATTGTCACTAGATATATTTTTTAAGTGTTTAAAATATTTGAAAATAACATCAAATTAATATTTTATAATTTGATGTTATTTTCAAATATTTTAAAAATATTTGATATTATTTGAATGAATTTTAAAACTTATTTAACACTTTTTGGATACGACCCTCAGGAATACGAATGAGATTGGCTCCAAATATTTTTTTTTGTTACTTATATGTTAGCGTTTGAGCCTTTGTTGCTTTTAGCCTTTGTCCACAATCTTACATAATAGCAAGTGATGATGAGGTCGAAGGTGTTATGAGGCTTAATCTAGAATTACTGGCTCTCAAGAATAGCTGCCGGAACACACCGTTAGGTGCTTGGACACAGATTTTGTACTTGAGGGTGATCGCTTGCCAAGCGAGCGTTCGCAAAATGCCCTACCACCATGCGGTGAAGCTCAAGCCCGCGGCGGGATTCGAACCATAGACCTGCTGCATGGCAGTCCATAGCCAATGCCGCTGAGCTATCACTGTTTCTTGTCCATTCTTCTGGCAGCGGTTCTGCAGCGTCGTAAATGCTTAAAACAGATTACAAAACCAAAACTTATTCAAATAAATTATTTTGACTGTTTTGGTTATTGACATCCTCTTTCTAATTTGGCTTAAGAGGCATTTTACATTTTAATGCGGTATACGAAGATTTTAAGCGCTTAATTTACTATCATAGGAAATATCTACAAGTTGTTTAATAATTGATAAAAATAGAATAATCTGTTCTCTTTTCAGTTAATGTACCAGATTTACAAACATAACATTAATTATTTTGTAGTGACCAATCTCCCGCACCTTGTTTTACGAATTAAGGTACACATAGCCAACTTCAGAGTTCTATCTCTTGTACAAAGATTCATCAAATTAACTAAAAAAAAAAACTGTGCATCAGGCATATAATCCTGTTGACACATAGTGTACTAGAATATCGATAATTAATCGTCATTGTAGAAAAAAATATAAAGATCTTGCGCCAATTGCCACGAATTATATCAGCAGTTTACCACGCTATATTGCGTTTAATAAAGTGTAATTCCAAACAGATATTATATGAAAAGAAAGTTAATTCTTTAATTAATCTGATCTTTAATAAATTGTGCTATTAACTCTGTTTTGTTAGACAAGAAAAAATATTTAACATAACTCGAAATGCTTATAAATTGAAATGTACAAGCGCGAGGCGATCAGTACCGCGCGAGCGCTCATCGAGGTAGGACCTGCGTTCGTTTTGCCTTGCTCTGACGTCTCGTACGCGGAACGCTTAGACGCAAGTTTATAGTGCGACCACAGAGTTTTGATCATGAAGGATAAGATGATAGGCGAATAATTGATTTCCAATATTTTTGGATGCAGTTAATGTCTATAAGTGAACATAGCGATAACTTCAGCAGGAAATTAAACTACCTTCCTAATTTGTACAAAACGGCCTCCTGGCTTTTCCATCATTTGTACAAACGGGATACCAGTTAGCGGTCGATAGTCGTATTTACAAATTTACCATAAAATCTGCGTAAGTGTTTTCTGCGTAAGTTTAAATTTTGAAGCAGTGATGGCTCAGTGGAATTGGCTATGGACTGCCGCGCAGCAGGTCCATGATTCGAATCCCGCCCAGAGCTTGAGCTTCACCGCATGGTGGAAGGGCATTTTGCGAATGCCCGCCTGGCTAGCGACCACCCTCTAGTAGAAAATCTGTCGCCAAGCACCTAACGGTGACTTCCGGCAGCAGTCCTTGAGAGCCAGTGAAATAACAGACAAAAATGAGACTTAACAGGTATGTCTCAAGGTGATGGGCGCAGTGCAGTTCGTCACTTGTGATGAAATGCATCTGTTATAGGCAGAGGATACCGCTTAACATCAGGTGGGCTAAGCGCTTGATCAATCACAATGACATAAAAAAAAAAAAAAGTCCGACTTTCATAATCCAAATGGTTTTCAAAAGGATGCATCCTTGCCCATACAAGAAAGAATCCATACTTTTCTGAGATAACGGAAGTATTTAGAATATTTTGATGAAATCTGAAACCAGCACAAATTACATTTTGGCCCCAAAATATTACGTCATTTCATATTAATCTTGGTACTACGTCAACAGTTATAAACCTTGAAAAACGCAATTTTGCATATGTATAAGTCATTTTTCGCTCGATACATTTTGCAACGCAAACACTTACCGATGCAAATTTGCGTATTAAATAATCTCGTAACTAATTTTAAACTTCTAAACCAAAAAATCTGAAATAATACAAGTGTATAAATTATATGTAAATAATAATATCAAAGAAGGACCAAAGCCGTAGGTGGTATAGTTTTTCAGAAAAAAATATTGCTCTCCAATACAGTTTTCCCGCCAAAGTTCTTAAAACAATTGGGTTGTTTTAATCTTGTTACTTTAAAATAGTTGGCGTAAAAATCTGTAACAATTCATGGCTAAAGAACAATATTAAATTATCATATTAAAAGAAGAATCAAAGTTCTAGGTGAGTCTAGTTACGAAAAAATAAAAATAGCAATTAAATTACTATTTCCCACCATTTTTGTCGTGTGTTCTAACCCTATTTCCAGTATTTTTTTCTATAAAAGGTGTATTATCATTTATTTTCCATAGAGGAAATAGTTAGCATAAGAGTATATAGTGAGGATTGCATTGGTACCAAGAAGTATATATGTTGATTATAGATTGCATCAAAGATATTCGATTTAAAAACAAAAAAACCTCAAAATGTGTAAATATATATTTACATATCGCTGTTTGCTCTACTCAAACTAAATGGATGAAAATGTTATTTTTTTAAAGGTATAGGTGATATATTGTGGTATGGGAATATGAGGGTGACATGTTTAAGTAATGGAAAACCAAAAACGTCATGGGACGTTTGTGGTTGTTACTGAGTTGTTTTCCGGATGCACAGAAAAATAAACCTCAGTCCTATGCATGGTCATTATGGCAGACAGTGTTAACGACTGGATATGGATATTGTGTAGAGTGTGAACGAGGAAAATAGCAATTTTTGGAAAATTTAAAAGAAAGTGCTTTTAGTCCGCAGCTTTTAATCAATGCCGTTACGTCAAATATTTATATAATTTTAAGCCGTATAATTATTTAATTATTTAAGTTTATTGTTACAATAAATGTTTCAAACATATCTATTTTTTATTCATCAAGGATGGAATGTAAATATACGATTCACGATGTAGGTTGACTATTTAATGTACATGCCTACTTCTTTTCTATAACATTAGCAAGTAATCGACAAGAAATTTACTCATGCCAATCACACAATTTTTAAATTCGCAACTTACATTTCTTTATTAATGAGTGCTAGTATCAAAATATGTTACACACAGTCACGCTATTCCGTCGTCACTTCTTTCGCTTGTGTATGCGATGCGCTGGCATTTACCTAAACTTCAGTAGCGTGATTTTGTGAAATGGCTCTTAAATGTGAAAGCCGAGAATAATTGACCTAATCTAGAGCGGGAACCCTTAAGACTAAAAGGATACTACAGTTCGATATGCGCTAGGAAAAAGTATTTTTTTATTTGTTTGGTTGTGACGGAGCAAGCAAGAGGCCTACCTTATGTTTAACGGACTAACCTCTGCCTATAACAGATGCACAAGTGACGAATTGCTGCGCCCGTCAACCTGAGACACGCAGTTGTTAAGTCTCATGTGCCTGTAATTTTAGTGGTTCACACGGACTGCGTCCAGAACACACTGTTAGATGCTTTGCGACAGAATTTCTACGTCGCTAGCCAAGCGAGTATTCGGAAAATACCCTTCCACCATGCGGCGAAGTTTACTTTGTTCCGATTTAAAGGGCATGGGTGTCGGTGAAATTACAGGCACATGAGAATTAACAACTTTATGTCTCAGGGTGATAGGTGCAGTGCAGTTCTCCACTTGTGACGAACTGCATCTGTTTTAGGCTTTACAGCTTAACACCATTTGGGCCTAGTGCTTGTTTCATCACGATAGCATAAAAAAAAGAAAAACCTTTGGCATCAAGAAAAACAAAGGAACCGATAAGTTCACATGCCCTCCGAAACATGGAAGCGCTCATAATAAATGCTGTGTCCACCCATCCTACTAATGAACACAGCGAACGTTACATATCCTAGTTGGTCGTTTAAAAACGACTAGGCAAGCTCCACGACGAGCGCTTCAACGTAAATACGCTTCAGTTCGTAGTCCTCGTCGTTTCTGAAATGTAACCCCCTCATTGCATCTTCAATATTGTAAATACCTCAATAAAATTGAAACATGTTCCTAATAGGTTACTGTAGTACTTACCGAGTGCGGTAATCGATAATTTCATTGAGTCAGTTTGAGTAGACCAAACGGTCTACTCAAACTAAATGGATGAAAATGTTATTTTTTTAAAGGTATAGGTGATATATTGTGGTATGGGAATATGAGGGTGACATGTTTAAGTAATGGAAAACCAAAAACGTCATGGGACGTTTGTGGTTGTTACTGAGTTGTTTTCCGGATGCACAGAAAAATAAACCTCAGTCCTATGCATGGTCATTATGGCAGACAGTGTTAACGACTGGATATGGATATTGTGTAGAGTGTGAACGAGGAAAATAGCAATTTTTGGAAAATTTAAAAGAAAGAGCTTTTAGTCCGCAGCTTTTAATCAATGCCGTTACGTCAAATATTTATATAATTCTAAGCCGTATAATTATTTAATTATTTAAGTTTATTGTTACAATAAATGTTTCAAACATATCTATTTTTTATTCATCAAGGATGGAATGTAAATATACGATTCACGATGTAGGTTGACTATTTAATGTACATGCCTACTTCTTTTCTATAACATTAGCAAGTAATCGACAAGAAATTTACTCATGCCAATCACACAATTTTTAAATTCGCAACTTACATTTCTTTATTAATGAGTGCTAGTATCAAAATATGTTACACACAGTCACGCTATTCCGTCGTCACTTCTTTCGCTTGTGTATGCGATGCGCTGGCATTTACCTAAACTTCAGTAGCGTGATTTTGTGAAATGGCTCTTAAAGCAGGAGAGTCTTGTGAAATGTTGTATCTAATTTTTTTATTTCAATTGCAGAAAATATATATTGCTTTCATATATTTCTATAATTGGGGTCAAAACAGATAAAAACGCTTTTAAAAAGCCAGCAACATTTTAGCACTGAAATATCGTTCGTTTCGCAGTTCATTTGTAGAAAATGCACCAGCTATTCTGTCAGAGAAATTTGTTACCACGTAACGCAATTTTACATAACATGCGAGATTACATAGTTTGTGCTTGCAATATCTTTTTTGAAGCCATGATGGCCGAGTGGTAATTTATTTGTATTTGTTGTGGATATTGTCTCATCTAAAGCTTTAGGAATTATGTCGTCGAAGATGCTTTTCAGGCTGAACAAGCCGTAGGTGCTTGGCGACAGGTTTTCTACTTGAGTACTAGGTAAGCAGGGTATTCGAAAAAGGCCCTACCGCAATGCTGTAACAACTGCCATCATAATACAACAAGCGGGATCGAAAGCTACCAGCCCTCCGCAGCACGGACACAATCCGTTGTAACATGGACCAGAAGTTTGTTTTAGTATGTTAATGGCACAGCGGCTATTCGCACTTTCCCTAACTTAGTTGATTGGTAAGGAAATACTGAGCAAGCTACGCTATGAGCGTTTCTAAAAAATAATGGCCATAGACTGCCCTGGAGGGGGTCATGGATCGAAAGCCAAGGGTTGCATTCAACCCTTGAAGAATGCAAAATGGTAACATGCTAGCCCGGCATCTCACGGGGATTTTTTTTATACCTAGCAAATTTTTCTATAGGCTTATTTTCCCTATCTGTAAGAAATAACATTATCATTCATTTAAACAAAATAATTGGCCCTAAATTGATTAAATTTTCAATGGGAAGCATTTCCTCCCAATAGAAATCGGTCTTGGTAGATACATGATTGCCGTCACGTTGTCATATTGAACTCAGTACAAAATAATCTCGTTCTCGTTGACGTGACGGTGGTGGAATTGGTGGATAAACGCCCTTAAAGTCTATTAATTACAAAATAAACATGTCAGATACAGAAACGGAGAGGTTGTGGAGGCTCTAATCAAAACATCAAGGGAATCGCCGGAATCTGTGACCGGCCCTTCAACGACTAATTGAATCGATATTAAATGTATAACGTAATTAATTAACCAACTAGATATAAGGAGAAATAAATATAAGTATGGACTCACTTTAGCTTTAAGATATTTTAACTAACACTAGGCTTACTTCCCTTCAGGAAGAATATTGATACGTTGGAGAATGAACTCAAAGTTAAAAATGATAGTATGCAACAAAAAATATCAAATAACAGTACTGACCACGAGTCTGTAGTGTGTACAATTTACTAATAAATAAATAAATAAACATGTCTACCACAATTTAAAGAAACACTTCTGAACAGACCATACTCTGATAATACCAGTATTCGAGTCACACAATTTAAATGCTTCGTTCGGGACCACTAGCTCACATGTCCCCTTCAAATACACTGACAAGGCTTGTCATGACATGACCACAAACTATGTGGACTGTTAGTTAAAAGGCAGGACCGATGTTAGGTTTGATTGTACTTACTCGTACGGAATGATTCTCTAATGTAGTCGTATCGATTGAAGCAAAAACATATCCACATATAATTAGTTATTCGCAGTTCTATGTAAAAGTTTTCTTATGAGAGTCACAAATATTTTTTGATAATAAAATACACAGGTCTACAAGATTTTGTATCAAAAGAGTAATACAATTATTCACCAAGAGCACTGCAACACCCATGGTGTGCCGATCTAGTTCATCTGTGAAACAGGTTTTCAGGTCCCTGGTTCGATCCCCGTCGCCGGCGTGAGCTTCACCGCATGGTGGAAGGGCATTTTGCGATTGCCCGCCTAGCCAGCTACCACCCTCAAGTAGAAAATCTGTCGCCAAGCACCTAAAAGTGCGTTCCGGTAGTAGTCCTTGAGAGCCAGTGAAATTACATGTACATGAGACTTACAATTATGTCTCAAAGTGACGGACGCAGTGCAATTCGTGACTTGTGATGAAATACATCTGTTATAGGCAGAGGTTATTACGCTTAACACCAGGTGGGCCTCGAGCTTGTTCCGTCACAATAATATTTAAAAAAACTAAATGTTTGTACTAGCGGGAGGTACCCGGCTGTATTTTGAAAAAAAAAATACGTTGGTTCGTGTTGTTACGTACATGTTGATGCATTGCTCCGAGATAGAAAAAAACTATTTGACTTAGGGCCAATGTTTCTAAACTAGCCACTAAGTCTACACAAGGAGGACTTTAATTTTTTTTTTTTTTTTTTTTTTTTTATTCCTGATAGGTTAGCCTTTGACCACTATCTCACCTGATGGTAAGTGATGATGTGGTCGAAGATGTTGTTCAGGCTAACCTAGAAGTACTGGCTTTCAAGGACAGCTGCCGGAACACACCGTTAGGTGCTTGGCGACAGATTTTCTACTTGAGGGTGGTAGCTAGCCAGGCGGGCATTCGCAAAATGCCCTACCACCATGCTATAACGACTGCCATCATAAGACAACAACCGGGACCGACGGCTTAACGCGCCCTCCGAAGCACGGAAACGCTCAGTAGTAATGTCACTAGCGGTCACCCATCCAACTCATGACCGCGCGCGACGTTGCTTAACTTTGCTGATCGGTTGAGAACATCTAAGTAAACTTCGCTACGAGCGCTTCAAAATTATTTGTAATATAGACCTTTGTCACTATAAATGTCTAATGAGGTTGCAGTTTTAAATTTGACATGGTACTGATTTTTATGATATCATATAATATCTTATGATATATGATATCATCAGGCAGAGGGCTAATAGCAAAGGCAAAAATATCTAAGAAATAGACCTTTAAATTTGGAAGTATAGTTTCATAATCAAAAAATAAATATGGCCACTTTGCTTTAGCTGCTATTACACATTATTTCTATGACTACAGCCACATAAATAAATAAGTATAAATTAATATAAAACGGAAAAAACCCGACCGCCAATTATTTATTTTTATCAAGCATTTTATTGTTTCATTGAAATTAAAACTGCAATTATTTATATTTTTAGAACCGTTTTTAAAAACCTTTTATTTTGACACCACAATTGATGGGTTTGGAAGGTATTTTCTATCAGTATTGTGTTTGAAATCCGCCAGTCCGTTTTTTATTTTTTATATGTACCTAGTACATATTTTAGATTCGTCTCGATTGCGCTATCGAGACCAATCTAAACATATGTCTTACCTACATAAAAATCAGTTAAGCCGTGGAAGTTATGGTTGAATAGAAACTCACAAACATACATACATACCTGAAAACATAACACTCCTTTTTTGGCTAGTCGTGTAAAAACTGTCTTTTATGTGCTACAGCTGCTAAATGTCATTAAAGTCAAACCAATTAGTTTTCCTTTCTTCACAGAAGAAATCCAACAAATTAAAAAAATTTACTAGGTTCAACGTTGTATGATACCAAAGGCCTTCCAGATTTTAAAAGTCTATAGTATACAATAATAACCGCGATGAATTCAAACATAAATGGAAGAAACTCACCTTTATGGTGAATATCATTAATCTAGAGACATTAGGATATTTTAATATCAGCTGTAACTACCAAATATGATGGACCTATGTTACAGTACAGGCAGCTTTAAAAAAAGCATTTTTACACTAGAGCATAAAAACCGTACTCCGGGCATAAACAAGAATTTTACGAGCATAAAAAATATTCAAATGATTTTTTAGGGTTTAGTGATCGATACGATAACACGACGTTAGCGTACTTTTTTAATTTCAAATAGTTGTAGTCAAATATTGCTCAGGCTTATTTAGAATTATTACTGGTTCTCTAGAACAGCCGCAGGAACTGACAGTAAGTTGCGGGACGATAGATTTTAACTTAAAGGTGGCAGCATGCTAGGCAAAATTTGAATGATCGACCAAGCGATCGACCTTTCAGCAGGATTTCATCCGAGCATGGCATATGGCGACAACAATGGCCAGCTCTTTTCGTTCCAGCAGCAGTTAGCTGTCATTATATTGTTATTATTCCGCATAGCAGGCGTTATTGCAAAATAACAATATTAAAATTATAAGGTTGTCATCATTTTCATGTATAAAACCAATTGCAAAATTGGTCTTGCTTGTAGTACAACGTAAGTGGTACCTACTATAGATGTCGCTCCATCCCAATACGATGGTTAAAGAACTATTGGAAAGATATGAGTTATGAAGTCATGTCATGTTAGCTCAATTGGTTAGAGCATACCCCGGCTAAAGGGATGGATGGACGCGGGTTCGAATCCCGCACATGACTTAAATTTTTCCTATCGTATATTTGTAAGTCAACAATCAATTTCACACTTTAAGTCGGTTTCGTTTTTCTTCGGTTAAATATTTACGCATACATATTAATTCGTGGTCCCTTTTTTGTTTATTGGTTGACAACTGTTGTTGACAGCTAACTGCTGCTGGAACGAAAAGAGCTGGCCATTGTTGTCGCCATATGCCATGCTCGGATGAAATCCTGCTGAAAGGTCGATCGCTTGGTCGATCATTCAAATTTTGCCTAGCATGCTGCCACCTTTAAGTTAAAATCTATCGTCCCGCAACTTACTGTCAGTTCCTGCGGCTGTTCTAGAGAACCAGTAATAATTCTAAATAAGCCTGAGCAATATTTGACTACAACTATTTGAAATTAAAAAAGTACGCTAACGTCGTGTTATCGTATCGATCACTAAACCCTAAAAAATCATTTGAATATTTTTTATGCTCGTAAAATTCTTGTTTATGCCCGGAGTACGGTTTTTATGCTCTAGTGTAAAAATGCTTTTTTTAAAGCTGCCTGTACTGTAACATAGGTCCATCATATTTGGTAGTTACAGCTGATATTAAAATATCCTAATGTCTCTAGATTAATGATATTCACCATAAAGGTGAGTTTCTTCCATTTATGTTTGAATTCATCGCGGTTATTATTGTATACTATAGACTTTTAAAATCTGGAAGGCCTTTGGTATCATACAACGTTGAACCTAGTAATTTTTTTTTAATTTGTTGGATTTCTTCTGTGAAGAAAGGAAAACTCATTGGTTTGACTTTAATGACATTTAGCAGCTGTAGCACATAAAAGACAGTTTTTACACGACTAGCCAAAAAAGGAGTGTTATGTTTTCAGGTATGTATGTATGTTTGTGAGTTTCTTGTCTGTTGTCAACCAATAAACAAAAAAGGGACCACGAATTAATATGTATGCGTAAATATTTAACCCAAGAAAAACGAAACCGACTTAAAGTGTGAAATTAGTTGTTGACTTACAAATATACGATAGGAAAAATTTAAGTCATGTGCGGGATTCGAACCCGCGTCCATCCATCCCATTAGCCGGGGTATGCTCTTGCCAATTGTATGCCAATTGAGCTAACATTACATGACTTCATAACTCATATCTTTCCAATAGTTCTTTAACCATCGTATTGGGATGGAGCGACATCTATAGTAGGTACCACTTACGTTGTACTACAAGCAAGACCAATTTTGCAATTGGTTTTATACTTGTAAATGATGACGCAATGTTGTAATTTTAATATTGTTATTTTTCCGCATAGCAGGCGTTACTGCAAAATAACAATATTAAAATTAGTCGTTGAAGTTGATAGCGAACCATGGACCTGCGGCACGGCGGCAGTCCATAGCTATTACCGCTCGGTCGTCATTGCTTCAAATGTGGTAACAAAGGTCTGCAACGGATGGAAAGATCCAACGCGCCGGAGATCTATGATAGTTTTCTAGACTAATTGTTTATAGTGTGCATGCCTAGGTGTAATGCATTTTTTTGGGCTAAATTATCCCCATAAGCATCCAGAGTTTAATGTAAGTAACAGAAAATTATGTGACATTTTTGAAAAAAAATCTACATGGCTGATAAACGATTTTTTTTATTTTTTAAACATCATTACTTCATCGTTTTGAAGAATTTCAAAAAATAGGATAGATATAATAATTCTATGGAATTATCAAACCTTCTCACAAAATTTCACAAGAATCGGTTGAGAAATACGACCTGTAGAGAAGAACAACCAGATATGCGTGTAATAAAGAGTTTTAGTGTAAGCTACAGCAGAAACGCTTCGTTCTTGCTCAGTCAAAAATGTTTTTTTTACTATAAGCATTTATTGTACAAATGTATCCAATGACCTACTTGGATTGTACGTTTTTAATTTGAGCGGTGCAGAGTCATTCCTTTTTTAAATTGATGTAAAATTTTATCATCATCGAGGAAGGTATGAGGGTGATTATGGTATTATGGCGTTATTTGATAAAGCCCTTCGCTTTATCAAATAACGCCATAATTGATTAATTTCGTAATTATTTATAGTTTAGAAGAAAAACAGATAAAGCCAATACAGTAACTAAATCTGATTGACATAAACATATGTTTATTTTTAGGCTACGTATCTACCAGATATAGAAGAGCTCAGGTCTATCTTTTAGTTAAGCCCTCTTACATCTGTAGCTTTATTCCTCATACCACTTAAAACCACAGCTTTGCTACGCTTCCTCATACCACTTCGCTACACACCGTACCACAGCTTTGCTACGCATTCTCATCCCACTTCACTACACACCGTACCACAGCTTTGCTACGATACGTAGCTTCAATATTAAGATATCAGTATCCGGGTAAAAGTTTAACGGATAATTAAATACTTGCAAGGTAACGAGTGTTAAGTTACAACAATAAAAGAAATATTGACATCATCTGAAAAAGTACAGTTTAATGTTCAACATGATACACAGTAACCTACCGACTAATGTTCAAATGTTGAGTATTATCTTTTAAATGCACTGATTTTATTTTTACATTTTGAATACATTTGGTAGTTCATGTTCTGGTAATAAATTTTGGAGTCTACATAGCCGATCGATAAGTGTATACGACGCTAGCTGCCATGAACAGAGTTATTCCAAATGTCACGAAGAAAGCTAGTTCAATAGCACAATTAGGGATTTTGTAAACATATGAAACGGCAGTTACCATTCTGGCTATTACGAAAGTGCGCAGAAGCGATACGGCTGTCGCAGGATCAGGCCCTGATGTCACATAAAGGGCAGCCACCAGCCAAAACGGTGTCAAATTCTTTAG
This sequence comes from Plagodis pulveraria, assembly GCA_963890685.1. Classification (NCBI taxonomy): domain Eukaryota; kingdom Metazoa; phylum Arthropoda; class Insecta; order Lepidoptera; family Geometridae; genus Plagodis; species Plagodis pulveraria. The sequence continues at coordinate 7,401,752 of OY982962.1, read as the reverse complement.
ATCACTGAAGTTGCTCGCTCTCTGCGGAGCCTCTTGTGGATTTCCTACTATTGACGCCAGCGGTCCCAGGACTATCAGTTTTAATGCTAATAGAGCAGCGTACAAATAATAGCTCCTTAGCACGTTAGGTCCAGTTTCAGCTCCTTTGGACGAGGCGTGTTTACTTGGGGGCATTTTGCACGATAAATTTTATAATTTTTTTGTTATGGTTTTCATTTTTTTGTGAAGACGTTGATGTCATTTTTGTGACAGATGAATTATCAATGTAGTCTATAACCTCAATAAATTTATTTTTTGGGTATTAAAAAGTTTATACTTAATAGTCTTCTATATAGCAACCATGACAAAGAAACCTCTTTATATACTTTTCTGTCCTTAAAGTTTTCTGACTGCGATATTGTGCATAATGTGATATTTTGTATTCCTTTTGTAGTCTTACTACGGAACAAAGCAATTCCACCCGACCAAATTAAGAGCCAGTTTCATCTTAGATTAGCAACTTCCTGCCTGCTAATACGAAAACCAAACGAACCACCGTCAAAATAAGGTCCATATTGCGTACTCAAACGTGGCCGTAGCCATACTAAATACTACTACCACACAGATGCTTATTTTGATATCAAAATCATACGTACTGATTTAAGTTATTAAGTTTATCTATCTATTGGTGTGTATATGAAGGAAATCGTCTATGTCGCATCAAAGTAAATGCGAATTTTGTTCATATAGATACATTAAATTGATATCACAAAACATTATTAACTGGACTATGAAATATGATAATAGTTTCCGATGTTTAGCGTATTTGACATTTCCGTGAGCTATAAACTGTTTTAAGATATTCTTACTTTGTCCTGTTAGGTATACGCTCAATCTAGACCCTAAAGAGTATTAGGAATTCAACCCCTAGAGTGGTTTTAAAGGCAAAAATACACGCGCCCTGATTTGTATGAATTAAATAAGGTTCATTATTTTTATTTTCCACGTACGAAATTTTGATTCAAAATTAAAAAAGAAAGTAAAAAATTATTTAAAAATATTGTAATGCGTATAAATATTTTTGCATGCGTAACTTTCCGCGGGTTCATCTCCTCTTGATGACTATTTTATATTTAAATAGAATATTATAGGTACCTTCTGGTTATATGCATTTAAGATTTGTCAAGTTTGATTCTTTGTTAGTTACACTTAATCAACAAAAAGAAAACAAATGATCTAATCAATAATCGTACAGATCATTTGAGTGAAATTTTTCTATCGAATTCGTAAAATTTTACTATTTGTGGATATTATTTTTTTATTAAATAAAAATCTTTATGACGTTACATATTTTTTACAGAAGCTCACATAGCAGTGTTAGATAGGTTTTTGACTATTTATTAAACTTCACTACCGTTAAATAAATGCTTCCCCGGTTTATAATAAACACGACGCTTAGCAGGCGCTTTCAGGATCCTAGTGTAAGACCATAGTAATTAATAAGGCGCTACTGTTCACTCATACCTCCAATTCCCAGAGGAAGTAATGAAGAGATGCATTTCAAGTCTGGTATCCTACGTGCTGAACTCTACAGTTGAAAAAACTATCAACACTGTTAACAGATCAGACATTGTTTGCAAAAATCCTGAATTTCAAAATCACATAAGTTTTTATTTCTGAATGTCTTGATAGCAAAAGTAGAGATCAGTGTTTACAGGCTGCATTCGGAAACGAAGAATTTCTCACATGTGTTACGCTTGTCAGTTAATCAAATTTAAACATCATGTAGCACGTTAACTTCATCGTGTCCGAGCGAAGTTTTCGAGTAACTAGTCATAATTATATCCCTACCATATGCATATATTTTTCAATGACAAAAATGTACCACTAAATACTTGTAAAATATTATATACCAGCAAAAAAGGTTTATATCCTTAATGTAAATTAATATTACAGAAAGAACGTATTTCTTTTTAAAATTAGTTTAAAAAATATGCAAAAATGGACTCTCGACTGACAACTGACTATCATTCACCTGATAGTTGAAAATACTCACCCTATTTTGCATCGAGTAACATATTCAGATGTCAAGTGAAATTTTACTGGTTTTTCGATCGGCCTCGAGTGAATGTAAAAAATCACCGTGATTTCCGCACACGCGTAACTTTTACCTTCACCCAGTGATTTCCGAACGACCCCATATAGTAAATTCTGATTCCAATCTGAGATGTCCGGTGTAATACTTTTGTCTATGCTTCAATAAACTTTATCTACTTCCATCATACTCTGACAGACGGCAAATTGTGACATTTCGATACGAAGAACATAAAAAATATCAAGAGCATAAAATAAAATGTCAAGAGCATAAAGTAACTTTGTATATACTGAAATAGAGACCAAACTTGACATCCCTAGGTGTTATAGATTTTTTTGATGACGTCACGGTTAGTAATGTCCGTATATAACAGATGGCACTAAAAAATATAATTAAAAAATCAGTGCTGCCATCTGTTTTTCATAAATGCTCATCCTGGTTACGTATGGTTGATACTTTGTACCTTTATTTATTTAAATATAGATATATCTATAAGTTTTTATAGATATACTATATATTTAATGTCTAATATTAACCTGTTATCCTATAAATTACTTTCAAGGAACGCGTGATGATCATTAACTCTTAAATATGAACCAAATCACCAATGCTTCCTGCCACGGGTCGAAACATATAGCATCAAAAGTAAAAGCAGTATTAAGATCCAGCCAAAAACCTACAATGAGCTTGATAACTAAATACAAAAGTCTATAAGTTTATGTATGTTTTATTATCCTAATTTATCTACTTGCAACTATACATAACAAAAAAATATCTTTCCACCTCATTGTAAAAATATCGTATATGGCACCATAACAACGTCCCTATATGATCACAGCCAGCATAAAAATAATGCACCATTCACAGCCAACTTTAAACTAAATAAATTTAAATTTCTGGCACAGAAAGTAAACAAATCGGTAAGATGCAAAATCAAATAGGAATTGGCTATAGGAATTAGGGATGCTCACCATCGATTCAAATCGATAATATAATTATATCAATAATGCACGAGACTAAAATTTCGTGAATTAATTATTTCGATTTGAATTGAATTATTCTTATTTCTTAATAGAAGCTTAAAGTAAAACAAGCCGGGAAACCAAATTAATTTGCTGAATAACATATAAATTTAGTTTGTGGGGACATTGGAGGGCTCGTCTGGGCTTATCACCTCGAAGTTGTACCTCTCATATATATAAATTAAACATATTAAACCAGTTCCAGTTAGTAAACTCGATTTCCCATCGGTGAGTATTTTGATTTCTATCCGTTGTAAGTTTTACCTTTAATTAATAATATTAGTCTATCATGTAACATGATATTTTTTCTTTACTTTTATTATATTCGTATTTCTACGAGTAAACTAGTCACACCTCTATTGTCTCTTTATTTGAAATCACGTCAGATTTGTGCTTTTGCCATAAAGTAAATTTTGTATATTTTTGTACAGCGGACTTTAATAAATATCTTCGTTTAGTAGCAGTACGATGTATATGTACACCCCACACGCTAGGATACGAGAATTATTTGTTGGGTCTCTTCTTCTGTATCAACGGATAAAAAGTTTAATTCTGTAAACTCCGCAAAGCCCACACATCCAATTCAATTCCTCGTTGCTAAATAATTACTCGTTTTTAGTACTAAACACATCACAATCAGTAGTAGCACTGGCAGGATTTTCTCCACTTGAAAGTGATCAATTAATTAAAGAAAGCTCAATGCCAGCAAAAAATTACATCAATGAGGATCGTACTCAAAGTAAGTATATGTATTTGGTTCTAACAATACGATCACAATTACTTGCAGCTCGCTCGCAGATAAGTAATACCAAATGTTTACTTGTCATTTTATTTTACCGGAAAAAGGCACAGCACAGCACAATACCAGCCGAGAAGTAGTCATGAACCATCTTGAGATAGAATTCACTCCATTTTAAGATTGCACTAAATGTGAAAATGTAACTTTGGGACATTCTGATTATATATGGAGGAGAGTATGCTCAAGGATGGCTATGCACACCCAGCGATAAAATAACAAATGTTGTATCAAATATACAAGACATCGTTTATAATATAAAAAATGATTTATATCAAAATCATGTGAAAATGTACATAAAACCCTTTGTTTAATATTAATTGATTTTAATGATATTGGGTGCCATGAACATAATAGGAAATTACAAATATTTCTTTTAGACTTCTGTAAACGATTTTTCTTGCATAATTTTTGCAAAGACGTAAATAAAATATTAAATGGCAAGCGACCATTAGTAGAAAAAGATGATAATGTTAAAACGAGAGCAATGAAAATATTTAAAAGATCACATAAAAAGAAAAATTGAAAGAGCGCATGTTCCCTCATAGAACTTAAACGATTCTGCTACTGATTTGTTCGAATTTAGCATTCGATCACTAACTAAGTGATTCCAACCCTAATTATCACATAGGAAATGTCTGACACCTGTTCTTTTTTTTTATTAAGGTATTGGCCTATGTCTTATTTAAGTTAATGCAATTGCCATATGTATTAACTAATTTCTCCATATTGTATAACAACGCCATCTGTTATTTAACGAAATCCCTAAATTTGAGTGCTATGCTACAAAATATAAAATACGTTAGCGCAATGACTTTGTGTGTATGTCAGATATCTGTTTTATTTGTTTGCATTACATGCTGTCATTATTTCACATAATTATTTATGAGATTGTATGGTCAAGAGTAATAATTTGACAGCAAGGGTTTTAGTCAAATTATAAATACTAAACATAATTTTATGAAACAAAAATCCCACGTAAAATACCATAACAATAAGTCACGGAATAGAGAAAAATAATATAGAACAACATTGAAGATTATCTAGAAAAATGGGAAAATCATCTTCTTCCAATGATTTAATGGAAAGTTACTATCTCTACGCTGGCCTTTTAGCGTTAAAGTTTTTAAGTTTAGCTCCACTGGCATCAATAGCATATAACCCTGAGAAAATACAGCGGGCTAACGTCAGTGAGCTGAAACATTTGACTCCTTTTTGGCTAGTGGCTGCTCTTTATATGACTACTTCCCCTGATCGAGGAATTGCCTTATGGCTGCTACGGGTTTTCGTGTTAGCCAGACTTGTAGCTACAGTTGGATTCATTTGCAGAATTCCCAGATGCCTTGATGAAGGAGCATTCATATTATCTTTTGCAATAACGAGTTTTATGGGTGCTTGGGTAGTGCATTCTTACTTTCACGCCTTGTAATACATTTGTGTTCATATGTGTGTTTTTATGAAGTTGTGATGTGAATTACAAAAAGGTTCGATCCTCATGAAGTTTCATTCATACTTGATTGTATAAACGTATATTATTATATTATGGAAACATTAAATTAAGCGATTTGAACTTTTCTTTCGTATAGTTTGTAATATTTTTGGTTCTCATTATACTTCTGTGTACGTCAAACTGTGTAAAATCGTGAATATAATTAGAGAATGAATGCAATATAATTGAATAAGATGTATGAATACACAGAAAGGATGCTGCATGGTAGAAGGGCATTTTGCGAATGTCCGCCTGACTAGCAACCACGCTCAAATAGAAAATCTGGCGCCAAGCACCTAACGGTGTGTTCCGGCAGCTGTCCTTGAGAGCCAGTACTTCTAGGTTAGCCTGAACAACATCTGCGACCACATCATCACTTACCATCAGGTGAGATAGGGGCCAAAGGCTAACCTACCAGGAATAAAGAAAAACATTATAACATGAGCTGCATAATACCTGCTGCTGATTTTCACAATTGGACGTCCCGACAGAGTATAATGTGTTGGGCCATATCATGGCAAGTGATCAGTAAATCACGACTAGACTAGACTACAAGGTGGTATGGTAATTTAAAAATTAGGTATTCTCTGGAGTCTGTCAAGCTGCGTTTATCTAAATAATCATCATCCTAGCGGGTAATGCTATCGACTACAAGGAACTATTTTTGAAATGAAATTCTCGTGAGTTTCACACATATTTAAATATTATAAACTAAACCAGCTAAAACACTAACGTCGAATCGAATACGTCTCGCGGGTTTCGAGCATATCAGATGATCATCATCAGGGTGAGTGCGCAGCTGTGTCTGCAAGCTCCCGGCGGGCACAGTGCCCGCCTTACTCGATCCCCAATGTGAGTGTTTTTGCCGGTCTAATTTATAATATTTAAATACAAGGATCTAGTTGAAACATCATTGTGTAGGCAAACAAGTCAAAAAATATACCAACACTGTGTATTTTTTAATTTTTGTGTAGCACCACCCAGGTTCTCCACGTACTTGTAGCTAGATCTGGTAAACATTTTAAATGATCATGTTATTCGCGATTTTAAAATAATATTATTTTGGAAAGTATTAAACACCGATGCACATGATTCCATAAAATACCCCTGAAACTGTCAATCATATTAATAAATACGTTAACACCCTACGAATAATAATGAAAAGAAATGTAATTCATGCTCAAAAACAACACAACGCAAACTATACCGCAGCAGGCGTGGCTTAAAAAGTGTACCGCGCGGCGCTGTCAGTTCGCCGCGTGGGCTCGAGTCATGCGGTTGTACCGCGGGAATTTTCAACTGAATTTATCAATGTTCTTCTACGTTGTTTATTTCTGAAAAAATACCATACAATGTAGTAAAATGGTGGAGAAGCCATACGGATATAAAAAAATCGGGAATAACTTGTATAAACGAGTAAATAACAATATTTTGGAAAGCCATACTTGACTACCCTGGATAGTTTTATGCAACATGAATTTTACATTAAGTCAAAAATAACTTCGGAACATTGTTAGTCTGAGATTTTTTTTTGTGAAAGCAATTCCGATTTTTTTTGTATACTCGATTCGATCTAATTTAGTATATGTGCTTCTAATGACATAAAAATATCCTATATAGAGACTTAGATCTGACAACTGTCAAAGTGTCAGTTGATGTCGTATTTCCCAGTATTGATTTAATTTTTGGGATACAAAGGACATAAAAATTACAAATAAATTTATTTTAGGTCTTATAGCTGTCATACGTAAGAGTTGAATTATTTGATATTAACTGTCATTTTGGCAGCTGTCATGCTTGAGATCTATATCTAGATAATTATAATGTAATATGTACCTAAAACATAAAATTAAAACATATAAATACACATCTACATCAACTGCCATGTTGATAGTTGTCAGTTGTCACACCTATGGCTGCGGTATTGTTACTTCCAATAGGTATATATAACCCATCTACTTAATTTGGTACAATGGAATACTAGAATAATAGTTCTGGGTATGCTGGGCACGCTGCCAACTGGTAGACAGCTGGAGTGCTTAGACTGCCTGCAAGCCTGAAATGGCAGCTAGGTTGACTAAGTGCTTTCGTTGTAGTACCTAAAAGTATTTATTATAGTTTGCAGAATTTTGTTCAAATACAAAAAAAAACTTGATGTACCTACTTATTCATCTAATACACGCAATATCACTTTTTTAAAATCTTATTTAATTCTGAGTTATATCTTACTATCAATATTGCCTTAAATAAAAAGAAAGTACATGAAATCCATTTTTTTTTGCAGCGCATTATATGTACCTATATACTGCCTTTTAAATTATAGAATATTATTTCCAAGATAGTAATTCCAATTTACTGAAATAAATTGCATGAAAAACGTAAAATATTTTATTGAAAAAACCTATAATAGAAAATGAATACGTAAACATATTGTAGCATAACGCCATCCACGCGTATCTAAAGCTGGCAACGCACTACAGAGTTTCGTCGCGAAGCGGCTGTCACTACCTAATAGGCATTTACAGAAGTGCAGAGCAGTGCTGCAGCTAAGTGCCGCGACTTTTTCGTTCACAATAGCAATACGGCGTAGCAGAACGGTTTTTCCATTTAAAGGCAAAAATTCGAAATGTATGAAGTCGTCGATGTAAAATAATCGTGGTGGCTTGCAAAGAAGCGGATTTAGCTGAAAAATTAATATGTGTTATATTTGGGTGCAAGATATAACAAAATTCTCGTTTGAAAAACTCTTTTTTACGACTCTTCAGAGATAATGATCGATTTCACACAGATTTAAGAACCTAAAGCATAGAACATAAAATAATACTACGTATAGATTGGACACTCCTCACCCCCCACCAAAACGAGCCTTCCTCACCCCGCCACCGATTCTGAACTGTCGCTGAGCTGACTTGAGTACGGGACGCGCAACTCGCGCACGATGACGTGACGATTGTACGAGTATTTTAAAAGTTGAGAATGGGGTACTCGTGTGCGGTTTACGGTTTCTTATTAACTAAACGACAAAAGGATAGGAGTTTTTATAGATTCCCTAAGGATTGAATAAAACATAAACAATACTTTATCTTTGTATTTTATTCAAACTGCTATTCAAATTATTATAATTTTAGAAGATTATCATTTGTGAAAAATATCCGTGGATATCGACTTCATTTGCAGCGAAACAAGTGTCTTTGTAACCTATACCTACCATAGATAAAAGCAATACACATACCGACCTTCGCCACGATTGACACGCGGCACACTTCATGATTGTTTATTATATGAGAAGAACATAAATTATTATTGTGATTGTAATTATTATCATTACGTTATAAAATGTGAACTTGGAATGATACTTTTTGTATGGTGTAGGTATTTATTATTGTATAAGTAATGCGAGTGATATGTGAAGTAATGTTACCTACCTACCTACTCGGTTGTGTGTTGCATATTCTTATGTCGTACTTGGAGTTGGATTTTTGTGCATGTAAATGTTTCTGAAGGTAGGTAAGGTAACCTACGAAATCTAAGAAGTCATATTAACAGCATCAAAAGATTGTTAGGTTGGTAAGTACAATAATAATTATTCATACGATGACAACCTTAGACTTCACGCACACATTTACGCGTGTACAAAAACAACGATTGTTTAGTGTCTGTGTAATAGGTAGTTAGAACGCTGCTTTTGTATAGAGAATGAGTCGAGTGTCCAGGCTGTGCCTAAAGTAAGGTCTTATGAATTGTTGAAACGTGGTTGGAACGTGAAATAACTAGATAATTTACTGCACCGCGTCTCTCCTCATAGTGCGGTTTTCGCCATTTATAAATCCATACAAATTAATATTTCCCGAGCCGTGCCGTTTCGCTGCCGTGCACCGCAGTAGTGCGGTTTGACCTTAGGCAATGACGGTGTTGACAACATCACTTTGACGCGACCAATCAGATGCCATCATTTCTAAGCGCCAAATCAATTAACCAATCCAATTGAATTTGGAAAATAGTGCGTGTTTTGTTACTTGTGAATTTGATGAGGCCGAAATCAAAGCGTTCACTGTATCAGAGTTATGCTTCTTTACTTTATTTATTCGTAGTTAACACCTTACAATTGTTACAAATTAAATTAAAAAAAACGATTACAATACTAGGAATAAAGATAAAATAGCGGTGCCAGGTTTTAGATTAGCAAAGACAAATAAAAGGTCCTTCTAAGGTAATTGTGTGCGGTTTTATAATTAAGTTCCTAAACATATTACAACGCTCACAGAAGGGAAATTCAAGTTGCATGTGAAAAACATATTGATAAAAAAATCCTACTACACAGTTTCTGATTACATAAACGACAAAAATGCCTGGACAATTCCGCCTCCGCCAAGCTATTGCCTGTCACCTACATAATTTAAACAAATATTGTAATAACTCTATTATATAGTATGTATGTAACACATTGTTAAAAGATGTTTAAAAGAATGGCCCCGAGTTTCTTGCCCGTTCTTCTCGCAGTGGCTCTATACAACTTATTTGCTGAACGTGGCAGTACAATGTAGAATATTTCAATACTAAAATTTGTAATTGACCTTCATAAGAGCGTCGTAGACGCCTAAATTGAATAAATGATTTTGACTTTGACTTTGACTATAAATTAAATAAATAATAATAACAAATCTTTTAAAAATATTTTAAGATAATATGTAAATTATTTTACCATGTAGGAACATTGTTATCTGGTGTTAATTCTCCCTTATTTTCTTGCTAAGGCGACGTGACATCATAAAAGTCACGTAGCCAACCCGAAAAAAATTTGACGCGTTTCGCTTCCACACGAAGCATCCTCAGTAGGTCTTGACGCTTCGATGAGTTCTGAGGTTTTTCCTAAATATAATGTTTTCTTAAAACAATTTTGAGATATTTGTTATTACTAAATATGTTTTTTATGTTATTGTGGCGGAACAAGCTCGAGGCCCACCTGATGTTAAGCGGCCTAACCTCTGCCTATAACAGATGCATTTCATCATAAGTCACAAATTGCACTGCGCCAGACATAGTTGTTAAGTCCCATGTGCCTTTAATTTCACTGGCTCTCAAGGACTGCTGCCGGAACATACCGTGAGATGCGTGGCGACAGATTTTGTACTTGATGGTGGTCACTAGCCTTCCACCATGCAGTGAAGCTCAAGCCTACAGCGGGATTCGAACCATGGACCTGCTAATGATAACCAATGCCACTGAGCCATCACTGCTTCAAGATTTCCGCAAAGTAAGGCCTGAATCTATTCATTATCTATTTACTATACTGTATCAGCCGTATTGTCCACTGTTGAAAACGGCCACCATTATGAGGGGTTTTGTCATAACCCCCACGTTTGGCAGGCGTTTTAGGGATCGCAGTGTGAGTTATCAGTTCCTCAGAAAGCGCTGCTGCCCACCTTCTGGTGTGTTAACCTTAGTCGCCTCTTACGACACCCAGGGGTAGAGGGGGGGGGGGCCGGCACCCCATAGGCATTATCCATTAAATAAGTACTAAACAAAACATTAATGATCGTACTAACGCAGTGTCAGATATTCTGATGTGAAATAGTAGTGAGTTTCACACATATTTAAATATTATTAATTAAACCGGCAAAAACACTCACGTTGGGGATCGAATACGTCCACCCGGGTTTTGAGCATTTGATATGCTTTAAATGTTGCAGCAGCATCTGATATACCCAACGTGCGTGTTTTTGCCGGTTCAATTTATAATATTGAAATAGTGGTATGGTGTGTAGGCACTGTAGCAGTTACTGGGCAAACGAGACATGAAAACCACGCAACTAACGTGGGGTGACGACTGTAGTGTAGTGTCAAGCAAAAGGAGAATGATAACACTGAAAGTATAATGGACAGGCGTGAGGCCTGCTATCAGGCGAGTGACAGATCAGCCTTGATTTTTCAAAAAATAATAAAAAAAAATCAAAACCAAAATTATATTAAACTAGTGGCTCGCAGCCCGCGGCTTTACACGGATGTTTAACAAAAAGTATAAATTGAAACACATTAAGTATAAGTAATTATTGTGACTTAACTGTAGTAGTGAGACACATAGTATTCCGGATATTTTTGTAGATATTGATGTCCTCTATAAAATTGTATTACATTACTGTGCTCTATTGTCGACAATTTCCGCAGCGTACGCGATGTAACGAATTTTTTGGTATTTTTTTCACACTTTGGGTTACATTATCGAAGTTTTCATACAGATCCCTAAGTTTTTGAAAATGTTCTATAGCCTTTATTTATCAGGAATAGTGTAGAATTAAAATGGTGAAAGAATTTTTCAAATCGTTTTAATTTTTAAGTTTATTCGTTACATGCAAAAATACAAATCTTTCCTGTTTATAATAGCTTTCCGGCTGCGGCTCCGCCCGCGTTTATTTCGGTTATTGCGCAAAACCATTTATCTCTTTTGGCGCAGTTGGAAAAAAAATATCGTATGTCCTGCCCCGGGTCTCAAACTATTTCCATACCAAATTTCATACAAATTGGTCAAGTAGTTCTTAAGTTTATTCGTGTCATACAAAAATACAAATATTTCCTCTTTATAATATAAGTGCTGATGTAGATTAGTATTAGTATATTAGTATTACTATATTAGTATATTAGTCTAGAAGTATAATTATAGACTATAATCGACGTCTGAATTACCTTACTTATAGTTATTATTAATTATAAGTTGTGTTAATTATATCAGCCAATTTGTTTCTAGCAGCTTTGCATGGTGGAAGGGCATTTTGCGATTGCCCGCCTGGCTAGCTACCACCTTCAAGTAGAAATTCTGTCGCCAAGCACCGAAAGGTGTATTTCGGCAGTAGTCCTTGAGAGCCAGTGAAATTACAGGCACAATGAGACTTAACAACTATGTCTCAATGTGACGGGCGCAGTGCAATTCGTGACTTGTGATGAATTGCAACTGTTATAGGCAGAGGTTAGTCCACTTAAAATCAGGTGGGCCTCGAGCTTGTTCCATCACAATAACATAAAAAAAGCTTCCGTTTCGACCTCGCAATTAAATAGTTACCACATACAAGGAAAAAGGTAAAAATAATTTATATTTGGTTACATACAAAAACGGAAGGATATATGGAAAGCAAATTAAAATTTTCTTCATTATCAGGCGAACAAAAGTATAAGTCAAACACTTGTAGTTGCTGAGGCAGCAACTAATTAATTATAAATGGAGTGCCAAGAAAATATCTGTGTTTATTCCTCTCTTTATATTTTCTGCATGATAGGATGGTCTTGCTGAAGAGTTCCAGTGTATTACTTTTGTCAAAGGTTCAAAGAGACTGGAGTTTAATGTCAACACTCAAAGTCAAAGACGAAGTCAAAATAATTCATTCAATTTTCGCTTCTACGACGACGTTCAAAAGAACAAAGTGTCGTTCTTATATATCCGCCTATTGCCCATTCAAGCTAGATTCTTGTCACATTATTACTTAAAACATTTTGTTGTCAAAGAAAATGCTTTCGAGTATCAGAGCAGATTGAAAAAATGGGAGGAAAGTGTCCACTTGATACCTTACTTGAACCAATAACCAGTCTGTACCCATTTTGTTAAATTAATTCTTTTTTTGATGCCTGATAGGCTTACTTTGACCACTATTGAAAAAGTGTTGAAATTGATGATGTGGTCGAGATGTTGTCCAGGCTTACTTAGAATTACTGGCTTGCAAGGACAGCTACTGGAACACACCATTCAGTGCTTGGCGACAGATTTTCTTTTCGAGGGTGGTAGCTAGCCAGGCGAGCATTCGTAAAATGCCCTATCATGAGGCTATAAGGACTGCCATCTTAATACAACATCCGGGATTGACGGCTCAACGTGCCCTCCAAAGAACAGAATCGCGCAGTAGTAATGTCACTAGTGGTCACCCATTCAAATGATGACCGCGGCGGACGTCATTTAACTTCAATTATGGGTTCAGAACTGCTTAGCAAAATTCGCTACGAGCGCCTCAAATTCAATGATGTGATACGACAACGACATTAATCACAACGTGAAAATCAAAATCAAATTGCGGCAGGTGACTGGGACCACATGTGCTTCAAGGTATAAGCTTGAAGAAAAAAGTCGAGAGATCTGTTGTGATGTTTTTTTTTTATCGCTGGTTGTTAAGCACAATATCACCTGTGTGATAGTGATGATGTGGTCGAAGGAAATAACAGGCTCAACCTAGAATTACTGTCTCTCAAGCACAGCTGCCGGAACACACCGTTAGTTGATTGCCGACAGATTTTATACTTGAGGGTGGTCGCTAGCCCTAAAAATGCCCAACTACCATGCGGAGAAGCTAGCAAGCCTGCGGCGGGATTCAAACCATGAACCTGCTGCGCGGCAGTCCATAGCCAATGCCACTGAGCTATCACTGCTTCAAAAATAAAATGTAAGGATGGATATGCGACAATTGGAATGGACAAGGTAAAAAATGAATTAGATAGACTCTCTAGAGTAATTTATAAAGTAACACCAGTGATAGTAAAGTTTATAGTTCCTTAGGATCTATAAACAACTACCTACCTACATACCTAAAAAGAAAAGGATAAGGTACACATGTAGATGAAGAGAAAGGTCGTTGAGGATGTAAACAAACTGACTCCGGAAAAATATTAAATATTGTGACTACGACAATTTAAATTAATTAAATTTGCAAGAAGCAACGTAGTTTACTAGGAAAAGGCTGACCTTTGTGAGGGCTCGTGTTTATTTTACAACCTGATTCTAGTGGTGTCATCTAGTATTGAGTAGATTAAAACTACGATTGAGTTTATTTCTGTTTCAGCGATATTAACTCTTTGGTTTTCTAACAGATGGCGTTATATATACGCGATAGAATGTTATTGTACTACTACATAAACATTCTATCCAATGAATAAAATTTTAGTTTTTTTACAGATGACACATCTAGATATGCAGTTATATTACTATGTTAAAGCACAAATCTATTGGCGTGATGGTTTTTCAGTAAATTGTACCATAAAATGTATAAGTTGATAAAAATAATAATTGTTGGATAGTGATAAAATAATAATAATTATAGTGGGAATAACGCAAAGGTGAAATTAGCGCAATGAAGCTTAATTGTAAGCACGAAGCAGTGAGCATCGACGTATTGATCAAAGAGTATGTATGTAATTACTGCGTTGTATAATAACTATCTTTCATAAACTGATGATAATTAAAATGAGTCATAGAAAAGTGTGAGGAAAGTGATAGGTTTTTACTCTAACCCCGTTTAACGTGAGAAGAGAATTTTCCCTTCCAACGTTAAACGGGGAGCGCGCAAACAATCCTGACAGGATAAAACCTCTGTGGGATAATATGTCTGTACTCCATGGACAAATATCTTCATAGCTCCATGCTGTACTCTGTAGGCATAGAGTAATAACTTACTCTGTGTCTACAATTACTCTACGGTCTGTAGATATTACATCTCTTTGGAAAAAAGTAGTAACAAAGAGAATACAAATGCTGCTGATAAATCAGTTTTGGGTATTTTGACAATCAAATGCACTTCATTTTAAACTTTGCACCATTGACACAATAATAACGGTTAATGCCAAAATATACTAATTTATGACGGATATACAATTGGCTCTGATGATTCCATGCTTGAGTAACTCTTCTCTACTCGTGATACAAGTTACGACAATTTCAATGCCCACCATGCTATATGAATTGTTTGGGGCACCACCAATCATGCGGGAACACGACTTTGTTTTGGCATATCTACTGAACAAAATGAAAATCTTACCTGCACAAATCCCAGATGTGGATGACCAAACACCTTCACTGTTGGACCTTCTACTGACTTCTCACCCGGACAGCTACTTGGTGTCCATTGATGCTCCTCTAGGATCGTCGAACCATTGTTAGATCCGGGGATCAGAGCTAATTACACGTCTTACTCGACCTGTTTCGTAGGTGTCATCACCGTGCACTACAGGTCTACAGATTGGGATAGAACGGATGCGTTCATTTATTGCATCCTACTCATGGGTGCCCCCATGTAACGTAGGATGAAAAAAATGAATGCATCCAGTTTTTTTTTTATGTTATTTGACGGAACAAGCCTTATGCCCACCTGATGATAAGTTGACTAACCTCTGCCCATAACAGATGCCACAAGTGAGGAACTGCACTGCGCCTGTCACACTGAGATGTGAAATCGTTAGGTCTCATGTGCGTGTAATTTTACTAGCTCTCAAGGACTGCTGGCGGAATGCACTGTTAGGTGCTTGGCGATAGATTTTCTACCTGAGGGTGGTCGCTGGCGGGCATTCGCAAAATGTTCTTCCACCATGTGGTGAAACTCAAGCCCGCGACAGGATTCGAACCATGGACCTGCTGCACGGCAATCCATAGCCAACGCCACTGAGCCATCACTGCTGCTTTTTGCCGGACGTCACTGCCGACTTTGTTGCTGATGTAGTGCTTCAAATGCAATTTTTCTATTCATATACTCTGTATGTGTACTCACCGGAAATTATTTCGGTACCCTTCGGAAAAACTGAACGTTATCAAACACAAATAGTCAATACAATAGTAATAATCACGTTCAGTAGAAATACAATTTTTAATAGCTTCTCAATAACTTACAATAGACATACAAAATAGATTTTATCGATGTTAATCATTTCACTTTGATGTTTCACTTCACTTTACTCATTACACTAGATCACCTAGAATACTCGCTCTTCATTGTGTTACAAGACAAACTTACTTAGTTTAGAGATACAATTTTTATTTTTTATAAATATGTTAATCGTACAGATCACCCAATTACAGATTATATACAGGGTTGTTGGTAAAATGCTAACAACCTCTTAAGGTTGACTTCTGCTAGTCCTAACATTAAGCATTTTAGCATTTTACCCATAACCCTGTAAAATGTAATTCAGATCCAAGGTAACGTAATAACTCATACAAATATACACGTATTTTACTACATTTCAAAAATCTTTTAACGGCCTTTGTATGACCGGAAAATATGGAGCCACACTCAACGTGTTAACTCCGCAAGGTTGAACTCAAAAAAGTTTATTTATGAGACTAGCGTGTTTTGAACCATAAACAAGGTAGACAAGCTGAGCGACACAACACCAATCTTCATCATCTTGACAAGTGTTGACAAGTGTTTTGGCGCTCCCCAACGTCCCTACAGTAAAAATAATTTACAATGTAGTCCCAAAATTATAAAAATGATGAGGGTTATAAGCCTGGACAGTCCCCTCACGCAAGCTTACATGGCACACTCGGCCTTACTAGCAGTGAAACTGCTGGCTCTCAGTCCTTTAGCTGCAATGACTTGGGTAAGAAAGGGTGTGTTTTCCAATCCTGATATAGTAAGAAGAGCTTACCTATCAGAGTTGAAGATAATATGCCCATTTTGGATCGTAGCCGCTCTGTACATAACTACGGATCCTCCGACAAAACTGGCTATAACGTTGTTCAGAATGTATTCCATAGCGAGGATGGTGGTGATACTTGGGTACGCGACAAGACCAGCCCCGGCGGTCTTCACAGATCTGGCACTTGTAATGTCGTACATGATCACGTGTTATATGTCGACGAGAGTTGTGCTTTGTTATAGAAAAGCCTTTTAAAGGATGTTGTATATTTGTGAAATTAAAATCATGCTCTAAAATAAGAAATCGTTTTTACTGTATGAATTCATAGAAATTTATCATTGTATTTATGCTACAATAATCGAAATAGGTACGTACTAAATACATATGTAGAAATATGAATAATTTCAGTAACTTTTACTGCAGGGAAGTGTACTGCAGCTCAAAGCATTGAAGTGGTAGTCGCAGCTCTATATTGTTTTTTTTGGGTTGAATGAGTAATCGCTCTAGTTGATATTAAGCTCTTAACAGATACATATAGCCATAGTAAGTACCTACAGAGGGCCAAATTAATTCTTTCATGTCTATATTTACACTTTAAAATCTTCTAATTACACTTTAATATCTTATATTTATACTTTAACTACCAAATATCATTAAACATTAGAAATACGACGTGAGAGCAGGCTGAACGCATTGTATCCAGTAATTTGCGGGATAAAAACAGCGCTACACAAACATTTTATTGTTTCATGAAATACATGATATGCTTTTCTTTAAACATTTGTGATCTAAACTCATGTTTCTAAATCCTAAACGGGTCTATTCACGCATTCACGGTTAGACAAAATATTATTATTTTGATGTTAATTCATGCGTGAATAGACCTGTTTATAATTTAAATACATGATATGGACAACAGTAATAATATTGTAGACTTGAAATATGGATGTTTATGGTCTTTAAGAGTTTTTATGAGCTGGGAATTGGGCCCCAGACCGTTCAAATTATCTGGAAGCCTCCATAACAAGTACAGTTCGTAAAAGTTTAGAATAACGTTTGCCATTCAAGCTCAGACAAATTCAGTTAGTATTTGCTATATGTGCCTGTAAACTTAGTTGCCACCGAGATGAGTAAGTGCTTATAATTGAAAACCCTACTCTTCAGTATATTTTTCTCTTACACAAAATAATAACATACTGTTAAGGGGTAGCGTTCGTGTCTAAAAATATGGATAATTGTACACACAGAGAGAGGACAATATAGTAGTTATATTTATAATCACAAATGTTTTGAAGCAATGATGGCCGAGCGGTAATAGCTATGGACTGCCTTGCTGCAGGTCCCTGGTTGGATCCCCACCGCTGGCTTGAACTTCACCGTATGGTGGAAGGGCATTTTTAGCTATCATCCTCAAACAGAAAATCTGTCGCCAAGCACCTAACGGTGTTTTCCGGCAGCAGTTCTTGAGAGCCAGTGAAATTACAGGCACATGAGACTACACAACTATGTCTCAAAGTGACCAGCACAGGGCAGTTTGTGACTTGTGATGAAATGCATCTGTTATAGGCAGAGGTTAGTCCGCTTAACATCAGGTGGGCCTCAAGCTTGATCCGTCACAATGACAAAAAAAATATTGTAAAATGTTTAAGATAACATGAAATAAATTAACACAAATCAAATGAAAGGAGGAAAAAAAAACTCGTGGGAAATCCGCTTAAATTTCCTGCTAGACGTCTTTAGGCTACGTGATGGATGTAACCTAGATGTCAGAAATATCATGTAGCCGATCCGTGCTTAGCCGGAATAGTATTTGACGCACTTAAATTCTAGATGAAGCATCTTTAGGAGGTTTAGACCGTTCAAGAGCACGATCGAGAATAATTGGTGTAGGCTACCGAAGTGACATCAGTTTAGCAGGAAATTTATGCGGAACCGTCCCCAGGTATTTAGTTATTTCTTAATAAAAAAAAAATTATACTCATTATTATTATTTATTGATTTCTGCATAGTAACGCCTAAATCTATCGATACCTGGTTATATTATTAAGTTTGAATTTTTTTATATATGTTTGTTAATAGTCACTTTTTTGACCAATATGATGTGGTCAAAGATGTTCAGGATGACTTAGAATTACTGGGCTTCTTATTCTTAAGGGTGGTAGCTAGCCAGGCGGGCATTCGCGAAATGCCCAACCACCATGTTAAATGTAAAAGTATGTATCGCTTATATCTGATTTTATCCATAGTGACAAAATCGTAAGTAAAGATATTTCTTGTAGATATAAATAAATATATTTCTATATAAACCAATGAGAAAGTCAAATAGCCAGTCAACAAAACTAAACGATGTGCTGAAACAAACTTTGACAACTTTAACGTAAGGACCTTTTAGTTTGCCCTCGTGAGAACTCACAGGTGGAAAATTTTGACTACGCAGAGAAATAAATTGAAAAACTTTTGAGTGATTTAAATGCAATTGAATTTTTATTTATGTAGTTGAAAGCTAGGGTAAGCTTTCTTTTTAATTTGATATTTACTGCTTCTAACCTTTTTAAAATAGAATTAAGTTTTATCTTTTATTCGAATTTGATTCAGTAAATTGGTTATTTTATTTAACATTAGTTTGTATAAGTGAAAGGGAGCTTATAAGGATTTAATTTAGAAGTTTAGCCGACTAGATTTTACGTGCTCAGGGATCAAACTAAAAGGTAATACAACGTTAGGTATAGTCCACAACGCGTTTAGCTGCGTTTGCGGTGGCGTGCAAGATGGCGTACAGTACTTTATATAGTTCTGTAGCTCAAAAGGAAAAAACGG
The DNA here is from genome assembly GCA_963890685.1 of Plagodis pulveraria. Classification (NCBI taxonomy): domain Eukaryota; kingdom Metazoa; phylum Arthropoda; class Insecta; order Lepidoptera; family Geometridae; genus Plagodis; species Plagodis pulveraria. The sequence goes on along the minus strand of OY982962.1, from coordinate 7,382,169 downwards.
AACCTTATAGGTTCACTTTGTTGTCCGTCTGTCTGTCTGTCAAGACCTGTTTTCTCTGGAACGCGTAGATGTCTCAAGCTGAAATTTACATCAAATATATTGAAGCTGTGAAACATTCAAACTTCTAAACCAACACAATCAAAAGATACAGCCGTGTATGCCGCACATTTTCGACACTCGCAAGGGAATCAAAACCTATAGAGTACTACTTCCCGTGAACTCAGAATCTTAAATTTGGTATGAAGCAACGACTTATAGCACAGATAAAGAAAAAAATACGAAAAGCATACTTACTTTTTTATTTACATCGTATAATAAAAATATTTTAAATAATATTAAAATGTTATGGATTTCATTTAGTAATAAGACTGCCGTTACTTTTACTTATATATACCTACAGGTGTGTACGGAACCCTAGGTGCACGCACTTGGCCATTTTTTTTTATTTGTGCGTATATTTCATTCAGGTACCCTTAAATACATATTGTGTCTTTAACGGACGCTCCAAAAATCTTCTAAATATATTTAAAGAATTGATTACCACCTTAAACGCTCAAAAAACTAAAATTTGTATCTAAAGAATTGATTACCACCTTGAACACCACCGAGGATTCAGCTGAACGCGTTGGATTGGGCGTAACTTTAGACATCCTGCGGCACAGTACTTAGGTAGTGCTTAGTTTATTAATGATTATTATAATAATCCCCACGCTCGGTAGGCATCATGGAGATCGCAATGTAAGATAGCAGCTAAGTAGATTGCTGCTGCTCACCATCTGGTATTTTTACCTTCATCGCCACTTGTGGCTCCCACACAAAGATATCGGGGATGAAATTCTTACCTGACACTCCACGAGGGACTTTAAAGTAGGAAGATGTAAATTTACTTATTCTTGTTTAATTTTCTGAAAACCAGTTCAGAAAGTTCTGGGAAATGTCATTCCTTGTTTTCCAGTTCCTTCATAATTTTTACATCAATTCCTTCATCATTTCTGTACTCCTTTACCATTGAGTAGTTTCCATGCTACCCAGAGGCTCCTCCGAGAACCTCCTGCTGCAATGTTATGCTAATATACTTATATAATATTACAATGAGCCGCACTGGTCTTCTTTCTTTCTTTTCTGGTCTATATAAGGTCTGTTTTATATTCTTATGATAGATGTCGTAAAAGGAAACTAAGGAAATGAGTGAGAACGGACAGCTTGCCAATACTATTTGCTATAGCACTAAACGTCGTCTAACCAAACTTTTCAGTCTTTGATTGAAGATGATCTTTGATTTGAAGCGCTCGTAGCGAAGTTTACTAAGCTGTTCTCAACAGATCAGCAAAGTTAAGCAATGTCATGAGTTGGATGGGTGACCGCTAGTGACATTACTACTGAGCGTTTCCGTGCTTCGGAGGGCACGTTAAGCCGTCGGTCCCGGTTGTTGTTTTAGGATAGCAGTCGTTATAGCATTTTGCGAATGCCCGCCTGGCTAGTTACTACCCTCAAGTAGAATATCTGTCGCCAAGCACCTAACCGGGTATTCCGGCAGCTGTCCTTGAGAGCCAGTACTTCTAGGTTAGCCTGAACAACATCTTCGTCCACATCATCACTTACCATCAGGTGAGATAGTGGTCAAAGGCTAACCTACCTGGCATAAAAAAAAAAGATGGCCTGACATAACAATGAAAACATATTGTTACGATATTTATACATTAGGTATATATTCATATGAACAATCAATAATATTTCATACTAGACTACCTACTGAGTTATGATTTACGTCCAGATTCACAATTAGATTTAAATTCACATCGTTTAGTCCTAGTAAGTGATTAGGAGGGTAGATTGAAAAAAGATCCATCAATTCTTTATAATCTACTACCGTCAAACGGTAGTGGACAGTCTGTCATTGCGACCCGCGCCGAGTACACGTTGTGCTCAAACCTGCCGGGCTTCCTCTGATTATAACTCTTACTGTGCTGTGCCCTTGGGAATCACTTTCCATATCTAGACAATAATAGTGTTAAGTGCTGCAAGAAGAGAATGTTTGGATATGGTGATACCGACTGCGCGGAAAAGCTGTGCCTAGTCTGCAATGGATGCTGCTGCCCTCGGCGGACGTGGATAAAAGGTTGGTGGAGGCTGGAGTCTCCATATTGCTCTCTTTAGCTTGCAGGGATCGAAGATCAATTCCTCACCTAGACACAGTACTCACCTCATACAGTCCATTATTATTACCTCCCCAAGAGTTGTGTGAAGATCGCACATACATATTATTAGAGGCACTCTGTAGTCTGTCTCAGCTACACTGTATACTGTGTAAATATTGGAGCGAAACTAAAGTAAGGTGTATGGTAAAGTGAGGTTTTGTAAGGGAAAACATTACCAACGTTTACGTTGAATAAAAGAAAGAAGATAATAATTTAAAAAATAATAATGTTAAACGATTAATGTACTCAAACCGCAAACATTATATTATTTTATTCCTTCACAGTATGTATTAATACTTATTTAACGTTCTATATGATTGCTACATCCATTTTATTCTGCCTTTTGCAGAGAAAACGTACACGCTATCAATATAGCCCGTAATTGAATTCTCTAAGTTATCGTTTCGTGACATAATAGCGTTTTTACAAAGGCCATTCGTATTTTCGTGATGAAATATTACAGTTCAGTGACCACAAGAGAAATGAGTTAAGTTACGTAGTAACTATGAACTTATCTATCTCCTTTATACCTCTAGGCAAGGACTGAATAACTTATAAGATATCTTTAGATTAATTAAATTAAATACTCATATGAAGCTTGATAGAATAATTTACTATACCAACAAAACACTAGTACCTATAGTCTTTGAGATTCTTATACCATCTTTGTGTCATATTTCCACTAAAGAAAGCGATTCCTCTATATTTTTGAACATAGTTGTAAGTACTACAACTTTTTTTTTCACTGGCCAATTATTATTACATTTAACACTCTCTTTTAGCTTCTTTAGATAAATCATTTTTATCGCTAATTTGTCTCCTATCTCACCAGCGCCAAGTTCTACGAAGTAAAAAGATACATTATTACAGTTGCAAAGCAGCAACACTTTCAATAATTTGGCCAAATGTTGTCATTTTAATCAATTAGGAGTGTTTCATAAAGCTACCAGTGAGGACTAGTATGCACGAATATATTATGGTATAATTCTTGAAAATTGAAAATTGCAAGTGTTGCTACAACGGTACTAATGACATTTGTAGCTTTATGAAACGGAGACCTCACTGTAATAGATGATATGTTCGAAAGTAGTAAATAAGCTTACCCTAAAATGTGAACAGACGTTCAAAAACAGCTACTGGTGGTAGATGTTCAGACATGAAGCTTAAGCCCGCGTAGTCATGAACTTTTACACGCCACTTAATATTATTTGTGCCTAAGCCTAGTCTACTCGTAGTATCACTAAATCAAATGTTCGCCAAAGTTATTTTTCCAATTCTCAGTTAAGTAGAGAATTCTCATCTATTTTTAGTGACTGCTTGCCAAATGAAACCTTCCAACTATCTCGAAGCCGAATATCTACGAATCACAGTAAAAGCTTAGCAATAAATGTGGAATCAATAGAGATATTCTTCACCCGATGGCAACTCAATTTTGCCGTAGATAATTGAATATCTTATGAAATTTTAATATTTTTATCCAAAATTCTCAATTGGATTGCTGCCAGTAAAGGGCAACTCTTTATTTGTTAAATAGGAAATCAATAACCGTATTACTTTTATTTCAAACATGTAGAAATGAATATTTTCCAAAACCTAATCTTTGGTTACTAAAATAAACTATTATTAAACTCTCTGACACATACATATTTTCATAATAGTTTGATATTAATATAGATAGATAGATAGATAATTCTTTATTGCTACATCAATAAAATACAAATTAAATCTTAAATAAAACTTTACTAAAGTGTCACAATGGGCGACCTTATATCATAATAGCGATCTCTTCCAGGCAACCTTTGTATGGAGAGGAAATACAGTAACAATGTTGGGGGTGTACATAAGAAATATAACTAAACAATCATCGAGCTAAGGGAAATTAGTCTACGTTATAATCAAACACACATAATTTTAAATCAAGTAATACCTACGATATATTTATTATTATACTAATACATTTTAATATTACATAATATTCACACAAATATAAATATATTGAATAATTATATGCTTTTGAAGTGATTTGATAATCTTGTCCAAAACTTTCATAAAAATTATAAAGTCAATGACAGGTGTTATACCGTTTATTAACGTTTTCAGTCCTCGATTAAAGGGCTCTAAGTGATGACTACTCGACCGTGATAAGCGTGATAGTCGAGATTGGACCCCGGATATGATACTTTCCGCGACTAAAGTAGTAATTTATTATGTGCTCTTAACGGAAAGGGATGAGGGACACGACCATTTGCTGCCCTTTCTATATTCTACGCTTATTTGAGTGACTAAAAAAGAGGTTATATTATGTGTACATTACCCTCGGCTTTTCCCACGGTATTTAAGTAAAGAAACAAAGTCTATAAAACAGCAGTTTGTGTAATATAAACATAATAGATGACCATTGCTAACTGTGTATAGTCACTCAAATCCTTAATCCTTCAAATTATGTTCCCATGCAACTGCTTTTTGACGGTAGCCACTCATATGTTTGCTTTAATCCAATTTCTAAATTTTTAAAGTGAAAATACGTTATTTCCTATCTATTATTCCTCTGGATCTATGAACAAGTTGATACCTAATGGCAGGGTTACTTAGTAGGAAAGTGCGCTCTTCCTTCTCTGGATCACCTGTGGAAAACTGGCGGAAGTAACCAGCCAGTAAAACAACTAGTCTATTACGACTCCTTTCTCCGTTTATGGCGTCTTTTTGTGCTCTCGTCCTGCACTTACTAATCCTACTTACATGAGTATTGATTTTGGTTCTTCTAACAAAGGCTTTGTTTCTGTAGCAAAAGAAACATAAGTCCATACTTGCAATTTTCCGATGTAATAAACTGTCAGGTGTATTATGCAACGTGAGCGCAATTTGCTGATATTGCAAGTGTTTTATTAAAATATTAATTTGATGTTTTCTTAAATAATTTAAAAATATTTGTATTTATTAAATATGGATTTCCGAAAAGTAACGCCTGAATCTATTCATTAAGGTTGAACTGGCCGGTCACTGCTCCATACAAACGCCGTAGGGTGATCATTCCCTTATTTGAGATTTTATGTCCAGACTTAAGCACAATACCGATTGATATCGTCATTATCTAGGCTTGTATGATGCCAAAATTTTAAAAAGATAATTTAGTTGTAAGTTATGATCCTCGAAAACTTTATATGAAAATGTTTAGAGGCTCATAATTCTCAAGTTAATTATTTTATTAAAATTTCGGCATCATACAAGCCTAGATAATGACGAGATCAATCGGTATTATGCTTTATTTTGGACCTAAATCCTGAAATAAGGGTGTAATCACACTACAACGTTTGTATGGAGAACGGGCCGGCCAGTGCACCCTTAATATTGATTACCTTATTTTTCATTCAATTAAGAATCATTAGCTTGACTCACCACGTGTTTAGTTAATATTGTTTGAAGGTATATATTTAATATTGTTAATAAATTTGGTTATTTAATCCGATAAAATTTGTCGCTTATAAGTAATACATATTATATACCGTGTTGACGATCGACAAAAAAAACATTCAAGCAAACTTGTTTCTTGGTTCGATAATTATAAGTCTCTTTGATGATTGCCGCTTTAGTAGCGCTTTAGTTGCGAAGCAGTGACGGCTCAGTGGCATTGGCTATGGACTGCCGCGCAGCAGGTCCATGGTTCGAATCTCGCCGCGGGTTTGAGCTTCACCGCATGGTGGAAGGGCATTTTGCGAATGTCCGCCTGGCTAACGACCACCCTCAAGTAGAAAATCTGTCGCCAAGCACCTAACGGTGTGTTCCGGCAGCAGTCCTTGAGAGCCAGTGAAATAACAGGCAACTATGTCTCAAGGTGACGGGCACAGTGTAATTCGTGACTAGTGACAAAATGCATCTGTTATAGGCAGAGGTTAGTCCGCTTAGCATCAGGTGGGCCTCGAGCTTGTCCCGTCACAATAACATAAAAAAAAAGTTTACTAACAACTTACATACCTCGGAGGGCCAGTATCAGTCGCAGTTTTAAGGTAGCAGTCGTGGCTTTTCAGAGGCTTTTCGTCGGTCTGAAAACTCCTATACTAGGCTTGACCACCATATAGAACTAAATTCTGGCCCACTTTATTTTCTCTTTAAGATAATCCCGCGTCCCAGCAGAGCATACGTAATGATACGATTCAGATTTGAATAAAATTACCACTTTTATAAAGCATTGTAGATAAGTTATGCATTTGTTAACCTTCACTCGCAATAACGCAACATTATTACAGCTTTAATGCTCTAAAAACAGTCCCCGAAGCGATATATTTTATCATTTGAATATGATGCGCTCACGTTAAAACAATGAAGTGGGCCCTAAAAAGGGTTATGGCTTCAAATGTACTTCCGTTTCTTGTATAAGCACGAGGAACCAGACCTTGTGTTTTGAACAAACAGTGAAATGAAAACGTATGCAAAAAAGTTTTCAAGGTTTTGTAGCCATTTCACTCTTCTGAGTGCTGTCTATCTGTTAATTTGACCGTTTGTAACGAGTCTTTAGCCTGTACATGGAATAAGTTACAAAACTGAAATGAAAATGTATTGATAAAAATGTTAACACAAATTTAAATAAATAATTATTTTTTTTCTTTTTTTTGTGCCTGATAGGTTAGCCTTTGACCACTATCTCACCTGATGGTAAGTGACGATGTGGTCGAAGATGTTGTTCAGGCTAACCTAGAAGAATTTATCAGAAGGTAAACGTGCAAGCGTCAGAAATGGAAATAAAGAGGCCACCCGAAGAGCATTTTAAAAACTGAAGCTGTTAAAAATTTTGAACTGCGTATATACCTCATCATATACCGTATTTTAAAAATACTGGCCATGTATGAATCCTACTTGTACTAAAGATTCCAAATGGAAAAAAAAAATATTGAAGCAGTGATGGCTCAGTGGCATTGGCTATGTCCATGGTTCGAATCCCACCACGGGCTTGAGCTTCAAAGCATGGTGGAAGGGCATTTTGTGAATGCCCGCCTGGCTAGCGACCACCCTCAAGTAGAAAATTTGGAGCCAAGCACCTAACGGTATGTTCCGGCAGCAGTCCTCGAGAGCCCGTAAAATTACAGGCACATGAGACTAAACATCATCTATGTCTCAAGGTGACGGGCGCAGTGCAATTCGTGACTTGTGATGAAATGTATCTGTTATAGGCAGAGGTTAGTCCGCTTAACATCAGGTGGGCCTTGTGTTTGATCCGTCACAATTTTATTAAAAAAAAGACATGTGTTTATGAATACTTATCGAAATTACATTAATTTAGAGGACTCCAAGTAAAACTCGCACTCAGCCCTTTATTAAAATTAAGCGCAATAATTCTTTCAATACATAATAAATCTTTTACCTTCAATAGTAGGAGCCTTTTATATATAGTATATACCACCGTGATACTTAATGGGTCTTTGATACATTTATATCTTAGAACGAATTGTTTTCCCACAAATCAATGAACAATAATTTAATTAGAAATACTATAAATAGCGGTCACATTTTGATAGGTAACCTGGAAGATATTTATTCTCCTAATCATAAATATACACAAAACTTTGATTATTTAGCAAAAAATCGATGAGTGCACTAATTTGCAGCCGGATCTCGTACATATTTTATAATTTTAATACTGTTATGTTTGCATATAATATATTAATAATATGTCTTTTTTTAAACTATGTAATAGATATATTTTTTTAGCATTCGGCGGTATGCTTTTACTAACAAAATACTACGAACTATATACAACACTACAGCTACTGTATTAGATTGGACTTTGATCACCATCTCACACGTTAGAGTGTGATTATTATAGTCAAAGATAATAAACAGGCTTAATTTTACTGACTTTCAGGGACAGCTGCCGGCACACACACCATGAGGTGCTTGGCAACAGATTTTGTTCTTGAGCATGGTAGCTAGCCAGGCGAGCATTATAAAATGCCGCTTTACTATGTGAAATGAATTGATAGTTTATTTGTCAAAACATGGATACACAATATATAATATACTATTTAGTGGTTTTAGAGTTTCCAGCATGCTCTGCCTCTGGCATACAAATTTTGAAATATGTATATTGAAGATATAAGATGAATTGTTACAAAGTTACACAATATTTTGAATGAATTTACACGGTTCGTATTTTAAAGGTCAGATTTAATTTATAAAAATGTTTGGATATAAATAGTACATCGGTAAAAAATAATATAAAGTCAAAAATTATTACATAATAATAAACAATATAACATAAATTCTTCTCATTCTCTCATTACATAAGTAGTTAAAAATATGTCATTGGCTGTCAGAACATATTATTATTATTTTTATTTCTTTTCACTTATTACTTTAGTTTTACAATTAAAAATCGTCAAGGGCATAAAATGAATTTCTGCGATAGCCAATTCTTATGCAATTTATATTTATGAATGAGCAAGTTTCTTATTTTTTGCTATATATCGCGATACAAAATGAATTGTTTTTATAGAATCCCAAACTAGACATAGGCATTGTAGATGTTCCCGATAGCGAGTTGATCGGTGTACATTACCTTTTACATCGAATGAATATGGGTTATGTTAAAGGCTTATTTCTTCCATACAGAGACAAAGAAAAGATAATATGTTTAAGTGATTAAATAAAGGCCTACATGTGCCTCTACGTCGTGTTGAACATAAATCCCAAATAGGTATTTTTTTGTGTTGAATTTTAAGCCGGTGTGGCGGGTTCAGAACAATGGGTCACCGTAGTGTTATTAGCTAGCTAGTGTTATTAGTAGTGCTATTACCAATGGCTTATAAATTCCTCAAAAAAAATGTAAGCTTGGTTACTGTAACGCAGATTAAGTAGGTTCACACTTTATTGTTGGGTTTAACCTTCAAGTCAGTCTTCATCAATAATAAAACAACCAATAAAGCTTGCGCAACACCATCCGCGATGCGAGGTATGGGTACTATCGGACATGCAATCGACTTGCTTAAGAGTCTGCCAGTCTTAGGATTTCAAATTGTTTACCCACGTGTTTTAGTGTCTTTTTTTATTAGTTGGGTTCTCTAAAAACACTTCGCTAACAAATAATGAAATTTCAGGTTCGGTCAAGTTGAACTCAGTCCGTTCTCTGTTTGAACATCATTCGTTAGCCATGATAAACGGCCAACGATATGGGCAGAAAAATTGACGGGGCAGGGCTATCATTTACACTGGCCATTGGAAATGAGACTGTACGGAACATATAACTTTTCGGTCCGTTTGGAATACATTTCTATAAATTTTAAAAGACACACTTTTGTTTTATGGGCGTTGAGCTAGAATGACCTACCTTCGTCAAGGCGTTAAGCTATACTACGCCGTAGATTGATAATTGCATAATCGCGCTGCCCGGCAGCTTTTCCGCGTCCCTGGCTGTTACGTTTCCTCGTGTAAGATATTAAATACACAAAATATATACAAACCGCAAATGGTTTTCACACAGACCACGTTTCATTTGAGCCAACTGCCACAAAAACACAACATGCGCAATATTTGATACGATTTCTAAGTAAACGTATGATGAGACGCAAGCCATGGAGGCGACGCAGGTGAATGCAGAATTTAAATACGATTTAAATAAGATAGAGTATACACATAAATACGGCTAATAGAATCATTATGTAAGTCAGCATTTTGGACCACGTTTAGAAAGTCGTTGATAAGAGTAATAGCCCTCGCCATCGGTGCATTGTGCGCGTGCAATATGTATTGGGACGGAGCGACGCTAGTTAAAAATAAAAACATAAATATTTTTTTACTTTGTGGCTAGTCTGTGTTATTGTACTTGACAATATGTCACACAAGATTTGGTCAATTTTCTGTACATTTTATAACGAACATTTTTGATAATTATATATATTGGTACTTAATATTTTTTGCGGTTATTAGGGTAAACCGTTTTTTATATGTTTGTCACGGTTTTAGGGATAAATTGAATTATTTATTATTTTATAATCATTATACAATAGTTACTGAAGCTGTACCAAATTTCCCGCTAACGACAAGAATTTTCGCCTTAAAAAGTAATTGTATATATAAGACGGGCTAAGAGATAGCTTTAATTATTATCATGTCTATGATAATAATGCATTCGATAACTTTTCTGATATTATGGTATTGCAGTGTGGTGTGTTCTAAAATCTTGTACAATAGTTACAAAAACTACCAAATTTCCCGCTATAGACTAGAATTTTCGCCTTAAAATGTACTTTTAAATATAAAACGGGTTTAGGGATAGCCTGAATTAATCAATAGATTCAGGCGTTTCGCTTCTACACGAAGCATCCACAGGAGGTCTTGACTCTTTGAGCGCATGATCGAGAACTTAACAGGAAAATTTGGCGGAATTGTAACTAGATATATTTTTTAAATGTTTTATAAAAATAATTATTTTATGTTATCTTAAATTATTTTTGAAATATTTGTTATTATATAGCTTGAATTATTATCAAGTTCATTAACATTTCAGCAACTTTTGTAATTTTATGAGTATTGCAATATGGTGAATTCTATATCTTGTACAATAGTTATCAAAATTAAACCAAATTTCCCGCCACAGACGTGTATTTTCGCCTTAGTAAATAAATGATTACGTACCTACGTGATATTAATCAAAAATATTTTATTTTCCATTTTGTAACAATCCGTGCACGTATGCACGTGACAGCTTAAGTACCTACGCAGGTGGAGGTGTCGCCTGACAACAAAGGCGTTTTCATTATTGTTCGGAGTAAATTGTAATACATGTACTATATTATATTGTATTACTGTCTATCATAAGGTTGCCTGTGAGAAATAGATTCAAATGATAAGAGCGCTTATTGTTCCTTAGCATTTAATGTTGTTTATTATTTTCTGTAAATATGGTTAGAAGCAGTAATAGCTCAGTGGCATTGGCTATGGACTGCCGCGCAGCAGGTCTATGGTTCGAGTCCCACCGCTGGCTTGAGCTTCATCGCATGGTGGAAGGGCATTTTGCGAATGCCAACCTGGCTAGCTTCCCCTCAAGTAAAAAATCTGTCACCAAGTACCTAACAATGTGTTCCGGCAGCTGTCCTTTAGAGCCAGTAATTATAGGTTAAGCCTATAAAAACATTCGACCACATCATCACTTACCATCAGGTGAGATTGTGGTCAAAGGCAAAATACAATAAAAAAAACAATAAAGAATATTTTTTTGTTTCCGATACATTGTTTGTTTATATATTATGAGTTAAATTAATATTCCCATGCAAAACTGTATATCCGAAACCTATTAGAAATAATAATTGAACGGAAATCTTGAAAGGAACCCACCACAAACAAGCATAGATTTAGTCTCAAGGTATATCATGTAAAAACTCAGGTGTAAACATTTGGTGTAATGATAATATGAAGATATTACGTTTGTATGGCAAGTGTTGAGCATACACGTAATAACTTTTGCATTATTATAATTGCGTATTTGATGTCTTATTACTGGACCCAAATGCTGTAAAAATTACGTTAATCAATAGTAGGTAACGTTTATCATTCCATATCCTTTTCTTCAATGTTATATATTACATTCATTGCTAAAAGATTTAGAAAAGAAAAGGTCACAGTATTATAGCCAGAGATCCCTCTGTTCTAATACATTTAAACTGATCATACCTGCCTGCTACCTTCAAAAATGACAACGCTTTAAGCTAAGTCAGACGAATTATTAGATTTTTGATTTTTACCAAGCACGCAATCGCAGTGGCAAAGTACACGCATAACTAGAGCTTTATATATCTATTGTGGCAACAGGGAACACGATCGTCTGATTAATGCTGTAAAATTACTTAAAATATTACATTTTAAATAAAATGTAGTAGTTTGGTCGATGATCACTCTTCCTGTATTAGAAGGCCAAATTTTGGCCTCTGCTATCGGTCTTAAAAGCAAAAACAGAAACGCGTTCTGCGTGTATAAGCATAACTTCAAGTTCTCTCTAAAGGCGAAGATTCTAAGCTTAATTTTTGATATAATATAAAAGCATAGAAAATAGATACTTTATATGTTAAAAATATACTTAAAGAGATAACTTGTAGAAATTGTCAACGAGTTTTAACTTAATCCTAGTGGCTACTCTATAATCAAAGATAGGATTCAAAGAAACCCAGTCAACAGAATAAAGATGTAATAATTCTCAAACGAATCCAAGTTAGCTGAATAGGTGTTATCTCAATTAATTTGGTCAGAGGCAGCGAAAATGAATGCACCCTAGATTAGCCTGACACTTTGGACAATTCACTGAACTCTCATAAAATGAAATAAGATGTGAAATTATAAAAATGATTTATGAGGGACTGAGTATATATAGTTAACCATGAATTTAATGGTATCAAGCTTGAACATTTTCATGATTTATTAATGAAGAGAATTCCCAAGAAGTGACATAGTTTGCCATAGAAACCACAGTTTCTATTTTGTGCAAAATATTAGCTTTCATGCATGTACTGTTTGGTTGTATGAGATAAAAATATAGTCCCGATTCATATTAAGGGTCGTTGGATCGGAAGGATAATGGTGAAAATTAATAGGGAATGTATAGAGAATTAATAGGTTTTTGAACAACTATAATAATTTTATTTTTTGATAATTTTGATCGGTTTTCCATCTTTAAATATTTTAGGTCATGTTTCTTTTTTTATGCTTATCTCACACTAGGTCAAACCAAATCAAATCACTTATTCGTAAACGTGTCTATACATACTAAATTTACCATGCAAGGTATTATCACAGGGTAGGAAGCACATGTATACATACATCTTTAGCTCATTGATGTATAAAAATCTAGAGTATAAAATTTCAACGTTTATATTACCTTATATCATTTAATCAGTTCACTCTGAGAAATTCCCATCTGATTGTAATACAAAATTGTGACTAAAAACATGGAGAAGTTTTTGAAGTTTCGTAGCGATGTTTGGTTAGCCGTTCAGTAGCCCAAGCACGAATAACTTGCGAAATCGTAACCGTTTCGTAAACGTATCGAAATGTCACCATTTTGTATAGGATTTGATCAGCGCCTCTACAGTGCGTAAAAGGAACTAAATTTTGACAGAAAAAAAGGTTTTGACAACTAGCGTGTCGAGATTTTAACGTGAACGCTTTGTCACGTAAAAAGTTTTGTATGAAATCGCGAGCACGAACCTAATACTAACGTAAGCTCGAATGCTGGCTATCGACGGTCTGTCAAAAATCTACGAATGTCATGTCACTGAGAAATTTTCAGTCAGATGGCTGACGTAACGTATTCAATTGTGGTAAAACTTCGAAAATTCATGTTATTATTGTGTTTGTTCATTCATAATTTACCTATGAAAAGAGTTACAAACATGGCAGCAAGATTAGAAGTAGTATTGTACCATGTCGTTTACCAGGCGCAAAGTAGGTATTTATTAATTTATGGCACTGGGGGGAAGTGATGCTAATATACGATGAACCCAATTCAGGACATTTTCCAAAACTCTGCATCAAACAGCGTCCATATTCCACCGTTCCAGCCCACATTTACACCAATTTCGCTCGTTGGATATGTCTTGCGGCGCAATAATGTTGCTATGAAATTCTTCATTGCGCATGGTCAAATTGAAAACAATAAGGCTCATAGAAGATCACCTATCCATTCAAGATTTCAAGATCAACCAAAGCTGTCAACAAATGCACCAGAAGAACACAGGCAGCGACACGAAAGGAATACCAATGGATTGTCAGACTAACTACCTACGAACTCTGAGGTGATGACCATGCTCACGCCAACATTCTAACCACTACGAAGAAGAAGATTTTAATGTGAATCGTAGAAGCTGTGTTATTGGACTTTTGGTTCTTAATAAAAATAAACGAAGTGCGATTGTGCGTTTCATTTATTGGTACCTATATACCGAACAGTTCGTGGGTTAGGGATAATAGGATATCTCGTTGGATGTTGTGAAACGCGACTAAGACAAAATTCGTGGCAGCATGCCACTACTAAGGTCGGTGTGAGTGGGATGTTGCCACGCATTGAGCATACAACAGTGATGATGAGATGGATCAGTGTGTGCTTCTATTGGTGGCGCATAAAAGACTATTGGGTGGCGAACTCGTAGCAGGGCCGTGCGAAGCATTTTTCTTCCCCCTCTGATCTTATAGGCTAGGTAAGTTCGATATCATGCTCGTTTGCCACACTATTCCTTAAAAATAAAGGAAAGTAGATGAATAAAAAGACAAAACTACACCAACAGTTAAGTAATTTCTTTATTTTTGGTAATGTAATAACAGACACAATAATAATCCAAAAAAAAAAAACCAACCATAAGCTGACTAATACAAAATAAACGCTTTAATTATCCTAAAATTAATATGAACTTAAAACAACACTAAGCCTAGACGGTTACAAGTCACAGCACTCCCGATTTGTAGTAACGGCGCATTCATGAAATGCTACGTGGTTTGTCTTTGCAAAACTGTTAGGTAGGTACATTACTACGCGCTCCAGGTTTTCACAGCATTCTTCTTTCCCAGAACAGACGGTAAAATACCGCTGGAGACGAAAGTTCTGTCGGGAATCACCTTTAGTGAACAATTAGAACTTATAGAATGCACTGCTTGAACTCAATAGCCTATTTTTCTGCTGAAACACCATAAAATTAAGCGCAAAATACACTTCACGCCGGCTGGCGGCCCTTCAGGGTTTCTTGAAACTCCTCCCTCTGTTTAAAGGTGTAATAGTAGCTGTTTGTAATTCATATATTAAATTATCAGTGGCGTAGATTCTTGGCTTGAGAATTTATAGCTCATAATTTATATATAATGTTTTATTTTAATACCTCTAATGATGTTACAATAAAATTTGGTTCACTGAGCAAGTAACGCATAGAGAAAAGTAACATACCGGAAAAAAATATGTTTGGTTTTCACCAAATAAAAAGCTAAATTTGACGAATATCAATCATAGAGGAACCAGTCCAGCGTCACCAACCTTAAAATAAGGTAAAGTATTGCAGGTGTACCGATTTCTGTCCAAAATTACCAAATACGATACGAGTCATTGTCACCTTGACAACTCAACTGGACTGTCATGGCTATAGACTAATATATTGTTTCCGGTATATTACATTTCTCTATGTCATAATGTATGTCATGGCACTTAGTAAATATATCACCTCAAATACATTTTATTCAAAAATTTTAATATTTCATAGTGAACATCAATACAATACGGAAATCGCAAAGAAAATGCGAAGTCTGTGGTGTCGAAACACAAATAAAAATGTTTAAACAATAGATTTCCATGAGATCCAGAACCGGTGAGTTGATGAAAATATGTCATTGAAATTACATTATTGTTTCAGAGCTAATGATCGCTTGGTTTTTATTGTAATTTAAGTAGGTATGTGTTATCATGCGAATTGCTGTACTTACATATATTTGTATATAAATTACAAATATTTACGTAACGTAAAGTAAGTTTAGTGTTGCTCAAGGAAAGTATCGATACCTTTGTAGTATCGATTTTTTATAATATCAGTGGTATGGGTACATATACTTTTTCATAGTGTCAATAAGTTAGGAAATATCATATTCGATGCTGGTGATCATAAACCATCACGCGGAATGTTTTATTATGCCACGAAACTTAACAAGTGTATTTTAGGGACTGTTATTTACATTTTAGCTCAAAAGCATTTTGAAACACCGGGTATTATCAATTTTTCTCTACGTAACTGGCACAGTACTTGCTAACTGAACGGCTAGAGCAATATTTATTATCTAACATATGTAAATCGACCTAAATATTATACAATTAATAATAAATAGCGTAAATAACGTCATATCTATGCTTGTGATAATAATCTGAGTTGTTTTTTTTTCAGATCATTTAAACAAAACTCCGTCGCTTATATACTTTCAAAGTAAATGCTGAATCGATAGAGCTATGGCATGGAATTTAAGGTACTATGTCACCTCAATACTATATAAAAATCAACATGTGTATCAACATACAATCCCAATTATTTAAATACTTATAATACTATACTCTACATTGTTTGATTTTAAAATTAACCAACTTTCGAGTGCAGTTAAATAAACTATTTTTGTAATTTCAGATATGCATATGTTACGCAGAAAAATATTAATTTAATCAATAAATAAAACAAATCAGTGCAGAAGAAGCTTCTTGCAATACAAATGAAATAGATCAGCTGCAAGATTAAATGAAATATCTAAATAATTCAACTACCTACACTAAAAAAGTTTTTAAAAGTCAACAGTCTATATATAATTAAAAAAGGTGCGTCAGAAATACTACATTTTATGATTGAACTACAAATAATAATAATTGTTAACAGTTGATGACAAGTTTACTAGTGCAACTTACGTGCAGTATTTTTTTACTTTTACATATACGACAGTTAGAAAATAAGTATTATATATTGAAAACTGTTATGTACAATGAAAAATATGTATTGTAAAGATGTTCTAGTACACAAATTACTTTGGAACTATGTATACATACCCCAATAATACGGATTTCGATACTAGCGAAGATATATCGCACGATAAAATATTTTGATGATTTTGAATAAATTAATAAATCTGTGTGAAATATTTGTTTTATTTTATATTTCCTTAACATATATTTTATAAACCTAACCTTCTTACCATTTTTTCTTATATCGATTATAATGGAATCGATTTCATTGTAACTAATCGATTTTAGGGAATCAGTAGTACAACACTCACAAATGTCACTATTATTGTGTTGGAAATATAGTTTTCATTTGTAATGGTTGGTATAAAATAACTTCAAATCTGAGTTTCAAAGCAACAAGGTCCGTGCCAACTCTTAATATTACTTGATCAGTGAGAGGAACTTTTATAGACAAAATAAGACTTAAAACCTCTTTTCGAATGAGTTGTTAGGTCTTAGAAAAAAGGTATGATTGTTGTGATTTACGCTGGATGACGTCACTTTTGTAATCCTATCGAGTTCACGTTAGCCAGCAAACGATGCGGCGTACTGTCAACCATTTCCTCC
This sequence comes from Plagodis pulveraria, assembly GCA_963890685.1. Taxonomy (NCBI): domain Eukaryota; kingdom Metazoa; phylum Arthropoda; class Insecta; order Lepidoptera; family Geometridae; genus Plagodis; species Plagodis pulveraria. Next base: position 7,364,910 of record OY982962.1, on the reverse strand, counting down.
TGCGTAAACGGGCGGTGAACTCGATACGATAACGTTACGGACTATCGAAATGTTTGTGCTTGGGCTACTGCACCAACAGCAAAGTTAAGCAACGTCCGCCGCGGTGTGACATTACTACTGAGCGGTTCCGTGCTTCGGAGGGCACGTTAATACATGGTGGTAGAGCATTTTGCGAAAGCCCACCTGGCTAGCTACCCCAAGAGAAAAAGGAGCTAGAAAATCTCTCGCCAAGCACCTAACGGTATGTTCCAACAGCTGTTCTTGAGAGCCAGTAACTCTAGGTTAGCCTGAACAACATATTCGACCACATCATCACTTACCATTATGTGAGATAGTAGTCAAAGGCCAACCTACCTGAACCTATCAAGAATAAATAATAAAAATTTTTACCAAAAAAATAGAACCGACTTTAACACTCAAATGTGTGAAATAACTTGTCGAAGTCGGTACCATGACGGTTCTACCTATCATCACAATATTGTGCGCATGGTACCGACTTCGACAAGTTATTTCACACATTTGAGTGTTGAAGTCGGTTCTATTTTTTTGGTAAAATATTTTATTTCGCCTTTTTTAGTGACCCTTGGTACTTATGGGCTTATGTTTAACTTACCGCCAGATATAGTAACATATAATAGACTAAAATTAACCCCCATTTAATGTAAACTTAGAACCAAACTTTTAACATCTCGCTATCCTATTTAAGCAAAATTACTCTTAGTAAATCATTGTTAACCCAAAAGTAGTAAATGATCACTGTTTAATATTGCCACATTAAATAAGTAAAGCTGTCTCACTCTCTCGTCTCACATCAACCAACATGCCATATGTGTTCCTATAAAATAAATTAATAAAAATAGTAATTTAAGTGCTGTGTAACCCAAACTATGTTCAAAGAACAATACAAATATCAAATCAGTTATTGAAGACTTTCATTTATAGCTAATACAACAAGATCTCTTAAATATTTAACAATCACGAAAAGTAGTAAATTATCATCAAAATTAAACTTGCTGTAATTCTTCTGGCGCATCGCCGGCCGCTGCCGCGGCCCGCTCGCTATGCTCGCTCGGCTCGCGCGTTGTTGTGGTCGCAAGTAACCTAACGCTCCTCCTCGCTTCGCTCGTCGTCGCACCCAAACATGGCTTGGAGATTTAGTGATCATTTACTACATTTGGTGTTCGATTACAATTTTTGGTAAAAGAACTAAGGGTATCCAAGCATTTTATGGTGATCATTATATTTAGTCCCCTACTTATGGGATCAATTGTCATTTACTGTTAATGACATTAAAGGTTTCAGAACGATAGGAAATATTTGAGTTATGACATCATGTCATGTTAGCTCAATTGGTTAGAGCGCGGGTTCGAATCCCGCACATGACTACACGCTTTATCTTCCTATCCAAACATTTTATTTCTATCTTATACCGTTGAGGAAATATCACTGTGATACCACCAAATTTGAGCTTCGAAGAGAATTCATCATGATAGGAAAATACTTTTTTTTTATTAATTTTTTTATTGCTGATAGGTATGCCTTTTACCACAATCTCACCTGATGGTAAGTGATGATATGGTCGAAGACGTTGTTCAGGCTAACCTAGAAGTACTGGCTCTCAAGGACAGCTGCCGGAACACACCGTTAGGTGCTTGGCGACAGATTTTCTACTTGAGGTTGGTAGCTAGCCAGACGGGCATTCGCAAAATGCCCTACCACCATGCTATTACGACTGCCATCCTAAGACGACAACCGGGACCGATGGCTTAACGTGCCCTCCGAAGCACGGAAACGCTCAGTAGTAATGTCACTAGCGATCACCCATCCAACTCATGACCGCGGGAGACGTTGCTTAACTTTGCTGATCGGTTGAGAACAGCTAAGTCAACTTCGCTACGAGCGCTTCAAAATAAACTATAATACACCCCAATAACTGAAAAGTTATTGGGTTGTAACTCAAAAACGGCTTGACCGATTTTGATGAAATTTTAATGGGACTACGTGGCAAGCATCAGCTTTCAAATAAAAATAGAGTTATCAAAATCGGTTCACCCAGTCAAATGTTCTAAGGTAACAAACATTGACTATAATATAAGGACAGGAAAACACTTTTTCAGTTTTTGGAGTGTAACTCAAAAACGGCTGTATCGATTTTGATGAAATTTAAATGGGACCACACGTCATACATCAGCTATTAAATAAAAAAAGAATTATTAAAATCAGTTCACCCAGTCAGAAGATATGAGGTAACAAATATAAAAATTTGTCCCTTACATTACAGTGTCCCTTTTTTGAAGTCGGTAGAAAAAACATTAAAATTAAGATTTTCATAAATTTGAAAGTTTAAAACGGGGACCCAAGTTTTGGGTCGAGAATAGATCAACATGCGAGCGATGCGATATATAAAAAGTAGAGGTGAATTCAGCAAAACATACTTTATTTACACTCTGCTTTATTACTTGTCATCACAAAACTCACACGTTTCATACTAAATTAATCGTATAAGCTGTAAAATCACAATAAACCTTCGAAATAAAACTAGGCGCTGGAATTCCAAAGCTTACCCAATCCTCCGGAGAGAACAGATAATATAATAACTTCTCAGTTCAGTTTTGGCTTTTCTCAAGCGACGCTGAAAGCTCCCTCTCATATTAAGCGAAGTCAGAAGGAACACTGCACACCTCAGATAATGCGAGACCCGGGTGGCTCACTGAAGTGAGAAAATCACATACTGAACCTTGACAGGTATATCTACAACTGTACAAGTTTCGACAGGATTGCTTTTTTTTTATTGCTGTTGGATTACCTTTTAAATACAATATTATCTATTGATAGGGGAAGATGTCGAAAAAATGTAGTAGAAGACTAAAACAAGAATGGGAAATGAATCTCGAGGAAGGATTATTCCAAAAGAAGATTGCTCTGAGAATCCTCATTAGTTTTTAGGGTTCCGTACCCAAAGGGTAAAAACGGGATCCTATTACTGAGACTTCGCTGTCCGTCTGTCCGTCCGTCTGTCCGTCCGTCTGTCCGTCCGTCCCTCTGTCACCAGGCTGTATATCAAGAGCAGTGATAGCTAGACAGTTTGAAATTTTCACAGATGATGTATTTCTATTGCTATAACAACAAATACTAAAAATAAAATAAATTTAATATTTAAGGGGGGGCTCCCATGCAACCAACTTCATTTTTTTACCGCTTCTTGCTCGGTACTAATAACGGTGACAGGTAGACGCTTCAACAATTCACAGAATATATCGTTACGAAACCCTTCGTGCCCGAGTCCCACTCGCACTTGGCCGGTTATTTATGGGAAGCTGTTTTTGGTGAAACGTATTTTTAGGGAACCATACTGCTGTGGCAGGTCACGAAATAACAACTGCCCAGATGGCAGATTAACGGTCTCCACAACTGGCCATTATGCGTCTAAAATTAAATAAAACAGTACCTGTGAAAGCTAAGGAGCGGTGTATAGCAAATCTAATGGAACATGGATATAGCGAAATCTATACTTAAAACTACATTATAGTCCCACCCTTATCCTACTTCAAATATGGGGTCGGTGCAATGTCTTTCGGTAACCAGTTTGCCAAGTACTGCTTTGCAGTAAAATATTTGACACTGCGGTGGAACCCACTAGGATGGACTCTTGATATAAGACCTACCACCTGATGAAATGGTTAAGAGAAACCTGGTTAGATGGTAAATATTGTGAGCCTAATGACCTTTCGTCGACGTTAGTAGCATGCTGCTTCTTCAGCATATTTTATTTGTATAAAATCATCTCTGACGATCATTTAAAATAATTGACGTATACTCATAGGCAACAATCCTTTGATCACTAACCCGAAAACTGAACGATCATTGAAGATATTTTAGGTGCGATTTTACTGGGAAGTTTTCCCCTATAATATCAATAGACGAATTAGACTAATGGTACCATTGTAATATTGTTAAACAGTACCAAACCCATTTTACCTCGCACTTATTGCGGAACGGATCAATTGATAACGACGTGTGATCGCATTACCAATTGAAAATTCACTCGGCATACCACATAGGTATCACGATAAGCTTTTAGCTTTGTACGCTTTTGTTACTATAGGATAATAGTCAGGATATTTAGACGTTGGGATTCGATTGAAGTTAATTGTATTCCTTAATTTTTTAGAAAAGTTTGTTTGTATATGTTTAAAACCATTTTAATATGTTTGCAATAACGCCTGCTTGGCGAATTAAGTTACAAAATTAAAAATTTACGAGAGATAAATTATACGAATGTGCGGGATTCGAACCTGCGTCCACCACTCCTCCCTTTTAGCCGGGGTATGCTCTAACCAATTGAGCTCACATGACACAATGACTCATAACTCTGATGTTTGCTCTCGTTCTTCCACCATCGTATCGGGATGGAGCGACACCTATAGTTCAACTTGTGTTATACTACAAACAAGACCAATTTTGCAATTGGTTTTAAACTTAAAAATGATGACGCAACGTCATAATTTTAATATTGTTATGTTTGCAATAACTAATTCAGTTATAATATAGTTAAAATTATAATATTATTATAATATAACAAAATATATAATTTTTCCCTCGTAAATGTGTCATTTACGAGGGAAAATTTTTTAATGTTTATAACCGTTTGAAGGTGTGGCAGTTGTGGAGATGATATGTTTGAGATGAACTTGTCGTACAATAAATAGACTAGAAAATATTTGGAATGAGTGTACGAAGGGATCCCCGTGGGTTGCCGGTCTTGGATTGTATCCCAATATTTTTCCGTGGGTGTCGTACTAAGAGAAAATGATAGAAGGTGGGCAGCACCCCTTCTAAGAAAATCATATTATAATACCAAATTCACGGACAGGGGGATGAGGGCATTAGGGAGTGTGGTATAGTGACTACTGTATGGCTCCTAACCGTAGGTATATAGCAGAACTTTCACCTCCCAAAAAGTGTGTTTACATCTATTATTTTTTACCACGAGTCCATTTTTCAATTACACTGTTGAAAGCTATGGACAAGAAATTAGTACCGAAATTTTGGTTTTCCGACCCATAGAAAGCTTTTATGAACTTTCGAAAAAAAAAGACCAGTGAGTTTCTGTCATGAACACGAATAAATAGGTAAGGTATAAAACTTAGGGCGTACCTTCAAAGGCTCACTGAAATGCCAGAATTAAGACTAAGGAATGCTTTGAAACCGACTTGCTTACCAGCAACCGTCTGTCTGTCCACCGATCCGTACTAATGACCTCTAAAGACCTTTATCTTTAGATTGGTAATAGGACGCCAGTTCAGTTTTTTTTGAATAATTATGTTTTAATTTGCAGATTGCCTAACAAATAATAATGCTAAAAATTTAACAATCAAAAGTGTACTTATTCATTGATACTTGTTCTGATGGTCAACGTATTCATGGATAATTGTTTGAAAAACCTGAAACGCAGTGAATGTGGATTTAGAATGAACGAGATACTCATCACATGTATTCTCTACGCTGATGACCTGATGATGATACTTGCGTCGTTGGTAAAGGAGTTGCAGGATATGGTAAATCGATTCCCGCCCGAAGCGTACACTTTTGTGCTACAATAATTTGTAAGAATATGAGATGGTAAATGTTATGTATGAGGCATTAGAAAGTAAGGGAATGAAAATAAACATAAATGATACAAAATGTAGTGTTTGAACGAGATGATAGAACGACCTATCGTAATATTTTCATTGTAGTTGAAAAAGTGGAACAAGTGAAAGAGTTTGTATACTTGGGATCGAGGTATACAAAAGATGGAGAGTGTAAAAGTGATATAGAAAGGAGAATGAATGCTGGAACCATCATGAACGGAGCATTGCACGCGTTTATGAACGGTCAGAAGGTGTCTAAGAATGCCATCTGGCTATTCATGGAGGGGTGTTGGTTCCGACCCTAATGCAAGGTAGTGAAAGTTGGGTATGGTAGAAAATGCATGAAAGTAGAATGATGTAGTGGAGATGAGAGCATTGAGAAGCATGATTGGAGTCAAACGGAGAGACAGGATAAGGAATAGCGTTTTAAAGGAACGATGTGGTGTGAATGAGTATAGTAAGTGGAAATCTGTGGTCTCTGTCTGCCCCAACGGGAAAGAGGCATGATGTTATGTATGTGTGTATGTAATAAAAAAGGGTCCTTATGTAAGAAACGTGTTTTTTATAGTTTACTTCTTTTTGCTCTATCGTAAAAACGATAATACATATACGCGTCAAACATTGTTTGATTATAAAATTACAAAAATACGAGAGAAAAATATATAGTCATGTGCGGGATTCAAACCCGCGTCCATCCACCCCTTTAGCCGGAGTATGCTCTAACCAACTGAGCTTACATGACACAATGAATCATAACTCTAATTTTTGCTCTCGTTCTTCAAACATCGTATCGGGGTGTAATTTGCCAAGCAGGCGTTATTGCAAACATATCAATATTAAAATGTGTATGATTATGCTCCATATCTAACGTAGGTATAACAAACAACAAAATGCGGGTCGTATCCTTATGATTCCCTTTTGTGTAGAAAACCTAGTAAGTGGGATAGTTAAGTACTGAACTAGTAGTACTCATTTACTTTACCTTAAGCTAGGACTAGATTATGGCATCACCGCCTGACAAACATCTTATAATTTAATGAGCCTACATTACAGATTAAATAAATGCTCTCTATCTTGACAAATCTCACACGCGCGACTGATGCGACAATAGTCAGTCAGTATGTAAATGTATGTCGCCGTTGACGCGCGCGTCTGTCGCATACCTCGGAAAAGCGCGCGGCTGTGATCGGCCGCGATGCAAGGAAATGAACCTTTAGGAATCCTTAGCAGTGAACTTGAGATTCACCGCGTCGTCATAGGGAGTTTTACGAATGGTCGGCTGGCTAACTATCATGCATCTAACTGTGTGTTCTAATAGCCAGACTTGAGAGCCAGTAATTCAGGTTAAGGGTCACTTCATCGCTTGCCAGCAGATCAGACTGAAACAAAAATTTAAAACAAGGTGTCTTACATATCACTGCATTCGTGAGATTTTATGAACGTTATGGTAAGCGAGATATCACATTTAAATTTACGGCAAGCTTTCAAGGCTTTCAAATAGAAAAAGTATCATCAAAATCAGTTCACTTAGTCATAAGTTCTGAGGTGACAAACATAAAAAACAGACGAATTTTGTTGTTGAACTGTACTAAAAAAATAACGATCTTATAATATATTCCGTGCTGATATCGAACTTCTAGGTTAGCCTGAACAACATCTTCGACCACATCATCAGTTACCATCAGGTGAGATAGTGGTCAAAGGCTAAACCTATAAGACATAAAAAAAAAAACTTAGGCGTGTTAGTCTAACTCGCATTTGGCCAGTTTTAATTAAGGCGAGCAAAGGGAGCCCTTACACTATCCCACAACCTGAGCATTTTGTTCACATTACTGAAAAACCATCACGCCTATAGATTTGTGCTTTAACATAGTAATATAACATCATATCCAGATTTGTTATCTGTGAAAAAATAACATTAACAATTTTGTATTAATCGGATAGACTGTTATTGTACTACTAACGTCATTTGTTAGAAAACCAAAGAGTTAACATAGCTGCAATAGAAATAATATAAACGCGAGCCCACACAAAGCTCAGCTTTTTCCAAGAAAAGTACTTTAAAGTTGACTATGGTTTATTGTATCGTTTATAGACTGCACTTGCATAGTGATAGGGCATTTTGCGAATGCCCGTCTGGCTAGCTACCACCCTCAAGTTAAAAATCTGTTGCCAAGCACCTAACGGTGTGTTCCGGCAGGTGTCCTTGAGAGCCAGTAATTCTAGGTTAGCCTGAATAACATCTTCGACCACATCATCATTGTTCGCGCCAAAAGCGCGACGTATCAGCCTGCGGGCGGTTTACCATCCTGCCGCGTACCTGCTGGCCGCGTCACCCCTCTCCCGACCGCACGCGCATAGCTGCGGCGCCCGGTCGGCTAGCTAGCTTGACCTTGACAGTAGCCCGGACACAGTCGCCGACAGGTGTCGCACGCGCACACACATTCGCCCGTGTCGCGTTCCATACATTTTCTTCCCGCGCCACCGGTGCAACCAACATCAGCACAATCAAGAGAACAGTTAGTAGTGTTAAAGTGTATATTATAGTGAGTGCTTCTGCCCTGGTCGTTCACATCAGCACAGTCACCAGTGCCAGCCATCAGCACTAATCGGAAACCACGCCGCCGCCATCCGCACACAAAGAGGCGCGGCCAGCTCTTGAGCACCTCAAAACATCCATCCCGTAAGTACTCCCAAATTCCCTAATATCGATCCTATGGTGGGCTTAGCCCCACCAAAGTTTCCTTCGAGCCGTCACGAATCAGCCCTAATCCCATTATAATTACAGTCCACTCATTTTCAAACCCAAAATAATTTCCCGGTAAAATCAAGCAAAACCGCATGGCAGTAACATTTTGCCAAAGTAAATCAACCTTGTCTCCTTACGCTAAGGATCATTTCACTCCGCACACATTGTGACAAATTTAAACTTTAAATTTGCATATAAGATAAGAATTTTTAATTTCAACCCTCAGATAGAAATAGCGTCTCCATTATTGTACTTCCCGTAATATCAATCAGCTCGCATCCATAATTACGTAAATGTTTATATCTTATAAATCGCCTACCTACAGTTTATTAATCGACGAAGTTCACAACGCACAATACGATATAGATAGATAAGAGCTGTTGCATTATTCCTTGTTACTAACCGGCAAGTTTTGAAGCCGAGTGTGTTTGCATTGGATTTTCGTGTTTTTGTATCATTTTACTTATGTTTATATTGCGATTTATTTACTAAATTTAATACACTACGTGTTAAATTGGATACATATTAACTTGTATTCTTTGTTATCTTGTATGCGACAATGTTTTGGTGTTTCTTATCAGCTCATTACCTTTAATAGTTAGGTAGCATAGATTTAAGTTATAAACTAGCGTTCCGCACGAGTTTAATAAGGGTTCCGTGAACAACTTAAGCGTTCCGTTATTAAGTTAATAGGTATAACGGTTTTGAACTCAGCTCTCAGGTAAAGTTTATAGTATTAACTAATACCTAATCAGGCATTATTTAACCGACTTCCGTAAAAGAAGGTTGACATTCCTACAACGTTAGATTTATAGATATAGGATTTGATTTGTATTTTTTTTCTCTTCCTTTCTGCTCTTATTAATCGCTCGCTTACGATACGGTTACTGCTTGACAGTGAACAAAGGCCTCCGCAATGCCTACCAAAAGCCAAGCCGCCCGCTTCCGGGAGGCTCAAAAGACAATCCTTACGCTTTCTGAGATAGGTACATCTTTGTTGTCCGGTAAACCGAAATACAAAAGGTCGGATTTTAACGCCAGATTTGCTGAGGTAAGAGTGGTAAAAGAAAAATTAGACACGGTATACTACGAAATATTGGACTCCGATGACTTGACGGAGGTCCAGGAAAAATCATATCTGGAAAGCTACGAGAAAATAGTAGACGCCTACGACACTATACTTGTAGCCGAAATAGACATCAATGTCTTACCATCAGACCAAAATGACACTGAGCCATCAGCACAAAAACAGCCACCTATGATATCAAACTCGGTCCTGCCCAAAATAGAACTCCCAAAATTCTCGTCGCAATTAGAAGATTGGCCTTCATTTATTACGGTTTTTGAGAGCTTGACTGGCACCGTCGCGAATTTATCTGACGCCATAAAGCTCCATTACCTACTGTCATGTCTGTCTGGGGAGTCGCGCTCTTTAATTTCTCATCTGCCCATAGCCAACGAGAATTTCAAAGTAGCGTTGGACATTTTGACCCGCAGGTATGAAAACCGACGTCTACTAATAGACCGCTTTGTAGGCATCATCTTTGATCTGCCCACCATTTCGAGTCGCTCAGAAATACGGCGGCAATTTCTAACGCCGCTAATTTCAGCACAGTCGGCCCTAAAAAACCTCAACATGCCCACTGATGGGGAGTGTGGATATGTTTTCGTATCCATTGCTGCGCGTAAGCTTAAAGGCGAACTGAGGTCGCTCTTCGAGCGGCAACATGGGTCGACTGACACCCTGCCGACGTTGAGGGATCTCATTGGGTTCCTTGAAGAGCATGCGCGCTGCAATGAGGTCACCGTGCCCATACCATCCGCCTCATACACAACACCCAGCACAGACACTAACCGACGATCCGGTTATCAGCACACACCCCGACAAGACACTAGGCGTAAATACCAGCCCACCCACGCCCAGGCACGCCCCGTGGTATATAACAACACGTACTCACCCGTACGCTCAACGGATTCAACCCGCGATCGTCAGCAAGCACTGGCCCGCCAACCCCAACCGGTTATAAATCCAAACCATTATTGCCCCTGGTGTAATGTTAAGGGGCACAAACTGAGGGTATGTACTCAATACAACAACCAGCCGGTTCAAGGCCGCTGGGATTTTATTCAGGCGCGCAACCGATGCTCTAAGTGCCTCGGCCCGCACTACGAAAACGAGTGCAGTACAACCGGGCAATGCAAGGAGTGTGGCAGTGCAAACCACCACACTACGTTACACAGGCTAGGGTACACGTCACCGACTCGCAACTCAGCACACCTATTGCCTCGGCACTTGCGCGAGACACCTCACCGCCGCCCCTCACCGGACACGGGAAGGTCGGTGCCGTTCCGTCGCCCTACGCCACGACATCCCACACCGCCTAGGCAATGACTAGCGCGGCACATTCAGCACACACAACGTAAGCCCATAACCTCTCAGCTCATATCACCCTGGCATAAACACAAGGACGTACCCGCCCGCCCCACAAATAATCAGCTCACACTTGTTTCAGCGCAGCAACAAAATGTCCACGCTAACATATCAGGTAGGCCTGCTAACATCTCTGCACCCCCAGACAGTGTCCACGACAGGCCTGTACTACTGCCTACAGTCTCACTAGAGATAGCAGATTGCAATGGCAATTTTCACACAGCTAGGGCGTTACTAGACTGTGGCTCCATGATCACACTGATCAACCAGGACATAGTGAAGCGACTTCGCTTACCTACTCAGCACACAAACCTTAAAATAAAAGGCGTAGGTGACCAGCCCTCAGAAAAATCTACGTCATATGTCGACATTACTTTTCGCCCTGTACATACGGACAGGCCCGTAATAAGTGTTAAGGCGTATGTACTAAAGAACGTAACAGGAATTTTACCGCACACTAAATTACCTAGTTTAGATGAAAGTATGAATTACGTTCCACTCGCAGATTTTTCGTTCAATATACCTGCACCGATTGATCTTTTGTTAGGGTCAGACATCTTGGGTAGCATATTAGATGGTTCTAAAGTGTTCCTAGGCCCCGGCAGGCCAATAGCCTTCGGCACGATTTTTAACTTCACGTTATTAGGTCCTATCTCCCTACATTCAGGAACACAGCCTCAGGTCAACTCTGCTCAAATAAATAATAACGAAATGGCACAACAGTCCAACCAAGACGTTCATTCAGCTCTAGAAAGATTCTGGGAAGTAGAAGAAGTTAGTGATAGTACTACCAACGGTACTTCAGCACATGACGAATGTGAACAAATATACCAGTCTACTACCACTAGGGAATCAACAGGTAGGTATGTGGTCACGTTACCATTCCTCTCAGACGCTCTGTGTCACCGGGCCCATTACGGTCGGCGAACGCAAAGAAGCACTACTGCACTGGGTGCGTTCAGTTCAGCACAACAGTTTTGCTGACGACATCCATCGCTTACGCCACAATAAAGAGTGTACCATCCGCGTACAACGTCTGTCACCATTTTTGGAAAACGATTTACTAAAAGTGAGTGGCCGACTCACCCAGTCTGCACTGCGTTACGACGCTCAGCACCCATTAATTTTACCCAGCTCAAGCCCATTAGTAGATCTCATCATCGATCATTATCACAAGATTTATTGTCATCCAGGCGCTGATACCCTGCACTCACTCTTACGTCAGCAATTCTGGATATTATCAGCACGCCGAGTAATTCGACATCGAGTATACAAATGTATGCATTGTTTCCGATTCCGCGCTAAACCTAAGGCCCCCTACATGGCAGACTTACCCGCCGACCGCGTGAACGTTCAGCCCGTATTCAGCAAAGTCACCACGGACTTTGCTGGACCATTTTTGATAAAATCCAGCACACTTCGGAACGCCAAACTCTTAAAAGGATACTTCTGCGTTATTACTTGCCTAGCGACGAAATCTATCCATCTCGAGCCAGTGTCTGAGCTCTCCACAGAAGCATTTCTGGCGGCATTACAGCGATTCGTTTCTAGACGCGGCGTACCTACTCTTATTAGATCCGATTGCGGTTCGAATTACGTAGGCGCTAGGAATGAGCTTAAGGAAATACAAAACTTTCTCGCATCAAGCAACGATAACATCGCGCACACGCTTTCTAAACAGCACATAACATGGTGGTTGAACCCGCCTAAAGCACCCTGGTTCGGTGCATTACATGAAACAGCGGTAAAATCCGCCAAGCAGTTATTGTATCGTGTGGTCGGTGAACAACGCCTCACTTTTGAGGAATTCTCAACCCTTTTAGCTCGAATTGAAGCCGTGCTCAATTCACGCCCTCTCAGCCCTCTCTCTTCTGATCCTGCGGATCTTGAGGTACTCACTGCAGGTCATTTCCTCATAGGCCGTCCGCTCACAGCCCTACCGGAGTATTCGGTAGAAGGCAGGCCCATTTCAGCTCTAAAAAGGTTCAGGCTCGTCCAGTCCCTATCCCAACACTTTTGGCGATCCTGGTCCAAATCCTATCTGCACACACTTCAAACCCGCTCCAAATGGACCTCCCGATCCAGCCCACCGCAAGTCGGAGAGCTGGTCCTGATTGTGGAAGACCATGTGCCGCCACTACAATGGCGCATGGGTCGCATCAGCCAGACGATCCCAGGAAGGGATGGCGTCACCCGAGTGGTGGAACTCAAGACGGCCCAGGGTATCTTGAAGCGCCCCGTCCTCAAGGTCGCCCGGCTGCCCATCGAGTAACACCCCTTCAGCACTGTTGACGCCCCGGGAAGATGTTCGCGCCAAAAGCGCGACGTATCAGCCTGCGGGCGGTTTACCATCCTGCCGCGTACCTGCTGGCCGCGTCACCCCTCTCCCGACCGCACGCGCATAGCTGCGGCGCCCGGTCGGCTAGCTAGCTTGACCTTGACAGTAGCCCGGACACAGTCGCTGACAGGAGTCGCACGCGCACACACATTCGCCCGTGTCGCGTTCCATACATTTTCTTCCCGCGCCACCGGTGCAACCAACATCAGCACAATCAAGAGAACAGTTAGTAGTGTTAAAGTGTATATTATAGTGAGTGCTTCTGCCCTGGTCGTTCACATCAGCACAGTCACCAGTGCCAGCCATCAGCACTAATCGGAAACCACGCCGCCGCCATCCGCACACAAAGAGGCGCGGCCAGCTCTTGAGCACCTCAAAACATCCATCCCGTAAGTACTCCCAAATTCCCTAATATCGATCCTATGGTGGGTGGGCTTAGCCCCACCAATCATTTACCATCAGGTGAAATAGTGGTCAAAGGCTAGCCTAACATCCAAATACGTACATGTGCTACATAGGTATTTTGCATTTAAGATGGCGCAGTTAACCGAATTGTTTTTCCATAAAATCTAAGCTTGCTATGGACAAGCCACGGTCATTTCACTTTATTCTAGCAATTAATTATAAGTAAAGAAAACATGACTCTCAAAATCACTTAAAATGGCCCTTTTTACCACCATGATAGAGGACCAGACAAACTTTAATGCCATCAAAAGCAAAACTTGTCAAAGAAAACCAAGGCCCGCTACTCAGTTTTTCTACCGTAAAAAGTTGTGAGAGCCATGTAAGAACAAGTCGGTTAATTTATTCAGTCCCTACATAAGCAACTTTTTGTCTTAAGTAATCTTTAATATTTTAAATAAAATAGATTAACTTGGCAATGCCCAATGTACCATATTCCACTATATGAGCCTTCAGAAAGCAATGTGAACATACAGGAAAATGCGCTATAACTTTAACTTTGCATAGGACGAGTGAGCCATAAATTTGAATTCCAAGCGTTGAATACAAGATTCTGCACTTTACACACATTATGACCGGGTTTAAAACAGAGGGTGAACTACGTCGAAGTAAACCTAAAAACGTTCTAAAATAAAAGGTAGAAGCGATACCTTTTTTTGTTAACTAACTAAGGGAATTATACTGGAAGGTAGGCAGCAGCGCTTTCTTAGGAACTACTATCTTACACTGCGATCCCCAAGCCGCCTGCCAAGCGTGGGGATTGTGGCAAATACCCCCTTGATAGGGGAGGCTGTGTTCAGCAGTGGACGATCCGGCTGATACAGTACGCCTATTATGTGAGTAAATCAGACTATTTAAAAAAAAAGGAAAATAGGATACGCTTTAATATTACGACAGTATAATGTAGAAAACAATTCATACAAGCATAATATAATGCAAACAGCTGTAATTCTATTGTATATGGTACGTTTAAATCCATGGGCATCATAAATAATAATAACAATTGAATTTCATTCATAAATGGACGATATTGGTTCCATGTGATACGTTAAATGACAACGACAGTAAGACAAACATGTAGTAGACGCACATACGCACACTATTTAGACTCAATCAGGAGACGTTGCTTTATTTTATATTGCCATGTTCAAGGTATGAGTGCGATATTTCCCGTTTTTTTTTATTTTCTCTTATTTCATACCATAACTTATAAAATGAGTCATGCTTTACATATTCTCTTATAATATATAAAATTCTCGTGTCACAGTTTTCGTTGCCATACTCCTCCGAAACGGCTTGACCGATTTTGATGAAATTTTTTGTGCTTATCCGGTATCTATGAGAATCGGCCAACATCTATTTTTCATCCCCCTAAATGTTAGGGGTAGTCCACCCCTAAATTTTATTTTTTATTTTTTAGACAAAATTTTTAATTTCTATTTTTTTATGATACAAAAATACATACAATCCTCAATTTTCACCCTTCTACGATCAACCCTTATATGGCAAAACAACGTTTGCCGGGTCAGCTAGTAAGTAATATATATAATCTGGGTCAATTAACGCCTATCCGTGACAGATGTATCTTGTAGCCCGTCGTACGAACATATGTTATGTGACGCCAATAAGTTCTTTGGCAACACAATGTATTATGATTATGATACAAGCGAGCTAAGTTGCTCATTATACACGAGGCCGTGTGTTGCAGCCCGAGCCGCAGGCGAGGGCGTTAATTAGCTGAGTGTATAATGAGGAAGTTGCTCACGAGTTTCATACGCACTTTTTCAACACCCTTGCGAGGAAAAAAATATATTGCGCAAACGCGATACAAATAACATACAAAAATTATGGAAAATAGCGTGCAAGTTTTTTTTTTGCGCGCGGCAAATGTATGATTGTTGATTACATAGTAACCTCTTTGATGTTACAAATCTGTATTACCCAGTTAAATTGAAAATGCTCTGTTTACTCGCATATAATTTGTAGTAAGGTACAGTCCGCGAGGTATAAGCTGAGCTTTGCATTTGTGTGAGTGTACATGGATAGTGTAGGTGTGACAACCGGCCTTAGGCACGGCGCCATTTTCGCCCGGTAAAAACCTGATTTTGGGTAACCGGCCTGAGGCGCGGCGCCATTCTGTCTCGCCGCGCTCCTGCCGATTGGTGATCACTCACACTAATGCAAAGCTCAGCTTATGCCTCGCGGACTGTACTAACTTAACTTTGTAGGGATAATTCTATCACGCACTAGTGTAGAATATTATTATGCACGAGGGTGTTATAGTTCGGTTAATGGCCCTAAGAACGATATAATAAAGCTTATTTTACGGGCAAGGGTGTTGAAACTGTTTATTATCGTCTGAATGTATAACTTTGTTGCAAGGCTAAATCCATGCGCATCAAAAGAAAATGATAACAATAATTGAACTTCATTCATTAATGGACGATAGCGGTTCCGCGTGACATAAGGATTTTTATATTATAAAAACTTACGCTCATATTTATTTTTAATGTTTGAAAACACGGGTGTTTGAGCGTGAAACAACTTACTGTGAGTCGATATGACTATCGACAATGTTTCGGTTTCTACCGGAAGCCTTCCTCAGGATATTGAGTGTGGTACGTCCGCCGCGGTCGCGTCACGTCTCACACTGCGGGCGGCAGTTCGCTGTGCTCGAGCTGACGGCGCTGCCGGCGGGGGTCGTTGCGGGAAGTGTTGTGGCGAATGCTGCGTTCTCAGTACAGGATGCGACGCACCCTCTTTATCGCTGCTGCTTTCTTCAGATGACACCATCGCAGTCCGACAAGCAAAACTGACTGTGTCCACCATCTCCTGCTTCACATTCTTCAAACCTTCATGAAGACAAGTTCTTCAGCTTTGTGACAGCGCCCACCCTCTATCTCTGTTGAAATTAGGACGACGACTTATTTCAAAATGACTCGTCCACCTATAGGACCGCTCGTTTTATGGCGGATATGCTACTTCCATTAACAGGCAACACCACGAGTTTCGTCAGGGACTCTGTGCATTTTGTTAATATGTTAGAGGAAGTGGTGCTCAGCTCGGACGAACTTATGGTGAGTGTTGATGTGACGTCTTTATTTACTAACATACCGATAGCTGACACCATTAAAATAATTGAGAATATATTCCATACTGCTCTTATACCTATCGAGTATTTGAAAGTAATAGAGTTCGTACTAACAAGTGGATACTTTTTATGGCGGGGCGACTACTACATACAGACAGAAGGTGTTGCCATGGGCTCACCTATAGCTCCAATGATAGCTAACGTTTTTATGGAGTGGTTTGAGCGAACGGCATTGAGCGGCATAGCTTTCAAACCAAAATACTGGTGGCGCTATGTGGCCGACGTTTCTTTCAAGTTGATCTTATAAATTTTATCAACATTGGTCAAAGAGTTTTTGTGATTACTGAAAAAAGTATTTTTTTATGTGCCTGTACCTGAATGAACTCATAATTGCAACTATTACCAATTGACGCCATTATTATGGACAAGTGACACAACAACTTATCTTGTATATACTCACCATGCATAACCTAAAATAAAAACCAGACTTACTACTTAAACTGAACAATACCTATAAATTAATTACCTTACTTGTGGAAGTTGGCCCATGATAATAAGAGCTCAGTCTTTGAATTAATATGTTACAAACTCAACATATTTTGCATATTTTTCAGTTTTAGATGTCAGTTCGGTTATTACAGACATTTTTGAAATAAAACCTATATTCTAAAGAAATACATAGTTAAGTAATAATGATTATTGTAATATATTAAGTAAGTATGTCACTCAAAGAGCTATGGAGAACTCGAAGTTTCTTTGCACGATCAAATCCGGAACGTGGATATTCGCCAAAGAACAAAAGTCACTGACATTAGCTCTCAGAATTTGCAAGTTGAAGTGGCAATGAGCGGGCCACATTGCTCGACGAACTGGTAACCGATGCGGAAGAAAGGTTCTCGAGTGGTTACTACAATACATCGGAAGACATAGAGTTGGTAGGCCTCCCACTAGGTGGACTGACGACGTCGTGAAAGTCGCGTGTAGCCAATGGTTACAAGCGGCTAACAACCTTTCTTTGTAGTGCTCTACGCGGGCCTTTATTCAACAGTTGCGTCTTCCAGCGGATGATGAAGTAAGTATTTTCATTGTAAACCAGTATCTGTAGTATGGACTAGTCCCCGCTTTAATTTAAATATTTGTCTTCGTAATTAAGAAAACCACTAGATTTGAAGGTAAAATAGAGAAACTAGGGATACCACTACACTGCCTCAAACGGATACATAAACGCTCTAGTCGTTATCAAATTTTTAATTTCGATCTGTTTCCAAGAACTCAAAATAAACGTACTCAGTGAAACTCCCCAATTTCATCTACTTAGAGAGATTGCTCTTCTGAACTGAAAGAAAACAGGTCGGGGGTCTCGAATAATTCGTTTTAATCACATTGAGACCGTTTCCGAGATATAAATGCGAAATATTTGTGAGATTTTCACGCTTCAGTTTTTGTAATTATATTCTGAATATTGAAGCAAGGTAACCTCTGTCGGGCATTTTAAATTACTGTTATTGTGTATATTTATTTATTTAATAGCCTTTGACCGCCATCTCACCTGATGGAAAGTGATGATGTGGTCGAAGACGTTGTTCAGGCTAACCTAGTATAATAGAATAAACAAGACTGTTACGTCAAGTTAAAAGTTAAGTTTAAAGAAACGTAGAAAATTAAGCGACAAATGTATTGTACAAGCTCATTGGTTTCAGGTACAAGCCATTTGGGTTACGTCCTTGAGAGTCATGTTTGCCTGGTACTTTTATTTGTAAATTATTTTGCTTTGTTAATCAGGAGGTAAATTTTTGCCTTATACCACCAGTAGGACGACCAAAAGAAAGGGTTCTTCGTGGTACCACTAGTAGGACAAATCAGTAGTAACCACGAGAAAATGGATATGTAGACTAGTAGATTGTTTCGTTAAATTTAAAGAAACTTAGAAAATCCAGTGGCAAATCTATCGTACAACCTCATTGCATTCAAATGCCAGCCATTTGGGTATTATTCTTTGCAGTCATCTATGCATGGTACTTTTATTTAATCCCCGTGGAGTGCCGGGTTAGAATTGCACCTCCCATAATATCATCCCGTGGGTATCGTTAGAGGCGACTAAGGGAAAAAATACTGGAAGGTGGGCAGCAGCGCCTCCTAAAGAACTACCATCTAACACTGCGATCCCCAAGCCGCCTGCCAAGCATGGGGATTATGGCAAATACCCCTCTAATAGGGAAGGCTGTGTTCAGCAGTGGACGAGTCGGCTACAGTACAGTACATTTTTGCTTCATACCGCCAGTAGGATGAACAGAAGAAAGTTTCTCTCGTGGTCCCACTATTAGAAGAAATCAGTAGGCCCACGAGATAACGGCTGTGTAGACTAACGTATGACGGGATCACTGATTCATGTTGTGGGGTATCTTACACCCCACCACATTATCGACCGCAGTATCGCACTTACTCACGGTCAAAAGCTGAATGTTATATACTATGATTCCACTGTCGATAGTGTGTTCAGTAAGAACACATATTATCTTCTATAAATATTTTTGTTGTAATAATAATTTGTTAATGTCCAGTATAGGCACTTATATTGTAACCATCTTCAACGTTAGTGATATTATTTAGGTTTTCATTAGTTTTCATATTCTGAGCAGTAACGAGGTTTTTAAAAACTTTTGAAAAAAGATTCATGATACAAACATTAAATCAAACAGTTTTATAATGTAAGAAAAACATTAAAGCTCGAAATCTCAAACTAGCTAAGTTATACAAAACTATACGCTCGTTCCTCGTAATGATTTGTAATTCTTATTTCTTTGGAAACCGTAAAGCGTAAATGTAGAAATAATGTTAGCAATTAAACTAAAAATTATAATGTCTTAGGTTTTTGCGATTATTACACACTAGCTGTACCCGCGACTTCGTACGCGATTGCCGTACCTGCAAACTAATTATTCACATTTGAGCACTGTTTATCTCATATTAAGCTCACGTTGTGGTCTGTGGTGAAGCACTCTTAGTAAAGCATAGCTCAGAAAGGAGCTTTTTATTTTGGGTTTGATAACTCCTGGCTTGTTTTTCCAGTTCGCACAATAAATTTTGAAGCAAAGTAGGTACTTTGTCCGTTTCTTTACAATTTTGATTATAAAACGATATCTTTTTGCCGAGGTTCTCCTTGTTTGGCGGTAGAACAAAAATATATTAGATTGTACACTTCCATTGCGCAGTCTCCAAAATGTATCCGGCAAAAGATAGATAGTTAACAAAATTGATTGTGGCGAATGTTCCAGATTTTAGAGTTTTATCTTAGCAAGCTGGCAAATCTAAATAAGGATGCCGAGATGCCCGTGGGGTGCCGAGCTGCCGATGGGGTGCTGGGCTGCCCGTGGGGTGCCGGGATGCCCGTGGGGTGTCGGGATGCCCGTGGGTGCCAGGCTGCCCTTGGGGTGCCGGGTGGCCCGTGGGGTGCCGGACTGCCCGTCGGATTCCGAGCTCGCTCGTCACTATTCTAATACAAAAAGAATAATTGAAATTGGATTACGCGTTCATAAAGAACAACTAAGTAACATTTTGACTTTCATCCCCTTTGCCGAGGGAACCGTGCTAAATTTCGGGATAAAAAGTATACAATAACGTTCTTCGTGGTATGAACTCAGATCGTGTTAAGTTTCATTGAATTCCATTCAGTAGCCCATGGGGTGCTGGGCTGCCAGTGGGGTGCCGGGCTGCCCATGGGGTTCCGGGCTCACTCATCACTATTCTAACAAAAAAGAATAATTAAAATCGGACTATGCGTTCATAAATTACAACTAAGTAACATTTTGATTTTCATCCCCTTTCCCGAGGGAACCGTGCTGAATTTCGGGATAAAAAGTATACAATAACCTTCTTCGTAGTATGAACTCAAATCGTGTTAAGTTTCATTGAATTCCATTCAGTAGCCCATGGGGTGCTGGGCTGCCCGTGGGGTGCCAGGCTGCCCATGGGGTTCCGGGCTCACTCATCACTATTCTAACAAAAAAGAATAATTGAAATCGGACTACGCATTCATTAATTACAACTAAGTAACATTTTGACTTTCATCCCCTTTCCCGAGGGAACCGTGCTGAATTTCGGGATAAAAAGTATACAATAACCTTCTTCGTAGTATGAACTCAAATCGTGTTAAGTTTCATTGAATTCCATTCAGTAGTTTTGGAGTGATACGCGGCCGGGATACAGACAGACAGACAGACAGACAGACAAAAAAAAAAAACAGTTTTGGCATCAGTATCAGCTACAGAGGGCACTCAAATTTTTTTTTGCAAAATATTTCTTATGTACAGAATTGGACCTGGTACAGTTTTATTATAAGTATAGATATAGATATATAGATAGTAATTAAACAAGTTTATACGGTTTAAATCGCGTATATTTATTATGATTTTTGTCCCGACGTTACAAACTTCGCAGTGATCGTAGTGGTGACGACGGGGTGACCATGATAAAAATACGCGATTTGAACCGTTTAAAGTTGTTTAATTACCAAACTTAAATTATTTTTATATACAACCCACTCATTTCTCTCTTATAAATGTGCGGCGGTAAAAGTTATAATGAATTACATTTGTAAGTAGCAGTGAAGGAATGTTGTATGAAAATCCATACATGCCCTGCTACCGTTTTTTAGCTGCGAATAAAAAGATACAATCGTTAAATCTCAAAAAGGTTTTATATCAAACAATAAGAAAAATCAGGTGGGGTGTTTTTTTGTACTCGATTGCAATGAAAGGAGGTTGTTTCGTAGTGCAGAAAATGGTTGGAGCAACCATTGTCTGCACTACGAAAAAAAAGCGCGGTAATTTGTTTTGTATTGTTAAATTTAGTTTTTTACTACATTGATAATTATAACGCTTTCCATTATACTTATACAAATGTTAGTCAAATGGTCTTGCTACACATATCCCTCACTATGAGTTTTTAACCGACTTCAAAATAGGACGAGGTTCTCAATTCGTCTGTGTTTTTTATGTTTGTTACCTCAGATTTTTTTACTGGGTAATCCGATTTTGAATATTCTTTGTTTATATGAAACCTGATGCTTGACGTGTTGTTCCATTTAAATTTCACTAAATTCGGTAAAGTCGATTTTGAGTTACACTCCGATAACTGTTTTTTTTCCTATCTTGATGATATAGTCTTTTCCAGTAAATGACAATCGATCCCGTAAGTATCAACACTAAAATAGAGTGCAAGCCTCGAATGTTTGAGAGGTGCACTTGAAGAGAGAGGACGTGGTTCCGCTGTTGGACCTTTATTCTGTTTTTGTTGCCTTTCAATTTATGGGGAGTGAAGATAGGTAAAGGGAAACGGAAGTGGAAACGAGGCGCATATTATCAACCCGTGACACAAATTAGGCTTTTCAACCCAATGGAAACCATTCTTGGAGACCGCGGGGACGTCCGAGCCCCCCCAGAGGTGTCCATCGGGACCTCTCGTCTGGTCGCCAACCAGCACGATGGCGCAACTCAAGGATTTTTCCCGAGATGGCGAGGCAGCCTTTCATGAGTGGCTGGCTCACTACTTGGGCGCCCAACTATCTGCGGTCGGCCAGCGGAGTACCGTGCCTCGAATCCCGCTGCACTCCAAGATTGGCTGTTAGGTAAATTGACCCTCAATGTATCACGACCAGCTATAGTAATAAGCGCAACTGTTTCAGACCCGTTTCCCATAATGGCTTCACCAAACATCATGCCGTAACGCGACTGCTTGGCGGCTGCTTTGTCTGGTGGGTGGTAACACGCCGCGGCCTAAGCCTACCACATGAAGAAGTACTGCTCTTTTGGCGCCACCCAGGGGACACGTGTAGGACATCGAGGGCTAAATCCTACGGACGCGAGCAGTATAGTCCCCCCAAAAAATTATTTAATTATCTTTACTAAGAGTATGTTCTGGTGGGTACAACCGCAATGTTAGATATTCTGGCCCTAAACATTGCTTAGGTGCAGAGGGCAGAGTTTTTTTGTTAAGTTTTGTTTAGGTTTAGCATCAACCGTCGCCTACTTTACGTACCTTTTTAGGGTTCCGTAGTACCTACAAGGAACCCTTATAGTTTCGTCATGTCCGTCTGTCTGTCCGTCTGTCCGAGGTTTTGCTAAGAGACCGTTTGTACTAGAAAGCTGCAATTTTGTACGGGTATGTAAACTTATCACCCCGACAAAGTGGTAAAATAAAATTCTGAAAAATATTTTTTTTAGGGTAGCTCCCATACATGTGGTGTGGGTATGAATTTTTTTTTCGTCGTTTATCACATCGTTTAGGATATCATTGAATAGGTCTTTTAAAATGATAGAAGGGTTGCTAATACTATTTTTCGATTTGATGCTCCATTAACGAAATATTCAACTTTAAAGTGCAAATTTTTGTTGCAGTAGGGCGTCCCCCCCCCCTCTAAAACCTAAACTGCTGGCTTGAAAAGCTTGAAAAAATTCATGATGATAGTACAGTTCATGAACTTTCAAGGAAAATTATAGCGGTTATGATAACTTTATCACTTTAGCAGTAATAGTCGTTAAACTTGGGTATTAGATAATTTTGCAACAAATACAAAATCCTCAGAATAAATCCTTTAAAGTTACTAAGATGAAGTCCTGGAAGGACTAGAATCGGTAAAGATAGTTATGTACTATAGAAAGGGGTGGAGGAGGGTGGGGGGGGGTTGTAGAACCCCCCTCTCACCCTCCTCCCCTCACCCCCCGGAAGGGTGATGATATTAAAAAATATTTTATGTTTTATAAATTGCTATTACATGCCCATGACCTGAAAATGTATCATTTTATAAATACTTATCAAGACCACTTAAAATTCCAAAAGGATGTGGGCAGATTTTTAGTGTATTTTATTAAAAATAATTTTACTCCTAAGACAAAAACAAATGATTCTATATATAAAAACAAATTATTTTATTCCTCCTTATTGTGATACATTTATGATAAGTCTATGACTCTAAAACTAGGCTGGTGGTTTAGAGAATCTGTAAAACATCTAAATATTATTTCTTTTATATATACTATTTAGTAACAATTAAAAATTGAAACAATACAGTGAAACATATATACATATAGGAAAAATATTGAACGAAATAGTTTTTATGCGAATTAACGTCATTTTGAATATTTTTGTGAACCTCATCGATGCACCTGCGGTTCCTTGGTGGAGGCCAATGGCCATCACGCACTGAGCTGTCGTCGTTTCACAGGCAGGTTTCCGCGTCACCATGCCCTCAATGATATAGTCCGAAGGGCGTTCGTCTCGGATAACGTGCCCTGTGTGCTGGAATCACCGGGTCTGAGTAGGTCTGACGGTAAAAGACCGGATGGTTTGACCTTGGTGCCATGGAAGAACGGGAAGTGTTTGGTGTGGGACGCCACCTGCGTCAACACTGTCGCCGCCAGCCACCTGGGTCGCACCATGCACACTTCGGCAGCGGCAGCGGAAGATGCTGCTACCAAAAAGCGGATAAAATACGCAACGCTGGAACCCCATTATTATTTTGTGCCCATCTCTGTGGAAACTATGGGCAGTTGGGGGGCTGAAGCCATAAGTCTGGTTGCTGAATTAGGGCGTAGGCTGGCCGAAAGGTCGGGTGACTCCCGCTCCGGCTCATTCCTGGTGCAAAGGATGGCCATTACTATCCAGCGCGGCAATGCAGCGAGTGTTATGGGTACTTTTGCACCTGGAATGCTAAGGGGCGGGTTATTTGATTGACTACATTATCTGTAGTGTCTATGTAATTAATTTAATTATTTAAGGAGATATTAGTTATTATTTAAGAACGTGACTGTAATAAATTGTTGATTTTAATAATTAATATTTACGTATAGTCATTGTTTGGTGGTGTAGTATTGGTGTACAAGTTTAAGTGAATGTTTGTGAGGAATTTGAAAGGTGTATGTGTCGGTGCGTGTTTCTGTATGTTTGAGTATACGTGCATGTGAAGGGTATGTGATTTGTAATGTGTAATTTTACATATGTGTTATGGGATTCTAACATTGATAAAGTTCAAGTCATAAAGGTTTAAGGAATAATATTAGGTAGTAAATTAATCGTTAATGTAAATATTCAAAATATAATAATAGCACGTGGTTTAAAAATATTTAATTTTGTCATAAGGTCCTCTAGTAACTTCAACAACGAATTAACGTATGTATTACATAAAATTAAACCATTATGAAGAGCTGCTAAACAAATATAAATTATTGCAATCAAACTCTAGGAGGCAACAATTAGATATTATGCCTCTGTATGACCTATATCATAAGTCATAACAGATATGACTGTACAGAGTTGATCGATTAGCTTCCGTATAAGGTGCTTTGACCTCATCCTCGCCGTCTCATAATTATTATTATAGATAAGAATATTTTTTCATTAGGAAAATATTGTGACTCTGTTTGTTGGTTCTTGAATATATATATATATATATGCACAGTCTCTTCAGTATCGTAGTTTACACTATATATAGATATATATATATATATATATATATATATACATTTACAGTGTAAGCTCAAGGGACTGTGCATTTTATGGCGTTATAGAGAGGTGTCGTTAAATGGAGAGAAGAAGAAAGTTTGTGAGCAACTAAGAAACGTATAGATAATCCGTGATGCCTACTTAATAGTCACGGTCAACAACAGTCTACACGTGCAAGCAATGACAATTTATAAAACGAACAAATTGCTTAGAAAGTTATGATAAAAAGAACAACCGAATTATTCTATATTATGATAACGGGCTACTACGGAACCCTACAATGCGCGTGGCCCGACACGCGCTTGAACGTTTATTTAATACCTGATTGGCTAGTCTTTGACCGCTATCTCACATGATGGTAAGTGATGATGTGGTCGAGGATGGTGTTCAGGCTAACTTGGAATTTCTCGAACACACCGTTAGGTGCTTGTCGACGGAATTTCGACTTGAATGTCCGCCTGGCTTGCTACCACTCAAGCCAGGCGGACATGCGTTAATGCCGCTAATTCATTATCAGTTTGCTTTATCGATTGCCACCGTAAGATAACAATTGAGACCGACGGCTTAATGTGTCATCCGAACCAAAGAAACGCTCAGTAGTAATGTCACTAGCGGACACCCTTCCAAGGCATGAGCGCGGCGGATGTTGCTTAACTTGGCCGCTGACTGGTTAAGAACGCCTACGCAAACTTCGCTACGAGCGCTTCTAAACTTGAATCTTGAATTATAATCCACTCAGAAAAGTGATATTTCTCGACCAACCGATATCATCCATTAGTTTGCAAACAACAATATTCGTTCAATTGGTAGGTAAGTATCTATTATGTTACCTGTATTTCCCAATCGAATTCTTGAACCATAAAAGCGAAGAGCATTTTGCGCTCATAAATTTAATTAACAACCATTGGATCCTATTGAATTGAGATAGACAATTGACAGAAATTAATTGAATATTGACTTTACTTCACGCTTGACTTTGATGATATTTGAATGTTAATCAATCTTCAATAGGTCGGTTAATGATGAAATGTTACAATTGAAAACGATTGATCTAAAATAACCGTGTGTTTATTAGCATTTCAAAATAATTTAAACGTAGACAAATAATTTGAGTCTCAAAAGAGAAAGGGTATTAAATAATTGATAGCTCTGTTTGTCAATTAGATTGAATCTTATATTTCTATGAGCGAATGCTGTTGCAGAATAATAAAAAGTCTTGATCTAAACATACATAGATAAATTAAAAAAGTTTTTTATTTACTTTCTAATAATTAACTTATGCATTGTACATATTCAATTTATAAGCGGAATTATATCATGCAATTGTTATACATCATTCAATGTAATTGATTGTTGAAACAAAAATCATCATGAATTGTAATTTTTTTTTTTATATTATTAAATTATTGGTAGTTTATAAATTGTCACTATTATATTATTATTATTTTAAAGCCCAATAGCGAAGTTTACTTAGCGGTTTTTAACAGATCAGCAAAGTTAAGCAACGTCCGCCGCGGTCATGAGTTGGATGGGTGGCCGCTAGTGACATTACTACTGAGCGCTTCCGTGCTTCGGAGGGCACGTTGAGCCGTCGGTTCCAGTTTCCCTCTTAGGATGACAGTCGTTATAGCATGGTGATAGGGCATTTTGTGAATGCCGGCCTGGCTAGCTACCACCGTCAAGTAGAAAATCTATCGCCAAGCACCTAATGGTGTGTTCCGGCAAATGTCCTTGAGAGCCAGTAATTCTAGGTGGCCTGAACAACATCTTCGAACACGCCAACACTTACTATCAGGTGAGATAGTGGCAAAAGGCTAACCTGTACCGTACTGTTCTGTATCAGCCGGGTAGTTCACTGCTGAACACAGCCTCCCCTATTAAGGGGGTATTTCCCATAATCCCCACGCTTGGCAGGCGGCTTGGGGATCGCAGTATAAGTCGTCAGTTCTTTAGAAGTTGCTTCTGCCCACCTTCCAGTATTTTTCCCTTAGTCGCCTCTTACGACACCCACGGGATGATATGGGGAGGTGCAATTCTAACCCGGCACCCCACGGGGAAGGAAAGGCTAACCTATGAGGCATACAAAAATTAATTCATTACACTCTAAAATTAATATGATTGAATTTAAATTAATATGAATTAATTTGAGGGTAAATGCCTCCTCCAAAGATAACCAGTAGTCTCTATCTTTGGCCTTATCTCTCCACTGCTTACCAGCCGTCTCTTCTATGTCGTCTGCCCATCTGCTTCTACTTCTAGAAGGAGAAGAAACAAAACATACATATTCAACTTAAATATCTGTATGCCTTATAGATAAGTTAACATCAGATAAATCATTATCTCGTTTCACGTTTCAATTTCGTTAATGGTCTGACATTCAGTATTTCACAAAGCTATTTCAGTGATGTTTTTATTATGCAATACGATACAAGGACTTTAAAATTTTATCGTTTTTCAGATATACAAGATTGTTGTCAGTTTCATTCGATATTTTTCATTGAATATCTAGTACGAACATTTTGCATAAATACAATGTCATAAAACTGATTGTGATCGCGATAGATAATAAGCTTTTAATCACATCTGAATGGAGGACAAGTAAGTTTCTGATTAAAATCAAATTCTATGTCATAAAAGGTTATTTATTATTAATAATACTGATTCAGGCACTTCAAATTAGTAAAGCTACGCATACCTCTAAGACGTTTCGCACGTTTAATGTTGTTGTGCAAACCAGACCGACGACGCCCGAAAGCAGAAAATAAAGTTAGAAAAAATGCTGTGTTTACAACATAACTTTGAGAATTCATGGTAATCATCAGTAACTATCTATATGTATTTTCGTAATTTCTAAAATGTTCTTATAGTTTTTTATTGCTTATTTCAGTCATAAAATAACCGTTTATGTTGAGAACTCATCATTTGACTACCGGTTATCTACAAACCTTACCTAATGTACCTACACTTCCATTTCTGGAAGGAAGTATGTATTCCAATGTTTATTCATTATGTTGGCTACGATGTTACACAGTTTTGTCGTCTTCGAATAAAAAAAGCAACCCCAGATAGCATAGTAAATAAAAACATTAATCGTGTGCGTGTTGGACTGAGGATTTCGTACCTTATTTTTGTAAATAAGTGCCTGATGGTAAGCATGACGTCTGTCCATTAAAGTGACAGTGTCACCATTGTGTGTCAAGCACTGCGCTCAACGCTCCGATACATTCGTTTTAAAGTCTCAATGGCCCAGTCATTTCACTTGCTACAGATCCCCTCAAACCTGAACACAGCATTATTTGCACACTGCGTTTGGAGGTAGAATATCTGACACTGTAGTGTTACCCAACAAGACGGCCTGATGCATAAGAGGCCACTTAGTTTGTCACCTGATTGGCACCACCCGGATACCGCGTGTGTGGTATCGAGATTAAGGGTGAACGAGGGTGACTCATCCCCCTAGACCTTTAAAGAATGTACCATAAAATCTTTTTTTTTTTCATACGGTTCAAGATCCTTTGCGCGAGTCCGACCTTTGACTGGGTTTTGTAATTTGTTGTTTTGTATACGTCAAGTATTGGACTGTCATCATACTTACACTAAATTTCACGCTTGCATGCACTTATTGCAAACATAACAATTTTAAAATAGACCTTGAATTGTCTGACGGACAGTTTGACGTCCCGGTTTCTTGGCAAGGTCTTATGTTAGACTTGCTTTTTATGTATGTTTAGGGTATTAGGAACACCTTTTAATGTATTCCTGGCTTGGACGAGTATATAAACATGCTCCTCATATCGTTTATATATCAAGAAGATATAAAATCAGATGCTCCCTTGATAACCTACCCTTTATCATAAACGTGTTCCTATTCAGAATAACAACCGCTTTAATGCGAATATTATACTAAACCTCTGAAAAAAGTAAGTCTCATAAAAATTGATGTAGATATGATATTAAACCTTTTGGGGCTTGGGTGTGTGGCCGATTTTTATTTGCTATACCATTTCAAAAATGAATTGCTCCAATCGAATGTTATTTTAGTACAACCCTGTAATAAATATCCTTAGTGAGTATTGACGAGATGAATTATTTACCAGAAACTGTCAAGATGTACAACTGAGTAGTATGTAAAGAGCTAAGTGATATATATGTCACAGCCAAAGTAATAAATCTGGATATTATATATACTGTCTAGCCATTATATATAATGTCTACTAAATTTAGATAAAGTGATAATTGACACAAAATTGTTTTGGTAAATGTGAATAAACGATCGAAATGTATTACTTTTAGTAGTAATTATTAATAATTCACGACACATATTGGTAAAAGTTATAAAAAGGGGTTAAATATCATTTAGTCTACGGCAAAGTCATATTTAGGTGCGACGACGAGCGAAGCGAGGAGGAGCGTTAGGTTACTTGTGACTACAACAACGCGCGAGCCGAGCGAGCGAAGCGAGCGTGCCGCGGCAGCGGCCGGCGATGCGCCACATAAATTACTACTATTCTTATATTTATTTTTTGCTCTTTAACCATTCTGGTGCGCCCTCCGTGACCAATAGAAATATGAGTCACATGAATAATATCAAAATTTTGTGTCAATTATCACTTTATCTAAATTAAGTAGACATTATATATAATGGCTAGACAGTATATATAATATCCAGATTTGTTACTTTGGCTGTAACATATATACGCGTGGTAACCAAAAATATAGAATATTGAATTTTGAAGCGCTCATAGCGAAGTTTACTTAGCTGTTCTCAACCGATCAGCAAAGTTAAGCAACGTCGCCCGCGGTCATGAGTTGGATGGGTGACCGCTAGTGACATTACTACTGAGCGTTTCCGTGCTTCGGAGGGCACGTTAAGCCGTCGGTCCCGGTTGTCATCTTAGGATGGCAGTCGTTATAGCAAGGTGGTAGGGCATTTTGCGAATGCCCGCCTGGCTAGCTACCACCCTCAAGTAGAAAATCTGTCGCCAAGCACCTAACGGTGTGTTCCGGCAGCTGTCCTTGAGAGCCAGTACTTCTAGGTTAGCCTGAACAACATCTTCGACCACATCATCACATACCATCAGGTGAGATAGTGGTCAAAAGGCTAACCTATCAAGCATAAAAAAGAAAAAATTGAAATTGTTTCGGATATAATACCGTCTTGGCACAGAACATGTACTCAAGTAGTCTTGGTGCATTTTTAGTTATGCTACGGAAGCGGGTGCATAACTGTCGAATATTTTCATCCGTTTTTTTGAGCTCAAGTCCCGCTGGAGGTTATCTTTTTCCGTTCGAAATAATCTCTATGTCAAGATGTGCTTTTTACAATACTTGCAGTTTTATTATAAAAACTAACGTTGTTTTCACTTATCTTAGTAAATAAAACAGGATAACTCACATCAACAAGTTACATAGCTTTGACTATATAGTTAGTTTCGTCCACATCTGGTCTTTTTCAATGATGTCTCTTCGCACTGAGAGCGCGAACCGAAACTACATAAAGTCGGAGCTATCTGACTTACGAGTATTGACGTGAGTTATCCCGCATTATTTACCAAAATAATTGCAGTGTACATGCTTGTTGTGTAAGCCTTCTGACCACACGCGTACAGATAGATACTGTTTTTTTATACGCTCAAAGGCAGTCTAAATGGTCCAACCCAATTGGAACCGTGCCTAGCAAGTTGGCAGCATTGGCCTAATTGCTCTTCTTATTCATCGAAATCATATAAATGCCAGAGTTATAAGTCCTTTGTTTTGATTTGGAGGTACTATCTGAGATCGTTATTTATAGGTCAGGGACGATACAAATATAGCAGTATTTAAACCTAAAAATAGAAAACTAAAATTATCGAAATGGCCGCAAGCAATTTTTATAAAATCTTTCAAATATATTCAGGATATTATATAAATATAATTTCCAGTCTCTCAAAAAAGGCCTTCGAGAGACCGTTTAAATTAATAATAGAAATAAATGAGCATTGCCGGTAACATTAAGAACGCTATTCCTCTCAGATATTGATATTTCGTTTTATTAGATGATATTTGCTTCGCCGCCTGAATAGTAACTACCTATTATCAGATCTACAAATCTTCGATAGTAGGTAAGTATTCTGCGTATATTTTGCTGGCTATAATGATAATACTTTTTTATACTGATATTAGGTAAACTGTTCGTCGACATAAATACAGAAGTATTAATGAAAACTTCAAGCAATAGTGAAGAACTTATACATCAAAAGTGCCTAGAAATAATGTATATTTTGAACAATAAAAGAATATTCAATTAGTATATACCAAATCTAATTATCCAGACTGGTTTTTACCATTTACACTAATCCCACAAGCACAGCGATTTGGCATGCTTAAAATCAGTTCATCAAAATCTCTTTGAGGAATGGCCGCCGAGAATTTTAAACGTTCAGACGTCCAGAGCTCCTCCATACTTGAGTACGTCTTGTATCAGGCCGCATACCAAAACGAGACTCATCAGCAAAGCATACCAATAAAATCCTCTATTACGACAATACTCGAAAACGTACTTGATCCCTAGGCACTTTTGATGTGTGTATATCAAAAATAAATGTTTGAATATTTCGTCTCAATATTTTCACGCTTGAACCTGCTTAGATAGAAGATACCATTGATACTTAATTGCAATTCAAAATTGATACTTAATATTTAGCGGGAAATTAATACCCTAGCAACACATCAAGGGATCAACTAACACGCTGTGTTGGAGGAACATGTAGGTAAAGTGTATGACATACAGAATCTTCCAGTCTAGTAGTATAATTATATTGAATTGACTGATCAGTGATGTGCCTGAGACGTCTTTATATCTTAATGTATCCTTGTTGTACTAGCCGCTCTTATCACTTAATACGTATAACAGCGTATCTTAAGCGGTTAATAATGAGACTCTGTAGTATTAAAACCGAGAGTCACAGTATTAACCGCTTAAGATCGGCTGAGCAAATTCCCATACCTGTTGTACATGCACTATAAAATAGTACTGTATCTACCTCGCAAGCTCGTTAATTAGAGGTATAAAGTTTTAATGTTTTTATTATGGATCAAGCACGAGGCCCACCTGATGTTAAGCGGACTAACCTCTGCCTATAACAGATGCATTTCGTCACAAGTTACGAATTGCACTGCGCCCGTCACCTTGAGACATAGTTGTTAAGTCTCATGTGCCTGTAATTTTACTGGCTCTCAAGGACTGCTGCCGGAACACACCGTTAGGTGCTTGGCGACAGATTTTCTACATGAGGGTGGTCGCTAAATGCCCTTCCACCATGCGGTGAAGCTTAAGCCCACGGCGGGATTCAAACCATGGACCTGTGTCACGGCAGTCCATAGTCAATGCCACTGAGCCATCACTGCTTCAAAATATACATTACATAACGTTGACTTATCATAGGAAAGACGGATGTCTCTAAAATACACTAAGAACTACTACAGGTGTGGTTATGGTAACAATATGTAATAATTTGTGTACATGGCAACCTATACTCACTTTCACTGGTTTATCACTGCTTCAAAACCGTATTATTATGCCACAATCACAATCCAAATATCTAGCAGCGTAAAGGAAAATGGCCTTTCTCATTTACAATCCTCCAATTCTAATTTACGCAAGCTTCTATCGGGTAGTTTGCGCTGGCGTAGACAAATCAGGCGATTTATAACCAGCGGTGTTGACATTACCGCTATCACCGCATAGCATGGATGCGATCTATGGATTCCACTCAGTACCCAGGTTAGTGGAGAGGAAATTAACGAAATGTTCCAGGTAACTAGCTTGTGCTTTAAGAATATTTGTAGTGAATCGTAAAGTTTACATAAAAGTCACTAATGACTGTTCTATGGTTTTGTGTCATTATCTTCCTGTCCCATAGATGTGGGAATGAAACAACATGTTTCAGTTACGCAGTCAAATATGTCGTAACGAATTGGTTTTCTACCCTTTTTACCATTTTGCCGCGCTCGTAGCGAAGTTTGCTTAGCTGTTCTTAACCCATATGACTGAGCGCTTCCGTGTTTTGGAGGGCAAGTTAAGCCGTCGGTGCCGGTTGTTGTCTTAAGATGGCAGTCATTATAGCATGGTGGTAGGGAATTTCTCTAGTAGTCTCGGAGTGACTACTGTACTGCAGTAGTCACTCCGAGACCTTAGATACACTCGAGAGCAATGAATCCGGGTCACTTAAAGAATCCTAAAAATCTCGGAAACTAAAAATGCTAGGTTAATGCAATAAATTGTATTTAATAGACAATGTAATACTCCTTAAATGAAGGTATTAAAACTTCTTAGTTATTGTAAAGTTATATCATAAAAAAATCAAATTTGAAAAAGGGCCACTTTCGAAGATGGAACTACGAAATTACAGCATTTGGTTTTGCTTGTGTAATCTGTCATTTATGTGGGTACATAAACCATGTTGATAGTGCTCTATATTCATTATTCAAGCTGAAATTATGTCGCTTACGCCTGAAGAATGCACCAGAATACTTACAATGCTGGAAACCGGCCGGAGTCAGCGCGATACAGCCAGGACTGTCGGTGTGTCGCTGTCAACAGTACAAAGAGTTCTCCGACGTTACGAAGAAACTGGTTCTAACCTACGCAGACCAGGAACGGGCAGAACCAGGTGTACCACAGCACGAGAAGACCGATACTTGGTGAACACCATGCTTCGAAATCGCTTTCTCACAGGAACTGAACTCACCAATCAGTTTCGACGCCTCGGAGGAAGTAACCCAAGTGCATGGACAGTAAGACGTCGGCTTGCTGAATCTAACTTAAAACCCCTTAGACCTGCAAACGGCCCTAAACTGGAGCGTGGGCATCGTATTTCGAGACTAAGATATGCCCAGAGCCACGTAAATTGGAGTATTGAAGATTGGTCAAAAGTTATGTTCTCCGACGAATCAAAATTTATGCTCTACAAGCACGATGGAAGACACAGAGTGTATCGAAGACCAGGGGAAAGATTCAAGCAAGCATGCATCGAAGAAAAAGTAGCCTACGGTGGTGGGTCTGTACTTGTGTGGGCCGGAATTTCTTCTGAAAGTCGCACAGAGCTGGTGATCATAGAAAACGGCTCTTTAACTAGCGTAAGATATGTGGAAGAAATCCTCAATGATCACGTTGGTCCATTTATGGTCAATTTAGGTGAGGATGCTATATTTATGCATGACAATGCCCGACCTCATACAGGTAGGATTGTGAATGACTACCTTCAAGAGATGAACATTACTCGTATGGAGTGGCCAGCGCGCAGCCCGGATATCAACCCGATCGAGCATGCTTGGGACGAGCTAGGCAGATGCGTAAAACAACGAAACCCTCCCCCAATCACGCTTCGTGAGCTCAAAATTGCTCTCACAGAGGAATGGGAGAATATTCCCCAAAATCGTATAAGGAACTTGGTGTACAGCATGCCAAACCGCGTAAACGCAGTAATGGAAGCACGAGGAGGCAATACGAAGTATTAAAATTCAAGAAAATCGTAATAAAGTTCAAAAATTTCATGTTTCCTATTTTTGTTTTAAGGAGAGATCAGCAGTTTTTTTCTTTATGTAATTTTGTGTTAATAAAATGTATGGTGACTCATATTTTTTTTACTTTCATTTAAGGAGTATTACATTGTCTATTAAATACAATTTATTGCATTAACCTATCATTTTTAGTTTCCGAGATTTTTAACATTCTTTAAGTGACCCGGATTCATTGCTCTCGAGTGTAGTTGTTAGTTATTATGTAACTTTTGCCCAGTAATTCCACTTACTACTGTGCCCTTCACGCCTAAGCACAGTAATGCTTGAGACAGAATATCTGACCCATAAAGAAGGTCTCTTGCCAAAGAGAACTTGCACCTGGAAGGTGGTAAAAATTTTAAAAACTTCTGTAGTGAAATTTCACCAATCTTATTGCGAAGCTCATAAGCAAGGTAATAAACCTCCACTGAATTTTGTAACGGCTAATTTCCACAGTAAATCAAAGGATTCCTAAAGGTTGGCCATTACGGCTAGCCCGCCACGGTGTGATGATAAAACAAATAATGGTTAAGAACATTCGTTTTAGGTTCCTCTTGAATCAAAATAAAGACAAAAATGTGTAAAATCGAATTTTAGGTACACTTCATGATGCACCATATTTACATATATCTGTTCAAGTCTAACAAATTTAATTGATATTAATCAAAAGTAACTTAAATTCTAGACTTACACCCAGAATCACTGTCATGTTCTCAACACATATTTTTTTTCACATAACTGATAGGCAAGCCTTTGACCACTATTTCCCCTGTAAGTGATGATGTGGTCGAAGATGTTCAGGATAACCTAGAATTACTGGCTCTAAAAGACAGCTAATGGAACACACCGTTAGGTGCTTAGAAACAGATTTTTTACTTGAGGTTGGTAGCTACTCAGGCAAATATTCGTAAAATGCCCAACCGCCACGCTATAATGAAAGACATCCAAAGACAAAAACCAGGACCAACGGCTTAACATACCCTCCGAAGCACGTCAACCATCCAAGTCATGACCTTAGCGGACGTTTCTTAACTTAGCTAATCAGTTAAGAATGGCTAAGCAAACTACGCTACGAGCGCTTCGTAGCTCCTATACTATTGTGTTAGCCTGATGCAACAGGACGCTATCCAATTAATCTAGAGCGGTGGTGTAAGGTGCTGACTAATTTTCTCTATCTAGCTAGAGAGAATAGGCCTAACTAGAATATCGTACTAGAATTGCCAATTTATGTCTTTACTCGGCTGTGGAATGTGATAGAGGAAATGTTTTTTAATAAATACGGGAACTTTTCGAACATAGTTTTGACCACGTACGGTGGTCCTTTTAAGGCAAGCTCGGGAGTCGGGAAGCACGCCTATAGGCATCTCGCTTCGTACTGATTAATCACATGATTTACGCATAAGTATTGTTTTCGCGAGTTTAAACTAGTATGATCTTTAATAGTTATTGAACACAAAAAATACGTTTTCACGTAACAATTGTAATTTATTGAAGACGTTACGAAGTACATACTCAAGTAAGTAGTTGGCAAAACCAGAAAAAAAAACTAAAAAATAGTACAAAATAATTGATAAAAGCCGTCGTTCACCTTCGGCCCTTATCAAGTTCGAGTTTTAGGTGAAGTCAGCAGTTTCATTATTTACTAAATATACCGGCTAGCACTCACGGTGTTTGGTCGTAATCTCAGACCGGTGTTCGAGCAGTAATGATGCTCATTGTCAAGGAATGCGGGCAGCTTCGAGGGCTGCTAGACGCGCACTGCGGGCGGCTGCTCGCAACGCCCTCTGCGACACTTGAGGAACGGCGGGCAGCAATGGCATCGCAGACAGGGTAGGGGCGCGTGCGTCACTGTCTTCACTGCACTCGTCAAAACTATGTGTATGGTCTTCGCACACTATAGCAATTACGTCTGACTCGCGGTTAAACAGTTTGGCACTGGTCGGGGCACAATTAAGCACCGATTTCCACGCAGATGGTAAAGTCCAGCCACCGTCTCTATTAAAATTTAGATGACGATTTATTTAAATTGCCTCACGTACTTTCCGCGGCACAAAATAATTTTTCTCTCGCTAGTACGGAACACCGGTCGGAGATTAAGACCAAACACCGTGAGTGCTAGCCGGCATATTTAGGCTTGCCCACTAATAACAAATAACCCTACCTATTAGTTCGGTACTTATTATGATAAATATTGTTCACCTTTAACCACGAATTTCGGAAGGGCCTAAATAGTTAAAATAACGAATGTTCCACAACCTTGGTTGGATGTCGTAAATGGCGACTAATGGAATAATATGCTTAATGAGCAGCATACCACCATTTACTTCAACGGGAGTAGGGTGTTGCTACATACTGAGCACACAACAGGATTTTTTACTACATATTTATTACACTTAACGCCTATTACATAATGGTAACGATATAAGTGTTACCAAATACCTACCTACTTAGGTCAGCGTTAGCTATAGCTAAAGTTTAGCTATAGGTATAAGTCGGAAGCCGTAACTTTTATAAGTCAAATCTTTTTCTTTTTTTTATGCTTCATAGGTTACCCTTTGGCCAATATCTCACCTGATGGTAAGTGATGATGGGGTCGAAGATGTTGGAGTTGTTCGGGCAAACCTAGAAGTACTGGCTCTAAAGCACAGCTGCCGGAACACACCGTCAGGTGCTTGGCGACAGATTTTCTACTTGAGGGTGGTAGCTAGCCAGGCGGGCATTCGCAAAATGCACTACCACCATGCTATAACGACTGCACGAAACGTTCTGTCGTAATGTCACTAGCGGTCACCAATCCAACTCATGACCGCACGCGACGTTGCTTAACTTTGCTGATCGGTTGAGAACAGCTAAGTAAACTTCGCTACGAGCGCTTCTGTTGTCCGGTGTGTTGCTGTGTGTTATCTATGTCTTTTTAGAACTTAACTATTAGGTATACCGCATATAGCAGTAATAATTTCTCTCAATATAATATTTTTTCAATATAGCGATTCGTGCTAACGATGTGTACAAAAGAAAACAAAACAAACCCATTAAATTTCATAATAGCTTACACCAAAAAAAGTGCACGACTGTAAATCTTAATAATCACGCCGTTTAAATCCGTTTTCAAATAAATTCATATTTTGGGTTGCCGTGTTCAAAAATAGAAATAAAATACAGAGCGAGATAAAATATTGCGGGTATTCTTTACAAACTGTGAGACAGCAAAAAGAATGGCGCGGAATAAAATAGAAATGGAGCAATAAAAGTCAGGTGAAGCCTTAACTTGTGACGCTACATAGATATAAATAGAAGTACCGCTACTTTGTTTCAATTGAGACTGTAATATTGTTTTGTATTTCATAATAAGGAATCTGACGTGAAACATATGAAAGTGAAACGATATTTTCAATGTTATCTTCGAAAAACAGTCTTTTAATGAATAGATTCAGGCGTTACTTGGCGTCCAAATCCATATTTAATAATAACAAATATTTTTGAATATTTTAAGAAAACATCAAATTAAAATTTAATAAAACATTTTAAAATATAAAAATATATGTAGTGACAATTCCGCCTAATTTTCCTGTTAAGCCGACGTGACGTCACAAACGCCAAGCAGCCAAACCGTAGAATTTTCGACGCGTTTCGCTTCTACACAAAGCATCCTCAGGAGTTCTTGATTCTACGAGCGCACGAACGAAATATTTTTTAAGAGTTTCATTAGAATATTAATTTGATGTTTCTTGAAATATTTAAAAATATTAGTTATTAATAGTCTTTAAATGTTTAGGTACTTGAGCAAAAAACACGATATACGCCTAGATACTCGCAATTAAGAGATAAATCGATATCATGCTAAGTACTGAATATAAAACCTCAATTAATGTAGTGATATAATTCGACATTTGTATGGAGAAGTGAGCGGCCAGCATTTTAGGTACATTAGTTTTTTTTTACATTATTGTGACGGAATAAGCTTATATTAAGCGGACTAACCTCTGCCTATAACAGATGCATTTCATCACAAGAATTGCACTGCACCCGTCACCTTGAGACATAGTTGTTAAGTCTCATGTGCCTGTAATTTCACTGGCTCTCAAAGACTACTGCCGGAATACACTGTTAGGTGCTTGGCAACAGATTTTCTACTTGAGGGTGGTAGCTAGCCAGGCGGGCAATTGCAAAATGCCCTTCCACCATGCGGTGAAGCTCAAGCCGGCGGTGGGAATCGAACCAGGGTACTGCAAAACAAACAGAAATATTTCCTTGCCAATATTTCGAAGGTTTTAACTACTACAAACGTGTGGTCTATGCATGGTAGAAAAATCTAATTGAAACTGACAACTTGCAAACTCAAACCGCAAATGCAAATAGATCCGATCCAAATAGGTATACGTCTGCTTATCAGAGAGAGTAGATAGTAATATGCTAAATCGAGGAGTAATGGAGCGCTCGTACTCACATGGCTGATCTTTGATCACAAATTAATAGATGCGTCTTTAATTATGCTCTTGAACTGTTGCTTAGACAGTAATCAAAATTATCTGTCTAGCGAATCTACGAATATAACGAATCTAGGTACGCTTCGAGATAATTTAAATCGTTAATTTTAAACCGGATTGATTAATTTTATCGTAGTGATTAATTCAAAAATATGACCAGTCCAGGGCGAGTTAGAGTCAAAGACAATGAGTTTCATACCAACACATAATTTATAAGATTGTTTTATTTATGAGTGTGCCTTAGGGCCTTGGGAGTTCTACTTGCGTTTGGCAATTTTTTATAATTTTGTTGTTTAATTTTAGACCCAATAATCGTACCAAGTTTAAATATTATTTCTGTATCCCTTCTTATCAAACACAAAAAAAAAACTGGATAAATCTTGCATTTTTTCCAATTAATATTATCATTTTTAAATATTAGTTATGATGGAATGAACCACAACAAAACATAAAAATTAGTTAATTTATTTAACGACTCTCTAATAATGTTTGAGATGATTTTTAGGGTTTCATATTAGAAATGGATCCCTATTACTAAGCCCCGCTGTCCATCTGTCCGTACGTCTGTCCGCCCATCTGTCCGTCTACACACACTATTCCGACTTTAAAGGGCTGAATAAAAAGTGTGTTTATTATTAGCAACTGAATAAGTTTTTTTTTTTGTGACCGAGGCCCACTCTATGTAAAGTGGCCTCTGCCTATAACAGATGCATATCGTCAACGACGAATTGCACTGCACCCGTCACACTGAGACGAACAGTTGTTAGGTCTCATGGGCCTGTCATTTTACTGGCTCTCAAGGACTGCTGCCGGAACACACTGTTAGGTGCTTGGTGACAGATTTTCTACGTGAGGGTGGTTGCTAGCCAGGCGGTCATTCGCAAAATGCCCTGCCACCATGCATTTATTGATAATATATTGTTACGTATTACAAATCGCTAACCTTTTAGAAAGATTTATGTGTGTTTTATAAGGAATTATCTTTTTGTACACAGAAAAAGCACTCAACTAACGTCACACTAGCTAAGTTATATTGAATCAAGTATTTGTTTTTAGCTTATCAAGCGCTTTGCAGCAAATTTGTAAAAAGTGCAAGACTTCAAAGCAATCTATCGTATCTCGAATTATACAAAAGTTAGGTAGATTTCCTCGTTAGCTGCTTCTAAGTTACAGTGAAATACATTTATATTTTGCTCATGTGGCATTCAAATAAAGGAACTTACTCAAAGTGAAACCTAATTATGTGCGGGCTGGCAACATCGTAGAAACGCGAACGTCGCATCAGAATTTATGCTTCTTTTAGAGTACACAGTATTTACATACTCTAGAGTGCCGAAACTCAAAATAAAACATCAATATTCGATATACAGATGAAGGTGTATATCGAATATTGATATCTATATATAGTGTATATCGATATACAGATGAAGGTGAAGGTATCCTGTAAAAATAAAGTGTTCGTTTTTGACATATGCTTTAACTGGAAACATACATTCAAAAGTGTAACAAGCTCGGAAAATTATGGCTTTCCTTTTTCTATATTTGATGCAGTGATAGCTGAGCGGAAACAGCTATGAACTTCCATGCCGCAGGTCCGTGGTTCGATTCCCACCCCCGCATTCAGCTTCACCGCATGCGGGAAAGGCATTGTACCAACTACCCTCAAGTACAAAATCTATCACTAAGCACCTAACTGTGTGTTCCGGCAGCAGTCCTTGAGAGTCAGTAAGTGAATCATCATGAAATTACATGACACTGAACAATTGCATGTATCAGGGTAAGGGCGCAGTGCAGTTCGACACTTTTCGTAACTAAATACATTTGTTATAGGCAGAAGTTAACGCGTAGTATGAGGTAATTCTCGTGTGCGTTACATCAGAATTAAATACAAAATAATTAAGAAATCTATACCCGGAGTTGGGTGGAGAATATTCGTTTACGTGGAAATGTTCATACATATGCACTATACAGTAAGTTATTTTTTAATTTATAGCGCCCAGGCAAGTTTTTTGTCCACTATCTCACCTGATGGTAAGTGATAATGTGGGCGAAGATGTTGTTCAGGCTAATCTATAATTACTGGGTCTCAAAGACAGCTACCGGATCACACCGTTAGGTGCTTGACGACAGATTTTTTACTTAAGGGGCCAAGCTAGCCAGGCGGGCATTCACTAAATGCCCTATCATCATGCTATAATGACTGCCATCGTAAGACACCAATCAGGACCGTCATTTTAACGTGTCCTCCGAAGCAGGGTAGCGCTTAGTAGTAATATTACTAGTGGTCACCCATCCAAGTCATGACCGCGGCGGACGTTGTTTAACTTAGCCAATCGATTAGGAACGGCTAAGCAAACTTCGCTACAAGCGCTTCAAAAATGGTATGCCTAAAGTTACAACACTGTAAACAATATTAGTTCATGGAAGTGCGCACACAATGTTACTTTATTAAGTTAACGTCACTATGGCTAGCCCGAGCTGTTTTGAGATATGCAGAGAATTTCATTCGGACTACATACCCGTACATTCCTGTAGTGAATGTTTGCAGTTGTTGGATGAAGTTTTGCGTGGGTCTTGGAATGTGCTAAACGTCTTGTTAAAGTAAGGGACTGTTTCAGAATGTTCGAGTAAGTTCCGGTTATACTACCCAGAACATAAAATAACTGAATAATACATAAGACTGTTAACATGCAGCGCGTTTCAAGCTTTAACCGATGGATAGGCTAAATCGATGACTGTGAAACGCAAAGTTAGTGTTTTATTCTA
This sequence comes from Plagodis pulveraria, assembly GCA_963890685.1. Classification (NCBI taxonomy): domain Eukaryota; kingdom Metazoa; phylum Arthropoda; class Insecta; order Lepidoptera; family Geometridae; genus Plagodis; species Plagodis pulveraria. The sequence goes on along the minus strand of OY982962.1, from coordinate 7,322,914 downwards.
CATTATTTATTCGTAGGTTTTATTTATTAAATATTTTCTGGGTGGTATAGCCGGAACTTACTGGAACATTCTGAAACAGGCCCTTAGTTTAATAATAAGACTGTCTAAGGGCTTAAAGGTTTTATCTACACTAATATTATATAGAGGATAGATTTTTATTTTTGTATTTTGAGAACTACAAGACCATTTTAGATGAAATTTGGTATGGAAATACTCAAACTATTTCCATAGGAAGAACTAAGTTGCCGGCAAGTTTTTATCCTACTGCGCAAAAAGAGGTTTATGAAATATAAAAATAAAGACAGTTAAATAGTAAATATATTATAATACTTAGTATTATATAATATAAGTTCTTGCATTGTTCCCACTCGTGTGACCTCAAATCGTCTAAATTGTAATATGTATCTGAAATCTATTACTTCGTGCGTTTTGCTATTGATTAACAAATTTCAAGCCTGATCGTCGTTGTTTACGTTTAAAACTAACAGTTTTCCAATAACATATTTTCTCAACTTCGTCCTGGAAATCAATTCGAGATAAAAGCTTACCTATATCCTAGGGCCTCTTGGTTTTTGTCATACGTATTCATGAAATTCAAGACCATAAGACCGCAGCTCTCGGCCGTACTTTATAGGGAAATGAGGTTTTACTTCGGCTCTTAATTAATGCACTTCAGATAATTAATTCACTTTCTAGATCACGGGAGCTAAAAACCTACTTCACAAAGGTTTCTAACAGAATAGTGTTGATAAAATCTATAAGAGTGGGTGGTTTTGATGACTAGTATTTTTTACTTAGAAAATAATACTTACGTACTTAGTACTTTATCTTAGATAATAATAATTTTATGTAGGTAAATAGATAAAATTAATGTAATAAACATATTTTTATATACGCATGCTCTTAAAGTTTTTGCTAGATAAGTAGGCATTTAGGAGCTGGATGATAAAAACGTATAACAAAGTTCGAGAACATTGCAGGACCTATATCTGACAGTTCAGTCTTTTCCTGCAAAAGCAACGGTTAAGAAAATTTTACTTAGTTTGTCTTATAATGACAAAGAGAAGTTAATATTATAGACTAATACTCAAACACACCCCCTTGTAACGTCATATTTTCAATTTATTTCATTTTTTTTCATTTTTAGATTCAAGTTTGCCGCTAACCAATATTTTCTCCTCATTCGTGGAATGAAACGTAATTCTGTACTCGGGAATTGTTCATGGTAAACTAGTGCTTGCGAAATCTATTGATTGCGTTATAGGGATCCATGTTTGTTTGGATCGTACCCATTATCGATTACTTACTTTTACTTATCGATTGTAAATTATTGATTTATATTTTCATTGAAGTGGTTAGAATCCCACTAAATCTGTCGTTGTGCTACCTAACTTTACAAATAAATGGTTGCTCAGGCCAATAATTCATTAAATAAGAATAGTTAACTCGATTCCATAAATATTACTTTTCTTTTAAAAATCGTTTATGTAAATATTACTTATTCTTAAAATGTCTAGTTCTCATGGTAATTCGTACCAGGCTACAATTAACTTACAGTTCCTTTTGTCTTCAATTATAAATTTTGCTTGATAAATTTGGTCTTTCGATGTTTGTTATCGATGACTCGTTCCATTAATTTTATTAGTTTAACTTCAAAATATTTAATAAACAAATTGTATTTGTTTACCAACCATTTAATATACTTCTTTTTAAATGTATGAATGTTCTATACCAAATTCCCTCGGATTGCAATACTTTTGTAAAAAACAAATCGATTCTTGTATCGATTATTGATCTCCGTTTGCTTGGTGCAATTCGATACCACATCACTGTTTTGCTGGATGATTTTACTTTTTCCCACGATGGACCGGCCGGCGAAATAAGTTTTTATTAGAAGACGACTTACTCAAATTAAAGCCCCGCAATGGCTGGAACAATGAACGAGGTCGGCTCCGCTGATGGCGCAGTGCCATTTAAGTAAAATGCGTTAATAAAACCCGTAAGGTGAGTGAACTTGTGAAATTCCCCCACCGAGCACATGCTATTTTTTCACCCAAATTCTTATTAAATGTTCATCATTCCCCTTTAATCATGCGAAGATTCACCCTCTTCGACTGTCAAATAGCAGTTAAACCCATAATTTCATCCGTTTGCAATTTTACAACCTAACTTGTGTAATCTAATCTTGAAAAATATTAGTATAATGAATATGAAAAATATTCATATTGTTTACATGGATAATCAGATAGTATTAGCCCCAAAGGTCATGCAGATATACCATTTTGTCAACATTTGTTGAATTTAACTTGTAAAAATTCAAATATAAAGTTTCACCATAACTAAGGTGAAATCTTGGAAACTTTTGTTGTTTCACCAATCGTAACATATTTAATGTATAATATAGACCCCAACGGTTGTGCTGATATATGATATTCCCATTACTTGTAAAAATTTTCCTATAACTTGAGTCAAATCATGGAAACTGTTTGTGTTTCACAAATTCTAACCTATTAAAACTGTAGTACAGACCACCCCGGTTGTTTTAATATATATATATATATATATATATTTCCATATAATTAATTAAATTTAGTTGGAAAATATCATAAATTAAGTTTTTTCATAACTTGTGAAAAATTGTTAAAATTATTATTCTTCTGTTAGGTTCATACTGTTTAACATCAAGTATAGACCACCCCGTCGTTTTGATATCTTGTTCATCCCTATATTGCTTACCAATTTTCTAAAAACTTGATGATTAAGTTTATAACTCATACAAACTATTTTGTCCCTCCGCCTTTATATCTAAACCGTGTCTGTATTGAAGCAATTGATTTGTTTCAGGGTTTTTTTTATTTTTATATATTTATAACAAATATTTTCGGTTCACCAATGTAAAGGGCTCCCCCTGGACTACTACGGATCATGGCCTAGGAGTTACCAACCTGTTGAATGGCAGCGATGCTGGAGTAACCCTTTATACTTTAATTAATTAACTGGTACAGGAATCAGGTACCACTTGTTTTGGTTTTATGTGTTGACGTTGAGTTTTCGTCACACCTACTTATAATATATTTCACATCACAAGGGGCGTTCCATGACAATTTGGCGCCAGGTGATGATACGTGAGCGTTAAGTTGTCGTCTCACCTAGTTATAATTTAATTCTAATATGTACTATCCGTCATAGGGAGCGTTTAATTCGACCAGAAGTCACCTACAATTACCGTCCCATAACTTTTAACGTTCACTTTTCAAATCTTTACCTATAGTGTTAACTTTTTATGTAACCATTTGTTCATATTTAAATTTTGATTATATAAACTAATTTACATTTAATTTGCATTCAACTTTATAATATGATATCATGTAAACAAGCTTGAAATAAAGTCAACTTGATGAACCGGATTGGTTCATCAAGTTTGTTTTCATTGGTTCAACCGCGGTTTTCCAGGGGTTCCAGGGGATTACCTCTAACTCCTAACAGGGTATTAATAAAATTAACCACACATAGAGTTTCTAAGACCAGAATTATATTTTTGCCATAATAAGAGTACCTACCAAGTAAATAAACTATATTGTCGGCACTATCGCTCAAGAATCCAGAGTCCCAAGATATAGGCCTCGAGCCTATTTTGGGTCTCACTGGTAATACATTAATTTTTACAATGTTTGTTCAATACTTACAATATATCTTACTCCTAGTGTAAAACTATGTGTTTTTCGATACCAAAGATTATTTTATTATTATAGCAATCAGTCGTATTCATAAATGATAAGTGTTCAGTTTTAACAAACTGCCAGCAACATGACGACAAGGCTTTTGTAGTTCGTTTCATTTCTTTTCCTTCATATTTACTTATTACTTAATATTTATTTACTTACAAAGGAGTTTTAAAACCCACTGATGGGACGATCCTGATAATAAAACCCCTTCAGGCAGTATGATGCGATACCCTTGGTTTTTTTTGGTGCTCGCCACTGAAATTCAAACAGTTATTTTTATATTTTACAAATTATTGGAGCACAACATTTTATGCATCGGGCGGGAATCGAACCTGCGTCCTCCGATTTCGCACCGGATGCCTAAACCATGCAATATAGAAGGATAGCGACATCATTCCGAGAGTTGAATGTTTGAAAAAGCACTTCTTTCGATCAGATGAAGTCTGAGATTAACTTGACACCTCGTCGTCACTTCTGTGTAGGTAGTAGGAGTAGGAAAAAAGTGTGAAAAGACAGTTTCTGCATGCACGATTAATGAGTGAAATGGGATACAATGAAAGAGAGAGAGAGAGAGATATTTAATGGCCGAGTAAGATTTTTTGTGGTGCTATTATTTATTATTATTAAGGTCTAAATATATGAATAAAACTGTTTCAGTTTTTTTCATACGTTTACTCCATCCTACATAGATATTCCTTATATAAATATTCGTATTGTACTAAATTAGTTATAAACAATAACACGCCAAATGCTAGGGTACAAAAAATATTTTTTCGGATACCTTCTTACGTATCGGATCACCCTAGAAAAGTTTATATTATAGTTTCTAGTCAAATCTTTAGCATTGGACCAACATTCTACGCGAAATATAAAAAAAATAACGAATTTATTACCTATTTAGTTTTATTACTTATTCCGTTTACGAGCTAGAGACCCATAACATTTTTAATTTAATGTTATTGTGACGGAACTAGCTCGAGACCTACCTGATGTTAAGCGTACCTCTGCCTATAACAGATGGATATCATCACAAGTCATGAATTGCACTGCACCCGTCACTTTGAGACATAGTTGTTAAGTCTCATGTGCCTGTAATTTCACTGGCTCTCAAGAACTGCTGCCGGAACACACCGTTGGGTGCTTGGTGGCAGATTTCTACTTGAGGGTGGTCGCTAGCCAGGCGGGCACTTGCAAAATGCCCTTCTGCCATGAGGTGAAGCTGAAGCCCGCGGCGGGATTCGAACCATGGATGAACCTGCTGCGCCGCTGTCCATAGTCAATGCCACTGAGCCATCACTGCTTCAAGAGGAGACGTACGGACAGACATACAGACAGACAGTGAAGTCTCATAATATAAATGAGCCTGTTTGATCTTTGTCTCCGCAACCCTACAAAGTATTTTTTTCAAGATAGAACTTCAGAACTTTTGCTAGACACACTATTTATAACGTTATCCACGTTTATAATTTTACGGTTAATTTGGCCACTTCTGAACACGCAACGGCGGCTATTAAATCAGTCATAAATTACAAAAGTAAGGAAACATTGGTAGGAAAGTAAATCTAAATTAAATCATAAATTTGGATGCTTTCACTTCCAGATAATAAATATAACACTTATCCGTGCTCGTAATAAAACGCTTAACGCATTAAAAATATTTATAACTTCATAGCAGGGTCGTGTCTAGTGATGAAGAATGGTCTTGTTTTATTAAACGCAATGGTACCTATTATTCCCGTGGGGTGCCCGGTTTGGATTGCACCCCTACATTTCTTCTTGTGGGAGTCGTAAAAGCTGATGAAAGGAAAAATACAGGTGGCCGCAGCTTCATCTTTTGAAGATCTGCTATCTTACTCTATGATACCTCAGACGCCTGCCAAGCGTGAGGCACAAAATAAGAAGAATCAGGAGGATCACTCTGGAAAACCTTTCCAATAAATAAGTGACTCTAGCTTCGAAGCAAACGTAGGGATAATAGCAAAACGCCCAACGGGGGAGATCTTTGTTCAGCAGTAGACGTTCCAGTTGGTGTGATGATGATGTTATTTTTATTAAATATTAATTTTAATTTTTTTTGCTTGTCTTAATAAATCAGAACATTTTTTCGACCAAATAAAAAAATAAAAGCATACTGTACTGTACTGTATAACTGTACTGTATCAGCCGGATCGTCCACTGCTGAACACAGCCTCCCCTATTAAGGGGGTATTTGCCATAATCCCCACGCTTGGCAGGCGGCTTGGGGATCGCAGTGTAAGATAGTAGTTCTTAAGAAGGCGCTGCTGCCCACCTTCCAGTATTTTTTCCTTAGTCGCCTCTTACGTCACCCACGGGATGATATGGGGAGGTGCAATTCTAACCCGGCACCTCACGGGCAAAAGCTTACTATTCGTATGGTATTTTTTAGATAGTTTGCAATGTACTAATACAAGTATTTGCACCTATAAAAATAAAGCAAATAAAATGGTATCACTTGTTTTAACAAAAGTATGCTATTATTTGTTTTTTTTTTTTATCTGGTTTGATGTTTTTTTTTTTTTTTTTTTTTATTCGTTATAGGTTCGCGTTTGACCACACCCTGCCTGATGTTAAGCATTGATGTGGTCTAGGATGGAGCACGCTTACCTAGAAGAAACCTATTTACTCTCGATTTGAAGACACCCATATTGTATTCATCGGGAAAGACTGACCACGGTAAGGAGTTCCACTCTTTCGCAGTACGCACGAGAAAAGTGGAAGCGAAGCGCTTCGTACGAGTCTTCGGAATATCAACCATGTACGGATGGCGCCTCCCCGTTTGTCTGGACGTCCGATGGAAAAAGGGTGAGGGCGGAACCAAGTCGTGCAGTTCTTGTGCACATTCACCGAAATGTATCCGGTAAAAGACCGATAGACAAGCGACTTTACGGCGGTGCTCAAGGCTTTGCAGCCGAGACTCCTTCAGAAAGTCGCTGCCTATTAACCTCCTGGCGCGTCTCTCAATCGACTCCAGTGCCTCAAGTTGGTATTTGGCAGAGCCGTCCCAGAGGTGAGAGCAGTACTCAACACAGGACCTTACTTGCGCTTTGTACAAAGTTAGCATCTGTTCCGGTGTGAAGTACCGTCTCACCTTTGAGAGGATACCAAGTTTCTTGGCGGCTAACTGAGCCTTTGACTCGATATACGAGCCAAAGTTTAGAGTCGATGATAGAGTGACACCGAGGAGGTCTAGGTGGTCTGTGACGGGCACAGATACATCTCGGAAAGTTGGAGACAGTTGAAATGGTCTCCTTTTAGCGGAGAACAAACACGCCTGGGTCTTATTGGCATTGAACTTAACCAGGTTGGCATCGCCCCAGTCAGAGACTGCCTTAAGGGATAAGTTCAAGCGTTCGACCATAGCTTCTCTGAGTCTCTGGATTTCTGGCTCACTGGTTCGTGCGGTAGATGTATAGCTCTCTACAACCGTGCTGTCGTCTGCATACCCAAAGGTACCGGGCTTTAACAGATCGTTGATATGCAGCAGGAAGAGCGTCGCAGAGAGCACTGACCCCTGGGGAACACCGGCATTGATACCCATTTGATCTGACGAGCAGCCGTCAACGACTACTCGTAATGATCGATCCCTCAGGAAGTCCGATATCCACGCACAAAAACCAGTAGGCAGGCCGTATGCAGGAAGCTTGCTAATAAGGGCGTCATGCCAGACCCTGTCAAAGGCCTTAGAGATGTCAAGGGAGACGGCAAGCGCTTCCCCTTGTTTCTCAATGGCTTCTCTCCAGATATACGTGGCATACGCTAGAAGATCCCCAGTGGACCGATTTCGGCGGAACCCGTATTGATGGTCACTGAGGAGATCATTCACTTCTAGGTATGCCAGGAGCCGGCAGTTGAGAACACGCTCCATACTCTTACAGAGTATAGACGTGATAGAGATGGGTCTATAGTTAGCAGGGTCGGCATGACTACCTTTTTTAGGCACGGGTTGCACGTTAGCAAGCTTCCATGATTTGGGCACTTTACCAGTCTCAAGAGACAGCCGAAAAAGGCGTGTTAGTACAGGAGACAACTCAGGCGCACAAGTTTTTAATACTATTGCAGGTATACCATCAGGACCACTGGCTTTATTCACGTCCAGATTGCATAGTGTCTTACGAACATCCTTTTGGCGAATATGTATGTCATTCATGACAATTTCGCTTCGAGGTAGAATTGGAGGAGTCGCAGTACCAGAATCAAGACGTGAAGACTCCGCAAACAGAGAAGCAAACAGGTTTGCTTTCTCTTCAGCGGTGTGAGCCAGCGTTCCATCAGGTTTCTGCAGTGGAGGCAGTGAGGGGCGGCAGAAGTTCGATTCAACCGATTTAGCTAGGGACCAAAACGCTTTACTACCCGTAGGGTATGAAGCAAGCTTGTTCCCTATTCGGCCAATGTGGTCAAAACGAGCCTTCTGTAAGACCTTTTTGCTGGCTTTGGCAGCCTTGTTAAAAGCTCTCTTCTTTAAGTGAATATCCTTTGCCTTGTGCTTACGAGCATCAACCCAGGCTAAGTATGCTTGATGTTTTAGCGCCTCAGCGCGTCCACATTCAGGACTGAACCATGGGCGAGCTTTGCCGGACAGTGGTACGTCAGAGAATGGAATGAAGTATTCCATTGCTAAACACAACACATCTGTCACGGCGTTTGCACAGGCGGTAGTATCACCAGAAGAGAAGCATACAGGCTGCCACGGATAAGATGCGAAGAAAGACCGCATCTCATCCCAATCTGCTGATTTGTATCGCCACATCCGCCGGGTGCCTCGAGGGCTGGAATCGGGCGGAGAGTAGACGGATACAGATTTCACCAGACAATGGTCGGACTTACCTAACGGTGGACAAATCGACACCGAGTAACGGTCTGGATCAGTTGTCAGCAGAAGGTCCAGGCAATAGGCTGTGTGAGACTCAACATCAGGTACCCTCGTGGCTCCTTGGACCAGCTGGGTGAGATTTAACGCTAAAGCAAGCTTTCGCGTCTCTCTACCTGCATGGTTGGTGTCCTGGTATGGGTATAGCCAATCCTGGTGATGGCCATTAAAATCCCCCAGAAACACCAATTGGGCAGTAGGGTACCTCTGTTGAGCTGCGTCCGCCACCTCACTGAGGTATTCGGTGAGCCTGGTCGTCCCCTGATCTCCACTATGAGAGCGGTAAACACAAGCGTAGAGAATCTTCTCAACACCTGTGTCCACCAGCGCCCAAAGCACAGAGAACATGGGGTCTTCAAATTTTCGGAGACGCCGAATGCAGATGTCATCCCGGGCATATACACATACGCCCGCGTGTGATTTAAAGTTGTGCTCCAGGGTGTACCCTGGGTAAGTAAGGTACGACACGTCGGATGGACAACCAATCTGCGTCTCCGTGAGAAACAAAAGGTGAGGTTTATCTGTCTCCAGGTGGTAATGGACAGGAACGAGATTAGAGTGCAAGCCTCTTATATTGCAGAGGTGCACTTTCAGTGAGAGGGAGTGCAGCCGCTGTCTAAACTTTCTCATATTTTTGTTTCTGTGCATGGTGAGTTTGGGAGTAAAAAGGTTGAAAGTCGGCAGTAGAACGAGGCATCACGCCCAGTAGATCCTGCAAAACAAAACGAAACTGCACACATCGACGGGGGACTAGTCTGGAGACTGCGGGGACGCCCGAGCCCCCCCAGAAATGTCCATCGCGTCCTCTCTCCCGGTTGCCGACCGGCGTGATGGCGCATCTCTGGGATTTTTCACAGTTGGCGGGACAGCCTTTCATGAGTGGCTAAGTCACAATTGGGTCCCCTACTGACTGCGGTCGGCCAGCGGTGCACCGTGCCTCGGATCCCGCTACCCTCCGCGACTAGTCGCCCAATGCGGCCGAACGTTGTGCTTCTTATTCAGGCTACTTAGGATGCTACTGTTCTGACCCGACTTTCAAACGGCGTCACTGGACAACACGCCGGAACACGACTAGGTCGTTTGGCGGCGTGACTTTGTCCAGTGGGTGGTCACTAGCCTCGGCCGAAGCCTACCACCAGTATATCATCTGTTTAGCACCACCCGGGGACCACGTGTAGGGATTCGCTCTAGGGTACTCTCCTACGGACGCGGATGACTCAGCCCCCAAAAATGATGTATGATTTTTGTTTGTTTTATTCGATGAATTTTCCTTTTTTATGATATTAATTGAAGACTTACTTTACTTACTTTAAGACAGCCATAACAGCAAAAGAGACATTTTAATTGTTAAAATGATACAATCGAAATCCTAATATTCAGCCATATTTTTGTTGTAATTCTGAGGACTGAACCCATATTGAAAGTCCCAACCAGTGAACCAATTGCCTGGCAGGCGTTATCCTCTCTTAGAACTTATGCTGCCCATTATCACAGTTTTTAAACGTCAAGACCAAGATATACCACATCCAATAAATCACCTTAGCTGTCTAACTGGCCGGTCAGTTCTCCATCCAAACGTCGTAGGATGATCACTCCCTTATTTGAGGATATAAGTCCAAAACAAAGCATGATATCGATTGATCTCTTTATTGTCTAGGCTTATAGCGTAACATTTTTTTAATGAGATAATTGGTGTGCGATTTATAAGCCTCGAAACATTTTGTCATAAAGTTTTCGAGGACCATAGCTTTCAACTTAATGATTGTCTTAAAATTTTGTTACGATACAGCCTAGTTCGAACGATATTATGCTTAATTCTGGACCTAACATCTCAAATTTGAAGCAGTGAATGCTTAGTGGTATGGGCTATGGACTGCCGCGCAGCAGGTCCAAGGTTCGAATCCCGCCGCGCGCTTGAGCTTCACCGCATGGTGGTAGGGCATATTTGCGAATGCCAGCCTGGCTAGCGACCACCCTCAAGTAGAAAAATCTGTTTTCAAGCACCTAACGGTGTGTTCCGGTAGCTGTCCTTGAGAGCCAATAATTCATGGTTAAGCCTGTTAACACCTTCGACCACATCATCACTTATCATCAGGTGAGATCATGGTCAAAGGCTAGCCTATCAGGCATAAAAACAAAAACAATACAATAAGAGTATTTACTAACATTATGCAAACAATTCTAAAATACTGCAATAGCCTGCCCTAAAGATACAAAACCAACCCATGAAAAAAACGTTATATTATTATTTGTTGATCAAATAAGAAATTAACAGTTTTGGACTTATCAGCATACAATATTGCAAAAACTGAAATATTCGACTTCTTAATTTAGCAGAGAAGTAAATTAACGCAAAAACAAAACGAAACTAAGTAATTACTACGGAACTTTTTCCCTAGTTTCTTAAGACGGCTTCATCTTTACCTTTTCTGAGTTCATTCATGCAAAAAGGACTGTGATGAAATAGTGTTAAGTGGGCTAGCTTAGCAAAAAATATTATAAGCGTTCTATGAAAATTGTGCCTCTGTATTTTCATCAACCTAAATAAGTATATGAGACAGGTATAATAAAATCTAATTATAATAGTATAAAAATAAGGATAGCGTAACAATAGACGGTTTTCTTTTTGTGGTTGACAAAGATGGCAAAGGGGTATCTACTGACCTCTAGTATAGGTATGGTTCTACATTATTACATTTGAAATATTAACGGTACTTGAAACATTTTTGTACCCTGTAGGTTTTGATTCCCTTGCGAGAGTCGAAAATTTGCGGCATAAACGGCTGTATCTTTTTATAGCGTTGGCTTAGAAGTTTGATTTTTTCACAGCTCCAAGGGGCAGTAAACTTGAGTGTTTGATATGAATTTCAGCTTGATACATCCAAGCGTTCCTGCAAAAAGGGTCTTGACAGACAGACATACGGATAACAAAGTGATCCTATAAGGGTTCCGTTTTTTTCGTTTGAGGTACGGAACCATAAAAAACAATAACATCGGTACACCCTGCAAAGATTTTTTTATTATATAATCCTTTGGCATCCGTGATAAGGAAAACAAGAGAATTTCATTCATAAATGGTCAATATCGTACACATGGATGCCAATGGGACAGCATTGACGCATGCTAAGCGAAAGAATGTGAAAACTATTTAATGGGTTATGAAGTATATATACAAAAATAAATAAATAAAAACAGTCGAACTGAGAATCCCTCCTTTTTTAAAGTTGGTAACAAATAAAATGAACAAGTTATATTTCCTCATTTAAGGTACCAGTTGATCCAGCAAAAAGTACGTAACCAATAATCTAGTAAAACGGTGCCGTTTGTTAAATATTATTAAAATACAGTACTTCCCCGTAGATGCGCATGTTAAGCGTTCTTTCCCAAGATCCTTGTCAACAGATTTCAGAGACACTCGATCATTGTTTGGCAATATCCTATACAGGTTATAACATTAATATATCAATTTCACAATACTTCAAATCCTTTATAATCTACTCAAGTCAAAATCTTCATTTGTCATTTTCGCAATTCGTCAATTCAATTATTTCTCAAAACTACATACGACAAAACCAATACGTGATTTATCTAGTCAGACAGTAATTTAGAGATCGAACACTATAACCACATGATTATAGAAGGAAAGATACTACTACAGAATGAATGCTTCACTACTACATGCACAACCATATATGCGTAACTTTAGTAACAAACAAGGCGCGGTGGGTGCAGCAGCGCCCGCTCGTGTGTGAAACCGGATTGAACCAGATCAGTAAGCGGGCCATAATTTTCGTGGCTTTCTTTCTCTGCCATTGTTATTCATATGCTGAAGCTTTTTAGCACATGATCTATGATAATCCCTGTAGGTAGTGATTAGCGTAATGCATCTTTTTTATACTATTCTACTGGCGATCTATTAAAATTTATACAGTTTCAATCATGTCAGTCAATGTCATTAAAATATTAATTTCTTGTGGTAGGATTTTTATTTTATTTATTGCTGAAAGGCAAGCCTTTGACCACTTTCTCACCTGATGATAAGTGATGATGTGGTCAAAGATGTTGTTCAAGCTAACCTAGAATTACTAGCCCTCAAGAATAGATGCCGGAACACACGTCTGTGTGTATATTGTAATGTAAATTGCATTAGTTCGGTATGTAACGTCAAACGCAGTGTATTGAAAAACAGGACGAGTTATTTTTTCATATTTTTCAGTGTTGGAGTCGGTTCCGTTGTCTATATTTTTCATATTGATATAAATACTCCTTACAAGATACATTTTTTTTTATTCGGAGACTTAATGATCGCACACTGCAAAACGAAACAAAACAGATCGTGTTTTGGATAATTACTTTAATGACAGTTGCCATTGTTTTTTTTTATGTTATTGTGACGGAACAAGCTCGTGGCCCACCTGATGTTAAGCGGACTAACCTCTGCCTATAACAAATGCATTTCATTCACGAATTGCACTGCGCCCGTCACCTTGAGACATAGTTGTTAAGTCTCATGTGCCTGTAATTTCACTGGCTCTCATGAAATACTGCCGGAACACACCGGTAGGTGCTTGGCGACAGATTTTCTATTTGAGGGTGGTAGCTAGCCAGGCGGGCAATCGCAAAATGCTCAAGCCGGCGGTGGAGATCGAACCAGGGTACTGCCGAGCGGTGCAGCAGTCCATAGCTATAACCGCTCGGCCATCATTACTTCAAAAAATAAAAATGTTTAAATTTAATTTGCGTTCACTCAAAAATGTCACTTGCCCACAATGCTGGTCATCATAGGCAATAGTCGTCATTATTATCATATCATGACGCGTGACTTTTGCTCAGCTAAGTGCCACACTATATCTTATAGCATAAACTTAAATCTGCGCCTGCGGTAACAATTGTGCTTACATCTCAATGCATCGTTTGTAAAAATAAAACTAAATCTCTTAGAATAAAAACCAGTATGATACATATCTGAGAAATTATTTTTAAGGAATACGTATCAAATAGTAAAAATGTAGTAACATAAGTATTCCTTTATTAGTCTCCAATCGTATTTATATTATATTTTGGTCTCAAAAGCAACAACTTGAATGAACTTCAAGATCAAGACTGGGAACTTTCCTTATCACTAAAATTCGCTCTCCAGCCTGTGCGATATCGGACGTCCGCTACTTCCGTAGACGCCTCACAGGTATCATTTATCAAATAAATTACACTGTTAACGGGATTCTTTATGGCTAGTTCTTGAACTACTTTCCTAGGTATTACCGCACTTCGGTTGCGTGGAAATTAGTTGTATCGCTCTCTCTCAGGAATTATAAGTAAATCTGGGTGAAAATATCAATGATATTTAGACAGAGATATTACCTACGTTTGAACAGATCATCTTATAGCAATGTGTCCGGTCTTGTGATGTGTTATTTGTTTATTTTGCATTGATAAGTTATATATATATATATTAGGTCCTTACATATGAAATTGGCGTTTTTCGTACTGGCCACTTTAATCACGAATTTCTCCTCTTTGGTAAGGAATTTCAAATTCAAATTTGTACAGCTATAGACTCATGTATTTGTGCTTCGATGATCGTCATTCATTTGTTTTTTTTCTGCTGTTTTTTTCTGTTTGCGTCACTCATTTTACAAAATGGAAAACCTTAAATATCGCATTATTTACGAGTACGAGTTCCGCCGTGGCACTAGTGCTGCGGAAACAACTCGAAGGGTGAATGATGTGTATGGCGGTCGTGTTGCAAAAGAAAACACAGTTCGTTTTTGGTTCCAACGTTTTCGTTCTGGAAATTTCGACCTGCAGAACAAGCCCCGTGGACGGCCTGAGACTCAAGTTGATAATGAAGAGTTGAAGGCTATTGTGGAAGCGGATCCATCGCAAACCACGTCCGAGTTAGCTGCAGGCTGCGATGTTAGTGATAAAACTGTTTTAATTCACTTGAAGCAAATTGGGAAGATTAAAAAGCTTGAAAGGTGGGTACCTCACGAATTGACTGAAACAAACCGGCAAACGCGCGTCGACTGCTGCGTTACATTACTAAACCGGCACAATAATGAAGGTATTTTAAACCGAATCATTACCTGTGATGAAAAATGGGTTCTTTACGATAATCGGAAGCGCTCAGCGCAATGTTTAGATCCTGGCCAGCCAGCCAAATCCTGCCCCAAGCGAAAATTAACCCCAAAAAAGTTACTTGTAAGCGTTTGGTGGACTAGTGCCGGTATTGTTCATTACAGTTTTTTCAAATCTGGCCAGACTATTACGGCTGATGTCTATTGTCAGGAATTGCAAACCATGATGGAAAAGCTAGCGGCTAAACAACCTAGGCTGGTCAATCGCTCCACGCCACTGCTGCTTCACGACAACGCTAGACCACACACTGCGCTACAGACGGCTACTAAATTAGAAGAGCTTCAATTGGAAAGTCTAAGACATCCTCCTTACTCCCCGGACCTTGCTCCAACAGATTACCATTTTTTTCGAAATTTGGATAACTTCTTGCAAGGGAAAAAATTCAACTCCGATGGGGCAGTCCAAATCGCCTTCAAAGATTTTATTGATTCCCGTCCGACTGGTTTTTTTAGTAAAGGGATCAATGAACTACCTATGAGATGGCAAAAGTGCATAGAAAATAATGGTTCATACTTTGATTAATTAAATATATTATATTAAAAAATATTCGACTTTTTGTTCCTCCCATACAAAACGCCAATTTCATATGTAAGGACCTAATATATATTGATGTTAAAACATCAACCGACTTCAAAAAGATAGATAGATAATACTTTATTGTTACACCACACAAGACAATAAATAAGAGGTAAAAATTATAATTTACAGTGAAAGTGTTACAATAGGCGGCCTTATTACTAAAAGTAATTTCTTCCAGGCAACCTTTGGATGCAGAGGATTTGTAAAACCGATAGTGACGGGGTGCAGTTAAGCGATGTAATTAACTAATCAAATAAATACTAAAATATATACTCAATTTCAAATATAAGTCATACATACCATAATACTATATACATATTCTTATACAAATACTCTTACATATATTTAATATTTAAATATTGTATATATGCTGGGCACGCTGCCAAGTGGTAGTGGGCTAGAGCATTTGGACTGCCTATGAGTCTGCAATGGCTTATACGGATCTAAATGCTTTTATTGTAGTAGCTGTAGTGTTGTATATGTTTCGTAATATATATATATATATATATATATATATATATATATATAGAATATACATGTAATATATAAATACTTACAACACAGAAATAACCAAAGGAGCAGGTTCTTAATTCAGCTGCTAAATGTTTGTTAAGTTTTTTCCGCGATACTCCCCCAATTATTATTTCATTATGACAATGTTTCGCTTGCAGTAGGTTTTAATATAGGTTTTCTGTTTTAGGCTGAAGAGTAGGTCTCATTTCAATTTCATAGTTTTTAAGTAACATTCATATAACTGAATTATTATTTGCTAATATGCCTATATATCGATGACATATCAGTCTTGTCGATGTTGTTGATGGTGGACAGTACACAATACTGTTATTGTGTATTGTTGGATTTGTGTGTGAGTAAAAATCGATAATGTAAACAGTATGTAATATTAAAAGAAAACGATGGTTTTTTTTATGAAACGGATATAACTGATCCTATTATTAAACCATGCACATCGAAGATAATTATAACAATAGACATAACTAAAGAAATTGTCAATATCGTCCATTGTGGATACAAAGAGATGAACACTAAAATGTAAGAAATAATTTAAGGAAGTAAGATCATGAAAATGTAGTTCAAAGTGACTGAAATCAGTATTGTATCTACTTTAACAAATTATTTCACTTTCCGGTGTTAGAAGTCTGTTACGTATTTTTTTAAGTTCAGAACTGAGTATTTTTTTTATTGTGACGGAACAAGCTTGTGAAGCTCATCACAAGTGACAAATTGCACTGCACCCATCACTTTGGGATATAGTTGTTAAGTCTCATGTGCCTATAATTTCACTGGCTCTCAAGGACTGCTGCCGGAACACATCGTTAGGTGCATGGCGACAGATTTTCTACTTGAGGGTGATAGCTAGCCAGGCAGGCAATCGCAAAATGCCCTACCGCCATACAAAAATTATGACACTTGTACGCTTGTCCACTGCAGCGTTACGGACCTCGTTCACAGTGACACTGCATAGCCCTCGTCACAGTCGAGACCTCGTCATAGAGAGTTGCTTCTTATCTGTTTGGTCTCGATCACTCAGTAATTTCACTTTTTACAATACCCTTCACGCCTAAACACAGTAGTGTTTGCCTATTAATGCTTCGAGAGAGCGTTCGAGGGTTAAAGGGGGCGACCCGTTATGATTTTCTGCCGCGAAGCAGTAATTCCCTGAAAATAGGTCCCTTTGAAAACTCTCCGTACGGATGTTTTGACAGAAAATTTGAGCTGGAGATTTTTCATATCTGCTTGATTATTAGGTAAAAAATAATTTTTAAAATAATTTTTCAGAGGCTCATCCTATCCAAGTCCTGCTGTCCAAAGCTTCTGTCGGAAGTATTATGGGGGTATCATCCAAATAAAAAGACACAAAAGAGTTACGCTTCTGAATATAACCTGCTTGATGGGTGGTTGTTGATAAGTACCTAATTTCAACGATAATGAATTTTCAACTACCTAAAATGTTACTAATTTAATCCCAAAGCATATTAACATTTTCAAATGGTTAATCGTATATAATATGTAAAAAATATTATTTACTCAAATTTTCACGCATCTTGGACGACCAAAAGGGTTTAGCTACGTGCAGTGCGCATTTAGATTAGACATTTTACATTTTATTCACAAGCTGCAATTGATCTGAATCACTCCCTTTTAAACTAGGACGATACCCACCAAGATTGACTCTTGCTAAAAATACCTACCACCTGGTAAAAATACTTGCTACGTGTATCAATAAATACTTTTTTAAAACAGATTTATGAATATTGTATTAGTAGTATTCTGTGTCAGTACATTGAACCACGTAATAAAAAGGACATAAGTTGGTAGAACACAAGTTAATACACACGATGTTTTTTTTTATTGCTGATAGGTAATCAATTTCACCTGATCGTAAGTGATGATGTGGTCGAAGGTGTTAACAGGCTTAACCTAGAATTACTGGCTCTCAAAGACAGCTGCCGGAACACACCAATTAGGTGATTGGCAATAGATTTCCTACAGTTGTTCATCATATTGTTGCAAAACATTGAAAAATTTACTCTCTAACCAAATACCAATC
This sequence comes from Plagodis pulveraria, assembly GCA_963890685.1. Classification (NCBI taxonomy): domain Eukaryota; kingdom Metazoa; phylum Arthropoda; class Insecta; order Lepidoptera; family Geometridae; genus Plagodis; species Plagodis pulveraria. The sequence continues at coordinate 7,305,015 of OY982962.1, read as the reverse complement.
TTTTTCCAAACCATTTTGTGAGATCCAAGATACGAGTAACAAAATAATAAACTTTACATATTCAACAAGAAGAAACGTCGATGAAATTGCAAGGCTAACGTGGTTATAAGCGTAGTTCACCCTCACTATTTTCCTCGGGACTTCGCGTATTGAATATACCACAACTGGGTCATAGCATTACTTTTGTCAGGGTATTAACTCGGGTGCACATCATTATTAGATTTACGTAGCCGTGTCTGAAACACAAAGGTTTAATAAATAGTTTAAAATATTCTTCTCAACTTTATCACAAAGGTATAGAGTTTAAAATACCATAGTTTGTTGAATTTTGAAATAGGGAGAATATTGTGTGAACAGTAGATAGAAAATTAGACAATTTATGGATTAACAAGTGACACGTTGACTCGATTGATGCCACAGGAAAGTAGACCCTTGTCACATCATATTCTTTACAGTCAGGATACAAAAGAATTATTTAATTCTATGAAGGTAACCTGGAACGAATACGGGGGACGCTGGTTCGATTTCAGCACGGGACAAGAATTTTGAAATAAACTATGTATATATGTGATTTTCGCTTGTCAACGCGATTTGTTTTAAGTTATCCCGCAAATGCCTTAAATAAAACAAAAAAAAAATAAAAAAATCCTATCGTATTAAATTTTGTAACGCGATTGTGCTTGTTATCAAAATTGTTACAATATAAGAAATACTGTTTTTTTATGTCGGTTCCTCTATTATTTCACTAAATTAAAATATTCAATCATTTTATAATCTAAAACTAAAGTAGGTAGAAAAGATTGAACTTGAATCTGACTGTATCTTAATCAAATTAAGTGACTTATCAGATCTAGATTTAATCTTTTAATTAAATAATAAGCGTCTGGCTTAGTCTAAGTGGATATATTATAGTGAAACTTTATGCACTGTTTTTTAAGAACGGCTGCAGGTGACACACCTTTGGGTACCTGGTGACAGGTTTTCTGCCAGCGCCAGGTGGGTATTCGGAAAATGGCCGATAGGAAATACCTACGTACCGAAATAACCTACTTATTGATGTCCTTAATTTCAACGTTAAGTAAAGACAGGTTTTGATATTGTCACATCTACTGCACCATATACACTTTGGTATCGAACAGCATTAAGTCTACGCAAATATTACATTTGTAAATTCTTTTTTTTGTATTTTTTTTTATTTTAAATTGTTTCTTGTACTCTCATAAAATGAGATGACAATATTACCACAGTGAGCAAGGAGTTATAACTCCTAGTCCGAATAATCAGAAGATACCAATACGACTCCTGCTTAAGATGAATGTTTTCTGCACTAAAAAATAATTGGAATACTGGAAACTTGGGAATGTAAAGGTCTTATATGTTACTAATTGAGTTCTTAAAACACAACATTTAAGTTGTAAGATATAGAAGAATACTATGACGATTATTACATATAAAACTTGTAATATTAATTTCAAATCTTGAATAAGCTAAAGTTGCTTAATATTCAGTTTGGAGGCTCGTAATAGATCCAGTGAGATCAGAGGGATCCTTTTCATCGTCAATTTGGGAGTTTGGGTTACTGGGCCGAATTATTATATTTAAGGGTGTTTAAAAGGTTTATATTGAATATGCATAAAATGCATAAAAGAGATATCTATTATTCTTTAATAATAATATAAACCTACTTTTTTCATTTGTTAAACTCTGACACCATCAATCTTAATAATTAACAATCTTTTGAAAAAATATCACTTTCAATTTGGTTACACTCATATGATTTCTTTGTATCAAATGCCCCATACATATTTAGTTTCTCTTGGATCTCATTTTCCAACGAAATAAGTATTTGAAGCGTTGGTAAAGTCACTTTACGAGTAGCTTGTTAACACTACATCCATATTTGCAATCATTTTCGAATTTTGTGAGCAACTGTCCATGAATAAAGTAAACAGCCAAGATGATACTACACTTCTTTGTCTGACACCTTTTGTGATGCTCACCTACACCGTTTGTAAAACACATGTATATTACTAGTGTATATTCGCTAGCTCTGGAAGTCTGATAATAAGATTTCAGAGCACGAATGAGGTTGTTGTTTTCTCTGTGTATCGACAAAACCAACCTTATATTATGTAATTTTTCACCGCTTGGTCATAAGCATTTTACAATTCTCAAAAGCACAATCCTTTGGTCATTGACCCTGACCCTTTGGCTTTATCCTGCAAGAAAAGACCTACTTCGTACATCTTATGCCCTTTCAAAATTTCGCTTATATATTTTTTTTTTACCGGCTGCTACTACTGGACTCCTTGCAATTAACAATTTTTCATAATATTTGCCTATATAATTCATAGTAGGCTTATGCCTCTCAAGTCTGGCTTTGAACTGTTATCTTTATGAAGCGAAACAATCATAGTCTCATCTCGCAACTCATCACTTTGACGTTGGGTCCTTGGGGACCGGGAGCTCATCGTATTTTCCAAAACTTATCAGAGCGCTTGGTCGATGCGACGCGTGACCAAAATGCTGGCACCTATTTGGCTCAAAAAATAAGCATTGCAATTCAACGGGGCAATGCTGCCAGCATGCTGGGCACGCTGCCAACTGGTAGTGGGCTAGAGCATTTGGACTGCCTATGAGTCCAAATGCTTTTATTGTAGTAGCTGTAGTGTTGTATATAGTTCGTAGTATTTTGCTTTGTAAGTACTTTGCCGATGATCTAATAAAGATTAAAAAGGCGACACATCTGGCTCGCTATGACGATGATTTATCCATCCTTAAGCAACTGGACTGAAATCTTGTCCTTACCGCGTTTTAGACCTCGTAAGTGGTTTGGTAGTTAGCATCATCAGTCATGACTTTAACCTTTCAAGAAAAAGCCTCTTCTATTAGGGAGGCGAAGGTTTGCCATCAAAGTCAATTAAGGCGTCTACGACGCACTTATGAAGGTCAATAACAAATTTCAATATTGAAATATTAGGTATACATTGTACTGCCACGTTCAGCAAAAAAAAATGCATACAGCCACTGCGAACACGAGAACAACGGGCAAGAAACTCGGGGCCATTCTCATCGGGGCCATTTCCCTTGTAATATTTATATCATAAAATATTTTGTACACAGATAAACACAGCATTGAAAGAAAGAAACAAATACAAATACGATTTGAAGCGCTCGTAGCGAAGTTTACTTAGCTGTTCTCAACCGATCAGCAAAGTTAAGCAACGTCGCGCGCGGTCAAGAGTTGGATGGGTGACCGCTAGTGTCATTACTATTGAGCGTTTCCGTGCTTCGGAAGGCACGTTAAGCCGTCGGTCCCGGTTGTCGTCTTAGGATGGCAGTCGTTAAAGCATGGTGGTAGGGCATTTTGCGAATGCCGGCCTGGATAGCTACAACCCTCAAGTAGAAAATCTGTCGCCAAGCACCTACCGGTGTGTTCCGGCAGCTGTCGTTGAGAGCCAGTACTTCATATCTTCGACCACATCATCACTTACCATCAGGTGAGATAGTGATCAAAGGCTAACCTATCAGGCATAAAAAAAGCTTTATTTATGACCAAAAACTCACAATACCCATCGTTATATTATATGGTCAAAAATACTGTAAGAAATAATTCGAAATATAAGTGAACCTGAAAAATAAAACACAAATATTAAAAGGTCCAAAAAAGCTGACAAGGACTGTTGGCCACAAGTGGAAATTTGAAACAGTTGGTACGTGTGCACCGGTTTGAACCAGTGTGAACTAGAAATAAGAAAATGTAAATAATTATTCGCGTAAACACGGTATTTTCCTCAGTAAATTGTATTTTCACCGCTCGCCAAAAGCCGAGTCGTTGTGAAATATTCTGCAAATTTTATTAGGTTCATTGAATAGCGTTCGTCGTCAACTTGGTCGCAATCGAACACCTAAATAATTAATTTCATTGAGATGAAAGAGCCTTCATTTGCACTTGAGTTCAAGAGGCGGCATTCACTGAACATACCTATCGTTCGAGAATGTTTTATCAACTTGCTACACTTCCAATTTATGTGTTTAATTTAATAATATACAGTACTGTACCCCGTGGGGTGCCGGGTTAGAACTGCACCTACCCATATCATCCCGTGGGTGTCGTAAAAGGCGACTAACGGAAAAATACTGGAAGGTGGGCTTATCTTTATCTCACAATAACATAACGTATAGGCTGCGTATCAACCAGACATGTGCGTGAAAATGAGTAGTAAGCGAGGGAATAATCCACCAAAAGGATCGTTTTGCTCCAGAATAATGAAGATACGTCTCTCCTTATTTGCTAGGCTCCCAGTAGGTTAGAATTGCACCTCCCATATCATCCCGTGTCGTAAGAGGCGACTAAGGGAAAAATACTGGATGGCAGCAGCACCTTCTAAAGAACTGTCATCTGACACTGCGATCCCCAAGATGCCGGCCAAGCGTGGGGATTATGGCAAATACCCCCTTCCGGCTGATACAGTACAGTACAGTATTGCAATGTTTTATTTTATCATTATTGCTGATAGGCAAATCTCTCGCAATCTCGCACCTGATGTTAATGTGAAGTGTGCTGGAACATAGGTGCTTGGCGTCAGATTTTCTGTTAGAAGATGGTACCGGGCTAGTTAGGCGGACATATTGTTTAGTTTTATAATAATATAATAATATTAAATTAGTGTATATAAATATTATAACATCAGATAAACATTACAATAACGGGAAGTTCTTCACACGAACACGATTTTTTTATATTATGTTTATAGCAGCAATGAAATCGTGATCATTAATATCACTTTGGTTCCAAAACATGTAGCTATAAGTTTTCTCGGTAAGTTGTTATTTCAAAAATATATCTAAATAGAGCTTCTGACACGAAATATTCCTAACCATTGAAGCGCTCTTAGGGAATTCTGAGTTTAAAGTTAAGCAAGGTCCGCCGCGGTCGTGATTACTACTGAGCGCTTCCGTGCTTCGGAGGGCACGTTGTTCCCATTTGTTGTATATGCTGGCAGTCGTTACAGCATAGTGGTAGGGCATTTTGCGAATACCCTCCTGGCTAGATACACCACCCTCAAGTGGAAAATCTGTCGCCAAACACCTAGCAGTGTGTTCTGGCAGCAGTCCTTGAAAACTTTAGTAACATCTTCAACCACATCATCACTTACCATCATAAGATAGTAGTATATGACTACATTTTTTTATTTGCTAGGCTATCTGCTAAAAAAAAGTTTGCTGGTATAAAAATAAAACAGTTAAATAACAAACCTTATCAAGAGTTGATCAGGTTGCCAACTTTCTAATTTCGTATAAATAAGGTTTCTTTAATATTATTTTTTAGATTTTGATGTTCTCTATAAAAGATCCCTAAGTTTTTGAAAATATTCTTTAGCATATATTCATCATATATCATCAGTGAAAGTTTTTTTCTTATGTTATTGTGACGGAACAAGCTGGAGGCCCACCTGACGTGAAGCGTACCTCAGCCTATAACAAATGCATTTCATCACAAGTCATGAATTGCACTGCGCCCGTCACTTTGAGACACAGTTGTTAAGTCTAATATTTGACTGGCTGTCAAGAACTACTGGCAGATGTTCTACTTGAGGGTGGTCGTTAGCCAGGTGGACACTCGAAAAATTCGCCCTTCCACCATGCGGTGAAGCTCAAGCCCGCGACGGGATTCGAACCATGGACCTGCTGCGCGGCAGTCCATAGCCAATGCCACGGAGCCATCACTGCTTCAAAACTTGTAGTGCGTGTAGACTTCTAATCGTGAAAGAATTTTTCAAATTGGTCTAGTAGTTTTTAAGTTAATTTGTTACATACAACAAAATAAAAATCTTTCCCCTGTGTAATATTAAAATATATTATAGATATAAACATGCGTCAATTTTGTTAACATACTGAAATTTCAAATTAATTCTTACGAGCTTAGTTGAGATAGAATATTCCCCGCGGTCATGATGCAACTGTGTCGAAATATCGGGAGTACAAAAATAAAAATCACCACGGCATAAATCTCTTAAATAATAATAATATTTATATAGAATATCCCCGTCAATTAACAGGGTCTTAACTGTATGACTTTGAATACAATATAATGAACATCGAATGCATAAAACAATTCATTTTTGCTGAGCGTTTACCAGCCCGAGCGAAAGGGCTGATATTTAAGTCAAGCCTACATATTTTTTGAGTTGTACACTCAGCTTTTTGCTTCAATTGCGATAAAATGAAACAGTAAAATTGTAAGTAATTAATATCTAATTTATTGAAATATAATATTCTATTTTTCCATTATTATTTTTTGTCTGAGTCTCTAATAATACCCTTAATATATGGTTGTAAGATCCAGGCAAATGTCGTACAGGAATATAATATAACAAAGTGATACTGTTTGAAAAAGATCAATCAAAATAATCATGTTATGCTCCTTGTGCATGAAAATCCGATTTTAAGTGACCTTATGTATAACCTTTTTAGAAAACTTTTTAAGTGTTCATTAAGTATCCAGATAAAATCACGATATGAGTTTTAGTAAAATAAAATATAACAATATCCAAAATTGTATTCTTAAATTGGTGAACAAAACTAATATTTGCTTTCAAAATTCTGAACTAGTTTCAGATTTATTTTAATGACTGTAACAGAGAGATTAATTCGTCTTTGCAGGTTTTTAAATGACTTTAATGTAATGGGGGGAGGTAGAGTTAGAGCTAAAGAGAGAATATCATTTTATGTTTTTATTATGATTTATATACGAGAGGTGTTACATTAAACAGACTCTAAAAAGTTTTAGCTGAATGTAGTAAGTTTGGTTAGAGAAAATATATTTTTGATAATAAAAATGTTTTTCTGTCTCCTTTTGATTTAAGAAAACTCATATTTGCAGGTTACGATTATGGATAGAAAGAGAGATTTAAGTTTGTTTTCTGCCCTCAAAGAAGTTTGTTTGGAGTGTTCGCTTTTGGTGCAATAGAGACGCCATCCTGTAAGTTTTTTACGACGTATGTTTGAATCTCAACTCTTTGAATAGGTTAAATTCACAATCATTTTAATCGGCCCATTTTACATCTTAGGAGTAGAATGTCTCCATAAACTTTAATTTTTATCACTACGAATATACACCCAATATATAAAAACAAGCACTCAGATTCTTGTATTTTAAACATGTAATGAAAAAAGACTGATTGCAACTGTAAAACACTGCATGATTTTAAAGCACTCAACATACTTTAATTAATAATTCCTTACTACGTAATGAACAGTTTTTATTTCGAACTACCTTTAGGTACGCGTTTTTAGACAATTGCAGTTCATAACTTGCTCCGACTATTTATAAAAATCAAAGAGTTGATAACATATCTCAAGCACTTTCTACTTTAACTACAACCGCATTACTCGGGGGACCACAGCTAACATTTCTTTTTCAATCTAATGGAATGTATGTGCGTTATTGCTGCTATAAAAGATACTGGATATACAAAAGAAAGGTAAAAAACTTGATTCACCTTCAATAAATCCAGATATCATATAGCTCGAAGCTTTTTCAAACCACTTCTTTGGAAAAAGTAAACGAAATTGAGAACTGAAAGTAAATAAGCAAGCGAAAAGTAATTAATAATAATAATAATAATACAAGACTACAAGAAGGCCTATGATTCAGTGCCTCATTCATGGCTGGAAAGGATATTAGAGTTGTATAAAATTGATGCAACCCTAAAATCCTTTTTAGCTGCGTGTGTGAGACAGTGGACCACAGTCCTTCGTCAACCAGGTGGTAGCAACACTTCCTCTGACCCGCAGGACTTTATAAGGATTGAGCGGGGCATCTTCCAGGGTGATAGTCTAAGTCCATTGTGGTTTTGCCTAGCGTTAAATCCTCTCAGCACTTTGCTGAAGGATTCAGGGCTAGGCTTTCGGCTTCGAAGAGGAGGTGAGGTCATTAGTCATCTGCTGTACATGGACGATCTCAAGCTGTTTACTCCGAAACGCCAAGACTTGATGGAGCTACTAAAAACTACACAGGTTTTCAGTAGTGCCATTAGGATGGAGTTTGGTGTAGATAAGTGTGCGGTCTTGCATGTACAGCAGGGGAACGTTGTAAATTCTCCGAATTTGCAGCTTTCTGAGACAATGACTTTCAGATCTCTCTCCGAAGTCGAGACCTACAAGTACCTCGGTATGTCAGAGTCGTTGGGTATTTCGGTAGAGGACATCAAAAAATCGGTAAAGGAGCGCTTCTTTTTCCGCCTGACAAAAGTACTTAAAAGTCTTTTGTCTGGAGGCAACAGGGCGCGCGCCTTTAACGGTTGGGTGATGCCTCTACTGATATACTCCTTTGGCATACTGAAGTGGACACAGACTGAGCTGGACGCCCTGGATAGAAAGGTCCGACAACTGCTCACTTCACATCGCATGCTACACCCGCGCTCGTCCGTTATGAGACTGTACATTCCACGGAAATGGGGAGGTCGCGGCTTTTTAAATGCCAAGACCCTTCACAACCGTGAAGTGTGCAATCTCAGGGATTATTTCCGTAACCACGAGTGCGGGATGCATCGCGATGTCGTGGCGGTTGACAAGGGCCTCACACCGCTCTCCTTGGCGAACGATAACTGGCGCAAACCAACGATGCTGAGCACCGATGACCGCAAGGCAGTATGGAAAGGCAAGGAGCTGCACGGTAGGTTTTTCCGGGCCCTAACAGGGCCTGATGTGGATTTACCAGCTTCGGTGAATTGGCTACGCTTCGGAGACCTCTTTGGGGAAACCGAGGGTTTTGCCTGTGCAATTGCAGACGAAGTAATGATGACGAACAACTATCGGAAATATATCTTGAAGGACGGTACGGTCGACATTTGTCGAGCATGCCGCCGACCCGGAGAGTCACTCAGGCATATCATTTCCGGTTGTTCGCATCTTGCTAACGGCGAGTATTTGCACAGGCACAACCAAGTGGCCAAGATCATCCACCAGCAACTTGCCCTTCAATACGGCCTTGTTGAGTCAGAGGTGCCGTACTACCAGTACGCACCGGCGCCAGTTCTCGAGAATGGTCGTGCATTGCTCTACTGGGACCGCTCTATCATCACGGACAGGACTATTGTTTGCAATAAACCTGATATCGTGGTGGTCGACCGATCCCAGCGCCGGGCAGTGCTCGTAGATATCACCATCCCACATGACGAGAATCTCGTTAAGGCCGAAAAGGATAAAGTCAGCAAGTACCTTGATTTGGCTCACGAGGTAACCGCCATGTGGGATGTTGACTCGACGATCATTGTCCCGATAGTCGTTTCGGCGAACGGCCTTATAGCGAAGAGCCTCGACCAACACCTTAAGAGGCTCTCGCTAGATGGTTGGATCAAGGGTCTGATGCAGAAGGCAGTGATACTGGACACAACACGCATTGTCCGGAGGTTCCTCTCTCTGCAGCCCTAACCACTGGTCGCTTGGGCTCTGCCCCGCGACCAGCGGCACCCTAGTTTTAAGTTTTTTATAATATTTATTTTTGTAATAATGTTGTAAAAAATTTAAAATTATGTTGTATAATAAATAAAGTGAATAATAATAATAATAAATACGTTTATTTTCCTTGCAAATAGGTTTACAATTCATAATAAATATCATACAAGCAAAACTAATATTGATTAGTTATTAGATAAAGTTAAAGATAAGAGTAAATTAGATACGATTCAAGCCGATGAAAGACTTCAAGGACTCTTTTTAGTTGCAAAAGACTTTGAAATGATGGGTAAAACTTCTGGAAAGGTCAAGTGCGACCAACGTAAATTAGATCCATTTTCTGGTTGTTTAATATTATCTCGGAAACGAAATGCCACGCAAAAGTAACAACAGAAGCAATGTGATTTTATATTACGATTAAAAGTAACTTGCTTTTGAGCGCAGTTTTATCTGATGTGAAGTACCAATGCAGTCAATGAAGGTCCTTGCTTGCCTAAAATATTAAATTTATAGGTAAACACACATTTAGGTGACAGATTCCTCTCTTTAGTCGTAAGTCTAATAAATGACGAATTTAACCATCTTTGCAACTGATACCATGTATTAACCATGCATTATGATGCACATCTAGTTATCCAAAATGTTGTTTTTTTGTAAATCTCGCATGAATTCTATAAAATCCCAATAAACTAACGACTGCCGATGCTCATGTATTAAGTTATATCTCAAGTCATTGTGGCTGATAAGTTTATGTTAAACATTAAATCTTATTATTAAGCGTATAATAATGAAATAAACGTTAAATAGATTAAATAATAGCTAAAGGCAGATGTCAAGCTTATCTTTGCCCCCTAGCAATTCATATCGGAAGTTTTATAATAGCACAACAGGAATATTTAATGAAAGATTAATTGTAAGTCGGTACAATGATCAAAGTTGGTTTCAACTTCAATCAATATGACCTTCAGGATTTTGATTGTGTAGTCACGTTCCGATTCATTTGTCGGTCTTGATGTTAACAAGCAGTTAGTTTGGTTGAAGTGTTATGTAAAATTAAGTGAGTAAGTAGATAATCATCTAAACCTCGAACGAATATAATATGTAATAATTATGTCATAAAAAGGTCACGTTATAATATATACCAATAATACCTTTTATGAATGAGGTTAATGTGACGCTCAATGAATGGCAAAGTAGGCTGAAGAATAATGTCGTACAAAAATACAAGAGATGTCTGTTATCGCGGTAATGAAATTAGGTTAGTTAAATAACAGGGTTTTATCTTTGGAAAGGATTAAGAAACGATGAATCCAGTCAGGAATGTTAAAAGGCATATTGAAAATGAAAATTGCCATTATTTTAATTCAGAAATGGAAGAGCTATTGACGATTAATTTAGTCTAAAATGTATGTAATATTAGTGGTTTAAGTGTGAAATTTCCGATTTGTACAAAAAAAAATGTTCTTTTTAGGGTTCCGTACCCAAAGGGTATAAAAGGGACCCTATTACTGAGACTTCGCTGTCTGTCTGTCCGTCCATCCGTCTGTCTGTCTGTCACCAGGCAGTATCTCAAGAACGATGCTAGCTAGACAGTTGAAATTTTCACAGATGATGTATTTCTATTGCCGCTATAACAACAAATACTAAAAATAAAACGAAATAAATATTTAAGGGGGGCTCCCATACAACAAACTTGTTTTTTTACCGTTTCTTACTAGATTAATAACGGTGACAGATAGATGCTTTAACTATTCACAGAATATTTAGTTTTACGTTCTCTTTAGACATTATTAATTTAAATAAAATAAAAAAAAATAAAAATTAAGGGGGCTCCCATACAATAAAAGAGGTTTACGCTGTTTATTTGCAAACAATATTAATAATGAAAACGAGATAATGGTACGGAACCCTTCGTGTGCTAGTCCCACTCGCACTTGGCCGGTTTTTAATTTTAATATAACATATTCGTTTGATCAAAATAATTACTATAATTATCTATACATTGCTGCCATCTAATAGGAAGGTCATTTATGCCTTTGCGATAGAACTCTGGTGATCTAGTTTCGACAAACTGTGTGAAAGCATTTTGTACTGCATCCTGGAAAGAAAACTTTTTATTACGTAGAAAATTGTCCAATTCACGAAAGAAATGGTAGTCCGTTGGAGCAAGGTCTGGCGAATACGGAGGGTGACGAATGGTTTCTAATTGCAGTTTCTGTAGAGATAAAACGGTTTCTCGTGCTGTATGAGGTTTTGCGTTATCATGGAGCAATAATGGTGAAGATCGATTCATGAATTGGGGCTGTTTCACTGCTAGTTTTGCTATCTTTGTTCGGAGTTCAGCACAGTAGACATCTGCCGCTATTGCTTGACCAGATCGGAGAAAGCTATAGTGAATAACACCATGCTGAGACCACCGAGCAGTTACCGTTACCTTTTTATTGGTAAGCTTTGCTTTAGGACACAGTTGCGGCGTTTGACCTGAGGTCAGCCATTGCATTTTTCACTTACGGTTATCGTAAAGAATCCACTTTTCATCACATGTCACAATTCAATCCAATATTTCTTCATTTCTGTATCGATTCATCAAGGCACCACAACTTTCAACTCGCGTTGCTTTCTGCAGATCAGTCAAATCATGAGGGATCCATTTTTCATATTTTCTTATTGATTTGATGCAAATGAGTCAATACTGTTGGTAAGGTAACGTTAAACCATGCCGCTAATTCCTGGGTAGTTTGGCTTGGATCGGCTTCCACCATCTCTTTCAATTCATTGTTATACACCTGTGTGGGCGGTCTTCTACGTGGTTCGTAACGCAACATTGATATTTCGAGCTGCTTCTGCTGCGTTAATTCCACGTCGGAACTCGTAGTAAAAATTACTCAAATTATCGAAGTGTTCATCTTTTTTGTCTAAGCTAAATAAAAAAAAACAACTGAAAGCCGATAATCGAATGTTGCACATTTTTTAAAAGAAGAACCTCAAAAGTACCATGAGAAAAAAGTTTTACTAAAAAATCTCAAACTGTGAAGGTTCGATGTCAACTCGAAGTACCTATAACAATAAAAAAAGCAATTTCATACTTATACCCCTGTCAGTATGTAATAAATTAGTCTTAAGTTTACAGGGCTCATCTAATGACACGACCACATAATAGGATTTTCTATTGAAAAGAATGATATTTGAGTGAGAACTACAATTTTGTGTTATATTAAGTTTAACTAGCCAACATATATAACATATTTTTTGCTTATTACCTTAAAAAAAAACCTGAAAATGGAACCGCCTATAAGTTAGCTATATCGTGATCTCTTGGAAAGTTTTCAGTTGCTTCAGAAAAAATACATAATTATATAAACACAACACATACAGAATTTAAATCTATTTCGTGTTATTTTAAAAAATCTAAAAAACCTGTGCAACAAATCAAATCATGCCGGTTTTCAAAAGGGACAAAACTTCAAACATAATTATGAAACAAATAAAAATATGTAAGGGCAAACAAAATATCATTTTTTTTTGTAATTACATAATAAAAACTCGGAATTGACATTAAGTTGTAATTGTAATGAATAGTAATTATATAATTTTCTTCTATTGACCACATTTACGTTAAATACTTTCGTTCTTCTTTTAATTTTATAAAAATACATGCTTCGTTAATTCCCACTTAATCCAAAAACTAACTTAGTTGACTCAATTAAGACTTTGTATGCAAATTCTACAAAAGATTTAAGGTTACCGAAGCTACTTAATTAAATCGTCTCTTGGCAAGTTGGATGATACATTTCCAAGAAAAACTAAGACTGAATTAAATGTTTTTATCTCTACTTAATATCATAGAGAGGAAAGATTTATATTTTTGTATATTCCTGTATATAACGAAGAATATTGTGAAATAATGTACTAACGGCTCTTTTTGCACACGTATTTAAAAAAAATTATGATCACTTTCAATATATGTTTTTATTTTAATAAGATACAGTAGTATACCCCGTATGGTGCCGGGTTAAAACTGCACCTACCCATATCATCCCGTGGGTGTCGTAAAAGGCGACTAACGGAAAAATACTGAAAGGTGGGCAGCAGCGCCTTCTAAAGAACTGTCATCTGACACTGCGATTCCCAAGATGCCGGCCAAGCGTGGGGATTATGTCAAATACCCCCTTTATAGGGGAGGCTGTATTCAACAGTGGACGATCCGGCTGATACAGTACAGTACTGCAATGTTTTATTTTATCATTATTGCTGATATATAACTTTCGCAATCTCGCACCTGATGTTAATGTGAAGTGTGCTGGAACATAGGTGCTTGGCGTCAGATTTTCTGTTAGAAGATGGTACCGGGCTAGTTAGGCGGACATATTATTTAGTTTTATAATAATATAATAATATTAAATTAGTGTATATAAATATTATAACATCAGATAAACATTACAATAACGGGAAGTTCTTCACACGAACACGATTTTTTTATATTATGTTTGTAGCAGCAGCTATGAAATCGTGATCATTAATATCACTTTGGTTCCAAAACATGTAGCTAAAAGTTTTCTCGGTAAGTTGTTATTTCAAAAATATATCTAAATAGAGCTTCTGACACGAAATATTCCTAACCATTGAAGCGCTCTTAGGGAATTCTGAGTTTAAAGTTAAGCAAGGTCCGCCGCGGTCGTGATTACTACTGAGCGCTTCCGTGCTTCGGAGGGCACGTCGTCCCCATTTGTTGTATATGCTGGCAGTCGTTACAGCATAGTGGTAGGGCATTTTGCGAATACCCTCCTGGCTAGATACACCACCCTCAAGTGAAAAATCTGTCGCCAAACACCTAGCAGTGTGTTCTGGCAGCAGTCCTTGAAAACTTTAGTAATAATTTTACAACATCTTCAACCACATCATCACTTACCATCATAAGATAGTAGTATATGACTACTTTTTTTTTTATTTGCTAGGCTATCTGCTAAAAAAAAGTTTGCTGGTATAAAAATAAAACAGTTAAATAACAAACCTTATCAAGAGTTGATCAGGTTGCCAACTTTCTAATTTCGTATAAATAAGGTTTCTTTAATATTATTTTTTAGATTTTGATGTTCTCTATAAAAGATCCCTAAGTTTTTGAAAATATTCTTTAGCATATATTCATCATATATCATCAGTGAAAGTTTTTTTCTTATGTTATTGTGACGGAACAAGCTGGAGGCCCACCTGACGTGAAGCGTACCTCAGCCTATAACAAATGCATTTCATCACAAGTCATGAATTGCACTGCGCCCGTCACTTTGAGACACAGTTGTTAAGTCTAATATTTGACTGGCTCTCAAGAACTACTGGCAGATGTTCTACTTGAGGGTGGTCGTTAGCCAGGTGGACACTCGAAAAATTCGCCCTTCCACCATGCGGTGAAGCTCAAGCCCGCGACGGGATTCGAACCATGGACCTGCTGCGCGGCAGTCCATAGCCAATGCCACTGAGCCATCACTGCTGCAAAACTTGTAGTGCGTGTAGACTTCTAATCGTGAAAGAATTTTTCAAATTGGTCTAGTAGTTTTTAAGTTAATTTGTTACATACAACAAAATAAAAATCTTTCCTCTTTGTAATATTAAAATATATTATAGATATAGACATGCGTCAATTTTGTTTACATACCAAAATTTGAAATTAATTCTTACGAGTTTAGTTGAGATAGAATATTCCCCGCGGTCATGATGCAACTGTGTCGAAATATCGGGAGTACAAAAATAAAAATCACCACGGCATAAATCTCTTAAATAATAATAATATTTATATAGAATATCCCCGTCAATTAACAGGGTCTTAACTTTACAACTTTGTATACAATATAATGAACAACGAATGCATAAAACAAATCATTTTTGCTGAGCGTTTACCAGCCCGAGCGAAAGGGCTGATATTTAAGTTAAGTCTAAATTTTTTTTGAGTTAACTAATTTTTTTGCTTTAATTGCGATAAAATGAAACAGTAAATTTGTAAGTAATTAATATCTAATTTATTGAAATATAATATTCTATTTTTCCATTATTATTTTTTGTCTGAGTCTCTAATAATACCCTTAATATATGGTTGTAAGATCCAGGCAAATGTCGTACAGGAATATAATATAACAAAGTGATACTGTTTGAAAAAGATCAATCAAAATAATCATGTTATGCTCCTTGTGCATGAAAATCCGATTTTAAGTGACCTTATGTATAACCTTTTTAGAAAACTTTTTAAGTGTTCATTAAGTATCCAGATAAAATCACGATATGAGTTTTAGTAAAATAAAATATAACAATATCCAAAATTGTATTCTTAAATTGGTGAACAAAACTAATATTTGCTTTCAAAATTCTGGACTAGATTTCAAAGATTTATTTTAATGACTGTAACAGAGAGATTCATTCGTCTTTGCCTGTCTTTAAATGACTTTAATGTAATGGGGCAGATGGTAGAGTTAGAGCCAATGAGAAAATATCATTTTATGTTTTTATTATGATTTATAAACGAGAGGTGTTCCATTAAACAGACTCTAAAAAGTTTTAACTGAATGAAACACTGCATGATTTTAAAGCCCTCGACATACTTTATTTAATAATTCTCTACTACCTAATGAACAGTTTTTTATTTCGAACTACCTTTAGGTACGCGATTTTAGACAATCGCAGTTCATAACTTGCTCCGACTATTTATAAAAATCAAAGAGTTGATAACATATCTCAAACACTTTCTACTTTAACTGCAACCGCATTACTCGGGAGACCACAGCTAACATTTCTTTTTCAATCTAATGGAATGTATGTGCGTTATTGCTGCTATAAAAGATACTGGATATACAAAAGAATGGTAAAAAACTTGATTCACCTTCAATAAATCCAGATATCAGATAGCTCGAAGCTTTTTCAAACCACTTCTTTGGAAAAAGTAAACGAAATTGAGAACTGAAAGTAAATAAGCAAGCGAAAAGTAATTAGATATGATTCAAGCCGATGAAAGACTTCAAGGACTCTTTTTAGTTGCAAAAGACTTTGAAATGATGGTTAAAACTTCTGGAAAGGTCAAGTGCGACCAACGTAAATTAGATCCATTTTCTGGTTGTTTAATATTATCTCGGAAACGAAATGCCACGCAAAAGTAACAACAAAAGCATTGTGATTTTATATTACGATTAAAAGTAACTTGCTTTTGAGCGCAGTTTTATCTGATGTGAAGTACCAATGCAGTCAATGAAGGTCCTTGCTTGCCTAAAATAATAAATTTATAGGTAAACACACATTTAGGTGACAGATTCCTCTCTTTAGTCATAAGTCTAATAAATGACGAATTTAACCATCTTTGCAACTGATACCATGTATTAACCATGCATTATGATGCACATCTAGTTATCCAAAATGTTGTTTTTTTGTAAATCTCGCATGAATTCTATAAAATCCCAATAAACTAACGACTGCCGATGCTCATGTCTTAAGTTATATCTCAAGTCATTGTGGCTGATAAGTTTATGTTAAACATTAAATCGTATTAATAAGCGTGTAATAATGAAATAAACGTTAAATAGATTAAATAATAGCTAAAGGCAGATGTCAAGCTTACCTTTGCCCCCTCACCTAGCAGTTCATGTCGGAAGTTTTATAATAGCACAACAGGTATATTTAAGAAAGTCTAATTAAAAGTCGATACAATGATCGAAGTTGGTTTCAGCTTCAATCAATATGACCTTCAGGATTTTGATTGTGTAGTCACGTTCCGATTCATTTGTCTGTCTTGATGTTAACAAGCAGTTAGTGTGGTTGAAATGTTATGTAAAATTAAGTGAGTAAGTAGATATTCATTTAAACCTCGAACTGACTTACAGAGGAAGTTGTGGGAACATATTGTTCTACCGTAGCTCAGCTTCAAGTGGACTCTGCCATGTCTGCGCTAACACAAGTCAGCGATTAAGAAACGAACGAATTCTATTAACATGAAGAAGTTATCAGCTGAGGTGATATTATCAGAACACTAGATCAGATATTCGTTCATTCATCACCTTCTCAACAGTGCTGGCAGGCCATACCAAGAAGTTTTTTTATGTCAAACGAACACCCAGCAATCCCAAGCAATATCCGTCAATACTGACAGAAATTCCTAATTTGTGTTTCTGGAAGTTGTGAATGAAAGAATATTCACAACTTCGAAATATACATATTAATATCAAATACACACCAAAAAAGCCGGAAAAGCTACAGCTGACGACCAGACAATCAAAGTTCCGGTTAAATCATCAATTAAACAAAGATTTATATAAACGACGGTGATTTATGTCTTTTAAAATAAAAATAAGTTGCCTGATACGTTGCCTGTCCTAAAGAGGATGTAAACGACCAAAACTTCTGGTATGAAAATATATGGTTTGTCAGGGAATATCGGAGGTATTGCTGATACATACTGAACTTATTTTTATATTGTCATTACTTTGGCTTATTTATTTGAGGTCGCGTGGTTGGTACCTAAGTGTTTGTTTAACAGCATATGCACATAATATATATTTTATAGGTATTATGTATCAGTAGTATCAATTTAAATTTTGGCGTCGTTAGCTCAACAAAGACTGCTCAGTAATATGTATATATATGTGGAATAAGTGTGTTATCACAATATCAGCTTGTTACCGCTATGTAATGTCATAAAAAGGTCACGTTATAACATATACCAAATAATACCTTTTAAGAATGAGGTTAATGTGACGCTCAATGAATAGCAAAGTAGGCTGAAGAATAATGTCGTATAAAAATACAAGAGATGTCTGTTATCGCGGTAATGAAATTAGGTTAGCTGAATAACAGCGTTTTAACTTTGAAAAGGATTAAGAAACGATGAATCCAGTCAGGAATGTTAAAAGGCATATTGAAAATGAAAATTGCCTTTAAACAAATATGTTGGATTAAATTTCCATTATATTAATCCGTAAATGGTAGAGCTATTGACGATTAATGTAGTCTAAAATTTATACAATATTAGTGGTTTAAGTGTGAAATTGCCGATTTGTACAAAACAAATTAATTAGTTTTTTTAGGGTTCCGTACCCAAACGGTTTAAACGTGACCCTATTACTGAGACTTCGCTAACAACAAATACTAAAAATAAAATAAATATTTAAGGGGGACTCCCATACAACAAAATTGTTTAATTACCGTTTCTTGCTCGATACTAATAACGGTGACAGGTAGATGCTTTAACTATTCACAGAATATTTAGTTTTACGTTCTCTTTAGATATTATTAATTAAAATAAAATAAATAATTAAGAAGGCTCCCATACAATAAAAGAGGTGTACGCTGTTTATTTGAAAACAATAATAGTAATGAAAACGAGATAATGGTACGGAACCCTTCGTGTGCTAGTCCCACTCGCACTTGGCCGGTTTTTAATTTTAATATACCATATTTTTTTGATCAAAATAATTACTATTATTATCTATACATTGCTGCCATCTAATAGGAAGGTCATTTATGCCTTTGCGATAGAACTCTGGTGATCTAGTTTCGACAAAGAAAGAATTTTGTACTGCATCCTGGAAAGAAAACTTTTTATCACGTAGAAAATTGTCCAATTCACGAAAGAAATGGTAGTCCGTTGGAGCAAGGTCTGGCGAATACGGAGGGTGACGAATGGTTTCTAATTGCAGTTTCTGTAGAGATAAAACGGTTTCTCGTGCTGTATGAGATCTCGCGTTATCATGGAGAAATAATGGTGAAGATCGATTCATGAATTGGGGCTGTTTCACTGCTAGTTTTGCTATCTTTGTTCGGAGTTCAGCACAGTAGACATCTGCCGTTATTGCTTGACCAGATCGGAGAAAGCTATTGTGAATAACACCATGCTGAGACCACCAAGCAGTTACCATTACCTTTTTATTGGTAAGCTTACCTTTAGGACAGTTGCGGCATTTGACCTGAGGTCAGCCATTTCATTTTTCACTTACGGTTATCGTAAAGAATCCACTTTTCATCACATGTCACTATTCAATCCAATATTTCTTCATTTCTGTATCTATTCAACAAGGCACCACAAGTTTCAACACGCGTTTTTTTTCTGCAGATCAGTCAAATGATGAGGCATTCATTTTTCATATTTTCTTATTGATTTGATGCAAATGAGTCAATATTGTTGGTAAGGTAACGTTAAACCTTGCCGCTAATTCCTGGCTAGCTTGGATTGGCTTCGACCATCTCCATCAATTCATTGTTATACACCTGTGGCGGTCTTCTACGTGGCTCATAACGCAACATTGATATTTCGAGCTGTTTCTGCTGCGTTAGTTCCACGTCGGAACTCGTAGTAAAAAAATACTCAATTTTTCGAAGTGTCCATCTTTTTTGTCTAAGCTAAATAAAGAAAAAAACAACTGAAAGCCGATAATCGAATATTGCACATTTTTTTAAAAGAAGAACCTCATAAGTGTCATGAGAAAAAAGTTTTACTAAAAAATATCAAACTGTGAAGGTTCGATGTCAACTCGAAGTACTTATTACAATAAAAAAAGCAATTTCATACTTTTACCCCTGTTAGTATGTAATAAATTACTCTTAAGTTTACAGGGCTTATCAAATGACACGACCAAATAATAGGATTTTCTATTGAAAACAATGATATATGAGTGAGATAACTACAATTTTGTGTTATATTAAGTTTAACTAGCCTTCTACAGGTTCTATGATTGTAAAATTAAGAGTAAAACATATTTTTTGCTTTTTACCTTAAAAAAAACCTGAAAATGGAACCGACTATAAGTTGGTTTTATCGCGATCTCTTGGAAAGTTATCAGTTACTTCAGAATAAATACGTAATTATATAAACACAACACGTACAGAATTTAAATCAGTTTCGTGTTATTTAAAAAAAATTAAAAAACCTGTTCAACAAATCAAATCATGCCGGTTTTCAAAAGGGACAAAACTTCAAACATATTTATGAAACAAATAAAAATATGTAAAGGCAAACAAAATATAAAATAATATTTTTTTGTAATTACATAAGAAAAACTCGGAATTGACTAAGTTGTAATTGTAATGAATAGTAGTTGTATAATTATCTTCTATTTTTCTTCTTTTGAGCACATGTACGTTGAATACTTTCGTTCTTTCTTTTAATTTTATAAAAATACATGCTTCGTTAATTCCAACTTAATCCAAAAACGAACTTAGTTGACTCAATTAAGAATTTGTATGCAAATTCTACAAAAGATTTAAGGTTACAGAAGCTGCTTAATTAAATCGTTTCTTGGCTAGTTGGATGAAACATTTCCAAGAAAAACTAAGACTGAATTAAATGTTTTTATCTATACCTAATATCATAAAGAGGAAAGATTTCTCTTTTTGTATATATTACGAAGAATCTTGTGAAATAATGCACTAGCGGCTCGCCCCGGCTTTGCAAACGTATTTAACAAAAAATATGAATTACACATAAAAAGTAGTAATTGTGACATAACTGTAAGCAATTTATAGCGCAAGATTTAGATGATACTGAACTAGTCATTACGAACAGAACATGGGTGCCTGAAATGTGTGAGTTATACCTAGGTTTAGAAGAAAACAAACGACATCTCACAATAGTATCACAAAATATTCGCAGCATCCGCAAGAACTTTAATGAATTTGTTGTCTTTCTTGCTCGGCTTAACTTTTCACCAGATTTAATTATTTTAACGGAATGCTGGTTGAATGAGCACTTCTCCGGTATTTCATTGGAAAATTATGTTTGTGCGTATTCCAAAAGGTACATAAATCAGAACGACGGTATAGTAGTATTGTCGAAAAATGGTCTTGAATTACATATAATAGAACCACGTCTTATTGAAGGGTCTGGGCTTTTGATTAGCATTGGGAGTGAATTCTCAATTTTGGCTATATACAGATCCCCTTCGTTCTATAATATAGAAAACTTTCTCACCACGCTAGAAGAAGTACTAGATAGTATGAAATGTCAAACTTCCATTGTTCTGGGAGATATGAACATAGACATAAAATCAATGTCTACGGACTTACGTGCAGACTCATATCTGGAACTTCTTGCTGTTCAAGGTTATACCCCTGGCCATTTGATCCCTACGAGAGAACTCAACTGTTTGGACCACGTTTTTATTAAAAGTCGTTTCGCAGCTGCAGTCGTAGTTTGTTACAACGGAGTAACTGATCATGACGCAATACTGGTTAGTGTCGAAGGGAAATCAGAAGAGGTATATAAAAACTACAAACAAATAGTTAAAATTTATTACCCTAAATTTACTTATGAGGTAGAGAATATAGATTGGTCAATGTTTTATACTCATACCGATCCAAATGAGGCAGCCAGGGACATTGTTAATGTTATAAACAATGCTGTCGAAAAACACAAAACTGTCAAAATTGTCAAAAATTCTAAACATATAAGAAAAGAATGGATCACACCTGGATTAATTAAATGTATGAAGACGAGGGATTTACTTCAATTAAAGTGTAAAAAGAAACCAAAAGACAAAAACTTAGTGGATAGGTATAAGAGGTACAGAAACTTCTGCAATAATATTTTACAACGCCTTAAAAATGAACACGATATTAATCAAATAAAAACAAACATAGGAGACAGTAAAAAACTATGGAATTCAATAAAGGATGTCTGCAGCATTAGGTCTTCTCGGATTAAAAATTGTGACTTACTAAAAATCAAAGCTGATCCAGTAAAATCTCTGAATGACGCAAATGCTTACTATACTTCCGTAGGAGAAACACTAGCAAACGAGATACTGAGCCGCCTTAATGCCTCCGAACAGGAATTAGCTAACTCTGTTTCTATCCACACTACCACTGTAAATTCTCTTTTTTTAGCCCCTACAGATCATTTACAAATATCAAAAATAATTTCGACACTTAAAACAAACTCAGCCCCAGGTTGCGACAAAATCTCAAATAAAATATTAAAATCTATTAAACATATCATAGCTGCCCCCCTTGCATTCGTATGCAACTTAAGCTTGAGTACAGGCATTTTCCCAGAATCTTTTAAAGATGCAAACGTATGCCCCATTTATAAGACGGGGGATACCGAGCAGCCTGCAAACTATCGTCCTATATCATTGCTGACTTCATTCTCAAAGATACTGGAAAAAGTTGTGAATAAAAGCTTCATGAGCCATTTGGAAAGACAAAATATCCTGTCTGTAAATCAATTCGGCTTCCGTACTAACAGGTCAACTGAGGACGCCGTCGCTTCTCTGGTTGACTATGTTTCTGAAAAACTTGATTCAGGACAGAGATGCATTGGCGTCTTCCTTGACCTAGCAAAAGCTTTCGACACAGTCTCACGCCCTATACTTTTAAAGAAGCTGGAAAGACTCGGGGTACGAGGAATAGCGCTCGAGTGGTTTCAGTCATACCTTTCAGGTCGAAGACAGCGTTTGAGTGTTGCAGATTGCTTCAGTGACTTTCGCACCGTGCAGTTTGGAATCCCACAGGGCAGTGTGCTCGGTCCATCCCTTTTTGTAGCATATCTTAACGATCTCTGTGAGCTAAATATACACCACGCAAAACAGTTTGCCTTCGCTGATGACACAGCTATTATATTCCATGCCAAAACTTGGGAAGATGTGTCCAAGGTAGCAAATGATGGACTTCGTCGGATAGTGAATTGGTTACAAACTAACCTTCTTACACTCAATGCTGGCAAAACGAAATTTATTGCATTTCACATGTCTATCCGTACAAGGCCAACGCAACCATTAAACATCAAATTACATTCCTGTGGCTTAGACGCTAAAAACCAATGCGCAGACAATTGTCCAATGCTGGAACAGGTCAGAGATATTAAATACTTGGGAATATACATAGACGAACTCTTGTCCTGGACTAAGCAGATAGATACTCTCAGCAATCGGTTAAGAAAATTACTGTATATTTTTAAAATATTAAGATATTTAGCAGAAACTAAAATTGTTGAATTAGTTTACTCAGCTTTGTGCAAATCTTTGATTAACTACTGTATAACAACATGGGGTGCTGCTTGCAGTACACACATGATGAAAGTAGAAAGAGCACAGAGAGCAATTCTCAAAGTGGCCTTCAAAAAACCATTTAGATACCGAACAAACGATCTATACAAGGAGACTAAGCAACTTAGAGTAAGACAACTTTTTGTTCTGGCAAGCGCATTGAGATTCCACAAAAATCCAAAATTATCCAGGCTCACAAAATTAAAACCAGACGTGTAAAATGGGACTCAGTTAAAAAAAATACAGTGAAAGGAAAAAAATGCAATAATTATCTAGGGCTCTTTTTATATAAACAGTTAAATAAAACTCTTAATATACTTAACGATTCTAAAAAAATATGCAGAACTAAAATAGAGGAATACTTGTATTCCTTAGACTATATCACAACCGAACAACTACTACGAACACAAATCTAAATATTTTTTGCAGATATCACATAATTCACTCACCTCTATTTTATACTGCACTCTGTTCTATATTAAACTCACACACAACCGTAATAACGTACTCAATCTTATTCAAAAACTACAGCACGCATAGTCCTGCTATATATAAAATATGAGTCATCTGGAAGTACTAGCTCTCACAGACACAGGGTATCCTACCGTGAGAGCTAGTGAACTAATAATTTTAACGTAAATAATTCAATCTGTTATGATAATATTTAAAGTAAGTAATGAAATGTATTAATTTGTAATCTTGTAATGTAATGTATTTTTAAATGTATAATTTTGTAATGTAATTCGTCAATGAAGGCGTTATGGCAATGCTATATAAAAAAATAATAATATTGAAAGTAGTTATTACAATTGGTAACTTTATTAGCACGACGCTAATAATCATTACTGGTGAATGAATTTGAAGCATGCATGATTTTATTATTTATTACTTTTATAATGGATTCAATAAATAAATTATTATTATTATTATTATTAACTGTAATATTTAGTTAGACACATGGTAATGTGGACTTTTTTTGTTGATATTGATGTTCTCCATATAATTGTAGTTCATCATGTTGTCATGGGTTTTCGCGATTATTACACATAGCAATTAAACAACTTTAAACGGTTTAATTAGCTTATATTTAATTAACGCGATTTAAACCGTTTAAAGTTGTTTAACTATACTATTGTAGTACATCACTTTACTCTATTGTCAATGATTTCCGTAACGTACGTGATATAACGATTTTTTATAACGGTATTTTTTTCACACTTTCCGGATCCGTAATGTATCTTAATTCCACTCCACTTCCATAATGTAACCTTTATGGAAGTTTTCATACGGATCCCTAAGTTTTTGAAAAATATTTTATAGCCCTTAATCATCAGGAATAGTCTTGAATTCTAATGGTGAAATAATTTTTCAATCAGTAGGTTTTAAGTTTATTTGTTGCATACAAAAATACAAATCTTTCTTCCTTATAATACTAGCAGAGATATATATACTTATATTATGCAGGTATATCATAATATTTTCTTTCCAATAACTTTTTGGTAGGTACACAGGAACGTAATGCTATACATAACCCTAAAGTTGTATCGTCCTACTATAATATCTTTTCTTCACTTTGCTGAAAGAGTTAATTGGATGTAAACAAAACTTACTATCTTAAAGTATAAAGCCTTGGCATAGCTTACGAAAACAAATTTAACGGTGAAAAGTTCACTGAGGAGCTTTAAGCAGAATTGTTTTTGCAAAGATTTTAAAATAAAGGTAATTTAAATGTTTTACTGAACAAGGGTTTTAAGAAACGTAATATGTGACATTATTTTGAACATCTTAATCAAAACGTATTATTTTTTTTATAATACAGTACTTCTAAGTTAGCCTGAACAACATCTTCGACCACATCATCACTTACCATCAGGTGAGATAGTGGTCAAAGGCTAACCTATCGTAAATAAAAAAAAACTGAGTTACTTATTACATACATACATACATATAACCACGACTGTTTTCCCTGAAGGGGTAGGCAGAGGTATGTAAACACCCACGTTTCTCCAATTAGGGTTTGATCCCATGTAATAGGGAGCGAGCCACTGCCATTCACGAGGCACAGTTTCGGGGTCATACAAAATGTTTACTCTAGCACACTGAACGAAACACAAAATGTGTTCACATTATGAATTATTATGCTTACGCTAACAACATATAACACAGGACCACAAGAGTATATTATATGATACCCTGGCAGGGTACTTAGATAATATACAGCCCTGTTGTGCGGCCAATGCACAAAACACTATACTCACATCTACGTAAGAAGTGGCATGTTGCTCATTTGACGCACTTTTCCCTTAGTCGCCTCTGACGGCACCCATGCATGGGAAGAAATGGGGAGGTGACATTCTAACCCGGCACCCAACGCGTAGATACATATTACTGAGATGTAAATAAAAAATAAGGTGCTTATTTTTAATCTTTTTTAACAATAACGGCACGAAAGTAAAAACCGCGCTTTAATTTGGTGTATTAATGCCACATGTAGTCCAAATTGTATTGAACTTATAAAAAACGGGAGAAACTGCACCCGTACCTCGCTAATGGCAAAAGAAATAGTTCTTATATTTTTGCAACTGTAAGGAATAGTATAATATAAAATGATTGAAACATTTTATAGACTAAGAATACTCTTTTCTTAATATATTTGCAATTAAGATGATTCTGTTGTACCAAGACTCTTCTTTCTTACCTTCTTCCTCTCGTCTACCCAGTAGCCATTGTGGTGGCACATATTTGAACAACAAAGAAACGAGTTCATCCGTTTTTACTAATTTTTTCCTTATATTACAGGAAATCTAACAGTGTTTTTTTTTGGAAGGAGTGTGGCATCAGAACATTAAGGACTTATTAATCGGAAACATACATAAGTACTTAATACGTTTTATCTGGATTTTCTCTATTTCCATAACAAAAACATTTATAAAACCTGAAAGTCGTTCAATAAAGGGTATATAAAGGGTAAGTATCTAATAAGATTTCACTGCAAGATAGAGTTATAAGGCTTTAATTTTATTAAATAAAATGAAAAACAGGCGCTCAAGAAAAAATCTATCGCTTTAGATGCGTAGATTCTTAACTATATGTTCACAAGCATATAATTTTTAATTTATAGCACAACACACAGATCATGTTTACACAAAATTGTTTTTAAATGTTATCTAAACAGGAATTGCAATGCAAGCTCGCTACATGTTACTTAAATACTCAATTCATGTTCTTAATAATCGATTTAAATATTTTTTTGTATCTAAACGTCCAATTTTTTTTACACTCTGTCATGGCTGCATTTACGTAGGTATGCAGCCATTAGCCCTTAACGTTTCTGAATGAAACTTTTATTTATTATAATCTGTTGTGTGGGCAAAAAGCCCACCATCCACTAAAAAAAATAAGTTCACGTATTTCGTAATAATTGTTGTGCTGACTTGTGTATCAAAGCTATAATTCATATTTATTTACTCGCAAATGTGATGAAACAGCGTGTAACTTTATTAATAATATACCTGTTGCGGTGTATTACTAATAAAATTACGCGCTGTTGAAAGCAAGAATTTAACCAAAGCTTACTAAAGATTTCTTAACCCTCAAATTGATGAAAACGAACTTATCTACGCAATTAAGTTAGAAACAAGTTGAATTCTCATCGCATAATAACTATGAATATAGATTAAAAACCTCTGGATTAGACAGTATTTTCAAGTAACTTTAACTTTCAACAACTACCGCTGTATTTAGTTCGAATTTATTAGAAATAACTATTTATTTATAAAAAAAAAAAAAAAACCAAAATAAATAAAACCACTAAAAAGTAAATAAACTTTCACATATTATAAGGAAAAACTCAAGTAACACTAGTCAGTTCTCAATCAAATTTAAATGGGATCACATGACAAGCACCAATATTCGAATATTAAAAAAAAACACCAAAATCGGTTTACCCAGGAAAAAGTTATGAGACAATATTTATGAGACACACAAAAAAATACAGTCAAATTTAGAACTTCCTCCTTTTTGAAGTCGGTTAAATATTAATGTTGTCTTAAGTTTTCGCGATTATTATACATAGTAATTAAACAACTTGTTTAAAGTTGTTTAATTACTATGTGTAATAATGTTTAAATTGCGTATATTTATAATTTTTTTTGTCCCGACGTTTCAAACACTTTGCAGTGATCGTGGTCACGGGGTGACTAATTGGTTTTATTTGTCACATGACGATTAAGAAAATTATTTGGTCTACCGTCCGAAAATTTTTATATTCATCATAACGTTCCCTATTCACGCAGTATTCGCTCACAGTGTCCAGAGGTCTTGCAGATTTGTGTCGGCCATGCGATTTAATTAATTTGATAACAGGATCCCAAGCAGGTGGTAGGTACTCGGTTAAATATTGTTATTAAAATACGGATATGAATCGTTTCCCATTCATATCCGTATTAAATATAAAATTTAGAGAGGAAGTCTATCGTGTAGCTGACCTGTGATTTAATTTTTATGGGGCAAACGAGCAGGCGGTTAACCCGGTGTTAAGTGATCGCCATCGTCTACGAACATCGCAACACAACGCAACGCCAGATGTCTCGAGAATGCGTTACCGACCTTTGAGTAGGGAATAATAGGTTATAGTATCAATATTGTGTCCATACTAAATATCAACGAGGTAATGTATAGATGAACACCCCCCGTTGGGTGCCGGGTTAGAATTGCACCTTCATATACGTAAGAAGCAACTAAGGGAAAAATACTGGAAGGTGGGGAGCAGCGCCTTCTAAAGAACTGCCATCTTACACTACGATCCCCAAGCCGCCTGCCAAGCTTAGGGATTATGGCAAATACCCCCTTAATAGGGGAGGCTGTGTTCAGCAGTGGACGAGTCAGCTGATACAGTACAGTACAGTAATGAATAGATTCAGGTGTTACTTTGCGGAAATCCACATTTAATGATAAGAAATAAAAAACATATCTAGTGTCAATTCCGCCTTATTTTCCTGTTAAGCCGACGTGACATTACAAATGCCACTCAGCTAAACTGGAAGAATTTTCGACGTGTTTCGCTTCTACACAAAGCATCTTCAGGTCTTGACACGTCGTGCGCACGATCGAAAAGTGTTCTGGATCGTGCGCTCGATGAGATGAGTATATTTTAAATATTTGTTATTAATGATAAATGTAGCGAGATACTTTTTTTTAATAAAAAAATTAATATTTTCCTAGAGACTTAGCAGGAATTAATACAAATATTGAATCGTCAAAATACATGTTAATTTTTGGCACCTTGAAGTGGCTATCTGTGGTGTACAGATTTGCCCGGTATACCATAGTCCACAGTTGTCATTTTGTAGACATATTGTAAAATTGGCTTAGCAAAAAATTTTAAAAACAAAGAAACCGATAAATCAGATACAATCAATCTCATTGTAAGCTCTCACTTTCACATAATTACATACACACTTTTCATTCGTCCAAATTTACTTAATTTAATTAGATTTTTATTTCAAACAGTTTAAACTAGTGGCACCACGTTATCAAACAGAATATTCCAACGTTTAAACAGTTTTTAGCCACACCAAAGAGGTTACCTTGTAATAAAATTAAGTTCTTCTTGCTATATGTACTGCTGTGGCAGCCAACATAAATGTGATCGTTTCAAAATATTTATTTAGAGCAACGAGAAAGTGCATATAAATGTAGAAAAAGGACTGGACGTTTATTAAGCTCGTATTTTTTTTCTAACGTTAAAACGAGATATGGGTAATAAAAAGAAACCGACAAATATTTTTAAAATATTTTATGAAAACATCAAATTAATATTTTAATAAAACACTTAATAAATACAAAAATATATGTAGTGACAGTGTATATATAGTGAAAATTCCGCCTAATTTTCCTGTTAAGCCGACGTGACGTCACAAACGCCACCGGAAGAATTTTCATAAAATATTTTAAAAATATTTGTTATTATTAAATATGGATTTCCGCAAAGTAGCGCCTGAATCTATTTATTATCTTAAAAAGAAACCGTTATGAAATATATCGCCTATCCCGCCCTCTATTGTTTCACGTAATAAACATTTAGAAAAAGAAAGTTCTGCTAACTATGTAAGGAAACAGTGATAAAATATTCTTGTATTTAAAATTTAAATTGTGTAATTTGGGCAAATTCAAAATATTACATCGAATTAATCACTTATATCGCGATAGGACAAATAAAACCATGATTACTGCACGATCGTGCACTGCAAAGTGTTTGAAACGTCGAGATAAAAATAATGATACGCGATTTTAACCGTTTAAAGTTGTTTAATTACTATGTGTGATAATCGCGAAAATCTAAGACAACATTAAAACTAATGGAAGTAAACAGTGCCGTGGGTTTGGACTCTGCTGCTGATTGTGGACTCATGAGTGACAATGTACCTACTATCGCATAGTTACACATGAGTCTCTTTTTCCCTTTGCACGTACCCACCATTTCCAAGATGTCCAGTTGGTTAATAACTCTACAAGCTGTTTCATCACGAAAACTACCACTCGTTTTACAATTGAAAACTGTGCCTCTGATATCAAAAATTGCCAGGTTATTAGTATTTCAGTCTTCGTCTCAAAAAGTGTTCTTCGTATTCTTCCATCATCATTATCAGCCGGAAGACGTCCACTGCTTAACTAAGGCCTCAACCATAGAATGCCACAAAGGATGGCTATAAGCCCCTTGTAACCTATTGTAAATTGGCTACCCGCGACTTTCACGATGTCGTTAGTCTACCTAGTAGGGGCCTACCAACTCTATTTACATATTCTTTCATCACCTTTGTTTATTAGATAACAATGACACACAAAAGTGGGTCATTTGTACATGGTCGATATTCCAAAAGTAACGTGATGTTTTGTATGAGTCTTTAACCACAGTTTTTATAAAGTTAATATTTTTCAGCGTTGGTATCAAACATTGTTCTTCTACCTAATGAGCCTGAGGTAATAAAAGTACATTATGCAACAAGTGCGCAAAATTGTTAATTACAATCGAGACGGGTTTTAGGCCTGAGATCGAAGATCGAAGGCTTAAATGGAGTAGAGATTGTAAGAAACAACGCGCACGAGTTTCATACGACGTTTTTCAACACACTTACGAGGAACTAATACGAAAATATTTTATTGATCTATTTGGTAGCAATAATAATCTGATTAAGAAGGTTTACAATTAAATCTTCTAAAGTTCTTCTTTAGAAGGTAAAAAATTTTTGGTTTGTTTTTATATGAAAAACGAACGAAACAAACTACAATCTCCTTGGTGAGTAGTGTGGAAAAGTTGTTTATTTTTTCTATTTTCTACACCCTTGCCCGTAAATTGAGCTTATATCGTTCTTAGGGTCATAAACCTAACTATAACACCTTCGTGCATAATAATAGTATGCACTAGTGCGTAATAGAATTATCCCTACGAAGTTAAGTAAGTACCTAACTGCAAATTATATGCGAGTAAACAGAGCATTTTCAATTTAACCGGGTAATACAGATTTGTAACATCAAAAAGGTTTATATGTAATTAACCAAGAACAATGAAACTCGATAGCAACTTGCTCGTTATACACTCGGCTGATTAACGCCCACGCCTATGGCTCGGGCTGCAACACACAGCCTCTTGTATAATGAGCAGCTTAGTTCACTTGTATCATAAGCTACTATTACAACACTAGTGCGGTAAAGTGAAAAAAAGCACGAGTGCGTAATAGACTATATTTTGACACTAAAATCGGTCCAATTAACGAGTTACGAGCGAGTTTTGGATACTACTACGTGAGATTGATATTTTAGTAATAAAAACGTTTTTATGACAAGAAAATGGCCCTGCGGAAATCTGTCTTTACACAGTCTGCATACTGTGTAAAGACAGATTTCCGCAGGGCCATTTTTATGGCAGAATATATATTTATATCGAATACGTTTTGTTGCTGACTGTATTACAACTTTTGTAGGTCTCATATTTTTACGGCTGTCGAGAACAAAAACCCTATCGTAAATATATTATCTAATATTAAATTGTCGAAAACTCTAACACAAATACGGGAAATAAAATTTGTATGTAGTCCGTGTTTGGTGAAATCTTTTGTTCTCTTCGAGGTCGTATACATAAACTTTTTATGGAGCACATCACAACCTTTTCTTTTTAAAGTCAGATTTAATGTTTTGGTACAGGCCTTTCTACTACCAAAGATGATTTAGATGCAGCTACTACTTACTACCCAAGCGATACGGTTTTTTTTTATTTACAGACGATAGGCTAGGCTTCGACCACTATATCACCTGTTGGTAGAGGTGATAACGTGGTCAAAGATGTTGTTAGGGTAACTTACAATGCTCGGTGTGCTCTGGCTGTCTTTGGGAGCCTGTAGGCTCCCAAAGACAGCCAGAGCACACCGTTAGGTGCTTGGCGTCAGATTTTCTACTTCAGGGTCGTAGCTAGCCAGGCGGACATTCGCAAAATGCCCTACCACTATGCTATATTCTGCATTTCATTGTTTTCCTTTACATACTTAGAGATTCTCTAAGTTTATACAAGAACTTAATTGATCGAAATGTATATATCACCAGCATTTAAATTTCAATATTAAATTTACTAAATATAAATTTGCCTAATCCAATCCGATTTTCCCTTTATTCAGCCCTAGCCGTATTTAGAATTCAATTAGTTGATTGCTTCTTTGCAAATAACGAAGCGAAATTCTAATCAAACCATTTAAGGAATCGATGCAAATTATTTCCCGAATGTTAGTGTTCTGTTTAATCAGCTAAGTATTTTGGAAACTGATTGCGTTCTGAGGATTACACAGATTGCATTTCAACATTAGTGGCCAGATGCATCCGCATGGGCGCATCTACATGATCACAATATAAGTACTATATTTGAAGCGCTAATAGCGAAGCTTGCCTAGATATTTTTTTACTTAAGGCTAAAGTGCTCGTGGTGCTTTCCATACAAACGTAGTTTCGTCATACTTTAAACCTAAGCTGTCAAACTTGGTGACACTTTGCATGAATCTCCTTGAGCCTTATTTATTAAGTATTTTAAAAAATAATTCCTATAATCGTTTTATATGGGGATCGATGTTTTGACATTTTGGGATAATAGTAGATTATGATACAAGTGAGCTAAGTTGCTTATTATACACGAGGCTGTGTGTTGCAGCCCGAGCGTATAACGAGCAAGTTGCTCACAAGTTTCATACGCACTTTTTCAACACCCTAGCGAGGAAAAAAAATATCTTGCACAAATGCGATACAAACAACATACAAAAATTATGGAAAATAGCGTGAAAGTTTTTTTTTAGCGCACGGCAAATGTATGTTGGTTGATAACATATAAACCTCTTTGAAGTTACAAATCTGTATTACCCAGTTATATTGAAAATGCTCTGTTTACTCGCATTTAATTTGCAGTTAGGTACTAACTTAACTTTGTAGGGATAAATTACCCGATTAAATTGAAAATCCTCTGTTTACTCGCATATAAATTGCAGTTAGATACTAACTTAACTTTGTAAGGATAATTCTATTACGCACAAGTGTCTAATATTATTATGCACGAGGGTGTTATAGTTCGGTTTATGGCCCTAAGAATGATATAATAAAGCTCACTTTACGAGCAAGGGTGTTGAAAAATAATAAATAAATCGAATAACTGGTAAACCACAAACATAGATATTAGGCTCAGCAATATGCATAAAAAATTTCACCGAGTATGAACACTTGGTATTTAAATTAAGAAAAAACCACGTATGTATGGAAAGCGCTCCGTGCACTCTACTCCTAACAACTCTATGTCACAGGTTACGGGCGCAGTGTAGTTCGTACTTGTGACCAAATGCATCTGTTATAGGCAGAGGTTATCACTTAACATCAGGTGGGTCTTGTCTTTGTTCCATTACAATACCTTCAAAAAGTTGTGAGTACAACAACATTTTACATTGTAATTACCTACATATCATAATAAAGAAGATAATTATCACCGTGAGCATAAGCTAATGGCATAATATTAGTTAAAGGGTAATTCAACTTGTACGGAGCATTCTCTTAGTATTTGGTTTAATTTCGCTCACAATCACCCATATGATTACTTGCCACTCATAATCGCGCAAGGCAAAGTACAATAAGCCATGCAAGGCGACTACTTATAGGTAAGTCAGTAAATACTTGATTGAACATTCTAAATAGTCAGTTTAAATAACATTTGGGTTCTAAGCCTGGATTTAATATATTGAATCTCAGTGTAAGATCAAACAAAGGAAGAAACTAATCTGTGAAAGCATTTATTGTTATTGAAACGGTTGCTTAAAAGACTCCAATGAAATTGAATTTATGAAAAGTTATTTATATTACCAAATTTTATTTTAACTTTCAAATTCTCTTTATCTACTACTAAACTAAATTAAACCTAATTTTCTTTAGTTTTTTCACTGTCTCCTGATGGAGAACGATGTTATGTAGAGTAATCAATTTGGTAATTTTAATTTTGCATGTCAGATTTCTGACTAAATATGTGAAACTACTCATTATTATGACTTGTACAACAACTTATAACACCATATTTTACGCAATAAATCTCATTTCATTTCATTTCATTTCAAACGCTTCAGGATACTATCTCTTTTCAAATATTAGAACCAAACAGTTTCAGTAAAATGGTTAATTTCTTTGGTGTTCTAACTGATACCAAAATGCTAAGAGTAATCAAGCAAATTTGTTTCCAATTATTGAATTATATGTCTTGGATTAGCACATCACATAGTCACACTAACATTATAATTGCGAAAGTTTTGTAAATGAGTCATGTGAGGCTGTGGAATATACTTTATAGTTTAGGGCCTAGATTTGAATATATTTAATTTGTATCATTGCCTACGAGGGTGGAAACACAGGCAGCAGCTAGTTGAGTATATAAGTGTCCAACTTCGTAAAAAAATAATGAATGTCCATTCATTGTTGTAATTCACAGTTTTACCCATGACCGGTAGTTTAGACCAGAAAAGCACGTGTCTCAGTGTACTTATAGTTACGGCTTCAAACTCTGCACGCGGTCCAAAATTTCCTGTTGTCCTGATTTTGTGAACCTATTCACATGAGCAAATAAAATTTTAGAATAAAGGAGGCTCCGTAGTGGTACACAATGACGATTAAATTCTTTTTGAACCAGACTTACCAAATTGGTTCTGTTCAGTAGCTGACAAAATCACCATTTGTGCCTTGGCAATGGTGAATTATACTCATTGATGAACCGATGTCGCGCTATCAGAGAAACTGAACTATAACTGAAGTAGTCAATGGAAGTACTCACGTTCAAGAATTGACTATTGTATTATATTGTATATATATTACTTGATACCTGATAGTACAAACCTATTTCTAATTACTACAATAACTAGTACTATTTACAGTAATTATTAAATTTTCGAAGTTTTTAATCTGAATCACTTGGGTATAAAAATGAAAAAAAAACTACTAAAAAAGTTTGTTTGGATCAACAGAAGAGGTTGTTAGCATTTTTCCAATAACCCTGTATAGCACCTTTTAGTACCTATTCCTAATTACAACGCAAACTTGTGATACTTACAATATTAATTGAATTTTCGAAGATGTTAATCTGAAACACTTAGGTATAAGAATGGAGAAAGCTGCCTTACATATAATCCAACTCTTCCATAATATGATAAGCCCTACTGCATTTTTGGAATGTTCAAGTATACGGGATCCTACGGAATCCTAAGAGTAATCTCCTTCATGATAAGGGTACCATTCTGAGAGGATATAAAGCGCGGGTTAATTAAAAGTAATACCTTAAAGGAGCCGTGCATTTCTACTACGTTTTCTGCTTACAAATTGATTACTTTGTTGGTTGGAGTTGAGTGGGAAACGGGAAAACTTACCGTAACAATGCTTAATTAAAAAATGGAATAAAAACCAATAGCAGGGTATAATTCACTCGCGCTTCCGCTTTGTTTTGATAGTGTTGGTACTTGTTCATCTTGTTACCGATCTGTTATGTGAATAAAGTTATTTTGACTGATTTATAACTTTAAGTGCTACACGTAGAACTTCGTTATTATTACTGTGTTCTTATTTACTTAACTTTTAGTTAGTTTTTCACAAAATGAAATAGAAAAATTACTGAGCTATAATTGTTTGCATTTAATCATAGTAGGTACAGGTAACAAGAGTTTTGCTTAGCGCTGTTTTTTTTTAAATCAATCTAATATAGACTAACTTAAAATTAACTGGCTCTCAAGGACAGCTCCCGAAACACCGTTAGGCGCTTGGCGACAGGTTTACTTGAGGGTGGGAGCTAGTCAGGCAGTCATTCTCAAAATGCCCTACCACTATGTTATGACGATTGCCATCCTGAGACAACAACCAAGATCGATTCCTTTGAAGGAAGCACTCAGTAGTAAAGCCACTAGCGGTCACCCATGGCAGTAAGTGGGTACGATATGACGTTACTAGCCGACACTCACCAGTCTCCGTATATGAAATACTATCCCCTCATTCATTATTCTGCTTTTCTAATGTCATGTAACGTCTAAATCATAAAGCAAAGGGTTCGATTGCCAAAACGTTATTGATCTTTTAAATACATCTAACTTGATACCTACCTAATAAAGGGCTCACTACCATATATGGAACTTTAAAAATCTATGGCAAAATGTGGAGTTGGTCCTCCTACTATACCTCTCTTTCCCTATGGGGATATACAGACGTATTAGTAAAGTACTGTACTGTACTGTATCAGCCGGATCGTCCACTGCTGAACACAGCCTCCCCTATAAAGGGGGTATTTGCCATAATCCC
The DNA here is from genome assembly GCA_963890685.1 of Plagodis pulveraria. Taxonomy (NCBI): domain Eukaryota; kingdom Metazoa; phylum Arthropoda; class Insecta; order Lepidoptera; family Geometridae; genus Plagodis; species Plagodis pulveraria. The sequence goes on along the minus strand of OY982962.1, from coordinate 7,268,698 downwards.
CACGCTTGGCAGGCGGCTTGGGGATCGCAGTGTAGGATTGTAGTTCTTGAGAAGGCGCTGCTGCCCACCTTCCAGTATAATTATTCCCTTAGTCGCCTTTTACGACACCCACGGGATGATATGGGGAGGTGCAATTCTAACCCGGCACCCTACGGGGAGTAAAGTATTAAAATTAATTTATTAATAAAACTAACGTGATTCCAAATCGTTTAATAAATAGTAAATGTGCGAAGCAAGACGTCAATGTGAGCGTTCCAAGCTCGTCTTGAAAAATAACATCGGATGTGGTCGAAAACATTGTTGTAGCCATTTGGCTTATTCACCTGAGTTATTTCGTATTATTTACTAACATAATCGAGTCAAATTTAGCAAATGTTTAGGTCACCCACCAAACTTGTGGTTTATCCAGACGATTATTGCAAAAAACCGTTACCTAAAACACAAACTACTCGAAACAAAGCGAATACATTATGGTGTAAGAGATAAACCATAAGTTGATAACCCTCTAGATGTGACTCGAAATGACATCTGCTTGAGATGGCGTCGTAAAAACCATAGGGCCTATTTTACCATACTCTGCTGATCATAAAAGATATATTTCTTGTCGGTAAATACCGACAAGAAACAAAAATAGTATCGCTACATTTATTTAAATTTTTGTCGTCCACACTTAAATTTATTTTATGTAAAAACCACAAGAATGAGTGTTCAATTTTTTTTTTATGCCTGATATGTTAGCCTTTGACCACTATCTCACCTGATGGTAAGTGATGATGTGGTCGAAGATGTTGTTCAGGATAATCTAGAAGAACTGGTTTTCAAGGACAGCTGCCGGAACACACCGTTAGGTGTTTGGCGACAGATTTTCCACTTGAGGGTGGTAGCTAGCCAGGCGGACATTCGCAAAATACCCTACCACCATGCTATAACGACTGCCATCCTAAGGCAACTACCGGGAACGACGGCTTAACGTGCCCACCGAAGCACGGAAACGCTCAGTAGTAACATCACTAGCGGTCACCCATCCAACTCATGACCGCGCGCGACGTTGCTTTACTTTGCTGATCGGTTAAGAACAGCTAAGTAAACTTCGCTACGAGCGCTTAGAAAGTTTCTACATTTTCATGACCTTTTCATGCATTGTACACATAACTTATTTAAATTTAAATAATTATATATTTCACTTAGGGTCAATGCTTATTCATGTGTTTGCGAAGATAACACTGGCATACGTCCCGACAGACTGACAGCAGAGTGACATTAATTACTCCTCTTTGCCCTTTGGCTACAAAACTTGAAATTCTCCTGACTCCATTGCTTATTCTCCACGAGTCTTCGCATATACTCTTAATACGCTAACTTAGATTCACATATTTGAAAATTGTGAATTCAATTTATATCACAGTCAATGATAAAATTCGTATAAAAATCCGTTCATAGCAGCAAAATAAGTATGGTTAGTTCACATTTTTACCGCAATATTTCTCCTTTGCTCTGAAATTTCAAATAAGAACAAAATAATGCTTCTCCCGTAATGGATACTCAACGCACGAGCGCAGCCCGTATTTTTGGCAAAACGAAACACAGATGAGTCAAATTCCGATTTCATAGTAGATAGGGGAACTTCAAAGGTTTTTTGGTCAAAGGAATGAGGCAGTCGTTGGTCAACAGCAGGCACGATTAGATAATACTTGCGATGACAACTGGAAAACGAAACTGTCACAAAGGCCTCTGTTTGTTGATTGACACAAAGATCCAGTCATTGCGTAGTTTTGGTTGTTCATAGACCATATATGTTCAGACTGTTAGATTAAAGATTGTATGCTCATATAAAAAAACAATTACCGTTTCTATACATATAATAAAGTAGTAGAGGTCAAAAAGTCGGTGTCGGTGGAATATAATTTTAAAAAATATGGCTTAAGAGACTTAAAATAATCTTTTGAACACAAATATAGCACATTTATATCTTAATATCTTAGAAAAAATTATATATCTTAGACTTTCTTTAAGCCCACGTATCACATAAAAAGTACCGTGGCGATTTTGATGGAACTTGGTATGCACATAGGATGTAATCCAATGATCATAAAGAGATACTTTTAACCTCTATAAATCGAATTTAGTGAATTAGAAACAGTATTAAATATAATTGCAACAGGTGTGCGAATTCGCACGCTCGATCTTAACGGTTTATTAAGGTTCAGCACCGAAACACAGAACTCTTTTACTAAATCCGTGACTTCGTCTTTCCCTCCTGCTTTCAAGTAAAGATTCTTTTAAACCAAAATAGCTAGCTGATTAAAATATCTATACAATTATTGTAATTGTTTTAGCGGAATATCAAGACAATTTAAATTATTTCATCTAAAAGTAACTTGAGCTATGAAGCTGAATTACATAGCTATGAGTTTAGTTTATTTTGTAATAAATACCGCTAAGAACGCGTTTTAAGAAAGGGCAGAATTATGGAGGTTAAATTGGAGGTGAAGGTTTGAATTAAAGTAGGTATTATGTTTTTGAAGTTTGAAGCATGATATTTTCTTAATAAGTTTAATAACATAAAACATTACATTAAAAGTAATATACTACGATTTTTATTATAGGGATGATTCGAAAGGCCAAATTAACTTTAAAAGTTGGAATGGATAGAGAGCATGGAAGTCATTAAGCAGAAACTAACTTGCGCTAATGAAACTGAAATTTGACAGTTAAGTAATTTATGGATAGAAGACGTCTGCTATGAACGTGTTATAACCTACGAATAAATATGATTATTCGTAGGTTATAACTAATGAAAAAACAAAAAACAAGTGCTAAATACATCGTAAGGGAACTAATACCTTTTCACATATACTTTTATGTATATTTTTGTATATACTTTTGTAATTATATTTTAAGATCTCTTAACGTGCAAATATTTCATGCATCTATTTGCGATTCAAATGAGTTATATTTAATATAATTTTATTATTATATATATATTCTTTTAATTTATTAACACTAATAAAAACAATTATTTAACAGCCATGCAGCGGACTCTTTTTTAAATTAATTTCCAGACGGTATTTGTATGCTACTGGGTAAGCAGTTATTTATTGAAAGCGACATATCATAAGCGTTTCGGTTGTTTAAATAATACAACCTTAGATTTTTTTGACAGGTATAAACTTCACTACGTTTCAGAATATAGTCACGGTTTTATTTGGCAAAAACACAAATATTTTTATTAAACGCTCAGAATCCATAGACAGTTCTGTAACACAATTTCCTGAAAATATAGTCACAAAAGCTTGTCTTTATAACTTTATTTTCTATTACATGTTCTTCAATTGACCTTTCTGAGTATATATTTTTTTGCAAATAACGTAGATACTGCGGCAGCAACTGTACTTTATTGCACGCCGCAAGTCTCATGTGTCTTGGTACATTCTCTTCAGCTTAACTTATGGCAAAACGAGAGTCATGCTCACTTATATACAGTAAGAAACATGCAACACGCGCGGTACTTCGACTTTGCTTCTTTACAGCTTCAAAAGGTATCACATAATTTCGTATAAAATAAAATTATACGTGTAGGTACAATTTAACTGAGATGTATTTTATTCAATTAAACAAAAAAAAGCTTAAATATAAACTAAAAAAGACTAATTGGTCCTTAACGTAAGGATACTAGACCTATAATTGTTTGTCATAACTTTTTGATTTCAATCTCAAACATCGGGCTGATTAATGACTGAGGTCCAGCGCCACATGGTATGTGCCGTGCGTTATACTTAAATTTGTTGAGGATTGGGAAGAGAAGCATCCGCTCTTGACACTATTGTAAAAATTCTTGGCTAACATGACTAAAACTGAAATATTGGTCTGCTTTTAAGTAAAATGTATAAGAAGTGTCAACATAGGTTCACCTAATCCGAGACGACGCGACTGGCGAACATAAATACCTACAAATAACCTCGAAACTCATAATACTGGATTCAAACTTTAACTGACATGGTGGAGGATGCTTAAACTAAAAGAAAAAGATCCAATACACAACTTTAAATTGTATAATTAAATTTTTTAATTATTATTTAAATATAAATATTTAAATTATTTTCCAATATAATAAGGTTGCAGAGTTTTTGGATATCTGTTAACATCTTCTATCGAAGTAATCAGGATTTTATAAGATTGTAAAGAAAATTAAGACCAGAAAATGTACCTATACAAATTATGTTTATCTTTAAGTATCTTAAAGAAGAATCTTATAGAAAAATATATATTAAAATTGACATAAACGTCCCTACTGTAACACACCACGCAGTAATACCACTGAACGAGATCCCTCGAGACTCTGTGAACTTTGAACTCTCAAGATTAAAGCCCGAGTTTTATAAGGACAGGATAAGGCAAGACGGTTCTCGTGAAATTGATGACCTAGGTCGCAAACTGATGTTATGTTGGTACATAAATGGGTTTTGAACAGTTGACGAACGCGAATTGTGATGGTTTTATTTGGACTTTCGAGAAAGTTTTTTATTTCCTTCTTCACATCCCTTGAGTTTATGCGGGTTTGGCGAAGTTTTATTTATTTAAATTTTTTATTTGATATGTTTGTTATACATTACCAGTCGCATTTATGTCAACCTTGATTAGCTATACCTATACGATTTGTATGCCTATCAAAGTATGTAGTGGAATTCATTATTGTCGTTACGGTATTTTCGGTTTTGCAGCTGATCAAGGTAATCAGTTATGTGTTATATGTGGTCTGCGACTACTCGTACATAATACTGTATTTTATACATCTATAACCGAATCTCTCTCCAAACGAAATCACATGAAACGGCTTTTCATAATATAATAATGTTAAGATACACATCATACACAAGTTCATTCCTAGACTCAACGAGCATTGCAATCCACCGGGGCAATGCTGTCAGCATGCTGGACACGCTGCCAACTGGTAACAGGCTGGAGCATTTGGAGTGCATGTAAATCTTTAATTTTTTTTAATTTATTGTGACTGACGTAGCTCGAGGCCCACCTGATGTTAAGCGAACTATAACCTGTGCCTATAACAGATGCATTTCGTCACAAGTCACGAATTGCTCTGCGTCCGTCACCTTGAGACATAGTTTTTAAGTCTCATGTGCCTGTAATTTCACTGGCTCTCAAGGATTGCTGCCAGAACACACCGTTAGGTGGTCGCTAGCCAGGCGGGAATTTGCAAAATGCCCTTCCACCATGCGGTGAAGCTCAAGGCCGCAGCAGGATTCGAACCATGGACCTGAAAGGTCTAGGTGGCCTTTAGGTTGTCTTAATGCTTTCGTTTTATAAGTACGAGTTGTAGTAACTGCAGAGTTGGAATGTATGGATTTCATTTAGCAATAAAAATACTATAACATTTACTTATCTACATGTTTGTACGAAACCCTCGGTGCGCAAGTCCCATTCGCACTTGGCCGGTTTTTTCACTATGCCATGCATCCTTGAGTCAGTTCTAGTCCATTCCGGTTTAATTACTGAATAAAATGTGTGACTTAACCATCACTTACCAAGCTTGTAATAAAAGTGGATAAAAGGTAAACTTTCACCTAAAAATTAAACCTAGAAGCCTAGAAAGAGTGAAAGCTTAGTATCCTCTAAAGTCACTCTAATAGTATGAGAAGCGAGTATATTATAGATTGTTTCCGATCCAAAATTGAAGTTTCGTTAAGTGTCATTGCCGTTATATTTTAAATCATCACCGTTTTTGGTTGTATACTAGAGTTGATCCACATACAAAATATATTTTGGTGAGTGTAAAAATGTACCAATAAATTTCTCTTAAGTTTAATAATTCAATGCAAGAAATACATTTGTTATAGTATTGATTATACCCGCAAATCTAAACAAAAAAACCTAAAAGGGCCTCTTTTCAGAGGAAACGGAACACTTTCCTAATTATTTTCCATCGTATTTTGCTTTACTGTGCCCATTCTTACGAAGATAAAAAAACGTCAAAGGGGTTTGGTAAAGAGTTAACTCTAAGCATGCATCAACAAAGTTATTTAATATATCTATCACTGATATAAAAAAAAATCATTTATTTAACCCAACAAAATGTGAGTAACCCTATATATGTTTTAATTTTCAGGGTCGCAAACGTAACTTTGAACGTTTAACATTGAAGAATTCATTTCGCTCGGTCAACGTCGCGCCGCTGTGCCATCCCCAATATTTTCAGTGCGTTTTGTTGTTTGTGAAAAATATTTGATGGGCGGATACCTATTGGCAAAAACGGATATTCCTTTGCGGTAGAATGTTTGCGGTAACTGATGTTTTGTTGTTTTCCAACGCCACTAACATTTATAGCGAGGGTAGGGTTCATTGGTGGATTTTTATCGTGCATCGGTAAACGTTCCAAAAAACATTGATTTAGTTGGTGGTTTTATATGAGATTAGAAGAATAGTATTAAAATTTGGTCGCAGACATTGTGTGCACTTGGCTATTGAAAATTGGAGCCTTCTTGTACACAGTTTTTCTTAACTCATTAGAAACCAGCCAGAACCCTCGTTATATTTACCGGAAAGATTCCGACCAGTTTCTGAAGTCCTTCGTCTGGGAGTCACGATTGAGCGAAGCGACGAGCACGGGCCTCAGCGCGTAACTCACGTTGCGATGGCGTTGTCCGGGTCCTAGCCAGTTCCTAATAAGTTAATATGGATAAAACTCGCGATAGTTTTCAAAGTGAAGCAATTTTTCTTGTTTGAAATCGCAGTACAAGAATCACGAAAGCTTGAAAGTCTTTGAAGTGTTTCTCTAATTCGAGCTTCAATGGCTTCAGCTAGATTTATAGTGTTTTCAGGAAAGTGAGCTATAAATTTCGCTGATGTGTCCTAATAATGTTCTGTGTCCTATATTCAAGATAATTTTAAGTTGCACTCGAAATAAGTTGGAATTGAAAATAACGTATAAATAAAAATCTTTATTCATTATTTATATGTATACGAAGTTTCTTACCCAAATTAATATAATACTTCTATCTTCATTCTGTTGGATACTCCACTAAAACCCACTGGTTTGTGTATCTCTTACGACCTTTGCCGTTTGTTGGATTTATGCTTACTTATAGCCATAATTTCTACAGGTACTACGGTAAGAGACGTATAAGGAAATCTAAATTGCTTGTTTGTTGATGTTGCATCTTAACAGTTTGTTGATTTGAAAATATATTTCCATCTTTATTACAGACAAGTTTTTGCATGGTTACACAATTTGAGAATGCTTTTTTTGGCTTGTTACCAACTTCAAGTAGGAAATCTGTCACTAAGCACCTAGCATCTTGTTTGTTTATGATATTATGATTACCAAAAGTATAGTCTAAGAGATAATTGTAAAAGGCTGCCTAATATTAAACAATTATAATATATGTAGTATATAAATATTTATTATATTTTTTTATTTTATATACCTTTATTAATAAAATACTACGAACTATGTACAACACTACAGCTAATACAATAAAAGCATTTAGAAAACCTTTAAGTCATTACAGATTCACAGGCAGTCCAAATGCTCCAGCCTACTACCAGTTAGCAGCGTACCCAGCATGCTGGCAGCATTACCCCGTTGAATTGCAATGCTTATTCATTGAGTCAAATAGGTGCCAGCATTTTGATCACGCGTCACATCGACGAATCGCTCTGTTAAGTTTTCGAAAATACGATGTGCTCCCGGTCCTCACGGACCCAACGTCTCTACACCAAACGGCTCAAATATATAACCCGTACCGAGGCTAGCATACTTGCGGGGCTTGAGTTGCTATGCCGAAGTAGCCGCGGCGCCAGCCCTCACGTTGGTTTCAGAAAGATGTGACGGCGCCAAAGTGTCTACGCATGAGTGTCCCACACTAAAGACCGTCCTTACTTCCACGGAACCAGAATACATATGATAGTTTATATATTATATTATATATTTTATATTATTTATAAGCATAAAAGCATGAAAGATCATAAATGAGTCGAGATATCGTAAACAGTTTGCAATAAATAGTTTACTCATCTTCACTTCTTTTCTCTAACATATACATTAGAGTTATTTGATAGTTTTGTTTTAAACAGAACTTCCGAAAAGTTTTAAACAAAGCTGTTTTGTGAAATGCATAAACCATTTTCGGCTCCTCGACAAATACTCGTTGAAGTGGTAGTCGCTTTCAAACAGCCAGTTTCTGAACAATCCAAATGTTCAGTTATTAAAATGGCTTTGAACATAAAGTGTTATGGTTTCAGCGCTCTCTTATTATACTTAAGCTTTCAATGCTTTGTTGTCAAAGCTTATCTGAAAGTGCTATAAACCGTGCAGGAATGTGTTGCTTTAGCAAAATCGCGTAGTACACTTGTCATGTACAATAAAAGCGTTTGCATTTCGTATGTTTACAACTGCTCGTACTTAATTACATCTTATAACAATATAGTCTCTATCAACAATTTTCTCTATTGAAAGTTAGAAACATTGTTTAACCCTATTACGAGAAATGGGGATATCAATTTGACATTTAATATGATTGACTGTTGACTCGCTACGTTATCAAATTTTGCGACTAGGAGAACAATGATTCCTAATTATGATGAGTAAGTGCCACCTCCCTATAAATTTATTCAGAAGCCAAGCAATAGTAATATTTATAGTTCATTATCATCATAATCAGGCTGTATAAATTAACTGTTGGTCATAAGCCTCTCCTAAAGCACGCAGCTGAGCCCGATCTAGGGTTCTTCTTTTCCTCCTGCTATCGGCTAATTTTCCTATGTCGTTACCTAATCTAGCTGTAGCCACGTCTAACACTATGCTTGCCGAGCTACGGTCTCCATACAATAACACCTCTACTCTTATTATAATTAGTATATATTAAGGCATCTGCAAACATATTTAAATACACAAGTAGACATTATACCTTATTCACAAATCTAACCTTTTTTACAGCCGGTAGGCAAAATTTGTCGCCAATCTTATCAGATTCGCCTATAATGATAAATAGGCCTAAACATGAAGATTGGCTCTCAAGGATAGCTCCCGAACCGTTTGGTAATAGGCAAAGGCCTTCAACATGAACGTAAAAGCTGCTATTTTAAGACATTTACCGAGACCACTAGTTAACGTGCCCTCCGTAGCCCGCTACCTGCTAACCACTATCGGACACTCATACAAAGAGCTACTGTAGTCAAAATGTACACTTAGTTGTTATTTATGAACGCGTAGTCCGATTTCAATTATTCTTTTTTGTTAGAATAGTGACGAGTGAGTCCGGCACCCCACGGGCAGCTCGGCACCCTACGGGCACAATACACAGATGAACACTTTAAACAGTGCTCAAATGTAATTATTTAGTCTGCAGGTACGGCAACCGCGAACGAAGGCGCAGGTACAGCTAGTAAGTTACTATGGATAAAACTCGCGATAGTTTGCAAAGTGAAACAATTTTTCTTGTTTGAAATCGCAGTACAAGAATCACGAAAGCTTGAAAGTCTTTGAAGTGTTTATCTAATTCGAGCTTCAATGGCTTCAGCTAGATTTATAGTGTTTTCAGGAAAGTGAGCTATAAATTTCGCTGATGTGTCCTAATAATGTACTGTGTCTAAGACGCTATATTCAAGATAATTTTAAGTTGCACTCGAAATAAGTTGCAATTGAAAATAAGGTATAAATAAAAATCTTTATTCATAGTTTCTTACCCAAATTAATATTATACTTTTGTTACGTAATCCGCATAGCAGGTGTTATTGCAAACCTAACAATATTAAAATTATAAGGTTGCGTCATCATTTACATGTATAAAACCAATTGCAAAATTGGTCTTGTTTGTAGTACAACGCAAGTGGTACTATAGATGTCGCTCCATCCCAATACGATGGTTAAAGAACGATAGGAAAGATTCGAGTTATGACGTCATGTCGTGTTAGCTCAATTGGTTAGTGCATACCCCGGCTCAAGGGGTGGATGGACGCGGGTTCGAATCCCGCACATGACTTAAATTTTTCCTATTTTATATATATATATATAAATAGGAATCAATTATTTTATATATATATATATATATATAAAATCACAAATATATATATATATATTTGTGATTTTGTAACGTAATCCGCATAGCAGGTGTTATTGCAAACCTAACAATATTAAAAAATAATACTTTTATCTTCATTCTGTTGGATACTCCACCAAAACCCACTGGTTTGTTTTTCTCTTACGACCTTTGCCGTTTGTTGTATTAATGCTTACTTATAGCCATAATTTCTAATGGTACTACGGTGAGAGACGTATAAGGAAATCTAAATTGCTTGTTTGTTGAAGTTGCATCTTAACAGTTTGTTGATTTGAAAATATATTTCCATCTTTATTACAGACAAGTTTTTGCATGGTTACATAATTTGAGAATGCTTTATTGGCTTGTTACAAACTTCAAGTAGGAAATCTGTCACTAAGCACCTAGCATCTTGTTTGTTTAAAGTCCAATCGCATTTTAGGCTTACTGCTTACCAAAAGTATAGTCTTAGAGATAATTGTGAAAGGCTGCCTAATATTAAATTATTATAATATAAAATATAAATATATATTTTATTGTTATATTTGGTATACTTTTATTATTTAAATACTACGAACTATATACAACACTACAGCTAATACAATAAAAGCATTTAGAAAACCTTTAAGTCATTACAGATTCACAGGCAGTCCAAATGCTCCAGCCCACTACCAGTTGGCAGCGTACCCAGCATGCTGGCAGCATTACCCCGTCGAATTGCAATGCTTATTCATTGAGTCAAATAGGTGCCAGCATTTTGATTACGCGTCGCATCGACCGAGCACTCTTATACGTTTGGGAAAATATGATAATATCCCGGTACCCACGGACCCAATGTCGGCTATACCAAACGGCTCACATACATATAATAGTATTTATATAATATTATTTATAAGCATAAAAGCATGTAAGATCATAAATGTGTCTAGATATCGTGAACAATTTGCAATAAATAGTTTACTCATCTTCACTTATTTTCTCTGACATATACATTAGAGTTATTTGATAGTTTTGTTTTAAACAAAACTCCCAAAAAGTTTCGTACAAAGCTGTTTTGTGAAATGCATAAACCATTTTCGCCTCCTCGACAAATACGCGTTGAAGTAGTAGTCGCTTTCAAACAGCCAGTTTCTGAACAATCCAAATGTTCAGTTATTAAAATGGCTTTGAACATAAAGTGTTATGGTTTCAGCGCTCTCTTATAATGATACTTAAGCTTTCAATGCTTTGTTGTCAAAGCTTATCTGAAAGTGCTATAAACCGTGCAGGAATGTGTTGCTTTAGCAAAATCGCGTAGTACACTTGTCATGTACAATAAAAGCGTTTGCATTTCGTATGTTTACAACTGCTCGTACTTAATTACATCTTATAACAATATAGTCTCTATCAACAATTTTCTCTATTGAAAGTTAGAAACATTGTTTAACCCTATTACGAGAAATGGGGATATCAATTTGACATTTAATATGATTGACTGTTGACTCGCTACGTTATCAAATTTTGCGACTAGGAGAACAATGATTCCTAATTATGATGAGTAAGTGCCACCTCCCTATAAATTTATTCAGAAGCCAAGCAATAGTAATATTTATAGTTCATTATCATCATAATCAGGCTGTATAAATTAACTGTTGGTCATAAGCCTCTCCTAAAGCACGCAGCTGAGCCCGATCTAGGGTTCTTCTTTTCCTCCTGCTATCGGCTAATTTTCCTATGTCGTTACCTAATCTAGCTGTAGCCACGTCTAACACTATGCTTGCCGAGCTACGGTCTCCATACAATAACACCTCTACTCTTATTATAATTAGTATATATTAAGGCATCTGCAAACATATTTAAATACACAAGTAGACATTATACCTTATTCACAAATCTAACCTTTTTTACAGCCGGTAGGCAAAATTTGTCGCCAATCTTATCAGATTCGCCTATAATGATAAATAGGCCTAAACATGAAGATTGGCTCTCAAGGATAGCTCCCGAACCGTTTGGTAATAGGCAAAGGCCTTCAACATGAACGTAAAAGCTGCTATTTTAAGACATTTACCGAGACCACTAGTTAACGTGCCCTCCGTAGCCCGCTACCTGCTAACCACTATCGGACACTCATACAAAGAGCTACTGTAGTCAAAATGTACACTTAGTTGTTATTTATGAACGCGTAGTCCGATTTCAATTATTCTTTTTTGTTAGAATAGTGACGAGTGAGTCCGGCACCCCACGGGCAGCTCGGCACCCTACGGGCACAATACACAGATGAACACTTTAAACAGTGCTCAAATGTAATTATTTAGTCTGCAGGTACGGCAACCGCGAACGAAGGCGCAGGTACAGCTAGTAAGTTACTATGGATAAAACTCGCGATAGTTTGCAAAGTGAAACAATTTTTCTTGTTTGAAATCGCAGTACAAGAATCACGAAAGCTTGAAAGTCTTTGAAGTGTTTATCTAATTCGAGCTTCAATGGCTTCAGCTAGATTTATAGTGTTTTCAGGAAAGTGAGCTATAAATTTCGCTGATGTGTCCTAATAATGTACTGTGTCTAAGACGCTATATTCAAGATAATTTTAAGTTGCACTCGAAATAAGTTGCAATTGAAAATAAGGTATAAATAAAAATCTTTATTCATAGTTTCTTACCCAAATTAATATTATACTTTTGTTACGTAATCCGCATAGCAGGTGTTATTGCAAACCTAACAATATTAAAATTATAAGGTTGCGTCATCATTTACATGTATAAAACCAATTGCAAAATTGGTCTTGTTTGTAGTACAACGCAAGTGGTACTATAGATGTCGCTCCATCCCAATACGATGGTTAAAGAACGATAGGAAAGATTCGAGTTATGACGTCATGTCGTGTTAGCTCAATTGGTTAGTGCATACCCCGGCTCAAGGGGTGGATGGACGCGGGTTCGAATCCCGCACATGACTTAAATTTTTCCTATTTTATATATATATATATAAATAGGAATCAATTATTTTATATATATATATATATATATAAAATCACAAATATATATATATATATTTGTGATTTTGTAACGTAATCCGCATAGCAGGTGTTATTGCAAACCTAACAATATTAAAAAATAATACTTTTATCTTCATTCTGTTGGATACTCCACCAAAACCCACTGGTTTGTTTTTCTCTTACGACCTTTGCCGTTTGTTGTATTAATGCTTACTTATAGCCATAATTTCTAATGGTACTACGGTGAGAGACGTATAAGGAAATCTAAATTGCTTGTTTGTTGAAGTTGCATCTTAACAGTTTGTTGATTTGAAAATATATTTCCATCTTTATTACAGACAAGTTTTTGCATGGTTACATAATTTGAGAATGCTTTATTGGCTTGTTACAAACTTCAAGTAGGAAATCTGTCACTAAGCACCTAGCATCTTGTTTGTTTAAAGTCCAATCGCATTTTAGGCTTACTGCTTACCAAAAGTATAGTCTTAGAGATAATTGTGAAAGGCTGCCTAATATTAAATTATTATAATATAAAATATAAATATATATTTTATTGTTATATTTGGTATACTTTTATTATTTAAATACTACGAACTATATACAACACTACAGCTAATACAATAAAAGCATTTAGAAAACCTTTAAGTCATTACAGATTCACAGGCAGTCCAAATGCTCCAGCCCACTACCAGTTGGCAGCGTACCCAGCATGCTGGCAGCATTACCCCGTCGAATTGCAATGCTTATTCATTGAGTCAAATAGGTGCCAGCATTTTGATTACGCGTCGCATCGACCGAGCACTCTTATACGTTTGGGAAAATATGATAATATCCCGGTACCCACGGACCCAATGTCGGCTATACCAAACGGCTCACATACATATAATAGTATTTATATAATATTATTTATAAGCATAAAAGCATGTAAGATCATAAATGTGTCTAGATATCGTGAACAATTTGCAATAAATAGTTTACTCATCTTCACTTATTTTCTCTGACATATACATTAGAGTTATTTGATAGTTTTGTTTTAAACAAAACTCCCAAAAAGTTTCGTACAAAGCTGTTTTGTGAAATGCATAAACCATTTTCGCCTCCTCGACAAATACGCGTTGAAGTAGTAGTCGCTTTCAAACAGCCAGTTTCTGAACAATCCAAATGTTCAGTTATTAAAATGGCTTTGAACATAAAGTGTTATGGTTTCAGCGCTCTCTTATAATGATACTTAAGCTTTCAATGCTTTGTTGTCAAAGCTTATCTGAAAGTGCTATAAACCGTGCAGGAATGTGTTGCTTTAGCAAAATCGCGTAGTACACTTGTCATGTACAATAAAAGCGTTTGCATTTCGTATGTTTACAACTGCTCGTACTTAATTACATCTTATAACAATATAGTCTCTATCAACAATTTTCTCTATTGAAAGTTAGAAACATTGTTTAACCCTATTACGAGAAAAGGGGATATCAATTTGACATTTAATATGATTGACTATTGACTCGCTACGTTATCAAATTTTGCGACTAGGAGAACAATGATTCCTAATTATGATGAGTAAGTGCCACCTGCCTATAAATTTATTCAGAAGCCAAGCAATAGTAATATTTATAGTTCATTATCATCATAATCAGGCTGTATAAATTAACTGTTGGTCATAAGCCTCTCCTAAAGCACGCAGCTGAGCCCGATCTAGAGCTCTTCTTTTCCTCCTGCTATCGGCTAATTTGCCTATGTCGTTACCTAATCTAGCTGTAGCCACGTCTAACACTATGCTTGCCGAGCTACGGTCTCTATTCAATAACACATCTACTCTTATTATAATTGGTATATATTAAGGCATCTGCAAACATATTTAAATACACAAGTAGACATTATACCTTATTCACAAATCTAACCTTTTTTGCAGCCGGTACGCAAAATTTGTCTACAATCTTATCAGATTCGTCTATAATGATAAATAGGCCTAAAAATGAAGATTGACTCACAAGGATAGCTCCCGAACCGTTGGGTAATAGGCGAAGGCCTTCAACATGAACGTTAAAGCTGCTATTTATGTTAGTTGTTATGTTAAAGACATTAACCAAGACCACTAGTTAACGTGCCCTCCGAAGCCCGCTACCCGTTAACCACTATCGGAAACTCATACAAGGAGCTACTGTAGTCAACAAAAAAAAATCGTGGAGCAAATCCAGGATATAGAGTTTCCAAAGTGGCATTATGAACAATCGACCAACGAACCACTTAATAATAATAATAATAATAATATATCTTGTAGGACGGTACGGTCGACATTTGTCGAGCATGCCGCCGACCCGGAGAGTCACTCAGGCATATCATTTCCGGTTGTTCGCATCTTGCTAACGGCGAGTATTTGCACAGGCACAACCAAGTGGCCAAGATCATCCACCAGCAACTTGCCCTTCAATACGGCCTTGTTGAGTCAGAGGTGCCGTACTACCAGTACGCACCGGCGCCAGTTCTCGAGAATGGTCGTGCATTGCTCTACTGGAACCGCTCTATCATCACGGACAGGACTATTGTTTGCAATAAACCTGATATCGTGGTGGTCGACCGATCCCAGCGCCGGGCAGTGCTCGTAGATATCACCATCCCACATGACGAGAATCTCGTTAAGGCCGAAAAGGATAAAGTCAGCAAGTACCTTGATTTGGCTCACGAGGTAACCGCCATGTGGGATGTTGACTCGACGATCATTGTCCCGATAGTCGTTTCGGCGAACGGCCTTATAGCGAAGAGCCTCGACCAACACCTTAAGAGGCTCTCGCTAGATGGTTGGATCAAGGGTCTGATGCAGAAGGCAGTGATACTGGACACAACACGCATTGTCCGGAGGTTCCTCTCTCTGCAGCCCTAACCACTGGTCGCTTGGGCTCTGCCCCGCGACCAGCGGCACCCTAGTTTTAAGTTTTTTATAATATTTATTTTTGTAATAATGTTGTAAAAAATTTAAAATTATGTTGTATAATAAATAAAGTGAATAATAATAACTTTATTTACTTATATAAAAAGATAACATTATATCAATACAAACCAACTCATCAATATTACCTAGTACATAATCATATTAATCATACATAGTAAAAAGTTTATTATTTACCAGTTATAAGTACTTACATACTTAAATATCATAGTAAAATGTACGTTACATTCCATTCTTTATGCTATTTTATAGGTGGCAAATAGTTACGAGAAGATAAGGTTTCGCGAAATTAGAAAACGAATTTGATCGAGAGATTCCCATCTACCCTCCCCACTAGTTTGCTTAGTGTTAATCTTATGTTATGTTATAACTGATAATGGGCGCAAATTAATGTATAAGCAAGTAGATATAAGTACTCACTATAATTTTAAAATGTGAAATAGGAAGCATTTTGCTTTAAATTTCTTTATTTTATGCATACTTCTTACGATATAACTGTCATAAGTACTTCAGTGTTTTCATAACTTAGAGATTTTAGAAAGGTGTCAAGCTTTTTCTTGCAGTTGTACTCGTATACATTTTTTCAAAGGGTTCACTTTGTCTCGTCATAAAATATAAGTTGTCAAAGGCAGCGTAGATAAGTTGGCAAATCTTTCAGACTAGCAAAAAATATAAAAAGAATTTGAACATCTATACAAATACTATCTTGAAAATCTATTTGCTGAAACTCAGTTCATAAATGTTTTTATTAATGGATATACCTCACAATAAATGCGAAGCTAGACCAAAATCAAACTTTGAAGAGAACCTAAAATCATTTCGGGCCTGGGCATATAATTATGATGAAATGATTTTTCAATCAGAGAGCAACTATTCATAGGAAAACATAATATGAATACAACCAATATAGAATGAACAAGAATATGCTGGTGGTTTCAAAGATCAGTTAATTTGTTTTAAAATTGGTTGTTTGATGTTTTATAATGATTGAAAAACCTACCAAATTTATATTTTTATATATTCTTGGATAGTATTATTTAAAAGAGCATAGGTAAACGCATGCTAAGCGAAAACGTAGACATTATTTGGGATGGAAAAATTTTACTCCCAGCGGTTCTTGAACCCGCAACCCTAGAATATCGACCTGGTGCATTTCCAATTATGCTATGGAAGCGGCTGCTGGACATTCAAATTTTCTCCATTCATTTAAATGCACGTGTTTTTGACGTTGGCGTAATCTACCCAAATAGCAGAAGACTATTAACTTTGGCTGGTAGGGTGATATACGATCAACACTGAACACAAAATCGATGAAACCATTTTTTATTAGAGGAAATGCACCGGGATGGTATTCTGGGGGGTTGCGGGTTAAAGTCTCACTGAAAGTTATCTTTTATCAGAAATAATTTCTTTATTCTTGGATACTCTTGTTAAGTGAATGATGTATGAGTGTGTAAACTACTTTCTTCTGCTAAGCTTGTCTTTGCCTTTTAACACAATTAATAGATACAGGCGTTACTCAATGATAATCAATATTGAATTTTAACAAATATATAAAGAAAATATTAAATAAATATCTTAGGAAAACACTTTAAATATATAATTATATGCCTACTGACAATTCCGCTTGATATTCTAGGTAAGCTGACGTAAATAAACGCATGTACACGAAGCATTATAAGAAAGTCTTGACCCGACGAGCGCAATATCGAAAAACTTCAATGGTGCGCAGGAAGAGTCAAGATCTACAAATTAAAGTTTTCATAAAATATTTTAAAAATATTAACTGTTACATGACTCTTTTGCCTGCTGGTAAGTTAAAACGATGTATGTGCACGAAGATGTTATCAAGTTAAACCTAAAAAAGGAACTAGTTCTCACAAGCAGCTGCTGGAACTAGCGATAAGCTATTGAATTTTGTATATAAGTAACTGTGCTAGACTGTTGGGTTTTCATGAAATGCCATTCCAACAACATGAAGAACGCCAAGGATCCATCTTCAAATTCCCAATACAATCTGACGAATTAGTGGGGTCTAGCAGTGACAGGTCTTGGCACGTGACAGGCTATCAGGTCTCATTTTCATCTGTTATGTATGATAAGTGAAAACTGGTAGAAGGGATACTACCAACGAAGATTCTAAGGAGGGTAAGCATCCAGCCAAAAGCCAGATCAAGAACTTTATCAATATATGCATAGTTTTGTTAAGAATGAAATACATATACTCGTATAAAATTGTTATTGTTACCAAACACACGTTAGTTCAATAAAGGTAGGGAAATGATAAACAAAATATATATTTTTATTCTCTAAAAGTGGCATAACTCGAGAACTGGTGAATATCCATTTAAAAAGCTTTTCCGTTCCAGCTTTGCAAACAAATTTTTCGAGCCTTTTATTTTTTACGTTGAATATTGCATTTGTTATTTCCAAAAGGTTGTTATTAATCCAAGCTGAAAACAATGGACTGCAAAATGGAAACTGTTATATTAGTTACAGAGCTCAAACTCCACATTTGTCAGGTGCTTTAGATCCCATGTAATAAGTAGTAAGCAATGCTATTACTGGACTGTTACTGTAGTCTTTCTAAATTTAAAACGATTATATATATCACCTTGCTGAGAGCCAGGTGCGTACAATATATTTAAATTAATAATAACTAATAATAGTTAATAAATGGTTAATTAACAAGAAAATGTCACCTTACTACCTAGCAGGGGTACTTAGGAGCATGAAGGAAAACGAGAGAAGAATTAGAATATAGTATATTGAGTTCAAGGGGTCGTGGTTCTCAGACAGGTATGGCAATAGTAAACTTCCTTGTTGTAGGACTTATCTACGGTCCGCTAGTAGTGAGTTGATGCTCAGCAGCAGGTGCTGCGATGTAGTCAGCTCAGAGCCTTCAGCACTATGTAGGCCTTAGTTTTTAGTCTGAAATATAACAAATATAACATTTATAAGTCCCAAATATCATAACGTAACGTGTTATACGTAGCGCTTTAGCATTATCTTTATTATTTTCAAAAAATTAAACGCAACTTAATTTTAATAAATAAATTACATAATCCTACTAACTCAGAGCGGAAAATAGGAATACCTATTTTCCAATCAAATGGACAATGTTTATATTAAATCGGTAAAAAAGTATCAGGATAGTAAGTATCCTTTGTCATAATATACATTATAGGATTCAACAATCTATGACCAAAACTACATCGAATTTTATGTAGCCATTACGGAGGTTCCCCGTGGGGTGCCGGGTTAGAATTGCACCTCCCCATGTCATCTCGTGGGTGTCGTAAGAGGCGACTAAGGGAATTAAACTGGAAGTTGGGCAGCAGCGCCTTCTAAATAACTACTATCGTACACTGCGATCCTCAAGCCGCCTGCCAAGCGTGGGGATTAATGCAAATACCCCCTTAATAGGGGAGGCTGTGTTCAGCAGTGGACAATCCGGCTGATACATAGAACATTACGGAGGTATCTGGTTAAGTAAGTGGTAAGTCACATCCACAAAGTATCGTATTTATAATTCACAGAGTATAGTAAATAACACCAACACAACTAGCTGCAGCAAAGGCATATCATATTGCACTCAATAGAAAACTACTGAGTAAATTGTTTTAAATAATTCCTACATGTTAAAAAGCGCCCGTTGCGTAGATTGATCTTTGAACTAAGTTAAGCAACGGTCATCACTTTGTTTGACAACCGCTAGTGGCATTATTACTGAGCGCTCCGTGCTTCGCCACCTGTCCAGGTTGATGGTATAACACGTTACTGAAGATGGTGGTCGCTGCCCCCATCCTATGACAACGCGTTATAGCTTGGTAGTAGAAAATTTCGCGAATGTCCACCGAAATAAAAAAAACTCTTCACCAAACACCTAACGGAGTGTTCATGCAGCTGTCTACGAGAACCAGTAATTCTAGTTTAGCCTGAACAACATCTTCGACCACATTATCACTTACTATCAGTTGAGATTGTGATCAAAGGTTAGCCTACCATCAAAAAACCCTATTCTACATCACAAATCAAAAAACCCTTACCGAATGCATTTGGAATATATTAACCAATGTTGATAAAAATATTTTTAGTTGGAGGAGGGTGGTAAGAAACATAAACACTCATTTATGATTGTGAATACCTAACTAAAATGTGATCTATCTGCGCCTTCCTATATCGGATAATTCAAGTTCATTAAAGTTGATCCAGTTGCGTTGCGTGTTGGGTTATATATATTTTTTAAAACTTGATAATTATGTTTTTTTTGAACAACCACCTATTTAATACCGTCAATATAAATTTAAGCGAATTTGATTAATGCAAAACATGACAAGGTGTGATAGAAATAAACGCCAATTGGAATAGTTTGTTTACGTTATTGACAAAATATAATTGTGTGTTGTTCGTCCAGAAATGTGCCAACTTCAACACGAATTGATACGTGCTGGGCAACGTTATGTATAGTCTTGTTTATTATTATTATCATTTCCAGAGCTACAACGCTGTGTAAAATTATTAAATTAACGAAAATATATTTCCGTCATAGAACTAGTATAATAATAAAACGACAACAGAAATCGCGGGTGGTGCACGGGCCACGCGGTGTGTGGGTACGGGCACCTCTAGTGGTGCCTCTAATTCAGGGAATTCCTTGCTCATTCTCAGCCAGGCTAGGCTAGCTTGAGGTTTTATCACAATGCCAGGGCGTAAATACTGTTCTATTTCGGTTGATGCAGTAACACCAAGGAGAGGAATGAAAGAACATAATTTTTGGTACCTAAGTATTGAAGTTGGCTTAAGTTATGGTAGTAACTCAAACAAAAAAACGGAAACACAATCATTCTCGTGTTACAAAACTAAAGTTACCACTGATGAAAACTAGTACATAGTAGGTAAGTACTAAATAATTTGTTTATATCAGCTGTAATTGTAATTTTGTAACACATGATCGATCATATGTATTTTTTTTCGATTATGGTAGGAAACCCTTAAATGTTTGAAAGATCTTCTGTATATTTTAAGTGTTATATAAATAATCTTTTATGCATTCTGTTTTTATTTTTGTAACATAACCAATATTCCTTTATATTCTGTATTTATTTTGTCAAGTCCAATTATTTATATCCGTGCCATTAAGTGCTGAATTAAATAGTATTTTATAAGTGTAAGGATAATATAAAAATATAGTCATATCGTTCATAAATCCAAAATTGATGGTGTATATAAGATATAATAAACGCCAACTCCATAAAGTGAGGTGTATAAAATTATAAATAGTCATCATACACTTATTTTTTAGCTAAGGGGTACAGTTATCTTTTATTAATTTATTTCATCAAAAGAAAAACTGCTTCAAACCTATTGCTCACGCGCGCCGACAAAAGTCGCGCGGTCTCACACGTACGATGAGTGTCTCAGGCAAGTTTATAGTTCCGCGCGACTCCTGAGCGTATTATCATAGCAACTTGGATACAATCAGTTGATATGTAACTCTTTTCAGGTGAAGATGTTCAGTTAGGAGTGTATTTTTAATAAATAAAACTTTTTTTTTGTTACGGCTAAGTCTTTCTGTTTATAAATACTTAACTGGATAGTTTCCACAGTATCAGTACAGATAAAAAAAATGGTAAGTTAAATATATGACTAAGTTTTTACACTTAATTTTGTAATAAAATGTATATACCTAGTGCACATACATTTTTTTAACTGATGCAATTTTTTATTATTATTACATGTCAAATACACACATTTTTTTTATATTGGAGTTATATAGTAATTTTGGCTCCAATTAATAGGTGACGGTTTTAACATATTATGAACCACCTAGTCCCAGGGTATATAATTTCATGGATATCAGACAATAGTTCATAAGCTTTATCTAATAGCTGCGAGCTAAACATGCTCTTAATTAATATTGTAGGTATGTGTAGACGACGCACGTAAAGCCACATGACTAAACAATACTATCATTCATGTGCTAAAGCTCTGCACTTTGAAATAAAAAAAAAGTGTTATATTCTAGGTTCATACGATAATTCCAATTTTTCTATATTTTGAATATATATTAGTTTAATTTTAGTTTTGGATCACTCACGTGAGTATAAGATAACTTGAATACGGTGTTACAAGAAATTAAAATGATAATGATTATAAAAGATTTTTATTTGTCTGCGGTCGTTTGATAAATACAGTTGTGGCGGTAAAAATTGCTTAGAATTTTACGGAATCTATTGCCATAGATAGGTGTGTGGCAATATATATGTCGCCTATAGTTTAGAGCTAAGGGGAAGGCTTATCATATAGGTGGGTTATGAAATAATTAAAAACGTTACAATATCATATTTCTTTCGGTACCACAAACTTCGATGTACTTCTAATGTTGTTCTGTGTTATTAGCAAAGCCTAATTATGATATACGATCTCACGAGCAGTGAAAGAAACATTCAGGCCATAGGCCATGTCAGAGACTATTGAATTCAGCAGCTCAAGACTCAGATTACGAACCCGTTTCCGATTTGCTGCTTCTAGCTACTGGAACAACTATCTTACGCATATATGAGTCCTAAAAAATTTTAAATCTCTGTATGTCAGTTTATGGACATATTCTTACATAAATTGTAAGAGTATTGTGCAGGCACTATGTGAACACACCGTTTGTGAGCTCGGTAGATATCCACGGAATGGGTACTGGCGCATATGCACTATCGCTGGATTGGAGGGATGGACTTGTACTTCCTGAATAAAAGCTTCCTTTCAGTATAAGTATGCGTTCTTTTATTTCCTTTTACTTCTTGTAGTTGTTATCCCTAATGAGGGAGGTTCGGTATTACATGCTCTCTGCACATAATCTTCCTACTTATATACAAAAGTTGGCCACAATATACCTTATTATTTATCATTAATTCTTATTGGCTAACCAATCGCATACGACTAATCAGAGCTATTTGGATCTATACTAACGATCCATCATACCGACATAAACAAGGATCATAAAAACAATATTAACAAGGTTGTATTATAACAAAGTAATACTATACTCTACAGTAAATATTTATGTTTTGCTTAACTGTGAGCTGTTCTTTTCTACCTATATAAACAAAGAAGATCAAATGTTCCAATATAAGCAATGTAATGCTATGCCTTAAGGTAAATATTGATGTCATCCTGCACAAGTAGATGCTATAAAATATTGATCATTGCTTAGAGTGCGATTCTTTACGGACTCAGTTTACATTTACTTGAATTGGAATATCTAAAATTATAGAAAGTTTGAAATATCCTCGTACCAAGAAATGACGTAGCATTCAAAAATTATTTCGAGATTTCAAGTTTCCTTACTTTAGCGCCGAAATTTTAATGACGGTTTGGAATAAAACCATATTGTACTGCATATCTTGAGATATTAAAAGCCAAAATTGCGGAATTATTTTTCGCAGACTGATATATTTTTGCGGGTTACTTGTAGTTGTATGTATTTTAGTCTTTGAGCTGATGACGAGTCAGTGCTGTAATGTCAAAGTTTGACTTTAATTTTTAAATACTTTATCTTATAAACACAAATGAAAACGACAAAAGGGATAACGTGGGGTGCGTTAAAAGTTTACGTTACTTAGAAAGAAAACTATTTATAAATAAAAGTAAATTATGTATATATTTTTTATTTTTTTTATGTTATTGGGAAGGAACAAGCGCGAGGCCCACCTGATGTTAAGCGGTATCCTCTGCCTATAACAGATGCATTTCATCACAAGTGACGAACTGCACTGCGCCCATGACCTTGAGACATACCTGTTAAGTCTCATTTTGCCTGTTATTTCGCTGGCTCTCAAGGACTGCTGTCGGAACACACCGTTAGGTGCTTGGCGACAGATTTTCTACTTGAGCATGGTCGCTAGCCAGGCGGGCATTCGCAAAATGCCCTTCCACCTTGCGGTGAAGCTCAAGCTCTGGGCGTGATTCGAAGCATGGACCTGCTGCGCGGCAGTCCCAATGCACTGAGCCATCACTGCTTTAAAATATATAATATTTTGAAGCAGTGATGCTTTTCTTGCATATTGCTTCAAAATTAAAAAATAGAATAATTATTATTCTTCTACGTTGCAATTTTTGTTAATTGTATGACTGAAAACCAATCCTGCTAAACTATCAACGAAGTCTAGGCTGTGCGTAGGACGGGATCAAAATATGCGACCGCGGTGATTTCACATGAATGAAAAAAAAAACTTTAGCTCTGGCGTTGAATCTTACTCAACCAAAGGGCAACGCGGGTACCCGATGTTGAAACCCATACTGCCTAGACCTTCTGCTAACAACTGATACAGACTGCTACTTGGTATCGGTCTTGGTATCCGACCACTGTCTAGAGAAATCTGTATCCATCTACCACCCACCCGATTCCAGCCCTAGAGGCACCCGGTGAGTTTTCGATACAAGTCAGCAGATTGTGATGTGATGCGGTCTTTCTTTGCATCTTAGCCTTGGTGATGGCTTTTAAACCTATTTAATTTTTTTCGCGGAGCGGAGGCTTCTTTTTGCTTTTTTTTAGGTACGCAACGAAATATGTTTCACGCCAGGAATTTCCAATATAATAATAATAAATAGTGCTAGATAACCTAACCTTACATTTCTTTCGTAGATATCTAGCGGGGATTTATTACACGACTGCCCAAAAATAAGTGTTTGAAGCAGTGATGGCCCAGTGGCATTGGCTATGGACTGCCGCGCAGCAGGTCCATGGTTCGAATCCTGCCGCGGGCTTGAGCTTTACTGCTAGATTATAATATGGATGTTGTTTTTCCCTCACAAATAAGATAAAAGTACTGTACAAGTCCCGACGGAAACAGCAATTAACGGCTTCGTTTAGTTAAAAAGGACTCGGCTGCTGCCTAATCTTTTAAAAATCACTTTGGATTTACTAGGCGTCGCTTCGTTCTGACTATACTCAACGCTGATTTGCTTTAATACCGGACTGATTGTAATGTAGGTACTACTACCTATTCAAAAAGCTGCCAATAATGGCATTGTATAACATGTCATATTGTATGTTCAAATTATATTATATGAGTGTTGAGATCAGAGGCTTGGTGCACACATACACTGAAATTAAACTGAAATACGAGACCGAAAGGTTTATGTCGCTTACCAACGATGATGCACTCGGACCTAACTTGTTACCATGCGCAGCCTAGCTTGCAATATTAACAACGTCATCTAGGTTACAAGAAAGGAACTATTTATCTCAGAATTTTTTAACGCATATAAGATTAGACAAGAAGTAAATCACAGATAGAAAATTAAACCGTTCGCGTTGTTAGCTTCTTATCTGTGTCCACACAATAGGCGACAAATCGAATGTTACTACGTATACTATCGAAACTAATTATCGCGAATTTTAAGTTTCGTGAGTTAACGAGGACCAGCGACGTCACATTCCATACTTTACGACTTGCAAAAACTGAATATATTAATAATATTTGAAATAAATTTTATCAACATTGTAATATAATGTGATAGAAACAAGTTGCGACGGTAATAATAAAAAAACCTTATTTTGAGTTTCGATAGTCTACTTAGGGACAGTCGAAATTACAGCTATAATTAGAATATATACCTCTCTCTATAAGTCTCTCGATGATCTTAGGTGTAACTTAGTATTGCTAATCTTCACATAGTAATTTTATGATGTCGAGACAAACACATTTCGGTGAATGACGCGTCGTTCGTTCCTGATAGTATAAGCGTTAAGACTCTCCAAAGTTATTTCGGTTTCTTCAGATTGTTTTTGTTTCTGCTTCTTAGATCACTAAGAAGCAGATACAAAAACAATCTGCGTGATTTTGACCTGCATTTGTCATCCCGAGACATTTTTAGACATCCCACTACCTAAAGGAGATCACAGACGGCAGCTATAATATATATTATAGCATAACTGTCGGTATTAAGAAACGAGAATGTAAAGCTATATATTATAGCTGCCGTGTATTGTCACTTGTAAATTTCTATGGAAAATGTGTTGAGATGTATTGAAATATATCGAGCTATAAATATATAGCTTTATATTATAGCTGCTGTCTGTGAACGCCTTTACTTTGTCTTACTACGTCTTACACATTACGGCGTTACACACCAAGCTGGACAGTAGCTCACAGATGTCTTCGGCCTGGTGCGGTTATCAATAAGTGTTGTGTAAAATTAAAACTCGTGATTCCTAAAAGCATCACTCCCGATTACCAAACCACTAGCTTCAATGCAGCAAAAGTTTTCATCAGTTTGATGAAATCGCTTTCAATTAAGGAGCGTTCTGGGCGTATAATGAAAGGCGTTAAATTTAAACCTCATGGCGACGAGAGATTGACTGCTGTTTAGATATTCGTTCTCGCGTTAAGGCCAGGTTGTACCTACTTAAGACATTTTTTAAAATCTGTAACTCGAATAGAATTGAAAATTTAGAATATATAAAACTATTTATATAAAGTTGAACATACTCTCCAGGAACCTACAAAGTCAAAAACGTGATTATGAACAATTTCTTCGATAAAAAAAATTGTCAAACATGACACCATATCGCTACTTAAATCAGGTAGAACTAAAAGATACTATCATGAAACTATGTGGAAGTTTTACCAATGGATAGAGCTTGTTATTTATTAGTAACGTTTGAAGGCACATTTTCAAATTTAGCTATAGTTTTTTAACAAGAAAAAATAAACTACAAATCTAAAGATTCAAGCTCTCGCGCTCGTCATTCAGTACCCGCCTAGGCGTCATCGAGGTAGGACGCGTGTCGTTTTCTCCAGCAAAATTCTCCCCGACGATTACAAGCTAGAAATATTTATAAACAGAATTATTATTAGCAGAATGGTGACACTGCAACATTTATGGTTATCCGCTGGCGTGAATCTTCCATCAGGCGAGTGTCTTGTACGTCATTTCAACCATGCCAAATAAAAAAAATACTTTCTCGATGGCATTGTTTTCACGCGCCACAGTATAAAAAGTACAGTATGGTCACGCCCCAATTACTAACTGTGGGTGTCGTAAGAGGCAACTAAAGGAAAATACCGGAAAGTGAGCAGCAGTGCCCTCTAAGAAGCTACCTCCCTCCAGTAAAAAATCTGTCGCCAAGCACTTAACGGTATGTGCCGCTATGAGTCCTCCAGAACCAGTAATTTTGCATGGTGGTAGGGTATTTTGCGAATGCCCGCCTGGCTAGCTACTACCCTCAAGTAGAAAATTTGTCGCCAAGCACTTAAAGGTATGTGCCGCTATGAGTCCTCTAGAGCTAGTAATTTGGCATGGTGGTAGGGCATTTTATCAATACCCGCCTGGCTTGCTACCACGATGTGTCAAGTAGAAAATCTGTCGCCAAGCACTTAACGGTATGTGCCGCTATGAGTCCTCTAGAACCAATAATTTTGCATGGTGGAAGGGCATTTTGCAAATACCCGCCTGGCTTCTTACCACTATGTGTCAAGTAGAAAATCTGTCGCCAAGCACTTCGGTATGTGCCGCTATGAGTCCTCTAGAACCAACAATTTTGCATGGTGGTAGGGCATTTTGAAAATACCCGCCGGGCTTCCTACCACTATGTGTCAAGTAGAAAATCTGTCGCCAAGCACTTAACGGTATGTGTAGCTATGAGTCCTCCAGAACCAGTAATTTTGCATGGTAGTAGAGCAATTTGAGATTACCCGCCTGGCTAGCTACCTAACCCTCAAGTAGAAAATCTGTAGCCAAGCACTTAACGGTATGTGCCGCTATGTGTTCTCTAGATAGAACCAGTAATTTGGCATTTTGCGAATACCCACCTGGCTAGCTACTACCCTCAAGTAGAAAATCTGTCGCCAAGCACTTAACGGTATGTATTTTAATAGTAATAGTTAAAGGTTATCAACTGTGTTAGTTGCACTATAAGGGAATAGTCACAAGAATATAATAATTGAGTACTGGATTTAGTAGCAGATACCTAAAGTAGATCAACTGTTTTAGTTACACTATGAAGCTGATAGCGTGCGGCTGGGGACATCGACCTGACGAGCGCTGTGCATCTAAAGCGCAGCGCCGCGTAGTGTCTATAGCCTACAACTCTCGCACGCTAAATTTGCCTACTGTGCAAGTACAAGCCGGCCTTAAGTGTTTATGGGCTAGGGAAAGCAATGGATCGTTTATTGTTCGAATTGATTACATACGAATGCTTAGCTTTCTATTCGATATGCTAATTGAAATCGATTTATTTGCATGTTTTGCCTTCAGTTGATTTATATTGTCAGTTAGTTTTTCTACAACCATTCTCTCAATTTGACTAGTTTTTTCTAAATATTTAAAAGTAACCTGAAGTTTTTGACGTTCTTATCACTATGTAATATTTATAATCGCTTGTCGCTTGTTTATGGTAGTAAAAGACAATGTCTGCTCCGAGCTAACAGCGTCCGTTGCGGTAACACTGGACCGCGCTGCACTCCCTTTGAATAGAGTTTTGATTATTTACATCGAGGAAAGTAATACAAAATATGATATAATAAATTACAAGTACTAGGGAGTTTTTACATCGGGTATTCCTCGAGCGTATTCCGTAACAAATAGACAAAAAAATATATGAAGCACTCATAG
The DNA here is from genome assembly GCA_963890685.1 of Plagodis pulveraria. Taxonomy (NCBI): domain Eukaryota; kingdom Metazoa; phylum Arthropoda; class Insecta; order Lepidoptera; family Geometridae; genus Plagodis; species Plagodis pulveraria. The sequence goes on along the minus strand of OY982962.1, from coordinate 7,240,113 downwards.
CGAAGTTTACTCAGCTATTCCTAACCGATCAGCACCGTCGCCCGCGTTCATGAGTTGGATGGGTGACCGCTAGTGAAATTACTACTGAGCGCTTACGTGCTTCGAGAGAGCATCGTTAAGCCGTCGGTGCCGGTTGTTGTCTAAGGATGGCAGTCGTTATAGCATGGTGGAAGGGCATTTCGCGACCACCCTCAAGTAGTAAATCTGTCGCCAAGCATGCAACGGTGTGTTCCGGCAGCTGTCCTTAACAGCCAATACTTCTAGGCTAGCCTGAACAACATCTTTGACCACATCATCACTTACCATCAAGTGAGATAGTGGTTAAAGGCTAATCAACAGGAATAAAAAAATAAATTAATATATAATTAAAAAAAACATCTGACTAAAATTCTTTGTTATGACTAACAGAAGTCATCTTTAAGAGGTTGTTAGCATTTTTTCAATAACCCTGAATATACAGGGTTATTGGTAAAATGCTAACAACCTCTAAGGGTTGACTTCCGGTATTCTTAAGAAATATTTTGAGAAACATTTTTTGTTGTTTTTTTTATGGTTTTTTTATAATATGCTTTTGACTGAATAAGCACGAGGACCACCTGATGTCAAAGTCTCTTGTGCCTGTAATGTATGACTGTCATTCTGAATTTCGATGATCAAAATCGCGATGTAACGTTTTACGTAAAGTGTACGAGTTCGATCAACGTTGCCTCGAAATAACGCTCCTGCGATGTTATTTATTTTAGAATGTTCTCCACCACGATGCACGCAACTTCGAAAGTATGCTATTGCGATGAACTGAATTGAGAATGTATTTTTTATGCGACGCCTGCAACTTCGAAAGTTTTTATTGCTACATATTTCTTTTGGAATCTATTCTAGAAGCAAGAGATACGTATTGTAATATATATGTTGCACTGTTTTTGTTTTGTAGTTCACTGGTTTCTCCAGCAATTATGCATTGATTTTGATAATTCTTTTTTGGGTAGGGTATACTTCCAGGTTTATAAATTTTATCAACATGGGTCTAGTACTTTTTGATTTTCACCTACCCAGAAGTTCAGAATGACAGTCGTAATGTATAATTTCATATTTTTTATTACCTTGCTCAATGTAAATATTCAAAACTCTAATCAAAGGGAGCACGGCGAGGTCCAGTGTTTCCGCGGCGGACGCTCTTGGCTCGGAGTAGGCATTAAAACAGAAAACCCAAACTATTAAAAAAAAACTTCTTAATATGTTTGTTAGGACTAGCAGAAGTCAACTCGAAGAGGTTGTTAGCATTTTACCAACAACCCTGTATAGAGACGATCCAGGAACCTCCTCTTTTTTTACCGACTCCAAAAAATGGGAGGTACTAAATTCTCAGTCTTTTTTACGTTATTTACCTCAGAACTTTTGACTGGGTAAACCCATTTTGATGATTCTTTTTTATTTGAAATCTTTTGCCATGCGGTTCCATTTAAGGCGAGGTTGTACCTACTTAAGACATTTTTTAAAATCTGTAACTCGAATAGAATTGAAAATTTAGAATATATAAAATCATTTATATAAAGTTGAACATACTCTCCAGGAACGAACAAAGTCAAAAACGTGATTATGAACAATTTCTCCGATAAAAAAAATGTCAAACATGACACCATATCGCTACTTAAATCAGGTAGAACTAAAAGTTACTATCATGAAACTATGTGGAAGTTTTACCAATGGATAGAGCTTTTTATTTATTAGTAACGTTTAAAGGCACATTTTCAAATTTAGCTATAGTTTTTTAACAAGAAAAATTAAACTACAAATAAGATTCAAGCTCTCGCGCACGTCATTCAGTACCCGCCTAGGCGTCATCGAGGTAGGAAGCGTGTCGTTTTCTCCAGCAAAATTCTCAGCAATTACGAGCTAGAAATATTTATAAACAGAATTATTATTAGCAGAATGGTGACACTGCAACATTTATGGTTATTCGCTGGCGTGAATCTTCCATCAGGCGAGTGTCTTGTACGTCATTTGAAACCATGCCAAATAAAAAAAATACTTTCTCGATGGCATTGTTTTCCCGCGTCACAGTATAAAAAGTACAGTATGGTTTTCTAAACAATTCACTTATTTTAGTTCAGTGAGCTTTAAATAGTGTAGCCGAGCCCGTGGGGTGACGGGCTGCCCGTGGGGTGACGGGCTGCCCGTGGGGTGACGGGCTGCCCGTGGAGTGCCGGGCTATGTCACGCCCCAATTACTAACTGTGGGTGTCATAAGAGGCAACTAAGGGAAAATACCGGAAAGTGAGCAGCAGTGCCCTCTAAGAAGCTACCTCCCTCAAGTAAAAAATCTGTCGCCAAGCACTTAACGGTACGTGCCGCTATGTATCCTTGAGAACCAGTAATTTTGCATGGTGGTAGGGCATTTTATAAATACCCGCCTGGCTTGCTACCACTATGTGTCAAGTAGAAAATCTGTCGCCAAGCACTTCGGTATGTGCCGCTATGAGTCCTCTAGAACCAATAATTTTGCATGGTGGTAGGGCATTTTGCAAATACCCGCCTGGCTTCCTACCACTATGTGTCAAGTAGAAAATCTGTCGCCAAGCACTTAACGGTATGTGCCGCTTAGAGTCCTCCAGAACCAGTAATTTTGCATGGTGGTAGAGCAATTTGAGATTACCCGTCTGGCTAGCTACCTAACCCTCAAGTAGAAAATCTGTCGCCAAGCACTTAACGGTATGTGCCGCTATGTGTCCTCTAGATAGAACTAGTAATTTGGCATGGTGGTAGGGCATTTTGCGAATACCCGCCTGGCTAGCTACTACCCTCAAGTAGAAAATCTGTCGCCAAGCACTTAACGGTATGTATTTTAATAGTAATAGTTAAAGGTTATCAACTGTGTTAGTTGCACTATAAGGGAATAGTCACAAGAATATAATAATTGAGTACTGGATTTAGTAGCAGATACCTAAAGTAGATCAACTGTTTTAGTTACACTATGAAGCTGATAGCGTGCGGCTGGGGACATCGACCTGACGAGCGCTGTGCATCTAAAGCGCAGCGCCGCGTAGTGTGCATAGCCTGCAACTAAATTTCGCACGCTAAATTTGCCTACTGTGCAAGTGCAAGAGGCTCTTAAATATCATTAAAATCGGTCAAGCCATTTTTAAGTTACATTCCAATAACTGAAAAGTGTTTTCCTGTTTTGATTATATAGTCATTGACAGTGAATAACAATCGATTCCATAAGTAGCAATGTCCACTAAAAAGGGTGAAATAGTTTTTTTATTAACCGAACCGAACCAATTACTGACTTCAACAAGTTATTTCATACATTTGAAACAAAACACAAATATTCTTTATATAGAATGTATCGAACGGACACAAAACATTTTTTTTTCAAGCCACGTGTTTTTAATTTTTTTAGTAAAACATAACTATAAAACATAATATTATTTTATCAAAAATAATGTTTATATATCATTTACTAAGGTCTTCTAACACCTTCACGCACCTGATCATTCGGATTATTTGATTCGAAAGTATTTGCAAAACTGGCACTAAAATAATATTATGTAAAACTTAACACAGTTGATTTTTTGGAACAAATAAACCAGGTAGATTCTTTACTCGTATTAAATCGGAGCTTTCGAATTAATTGAATATTAATCATATAATAAACTGGAAACAATAATAACTGAGCGGCCGTAATAACCTCAGGTCTGTAGTTCGATCTTAATCACCGGCTTGAGCTTCACTGCATGGTAGAAGGCAATTTTACACATGCTCGTTTACCTTGCTACCAAGTAGTCAAGCTTCAGGTAGAAAATCTGTCGCGAAGCTCATAACATTGTGTTCCGGCAGCAGTCCTTGAGAGTCAGTAAAATTACAGGCACATGAGACTTAACAACTGTTTGTTTAGGGTGATGGATATCGTTCAATTAGTCACTTGTGGCTAAATGCATTTTTTAGTCAGAGGCTACCGCATAAAATCAGGTAAGTCTCGTGCTTATTCGGTCACAATTACATTAATAATATTAAAAAAATACTTGATTCAGTCTATAATATCTAATGTTTATAGAATTTATGTTTTGTATATCAGCTTATACTACTCGTATGTATAATCATATGTTAGCTAATGTGATTACAGATGGTATTACTAAGAGCGAAGAAAACATTATTTTTCGTATAGAAACAAAAACAAGAAATTTCCCTGTAACCTGTCTGTTACGCTCAAAAACATGTTTCTTCGTGCGAAAAGGTGTCTCACATACTGAGGATAAGAAATACAGGGTATTCCTCGGTTTCGCTGACATGCTGAGGCTAAGGGATGACAGTAGTCTTATAAAGAGATATATTATATTGGATTAAGCGAGACAATATATAAGTTTTTTTTTTACGTACAAACCGACTTCAATATTTATAGTAGTTCAAGTCTTTTAGTTATTGAAGCGCTTATAGCGAAGTTTGCTTAGCTGTTCTTAACCGACCCGCAAAGTTAAGCAACGTCCGCCGCGGTCATGAGTTGGTTGTTCTTCGGATTTGCTTCGGAGGGCGCGTTAAACCGTCGGTCCCGCTTGTCGTCTTAGGATGGCAGTCGTTTCAGCATGGTGGTAGGGCATTTTGCGAAAGCCCCCCTGGCTAGCTAACGCCCTCAAGTAGAAAATCTGTCACCAAACACCTAACGGTGTGTTTCACAGCTGTCCTTGAGAGCCAGTTATTCTAGGTTAGCCTGATCAAAATCTTCGACCAAATCATCACTTCCATCAGGTGAGTAAGTGGTCAAAGGCTAACCTATCACGCATAAAAAAATAGAGTCTTACCACTTGGACAAGTCGTGGCAGTGATAAGTACTGACGGTAGCTATTGACTGTCGTGTAACGAGTATTTCTTTGAAATTGTTTGAAATTCACCGCACGGCAGTGCACCAGGCTTGCTCCCACACTCAAGTAGAAATCAAGTAGTTTAGGATTGGAAGACAAAGTTGCCAGTGAAATTCAGGCACGTGAGAATAATATCATGGATAGCGAAAGAAATATATTGATATGATTTTTTTTTGAGGTATCGTTAGTTTTGCCTTAAAGTAACACTAGGTTCATTAAATAATAAAAAAAATAAACAAACTGGCGGATTTTATACGCTATATTGAGATATAAAAAAAGAAGAATTCCAAATCCATTACTTGTGGTATAAAAAAGAAAATATGATTTCATGAATATATAACATTACAAAATTGTTAAATAAAAATGGGGCGATTTCACTGCTAGTTTTGATATCATTGTTCGGAGTTTGACACAGTAGACGTCTGCCGTTATTGCTTGACCAGATCAGGGAAGGCTATAGTGAATAACACCATGCTGAGACCACCAAACAGTTACCAATACCTTTTTATTGGAAAGTTTTTTCTTTAAGATACTGTTGCGGCGACTGACCTGGTTTGACGTCGCTTACATTTATCGTAAAGAATCCACTTTTCATCACATGTCACAATTCGATCCAATTTTCCTTCATTTCTGTATCGATTCAACAAGGCAACACAAGTTTCAAAACGCGTTTATTTTTGCATACCAGTCAAATCCTGAGGCACCCATTTTTCATATATTTTTATCAAACGTCAAAAAAGTCAAAATCATTTTTTCAATTTAGGCGTCTACGACGCTCTTATGAAGGTCAATTACAAATTTTAGTATTGAAATATTCTACATTGTACTGCCACGTTCAGCAAATAAATTGTATAGAGCCACTGCGAGAAGAACGGGCAAGAAACTCGGGGCCATTTTTTTAAACACCTTTTAACAATGTGTTACATACATACTATATAATAGAGTTATTACAATATTTGTTTAAATTATGTAGGTGACAGGCAATAGCTTGGCGGAGGCGGAATTGTCCAGGCATTTTTGTCGTTTATGTAATCAGAAACTGTGTAGTAGGATTTTTTAATCAATATGTTTTTCACATGCAACTTGAATTTCCCTTCTGTGAGCATTGTAATATGTTTAGGAACTTTATTATAAAACCGCACACAATTACCTAAGAAGGACCTTTTATTTGTCTTTGCTAATCTAAAACCTGGCACCACTATTTTATCTTTATTCCTAGTATTGTAATCGTGATTGTCACTGTTTAATTTAAATTTACTCAAATTTTTACGAACATACATAATATTTTCAAATATATACAGACTTGGTAAAGTTAAAATATCAATTTCTTTATAAAGATCCCTCACAGATTCCCTAGGACCCATTTTATATATGGCTCGAATTGCACGCTTTTGTATGATAAAGATTGTCTCTATCTCAGCAGCAGTTCCCCACAGCAATACGCCATACGACATAATACTGTGGAAGTACGCGAAATAAACTAGGCGAGCAGTAGCTACGTCTGTTAACTGTCTTATCCTAAGAACTGCATATGCAGCAGAACTAAGTCTTCCGGAGAGATCATGTATATGTTATTTTATATCATTTTATTGATTTGACGCAGATGAGTCATTATTGTTGGTAAGATAACGTTAAACCATGCTGCTAATTCCTGGGTAGTTTGTCTCGGATCGGCTTCCACCATTTCTTTCAATTCATTGTTATTCACCTGTGTGGGCGGTCTTCCACGCGGTTAGTTCTTCTAATCAAAGTTTCCATCAAGAAAGCGTTTCAACCAAAATTGCAAGGTGCGTTCATTAGCAGTCCCCTCTCCAAACGCAACATTGCGAGCTGATTCTGCCCCGTTAGTTCCAAATATCCATATTTCTTGTCTAAGCTGAATAAAAAAATCAACTGAAAGTCGATAACTGAATGTTGCACAATTTTGAAAAGAAGAACCTCATTGAGGAATCAACTCATGAGTGTCATACTTTTGCCCCTATTATATCAACGGATATGTCAAATGGACTTATTTTATTTTCTCCTACCGGTAATTTAGTGATATACAAATTCAGATGATTCATTCATCCTTTCAAAATTATTAGACCATAACAACAGTTTATATATAAAAAATCCGCCCGTTTTACTTTCCTTACATTGTATTATATGTTTATTCGTAGACATTGTGCAAATAAAATGTCATGCCACTATTTCTTCCCGTGGGTGTCGTGAGAGGCGACTAAGGGGAAAATACAGTGGGTAGCACCGCCTTCAGAACAACTGACAACTTTTACCGCTATGCCCAAGACGCTTTACATGAGTGGGGATTATGGGAAATCCCGTCAATGGGGAAGACCTTTTGTAGTACTACCACTACTATTTTAGACTCTATGGTTGCTTTGTTATTTGTTATCGAGTCGATGTTTCGGAACACAGCTCATGTCACACTTCAAATAGAACTTCGCGCCCTGTAACTAATATGAGTCTGTGGCTGAGCAAACTAACAGTATATTCCGGCAGCAGTCCTTGAGACCCAGTAAGTAATAATGTAATTACAGGCACATGATACTTAACAACTGTATGTCTCAGGGTGATGGGAACAGTGCAGTTCGTCACTCGTGAGGAAATGTTCCGTCACAATAATAAAAAAGCACAGTTTTGGAAAACAATCAATATATGAGACTTTAAAAAAAATCTACGCTTTTAGTCATCTTTTAATGTATTTCTTAGACAACAGTTATGCAGACGCTGCCGATTGGTACTAGCGGGTGATACACACCCCGACTATGTGTCGCAAAGAATTCTATCACCTGCAGCAGCTGTTAAAACGATGTTTTGATGTAAATGAGGTAAAGGATGATCACTCCCTTATTTGAAGATTTAGGTCCAAAACAAAGCACGGTATTGATTGAACTCATTATTATCTATGTTTGTATCGTAACGCAATTTTAAGAAGATAATTAAGTTGAGAGTTATGAGACTCGAAACTTTTTCATATAAAGTTTTTTATTGGCTCATAACTTTCATAACTATCAACTTAATTATCTTTTTAAAATGAATAAAATACAAACCTAGATAATGACGAGTTCAATCGATATTATGTTTAATTCTGGGCCTAAAATCTCAAATGGGGGAGTGATCACGTTTGTATGGAGAACTGACCGGCCATTTCAATCTTAACAAGTAGACGTGATTTTATTTCGAACAAACTGACAATAGGTATTCAACAAAAAATAATCTCCTCAAAAGAATCAACATTAACAACAACATCCGCACTCTCCATGATTGTGTATGAATCAAAGTTCATAATCTATTTATGGAATGCGATTAATCTCGACAAATTTTATGATTGCCTATTATCTTCTCCCTGCGGTTCAACTGCATAAGAAAATCGGTATTAATGTATCCTTTGTCTTCCATGAGATGATTGTCAACAAACATTTGCATCAAACACGAGTAAAATCAAAAAAATATTATTATGTGATTATAATTTAGTAACATAATCATCTTTCTTTGTATTAAAATGTTTCCCACAATAGATCTGAATTGATTTAAGAAAGTTGAAAGTTGGTTTTCGACAGAGAGTAATTAGCCTGAAAAGATAGAGAGTAAAAATTAACACGTTGATGTGTCATAATAATTTTTTATAAAATTTTGTGTAATTTTGATTCTCGTTTTAGTTATTGCTACTGAGCATAACCTATATAAATTTTCTAAAATAGTTTTTTAGTACCGTCCTAGAGAAATATTAACATAAACCGGCCAAGAGCAGGTCTTGCTAAGGACCACGAACAGAAAAAAAACATTATTTGGTAAGCACATCAAAATTGTTAGGTTTTTTTGTTAGAATATTGACAAATGACCACACGGATAGCCTAGCACCCCACGGGCAACCTGGCACCCCACGGTCAGCGCGGCACCCGTATTTAGTTATGCAACCTTGCTAAGATAAATTTCTAAAATCTGGAACATTCGCCACAGTCAGTTTTTTAACGATCTATCTTTTTTCGGTGACATTCTAGCCCGGCATGGAAAGCATGGCAAGGAATCTGGCCAGTGGTACGCTAACTCACACTGAACACACCGTTAGGTGCTTGACGACAGATTTTCTACTTGAGGGTGGTAGCTAACCAGGCGGGCATTCGCAAAATTCCACCATGCTATAATGACTGCCATCCTAAAATACCAACCGGGACCGATGGCTTATCGTACCCTCCGAAGCACGGAAGCGCTCAGTAGTAATGTGACTAGCGGTCACCCATTCTACTCATGACCGCGGTGGACGTTGCTTTACTTTGCTGATCGGTTAAGAACAGCTAAGCAAACTTCGCTACGAGCGTTTCAAAAGGTTTGTCACATTTACTTCTTCGATGCTCACTCAACCAACTCACTCGCAAAATCACTGCATTTTGTGTATTATATTTATGGAACGCAAATATTCTTTACAAATTGAATAGTTACGAACTTCTCCGTTTAATAACGTGTAATTGTTCACTCGAAAACTACTAACAACAAAAAGTTATTAAATTGAGATTATATCAAAATTAATTCAACGTTCCGCAGGTATGTGTGTCTACTCAGCAACTACAGCCAATCGCATGCTTTCATATCAAAATAAAATAATCAATAACATGCTTGTGTTATATTACAAAATACTTTCTACAAACATGTATGAAATGTTTTCTCACAGATTCACAATAGGTTCGTCAGAGAGAAATCGGCTGAGAAGAATCAATACCGACAACAAAGCACCACCATCCCTGAAGACTTACACCCTTTTTAATAAATACGTATGAATACATTTTCATGGCATGGTTATATTTATAGACTGTGTATATTATCTACAAATCGTTTTAGTATACTTAATTATAGTCTATAATAAGACCCGTCGTAAGGCTTGGATCAGAATGTCGAGAAACTTAAAAGGTGGATAGAGATTAAAATGTTTTTTTTTGTATGCTATAAAGAGATCTATCAAAGATTGACCTTTGACCACAATCTCACCTGATGGTAAGTGATGATGTTGTTGAAGGTGTTAACAGCCTTAACCTTGAATTATTGGACTATACTTACTCTCAAGGACAGCTGTTAGGTGCTTGGCGACAGATTTTCTACTATCTAAAAATATTTTAAACGAATATTTTTGGTAACAAATTCGCAATCAAGTAGTTATGAAAAATCCAAAGGTTTTTTTTATAACTACTTGAATGATAGAAATAAAATCTGAAATGCAGCTGTTTTACAGATATTTTACGGAGCTCCTCCTCAACGATACTAAATTTTCACATAAAATTTTTGCCAAAATGTAAGCAAACACTACGTGATGTTTTTTTTAAACTGGCTATCGCATTCACTTATTTTTTCTCAAAATTTTCAGTGTTTTGAACAAACAGAAGACGTACCTAGATATTAATAATATTATTAATAATTAATATTTGTATTATGTACTTTATTTAACTCCTATTTTAAAACATGTTTCGCTACAAACTCAAAATTGTTCTGAATTTTCTCTCTCCGTATGAAAATTCTATGAGCTTTGCCATATTCGAGCTTAAGAAAAATGACCACGCGTGGTATTTGGGAAAACGTAGGTATAATACATCTCCAACTACCCCCTTGGGAAATACAGCCGTGACGATATAGTCTATGACGCGGTCTTTCAATTACTTCGGAAGTTTTTCACCATTGTTTGTTCCTATTTGTGATAACTGTGATACTCTGAACTTACAAAATTGTGTGTCCGTGCAATAGATTAATTAAGTTTCAGATGTATATGATGCTGCGTATATAGGAATATGCAATACAAAATGGGATCGTTGTTGGATGTCACTACTTGTTATTTTTGTTTGACTGCTGATAGGTCTTTGACCACTATCTCAACTGATATGGTTGAAGATGTTGTTCAGGCTAACCTAGAATTACTGGCCATCAAGGATAGCTAATGGAATACACTGTTAGGCGCTCGGCGACAGATTCTATACTTGAAGGTGGTAGCTAGCCAGGCGGGCATTCGCACAATGTCCTACCACCATACTATAACGATTGCCATTCTAAGCCAACAACCGCGACCAACGGCTTAACGTGCCCTACGAAGCGCAGAAGCGTTCAGTAGCAATGCCACTAATGGTCACCCATCCAACACATGACTGCAGCGGACGTTGTTTTACTTAGCTGATCGATTAAGAACGGCTAAGCAATCAACGCTACGAGTATACTCATACGTATATTTATGTAGGGATAACTTAAAGTATGCGCACTTCGATCGGGAGATTTCGTGCGTATTAGTAGGTACTACATAATTCTGTACAAAAACGTAACCAAACTACGACCGGCCTTAAACACGGCTGGCAGGCAAATTGCAACACAATTATTCCAGTGTCAAAGATCGCTCCATATGGAAATACGCCATTTTGTCTTAGCTTCATAAGCGACAGTGTACTACGGCCTAGGTAGCTTCGTTTTTTAAAAAAGCCGTAGTTATAGGGCTACTCTACTCCCAATTATTTCCAGTCCACTAGTACTCGTAACGTAAGTAGAATGACATGCAGATGCGTATCTAATAGCGGTAGTTATAATAATAATTGAGATATAAAAAACTAGGTCCCAAGTAGAATCGTAAAACATTACGATAACTATAACAATTCAGGACATCCCCGAAGGCTAAGGCAGAAGACAATTATTCCAGCTGTTTATTTTTGTCCTACATAATTAAGGATGAGCCTGTTGCCAACTACAAGGTAAAGTTGCAATTCAACGGGGCAATGCTGCCAGCATGCTGGGCACGCTGCCAACTGGTACTGGGCTAGAGCATTAGGACTGCCTATGAGTCTGCAATGGCTTATAGGGATCTAAATGCTTTTATTGTAGTAGCTGTAGTGTTGTATATAGTTCGTAGTATTTTGTTAATAAAGGCATACCGCTGGTAAAAACAAAGGTAAAGTTACAGAAACGGGATAGTAACCGAATCTTTTTTTAAGTAAAGCCTTTATGATAGGTATTGCTATCAATCTCAGTAAACGAACCTTGATTCGGGTTCTCGGTATTTCAAATATTCTCAGATGGGAATAAAACAATACCACGAATTCGAATATCTCAATAATTATGATTAAATGCCCCGAGCAATAACTTTGTTTGTTTCTTGTTAACTGTCATGAACATTTTCTGTATTTTACCATTTTATACAGATATAAACGACATACCCAATCCATTAACTTGTAACTACCAAAAAACATTGTCTCTGCCTACACGCAACCAATTTGTTCATTTTATTGTTTTACTTCAATTAGCGACGACTCGCAATGTCAACATGAATGCCTGATTACTTGAACATTTTATTCATGAATAGGTAACTATTATGATAAAGAAAAATGTTAACATCGATATTATTAAAATACGGGAGATGCGGGCCACTCTAGTGTCACGTAAATATAGTTAGACCAGACACAACCATAGTAGAAAGAGTGGGAAGTAAGTTATCTTCATACAAACGCACCGCGCGCGGCTTGTATGTGTGCGCCATAATATCTATGCGTCCCGCACGCACACTCTAACAAAATCTCGACCCGTTTCGACCGTGCGCCAGTCGGGGCTAACATCGCACAAAGTTTGAGCGTCACGGCTTTTCGGCACCTCTAAATAAATTAAAAATGTGTGATAATCGCAGGAGAACTTATTGCTGTGTTTGGCTGTTTAAACAGTTCATCTATTTCAGAGTAGTCTCTGTTCAGATTACCTACTGAACAGGAAAGGTAAGCAAGTTATTCTAGCATACCTATAATTTTAATTGATGATGAGTGAGATACCTATAGATTTTATTTGGTAGTTTTCTATCAGGCAGACGAAGTAGGCAGGCCTACTTTCCCACTACAATGTATTACCTAGGTATATTTGATCTGTCAATTGATATGCCGCTATTGCTTTGTTAACATTTAGTCATGCCGATTTCTCAGTATTGTAGGTAGGTAGTAGTAAGTAGTAAGATTGAAACAAAGTTAATTGAATGTGTCTGTCTCGAGATATTGCTATCAAAGCCCCATTTTTGACATATTTTTAGTTCCACCAATAACTTTTAAAAATGTAAGGTATAGTTTTCGAAATATAAAGGTATTTAGCATCAAATTACAGAAGCAAAGTTATTTTGGTTTTTTCATATAAAATGTATGCGAAAACAAACAAAACTTACAAACAATAAAAAACTAACGCAATAACTACACATGAACTACGAAACCTTACATATGGGCGTGTCCAAAACGGCGCTTTTTTTTATAAATGGTACTGTTCTGAATCTTGAATACATTTCTGTATTTGTTAGGAAAACTATTGTTGAACTTTATTGAATCACTAAATTAGCTATACAGAGATGTGTCATCTTTGGCAAGGGCCGGGCTTTAAACTAGTGAATTGGTTGACAGTAGTATATAAATTTTCTAAAATAGTTTTTTAGTACCGTCCTAGAGAAATATTAACATAAACCGGCCAAGAGCAGGTCTTGCTAAGGACCACGAACAGAAAAAAAACATTATTTGGTAAGCACATCAAAATTGTTAGGTTTTTTTGTTAGAATATTGACAAATGACCACACGGATAGCCTAGCACCCCACGGGCAACCTGGCACCCCACGGTCAGCGCGGCACCCGTATTTAGTTATGCAACCTTGCTAAGATAAATTTCTAAAATCTGGAACATTCGCCACAGTCAGTTTTTTAACGATCTATCTTTTTTCGGTGACATTCTAGCCCGGCATGGAAAGCATGGCAAGGAATCTGGCCAGTGGTACGCTAACTCACACTGAACACACCGTTAGGTGCTTGACGACAGATTTTCTACTTGAGGGTGGTAGCTAACCAGGCGGGCATTCGCAAAATTCCACCATGCTATAATGACTGCCATCCTAAAATACCAACCGGGACCGATGGCTTATCGTACCCTCCGAAGCACGGAAGCGCTCAGTAGTAATGTGACTAGCGGTCACCCATTCTACTCATGACCGCGGTGGACGTTGCTTTACTTTGCTGATCGGTTAAGAACAGCTAAGCAAACTTCGCTACGAGCGTTTCAAAAGGTTTGTCACATTTACTTCTTCGATGCTCACTCAACCAACTCACTCGCAAAATCACTGCATTTTGTGTATTATATTTATGGAACGCAAATATTCTTTACAAATTGAATAGTTACGAACTTCTCCGTTTAATAACGTGTAATTGTTCACTCGAAAACTACTAACAACAAAAAGTTATTAAATTGAGATTATATCAAAATTAATTCAACGTTCCGCAGGTATGTGTGTCTACTCAGCAACTACAGCCAATCGCATGCTTTCATATCAAAATAAAATAATCAATAACATGCTTGTGTTATATTACAAAATACTTTCTACAAACATGTATGAAATGTTTTCTCACAGATTCACAATAGGTTCGTCAGAGAGAAATCGGCTGAGAAGAATCAATACCGACAACAAAGCACCACCATCCCTGAAGACTTACACCCTTTTTAATAAATACGTATGAATACATTTTCATGGCATGGTTATATTTATAGACTGTGTATATTATCTACAAATCGTTTTAGTATACTTAATTATAGTCTATAATAAGACCCGTCGTAAGGCTTGGATCAGAATGTCGAGAAACTTAAAAGGTGGATAGAGATTAAAATGTTTTTTTTTGTATGCTATAAAGAGATCTATCAAAGATTGACCTTTGACCACAATCTCACCTGATGGTAAGTGATGATGTTGTTGAAGGTGTTAACAGCCTTAACCTTGAATTATTGGACTATACTTACTCTCAAGGACAGCTGTTAGGTGCTTGGCGACAGATTTTCTACTATCTAAAAATATTTTAAACGAATATTTTTGGTAACAAATTCGCAATCAAGTAGTTATGAAAAATCCAAAGGTTTTTTTTATAACTACTTGAATGATAGAAATAAAATCTGAAATGCAGCTGTTTTACAGATATTTTACGGAGCTCCTCCTCAACGATAATAAATTTTCACATAAAATTTTTGCCAAAATGTAAGCAAACACTACGTGATGTTTTTTTTAAACTGGCTATCGCATTCACTTATTTTTTCTCAAAATTTTCAGTGTTTTGAACAAACAGAAGACGTACCTAGATATTAATAATATTATTAATAATTAATATTTGTATTATGTACTTTATTTAACTCCTATTTTAAAACATGTTTCGCTACAAACTCAAAATTGTTCTGAATTTTCTCTCTCCGTATGAAAATTCTATGAGCTTTGCCATATTCGAGCTTAAGAAAAATGACCACGCGTGGTATTTGGGAAAACGTAGGTATAATACATCTCCAACTACCCCCTTGGGAAATACAGCCGTGACGATATAGTCTATGACGCGGTCTTTCAATTACTTCGGAAGTTTTTCACCATTGTTTGTTCCTATTTGTGATAACTGTGATACTCTGAACTTACAAAATTGTGTGTCCGTGCAATAGATTAATTAAGTTTCAGATGTATATGATGCTGCGTATATAGGAATATGCAATACAAAATGGGATCGTTGTTGGATGTCACTACTTGTTATTTTTGTTTGACTGCTGATAGGTCTTTGACCACTATCTCAACTGATATGGTTGAAGATGTTGTTCAGGCTAACCTAGAATTACTGGCCATCAAGGATAGCTAATGGAATACACTGTTAGGCGCTCGGCGACAGATTCTATACTTGAAGGTGGTAGCTAGCCAGGCGGGCATTCGCACAATGTCCTACCACCATACTATAACGATTGCCATTCTAAGCCAACAACCGCGACCAACGGCTTAACGTGCCCTACGAAGCGCAGAAGCGTTCAGTAGCAATGCCACTAATGGTCACCCATCCAACACATGACTGCAGCGGACGTTGTTTTACTTAGCTGATCGATTAAGAACGGCTAAGCAATCAACGCTACGAGTATACTCATACGTATATTTATGTAGGGATAACTTAAAGTATGCGCACTTCGATCGGGAGATTTCGTGCGTATTAGTAGGTACTACATAATTCTGTACAAAAACGTAACCAAACTACGACCGGCCTTAAACACGGCTGGCAGGCAAATTGCAACACAATTATTCCAGTGTCAAAGATCGCTCCATATGGAAATACGCCATTTTGTCTTAGCTTCATAAGCGACAGTGTACTACGGCCTAGGTAGCTTCGTTTTTTAAAAAAGCCGTAGTTATAGGGCTACTCTACTCCCAATTATTTCCAGTCCACTAGTACTCGTAACGTAAGTAGAATGACATGCAGATGCGTATCTAATAGCGGTAGTTATAATAATAATTGAGATATAAAAAACTAGGTCCCAAGTAGAATCGTAAAACATTACGATAACTATAACAATTCAGGACATCCCCGAAGGCTAAGGCAGAAGACAATTATTCCAGCTGTTTATTTTTGTCCTACATAATTAAGGATGAGCCTGTTGCCAACTACAAGGTAAAGTTGCAATTCAACGGGGCAATGCTGCCAGCATGCTGGGCACGCTGCCAACTGGTACTGGGCTAGAGCATTAGGACTGCCTATGAGTCTGCAATGGCTTATAGGGATCTAAATGCTTTTATTGTAGTAGCTGTAGTGTTGTATATAGTTCGTAGTATTTTGTTAATAAAGGCATACCGCTGGTAAAAACAAAGGTAAAGTTACAGAAACGGGATAGTAACCGAATCTTTTTTTAAGTAAAGCCTTTATGATAGGTATTGCTATCAATCTCAGTAAACGAACCTTGATTCGGGTTCTCGGTATTTCAAATATTCTCAGATGGGAATAAAACAATACCACGAATTCGAATATCTCAATAATTATGATTAAATGCCCCGAGCAATAACTTTGTTTGTTTCTTGTTAACTGTCATGAACATTTTCTGTATTTTACCATTTTATACAGATATAAACGACATACCCAATCCATTAACTTGTAACTACCAAAAAACATTGTCTCTGCCTACACGCAACCAATTTGTTCATTTTATTGTTTTACTTCAATTAGCGACGACTCGCAATGTCAACATGAATGCCTGATTACTTGAACATTTTATTCATGAATAGGTAACTATTATGATAAAGAAAAATGTTAACATCGATATTATTAAAATACGGGAGATGCGGGCCACTCTAGTGTCACGTAAATATAGTTAGACCAGACACAACCATAGTAGAAAGAGTGGGAAGTAAGTTATCTTCATACAAACGCACCGCGCGCGGCTTGTATGTGTGCGCCATAATATCTATGCGTCCCGCACGCACACTCTAACAAAATCTCGACCCGTTTCGACCGTGCGCCAGTCGGGGCTAACATCGCACAAAGTTTGAGCGTCACGGCTTTTCGGCACCTCTAAATAAATTAAAAATGTGTGATAATCGCAGGAGAACTTATTGCTGTGTTTGGCTGTTTAAACAGTTCATCTATTTCAGAGTAGTCTCTGTTCAGATTACCTACTGAACAGGAAAGGTAAGCAAGTTATTCTAGCATACCTATAATTTTAATTG
Source organism: Plagodis pulveraria (assembly GCA_963890685.1). NCBI lineage: Eukaryota > Metazoa > Arthropoda > Insecta > Lepidoptera > Geometridae > Plagodis > Plagodis pulveraria. Next base: position 7,222,780 of record OY982962.1, on the reverse strand, counting down.
ATGATGAGTGAGATACCTATAGATTTTATTTGGTAGTTTTCTATCAGGCAGACGAAGTAGGCAGGCCTACTTTCCCACTACAATGTATTACCTAGGTATATTTGATCTGTCAATTGATATGCCGCTATTGCTTTGTTAACATTTAGTCATGCCGATTTCTCAGTATTGTAGGTAGGTAGTAGTAAGTAGTAAGATTGAAACAAAGTTAATTGAATGTGTCTGTCTCGAGATATTGCTATCAAAGCCCCATTTTTGACATATTTTTAGTTCCACCAATAACTTTTAAAAATGTAAGGTATAGTTTTCGAAATATAAAGGTATTTAGCATCAAATTACAGAAGCAAAGTTATTTTGGTTTTTTCATATAAAATGTATGCGAAAACAAACAAAACTTACAAACAATAAAAAACTAACGCAATAACTACACATGAACTACGAAACCTTACATATGGGCGTGTCCAAAACGGCGCTTTTTTTTATAAATGGTACTGTTCTGAATCTTGAATACATTTCTGTATTTGTTAGGAAAACTATTGTTGAACTTTATTGAATCACTAAATTAGCTATACAGAGATGTGTCATCTTTGGCAAGGGCCGGGCTTTAAACTAGTGAATTGGTTGACAGTACTATCAGTAAACTCACGTAAACTACCGTGGGTACTCGTACACATCACCGCCCCGCGTCGCCCGTCTCTGGCCCCGCAACCACATAGGTATCTTCTGTCGCCCTTTCTATCATCGTGAAAAGCTAAACCGACCTCACTTACCCTGAACCCACACAACATAAGTAAAAAACACATCTTCCCGGCCGTTGCCAATTTCTAGGCACTGAATTAAAATTTTGCTAAAAGTGACAACCCTGAGACAGATAAGTGTGGTAGGTAATAATATCGCGGATTGGGCCCGAGATGGCCTACTTCCTCTCTTTCTACTATGACACAACTACACGCAAAAACACACACCGAGAGAGAGAGAGAGATAAAGAGAGAGAGAGATAAACGGACAAGCGTGAATAAACAAAAACGATTCGGATATTCTCGGTGAACCAATAATCGTGTATTTCTTTCTATGACTGTAAATGTTGTTCAAAGAGTGTAATCGGAACAAAATTAAAGAAATAATTCGATTTGTTAGTATTTACGAGTAAAAAGTAATGCCGTGAAACTTGTTTTTAGTTTTTTAACTATTACTGCATATTTTAAATACCTACACATGATATTATAGGCCTATTTTATCCAGTCCAAGTCAAGGATTGTATCCCGCATCTTCCGTATTTTCATTACATCGATGAGTAGTAATGTATAATTGAGACAGTAAACACAATGTTTCAGTGGTTACTTGGGCATCTCAGTTTAAGTTAATAACTAGCGTAGTAACAAGAGAGTTGACAGATGTATTAATTGGCATATGTTAATGAAACCCCATGTTATTGCTTTGTTGTGGCTCGGAGCATTTAGACGAGAACGTAATCATCTCCATGACAATGTACCTGAAGGTTGGCCGGCGATACAGTTACAAAATTCAGTATTGACGCCATACGACAACTGTTTGAAACTGACAAAAAAATATTTGTCAGCAAATTGGAGCTATATAAGGTATTAGAATGAGCCAAGGGCAACTTTTTTTTAATGTTATTTTGACGGAATAAGGCCGAGACCCACCTGATGTTAAGTGGACTAACCTCTGCCTATAACAGACGCATTTCGTCAACGAAGAATTGCACTGTGATCGTCACACTAAGACATCCAGTTGTTAGGTGTCATTAGCCTGTAATTTTTCTGGCTCTCACGGACTGCTGCCGGAACACACTGTTAGGTGCTTGGCGACAGATTTTCTACTTGAGGGTGGTCGCTAGCCAGGCGGGCATTAACAAATTGCCCTTCCACCGTGCATAAAATGTTGCATGTGCATCTGAATGTTGGGAACCTTTGTACTCGATAGATAACGCATGATTTAACGGAAGACTAGAAACGACTGCGTGTAGAATGGTGCAGGAAAATTAATAAAAACTGAAATGGAGGACAGTCATTATGGCTGTCTATAATACCGTGACATGTAACTAAACTTGAATGTACTGCTTAGAACCGAAAAGAAAATGCTATTTGACCTCTGAAGATTTACTGACGAAAGTGAAGAAAAATCGAAGCATTGGTAAGAAAACAGTTGCATCGTTTTTCGACAAATCAGAACATTAAATACAATATCGAAGACTAAATGACAGCGACCGCAGATTGGCAAGTCAATACTTGCTTCCCCAGACTATTAAATAAACGGTCAAGCGCGTGTCGGGCCACGCGCAATGTAGGGTTCCGTAGTAGCACCTTATCATAATATAGAATAATTCTGTTGTTCTTTTTCTTTTTATCTCTCTACCTATAACTTTCTCAGCAATTTGTTCTCTTGTTTATAAATTGTGATTGCTTGCACGTGTAGACTGTTGTTGACCGTGACTATTAAGTAGGAATCATGGATTATCTATACGTTTCTTAGTTGCTCACAAACTTTTTTCTTCTCTCCATTTAACGACACCTCTCTATAACGCCATAAAATGCACAGTCCCTTGAGTTTACACTGTATAGTCCCTTGAGTATACCTTCATATATATATATATGTATATATATATGAAGGGGGTGCATTTTATGGCGTTATATATCTCTATAACGCCATAAAATGCACAGTCCCTTGAGTTTACACTGTATAGTCCCTTGAGTATATACTGTATATCTGTAGCTGTCATAGAATTACTTCACTTCTAATAAGACATTTGTCTCTAAGCGTAACCATTTTTTGGTAACGTTTTCGTGCTAGTGATTTATGATTAATTATTTTCATGAAGAAGAACCTTATTTTGAGAAATTTCATTGGTATTAAAAAAAACTATAGATTTCTGTAACCCCCTTCCATCAATGGGGAATATTCCGCCCTCTCTTCCCCTTCCTATTGCACAAAATATATACATATATACCATACCTAAAGTCCTTCTAATGTATGTAGATACACATTTTTTTTAATAATTAATATTATTAAAAAAAAAACAATAGTTTCCGCAATCCCCACCCCTCTGGGGGGATGCTAAACCCCCCCCCTCCCTCCACCCTCCACGCCTTCTCTACATAACTATCTATACCGATTCTAGTCCTTCCAGTACTTCATCTTAGTAACTTTAAAGGATTTATTCTAAGGATTTTGTATTTGGTGCAAAATTATCTAATACCCAAGTTCAACGACTATTACTGCTAAAGTAATAAAGTTATCTTAACCGCTATAATTTTCCTTGAAAGTTCATGAATTGCACTATCATCATGAATTTTTTCAGACTTTTCAAGTTTAGGTTTTAGAGGGGGAGGGACGCCCTACTGGAACAAAAATTTGCAGTTTAAAGTTGAATATTTCGTAAATGGAGCATTGAATCGAAAAATAATATTAGCAACCCCTAAATCATTTCAAAATACCTATTCAATGATATCCCTTTCGATGGGATAGACGACGAAAAAAAAATTCATACCCACACCGTATGGGAGCTACATAAAAAATATTTTTCAAAATTTTATTATACCACTTTGTCGGCGTGGTAAGTTTACATACCCGTACAAAATTGCAGTTTTCTAGTACAAACGGTCTCTTAGCAAAACCTCGGACAGACGGACATGACGAAACTATAAGGGTTCCTTGTAGGTACTACGGAACCCTAAAAAATACCGTGTAAAACGTCCTCAAAGCAATATCGTGCTTTACCACGATAACGCGTCCTCATATTCCGCTAAAATAACGGAAGCGTATTTAAAGTCTTCAAATGTAGGACTGATGACGCATCCTCTATATAGCCCAGACCTCGCACCTAGTGCCTTCTTTTGGTTTCCTGAAATTAAAAACAAAATTAAAAGCACGGGGTTTACGACCAGAAATGGCGGTAAATGCGTGCCACAAAGTAGTTAAAGAGGTTATGAAGGGAGACTGGTCCAATTGCTTTTTTCAATGGTTACAGCAAATGCAAAAACTGTGTAAATTGGAAGGACATTTAAAAACATTAAAAGTATTATCAAGAAGTAATTTATATAATCACAGGACCGGGAGCCCATCGTATTTTCGCAAACTTATCAGAGCGCTTGGTCGATGCGACGCATGATCAAAATGCTGGCACCTATTTGGCTCAACGAATAAGCATTGCAATTCAACGGGGCAATACTGCCAGCATGCTGGGCACGATGCTAACTGGTAGTGGGCTGGAGCATTTGGACTGCCTTTGAGTCTGCAATGACTTGTAGGTTGTTTAAGTGCTTTAATTGTAGTGGCTGTAGTGTTGTATATAGTTCATAATATTTTATTAATAAAGGCATACCGACAGTAAGAGTAGTAGTAAAAAAAAACATAAGTCTAATATCAGGTCTTATTTACCAGAATCAAGAAACTTTCAGTATGACTTAAGTGTGATTATTTGAACTAAAATGATAAACAGGCGTGTTGCTCACGTATCTAAAAAGATCGTTTAAACTATAATTTTACACATATAAGGTGTTCATTTGATACGTAAACACTCACGACTCGCCTCGCGTTTAAAAACAAACACAACGGATTTCATAAAAAAAATTGGTAAATAGTCTTAACCTAGGATTAGATAGGCTCTTTTTGAAATCTGCTGGAATACTCTATGAATTATATAGCCACATTTTTTTACTTGAGGGTATTTGCACGAGTAGCTACGTTCAATCATTTGCCAAATGCCCTACCACTATGGAAAATATCATTGGAACGGTTCGTTTTCAACAAGCCTACAACATTACAATCCACTGCTTGATAAAAATCAATAACTACAGAAGAATACCTGCAGATCGTCGCACTCAGTTCTTTTTATTTATTCATGAACAGAGAACATTGTATTTCAATTTTCATGATACTTAAATTATTGCTTAGTTGTGTGAATTAAGTTATTTGCCACAGAAGAAAAAGGTCGTCTGGATCAGTTCTATGAATTTGGAAAACAAAAATTCTATATTTTTTTATCCTTTGCTTACTTTTCTTGTATAACGGTTAATCTTTATAATAATTGGACTGAAATATATATAACGTTGGCACTAACGAGTATAATTTAAGTCTGTTCAATAGCTAAATCGCTTAAAAACACCAAAGTTAAAAAATAACTAATTAGGCGCTTTAAACTACAATTTTGTAAGAACCTCTCTACTGGCAATTTGTTCGTAAAAAGCTTTATAATTAAGCAGGGACAAATTATCAAAGTACTCGTACTTAGGTAATTTTAATGCAAACATGCTCTCTTTCAAAGGCTCCCAACTCAGATAAATTCATGTCGTGCGAATCGTGCGGGCTTTAATTTAAAACTGTTTATTTAATACAAATTACAGCTGGTAAACGAAATAACGTTATAAATTACGTATTATAAAATGCTTTTTATAGAAGCACACTACGATGCGCCTAATTTATTCACTACTTGTAAAGGCCAATCTATGTACAATCTACATAATATACTAGCGACTCGACCAGGTTTCGCACGGCTTAACAAAAAATATAATAGAAACACATACAACACACGTAGTTATGGTACCATAGGTAACTGTAATAGTGAGACATATGGTATTCGAGACTTTTTTGTAGATAGTGATGTCCTCTATAAAATTGTAGTACATCACCTACATAACATTTTCGCAGCATACGCGATACAACGATTTTTCAGTTTTTTTTTCACACTTTGTTGCACATTATCGAAGTTTTCATACGGATCCCTAAGATTTTGAAAATATTCCATATAATCTGGAAAATTACTTGCACTATGAAAGTGAAGTTTGACAGGTGGGTAGGTAGTTTGTAGATGGGAGACGTCAACTATGTATGATGATATAAAAATACGGGTTGTATGAAGAGGTAGGATCAAATTGGAGGTGGAAGTGTGTATAAATTTCCTTTGATTTTGATGTTAAGAGCATGAAAATTAGTAATGAGATTAGAGACATAAAATGAAAAAGTATTATGTTAAGATTTTTAAAATACTGATAAACTTAGTGACATAAATCATCTTTGTCACATTAACCGAAACATCCACCGTTGAACATCGGGGAGATCCCATTGAGGGACTTGCCGTATTTGCCACGCTTGGCAGGCGTCTCAGGGATCACTGTAGAAGTTGTCTGTTCTTCAAAAGGCGGTGCTGTCCCACCTTCTGTGTAAAATTTTGTGTTATTGCTAAAACCTAATAAATTACCTCATAAGTTTGTTATTAGAACGTTAATACGGTACCGAACTCATTTCAGAGATAAATTATATCTAGGAATACAAAGGTTTTAAATTATCTGTTTTGTGATAATTTGGAAAAAAAGTAGCAATTTTCCTTTTACATTATTACGTTTGAAAGCTCTTTTTATTAACCCAAATCTAGGAATTATAATAAAACTCGACCTAGAGGTAAGCGGAGACTAAAAACAGAATTGGATGTATTTTCCCCTAAATAGCGTCTTTTATTCATAACGTTTTTCCAATTACTGGACGAGAAATATGTATAGTTTTATTCAGTGACTAATCTTTCAACAAGATGGACTATCCTTTGCCTAAACATGCGTGTCTTTAAATGTTCATAGGGTCGGTTAGAATATAAATTAGGTAAGTATATCTTAAGAATATAGTTTTTTTAGGATTAAACAATGTATAATCTAGCGGAGAATTATAAATAGGTTCTGGAGGAGTGAGAGTACCGCATTCCCACCCCCTCTCAGAAGTTATTTTGTGGTTGCGTCATCACCTGACACCTTGTTGTTCTTAAATTATGTAAGAACCATTACAATATTGTATAAGAATCAGCCTCGGGCATCGGACATCAGTCCGGGATGACTTCGTAAAGTGTTGGGTCAGTTAAACAATATTGTCCTGATCTGCAGTGACTACGGGTTCTCGTGTCGAGGTGTATAGCTGTCCATCAAACCTCTCAAGCTCTCTCAGAATCACCAGTTTTGATGAGATGATTCTACCATAATTGATCTTCAACTTCGTCATTTGGCTTTGCCCTATAGACGAAATTTTTGCGAACACTTTGGAGCATTGGTTACGCTCGATTGCGATCTTCATGCGTTTTGTTTTAAATGCATGTATGTCGTGCCTTCAAAATTAGTCTATTGAGCTGGCCTTACTTCAACATATAAACATAAGATAAAAGTCTCATTTCGGTCTTACATCAACTTGATGATTTCTTTTGAGAGATTCTTCGGTTTGTTTTGGCGGAAATCTTAAGGAACTGAAACTCCACTACTTGGAAACCTTTCACCAACCCGCTGTGTTAAGCATCCACTGTTTAGCATTCAGCTAGGCACTGGAATTGGTTATGTAGTATGAGGTCGAAGCTTTCGGTTTTAACAACGCTAGGAAAGAGCGTGGATTTTTTCAGACGGGTGCTCTAAATCTTTACATTGATATTCAATTAAAATCTAACGATACAGTAAAGGGATATACAAAAGTATACTACAATTAATCAATACAAATCGTAATCAAAAGTTTTTTTGAAAATGTTTATTGAAACATCTTCAATAATCTGCTTAAGTACCTAATAGTACTTGTAATACCACTTAACGTGTACAAATATGCCCGTTGTGATCTTACATGTCACATGTGAAATCGGCACGCCCGGGTTAAGCCTTTAATAGATCACGGTCCACTACGAGGCTGGGTTTATAAGATTTCTAAAGAGTCACCAGTAAAACGAGCTAAAAGCATTACTTGCGTATTTTATTTTAGTGCAGTAAGTAAAGTTTCATGCTCGATAGATTTTAAGTAGAAGTAGTGCTGTAATAGACTTCAAAAGCAAAGAAAACGACCGAAACAGACGATGTTGGACAATTTATTATCACAACGTTTATGAAAAATGTTTTCATTGAATGTAAATAACCTATGTGAAAAACAAAGACATAATGTAGCTCTATTTTCACATAAAATCGTATTTAAAAAAGTTCACATAGCTCGTTAAAACCATTATACAAAACCGATAGTAAGTTTTTAATTACCTAATAAATGCGTTATTCCGCTACTGCCATGATTTATTATTTTTTCGAATTTTCGTCATTGCTGAATATTTTCATAAAATAAATTAAATCCAGACACGGTAGCAGACACAGGTAGGGTTTATATACAAAAATATCAATGATGACTTCAGCTGTTGAAGCAACTTTTATGACGTACATTTCAAACACAAAGTTGGGTAGCTGATCAGGTAACTACGAAAATGGCAAAGTTTGTGACACGTATGGAATAAAATTATGTTAACGAACTAACTAACAATATAAACGAAATGCATAAATGCTCAAAAAACATTACGTTAGAATTATAATGATAATTTTCATTCCACTTCCCATTTAAATAGCACAAAATGCCCAAATTACGCGATAAAACCCAAGTTTTTACGGCTTAAAGTTGTAAACAAACAGCAATACGACAAAAGTATCAAGATAAAATAGAAACGCAACACTCATAAAAAAAGTATGTCTCACATCCGACTACGTCATTATTCAAAACAAATTCGCGGACACAATACGGCATCTGTGCTTCTCTAGCCTGATTTAAAATACTAGCCACCATAAAAAGAACTACATCGCTTTTATATTCTCCAGAATTATTTCATGTTTAGAGACGTGGAGCTTCAAGTGTAGAAGGTCTAGATAAATTGGTGCGACAAGAAAAAGAGTGAAGCCAAATGCTTGACATCGGCGGCGTTAAATGGCGCGGCAAAATCAACGAGTTCTCGTAATTTCTGCTAAAGGAAGTGCTCGAGTAGTTTGCACGAAAACTTATGGGATTAACAGTACCTAACTCTACACATAGTATTGGGGAGAAATTGTGAGAGACGTAATCTGGGAAAAGTAGTCTTTTGTTTCGTTACATTTTACACAGACATACACAATAGTTCGTAGAACTGTTTATTGATGGAATTGTTGAGTAATTGATAGTAAACCAATGTGGGATTTTTAAGATTTACTTATTCTAATATTTTAGTATGATAACAACAGTTTTTGCTTTCGGAAGACATGCTCTTTTCGGATAATAGTAAAAGGCGGCATAAGAAAAGTATTACGCTGGATAGGAAACAAGCCGCTGCTCACGTGGATGTAAATTTGTGGTGCATATTGAACAAATACGAGTAACAAGGTAATTTATCCAACTTCTATAAAAAGAAAGAGGATTTTAAATCGTTTGATTTTTTTTATATGTTTTATTACAAAACCTTGAAATTGATTTATATGATTATTTTTTGTTGGGTAGAGTAGAAAAATTTTATAAAAGGTTGTGTACCTTTTAAGTTATAGTCAATTACTAAAATGAAAAATGTATTTGAGTACCTGGATTAAGGATAACTAAAACATTACAAACTAAATACATGACAACAGCTACAACAACGAAAGCAATAAGGCAACCTAAAGGCCATTGTAGGCCTAGAAGTAGTCCAAATGCTGCAGCCCACTAACAGTAGGCAGAGGATCCAGCATACTAGCAGCTTGATTATTGATGATAATTATGATATAATTAATAATGCTGATAATTATATAATAGTAGATTATGATACAAGTGAGCTAAGTTGCTCATTATACAGGATGCTGTTTGTTTCAACCCGAGCCATAGGCGAGGACGTAAATCAGCCGAGTGTATAATGAGCAATTTGCTCACGAGTTTCGTACGCATTTTTTCAACACCCTTGCGAGGAAAAAATATATATATTGCACTAATGAGGTACAAACAACATACGAAAATTATGGAAAATAGCGCGCAATTTTTTTTTTTTGCGCGCGGTATATGTATGCTGGTTGATTATATATAAACCTGTTTCATGTTACAAATCTGTATTACCCGGTTATATTGAAAATGCTCTGTTTACTCGCATATAATTTGCAGTTAGGTACTAACTTTACTTTGTAGGGATAAATTACCCCATTAAATTGAAAATGCTCTGTTTACTCGCATATAATTTGCAGGTAGGTCCTATAACTTAACTTTGTAGCGATAATTTTATTACGCACTAGTGTATAATATTATTATGCACGAGGGTGTTATAGTTCGGTTTATGGCCCTAAGAACGATATAATAAAGCTCACTTTACGAGCAAGGGTGTTGATAATTATTTTTATATAATTAATAATATTATTTAATTATAATTGCCACTCTAGTCGATAGTAAACCGCATTTTAGTTGAGTCGATGATCTTTTATGTCTGAATCAATAAAACGATAAAAAAATTGTACAGACTTCCAACGTCATGTGTAAAATAACTTGTAATAGACCACGGTAATATGAGGTCAGTGATTTGATTCAGCATGGTGGTACAGACTCCGACAAAAAAGGCTTTAAAACTGCTTGTCGTGCTTAAAATTTTCACCAGGTGGTAGGTATCTTTAGCAAGAGTCCGGGGTACCACGACGTTATCAAAGACAAATAAATAAAAGCTCAGTGTAATGTCTAGCAGGACAAGAACGGTGAAACTGCAACTGTGTTGGACAGTAGAGACGCTTACTATCAGGCACACAAGTTGTCCATTTCAACACAACCTAACCCATAAAAAATTAGGGTAGAATCTTATCTAATTATTTCAATGTATTTGTTATTATATTTCGACGCCTTCCAATCGAGGGCATTATGGATAACACCCATCCCCCTCCCCTTAATAGGGGAGGCTGTCTTCCACGTGGACAATCCAGCTGATACAGTATGTGTACACTAAACTCTTGCCCTACTAATATGGTATCCAAATATTGAGGTTATTTAGATAGATAGATAATTCTTTATTGTTACTCCTTATAATATACAAAAATAACATAAGAGTAAAAGAAAAGCTTACAATAATGTGTTACAATGGGCGGCCTTATCACTAATAGTGATCTCTTCCAGGCAACCTTAGGATGGAGAGGAAATACAGGAATTTATACTGTAGCTGGACAAAAGACATGATCCAAATACATTATTGCCACAAAAGGATAATTTAATGTTATACTTTTAATGGTTTGTTACTAAAGAAAATTTAAATTTAATTTACGATATAGATGGTTTGATATTTTAATAAATTATCTTTACAGTCACAGAGTTTTACTAACTAAGTTTCAAAGGAACCTGACGCGAGTTCTCGTAAAGACTTTGGAAGTAGCATCTCATCTCAATTCTCTATAGAATACATTATCTTATGTGAAGCGCTCGTAGCGAAGTTTACTTAGCTGTTCTCAACCGATCAGCAAAGTTAAGCAACGTCGCCCACGGTCATGAGTTGGATGGGTGACCGCTAGTGACATTACTACTGAGCGCTTCCGTGCTTCGGAGGGCACGCAAAGCCGTCGGTCCCGGTTTTTGTCTTAGGATGGCAGTCGTTATAGCATGGTGGTAGGGCATTTTGCGAATGCCCACCTGGCAAGCTACCACCCTCAAGTAGAAAATCTGTCGCCAAGCACCTAACGGTGAGTTCCGGCAGCTGTCCTTGAGAGCCAGAACTTTTAGGTTTGCCTGAACAACATCTTCGACCACATCATCACTTACTTGGTGAGATAGTGGTCAAAGGCTAACCTATCGAGCATAAAAAAAAAACAATGTAAGGATATCATAAGTGAAGCTCTGATAACCATATATATGGAGTTATGATCGTTGTTGTTTGTATTTTTTTTATTGCTGATAGGTTTGCCTTTGACCACAATCACACGTGATGATGTGGTCGGAGGTGTTAACAGGCTTAACCTAGAATTACTGGGTAATTATGTACATTGTGACTTCTCGCATTTCCATAATTTCCACATGTCGTAAACGTTTTTTTTATACGCCTTTTATTAGGTATATATACCACAATAAAACTTGCTGGTAAGGGAAGATATGGCCTTAATGGGCTTAACCTAGAATAGGAACTGGCTTTACGTAGTGGTAGGGCATTTTGCGAATACCCGCCTGGCTTAGCTACCACCTTCAAGCAGAAAATCTATCCTAGAGAGCCAGTAAGTCTAGGTTAGATAGTAACCAAAAGCTTACCTATAAGCTAGCCTATCAGCTATAAAAAAATGGCTCTTAATGGCTGCCAGAACACACGATCTTGTTGACAGATTTTTCGACAGATTTTTTACTTGAGGTGACTGGAGCTATTAGGCGTGCATTATCAAAATACACTACTACCATGCAATCTGTTAGAGTTGGTAAGGCATTTTGCGAACGCCCGTCTATCTTGCTATCACCCTCAAGGGGAAAATCTGTCTCCAAGCACCTAACGGTGTGTTCCGGCAGCTGTCCGTGAGAGCCATTAATTCTAGACAAGCCTGAACAACTTCTTCGCCCACATCATCAGGTGACTGAAGCGCTCGTAGCGAAGTTTGCTTAGCTGTTTTTTACCGATCAGCTAAGTTAAGTGTCGTCCGCAGCGTTCATGACCTGAATGGGTGACCGATAATGACATTATTACTGAGCGTTTCGGAGGGCTCGTCACACCAACAATTCCGGTTGCTGTCTTAGGATGGCGGTAGGACATTTTGCAAATGCCCGCCTTGCTAGTTCTACGCTCAAGTAGAAAATCTGTCGCCAAGCACTTAACGGTGGCACTATGTTAGCCTGAACTATTAAAAAAGAATTTGAAATTGATTTTGTATTCTATCGTGTATACTTACCTAACTTAAAATTCAAATTGGATCTTCACGTCTAAGTTATTATTTCAAAAAATATTGCTTTTTTCTTTCAAACAATGCTTTCGTGAAATCAGAAACCGATTCGAAAAACAGAACAAAAACAAACTTTAGTGATCATCTTCCACTTCCGCGATAGAAAAAAGTTTTATGGAATTTTAACTTGCGAACACAATTAATATAACTCAGTTTTGAGAGGGTCTTTCTCCGACAGGCTCGTGTTGTTGAAAAAAATAATATGGGAAAGGCACGAAAACATATTATGTTTTCGTGACTTTCACACTATAATATTACTATAAACTGGCAATTACTCACTTTGGGGGTTGAATAGAACAGGGCACATCAGATGTTATGTTCATATTCATTTACCACATCTATACTCATATTATAAAGAGGAAAGATATGTATTTTTGTATTCAAAGAATAAACTTAAAAAACTACGGGACCGATTTGGGTGAAATTTAGTATGGCAATAGTTTGAGACCTGGGGAAGGACATAGGATATTTTTTTATCCAACTTCGCAAAAAAAGGTTAATGATTTTGTGCTATAGCCAACATATGCGCGGGCGGAACCGCGGGTGGAAAGCTAGTGGGTGATAATTTGATTAAAAGTCTTAATTTTTCATTATCTGCTAAGTGACTCAAATGTGAAACATGTCAAAATTAGATTAAAAACACAATCGTAAATCACAAAGTAAAAATAAAATGAAAATTATCGCAATATATTATATATATATATATAGGTTACAGCGATATCTCGAAACCGGGTCAAGTTTCACTTTGAAAAGTTTGCCAGTTTATAGTAATTTTAATTTTTTCTCTTCTTCTGTCTTTATTTACATGAAGGCTGTTTCTATCGTTATATAAGCGTAAAATAATATATTTGGAATTGGATAAATATAACGAAAAAAAACATTTACAGAAAAAAATATGATACTACGCTGACAAGGTCGCATAAGCAGCTTCCATGGAAGTAAAGAAAAACATGGTTTGAAATACAAGTGATGAATTTGTTGAAGCTTCGCAATTATTATTTAGAAACAGCTGGTATCGACATCTTTCAAGGATACTTAGTTTTAAATTATTTTTAAACGATAACTTAATGGAGGGTAGCTGTGAATCATATTGCCTCTCACTGGCTCGTCTGCCAGTCGCAACCGGACCTTTCACCCAAAGTACACGTAAATGCATCGAGTGTGGCGTGTGATAACCTACTCTCAAACCTCAAGTTTATAACTTCTGCATCATGCCTAGTGAAAAACCATCTCCGCCAAAGTATAGTGCTCACATCTGTTGTACTTATCTAGGGATTGCCCTATGCCATTGCAATAAGCATAGACCGGAGCTGAGCTGAGCATGGTGAGTTGGCTTATTTAATGTATATCTTTCGCATTTAGCTATCGAAGGTTGTATTTAATAATTCGTTAGAATTGAAAACCCTCAGGAAACCGCTCCCTGGATTGGCTGGGTAGCGTATAGTGATAACTCGAAAGATAATATAATATTTAAATTCAATATAAAAGTGTAAGTATTGCTGCATTAAATTTTTTCATGCACGGGTATTTAGGTTACAAAAATAATAACTCGATACATATAAAAAGTAGTTATTGTGACCTGACTGTAAAAGTTAGACATAAAATATGGTATTTTAGACTAGTTTGTAGATATTTTTGTTCTCTACATTGTAGTACATCACTTTGCTCAATTGTGAACCATTTTCGCAGCGTACGCGATATAACGTTTTGTTTTCTTTTTTTATTCACACGTTGGATTACTTTACCGAAAATTTCATACGGATCCCTTAGTTGTTGAAAATATTCTATACCTTATGCTCATAAGGAATAGGGTAGGATTCTAATGGTGAAGAAATTTTGCAAACCGGTCTAGAAGTTTTTAAGTTTGTTCGTTACATACAAAAATACAAATCTATTCTCTTTATATTATTGAGTAGATATGTACAAAATACACCCAACATATCAAGTTTTGCATGCTTTTATTACAGAGTGAGTTGGCGTTTGAAGCATATAACGGGGCAGTTATGTAATTGCTCTGTCAGATATACGTGAAAATTAGAGAAATATTTTTACTAAAAATACGAATATTTTTATGGCATCGGTCACAAGCAGTTTTATGCAGTAAATAAACATTCACAAATTTTTACTCGAAATGTTAAGGTGCTAGTGAAAATTTTTAAATGAAAAACGTAAATAAGTGTTGTAAGGTGAATGTAAGGTCCAATTTTTCATTACTTTGTGTAGGGAATAAACATAATAGCTGTTGGGGTAAAATATTGTACTTAGTAATAGTGATATGTAGCGCAATAATTAGTAGTTACGCACAGCACCATTAGCACATTGCTCGAATGTTGAATAGTATATATATTAAGTGCCATTATGCAAATGTTATTATCACTAGCCTTATTTTGCATGATTAATACAGTGTTGTTAGATATATAGCTGTCAACGTGTTAATTACCTACATTAGTCCGTAGAGTAGATAAGTATAGATTTCCAGTAGAATTTGATGTAAGAAGTGCAATAATTACGTCCAACTGTTTACAAATAGATGAAAAAACATGCACTTCTAGCCCTCAATTTTATCCAGTCAATAATAACAAATAATTTAAAAATATTTTAAGAAGTCATTAAATTTATATTTTAATTAACACTGAAAAATATATCTAGTGGCAATTCCGCCTAATTTTTGTGCTAAGCCAACCCAAACTTTGCCAACGTGACGTCACCAACGCCACGCAGCCATATCGGAAGAATTTTGGACGCGTTTCGAATCTACGCGAATGTCATGACTCATCATGCGCTCAATGAGTCAAGACCTCCTGAGGATGCATTCTGTGAATGAATTTAATATTTTATTCAAATATTTAATATCATTGAAAAGATATGAATTTTTGCAAAGTAACGCCTGAATCTATTCATTAATTTACAGTTTCATGTTATAGGAGAGGGCCTATTGACATACAGGTCGTAGTGACATCAAGAGACCACACTTTCACAGAGAAATAAAATTTTTACTTATATTGTCTCCGCATAATGACCTCATAAAACTCGCCTGAAATATTACAACCCTTTAGTAGAAAATCTGCTGCCAAGCACCTAACAGTATGATTTTGCAGGTGTCTTTTTAAGTTCCCATTCTGAGCACATGCTCGGAGCATGCTCATATGGAGCCACAGGCTCCAGATGAGCATCACTAAAGCAAGATTCCAATGCGTCTAGAAACTGGTCATATGCTATGTCTTTGCCTAGAGCCTCAAGTATTATAAGGACCATAGCCCATAGCCTGATCTGAATTCCAATTATTCGCCTTCAAAATTGAAAAAATCGTCGCAAATTGAATTTTATAGGTTGACCACGAAGAGGTTACGTCAAATGGTGACACTTAGAATCCTTGAAGCGAAGGTCCAGGCACCAATGGAGCTACTATGCTTTTGTCAGTTTTGAGAACGCTCAAAGATTCAATTACGTTAGCGATCCTAGTTTCAACTTTTGCTTTGCGGTTCTCGTGCTGCTGGACCTGATCTTCCGCCACCAGAAGTTTGGTTACACGTCGTCGTCGTATTGGAGATCTTTCAGTCTAAAAATCAACACCCTTCCAATATTTTTACCCTTACATGCAAAATAATACACGCCATCTAGATGATACCATTGGTACTTCAATCATCGTGGTGGGTGTGCGAGTCCGAGTTCACAGTACACATCGCACGTACACACATTTAAATAATCACGTTTAGTGGAGGGGCGTGCATTTTTAGTCTAAGAATCTTTACCCTTATCCCAACTATGAAGTGAAGCACAAAATCAATGGAAAAAATTAAAGAATTTTAACCGATTATATCTACCCGTGACACTTTCAGTATTTCCTAGTTGTTGAAAGTTGCAAGCTAACGTCGGAATTTTTAGTATCGTCCACATTAATCCATACGTATCATAGATAATGTGAATTTCATTCATAAATAGACTTATATTGTCCTGCGGATGCCAATGTGAGAATATGTTATTTTTTATTATATTTGTAGCCGACAGGCTAGCCATATTTTACCATATTACCAAATGGTATATGATAGTCAGGACGAAGATATTGTTCAGAACCCACAGTTAGGGGCTTTTCGGTAGATTTTCTACTTCAGGGTATATGAGATTAGCCAGGCGGGTATTCGCAAAATGCCTTTTCACAATGCTATGTCGACTGCCATCCTAAGATAACACTCGAGATATATAGCTAAATAAATAAGCCTTCCGAAACCTCGGTAGGCGATAATGCGACTAGAGGTCATGACCGCACTTGACTCGTATTTATGCATTCTTCTCACACAAATTCGATACTATGCACAAGGACAGAATAAGGACACCCGCTGAAAGCTCAAAATTATTTAAACTCTGTTAAGTTATAAACGATTTTGGGCCGACTACATATATAAAGAAATGTCGATAAATATAATAAGAAAAAACGTTCGAAGACGGTAATTAGGCCAATCGAAGCGAGCATTATCACTATCCCACAACTTGAACATTTTGTGCCAGACTTTACTAAAAAACTATCACGCTTATAGATGTGTGCTTTAACATAGTACTTAAACTTCATACATAAATGTATTATCTGTCAAAATAAATATGTTCAAACCAGAAAAAAAAATTTACTTTAACAATTTTGTATTAATTGGATAGAATGTTATTGTATTACTAACACCATCTGTTAGAAAACCAAGGAGTTAACATAGCTGCAACAGAATGAAACTCAATACTCTAATACATCGGTCATCATACAATTTACTTAATACTAGATGAAACCGCTAGAATCAGGTTGTAAAATAAACGCGAGCCCTCACAAAGCTCAGCTTTTTGCTAATGAATGCTAATTCAATAACACTTTTCTGGGGTCTAACTTCCACAAGTAATTTTTTCTAACTATTTAGTGTTGGAAGTCAGTTTTGCTCAGTTTTTATTTATTGTATCACTTACTGCTTCAATTGTATCATTCGTCTACAAATACTACTCACCATCGCATAATTATAATATAATAATACATATTATAATACTTACCGTCCAGATATAGACATATAGGCAAACACTGTTCTCAATTGTTTAAGACTAGTGTGAACGTCCCGTGGGGTGCCGGGTTAGAATTGCACCTCCCCTTATCATCCCGTGGGTGTCGTAAGAGGCGACTAAGGGAAAAATACTGGAAGGTGGGCAGCAGCACGCTTGAATAGCTAAGACCCTCAACTAAAAAAATTGCCGCCAAGCACCTAACGGCGTGTTCCAGCAGCTGTCCTTAAGAATCAGTAATTCGAGATTAGCCTGAACAACATTTTCGATCACATCATCACTTACCGTTAGGTGAGATAGTGGTCAAAGGCTAGCTTTACACGCATAAAAAATACAGAAATAACACGAATTCATGGACAAAAAACGGATATCAATTACTTTTAGTAAATTGGATCCACCAACGCTAAATTTCTAACAGATTGGCAGGTGACAATAACCATAACGGTATCACTTACCGACGATCATTAATTTGGTCAACCCTGGTTTATGGAAAAACTTTTCCTTTGATGTCTTTCATTGAAAGTAGGGTCTCTGATATTTATTTTCCGATGAAAGTTCGCTTAATTGGGTCATCTGGGATAGAAATGGATGAGGGTCCAATCATATTACATTCAGTCTCCGTTATTAGATTTTAAATATATAAAGCAAGCTGGAAATTAATTTACACCCTTATCCCTGATTCGTCCTTTTTTGTACTGCGCATATGTCGCGGGCCAACATAGATTATTCCGCCGCTCGGTGCGTACTAATACTTTTCTCTATTACTCAGTTGTTTTCGATGTTTTATATTTAATATTTTTTTTATATCTGATAGACCTTTGACCACAATCTCGAAATACTGGCTCTCAAGGACAGCTGCCGGAACCATAGTAGAAAGAGTGGGGAAGTAGGCCATCTCCGGCCCAATTCGCGATATAATTACCTACCATTCTTGCCTGTCTCAGGGTTGTTACTTATTTATAATGTATGTACTCGTATATGCTAAATTGTAATTCAGTAAGTACCTAGAAATAGGCAAGGGCCGTGAAGTTGTATTTTTTACTTGTGTTGTCTGGGTTCAGAGTTAGTGAGGTAGGTTTTATACCTAAACGATAATAACACCTTTCACGATGAAAAAAATACCGACTGGCGATACCTATGTGGTTGCGGGGCCAGAGAAGTCCGACGCGGGGCATACCTAATACAACAAAAAAATAAGTAGGCACTCATCATCAAGTAAAAATCATAGGTATCCTAGAATAAGTGACTTTCTTACCTTTTCTCAGTTCAGTAGGTATTCTGAACAAAGACAACTCTGGAATCAATGAATTATTTAGACAGCCCAACACACAGCAATAAGTGCTTAACAAACGTTATTCATTCAGCGATTATCAAACGTTTATCATTTATTTAGCGGTGCCAAAAAGCCGTGACGCGCGAACCTTGTTCGGTGTTAGCCCCGGCTGGCGCACTGAGAAGCGGGTCGAGATTGTGTTAGAGTGTGAGATTGTACGGGACGCATAGATACTATGGCGCACACAAACAAGCGGCGCGCGGTGCGTTTGTATGAAGATAACTTACTTCCCCACTCCTTGTACTATCACAGAACCGCCGGAACACACTGTTAGGTGCTTGGCGACAGATTTTCTACTTGTGGATGGTCACTAGATTGCTTTTATGTACTTAGTTATTAGGTTATTTTATTTTAATTGAAATTATTATGTAACCAATGTATTATTTATTATAGACTAATGATATTTAAATAATTATATAAAAAAAAACATATTACATTGTATACCGACTTGCCTAGAATAACGTTCTTTGTTATTATAGTCAATAAATGATTCTGATTCTGATTCTGATTCTAGCCAGGCGGGCATTCGCAAAATGCCCTTCCACCACATATTTAATCTGCATATTCAAAAAACAAGATGAAATTGTCTGTTACGAGTGTAAACAAATATATCATGTGTTTTCATTTGTTTCAGGTAAATATGACAGCGAAATTAATAAAAAATTAGTATGATTTTGCAGTTTTATACCTCCGAATGTTTTTGGATGTAATTTGGTTTTTTTAACTTAACTTTTTTTACTTTCTTTCGACAATACAATAAACGCTCTGTAATCACAATAATACTTTTAAAAACATTATTTATAATATTGCGCGTAGTATATTAGTGTAATTTAAAAAAATAAACAAAATTACATGGACTTATATATGCAATGGTGCTGGTCTTAAATTACATTTCCTGATTAAATCACCAACATGTGCTGAATCTCCCGTAATTCAGCAGTACCTACTCTTAATTTAAATTAAACTTTGAATGCAAGCACGTTTCCTTCTGCAACAGCCGTCAAAGAGCGACCACTTGCATGAGCAAATTCTCATCAATCCTCCTCCACAAAGTTAGTCAAACACCCATAATTTTGCCATAACTGCACTATATATTTGCTTTAGAGGAGCTCTCATTCATAAACGCTATTTGAAGTCTATCAAACTTGCCTACGTCTGGATTTAGGCAACTTTTGAAATCGTAAAAGTCACGACACGAAAATGTTCCAGATGTAGATAAAATTTTCAATGACACACGGATATTTCATTCAATCCCGTAAAAAGTAGAGGGTAATTTGAAATAAGCACTTTTATTTTAAATGGTAATAATAAGATTTTTATACTAATTTTTTACTGGTCAGTGTCATATACATAAAACCTTCTTTTGCAAAAACTTCTGCAAACTGGTATGTCCTTCTTTACACAATCCATCCGTACTTCTCTAGGCCTCTTTCCTCTCTCCCTATTTTTATCCATCTTTGCAACAATAGTCTTATTGGGGAAGGAACTTTCATCCATACTGATGACATACCGAACAAAGCCAATCTATTAGTCTTAAGCTTTCGGTCACTGATTCCTCTGATTTACCTACTCATCTCTAAACTTGACCTATCTAACAAGAATAACGATGGAAATCACAGATCTCTAAACATTTTAAAATCTGCCACAAGCACTCTTCTTATATTTTCCTTCCAATTACTATATACTGACTTCTGCTAGTCCTACCAAACATTTTGAAATGTTTTTTTTTAATTTTTATCTTATTTTGATTTAAAAAAAAAAGTGTTTTTATGTGTATTTGACAGAATAAGTACGAGAACTACCTGATATTAAAAGTCTCTTGTGCCTGTAATTTAATATTTCATATTTTGATTACTTAGGTCGATGTAAATGTACAAAACTCTTTTCAAAGGGAGTATACGAGTATATATACTCTGTATATTATTCCTTTGTTGCTCAACACAAATCCATACATCACGATAGGTTATGTCATAAACACTTTCTTCTTGAGATTTATTAAAAGCTGATTTGAATCAAGTTCCTGAGACCTGACGTCACTGCACCCCTCCTGAATTTATCTATAAAATCTTTATTTTGTTAGTAATTTAAAAACAACAAACAAATAAACGACCTTAACTACTGCCTTGCTATGATCTATAGAAGATGAAAAAATATTTATGATCTATCACGATGTCTTCAATCCCAAGACCTGTCGTAGAAAAACTGTCGCCAAGCACCAAACTGTTTATTTTTTCACAAGCTAGGTTCCGACCCTAAATTTCAAATCTAGATTATGTGCCTTGTGAGTCAATACCGCCTTAAACACTAAGATTACTTACTGAACTGAAACAATAATTATACGCCTGTTTCTACTTTGGGAAGTTAGAATAGCTAGAAACTAGAAATATTGCCAGAATATTTTATAGCTTTCTCCTGTGTGCTCTGAGCAGCTGTGCTCAAGAGCCAGTTTTTATTCCAGGTATCAAACAAGTCCATAACGCCTATATTGGTGACCTGTGTCTATATTGCCACAAACGTCTTACTAGTCAAAAATAAATTTGTGGATACCATGTGAAGTTTATATGTTATTCACATTCGGTTCCCTTTCTTAATACAGTTTCCGGTGGTCTGAACAGGCCTAATATATCAAAGGGTACCAAAATAGCGACACGCAGTCTTGAAAGTATTAAATATATACAGCGCACCAATGTTGAAGAGCATTATTCTATAAAACACTAGCGATTCGCCCCGGCTTCGCACGGGTGAATGCTGATACTAAATATACTACAGAATGTCTTTATATAAAACGTTCACGGTGATCTGTATTAAATGTACAATGTGTTTAAGGTACTCAATTATATAAAGATTAATGCTGTATTGCTTAAAGTAGCTTCGTTAATAAGTCAATATATATCGTAAAATGTTAGGCATAAAAAATGGTTATTGTGGGTTGTCCCTAAAAGATAGATATAAACCATTTCGGAATTATTTGTAGACCTTTTTAAGGTGTACAATACTAAAGTACATTATTTTATTGTATCTTCAACCAGCGTTTGCAATGTAAGTGCAAAAAATGTGTTTATTTGCGACATTACATTAGAGACCTCTATAGCTCATCAGTATTTCTTTACTACATTATGCATGTCATAACTAAATTATTACTTATATTTTTTAAATTAATTTCAACATAACTTCTGTTTTGAATATAATTAGATATGTTTTTCTAAATTTAATTTGTATAAAAATAACTAAAAATATTAAAAATCCATTTAAATATAGACTATTATATACTAATAGAAATAAACAGTTCTCTTTTATGTGATGGTATTGGTTTTCAACAAGCTTCATTGTATTTTAGTATTATTTCAATGTATAACAGCCTCAATGTAAGTTTTATCACATTTCCACCACATTTAACTCAAATAACTCATCCAAAATTTGATTATACTATACGCTCGGAATCAGCTCAAAGTCAAATGTTATTATATTGAAACTCATTCATGCTATGCAAACGATAACGCACTTGCTTCTATTGACACGCAAAATCCATATAACGTGATTTGCGTGTTGAGGAATTGTTTTGATGATACCGATTTATTATTTTTACTACGCAGTCGGTCCCCACTTAACATGTCGTTTTATTAATAAAAAAGTTGAAAGGATACTTAAGTACTTATTGTTGAAACCTCTCTACGCAGTGGGACCCCACTTAACATGTCGTTTTACTAACAAAAAAAAGGAAATAGGATAACTTATTGTTGAAACTATTTTTAAAGCACTACGCAGTCAGTCCCCACTGAACATGTCGATTTTGTAATAAAAAAAAGAATAGAATACTTTAGTACTTATGGTCGAAACCTCTTTTAGGAGCAGTGTGTGTCACGTCCGCAAAAGATGGAGGTAGTTGGCGCTCCAGGATTAATGAGTGTATTTAGCCCCTCGCCGAAAGTCCGATAGAGTCGTGTTGCCGCATCGGCAAACAAATTCAAAGTCTTCCCTAAAAATAAAATAATTCATGTTATAAACTACACGTCAACGATACATTATTTTACAAAAAGTAAAATATACAATAGGTATTTTCTGTGTGTATAGCAAGAAATACACATAAAAAATAAAATAAAAGAAATAACAATAGTAAATCGAAATACTAATAAACAATAGTATTATAAAAACCTACAATACGATTCACGAGTACTTAAAAATGAACACGTCTATCTTTTCATTTAGCAAGCAGACAAAACATTCGGCTTTTTTTCTCCTCGACAGTGAAATTAGGTGGTAATAATTTTGAAGTCTTTTTAGGGTTCCGTACTAGAGACTACTTAACTTATTACTAAGCCTCGGCTGTCCATCCGGCTGATCTCTAAAGAGCTAAAAAAAAAGCTAAAGCTCTTTGGAACGATGATAGGTAATATAAAATAATAATAATAATATCAATAATGATAGGTAGCCGGTTGAAAATTTCACAGAACATGCGTTAGTATAATAACCACATTGCCTGCCAAACAATAAAAATAACATAATGTCAAAAATAAAAGGGCGCCAAAAAAGCGATTTCTTTGTTTTTGCCTTATCTTTGAAACTGTAAAGGTTTTTTGGAAGCAGTGATGGCTCAGTGGAATTGGCTATGGACTGCCGCGCAGTAGGTATGTGGTTCAAATCCCGCCGCGGGCTTGAGCTTCACCGCATGGTGGAAGGGCGTTTGGTGTATGCCCGCCTACCACCCTCAAGTAGAAAATCTGTCGCCGCTGTGTTCCGGCAGCTATCCTTGAGTGTCATTACTTCTAGGTTAGCCTGAACAACATCTTCGACCACATCATCACATACCATAGTGGTCAAAGGAAAACCTATCAGGCATAAAAATATGGAAATCAATAGCGCCTTCTCTGCGTTCCCATGAACATAACATTTTATAATACATTCACGGAACTTTCTGTGTGTAAGTCAAACTCACACTTGGCCGGTTTTTTTGCCTCTGTGTATTCCATTTTATCCCGTAGCGTCGAAGCTCACAAATGGCTGAAGCCTTGACAATGTTGTTTTTAGATTTCCGTACGCAAATGGCAAACGGCCTATTAATGAAACTCCGCTGTCGGTCTGAGTTATAAACCTGCAATTTAGAAGTTTTGCGCACAACCTTGACACAAGAACTAATGAACGAACGAAGTTGACGACATTATTTTTTAATTCTGCGGTACTGCAAATCGCATATGGCCAGTGATTTTGTTCGTAAACAAGCATATATGCGATAATTTTAGCCATAATTAATAATATTTTGTGAGGCGTTTCTATAATAATAACAATGAATCTCGGTGAACAACGTTATCATTCGTATTTGAATTGACCGCAACATCTTCGACAGCTCAATTACTTATCATCAGGTCATAGTAGGCAATGTCTAGCCTATCAGCAAAATTCATTTTATTTTGACTTAATTACAAGCTTGAAAATTAATTTCTGTTCAAAAATGTGTCATACTTATAGAAATTTCGATTTAAGTTGTCCCGGAAGTCAAGTATTGATAGTTGATAAAGTATTTGCGAACGATCAGTACCTAACTGTTCTTTAGATGTTTAGTATAGGTATTTAAGAAACACAAACTTCAAGTAAAGTGCTCAACTATTGTGAGCTTTTTAGTTTTATGTTTTTTAAATGGTATTTTTTTATTTTCAGAGTAGTGATTCTAGTAAGAGGAATTAATATAAGTTCAAGAAATTGACAGCAACAGACTGGAACATGGAACTTTGTCCTGTAAATGACAACATACGCACGCCCTTATATGCATGACATTCATTATCTCACTTTTAAGTTTTAAGATTTTGAAGCAATGATGGCCGAGCGGTAAAAGCTATGGACTGCCGTGCCGCAGTACCCTGGTTCGATCCCCACCACCGGCTTGAGCTTCACCGCATGGTGGAGTGGCATTTTGCGATTGCCCGCCTGGCTAGCTACCACCCTCAAGTAGAAAATCTGTCGCCAAGCACTTATCGGTGTGTTCCGGCAGCAGTCCTTGAAAGCCAGTGAAATTACAGGCACATGAGACTTTACAACTATGTCTCAAAGTGACGGGCGCAGTGCAATTCGTCACTTGTTATGAAATGCATCTGTTATAGGCAGAGGTTAGTCCGCTTAACATCAAGTGGGCCTCGAGCTTGTTTCGACACAATAACATTAAAAAAAAAAAAGTTATACATTTTCACATTTAATATGATTTCCGCGCGCCTATTCCATTAGGGATAAATATTGCGTATTAAACAACATTAAAATTTAAGAAGTACCTGTTTGAAATGATCTATTTTATTTATAGATACAAGGATACATATTTAAGGTAAGCAAATAACAACACCACTTACACTTGTTATGGATTAAAAGATAAAGGTATATAAATTAAATAAAAAAATTATAAAAATAAATCTCATTTCTTAAAAATTATTAAATGAGATTTAATTTTTTCGTTTAATAAAAGGCTTATCTTAAAGAAAAGTGACATCATTAAAACCGATGAATCATATCAACCTAGGAATTAAGTAATTTGCTGACAATAAGTATTTTCTGCAAATTTTAATACGCTAGATTACATCCTACAGATACTCAACGATATTCTGCAAAATACATAACAAACATAAAGATCCTTCTAGCAATAAAAATAGAACCCATTCCTCTGTAAATATTGCCAGCATACATTTCCCTACTAAGGAAAATAGTTTCTCAAGTCGTAGCAGCTGACCGATGCATCATGCATGCAGTATGCATGCGATTATACGCAAGCTTGCGGCCACTGGCATTTTAGTTTCATGTCATGCAAGCTTGGCATAACGATGATAGTTTCCATTGTATCTGTTCAAAAGCTTATAAGGCAAGTAATAACTAGCAAAAAGCTGAGCTTTGTGAGGGCTCGCGTTTATTTTATAACCCGATTCTAGTGGTGTCATTCATCTATAGTCTGGTTTTTAATTCGAGATCAAAAATGTAAACAAAGAAATGTCAATATATGTCATTGTCAAACTGATAGGTCAGGGTGTTCAATAGTTTTTCTTCAAAAATACTCTCACAAGTGTGGCTATTAAAAACAAAAAAATCTTACACTAATTTTTTCAGGCTTGAATATATGCGTAAATATGTACGCGCATATAAAAGTGTTTTATTGTTTCATAATAACGCAATAAATTATAGCATTAAATATATTTTTTACATTAAATGCTCCATCCGTTCCCAAAATTAGAAAAAATACCAAGTACTTGTAATTTTTTTGCACGGTTAACACCTTTGTTTACATTTTTGATCTCGAATTAAAAATCAGAGTATAGTATTAAGTAGACAATACGACTACGATGTATTTGAGTATTGAGTTTAGATCTGTTGTAGCGATGTTAACTCTTTGGTTTTATAACAGATGGCGTTAGTAGTATAATTAAATTATATCCAATGAATACGATTTTTTTTTTACAGATAACAAATCTAGATATAAAGTTAAATATAAATCTATAGCCGTGATCGTTTTTCAGTAAAAGGGGCCACGAAATTTACAAGTTGTGGGATAGTGTACTTTTATAATAAAAAAGCAAGTATTTTCTAGCTAAAATGATTATTCAAGGTCTGAAGAGCGATTCCAGTTTACATCATAAAGTATTTGTTGTGTGAAAACAGATAACTTAACATTAAAAAAAATACAACAGATATTTTACTATCGCGACGTGTGGACTAAGTTTGGGTAACCAAAGAGACGAATAACAGAAAAATGCATGCAGCAGAGACAGATACTCGTAGCTGGGTAAATAAATGTTATGGAAAGGAATACAAATATATGTATTAGAAAAACTTAAGGAATTAAGAATGCATTTTTTCCGTTGAATAATCACGTGGAGCCGATATCGTCCATTTATGAAATTCAATAAATATCATTATTTATGATGCGCATGGATTTATAACGATGCTTTTCATACAGATGCCTTCATAATAAAGTATACTTGTACTTGATTTAACAGTAAAAGAGCAGATGAAGGCGTGATAGACTGAGTAGATAACTTTTTCAGGTGGTTTGTAAAAATGTAACATAAATTTCACTGCATGATTAAGTAAGGCCAATGGAAACAGTATAACGTACAAAGTATAACGACGCTTCTACAAAGGCACGCCCACTACAGATAGTAAGCTACACTATAACTAGTAGGGACTGGTTTATCCTACTAATATTGGGATGCAAATGTGTTCGTGTGCATTGTTATCGTACGCTTACCAACCTCCAAATCGGTAGAACAGTTTTGATTAAGCTTAGCATATTTCTAATTTTAAAATTTAGCCGGTTATAACCTAGGTTCACGGCGATTTCATGTCACTGAAATTTGAAATAACTCATTGCCCCCAATGAGAAAGAGCGAATGGTATAATTTCTGTATCAATGATATTTTCTACGTTGATTGTCAAACCTTTATGAGGGAAAACAGATAAAACCCCTTTTAAAACCGACGAAGTTGAAAATCTCGCAGTACCCAACAAAATAACATAATGTTACTTTACGTAGGATGTCTATATGAATATAGCATGTTCGGTTCAAACAAATAAACTAACCCATTTTCGTACCCTTCTTTTTGCCCATTTACTTGTTTGCTATATTTATAGCAATGAAATTCCTAAGTAAAGAATCTGATTATTTAGAAAAATATTTGATAAATCTAACACTACAGCTTAATTTGTGTTTGTGTTATTTCTTATTTCCTTATTTATATTATAATTGAAATGGTGTTAGGTTAAAACACTTCGACTATTTTAGAAGACTAAGGGCCTGTTTCAGAATGTTCGAATATGATCCGGTTATACTGCCCAGAACATATTTAATAAATAAAACCAGTCATCGATTTAGCCTATCCATCGATTAAGCTTGAAACGCGCTGCATGTTAACTGTAATTTTTAGCATTCAGTTATTTTATGTTCTGGTAAGTATAACCGGAACTTACTCGATCATTCTGAAACAGGCCCTTAAATGCCTGATTTCATACTTTGCCGATGTCAGTTATTTGACAACTAACTTTATACTTGCTTAGTTGACAAAAAAATTAGCGGTAGTTTTTCCTGCCTGATATATTACCTGTCTTATTATAGATACTACTGTTGTTTAAGTCCGCCAGTAGGAATTAATGGCTAAAAAACATAGTGTAGAACAAGAACAGAAACCTTGAGCAATTGAGCTCCTGCATATCTCAAGTGCTCAGTACTAAGTGCATCTTATCCGGGAGATTTGCCCCCGTTATTGAGTGGCTTCTCTCCCTCACTGGGGAAGTAGTCATCGATCAGCTCAATTGAGAAAAAGTGGAGATTACACCATTTTCCATCCGCTATCTCGCCCACATTGTTTTTGCCTATATATACTAGACGCGACATCTCAAACGAAGATAGTTGTACAGTGCAAAGAAGCCGGCCGGCATCTTCTCACCTACTCGCTACTGGGCACTCCTAGAGATTACACGTGCTTTACGTTCAAAAATTGTGTATTCAAAATACACATTGATAATAGACAATTTTCGAACGTTAAGCGCGTGTAATCTCTATGAGTGTCCAGCTGCGTGTGGGGCAGAGTATACCAGGCGGCATACTTACACTAGTCGACTATCCTCGTTTGAGATGTCGCGTCTAGTATATATAGGTCAATGTTAACATATTGCCCGAGTGGTGATAAAGGTCAACTTTAATCCCGCCAAATCTACAAGAAATGGTTTAAAAAAAAGCGGTAAAATTAGCTTACCGAGCCTGAAACACGTGATGTGACCTTTTTTTGAAATCTAAAAAAGTTATCTTAAAGAATATAATAATCAAAGAACGTATTTATTTTCATTACATAGTCAGTCAAATGTTTTTATGTTCAGATACCAAATAATGGCAAAAAACCAACGAAATTTAACTGAACTAATTACTCGAACTGGGTCGATCACCCACTTAATTTATCAATTTCATGTCAATGTTAAGGATTATGCTTGTAACCCAGAATACGATAATGTGACTGATAAAACTGTTTTGAACACTGAGTGAATCGTAACGTCTCGTGAGATTTGTCGTTAAAATATTTTACCAACTTCAATCTTATAATTTTATTTTACTGGGTTTTAACTGGTGGAATACACTGTTAGATACAAACATTGTTATTTTTGCATTAATGCCTGTTTAAAGATAAGCTTACAAAATTACAACGAAAAGAAAATTTTGAGCCATGAGCGACATTTGAACCAGCGACCATCCGTCTCTCGGGCTGGGACATGCTTTCAAGTTAGGTGTTTGGCGGAAGATTTTCAAATACTCTATCAGTCGTAATGGCCACTGCTGAAAGCTTTAATGGGTGGTATACTATAATCATCACGATTGGAAGGCTTCTAAGGGGTAGGAGTACACGATAGCAGCTCCTCAGAAGGCGCTGCTGCCCACCTTCCAGTATTTTACCCATTGTTTCTCTTACGACACCTAAGGGAAGAGATTGTGGGAGGGGTTAAACTTCAAATTAAATAACTGATGTTGACTTTAATTTATCATTCTGTGAATGAGCATGTTATGAAAACTGTATATGTCACCGGATAATTTAAATTTAACCGGCGATGCGCCACATAAATTTAATTTCATATACTACTTTTGGTGATCATTGACTACTTTTGGGTTAACTATGAGTTATATTGAGTAATTTTGCTTAAATATTTTAACTTACTATTTTTGTCTGTTATTTGTTACTCTACTATATCTGGTGGTAAATTAAACATTAGCCAAAAAATAGTACATTAAAAACCTGTACCTACGTATTTTGTTTATGGCCACTGTAATACTTTCGTAGATCTATGGTAAATTGTTGTTGAACCACATAATTACAATTTGACGGCTGGACATGGTCAGTTTATAATCTTACGAAAATTTAAACGTTAGATTTGTAATTTTAGTTTCCATTCACAATCTGTCGACAGTTTATAATCTAACTAGATTTATTATAAACTAACGGTTAGTACAATAAAACGGTGACATATACATTCTACACAGAACGGTTCTAGATTGTTGTAGTCACTAGCTTCAGCTTAATAATAAATTAATAATGTTTTGTCTTAATTTGCTGTTGCAACACAATACGACACACAATGTGTTGTCCGAACGACTGACTCATGCGAATAAAAATTGATACAGCACTGCGAATGCAGTTCATACAGCTGAGGAGCTGTCTGAGCTGCATTCGACATCTCGTAGCTCCGTGCAGTGTTTTAGTTTTGTAGCTTTAGTCTATCAATGGGGCAACATATGTGTCGTATTGCGACAGCTAATCGCAAATGACAAGCGTAATCCATATAGAATTAAATACATTCACGTAAATTATATAGTTACATGCGGTTTTTAATTCTGTACTTATTTCTTTTTACATAGCTACTTGATTGCATGGGATCCAAAATAAATAAATAAGGGGAAAACATGCTAAATAAAGCGTAGTGTATAACGGATTAAAGATAGAATATTGTCTATCGCTCATTATCGTTAGGAGGATTTGGACCGGAGATTATGTGGGCGAATAGTAGAGAATCGTGCAAATGTGTTGGCACAAAAATAAAACCTAAGCTTGATTTATTTCATTCTTTATATTACTGTCATGGAAAGGCCAAGAAACTCGTCAATATTATTATTTGAACTCTGGTAACACACAATAGGTATATCATTAAAATATTACAGGCAGTGACATGGGGCATACTAATCAACGACACAAAGAAAACACATAAACTATCGGGTATCACTTATCAATAACATAATGAGTCCACGACAACGATATTGTAGGCATGATGAAGCGAACGCAAAGATAAGAAAGTTTCCAGCATTTTCCAGGCGTATTCGCTGCACCGATAGTGTTCCCGATCTTTTATTCAGGTCACGACAGAACAAAATCGAAAACAGAAGATAGTAACGAGCACCAAACTGGTCGTCATGTGACGCACATTTGTTTCGTTTCCGCTCAAGTGATCACATTCAGTACGATGATAAAAAAAAAAAAAATTGAAGCGCTCGTAGTGAAGTTAAGTTAAGCAATGTCCACCACGATCTAACTTGGATGGGTGGCCGCTAGGAACATTACTACGGAGCATTTCTGTGCTTTGGAGGGTACGTCGATCCCGGTTGTTGTAGGATGGCATTCCTTATAGTATGGTGGGGTATTTTGCGAATACCCGCCTGGTTAGCTACCACCCTCAAGTAGAAAATCTGTACCAAGCACCGGAGTGCTAGAACACACCGGTGCTTGGCTACAGATTGTCTGGCTAGCTGTCCTTGAGAGCCAGTAATTCTAGGTTAGTTTGAACAACATCTTCGACCACATCACGTACCATCAGGTGACAGAGTGGTCAAATTTTATATCGGCAAACCACGGCCCACAGGCCGCGCGACCCGCGGAGCATCTCGGTGCGGCTTGCAAGGAAAAAGCGAAACAGTGTTTTTTTTTTATTTTTTTTATTTTTTATTCTTGATAGATTATCCTTTGACCACCATCTCACCTGATGGTAAGTGACGATGTGGTCGAAGATGTTGTTCAGGCTAACCTATAAGTACTGGCTCTCAAGGACAGCTGCCGGAACACACCGTTAGGTGCTTGGCGACAGATTTTCTACTTGAGGGTGGTAGCTAGCCAGGCGGGCATTCGCAAAATGCCCTACCACTATGCTATAACGACTGCCATCCTAAGACAACAACCGGGACCGACGGCTTAACGTGCCCTCCGAAGCACGGAAACGCTCAGTAGTAATGTCACTAGCGGTCACTCATCCAACTCATGACCGCACGCGACGTTGCTTAACTTTGCTGATCCGTTGAGAACAGCTAAGTAAACTTCGCTACGAGCGCTTCACCAGCCTTGCTGCTGAGCCGTGAGAGTATCCTTGAAAGCCCGCTACCACGCGGGGTAATAAATGTGCCCATTTCATTTCTTATCACTGTAGGTAGAGCAAGACCGTGATGTTACGTATTGTTTCTACCGATACTAAAAATTTGTTATTAGTTACTATTTTTAAACAATTTGAGACCAACATAGCGAGAGTCTGACCCACACTTGACCTCATTTTATTATTTAGTGCGAAAGATAAGGGAATATTATCGTACCAACTTTATATACAACTAGCGGCCCGCCCCGGCTTTGCACGAATATTTAACAAAAATTATAAACTCAAACACATAAAAAGTAGTTATTGTGAAATAACTGTAATAATTAGATATATTATACATTGCGGACTTTTTTGTAAATATTGATTTCTCTATTGTCAACAATTTCCGCAACGATATTTTTTGGTATATTTTTCACACGTTACATTAACGAAGTTTTCATACGGATCCCTAATGTTTTGAAAATATTCTATAACTTTTGTTCATCAGGGATAGTGTAGGATTCTTAAAGTGAAAGTATTTTTTAAATCGGTCTAGTAGTTTTAAGTTTATTCGTTACAAACATAAATACAAACCTTTCAATATTATAATATTAAGTATAGACGTGTTTTTAGTGTTGTCTCAATCTTTATCTAAACATAGATTGAGCAACACTAACGACTTGACGTTTAACTAAATAGCAATATAAAAAACTAAACGTTTTTATATATGCTCTCGTTTTTCATTATTTTTTTATTTTTTTTTTGAAAAGAGAAATTTCTTAAATCTATTGTCTTATTTTATCTTGTTACATGTAAAATTACTTGTTGAATTGGGTAGCCATGCTGCTCGAAAACACTGATCTCACATTATCATGGTCTGATTATTTGATACTTTTCAGTATTAATCGTAAATAATCCGCTATAAACATATTCTGAGAACATTTCCATCGGTTACCCATTGCGATTCCAAAGATACATCACTAGGTCGGACAAACGGATAGATAGACAGGACAGCGGAGGCTACTAAGCCTACGAATAGATTCAGATGTTACTTTGCGGAAATCAATATTAATAATAACAAATATTATAAAAATATTTGAATAAAACATTAAATTAACCATTTATAATAAAACTTAAAAAATATAAACATATATCTTGTGAAATTTCGCCTAACTTTCCTGTTAATCCAACGACGTGACGTCATTAATACAACGACGTAACCAAACCGGAAGATTTTTGCACGCGTTTCGCTTCTACATCCATTCTATGTTCGCTAGAAGCATCCTCAGGAGGTCTTGACTCTGCGAGCGCAAGATTGAGAATGTTCTTCTTTCTCGATTTTCTATCGTGCACCCGAAGCGTCAACTGAATCATCAGAAGAGTCTTCAGATAAATATATAGATGAAGATTGAAATATTTGTTATAATTAAATAGAGTCCCGTTTCTTGATACGGAACCCAAAAATGTTGTCCCACTTGAACTGCAACTGTTTAAATGTATTGCGTTATTTGTAATTATCTACCTATACAAATGATATCCAATATCTCTGTTGTCCCGCGAAACCAGGGCATAGTCTTTAAGAAATGTATTTAACTAACGTATGTTAGATAATCTGTTTTGTTTTTGTGTCGGAACAAGCTCGAGGCCCACCTGATGTTAAGCGGAATAACCTCTGCCTCTAACAGATGCATTTCGTCACAAGTCACGAATTGCACTGCGCCAGTCACCTTGACACACTTGTTTAGTCTCATCTGCCTGTAATTTTACTGGCTCTCAAGGAATGCTGCCGGAATACACTGTTAAATGCTTGGCGACAGTTCGCTAGCCAGGCGGGCATACCCAAAATGCCCTTCCACCATGCAAAACTTACTACTAACCTACTGTACTTGTAAATAAAAGACAGAGGTAAAAATTTAACAACAATCGGGCTACCTACTCGCTAGGCAACTGTCATATGTACAAAAATTAATTTAGGTACACTCATGGGTAATATTGTCATTGTGTATTGTTTAGGGTTAGGTATTAGCGTATGACAGGAAAATTGTATCATGAATGAATGAGTGATTCGACTGTAAATTTCCATTCAGCTGCTGCTACCGTGATGTTCACGTGCAAAGCTATGATGCGTGGTTAGTGAGTAACGGTGGAACGTGACACTCAGATGATGCAAATGTTAATTGTGTACCTAATCTTCTTTCTATTGTCAGCGCGGTCTTGTACCGGATCTCATACTGAATTTCGACAGTTCAGTACAAGTGGCTTACTTTGAAAAAACATAGTTCGACAAATCCTTGCTTCGGCAGAACATATATTCGACAAGAATTACTAGGACAGAAATTACATCGACAACGCACCCTTTAGAAAGACCACTACTTCGACAAACCCTATTGACATGCTCTTGTTCGGTATCTATAGAAAAGAAACTTAAGACTATCACTGGGGCCTGCATTAGAATCCAGTCGCACGAAAATGGGGGAGAAAGGTGTTTTTATGAAAAGGGAAGAAGGTGTTCGAACTTTCTTGTAAAGGAGATGTTGAGCAAAACAAAAAAAGTACGCAAGCGCTCAGTAGTAATGTCACTAGCGGTCAACCATCCAACTCATAACCGCGGCGGACGTTGCTTAACTTTGCTGATCGGTTAAGAACAGCTAAGCAAACTTCGCTACCAGCGCTTCGAAAGGCGTACCTTAACAGGCAGGAATTTTCAGCATTTGGCTTCTTGGAGAGAAGCTAAATGCTGAAAATTCCTGAATTGAATTATTCACATCTTATTTAAGAATAAATAAGATGTGAATAATTTTGACACTGTTTCAAGCAGAACGTGGACGGGTGTCAGTGCAACTGTAAAGGATGCTTAGCATGAGATAGGTTTTTTGTCAGTCTCGTCACTTAATATCTTCTTTTGTTATTTTCTCTCTGCTAAATCTAACCTGCTATACATCAATATAACTACAGCGATAGATGACAAAAGCCAAATGCAAGTTGCCAGATTACCATAATTTTCCTATGGTGGTAAATAGTTCTTCCCGTAGTGATTCTATACTGAACGTGGCAATTTATAATAACCTTTATAAGAGCGTCGTAAACGCCTAAATTGAAGAAATAATTTTGACTTTGACTGGACTTGGAGAGCCTTTTGTACGCTTAATATGTACAATTTTCGTTAAACGTGGAAGTACTATGTAGACTATTTCAATATATTTAAATTTGTAATCGACCTTCATAAAAACGTCGTAGACGCCTAAATTGAATGATTTATTTTGACTGACTTGACTTTGAGAGCCTGTTGTGCGCTAATGTGCATCAACAGGTCGTGAGTAGAATGTTGTTATCGGATAACAGTTAAAACAAAAAAAAAACTTACTCATACTTGTTTAGTATTATTCTTTGATATGTCTAATGTCTCAGTTCGCTTAAAATGTTTGAATAATAAAATATATATACTCGTAGTTTATCTATTTATAGTTTATAGGATCACTTTGTTGTCCGTCTGTTTGTGAATACCTTTTTCTCAAGAAATTCACATCGAATACTCAGGTCTACTATCCCTTGGAGCTGTCAAAAATAAAACTTCTAAGCCAACGAAATCAAAAGATACAGCCGTTTATGCTGCAAATTTTCAACACTCGCAAGGGAATCAAATCTTCACGGTACTTTTCGTGAACTCAGCAACTTGAAATTTGTCACAACGCAACGTCTTATAGCACAGATTTTGGAAAAGTTGCGAAGAGCATATTTTTTTTACATCATATAATAAAAATATTTTTAATAATTTGAAAATGTTAAGGATTTCATTTAGCAATAAAAATACCATAACTTTTGCTTATATTTATATACCTACAGGTTTGTACAGAACCCTCGGTGTGAGAGTTTGACTCGCACTTAGCCGTTCTTTTTTAGCATCAATCAGTGTTGATATTTTGCGTAACTGACCACGCCACTTACAAGCTTAACGAATTAAAAAGCGCTTCTAGCTAAGAAGTGTTTAATTTTCACAAAAGCATGAAATTGCCTTTTTGCAAAACATTTCATGAATGTTTATGAGGTCAACTTGCCAGCGTGTTTAGGAAAAAAGTAAACGTGAAGAATACAAGAGACAACATTTAACTAAATGTTTAAAATGCTAATGGGGTTTAGAGTGTCTAGCAAATTGTTGTACGTTAACTATCGCAATGTTTATTTATAAATGAAGAAAACAGAGGGGTTATAAATTTGAGAGTTACTTTTTATGTTATATCATAAAGTATTTAAAAATAACGTTGGCGGTTTTTTGTTTACTTATGTTTTTGTCACGGCACAAGCTCGAGGCCCACCTGATGTTAAGCGAACTAACCCTCTGCCTAGAACAGATGCTCTTTATCACAAGTGACAAATCGCACTGCGCCCGTCACCTTGAGACATAATTGTTGAGTCTCATGTGCCTGTAATTTCACTGGCTCTCAAGGACTGCTGCCGGAACACACCGTTAGGTGTTTGGTGTCAGATTTGGTGGTAGCTAGCCAGGCGGGCAATTGCAAAATGCCCTTCCACCATGTGGTGAAGCTCAAGCTGGCGTTGGGGATCGAACCAGGGACCTGCGGCACGGCAGTCCATAGCTATTACCGCTCTGCCAACATTGCTTCATTCATGTCCACTGCTGGACACAGACCAACCCTTACAAGAGGGGTTAGCCATAAACCCCACGCTTGGCAGGTGGCTTGGTGAAGGCTTGGCTACAGAGTAGGATTGCAGTTCTTTGGGAGGTGCTGCAGTCTACTTTATTATATTTTGCCTCTTACGACTCCCTCGGGACAACGCACGGATGTTTTTACGCGCTGGCCGTTTGAATAAAAATTAAACATGCGTAGCGTCTGAATTAAACGAAAACATTCATTATTTAAAAACTGACATGGCATTAAGGGTGAACTGGCCGGCCCGTTCTCCATACAAACGCCGTTGGGTGATCACTCCCTTATTTGAGGATTTAGGTCCAGAATAAAGCATAATACCGATTGATCTCGTCATTATCTAGGCTTGTATGATGCCGAAATTTTAATAAACTAATTAACCTGAGAATTATGAGCCTCGAAACATTTTCATATAAAGTTTTCGAGGCTCATAACTTACAACTTAATTATCTTTTTAATATTTTGGCATCATACAAGCCTAGATAATGACGAGATCAATCGGTATTATGCTTTATTTTGGACTTAAATCCTCAAATAAGGGAGTGATCACCCAACGGCGTTTGTATGGAGAACGGGCCGGCCAGTTCACCCTTAAGTATTCAACTTTCAATTATTTGAACGTGATGATGGATATACCTAAAGCGAAAATCAGACTAATATTCGAATACCAGACATTATAATAACGCAGCAGAAACTGTTCGTCATATCTATGCTGTGTTTGGAGAAGACACGGCTAATACAAAGGAGTCATTGGTTTTCCCGCTTTCGTAGTGGAAAATTTCATACAAGGAATGAGTCACAAGGAAGTCCAGCCACTAATGTGGCTTGCCGGCAATGGTAGAAGCCAAATCGTGTCAAGCTTCTAGTATAAGCATGCCTACAAAATTGACTCAATTGCAGCCAATCAACAAAATTGAAAACTTCATAAATGGGTACTTCTTGATTTGACTGTTTTTTGTTTCCTATGATATTTTTTTTAAACATGCATTTCATGACAAGTGACGAACTCACTGCACCCATCAACCGTAAGGCATACAGTTGTTAAGTCTCATTGCCTGGAATTTTAAAATACTTTTACGCGCTTTCAAGGACTGGAACGGTGGAACACAGTTTTTGATGTAAATAATGAATAAATAAATAAATAAACACGCTTGGCGACAGATTTTCTACTTAAGGATGGTATCTGGCTAGTGCCACCCTCAAATAGAAAATATGGTTTGTTTGCTCGCCTGCGCTCGAGCATGCATGCCTGAACAACGTCTTCGACCACTTCATCACCTACCATCAGGTGAGATTGTGATCAAGGGCTAAACTATCAAATATAAAAAATAAATCGTCTATTTGAACATCTGTGCAAACTTCAATAATAGACTCAATATTGATCACACATAGGTCAATAGGAGTTATATTTCCTAATAAAATAATTTGTACTACACTGTGTCAGTATGTAACAAACAATCTCAAGCGAGCTTACATACTAGGTCCATCGATATCCCAGCAGATTGGTTTCTGTTGACAATGTATGCTACATAAGCTATTGTTGGCTCTTAGATTTCCTGCTCCCTTTACTAAGGGAAGGGTACATGAATAGACATTGAATACCTGGGTTTTTATGTGACTAATGAAATTGTTTGAGAATATTACCAGCCGGTAATATTTGCATTTTTTGTACAAGCTTGCAGCCGCAAGCTTGTACAACTGAATGATATATCACTATTTCTATACTAATGTTGCTAACCACGTCAGAGTTCTGCTCAGTTATTATGGGAAGACAAAACGTGGTCCTTAACTGTGCCCCTTATGGACAAGCTCAGAGGCGCTCGACGAGCTATGGAAAGAGTTCGGCGTTTCTTTTCGCGATAAAATCAGGAACGTGCATATTCGCCAAAGAACCAAAGTCACCGACATAGCTTTCCGAATTAGAACAAAACTTTATGTAATTTCATACATATAAATTTATATAAGGAAAAATCTATAGAAAGCCACTAAAGTGTCCATTTTATATCATAATATATGTAACAGGGTTTATCTCAACAACTTAATTATGTAGTTAAATATCTCCAATGTATATTATTTTCTTTTTAATAAACAAATAATGAAAACGCAAATTAATAATGTACTTTTGAATCTGCAATCATTACATCAACTTGTCCGATTATATGATAACGTATTAGGTATTCAGTAAATAAACAAAGACGGCAATTCCTATAAAATTACCTGTACCTTCCACCTGTGTACCTGAGTAGGTAACAAAATCTATACATAGACACTCTGTCTAGACAGAATGATAAAAGTCGAACACGCCGCGATGTACCGGTAATGGCTCGAGGTGATTAGTTTTTATCTCTTATCTGGGTAAACAAGACGTTAGCAGTCATTGCCTAATCTGTTTTATTTTTCTTTGGGATGTGATTATCTCACGGGTCGTGATTTTTCCTTTTCAGATGATTGCTTGTATCACGCAAAATAATATTTATATTGCCATGTGGTTGAATTTAAGAGGTGTTTGGTTACGTCCACAAACATGTTCATTGTTTTTGTCAACACTAAAGATTTCACATTATAATAATGGATTTCTACACTGAAAGATTCGCAAAATGCCCTACCACCATGCTATGACTACTGCCATCCATATGTATGTATATACCGTAGGAAAATAAGTAGTAATGTCACTAGCAGTCACCCATCCAAGTCATGACTGCGGCGGACGTTGCTTAACTTTGCTGATCTGTTAAGAACAGCTAAGCAAACTTCGCTACGAGCGCTTCGAAATAGTTCACCTTGAACCAAAGTTTTGACGTACGCTCTTTTTGAAACGTTTTTATTTTGGTGTATTTTAGTCTGCTTAGGGATGTACCTACTAAGAAGCTGAGCTGAATTTCACTGACTTCTGATGATTGTCTCCTGTCTAATCCACCATGTTAATGGTTCGTTTGTAGCTAAGTGGTAGGCTCCTACTAGGACATATATCTCTTTACCAGGTGGCAGGTCTCGTCAGCAAGAGTCCGTCTTAGTGGTGACGTAGCAAATGAAATTACTGAACGAACAAAATCAGAGCAGTGCCGTGCAGAACGAATACGCTGACACTGAAACCATAATGAATAGCCGCGAAACTTACTATCATAAGGTGACTCATCCGTCTCGTAATGTAAAAAAATCTTTACTAATTCAATATTCAAACAAGTAGAACAGGTTAAAGTATTTTAATCCGTTAACTGTATGACTTGTTTTTGTCTTTACGTTTCATAAAGTATCGTGGCAAAATGGGCTTGTCTTTGTGCCGGATCCCTAATCAGGACTTCTGATAACCCCTTTGATGCAAGGGGTCACGTGTTCAGCAATAAAACAAGGGTCATGCTAGGTTATTAACGTTTAATAGATAAAAAAGTTTATCAATAGCTGTCTCAAGATAGTTTAATTTATAGGTACTTCTGTAAAATCAATAATTTCATTTTGGTAATCAACTATCGATGGTCAGACAATGAACTTGGGAATCAATGGCTTCTTTACCTGTGTCTTACAATGCCGTCTGATTGCTCAGTACACGTTAATTTGATTAATATACCTAATATTCTTAACTCTTACTATTAGGTCCTTACATATGAAATTGGCGTTTTTCGTACTGGCCACTTTAATCACGAATTTCTCCTCTTTGGTAAGGAATTCCAAATTCAAATTTGTACAGCTATAGACTCATGTATTTGTGCTTCGATGATCGTCATTCATTTGTTTTTTTTCTTCTGTTTTTTTTCTGTTTGCGTCACTCATTCTACAAAATGGAAAACCTTAAATATCGCATTATTTACGAGTACGAGTTCCGCCGTGGCACTAGTGCTGCGGAAACAACTCGAAGGGTGAATGATGTGTATGGCGGTCGTGTTGCAAAAGAAAACACAGTTCGTTTTTGGTTCCAACGTTTTCGTTCTGGAAATTTCGACCTGCAGAACAAGCCCCGTGGACGGCCTGAGACTCAAGTTGATAATGAAGAGTTGAAGGCTATTGTGGAAGCGGATCCATCGCAAACCACGTCCGAGTTAGCTGCAGGCTGCAATGTTAGTGATAAAACTGTTTTAATTCACTTGAAGCAAATTGGGAAGATTAAAAAGCTTGAAAGGTAGGTACCTCACGAATTGACTGAAACAAACCGGCGAACGCGCGTCGACTGCTGCGTTACATTACTAAACCGGCACAATAATGAAGGTATTTTAAACCGAATCATTACCTGTGATGAAAAATGGGTTCTTTGCGATAATCGGTAGCGCTCAGCGCAATGGTTAGATCCTGGCCAGCCAGCCAAATCCTGCCCCAAGCGAAAATTAACCCCAAAAAAGTTACTTGTAAGCGTTTGGTGGACTAGTGCCGGTATTGTTCATTACAGTTTTTTCAAATCTGGCCAGACTATTACAGCTGATGTCTATTGTCCGGAATTGCAAACCATGATGGAAAAGCTAGTGGCTAAACAACCTAGGCTGGTCAATCGCTCCACGCCACTGCTGCTTCACGACAACGCTAGACCACACACTGCGCTACAGACGGCTACTAAATTAGAAGAGCTTCAATTGGAAAGTCTAAGACATCCTCCGTACTCCCCGGACCTTGCTCCAACAGATTACCATTTTTTTCGAAATTTGGATAACTTCTTGCAAGGGAAAAAATTCAACTCCGATGGGGCAGTCCAAATCGCCTTCAAAGATTTTATTGATTCCCGTCCGACTGGTTTTTTTAGTAAAGGGATCAATGAACTACCTATGAGATGGCAAAAGTGCATAGAAAATAATGGTTCATACTTTGATTAATTAAATATATTATATTAAAAAATATTCGACTTTTTGTTCCTCCCATACAAAACGCCAATTTCATATGTAAGGACCATAATATAGCATATTTCCCATCGTTGAGGGATTGATTAAAAAACGGCTGTAATCCCTCGAGTCACCATCTCCCTCTGTAGACACGGACTCCCCTTTCATAGCCGTACAGGTAGTATACGGTGCTAATTCCGTCAAACTTAATGCAACGAAGACCTGTTAGCTTGTCTTTTTTGTGTTAAGCGAAGTCCATTTGCTTATAATTCTAATCTGAGATGTCCTTGGAGTGAAAGGGAACAATTGCATCCCCATATCGTCCCTGGGGAGTCTTAAGAGGTGACAAAGGGAAACATATCAGAACGTGGGCAACAACGCCTCCAGAAGAACCATCTTACACTTCCCACCCCCAAGACGCCTGCCAATGGTATGGGTTATGGCAAATCCCCCCTTAATAGAGGAGGCTGCATACGGCAGTGGTAGTGCCAGTAGAAAAAGCTACTCTAA
This sequence comes from Plagodis pulveraria, assembly GCA_963890685.1. Classification (NCBI taxonomy): domain Eukaryota; kingdom Metazoa; phylum Arthropoda; class Insecta; order Lepidoptera; family Geometridae; genus Plagodis; species Plagodis pulveraria. The sequence goes on along the minus strand of OY982962.1, from coordinate 7,180,935 downwards.
CAGTGTCTAATCTGGTGACTAACAAACCCGAGACTTGTTAAAACTAATTTTAGCTAGCTTTAGCTAGTTACCACTCTCAAGTAAAAAATGGTGGGCATTCTATAAGGAATTCCACTATGCTATTGAGTAATAATTCAAATAAACTATCATCTTAAGACAACAACCCGGATCGATCGGCTTAACGTGCTTTTTAAAGCACGAAAGCGCTCAGTAGTATATGCCACTAGCGATCATCTATCAAAAACATGTTCGCAGCGGAGGTTACTAACCTAGTTTGGTTTAGTACAACTAATCAAGCTCTGCTTTGAGCGCTTCAAACCTTAACAGTTTATTTTTTTTAAATTGCACCCGACATTACAAAATAAATAAGTTTATTGTTGTTATTATGGTGTATTCAATAAGGAGTTATCTATCTATATATCGATCATATTATTGATGTATCCTGCATATAAGGTCGATTGTTTCAATTTGCGCTTGACATCACCAATAATCACAATGACATCATAATTATATTCCTTTCTTTATCACAACGCAGGATACAAACTTTATAATATTAATTTAAATTATAGCTTTAGTTTTACAGTACGCTCCCTGGCTGACGTCAATATTTCACTGTTTTGCGTCTTAAGTAACTTAAGTACCGGAACTACTTACGCCGACGTGAGGTATGTAATATTGCTTCAGTGCATTATTACTTCTAGGTTTTAACCTGAAGAACAACTTCGACCACATCATCACTTACCATCAGGTGAGATAGTTGTCAAAGGCTAACATATCAAGCAACAAAAAAAACCTTATTCATGTAGAAGACATACCGGAAGGAAATATTTTGTATTATGGAGTTTCAATGCTTACTTTCCGGCTCCATTACTAGTTCATCCCGTTATGTAGTTCTATGTTATATTATTAATAAAACTTAATACAAATTATATAATAACAAAACAATATATTTACTAGTCCGACCTAATTGAAGCGTTGTTAGAAGGAATGCAATTGTGTCTACTTATTTTAAAATTAAATTACATATCTGAATACATCGACAACCCTTCAAAATGTATACCTGTACTCGTTTATCTAAAACATACAAGACAAAGAAAATAACATGATGGAACTCTATTCTATCATCTATAACTTATTTTTTGAGGGCGGTTTGCCTGTATTGACTTTATACTACGAACCATATACAACACTTCTTCAACTACAATGAAAACATTTAGACGACCTACAAGCCATTGCAGACTTACAGGTAGTCCCAATGTTCCGGCCCACCACCAGTTTGCAGCGTACCCAGCGTGTTGGCAGGGCAGCATTGTCCCGTTGGATTGCAATGCTAATTCTGTAAACTAAACAGGTGCCAGCTTTTTGATCACGTTTCTACCATAAAGTTACGATTACCGTTTGAATTTCTACTTGCAACCAGTGGCGAGATGCCCTACCAGCCAGAGGTATTTTGCTTCATTCCATTAAAAGGTAAGTACCTACCAAAAATAATAATAACAATACCTTGAAAAGCAGGTGACAGTGAAAATTATTATGTATGAGCATACCTATAAGGTATCTATGATACTTATGGATAAAATTAAATATTCTCAACACAATGAAGACTCAAGAAATGCTGATGAGAGTCTTTATGTACATACATGAAAATTCGTAAAAGGCTAAAAGTTTCGGAAGCAACGTCTAAAAGTTATCCTGAGAATTCAAATAACGACAATTTTTTCTACCAACTAATCAGTAAATTAACAGACACATACCTCTGAATTATTGAAATTGCCCTTAGACCAGTATTATGATTTGTTTGTAGATTTTTGTAACAATATTCTAATAGGTTACTATAAAACTTACATATATAAAAAAATAACGATTACCAAAATTATTTGTTAACTACTAACAACTTCATTATGTTCTATCTAAATTCAATCTCACACGTTACTTCGAAACTAAGTACCTGCATATATAACAACATAATAAAATGCAAAAAATATACCACTATAATAATTATTTATTTGTACATAACGGTGGCTTCACAAAACATACACTTGCATACTACTGCACTAATTCAAACACAAATTCACTGGTCAATTTGTCAAACCTAATACTAGACTTACAACATAAGGTTACACTAAACATCACAGTTGAAAAATAATATTAACTAACGCTGGAAATGATCTACAAGTATCTATCCCGCACTCTCGCAAACAGCACAGCTGGATCGACTCTGTTTGGGCCTTCGTTCTTTCCGAAGTAGGTCATCTTGGTAGTCTTGACAAGCCCCTTGCCGTCTTCACCGGCCTTTCTCCAATAAACCGTCTGTACGGCGTTCCTGCCAGTTATGTAGCGCGTCGCGCTCCCAATCAACTGCCTTTTATCCATATCGAAATACGTTTAATCGTAAATTAAGTTGAATCGACTTGCTCAGTCGAGGTTACAGATGTGTTTGGTGTCATCACGAGCCAGCGGCCGCTTATATACGAGCGAACACGTGTTATATGACTGACGAATGCTGATAAAGGATACTTCACGCGGCACACACTGACGTTTGCATATAGGAGTGCATTGTTTATGTTGAGTAAACTTTGCACTGTGTGAACTCGTGCCGCTAACATACGAGCAATATAGATAAAGCTATGTACATTGTTAGTACTCGTATGTTGGCAGAAACCGCGCTCACACTCGTGTAAAGGAGCGCTATATTATGGGCGATCGTGCGAGCTAATTACAAATTTGTATGCGAAAATTAGGCAGCCGCTAATCTGCATATTGGAAAGTGGTAAATTAGATTGTTACCCGTGTTGATAAAGGCAAATATGCCAGTGCAAATGGCTGAGGCTCTCATCTCTTGAATTCTAATGTTGATAATTATAATAGAATACATTTTAGGTCATAATCAATGATATTCTACCTCAATTCAACATCATTGGTCATATTGGTATTTCACAGAATGAGGTTTGTCATTATAAAAATGAAAAAAAAACCATTGTAGCGGGAAATTTAACGGGCACGTTATACTATGTATTATCAATTTGCAATTACTTAGTTTCAAAAACTTTGAACTTTTTATTATGAAATAAAATGCATAGCTTATTATAATCATAACAGTTGAGAATAAAAATGCACTGGTACTCATTTTACAGGACTGCCCACAAAAAGAAGTGTTATGTTTTCAGAGTTCACGTACGTATGCTTGTGAGTTTTTTTATTCCACCATATCTTCTAATCAGCTTAACCGATTTTTTTTGTATGAGATATCATTAGATTTTAATACTGTTATGTTTGCAATAACGCTTGCTATGCGGATTACATTGCAAAATTACAAATATACGATAGGAAAAAATTAAGTCATGAGCGGGACTTAAATATTTGTAATATCGTATCGTATATTTGTAATTTTGTAGTATCGTTAGATTTGTCTTAATAGCGTAGGTGACATTAGTACATGACATAAAAAAACAGGCGGATTATAGAGAGCATATAGTGAGTTTTTTTTTCCAAACCTATTGTGTATCATAATTAATGGCTTCAAAAAACGTTTCATTAAATAAATTCACATGCAGTTTTAAATTCAATAGAACGATAAAACCTATAATGAAAATAAATGATTTGCAGACGGGTTTTTTTTACTCTTTCAAATAATTTATACTTGTTGGATATCGTAAAATGCAACTAGTGGAAATAAAGTACCTAATATGCGGCAACGCCTTACTCGTGCCCAGGGAGTTGCTGTATATTGGGAATTCAAAAAGGTTCTTTATAAAAGTTAACAGGTATTCAACGAATAAGAGCCTTACACTACAGAGATGACCTCAGAAAGACGGCCAGTCCTGTAACTGAAGCCAAGACTTTCTACAAATATGTACTCGTGTTACTCTGTATTTTGTTAATGAAAACGTATTGTGCAATTCCACACACGTCAGATAGAGGTCCCACATACGTGAGCTAAGAGAAGGAAGATCGTGAACGAAGATTGCAAAAGTGTAGGCAAATACTTGTGGTACAATAGGAGGAAATGAAGTCGTTTTCTCTTCCAACATAATATATACAAGTATATGAAATGGTAAGTATTGTATCGACCGCTTTGCTAATCTTTATTTTGGATTAGACTATAAATACTTGTCGTAGAAAGAAAATATGCCTATCTATCTATATAGGATATTTCGCCTTGTATTCTTTTTTTGTTTTCTATGTTATTGTGACGGAACAAACCCGAGGCCCACCTGATGGTAAGTGGAACAACCTCTGCCTATAACATACTCATTTTGTCAACGACGACTTGCACTGTGCCCGTCACACTGAGACGTCCAGTTGTTAGGTCTCATTAGCCTGTAATTTTTCTATCTCTCAAGGACTGCTGCCGGAACACACTGTGAGGTGCTTGGCGACAGATTTTCTACTTGAGGGTGGTCGGTAGCCAGGCGCGCATTCACAAAAAGACCTTCCACCATGCGGTGAAGCTCAAGCCCGCGGCGGGATTCGAACCATGGACCTGCACGGCAGTCCATAGCCAATGCCACTGAGCCATCACTGCTTCAAAACAACAAATTTTGTAATAAAAAAATTATGGTTGATCGGTAATACCTATACAGGGTTATTGGTAAAATGCTAACCTCTTACGGTTGACTTCTGTTAGCTTTACAAACATTTTAGGATGATTTTTTTTTGTTTGTTTATGTGTATTTGACGGAATCAGCACAAGGACCACCTGACGTTAAAAGTTTCTTGTGCCTGTAATTTAATATTTAATATTACTAAGTTCTTTATAAATATTCAAAACTCTATTCAAAGGGAGCGCGGCGCGGTCCAGTGTTGCCGCGGCTGGCGCTCTTAGTACGCATTGTCTTTTACTACGAGACACAGAACTTAAAAGAGTCAGACAGTACTAGAAAACTTATTGTTTTATGTTCTTTCAGAGCCAAGAGCGGCTGCCGCGGCAACGTTACACTGGACCGCGCCGCGCTCCCTTTGAAAAGAATTTTGAATATTTACATCGAGCTAAGTAATAAAAAATATGATATATAAAATTACAGGCACAAAAGACTTTTAAGATCAAGTGGTCTTCGTGCTTATTCCGTCAAATACCAACAAACAAAAAAACTGTTTGTTAGGACTAGCATAAGTCAAGCCTAAGAGGTTGTTAGCATTTTACCAATAACCATGTATATGGACTGCCGTGCCGTACGTACATGGTTAGATCCCCACCATCAGCTTGAGTTTCACCAGGTGGAAGAACATTTTTCGAATGCTCGCCTGGCTACCTACCACCCTCAAGTAGAAAAATCTATCGCCAAGCATCTAACTGTGAGTCAGCAGCAGCCCTAGTGAGCAAGTAAAATTACAGGCATATGAGACTTTAACAACTGTATGCCTCAAGGTGACGGGCACAGTGCAGTTCGTCACTTGTGATGAAATGCACATCATATGGGCCTCATGAACTATCTGTCACAATAACAAAAAATTTTTTTTTTTTTTTCGTAATTAACTGACACATTAATATATACATAATAATATGTATTGTTTTGATATAGATGACGACGGATTAGTCACGTGAAATAAACACGTGTTGCCGATGTAAGACTGACATATTGTACCGTAAATGGAAAGTCACGTGAATAACCATATTATATATAACCATATAGAAAATCTATATAGAGTTATTGGTAAAATGCCAACAACCTCTTAGGGTTGACTTCTGCTAGTCGTAAGAAAATTTTGTGATGTGTTTTTTTTATTTGAAATTTTTCACTTTTTTTTATTATTTTTGAATATATTTTGTGTGTGTTTTTTATATGTTTTTGACTGAATAACCACGAGGACCACCTAATGTCAAAAGTGTCTTGTGCCTGTTATCTATTATTTCATATTTTTTATTACTTTGCTGGATGTAAATATTCATAACTCTATTCAAAGGGACCACGGCACGGTCCAGTGTTGTCACATCGGGCGCTCTTGGCTCGGAGTAGGCTTTAAAACAAAAATTAATTCGTAAAAACAAATTTAAAAAGAAATATTTTTTTCTGGACACAAAAAATTTCATCTCAAAATGTTTCTTAGGATTGGCAGAAGTCAACCCTAAGAGGTTGTAAGAATTTTACCAATAACCCTGTATAAGCTTTAAAATGTTCTATTATAAACAAGAACCTTAAACTAGGTCACGATAAAGGAAGGTCTGCATAGAACAATGTCGAGGGCGGGCATTGGCTTACAATACATTGCGTGGTCGTGTACTTCCATTTAGAGCTGTACAAGGTTACCCAGCGATGTAATGTAGTAAAGTCCTTGATAAAGACAATGCGTTGCTTATGGGCTTTAAGAAAAATATTAGTTTTTAATCATTTGTAACCAATGGGGAAGCAACAGGTTAATCAGTGGTCAAACCACTATTTAACCTGTTAGTAAGCACTGGCGTAGTTGATGATGTTTTTTTTCTGCAACGGTGTTTTTTTCTGCCCCTTGTGGTTTACCGAAGACGCTTTCGTTTACCGAAATATAATCAGTAAAGGCTGAAAAAATATAATTTGTTCGGCTTTGTTAATAATTTTGTTTCACTATTGTATAAGGTCACGTAACTATTTTACGATTTATTGATATTATATATTGAATATTTTACATATTTGTATATGCAAATTTAGTGTAATAAATTTACGATATTGGGAGTATACAAAATTACTACTAGGGTTTTAGAGGAAATTAATCAATAATTGCATTAGTGTTCAATAATTTTACAAGATTATACGGGCAATACATTTATTTATTTGTAAATACCACGATTTTTTACATAATGATATGATCATGTATAATATATTAGTTACTGATAGCTAAGAACGCGAAAATAGCATTTACAATTTGTATTCAAGACGTGAGTTATCGGCTTAAAGAACTCTTTGTTCTAGTTTGAACATTGCATGCACATGGCGCAAGCAGAAAATCTTTCGCTAAGCAGCTTCAACCACATCACAAAAATTACAATAAGGTTTTTTTGTTAAAAGCTAAGCTGATAACTGCAATCAGGAAACAACTTTATTTTAGCTTCAATTTGTTCGTAGACGGTTCTACCCATAACATACACTTCATAATATTTGATAAATTTTCCACGAAGCAAACATTAATTAAAATCGATTCACAATAGTGGAAAATTATTATCTGTTGTTATGATTGTCTGTCATGTGTAGACATATAGATAAGTTATATTTACTACGTATTTAATCAATAGTCAATCGATATAATGGGTATTTACATATATAAAACGATAGATGGAACTAGCCAAAAGCGAATTGGAAGAACATACCGGGGCGAGTGTCGTGCAAAACACATACATATTGACATTGCAACCTTAATGAACAGGCGTAACGTTTATCATCAGGCAGGCGACCTGATTGTCACACCAAGACATTACAACAAAACTGTATAGTTATCAATTTATGTTACAAAACCCCGTGAATGCACTAAACATTTAGCTCCTTGTTATATAATTTCTATACCACATAGGTACCATTTTCAAAGCGCTCTAAGCTAATTTTACTTAGTCGTTCTTAAAAGGGTTACGACTTGGATGGGTGTCCGCTAGTGACATTACTACTGAGCGCTTTCGTGCTTTGGAAAGCACGTTAAGCCGTCAGTTTCGGTAGTTGTCTTACAATAACAGTCGATACAGCATGGTGGTAAGGCATTATGCGAATGCCCGCCTAGCTAGATACCACTTTGAGAAGAAAATCTGTGGTGTGTTCCGGCAGCTGTTCTTGAAAGCCAGTGATTGTAGGTTAGCCTGAACTTCGACCACATCATCACTTACCATCAGGTGAGATAGTGGTCAAAGGCTAGCCTGTCAATTAAAAAAATAAAAAATATAAACTTCTATACGATGTGTATAATTCTATACTGTATACCTATACACAATTTTGAAATGTCTGTTAAACAAAAAGTCTTTTTTACACATATTTTGCAGACAAACTGTCTCGTGTAATAAAATGATGACATACACTCATAATTGCGGCCTACATATAATAAAATTACAGTTTGTTTCAGACAAACAAACTTTTGTTAATCAATTTCCAGGCATGTTTGTGATAACACCTTTATGTAAATACGTTGTAATTACAGTTGTCGTATAACAAACGTTTTTACAGGATTACAGAGCGATATGAAATTCTTAGAACCATAAAAGCGATTATTTGACTCACAGCAAGCTTGCTTATTCGTTCTTAACCGATAATCTGAGTTAAGCAACGTCCGTTGTGGTCATGACTTGGATGGGTGACCGCTAATGGCATCACCTACTACTGAGCCGTGATTCGAAGGGCACGTCGAACCGTCTGTCACGGTTGTTGTCTAGGGATGGTAGTCGTTATAGCGTGGCGGTAGAACATTTTGTGATAATGCCTAGCTATCTAACACCATGAAATAAAAAAATCTGTCGCCAAGCGCCTAACGTCGTGTTCCGGTAGCTATCCTTGTAATATATCAGCCGGATTGTCCACTGCTGAACACAGCCTCCCCCATAATGATTTTGTCATAATACCCACGCTTGGCAGGCTTCTTGAGGATCGCAATGTTCCTCACAAAGCGCTGCTAGGCAGCTTTCTGGTGTGTTATCCTTAGTTGCCTCTTACGACACCCACGTGTAGAGATGAAGAGATAACATTCTAGCCCGGCACCCCACGGGATTGAGTGCCAATAATAATAGGTTAGCCTGAACAATATCTTTGACCACATCATCGCTTACCATCAGCTGAGATATTTGTCAAGTACCTATATTTGTCTACAAGCTGTAAAAAAAATATAAAAATATTAACTCATTATCTCATTATATAAGTAGGTCCTAATGGAAACTAGAGACTTTATTGAACAGATAACAAAATAGTTACTTTGCCAGTCCAGTATAGGGTTATTACACTATTTGGATTTCATCATTCGTTAACAAAGGATACAATTGTGCAGCTTACGAGTATCAACGTCCTGCCATGTCGTTGCTAAGTGAAGATAGTATTTTATTGTATGTTTTTGCCCTTACAATAATGTGTGATCCATGTAAGGAAAAATTTCGAGATCTTAAATCGGTACCTTTTTTTGCTGGTTTGTGACGAAATGTGATCGAATGGCAACTTTTTAATATTCTTTACTTGTATTGCACTATCTGGGTGATAAAGTAACCTTATAGAGAATATATGTTCCATTTTCCAACATACATTATTTTCCTTCACATAATATTGTGTATCAATCACCCCATGAACATGGTCACTCGAAAATTATTGAAACTTCGCCATCCTTTCCACAGTTTTTTTTTTTATGGGATGGGAGGACAAACGTGCAGTTGGCGCACATGGTGGTAAGTGATCACCGTCGTCTACGAACAACTGCAGAGGTATCGAGGATGCGTTGACGGCCTTTGAGGACAGTTGCTCGCAACGGGCCTTTTATTTTATTGATTTTAATGTCATAATGTAAACAAAACTATTTAATTATTTTTTTGTACTTATCTGCACTTGTGTTAAAAAGGAAAAGACAAACAACTCAACACACTAAGAAAATTGTTTTGTTTTATTTGTTTTCCTTATAAAAATAAAGCAAAGAGCGCCATTTGTCAGCGCCATCTGTACGCGCTAGACTGTAATCAACCACATACAGCGCGCGAAAATAGAAATTAGTACGACATTTTCAAATATATTTAATTTTTTTATGTTTGATTCGCAAATGTGTTGAATACATCGTACGTATGCCATTCGTGAGCATGTTGGTCATCAGCATTACACACGAGACGGGATTGCAACCCGAGCCGAAGACGAGGGCTGTAATAGAGCTAAGTGTGCAGCATAACGCACTTGTATCATAATGTACTAAAACAGTTCACAGCTGTTTAATTACTTTATTGGTCATATTTTATAATAATAGATAAAAATGTTTCGGTACCTATTTGACGTAAGATTTTGATGTGAGAAGCTCCTTACCATAAATTTGTTATTTTATATACTAATTCATAGTTTTTGAGTCAAATAAATGATTAAATCTATCAAAGTCAAAACCATTAATTCAATTTAGGCGTCTACGACGCTCTAATGAAGGTCAATTGCAAATTTTAGTATTGAAATATTCTACATGGTACTGCCACGTTCAGAAAAAAGAAGTATAGAGCCACTGCGAGAAGAACGGGCAGGAAACTCGGGGCCATTCTTTTAAACGTCTTTTAACAATGTTACGTAATTACTATATAATAAAGTTATTACAATATTTGTTTAAATTATGTAGGTGACAGTCGATAGCTTGGCAGAGGCGAAATTGTCCAGGCATTTTTGTCGTTTAGGTATAATCACAAATTGTGTAGTAGGAAATCAATATAATATGTATCACGTGCAACTTGAATTTCCCTTCTGTGACCGTTGTAATATGTTTGGGAACTTTATCATAAAACCGTACACATTACCTTTTAATATTAATTTTATATTCTTAATCATAATTTTTGAGTAAAATAAATTATTAAATTGTCATAAAAATGTACATCGTTCTCAATTTCCTTCTGGTTGTGAAGTATCACTTTAGAAGACAAATTAAGAGAACTGGCGAGTCTCACGCGGTGAAGCACGTGTTCAATCAAAGCCTATTAAACAGAGTGCAATGTCTGCACTTCTATTCACGATAAAAATAAACCAATTGAGAAGATCAAAAGTCAGACGTGTCTGTCTGGACATGTGAGATCTCTGACGTCGGGATCAATTTTGTCGAATCAGAGGTATAATTTTTTGTGTCATATGATTCGGCTGTGGTTTTGTTCAATTGACTTCTTTTAGTAAGCATCAGCTGAAAACAAAGAGTTTTAGAGGACATCGTTAATTTATCAAAAGTTGAAAAGTATCTTCTTGGACGTTTTTTCGGCTTTAGGTAACATCATCTGTTCTTATGTTTTGTATGCGCTTATACCTTCTCATGCTTGATCCGTTACAATAACATAAAAAAGACCTCGTGCTAGTTCCATTAAAAAGTATAATAATTTATTCAAATATATTTTAAAGCAGTGATGGCTCAGTGGCATTGGCTACTGGACTGCCGCGCAGCAGGTGTTCGTGTGTGGTGGTGGTGTGAATGGTTCGAATCCCGCCGCGGGCTTGAGCTTCACCGCATGGTGGAAGGGCATTTTGCGAATGCCCGTAGTAAGTTGAAAATCTGTCGACAAGCACGTAACGGTGTGTTCTGGAAGCAGTCCTTGAGAGCCAGTGAAATTACAGGTTGAAGGTTAAAGGGCGCAGTGCAATTCGTGACTTGTGACGAAATGCATCTGTTATAGGCAGAGGTGAGTCCGCTTAACATCAGGTGGGCCTCGAGCTTGTTCCGTCACAAGAACATAAAAAAACACTGTTAGCCCAATGGCAATAGCTGTGGTCCATGGTCCGAATCCGACATGATATTTAACGGCATTACAGGGTCGTAGTGCACTGAGCGAATACGCATTTAGCTATCTACTACCGACATGTAGAAAATCGGCCGCAAATCATCTAACGTACGATTTTTTTCAGCAATGAGTATACTAGGGCATATCTATATCTATACTTATAATAAAACTGTAACAGATTCAATTCTGTACATGGCAGATATTTATAAAAAAAAATATAAGAGCACTCTATAGATGACACTAGTGCCAAAATGGTATTTTTTTAAATTTTTGTTTGTCTGTCTGTCTGTATTGTATCTGTCTGTATGTACTGAACCATATACGATATTTTTAACGTATTTAGTAACAATGTTCACTGTATGGCTATAAGCTATACAATTACCTACCAAAGAGTTTCAAGGAACTAACACCTAGTATATTTAAAATAAAACTGTTTAACTCTTTAATCGAAAATGCTATTATACCATTGATGATTTTTTAGAAGACAAATTTAAGCAGAATATATGAATGTATTATTCAAAATTATGTAATTGATGACATTTTGCATTATTTTATACATAATCAATTTGAAAAAATTAATTTTCTTCATTTTTAATTATATTTATTGAATTTTATAATTATTTTTGTAGTTTAGTTTAATCCTTAGTATAATTCATATTATATACTAAATTTTTTATAAATATTTATACGCCGACAGCGGTTGAATATTGGACTGGACTGATCATATTATAAGACCTTATATACAATATTCTCATGAATAAATTTATTTGAATTTGATAAACAGTGAATTAAGTGGTAGTTTTTACTTACAGTGCAAAATTTGTATGATTTTTTTTAGGAGAGAATTTGATAATTATCTAAGTTTCGTTACACGCTTTTTGTATGACTTGTGTTTTTAATAATAAAATTGTGCATGAATTAGGAAGAAACAACACCTAAACCTTCCCTCAATAATTCACACCGTAAATTCTTTGGTGCAAAACAAATTTCATCAAGTTTAAATACTAAACTAAGCTCAGCCCAAATCTTTATTTACCCAATAAAATCTAATAGAGTTTCGGTGTAAGCCGCCTTTGATCATAAATGTATTGCATACACTATAGCACACTCGAGTAATCATTAACAATAAAATATTATCGTAGTAAATACGTACCACTTACAATATTGCTAATTAATATTTATATCCTTCATCCAAAGGTCTCATTACATTTTAATTAGGGCGGAAAATGATAGCCCAGTCCCGCAACTGAACCAGTATATCTATGGTATTGTAATTAATTTGAATAAATGTGTTCATTTTAATTATACAGAGCTAGGAGTATCAATCATTGCTTTAATAAAAGAGCATAATTATTAGATCGGACTTTATGATAAACGTTTTAATTGAGCATATTTGCCGTAACATTAACAATAATTTCCAGTTAGTATAGAGATATCAAAATCATATCTAATTAATTGAATGTCCAGTATGATTACGTGATGCATTACACTTTTGTAGTTAATACAATTTGTCGCATGCACCTACTCAGTATATTATATATTCGGACCTATCAATTTCGCGGGCAATTGGAACACACCGCTTTGCGAGTCGTCTGTATGTGATCTATGGAATTTTTGTACGTGAGATATGGTAAAATTTATGAAAAATCATTCTCTTTCTGATTCCCTTTGGTCGTCATTGTTGTTGTATTCGCATTTTTCGTTTTGTTTGCAAGGATTGTTAATCATCCCTTTGATATTAATTTGGATTTGGACGCCTTACGCGTAGTTGTTTTATAATTGTGTACTACGTGATAATTTTGTGTTGTGCAATTGAGACGGTGCTGGTTCCTAACGTTGGAGTCTCGGAGGACTAGAGGAAGGAAGCACGGGACCGATCATCGCCGCCCTGGCAGTAAGTGAAATAAAATTCTAGTTGGCCAACTTAATTTTATTTTTGTAACAGCTAGGTGCGGGCGCCGAGGTCGACACGACTACATAACTCCGTAGGTTAATTTGATTTTATTTTGTACTTTCTTTTCAGCCCCGTGAATCTGGCGGCACTGTTAAGTATTCAAAACAGATTGTCCGGGTGGAGGACTCTGCCCTGCATGCCTGCCTGGGCAATCTGGAATCTTAACATTATATAACAAGCTACTAATGGCGATGACCTTAATTTTGATATTTAGTCATTTTCCTTTAAAAACGATGTTCATTAAGGAGTTCGAATTTCATAATTAAGATAATTTTCATTACCAATCCATTTAGACAATAAGGCCCTAATATACTTAGAAATGGTAATATACTCGGTATAAACTACTAAGTGCTTATGTTGTTAATATAGGAATAGTTTATAACACACAAAAGACAGTAAAACTAATATTACACAGTAGTTGCTTCAGTTTATTTTTTATTTTGGGGATGGTATAAGAGAGAGATAAACAATTTAAATTGTATCCTTACTCAGTATATATAAATGTTAGATTAATAGAATGAAGATTTATTTAATTTAATTTATTTTAAAATGAAATACTCCTCGCCCAGTCACTATATTATCATCGTAGTCATCGTCAACAGCCGGTAGACGTCCACTGTTGAACAAAGACGATCTCCACGCATGGCAGGTGTCTTGAGGATCGCAGTGTAAGATGTCAGTTCCTCACAAGGTGCTGCCGTCCACTTTCTCGTACTTTTCACCTTACTTTGCATCTAAGGATTTCCACAGGAAGATGTGTGGGCACAATCCTAGCCCAAATATAGTCTTTTTTTATGCTTGATAGGTTAGCCTTTGACCACTATCTCACCTGATGGTAAGTGATGATGTGGTCGAAGATGTCGTTCAGGCTAACCTAAAAGTACTGGCTCTCAAGGACAGCTGCCGGGACACACCTTTAGGTGCTTGGCGACAGATTTTCTACTTGAGGGTGGTAGCTAGCCCGGCGGGCATTCGCAAAATGCCCTACCACTATGCTATAACGACTGCCATCCTTAGACGACAACCGGGACCGACGGCTTAACGTGCCCTCCGAAGCACGGAAACGCTCAGTAGTAATGTCACTAGCGGTCACCCATCCAACTCATGACCGCGCGCGACGTTGCTTAACTTTGCTGATCGGTTGAGAACAGCTTAGTAAACTTCGCTACGAGCGCTTGAGAGTCTAGAATAAGTATATAATATATTTTCGTTGCTGATTGCTACTTTGAATCTACAATATTAGTTTGGCCTCCAAACGCCGAATAGTGTTGCCAATTGCAATATTTCTAACTCCACTGAATCAAATATTTATCACTCATTTGTCTTTGTTAGTTAGTAGTGAAATATGTACATAACCGAGAAACGAGCTAATAAACATACATACTTTATTGTTGTATGTGAAATCAGGATTATCATAACAGTATTATCAACATTATTATGCGATTTTAATCTTTAATAGTACAGTTTCCATATTGTTTACTTAGTTACTAATTGTCTAGAAATCTTGTATACAGTATTTTATGATGTTTACACTACAGTGAATTAATATGTCTTTTGAATTATATTGTTACGAGTATAGCATAATAAAGTTTTGTTGTCTTAGGTTTTCGCGATTATAACACATAGTAATTAAACAACTTTAAACGGTTTAAATCGCGTATTTTACACGACTGTCCAAAAAAGGAGTGTTATGTTTTCAGAGTTCATGTATGTATGCGAGTTTCTTTATTCCACCGTGAATTAAAACGGCTTAACCGATTTTAATGTTAGAGATATTATTAGATTTGTCTTGATAGCGCAAGTGATACTAGATACATAAAAAAAATATATTAACAATCTGGCAAGTTGCAGACGCCATATCGTGATTATTTTTATTTTTTCTTCCAAACTCCTTGAGTTTGGTATCAAAATGAAGGTCTTTCAAAAACGATCCCATAAATGTATTTTCCATATGATTCCATAACTTATACTTGTTTATTTTTGCGGTCACGTGATGAATAATTGTTTTTTTAAGTCACTTGAGTTATCAAGAAGTTATTTTGGACAACCGTTAGAAATTTTATTTTAATCATAACGTTCCTTATTCACGCAGTATTCGCTCACAGTGTTCAGAGGTCTTGCAGATTTGTGTCGGCTATAGGATTCAATAAATTTGAAAACAGGATCCCATTCAGGTGGTACTTGCCAACTATTGAAGTTTGGGAACTTATTTATTTCTCTGGCGAGGATTTGTGGATTGTCGAACCGAATGTGGTTGGGTTTGTTCTGAGCATGTTCACAAACCGCAGACTTGGTAGGACGTCTGATATTCATGTCATCAATGTGTTCATTTACCTGGATACCAGCGCCCCTCTTTGTTTGCCCAATGTATGACATCCCATATTCACAATCACTCCGGACAAAAATAATGATAAATGTACGCCATGTAACCGTTTAAAAATGTTTAATTATTGTAATAAAATTTGTTTGTTTATAGACTACTCTCACATAGTTTATTTAACGATGGAGAACCAACATCTTCATAATTATCATCAGCCGAAAGATGTCTTAACAGAAGCCTCTTCCATAAAATAATGTAATCTATGGAATCTTGTGTAATGAATAATTGTTTTTTAATATATTTTTCAAATAATTGATCTTTATGTATATATAATATCAACATGTGTACGGCGCAAGGCAGAACATGCTGGAAACTTTAAAACTACTTTATAACATCTTATATAATTGTGTACCCATGTTTCTGACACATAAATTATCATTTTATTTCATTTAGAAGGCCACAACGGGCGGGTATTAGCCACTTATACCCATCCCCGCTATTCTTACGAAATACCTACAAGCATATTTACGAAATACTATACGAATATACTGTTGTATTATATATCCAATAATCCAAATACATAATATATAGTACAATACATACACAGAACAATATTTTTATAAAAATTTACAAAACTCTATCATATGCTTTACTTTAAAAGCTATCGACGGGACCCTTATTCGAGAAAAAAAACACAGTGGTCTGTAGAAAGTTTGTACATGTTGTAATATATAGTGCTCGTTTTTTTTATGCCTGATAGTTTAGCCTTTGACCACTATCTCACCAGATGGTAAGTGATGATATGGTCGAAGATGTTGTTCAGACTAAACTAGAAGTACGGGCTCTCAAGGACAGCTGCCGGAACACTCCGTTAGGTGCTTGGCGGCAGATTTTCTACTTGAGTGTGGTAGCTAGCCAGACGGGCATTCGCAAAATGCCCTACCGCCATGCTATAACGACTGCCATCCTAAGACAACAACCGGGACAGACGGCCTCCAAAGCACGGAAACGCTCAGTAGTAATGTCACTAGCGGTCATACATCCAAGTCATGACCGCGGGCGACGTTGCTTAACTTTGCTGATCGGTTGAGAACAGCTAAGTAAACTTCGCTACAACTTCAATTTCGTTTTATTACAGGTGTCATCTCCCAAACGTGCCAAGATAATCACGTAGACAATGTGTAAGTTCTAGCAGTGTTGTGTTCGCTTTATCACAAGTGTCGTCTCGCTAAATTGCCAAGCTAAGTAAGTGCCATACTAGTGGAGGACGTCGAACCTTGCTTGCACTTACTAAAGAGAAGTCAAAAGTAGATATACCTACATTGTTTCCAATTTCACTGATCAATATTACAAACGACTTAATTAAATATATTTCTGCATATGCTGGTTGAAATATGTATAATAATCTGGCTTTGACTCAGTTTGATTTTACCAGCTACATTTTAATCGTAATCATTGTTTCCATAATTCCATACTCACGAAAATTTTGGTACTACAATGAATTAAATGTTTTTTTTTTTCATTTCTGATAGGTAAGCCTTTGACCACGATCTCACCTTATGGTAGCTGATGATGTGGTCGAAGGTGTTAACACGCTTTACCTAGAATTACTGGTTCTCAAGGACAGTTGCCGGAACACACCGTTAGGTGCCTGGCGACAGCTTTTCTACTTGATTAGGTCGCTAGCCAGGCGGGCATTCGCAAAATGCCCTATCATCATGCGGTGAAGCTTAATCCCGCGGTGGGACTCGAACCTGTTAGGGTTATTGCTTTTAAAGCGTTAAATTAAGTAAGTATTATAATAAATATGGAGCTTTTAGCTCAGTTAAACGCGTGAAGTTTAGCTGGAATTGACCATTTTGAAATGAGCCTATAAAATACGTTTAGGCATAACATCAAAATGATGCATATTCGTTATTTAAACTGTCAGAGGTATTAAATCCTAATATATTGTTTAGGCTAAAGAACCTTAAAAATAACAACGTTTTGTTGCTAAGTATTCTGCCAGTCCACAATTGATTCAGACTCAGTATCTTCTGCAGTACGATAAAAATATCAAGGTCGGGTATCACTTTAACCTCGATATTTTTAGCAATAATTTAACTGATAACAGATACTTTGTTATCTTTAATTATATACAACATTACCTTGAATTATAGACTAAGTGGCATTGATTGTGGTAACGAGCGGAATTGGTGATGATTGTTGCTACGTGAATTTGGATTGAAATATTAGGGTTTTATTTATGATTTATGGGATTGTGATGAAAGTCAATGATTGCTCGCCTAATGTTAAGGAACCTCTGTATATAACAGATACATTTCGTCACAAGTGACGAACTATACTGCGCCTATCACCTTGTGACATACAGTTGTTAAGTCCACTCGTTCCACTATGATCCCCTATTTCAGTCACCCAGGGGACTGTACAATTACACTACCGTAACCTATTCAAGGGATTCAACTAGTACTAACACATCCACTTCCCCTATGCTCAGGATTCAAATATTACTCGAAAATGCAATTCCATTACAGTAAAATGGCGAGCCTAATCTCACTCAGCAATGTCCTCTAAATGTAGGTCTTATTTCTGACAGCTGTCAAAGTGACATTTTTTGTCAGATGTTATTTGTGACAGGTATCAAAGTGACAGTTGATGTCGTATTTAAAGTACTCAATTACTTTTCGTTTTCGTGACATCTGTCAAACTTTTATAGATTTTAGAGATAGAGATCTTCATTTCACATGACAGCTGTCAAACTAAAATATGATCTAAAGTGGCTCTAATTTCATAATTATTGCTTACCGGCTCTCAAGGACTGCTGACGGAACACATCATGTTAGGTGCCTAGCAATAGGTTTTCTACATACTTGAGGGTGGTATCTAGCCAGGCTAGCATTCGCATAGTGCCCTTCACCCGTGCGGTAAAGCTCAAACCGACAGTGAAGATCGAAACCTGTGACCTGCGGTACGGCAGTCCATAGTTATTTCCGCTCATATATCATTGCTTCATTGTTTTTGATGGATTATAATGTGTGTCAACCGTTAAATAAAGCGAGCGTGGTCATGATTATTATGTACACTAACTACGACATCATTTAGTAGTGAAGCACAATATTGTCTCAAATAAATTGATTGCGCAATCTGGGTTATACCTGGGGATACAATAATAGGAAATTGGTTACGTCTGCGTACGAAGAATGATTCGATTATCTATATTGACCGCATTTTCCCAGCTATTGTCATCATGAATGGGACGTTTATGTTATATTTATTTTTACCAGGTAAAATATTGACACCTAAAAGTTTATATTAAAATATATTTTTTTACCTTAATCCAAAAAAACCCTTAAAGGTTTTCATATACTTTTTATAGTTATTTAAAGTGATCAGTAAACATTGCCTCTCAGTACATATTATTGTATAAAACTACTTTCTTTTAAATATGAGACTGCCTTGACTGATTATTGTCTTAGAAAACTGTATTTTGGTTGGGATATTGTTATATTAATGTCTTGGAATAGCATTACCAGTAAAATATAAAAATAATTATTTAGTTACATAATATATTTCTAAAGGACAATAAAAACGTTTATTTCACAGAAATATAATCCAATTTAAATAACCATTAGCTACTTACGTACCTACTGAAAATAATGAGACTACACTGTTCTCCCCCTAAATATATAAGAAAGTTCCTAATAGTAATATAATTGTTTGATAAATATCTCCGTTAACTTAAAAAGTGGCACGGACCCTAGATTCGGTGTAAAATCGATTTATTATTAATAAATAGTTTTAGAACCTTCAAATTTAGTACCTACGCCTAATTGAATATGTGCACTGATTTTAAGGACACCACACTAAGCATTCTCTTTTTAAACAGTTTTGTTTAAAAGGTTATAGAATGATTTATCAAATACTTGAGTGCAATAAATGATTAAAAAGCTTGCACCAGCTTTCTAATCAAGGCCCCATGCGCGCCATAATCACTTAGATCAAGGAGGTGCACCACCGTGGCAGCCAGGTGCCTCTTACGCTTTTACGTTAGAAATAACATCATCCTTAAGAGTAGAGTTAACGGAGCGCTTCCCATACAAACGTATTTTAGTCATATTTTAAATACCAAGTGTTAAGCTCGGTGACATTTTGTGTGCTAAGTCTAAAATCTATGCTTCTGGTTTATTAATTATATATTATATATCCCTAAATGTCAATATAACCATTCCCATACAAAACGACGTTTAAAATTATTTTTGAAAATACTTAGTTTTACTGAAATCTAGCAAACCAGAAGCAAAAATCATATTAGGCTCAAGGATATACATGCAAAGTTTCACCGAGTTTGAACACTTGTATATAAAATATTATAGAAACTACTTTTGTATGGAAAGCGCTCTGTGAACTTTTCAGAATCTTATTAGTTTGAGTTTCATTTTTGAAAGCTATTAGGTAGACTTAACTTTATAATTCTGTTGGTTTTACATACTTAGATCATTTGTTTTGAAGAAATCTTATTTTTTTCTTGTGACAAGCGTATGTTTATATTATAGAAAAAAAACTTGAACTCCTACTTTATTTTCGAATCTCACAATTTTGCATGACTTTTTTTTTTCCAAGTTGTATACAAACGTATGTGCTGAAATTATAACTAAACATAATAGTCCAAAAAATGCATATTTAAAAATTGCACACGGCCTGCGACATATTTTCTTTGTATTTTTATTTAGCATATTTGTAATAACATTATATATAAAATACTTTTTTTATATATGCTTATTTCTTACTTTTCAACGTTTGAATATAATTATATCAAATGTTATCGACTGGAACTGTTATTACTCATTAACTTAATTATTTTTAATTGTTAGCGTTCAATATCGTTGTTCGCTATGACCCTATGGTGTCAAAGTAAGTTTTGAACGGCCGTACATTTAATAAAATATGATTAAATGTTGTGCAAGGCTGAAACTTGTTATTTGCAGCGCTCGTAGCGAAGTTTGCTTAGCTCTTCTGAAGCGATCAGCAAGGTTAAGCAACGTCCGCCGCGGTCATGAATTGGATGGGTGACCGCTAGTGACATTACTACTGAGCGCTTCCATGCTTCAGGGGGCACGTTAAGCCGTTGGTACCGGTTGTTGTCTTAGGATGAAAGTCGTAATAGCATGGTGGTAGGGCATTTTGCGAATGCCCGCCTGGCTAGCTACCACCCTCAAGTAGAAAATCTGTCGCCAAACACCTAACGGTGTGTTCCGGCAGCTGTCTTGAGATCCAGTAATTCTAGGTTAGCCTTAACAACATCTTCGACCACATCATCACCTACCATCAGGTGAGATAGTTGTCAAAGATAACCTATCAGTTAGGCATTAAAAAAAAGAATAATATTTGGCATAGGTAATTTTTTTAAACCTAAGGAAGCGATGAATTTTAGGATTGACCACGAGCAAAGCGAGTTGTTCTATATATTGAATCTTTAGCGAACCGAAGTTTTCAAAGGTACGAGAAGCAACATACCTACTTTTCTGCCGAGCGAAACACACTAATTTTCACCACATACAGCGATAAAAATGCATCAAAAACGCCTTCAATAAATTTGCTGTAATTAATGGTAAATAGTAAATTGAAAGTACTTAAAATTACTAAAATTAATAATATTTAAAGTAAATTATTTTTAACTGCATTTTTCTATAGATTTGAATTTAATAAAATGTATTCCACGCTAGCGGATAATAATCACTTTTCAGATACTATTATTTGGCTCCTTCCGTTGCCTCAACTCTTAAACGATATCTAAGAAAAACTTAGTGTAGTTTATTAGGAACAATCATAATTTTTCTGGAAATTCCACTGCCTGTGCGACTGCGAAGACTTAATGAGGTCGAAGGTCGAGTACAAGTTGGTATAAAAGTTTCCTTGATCTGATACTCATTGAGGAGTCATCAGTCACTATTTATTATTCAACGAATCAACAAGATGGGATCGACAATCTTTGCGTGGAAAGTTTTCTCAAGTAAAGAGTTTGTTTATTATCCTGGTACAGATGAATAGATAATGAGTCGCCGTGAACCGCAAAATTATTGCATACAAACAACAATTACCGCACAAAATCATAATAATATAATCATAATTTATTTCACGATGGATAGTGTTAGTATCAAATACTGACCAAAGTTCAATTTACCCTTGTGATTGTCTAAAATATTCCACTTCATTACCTATTCCATTGTTTATTTACTTTTCTGAAATTATTCCGTCATAACGTTGTCTGATGACAATAAATGTACAAAGCTAACTGTAGATAATTAACCCTATGCACGTCATTGTTTAAACAATCAAATTGAATTCAATTGGGCTGAGCTGAAATGAACTGGACCCAAACAAACCAAATTTAACCGGCATAGCATCATAGGACAGTTGCTTTAGGTGGGCGGATGAAGGTGCGCAATGCGGCGCCTTCTCTACCCAAGTCTCTTTCTTCGGCTTGGACTTCTAGGTTAGCATGAACAACATCTTCGACCCCATCATCACTTACCATCAGGTGAGATAGTGGTCAAAGGCTAAACTATAAGACATAAAAAGAAAAAATAAATAAACTGCGAGTGCGCTTTCCTTTCTGACTGCGGAGCGGGCCTCCTTTTGTGATATGACGTCTTCACGAAAGGAGGCCATTGCTTCCCAGTATCGCTCGCTGCTGAGCATGGAATTTACCAGTCTCGGCAGTGAAAGGTCAATACCGACCTCTCCTGTCAGAGCGCGCTTTTGGGATTCCCATACGGCACACTCCTCACTACTATTTTTTGAAAATAAATAATGTTGATGTATTTAGTATTTGGACTACCTATGAGTCTGCAATGACTTATGGGTATCTAAATGGTTTTATTGTAGGAGTTGTAGAGTTGTATATAGTTCGTAGTATTTTGTTGATGTATATTTATATTATGTCGTGTTGTTTGTACATAATATTGTATGAAGCTATTTGTATTGTTTAAGTAAAGTTTATGTTATTCTCATGAAAATTATATGTGTGCTGTGCTTAAAATAATTTACATTACGTATATTCAAAAAAATACACCCTAAACGGAAATATTGTGTAAATCCCATCCATGCAAGGTTGCCTGTAAGAAATTGCTTAAGCAATAAGGCCGTCCATTGTCCAATCTAATATATTATTGTTTGTTATGCCTGTGGGATGCCGGGCTAGGATGTTACCCCCATATACCCTCATCTCCCCATACACCTGTTATGACACCCGTGCGTGTCTTAAGAGGCGACTAAGGTCAACATACCAGGCGGTGGCCATCAGCTCTTTCTGAGGAACTGATATCTCATACTGCAATCCCCAAGACTCCTGCCAAGCGTTGGGCTTTTGGCCCCCATTTTGGGGGAGGCTGTGTTCAGCAGTGGACAATCCGGCTGATACAGTTAAGTTTAAAGTTATTTTTGTTTATTTATTGTTCTGTTGATTCTTAATATCATTAAAACGTATTTCTTCTATTGAATATAATTAAAAAAAACGATATAACCAAAATACTTTAAATTTAAATCGCCGCTTAAAAAAACGCCTAGATCTACCCTTGCCAAAAAAAAAAAAAACATGAATTGGTTTTTATTTAATGGTAATTGGAATACATATACATGTTTCCTGGCATTTATTTAAACGGAATTAATTTACTTACACTAAAATAACGATTACTTATTAATTATCTTTGAAATTATTGTCAAACTAAATATTTTATTCAAATGGTGGGTAATATTGATACTTTGTTGATAAATATTCTGTTAATTATGTCTACATGGTTAGATCAATATGCATTCAGACAACTGGTTAGTAGCTGGGTGCCAATGACTTGCATATGTTGCTATAATTATTGCCAACTTGTGAATTTCAGAAGGCGCTGCTACCCACCTTCCAGTATTTTTCCCTTAGTCGCCTCTTACGACACCCACGGGATGATAAGGAGAGGATTTTTAACCCGGCACCGCTTCACGGCCACCACGGGGGACTCAGAACGGTACACTCAGATTTACCTATTAATAATACATTACATCATTTTTCCTTCTCGACACTTCATATCATAAATAAAAAATAGTTACCGTATCACACCATCCAGTTCTAACCAATTAACAAAGGCCTTCATATTTAACAGTAAAATAAAGATGGGCCACTACTCAAACAGCGGGCTCAGTGAGTGCAGCTTGATGGATAGTTTAGTGCCAGTCCTAGATGTTTCCAGAGAACTCAAATTTTTAAAAACCCTAACGACTGGATGGTAGTTAAAAAGACAACAGCCGGTACCAACGGCTTAACCTACCTATCCTCCAAAGCACGGAAGCACTCAGCTGTACATATCACTAACGGTCACCCAAGTAATCCAAGTAGCCATCCCAGTAATTATTACAGAGAAGATTGTTTAACCCAGTTGATAGAATCGATTGGACAAACTCTGCTTCGAATGCTCCAATAATAACTATTGTTATCTAATACGTACGTATATCTCACACTAGTAGTAAAAATAAGCATTCAACGTTTATTTCTGTACATAGTACGTCACAAAGTGTTGATCATAATAATATTTTCCTGATTCAAAGATAACAGGAATAATATTTATTTTTCTACTTATAATCTAAATGATAATTGAAATAAATATACGTTACTGTTGTTACTTCGTCACAATATTTTTCTATGCTGCAACAAACATAAATATTATGCTACTTGTTGATAAATTACGTTTTGTGTTTTTTTTGTGACGCGAGTAGCAAAACTCAAATCAAAACATAATAGACGTTTCCATGCTTGCATTAACATTTAATTACCGAAGTCGATGGCCAATGAGAATCTAAGAATAAAACACGAAACACGGGAGCACTCAGAAGTGAATGCCACAAGCGATCACCCAAGTAGTGACCGCATTGTTTATCAAACTCCACGAGTGAAAACAGTGCTTCACAGCAAAGCATTTAATACTTCGTTTCAGCAAACGTGTAGTGGTAGTTATAATATGGTTTCTCTAAATCATATTATAACTACCCCGTATATTCGTGGGATAAGGGACATAAAATTATGTTTTTTTAGTAGAAACGTTTGAATTTGAATGACGTCTCAAGTTTTTAAAGTGGATTTATTGAAATATGTTGCGGTGTTTTACTTACACGTAGACGAAAGAATTTGAAAATTAGAATTTCATTTAAAACTAGAAATATCTAACTGTTTCGGGTTAAATTCAGTTAGTTGCGGTTTTGTGGCCATTAATCACAAGTGAGTCTGTAATGTAGCAACTCTTGTTGCGGCTTAAAACAAGGGCTGGCACGGAAGAATAATTAATTGCTGGATAATTTCGTGATATCATATGATTAAATAAAAGTATCAAGAAAGATTTTGGGTACGTTTATTTAACAACTTTCAGCCAATAGAGCATTATCTTTCACTTTTTATCACAGTGAAGTAATAAAACACTGAACGGTGTTTAACACAGTCCCAGTTTTCAGTTGAATAGCAATTTCATTTGAAACATCTAGTAGATACGGTTTTAATTACTTTGTTATTGTTTTAAAGCCATTAATTACACGTGAGTCTGTAGTGTGGCAGCCCTGATGTTGCAACTTCGAACATGGGTTGGCGTAGAAGAGTAATTAATTACTTTCGGGCTCTTTAATAAAAAAGCAAGTTTATTTGTTAATTTAATCATAAACAAACTAGTATACGATATTTTAAGTAAAAGAATAATAAATCTGAATATAAATATGAGTCAAATTTAATGAAACCACCACTCGGCGCGTACTGATAATTACCCCTACTACTCTACTCACGTATATATATAAGAAGTATACGACGTATATAAGAAGAAATTTTATTTTGTTTCATAATATGTAGGTCACATGTATGAGTACATGATTTAATTTGTTTTAAGTAAAGACAACAACAAAATAAAAAAAAAAAACTATTTTTCTATATGTTTGGAAAATAATAAATTTTACTAGTCTCAGTAATACGAATTAAGATTGTTATCCCTCATTCAATGCTGTCCACGAATCAAGGTTTTTTGGGAAAAGGCTGGATGTTTCAAATTGAACATACATAGGTACTTAGTAAAAATGTTTTTTTTTTTAATGTCATAGTGACGGAACAAGTTCGAGGCCCACCTGATGTTAAGCGGTATCCTCTGCCTATAACAGATGCATTTCATCACAAGTCCGAATTGCACTGCGCCCGTCACGTTGAGACACAGTTGTTAAGTCTCATGTACCTGTAATTTCACTTGCTCTCAAGGACTGCTGCCGGAACACACCGTTAGGCGCTTGGCGACAGATTTTCTACTTGAGGGTGGTAACTAGCCAGGCGGGCAATCGCAAAATGCACTTCCACCATGCGTTGAGCTCAAGCCGGGGCGGTGGGGACGAACCAGGGTACTGCGGCACGGCAGTCCATAGCTATAACCGCTCGGCCATCATTGCTTCATCATTGTAAAGCGTCAATTATCGTAAGACTACATTAAAATCATTACACCTGCAGATAGCATCTTAACATAGCATATGAATCACAAATTTAAACAGCTTCTTCATTACATCTACTTAAATCAATTCAGGTGTATCAGGATCCTTTATAAAAGTGGACCTTTTTAAATGAGGTACATCTAAGTGGCCGGGTTCCGTAGTGTGCACGATGTGAAGAGACTCTTATCGGCGTATTTTGGGTCAAGAGCTCTCATGGACGGCTCCGAAACAAAACATTGTGCTCCCTTTGACCCAACCGCTTACAATGGAGATCGATACTACAATATTTGTAGTCCTATATATGACAGGCTGAGCACTAAATAACAAACTTATCAAATTATATTAGCGTCATGCTTCAAATAGTTGTAATAATCCACCATCAGAAGCAGTGATGGCTCAGTGGCATTGGCTATGGACTGCCGCGCAGCAGGTCCATGGTTCGAATCCCGCCCAGAGCTTGAGCTTAACTGCATGGTGGAAGGGCATATTGCGAATGCCCGCCTGGCTAGCGACCACCCTCAAGTAGATAATCTGTCGCCAAGCACCTAACGGTGTGTTCCGGCAGCAGTCCTTGAGAGCCAGTGAAATAACAGGCAAAATGAGACTTAACAGGTATGTCTCAAGGTGATGGGCGCAGTGCAGTCCGTCACTTGTGATGAAATGCATCTGTTATAGGCAGAGGATACCGCTTAACATAAGGTGGGCCTCGCGCTTGTTCCCTTCACAAAAACATTAAAAAAAAATCCATGCCATCAATAACGTTGTTTCATCAGTAGCATTTATCTGTGCACTAGATGCAGAATAGGACTACGTTTTTTTGTGAAGAAATTTTGCTGTGCATCGGGTACAGTATAGGACTATTTTTTGTGATTACTGCATCCTTAGTCGATAGGCTGTAGCGTCGTTTTGTAATGTTTAGGTCCCGTTTCTTTGTAATGTTCAGTTCCATATTACTCGAAGATAATTTACCAACAGCTTTACTGCAAAATATTTATTTTCGAACGTCCAGAAACTATAACTGCTGCTGCTGCTGACGTCTTCCGGTTGCTAATGTATTTCTTTATACATTTTTGGAAGCCAGTAAGGCTAGCATAGCTAGAACAACACCTTCGATCGAATCATCACTTACGATCAGATGAGATTGTAGTCAAACGCTAGACTATCAGCAGTAAAAAAATGTATCAAATTTTTGGATTAAAATAACCGATGACCTGAATCAAAATAATACTAAATTTATGAGATTTAGCTGTGCTTATGATGATATAAATTTTACCAAGTTCGATAAAAAGTTCGCTTAAAATACTTCTTCAATGGGCAGCGTTCGGGAAACTTAGCAATGATAGCTGTGAACTGCGGTGCCGCAGGTCCATGGTTCAATCCCCGCCGCCGGCTTGAGCTTCAATGCATGGTGGAAGGGCATTTTGCGAGTGTCCGCCTGGCTAGCTAACACCCTCAAGTAGAAGATCTGTCACCAAGCACCAAATAGGGTGTTTCGGTAGCATTCCTTGAGAGCCAGTAAAATTAAAGGCACATAATGAGACTAAGCAACTGGATATCTCAGGGTGACGGGCGTAGTGCAATTCGTTACTTGTGACGAAATGCATCTGTTATAGGCAGAGGATACCGATTAAAAACATGTGGGGCCCGTGTTTATATCGTTGCAATACTATATAAAAAAAAGAATTTGGTATAAATATTTAGATGATAGATGGTACATGCCAACAAAATTTGACTTGAAACAAACAATCAGAACTTTTTATTGAAATTGAATGCAAATGCGATAGAACTAGTTACTGATAGACGCAATAAATTTCAGTTCGAATCTGATTTATATTTGTATGCGCGGAGGTAGAAGCAATATTTCTTCATAAAGTTGTACGTGCTTGACTTTCGTTCTAACTTAACCCTTAACCGGAATCGTTATTTTGACCAACCTAACTGGAAACGTGGGTCTATTTGGACCCTAAAGAGAAAACCCTCATATTTCCTAAACTATTTTAGGTAATCACATAAATAAATGAATATTATAATAAAACAAGTTGTTTACAAAATATAAATATGTTTTTAATAAACAATATCTTAAAATATCTTATTTTTTTATAAACAACACTTACTCTTATTTTTGGCAGGAATTTTTCTATACCACACTTTGATATATAATTGAACCATAAAAAAAAACATAAAATCAAAAAAAATATATATAACAGGGTTTTCCGTATCTTCCCCTTAACAAAAATATAGATTCTTCAAAACAAAAGTAAAACATAAAAAAATGACATCCTAATCTAATATGGAACAAAAATATCAATATCAGTCTATCAATCTAAGTATGGCACTTGATACACATTACTTTTTTGTACCACTTGAATCGATTATTTCCTCGGTAACATGTGTCGCTTGATGTTTGTCTACCTTCATCATCATCATCTTCATCAATTATATCATTGTCAGAATCACTTGAGTTAGAAGAAATATCGAGTTGCAGATTTTCGTTGTCGCTAATGTTTTCGTCTTTACAAGGTTGAAAATCACTTAAATATTCTGGCTCTGTATCTATTTCGTCTAATAATAGTTCGCTGATCTCCTTGTCACCAAGATATTTTGTCATTGTACTTATAAAATGCCTGAAACAATACAAAATAAAAAAGTATGCACTAAGAGAAAAACTTACGTAACTGGAATCGTGGGTCGAAATGGACCCGGCGATCGCACGTACCTCTACTTCCAGTAAACTTCAAGCGCCGAACGTCCGGCCCCCGCCGCACCTCGCGACGTCATGAGATTACATGAGCGCACAAGCGTCTAGCTTCGCGCGTTTCAAAATAAAACAGTTTTTTAGTTGACGGTGGGTCCAAATGGACCCACGATTCCGGTTAAGGGTTAAAATTACATATAAATATTTTCGCACTTATTTCTTCTAGAGCCTCTAACAAACTAAGAAGGATAATTGCTCTGAATCTAGAGCTTACCGACAAGGTGCAACAAGGTAATGAAGTATAGTCATTATATACCTAACGTCGATGTATTCCATGAAGTAGCCCACTTACCAAAAAGATACACGTTTTGGCCCTATGTAAATAAAGGGGAACCTACTGCAATATTTTGGGCAGATCCAGATTCTACACTGCTACGTAAAATTTCTTTGTAAAAAAATCCAATAGGTACTCGTTTATCCTATGATCAAACACGTGCATTCGAAATATTGCGCCCAATGTATCTAAAAACAAAATTAATACCACATGAAACATATGCAAATTAATAACCAAAGATCAATGATCATAATATATCATGTTTAGAACTGCAGACAGGTACTATCGCAAAAATAACACAAGTCCCGTTTTACTAAAGCAACGTGCATATTATGAGACCTACATGTAATGAATAATATGTGTCAGTCTGCACGTGATTGCGTTCAACTATGACCACGTGCAAGCCAACGAGTTTGAATAACTCAACAGATTAAATACGAGTTCATATGCACTTGTACTGCAGTAAATGTAGTGTCTATTACGTGCTAGTGTTCCCTTAAACGTACTTGTTGCTAGGCTAGAAGACACTGACATGTTTACTTACGGTTGACTACCTCGTTGGTTCAACTAATGCATGTCACGTCTAAGCCGCAAAGTTTGATGCCCGGGTAAATTTCATGTAAATATAATTTTAGGCACTAACGCATACTAAACAAAAAGTAAATTTACAAATTGTGAGCTCCAAAATATTCTAAAAGTAATGATATGTTTGGACCTATTCCCGGGATACGAGTAGTACGAGTATGGTTGCTTGCCTTATTTTATACTGTACCTTTAAATATTTAGCGTTAGGTGGGCATTTACAAGCTCTGCCTTATCTTTCTGAAATATACAGATGTAATAATAAAATTAATCTGTGCAAAAAGGAGTATTTCTTGAACACATGTCGAAGTTTGATCTTGGTAAGCACTTAATTAATGATTTTGGAACACCTACCATATTGTCATATATTACAAACAGGTGATATGGTGTTCAAAAGTTAAGCTATAAGCTGGTTAAAAACGCCCACTTCGTGTTTTACTTTTAATTATTTTTTCATTTTAGGTTAGAATAACATAGACATACATACATAGACATAGACATAGACATATCTTTATTTGTGACAAAAAAACAGACAAAATAAAAATTAAAACATATTTAGTTGATACAATACCTACATCATAGTTTTTTTGCCACAAACCGACCCCAACTCAGCATAATGCTGGCTGCGAACAACCAGCGCTGGTCTTCCGTTGGGTACGGCAAGTGACGTTACGCACGACAATTCACAGACAAACAGAACAACGTGTAAAACATTTAAGTACCACCACAATAACTACAACAGTACAGTACTGTACTGTATCAGCCGGATCGATCACTGCTGAACACAGCCTCCCTCATTAAGGGGTTTGCCACAATTCCCACGCTTGGCATGCGTCTTGGGGATCGCAGTGTGAGATATCAATTCCTCAGAAAACGCTGCTGCCCACCTTCTGGTGTGTTACCCTTAGTCGCCTACACCCAAAGATAGAAATGGGGGGAGGGGGGGGGGTTACATTCTAGCCCGGCACCCCACGGGGTATCATAGTACAACAAATGTATTCTGTGAAATGCATAAGCTGTGTTTTCTTTAGAGATCTTACAGTATTCAAAGATACAAACCTTTATTTTATATACTCGCCTGTAAAAGATGGACAGACGGACCAAAATGACAGGACGGGCGTAGACGTAGCTTTCGTTATTGGGTGATACGCAAACAGTAAGGCAGAGAACATACCACGACGTCTGGTGGTTTACCTTTATACTCCCACGTTTTGCACGATATATTTTGGTTCCACTCAATGAGGGAACAGATAAAATAATAGTATTACAGTAATGCAAGCTTTAATTATACTTTAATGTAATAAAGTTGACCCCTAACGTCTGACCTATTCACAGCACACGCATAGGCATCGTGTACGTTTGCAGATTAGGTGTCCTATTCGCTGCGTGAACGTCTAATGGAATCTTACCGAGCGGTGCCACAGCTGGAGTGAGTGCACGTGGTGTGCATGGTAAGGGCTTATTTATAAATATTATAATAAATTTTGGTAATACGCTGTCAGTTACGAAAAAATGTATCAAAAGATGTGCAGTGATTTTTGTTTCCCCTAGTAGTTTAAGTTTGCGTCTTGTTGAAAGGCAACGCAGACGTGTCGCCGCGCTTGTGCTCACGCGTACTCACGACTCACAAGCTTGTCCTGTGTTGAGGTAACGACGACGCCGATACAGCGCTAATAGTATGCGTTGTAGTTTGGATTTAAATAATACTGATGGCCTAAGTTGAGGCCACGTCAATACGTTGCTAAATGGAGCCGTGTGCGCTATCCATTAATCTCAGACATTTGGTTTTGTAAATAAATAATTACATTTATAAATTATTAGAGCACAAAATGTTTGCCCTCGACGGAAATCGAATACCCGTCCCCCAATTTCACGCTGGGTGCATAATC
This sequence comes from Plagodis pulveraria, assembly GCA_963890685.1. Classification (NCBI taxonomy): domain Eukaryota; kingdom Metazoa; phylum Arthropoda; class Insecta; order Lepidoptera; family Geometridae; genus Plagodis; species Plagodis pulveraria. Next base: position 7,149,296 of record OY982962.1, on the reverse strand, counting down.
CACTCGGCCACCAGAATACGCACGTTATCGAAAGTTTGTCTCAAAGATTTATTAATCATAATTATGGGATCCTGCGGAGTAACGCCTGAAATTATAAATCATTTTATAGTAACTTTTTTGAAACAAACAATGTCAAATCATTACAAAGAACATTTTTAAATCAAACCATATTTTTAAAAATAACCATTATCGTGGAAAGCAAATAGCCCACCTTTAATATGCTTTTCACGATAACAGTAAACTATGGTTTAGAACCCGTAAACGATATTAGTCAGTTGCCCTTTCCTTAGGGCATCACTCAGAGCGTAAGAAAACTTTAGCTACTTGTCTGTGGCGAAAACGGAAATTACGTGTTAGTTTTCCTTGTGTCCTTCTCGAAGTTTTCAAACTAGCTCAGTTGAGGAGCGAAAACTATCATTAAAAGTCGTTGCGTAAAAGTTGTTTGGAACTGTAAGAAGTAAGCAAGAAAGTTCTCATTCACGTTCTCATTAAGTGGGCACTTTGTTTATATTTACTATTTCTTGAAAAACTGTATATGGTGTCTGGCTAACTGAAACCGCCCCACGGTATTCAAAAATGCAGGTGCATGGTTCACTGAAAAAAAAAAATTATTCCTAATCTAGAAAGTTAAGTTTAATTTAAATATAGTTTTGGCTTGTTCAGATTAGGTTAGATGTGTAAAACAAAGTCATATCTTCTACATTTTAAAGAGTAAAATTTGTGAACCGTGCTCCCAGCAAACAGTTTATTGGTAAACGATACATGATACATTATTTCTTATGTACCAAGCATTTAAGAATATATTAAAGAACCCTTATAAGACGATTGGCATGGCTGTCTCTTTGTTCAGCTTATTTTCTCCAAATCTACTAGTCAGGAACAGTTAAAATTCTCTATATAATAAATGAAGATAAGTGACTCAATTACGATCTTGGAGTGGAGTGTAAATAAAAACTCTGATATTGAGCGTTGATGCTTGACAAATTCCTAGTTTGTCTCTCTTCGCTGTCCTCACAGTGACAAACGGTAATAAAAAGTTTGAACTGTCCCCTCCGTGACATCAGTGACTGTTACTGGATTTTTTTATGTAATAAACACTAGATTTTGTTTTAATGTAATAATGTTGTATAATAACATATATAACTAAAGATTGTCAAATGTGTTGTTAATTTATTAAATTTTTCCGTAAAATATTGCATTACTCGTACCATCAAGTTCAGAGTTATGTGTTCAGATTCAGGGCTAATTCATCCGGAAGTTCGTTCCAAATGAAATGAGACATTTGTACTAAGCGGACAAATAAACAAACAGACAACGAAGAAAGTTTATAAAATGAAAATAAAAATGTATAATTTCTACGAGACAAAATATTTTTGTAATTGCTTGTACGGGTATTATTAATTCCCGTTATTAGATAATTATAACCGTTACCACAAAAACCAAGTGCCCTTAGATAACGTCTACAAACGTTATTTCCACAAAGAAATGTTCTCAAAACTGACTAGAGAAATTGTTATTCAAAATTTATCGGTCTTATCGAAAATCTATTGTGAAATATTATCAGGGACTAATTGTTTTGTCGTCAATTTCCCAATCCGTCAGAAGACTGTTACATTAATTCCTTTATTTGAGTAGTCTATTTATAATGACTGTAAGTGCTTTATTATGACACTTCACCAGAAGTGGGTTTAACGAAGTTATAATTATTTTTCCATGAAATTGTTAGATTCGTTTAAGTCCGTTATAAAGACAAATTACAACACTTTTGTGTACTTTTTTTGTAGACCATCTGAGCTGCCGATGATGATATAATGGTCACAATTCGGACACTAAAAAGACAGTACAATATAGTACAACTTACGTTGTACTATAGATGTTGCTCCAGCCCAATACTATGGTTAATGATAGGAAAGATTTGAGTTGTGACGTCATGTGATGTTGGCTCAATTGGTTAGAGCATACCCTGGTTTAAGGGGTGGGTGTATCAAAATTCGAAACCCGCTCATGACTTAAAATTTTTCTAGCGTATAATTGAAATTTTATAAAACGACAGTCTAATAACATAGAAAAACATAGTAAGTTAGAGTGTTAAAGCGAACTAAGACTTTCATTATTGGCAGTAGATTGATATGAAAGTTAAGAGGAATGGGAAGAGAAGCTCCTAAGAAAAATAGGTATTTTAACAAAGTGATGCTGTCTCGCCGCTAAACGCCCGAACAGAATAGTGCGATAAAAACAATTGCTGCTTCTTATAGTTTTGACTTAGAATTTGCACATAATTTGCCTTCTGGGAGAAAACTTTCCTTTTATTGTAAACATTAATCAATTCTAAAAATGTTGGTTATTAGTTATTAGTTAATAAATAAAGAAAAAGAAAAACCTAAAAACATAGTTTATTCTGTTTGTTAACAGAATAAACTATGTTTATAGGTTTTTCTTTTTCTTTATTTACTATCATTTTTCCTATAAATAATTCACAAACTAGAGATTTGAAGCAGTGATGGCTCAGTGGCATTGGCTATGGACTGCCGCGCAGCAGGTCCATGGTTCGAATCCCGCCCAGAGCTTGAGCTTCACCGCATGGTGGAAGGACATTTTGCGAATGCCCGCCTGGCTAGCGACCACCCTCAAGTAGAAAGTCTGTCGCCAAGCACCGAAAGGTGTGTTCCGGCAGTAGTCCTTGAGAGCCAGTGAAATTATAGGGACAATGAGACTTAACAACTATGTCTCAATGTGACGGGCGCAGTGCAATTCGTGAGCTGTCATGAATTGCAACTGTTATAGGCAGAGGTTAGTCCACTTAACGTCAGGTGGGCCTCGAGCTTGTTCCGTCAGAATAACATAAAAAAAAAAAAACAAGTTGGAGAAAATATCGGTATTGAAATACCCATTAATTCAAATTCCTTCAAAATCATGATAAAAATCAACCTATAAACCTGGATATTAACATCTATAACATTTCCTAAACTCATCATCAAAATCGATGATTGTTTAGGGGGGTGGAAACGTTTTCTCTTTGTGTATGAAAATTCGAGATTTCCCTCCAGTCTTAAGTCCCTATTTTGTGTAAAAGTTGGCTGGACGGATACTATCCTGTGATTTTGTGGTTTTCAGATCAGCACACGAGGACATCTGTGTCAGAGCGAGAGCGCAGATTACAAAACATCGGGTTCTTCTTAGCGTTCTTTCATCAAACCATCAAATAAATTTTGTTCAGATGGAGAATCAAGTGTGCAGCTAGAGTGAGCTTATTGTCATTTAAATTACGAAATATAATACTTCCGTTTATTTTATTGTTTCTTTTAGATGTGTGTGTGTAATTAAACAATTATTTTAATTTAAATAAAATATATGCGATTATAATAGTTTGCTATAATCTTAAAATACGTTTGTTTATCTATAGAAATTGTTTTCTGAATATGCTGACTTAACTTATTCTTCTCGCTTTATTTAGTTTTATAGCACCAGCCTAGATTGAGTTTAAATTCATCATAGATTCATATTCTTAAAGTCAGCAGACTATCGACTCTAAGCGCAATCGACTAGCACTGAATGTATGCTTAATATTGACATATAATTCTGCTACTCTGCTACCACGAAATTTGTCACTAACATAAAAAATATTTATGCTCTTTGTATATGGTTATAGAAAAAATATGTTTTCATGTAATGTTTTAACACCATAACGACTGGTTACGCCACATTACAGTTTTCTATGATTTGTTTAGTGCATTGACGTAATAGTATCCCATCCCTATTTCACCCCCTGCCCCGCTCCTACTTCCGCTCCGCCATATTTTTTCTCTCTGCAAAACAGTCGCCATTATTCCTACACACGTCTTCGTCATCGCGCGAGCCACGAAGTGAAATTGAACGCCCGCACGCCGCGCTGCGCAGCAGCACCCAGTCAATACCCGCGCCCGCGCATGTCTACCATAAAAAGTAAAACTACCTAGTGTTCAGTGATATCTTCCTCGCTAAATCCTGGTTCCTACAACAAACTATAATCCGCGTGTGCAACAACGAAATTTGTGCTGTGCTGATATCGAACTGGAGGAAAGTGATATTGATGCGACGTTACTCCTGTAAGTACCTATCCAATTTTCTAACCTGTGTTCCCCATTATTACGTCAATGTTTTTAAGTTATACAGTCCACTATTCGAAAATTTGCATTTCATCACCGCGCCACCATTTTTGGTCACTTCGTACCGGATAGAACTAGCATAGGTCAAACCGTATACCATTTGATAGTAACTTTTGAGCCATATTTGCATTTAATAGTTACTTACTGGGGTTTTTCAACATATATTTCGTGTATTTGCACATACTCGTTAGGTAGTTGTAGTACGTAGCTATTTTAAATTCATTCGTAGTAGATAGGGAAATAATCGCCTACCCACGCTATCGGCTCCTCGTACCGCGCTGCAGGCAGGTACATACCTGCTAATAACATACACAATTCGCAAACGCATCGTGCTAAATACGATTTAATTCATAGATAGGTATTGCATCCTATTCATTTTCGCACAACAACTTTGTCTATTTCTTATTTTCGTTCCGCATCCATTGTTGTTGTTCAAATCGCAACCAGTTAGCTTGAGATAATTTCTTCTCTTGAATTAACATCGAACCCTAAATATGTAGTTAATTATCAACCTTTACTCGCCTTTGACGATCTGTACGCTCGAATTAAACGTACCGCTAAATCCATTGAAACAAAATGTTATAGTTTTAATCACCATCAAAAACGCGATAGGCCGCGATTACCGCCCATTGAGTTACCTGAGTTTAGTGGTGATATCAAAACTTGGCCATTGTTTTATTCCAGTTTTAAAACCACAGTTCATGAAAATCCTATTCTGCCTGATTCTGAAAAGTTGCACTACTTGATAGGTAGATTGACAAACAAAGCTCAAACGGTTTTTGCGGGAATAACTCCGTCCGCAGATAATTACCAAATAATTTTACAGACTTTGATAGATAAATACGAAGACAAGCGGCTGCTTGCTACTTCATACCTAGATCAGATTTTTGAACTAAAACCTTTGAACTCTTCAAGTGTAACTAATCTCGAACTATTTCTCGATGAATTCGCGTCTGTGTCCGCGCTAAATAACTTAAAGGTCAAGGACCTTCCTGATCTAGTTTTTTTGTATATCGCTTTAAAAAAGTTAGATCCTGAAACCGCGCGCGCTTTTGAATTAGACCAGCGTGGCTCCGATATGCCGTCTTTTATTAATTTGGTTACATTTGTTAGAGAACAGGTGAAAATTCTGCAACGCACTTCGAAACAAGACGTTGTTAAGAAAAGTGTCGAACGTCGAATGGACACGGCATCGAAGCAACAGAAACCTACGTATACTTACGTTAAGAGGGCCCTTCCCGATCCGTCTATCGTCGAAGCGCGCATGATTGAAAAGCTTGTCGTTTCATCTTTTTTCATCTTCAGTGCTTGGCATTCAACTCTCCTTCTCACTCCGTCCCCCGCATACCTCTTTCCGCCACTTGGCTAACAAGAAAGTGAGAACTAGATAACATTGAACGAAAAATTGTGTACGTAAACTTCATAAAACTTGATCCAGGAATTACGTGTTTTTCAATAAGCCTTATAAGTTTGTAAAATAAATGTTTGTTATTTAGAATCTCCATTATATTTGCAAGGTTTCTATCAAAATATGTTCTCTACTTTTACAATTTATAAATACATTCTGAACGCCCAAAGTTCAGGTAAAATTTGTACAAAAAAGCAGATTTTTGGAGGCTTATATTGAAGTTGTTTCTCCAAATTTTACTTTTTTGTTTACATAAAAACCTAGATGCTGTGCACAAGATACCTATTAGCTCAAAAGTTTCAAAGAAAGATCTGTTATAACGCCATAATCACGTAAGAGCGTTTGTATGAAGAGTAAGACGGGTTGGCCGCTCTTAATACAACATCTTCGCAGACTCAGTGCTCTTTATGTAACTTGCAACACGAACATTTATATAAATGTACGGGTTTTCAAAATTTAACGCCTACTGAACGCTATAAACATGTAAAAACGCAATCATGTTGTATAAATTGTTTAAGCAAAAATCATCGCGCATCTAATTGTAATTCTAATTCGCACTGTCGTAAGTGCCAATCTAAACATCACACGATGTTACATTTTGAAAATAAAAACGCCGCATCCACGCCAAACGCAAACGGTGGTACATCGCTCGCGGTAACCGCTCCGCACGTAAGAATGCCTCTGCCACCGCCTCCCGCTATCGGAGGCGCGGGCGCCGCCGCCGCCGCGGGTAGGCCGGGATCGACTCCCGTGCCGCCGCAAGTTTATACTCGCACTGATGATGTTGCTTTATGCACATTTTCACATAACAATAAAAATATTCCGCGTGTGTCTACCACTGTATTGCTCGCCACCGCGCGTGTTTTAATAGTTGACTCGCAAGGTATCGAACATAGCGTTCGTGCTCTGTTGGACAGTGCGTCACAGAGCAATTTTATTACTCGCGATTGTTGTGACCGCTTAGGGTTGAACCCGTACCAAAGACCGACATGCTCCATTGTAAAGGGAATTGGGGGTTCAACAAAAAAGACTCAGGGTTCCGTACAAATTAAATTTTATTCGCGCTTTAATAAAAACGTAAAGTTTAATATGGAATCATTGATCGTTGATAAGGTAACCGAACGCTTGCCGACCGTCAATATCGATTTGTCGCTACTAACTAATTTTGAAAACTTACCTTTAGCCGATAACACGTATCACGCCCCCGGAGATATTGACATTTTAATTGGTGCTTCGATTTTTCCTCATCTTTTGTTGTCGAGTAAGATTCAATGTGAGTCCACTCACGTCACTCCTCTCGCACTAGAGACCGTACTAGGGTACGTAATTGTAGGCTCCGCTCCCGTTACATTAGATACCTACTCTAATGTCTCTTATTGTTGCTTCGTTGGCCCTTTGGAGTCCGCCGTCCACAAATTCTGGGAACTCGAAGAGGTGAATGTATCGCCGATTCTGAGCCCAGACGAAAAAGTGTGTCAAGATATTTATCACAGCACTACAACACGCAATGTGGATGTACGTTATACCGTCGCACTCCCTTTCAAGGGCGATCCATCCACCCTCGGCGACTCCCGGCGCTTAGCAGAAAAGTGCTTTCTCTGTCTCGAGCGTAAGATGCAAGCCTCGCCTACATTGAAACAAGCCTACGACGGCGTTATACACGAATACCTAGAAAAGGAATATATTTCACCCGCACCACTTGAGGCAGAAGAGAGTATTAACGCACCGTCCTATATAATACCGCACCACGGGGTCATTAGAGACGACAAACTTACCTCGAAGCTTCGCGTCGTGCTAAATGCTAGCGCTAAGACTAGCACGTCCGTGTCTCTCAATGACATCCTATATAATGGTCCAAACCTGCAGGGAAACTTGTTTAATATTATTGTTAACTTCCGCTTGTTCCCGATTACGCTTTCGGCTGACATAAGACAAATGTTTTTATGTATAGGTATACGTGAGTGTGATCGCAGATTCCAAAGAATACTATATCGCTTCGCGCCTGACGAGCCTCTTAAAGTATACCAATTCAATCGCGTCTGTTTCATTAAGCTGCTGGAAGGCACTGTTAGATTTGATGAAAGATTTTCTACTTTTACAATTATTCTTCTACATCGCATCAAAATGTACCACCATGCTAAGTTTTCAAAATATAATTTAGGTATAGCCGGAAAACCTTACAAATAATTTCAAGCATCTTTATTACTTTTCAAGAAAACTCACGTAGGTATTCTTATGCCAATGAATTGATCGTCAAATAATGCGCGACGCTCGCTTCGAATGGAAATGAGAGAGCAGAAGGCACGCAAGCGATTCGCCATTAAAGTCTACTTTCCTTTGGCCTTTGCCAACGTTTCCTTTAATCTTTCTTAAAATAGAGACACGTGTATTTCTTGATGACAGGAAGGTGGGAAATGTTATATAAATACCACTTCTAATTGAAGAAGCAAATTCCAGATAGGTCGTGGATTCTTTGATAAAATGTTTCCTTTCGGTGGGCTTGTTTGTTTAGCAACAAAATCCCCGGTGAAGACATATACTCATACATCGAGGATGTTGTACTAACACACAAAAATTCGTAAAAGTTCGCAGCGTCTCAGGTTATTGATTTTGACCGTAATAATATAATATAATGCTAAAGGCAAATATCTACAAAAAAAAGTAAAAAACGTAAGGAAAATATTAAAAAAAAAACATCTAACTGATACAAACATGTTATTATGAGCATTCTAGTTTTTTTTCTATCGAAAAATCCCCTAATTAATATGTGTTTTATGTTTAATACGTGTTTATATAAAAATATTGTTTGTTGGTACGGGTTCGTATGTGTATTCCAGGAATGATCGTAAACGTCCTGGCTTTTAAAATTTTGTTTCAAATACATTACAATAAATGATAATCTAACGAAGTTAAAAGCTCGTAGCGAAGTTTGCTGAGCCATTCTTAATGGATCAGGCAAGTTAAGCAACGTCCGCTGCGCTCATCACTTGAATGGGTGACCGCTAGTGACATTACTACTGAGCCCTTGCGTGCTTCGGAGGGCACGTTAAGCCGTCGGTCCCGGTGGTTGTCGTAGGATGGTAGTCGTTGCAGCATAGTGCTAGGGCATTTTGCGAATACCCGCCTGGCTAACTACTAGCATCAAGTAGAAAATCTATCAGCAAGCACCTAACGGTGTATGCCGTGAGATTCAGTAATTCTAGGTTAGCCTGAACAACATCTTCGACCATATTATCACTTACCATCAGGTGAAAAGTTGTCAATGAACAACCTACAAATAAAAGAAATATTGTAGAATATTTTCTCTTCTTATTGCTAATAGGCTTGACCACAATCTCACCCGATTATAAGCGATATGTGTTTGAAGTAAACCTGATTAACCTAGAAACCGCTCGGCCATCTTGAAGCAATGATGGCCGAGCGGTAATAGTTATGGACTGCCGTGCCGCAGTACCCTGGTTCAACAACCGATTATAAGCGATATGTGTTTGAAGTAAACCTGATTAACCTAGAAACCGCTCGGCCATCTTGAAGCAATGATGGCCGAGCGGTAATAGTTATGGACTGCCGTGCCGCAGTACCCTGGTTCGATCCCCATCACCAGCTTGAGCTTCACCGCATGGTGGAAGGGCATTTTGCGATTGCCCGCCTGGCTAGCTTACCACCCTCAAGAAGAAAGTCTGTCCGGTGTGTGTTCCGGCAGTAGTCCTTGAGAGCCAGTGAAATTACAGGCACAATGAGACTTAACAACTATGTCTCAATGCGACGGGCGCAGTGCAATTCGTGACTTGTGATGAATTGCAACTGTTATAGGCAGAGGTTAGTCCACTTAATATCAGGTGGGCCTCGAGCTGGTTCCATAACAATAACACGTAAAAAAAAAAATAAAAAAAAATAAAGAATGGGCACTCAAGGACAGCTACTGGAATACAGTGATACTTCCTTGGCGACATATTTTCTACCGAAATATAATTAGGTACGTTTAGTTGTGTAAAGAAAGCAGTTAGAAGCACCTGGCAACAATATAAATGGGGAGCCTACCGTTTAGCGACAATTACAAAGTTTACTCTCAGCTACATACAGGGGCGCGAGAGTCAACAAAATAAGTTCGTAAGTAAACATTTAGTAGACGCTTTTAGAAGATGAGTTGCTTGAAAGCTTAAGTTAACAATGATATACCGATATATTGAAATGAATGTTATTGGTCCAACTTTTGGAAAATGGAGTTTTCTTAACTTGATATACATTTAATCAATACACATTGTTAAAATTAAATATAATTATCAATATCATAATTGCCGTTTAATGCAAGTCTTTACACAGATGACAAATTTTTAAGATATCAAATATATACATAGCTTCATATACATGTTTTTTATTTGGCAATAAATGGTGATTGTATTACATATATGGTTACATTAACGGCAAGGGCACTAATTTGAATTCAGATCAAAGTGAAAATTCTAAAGTTCAATCTATACTTATATTATAAAGAGGAAAGATTTGTATTTTTGTATGAAAGGATTGCAAGGAATAAACTTAAAAACTACTGTACTGATTTGGATGAAAGTTTGTATCGAAATAGTTTGAGACCCGGGGAAGGAAATATATATGCCTAGATAGCTTTTATCCAACTGCGCAAAAAGAGGTTAATCGTCGAGCATATAACCTAATGGTATTGTGCAATAACCGAAATATCTTTGAGCCGATTGATGTAGAAACATTAGGTCCGTGGGAACCGAATGCTCATCTTAGTAAAAAAAAAATATCAGAGCTCTTGACGTCCTGGCACTTATTTTGATCAACGAGTAAACTTTGCAATCCAACGGGGAAATGCTGCCAGAATCATAATAGCGCTGCCAATTGCGAGTAGGCTGGAGCTTTTGAACTTTCTGTGAGCCTGCTATTAGGTTGCCTAAATATTTTTGTTGTAGTAGCTGTAACGTTGTCATACAGTTTGCCAGTAGGTATAGGAATACCACCGGTAAAAAAGAAAACAATTTATTTAACATTTTTTGCCTCTGCACGAGGCGTCATTTCCTAATGACGTTGTAGCCGATGAGCGTTGGATCACGAATTTTGAAGATGGTAAAGAGACTGTTCACGATGACATGAGTCCTTACTCATGGTGCTGCGCAATAGGCTAATTATTTCACTTGGCTGCCTTTTATCCCGACATAACCGGCATGGTTCCATCTGCGTAAATATCAGGTGAAATAACTATTTTGTTTCTGTCCAACTAATAAAATTATTTGAAAAAAATAAAATTATAGTTTTTTTTGGTACAATATTAACTCAAAAAATAATTAACAAAAAGTTGCTTCTACTTAACGCTTATATTAAGCCATTTAGGAGAGGGCAATAAAAACATACGCTCAAGATCATATATATTTAAATTATAATAATTACTTTAAGATGTCAGTGGAAGTAGTCGTTCATTTTATTATTATCTATCAATATCAATACATATATGACCTCACTAAAATATTCTTGAGGTCTCAGTGTACATTTTACCCGCGTCGGTTCCAAATAACGAGTAGAATTAGATTTCTTCTGTAATGCATTAGATGTGCCTCGAGGGAAATTACATGTTGTGGTAGCTACGAGTACACACACAGCTATACGTGATGATGACATTAAAACAAGTGAATTATGTCAATGTGTACGTTGGTACTGGTGTTAGTGTTTAAGAATGAAAATTGCATGAACTGTGGTTTAGATTTTTTCAAAATCTAGCCCAGTGCAAGTCGAGCCTTCCTTGAAGATGCCGTATTGCAACTGCCCTTAAAGGAAAAACAATTACTTGGTTATGGTCACTGCTTCTCAACAAAATCTTAGAGGGGCTTTCAGTTTTGAGCACAAGGTCTACTTAATGCGTGGACTAATTATCTCTGCCTATATCAGATGCATTTCGTCACAAGTCACGAATCAAATTGCGCCCGTCACCTTGAGGCATAGTTGTTAAGTCTCATGTGCCAGTAATTTTACTGGCTCTCAAGGTGCCGGAAAACACCGTTAGGTGCTTGGCGACAGATTTGCTACAGATGTCCACAATTTTATTTAATTTTTGCATCCTCAAACGTTCGCTCGGGTTGCTCGAGTACTCATGTTTTTAGAATAGAGAAAAAACACGTTTTTTGTACAAGTATGTCTTATTTTAACGTTTAGTTTATATCATAATTTAAAAGTCAATCCACTATTCTATCAAACACTCTGTAGAAAATTCAACCGTTATTTATAGATACAATCTAAATTATACAACCCTTTACATGTCAGACGGACGAACCGCAAAGGCTTAGTAATAGGATCCCATTTTTTCGTCAGGAATCCTAAATAACAACATATTGTCACCCCAGTTATTATTCCCGAAGGAGTAGACAGAGATGTCTTACGCGTAGCGCCCATGTTTCGTCAGACGTGTTTCTGTTCCAACAACTGTCCAAACCTAGAACTTTGAAATCTCCAAGTGATACTTTCAGCACTTTTTAATATACCTGATTGGTAAGCGTTTGACCACAATCTCACCTGATAGTAAGTGATGATTTAATCGAATGTGTTAACAGACTAAACCTTGAATTACTAGCTTTCAAGGCTGCCGGAGCGACACCGCTGGGTGTATGCGACAGATTTTTTACTCGAAGGTGGTAGCTAGTAAAGCTAGCTGGTGGTACTCGTAGCTAGTGAAGCTCAAGCCCGTAGCGGAAATAAAGCCATTGATATTCTGCATGGCACCCCATACGCATTGCCACTGGACCATCTCTGTATTAAGACTCTGCACTCACCAACGAGTGAGATTTTGTATCATACAGTCTAAAAGATAAGGTGTTACTACAAGTATGAAAAATAAAATCATGGCTAACATCCTATAAATACAGAAATGTTTAATATATCCTATCAAAATAAATTGAGTACCTACTGTTTAAGAAATCGCGCAGCTCAGAAGGGTTTTGCGGTCAAAGTAACCGTCTCAGGCAAAATAGTTAACCTTCATTAAAATCCTCAACTTTGATGTAGGTGCTCTGTATTCAGAAATCTTAAAGAAAATAATAACGTGATTTTGAAGTGAAGACAGTTAAATTAATGAAGTAACCGATAACTTATTTTATAGTATCTTCTACTAAATGAGTATGAAAAGATAGTGTGGGCTACTCCCACATAATAACGTGCCGTTATTTAATATACACTTATTAAATATATAACTTCACATTCACAACAGTCAATTATAAACATCACTATATATAATATATATTTACTTATTTATTTATTATTTACACAGTACCTAATATTTATATCTGTACAAGTAATATATGTAATTAATTCAATCAGTATTAAACACTCATATATTATATATACATTACATTGACAATATTATTTACAGTTAACAATTGATAAAAACACTAATGAATTAGTTTAATATTGACGGCTAAATGCCGTGCCAACAATGGACGAATGCATTGGAGCCGCGCGCCACCGCGCGCTGATAACGAGATCTCATACTCGTATAGATATAAGTACATCGGCGCGCGAGCACCTCAGCGCCGGCCGCCGGCCGTTCTCAAGCCAGTCGGTAACGAACGCTTACGCGACGCGGAGCCCACGTCGCTCTATGCAATTCTAGTCTCTCTTGCTTTGTTTACTTTCTACGTAATACTTTTGTAACTATCATTCATCTTTCATTGCTGTGCTTAATATTTACTTACATCGCCTTCTAAATTATTTTAATTGTGGACTGTGTTTGGGTGTTAATAAACTTTAGCTGTGAAGTGTACGGATTTATTTATTCGGACTATCATCAACTTCACCGCATCACTACCACCACTACTGGTAACAACACCCTCATCTCTCTCTTCTCTCCACCTTCCACAACTGGTGACCTCAACTGAAACGCCGTAAGAATATCTAAGCCATATATTTATGAAAATGAGTGACAGTTCCGACGACACAGTAAACTCGCAAAATGGCGCTGCAGCCGCACCTCGCCGCTGCCGTCGATCGGCAGAGCGCGTTTCCACTGCACCATGCGAGATTTGTCGAGTCGGTGTACGGGTACCACCTTTTTGGCCTGAAGAGCCCGAAATATGGTTTGCGCAGATAGAGGGACAGTTTGCGATCACAGGCATAACATCTGACGCGACAAAATTTAATTACGTCATCGGACACCTGGACCCTCAATATAGCAAGGAAGTTAAAGATATCATCATATCTCCGCCGGAAAACAACAGGTATGACAAATTAAAGTCAGAGCTTGTTAAACGGCTTTCTGCTTCAAAGGAGAAGAAGGTTCACCAGCTCCTCATGCACGAAGATCTTGGGGATAGGAAACCTTCACAATGTCTGAGGCACCTTCAAAGCCTGGCTGGATCCAACGTACCTGAAGACTTCCTGAGGACTATCTGGAGCAGTCGTTTACCGAGCAACATCCAAACCCTGTTAGCCTCTCAAACCCAAAGCAGTCTTGAAGCTTTGGCTGATCTGGCAGACCGCGTTCAGGACATCGTGTTGCCCGCACGACAGGTTGCAGCTACGTCATCATCAGCACCGGGTTTTGTCATCGACTCCATGGCTAACGAGATAGCAGAACTTAAACGAGCTGTGAAGGCCCTGACACTGCAGCTAGGAAGACAGTCCCGTCCTCGGAACCGCTCCAGGATCAATACCAGCACTGGACGCAGTCGTTCTACATCCCGCTCAAACTCAGCGTACCGCAAGTATCCACTCTGCTGGTACCATTCTAAGTATGGTGCTAAGGCCGATAAATGTCAAAAGCCCTGCGATTTTGGCATGGCGGGAAACGCACAGGGCGGTCGATAATGGCGACGTCTGATTGCCCTCTCTCCACTGGTCGCCTTTTCGTCACCGACCGCAGCTCGAAGGTACCATTCCTTGTGGACACCGGAAGCGATCTCTGCGTTTTCCCTCGAACTGCGCTTCGTGAACGACGAGAGAAGACAAACTACCAGCTGTCAGCCGCCAACGGAAGCGCCATTAATACTTTTGGTTACATTCAGCTTAATCTGAATATTGGCCTCAGGCGTAATTTCCCTTGGAATTTTGTAGTTGCGGATGTAACCAAAGCTATTATTGGCGTTGACATTCTAAATTTTTATAATTTAACTGTCGATATTCGTAACCGCCGCCTAATAGATAATACCACATCATTGTCAGCTACAGCTCTAATTGATAACAATGTAGATACTGTTTTGTCTGTTAAGGTTTTGACTGGAGATACGCAATATCATGCGATTTTAAATGAGTTCCCCGAAATCTTGCGACCCGCTGGCACACCACGCGTAATCAAACATAACACGAAACACCATATTCGTACCACACCTGGCCCGCCAGTTTCTTGTGCATCCCGTAGGTTAGCTCCTGATAAGCTGAAGATTGCGCGAGATGAGTTCCAGCTCATGTTGGATAATGGTACTGCACGTCCATCGGATAGTCCCTGGTCTTCGCCTCTTCATTTAGCGCCGAAGAAGGACAACGGCTGGCGCCCTTGCGGAGACTACCGTCAGCTCAACGCTCGGACCATTCCGGACCGCTATCCGATCCGTCATATCCACGACTTCACGCAGAACATTTCTGGTTGCAAGGTCTTCAGTACCATCGACCTGGTGAAAGCTTTTAACCAGATCCCAGTCTGCGAGGAGGATATCCCCAAAACTTCGATCACCACGCCGTTTGGAATGTTTGATTTTCCATTTATGACATTTGGATTAAGAAATGCGGCTCAAACGTTCCAACGGTTCGTGGATGAGATGATGCGAGGCCTGGACTTCACGTACTGCTATTTGGATGACTTCCTGGTCTTCAGCAGGGATGAGCAGGAGCACAAAAACCATCTACGGCAAGTTTTCGAAAGATTTCGTACCTATGGCATGGTTATAAATGTCTCCAAATGTGTTTTCGGTGCTCCAGAAATAACCTTCCTTGGTTATTCTATATCTGAGAGCGGAACCAAACCTTTGGACGATAAAGTACAAGCTATACGCGCTTTTCCCCCACCTAAAGATGTAAGGACCCTCAGGCGATTTTTGGGCATGGCCAACTTCTATAGGCGATTTTTGCCTAATGCCGCTCAAATACAAGCGCCTCTCAACGCCTTGCTTGTGGGGGGTGTCAAAGGCTCCACACCAATTCATCTCACCGACGATGCTCTGAAGGCTTTTCATGAGACCAAGGAAAGCCTTTCCAATGCAGCTCTTCTGGCACATCCAGATTGCCATTCCAAGCTTGCATTGGTGACAGACGCATCAGACGTGGCAATTGGTGCTGTCTTACAACAGCTCCAAAAAAACGTGTGGCAGCCACTAGCTTTCTTTTCGCGAAAACTTAGCCCGAGCCAACAAAAGTACTCACCGTATGATCGCGAACTTTTGGCGATCTACGAAAGTATCAAGTACTTCAGGCACATGGTGGAAGCGAGGCACTTTACTGTCTATACCGACCACAAACCTCTTTGCTTTGCATTCCACGAGAGGAAGCATAGCTGTTCGCCTAGACAGTTCAGGCACTTGGACTTTATATCCCAGTTCACGACCGACTTGAAGCACATTTCCGGCAAAGACAATGTCGTAGCCGACACTTTAAGTCGCATCGATGAACTGGAAGCTCCAATTAGCCTAGCCAAGCTTGCCAATAGCCAGGAAAGTGACGCAGAACTTGCCCTATATTTGTCTGACGGATCCTCTCTTCGTCTCAAAAAGATGGAATATCCTGGATGTCGCACACCTTTGTTCTGTGACATCAGCACACCGACACCCAGGCCTTTCGTCACAAGAGAGTTCCGAAAGCAAGTCTTTAAAAGCATGCACTCACTTAGTCATCCCGGTCCTTCCGCGTCAGCCAAACTGGTTGCCGCGAGATTTGTTTGGCCCGGAATTAGAAAAGACTGTCGTGAGTGGTCACGTACTTGCCTAGCATGCCAACGCGCAAAAGTAAGTCGTCATGTGTCCACCCCGTTGGGCACTTTCGAATTACCCCGCGAACGATTTAAGAAAGTCCATATCGACCTGATTGGCCCCCTTCCCATTTCGCAGGGATACAGGTACTGCCTGACGGCTATAGACCGATTTACGCGGTGGCCGGAAGCCATACCTATTCCCGACATCACTGCGGAAACGGTGGCCAAAGCATTAATTTCTGGCTGGATATCTAGATATGGTTGCCCCACAGATATTGTGACAGATCGCGGTCGTCAATTTGAGTCCGCACTGTTCCAATATCTGGCAAAAACTATCGGATTCCAGCACAGACGAACCACTGCTTATCATCCGGCATGTAATGGTTTGGTGGAAAGATTTCACCGCCAACTCAAATGTGCAATTACATGCCACTCTGATCAGAACTGGACTGAAGTATTGCCTCTGGTTTTACTAGGCATTCGTAGTACCTATAAAGAGGACCTACAAACTTCATCGGCTGAATTGTTGTATGGCGAGCCTCTGAGACTTCCTGGAGAGTTTTTCGATCCAAGCGTGCCATGTACATCTGACATGTCAGATTTTACAGCGCGTCTTCGCTCATTTTCCGAAAAACTCAAACCAATCCCAGCGTCTCGCCATAGCAACCACAAAGTATTTGTGTACAAGGAGCTCCCTACTGCCGAACACGTTTTCCTTCGCGAAGACGCTTCGCGTGCCACATTTCAGCCTGCCTACACAGGTCCATATAAAGTACTGGAGAGACGAGATAAATTTTTCAAGCTCCTAATCAAAGGAAAGCCTGTAACTGTCTCTCTGGACCGACTCAAACCTGCGTACATATTATCTGACGCCAAGGAATTGTCAGGCAACACTCATCAGTATCCACCAATTGAACACTGTACAAATGATACACCAGGCCTTACACCTGACAATGTAACTACAATGCCTACACCGGCACCTAAAACCACACGTTCCGGACGTATAGTCCGTTTACCAAATTTTTATCGCCCCTAACCAGGTCTCTGGGGGGGAGTGATGTGGGCTACTCCCACATAATAACGTGCCGTTATTTAATATACACTTATTAAATATATAACTTCACATTCACAACAGTCAATTATAAACATCACTATATATAATATATATTTACTTATTTATTTATTATTTACACAGTACCTAATATTTATATCTGTACAAGTAATATATGTAATTAATTCAATCAGTATTAAACACTCATATATTATATATACATTACATTGACAATATTATTTACAGTTAACAATTGATAAAAACACTAATGAATTAGTTTAATATTGACGGCTAAATGCCGTGCCAACAATGGACGAATGCATTGGAGCCGCGCGCCACCGCGCGCTGATAACGAGATCTCATACTCGTATAGATATAAGTACATCGGCGCGCGAGCACCTCAGCGCCGGCCGCCGGCCGTTCTCAAGCCAGTCGGTAACGAACGCTTACGCGACGCGGAGCCCACGTCGCTCTATGCAATTCTAGTCTCTCTTGCTTTGTTTACTTTCTACGTAATACTTTTGTAACTATCATTCATCTTTCATTGCTGTGCTTAATATTTACTTACATCGCCTTCTAAATTATTTTAATTGTGGACTGTGTTTGGGTGTTAATAAACTTTAGCTGTGAAGTGTACGGATTTATTTATTCGGACTATCATCAACTTCACCGCATCACTACCACCACTACTGGTAACAACACCCTCATCTCTCTCACTCTCTCTCCCCATCTCCCACAATAGCACATTTTTCTGGAGCTGAATTATGGAGAAAGATACGGCCAAACCCGAAGAGAAATATGCAAAAATCGTAGAAAATAACAACTGATCACACCCCACTAGTTGCCTACAACTTATATAGTATTTATTTTTTATTTCACTCATCACCATCAGTGATGCATAGGTACTGCTTACAAGACCGATTGTCACGTTCGACAATAGTTGCAATTACCATCAAATCATCGTATATGTACAAAGTGTATAAAACTACCCTCGAAAAAGCATTTATGAAAGAAGTAGGTGGTTGATTGAAATATATCAAACTGTTATGTAGTATAAATCAATATAATGTGAGCAACAGCAGTAGAAAATAGCAGTTAAACAAGTTTGACCCAGTAAATGATATAGATACCGATCCGCAAACAGCATCTATCTGCCAAAGCAATGAAACACCAGCGCCTAATTGGTGCAGATCGTTTGCTACTCTCGAAACTTTTGCCGTTTCTGGATTATGCTCGGAAGTGGTAATTTACTGATATGGTAATTGTTCAGTTTAAATATTATCAACTGCAATTTATTTTTCTGGTCATTGTGTTGAAAATTTACCATAGATAATGAAACTTTCAAGTTCATTACACCATGTTTCGGCTAGGACAAGCTGTCGTGCAGTCTCTAAATGTAAACTTTTCTATGTAAAATACCTGAAAGGTACGCTTTTGACCAACAATCTCACCTGTAGGTATGTGATGATAAGGTCAAAAGAGAACAGACTTAAACGAGAGTTACTGTTTCTCAAGGTCACCTGCTGGAACTCAACTTTGTGTGCTTGGCATGAGATTTTCTAGGTAAGGTGGTAGGTATATAGCAATGCGGGAATTAGCAAAATATCCTAACAGCATGCAGTGAAACTCATGGCCACATTGGGATTGTGACCATACACCCTCTGCGTGGCACTCCATAGCCATTGCCCCAGAGCCATCACTGTTATAAGAAATATAAGTACATAACCTACTCGTACATAAAATTATAATATTATACAGATTTATCATATAAGGTTTCGCAACACTAACATTTTGCCAGGTCACGGAGAGCGCGTCAATTTATAAAGAAAATTGTTCTGAAACAAAAATCCAATAACATTTGCTAATTTTTGGTCGAACTCAGTATCTATATATTCTAAAGCAACTGAGGAAGATCTTAAGTGATTATCGTAGCGTAGAGAGATCGTAAAGCTGTCGCAATAGGAAGGATAGGAAGAGACGAATTTACTTAGTATTCCATGGATTCACCGTCCAGGTGCCGAGTCCATAGCGTTGCAGAGGAAGAGGCCCAAGTCAAAGTGCCTGGGACTTGCAACCCAGTGAGTAAGGTTAAGGGGCCCCTTTATGATGCATCAATGCTCCCTTTCACCACTCAAGCCTCCTCCCCTGCCCGACCAATTTTGGTAAGATCCTACTAATGCCGCCTTGGATACACGTTCTAGGATGGAAGTTACGGTTGTTCTTGATAAGCCAAGGTCTTTTAGTAGGTTATATAGGGATTCCTGAATGATATCCGAAAAACAGCGCGCCAGATGAGTAGCAAAAGAGTATATTATATAAATAAGAAAATTTACAATGTCGTTGTGTCGTGTTGGCGATCATGACGCTTACATCAGCTGGTTAGTTATGTATTTTATAACTAACACAATATGTATCATTGAAAATGTAGCTTTTTGGATAAATAATTTACGTTAAATTTGTTACTAACTTCAGCTTTTATTTACTGAAATCCTTCAGTAATTACAGCTTTAGTTAATAATAAATGTACGAAAATGTTATTGTCAAACAGCAACTATCTATGGTTTTAATCAGATTTTGTTATTACATATTACATAATTGGGTTGCTGATCACATTAACTACTATCTTAATGCTCTCAATAGCCAGCGAAAAAGTAATATAGCCCACGAGATCTCCCGTCGAATTTAATAAAACATAGATTGGTCCAAATTAAAAGCCAAAACTTCTTTCTCGTATGATATGTGGTGTCATAGAAAGATATTGTTCCGGCTCCAATTACGCGGGACTATGGTTAACACGCCTGATGTAACCTCTCCATAGATTCAAACATCCTTAAAATAGTGAAGGAAAGGCAAAACTCTGAGCACATTAGTAGAAACTAGCGTTATTACGTCGTTAACAAGAAAAGCTAGCAAAACAACCCGCTGGTCCTTGGCTCAAGACCGCAGACTGATTGCCGCTTTGTGGGGTACCTATTAAAATTAAGCGCACTTTGCGAACGTGTAGGAAAAGTATGTAGGAAGTTACGCTGAGAAGTAGCATGGTGCCGAAAAATTATACCCCGTGTGAACTATAACTAGCCATTAAAATATTTTACACCCTATTTTTAGCCGCGACGATACCTTGCTTTTTTGGTTTTATATTTTGAACTAGCTGTACCCGCGACTTCGTTCGCGATTGCCGTACCTGCAAACTAATTATTCACATTTGAGCACTGTTTATCTCATATTAAGTAACACCGTGGTCTGTGGTGAAGCACTCTTAGTAAAGCATAGCTCGGAAAGGAGCTTTTTACTAAGGGTTCGATAACTTCCAGCTTGTTTTTCCAGAAGAAAGTAGTTAAGTAACTCAGAGAGTTCCTTCGCGGTTCGCACAATAAATGTTGAGCAAAGTAGGTACTTTGTGCGTTTCTTTGGAATTTCGATTATAAAACGGTATCTTTTTGCCGAGGTTCTCCTTGTTGGGCGGTAGAACAAAAATATATTAGATTGTACACTTTCATTGCGCAGTCTTCAAAATGTATCCGGCGAAAGATAGATAGTAAAAAAAATATATTGTGTCGAATGTTCCAGATTTTAGAATTTTATCTTAGCAAGCTGGCAAATCTAATTAAGGATGCCGAGATGCCCGTGGGGAGCCGAGCTGCCCATGGGGTGCTGGCCTGCCCGTGGGGTACCAGGCTGCCCGTGGGGTGCCGGGATGCCCGTGGGGTGCCGGGATGCCCGTGGGGTGCCGAGCTGCCCATGGGGTGCTGGCCTGCCCGTGGGGTACCAGGCTGCCCGCGGGGTGCCGGGATGCCCGTGGGGTGCCGGGATGCCCGTGGGGTGCCGGGATGCCCGTGGCTGCCGGGCTGCCCTTGGGGTGCCGGATGGCCCGTGGGGTGCCGGGCTGCACGTGAGATGCCGAGCTCGCTTGTCACTATTCTAACGAAAACAGAATAATTGAAATCGGATTACGCGTTCATAAAGTACAAGTAAGTAACATTTTGACATTCATCTCCTTTCCCGAGGGAACAGTGCTAAATTTTGGGATAAAAAGTATACAATAACGTTCTTCGTGGTATGAACTCAAATCGTGTTAAGTTTCATTGAATTCCATTCAGTAGCCCATGGGGTGCCGGGTGGCCCGTGGGGTGCCGGGCTGCCCGTGAGATGCCGAGCTCGCTTGTCACTATTCTAACGAAAAAAGAATAATTGAAATCGGATTACGCGTTCATAAAGTACAACTAAGTAACATTTTGACTTTCATCTTCTTTCCCGAGGGAACAGTGCTAAATTTTGGGATAAAAAGTATACAATAACGTTCTTCGTGGTATGAACTCAAATCGTGTTAAGTTTCATTGAATTTCATTCAGTAGCCCATGGGGTGCTGAGCTGCCCGTGGGTTGCCAGGCTGCTCATAGGGTGCCGGGCTCACTCATCATTATTCTAACAAAAAAGAATAATTGAAATCGGACTACGCGTTAATAAATTACAACTAAGTGTACATTTTGACTTTCATCCCCTTTCCCGAGAGAACTGTGCTGAATTTCGGGATAAAAAGTATACAATAACGTTCTTCGTGTTATG
The DNA here is from genome assembly GCA_963890685.1 of Plagodis pulveraria. Taxonomy (NCBI): domain Eukaryota; kingdom Metazoa; phylum Arthropoda; class Insecta; order Lepidoptera; family Geometridae; genus Plagodis; species Plagodis pulveraria. The sequence goes on along the minus strand of OY982962.1, from coordinate 7,127,223 downwards.
AACTCAAATCGTGTTAAGTTTCATTGAATTTCATTCAGTAGCCCATGTGGTGCTAGGCATCCCGTGGGGTGCCGGGCTGCCCATGGGGTTCCGGGCTCACTCATCACTATTCTTACAAAAAAGAATAATTGAAATTGGACTACGCGTTCATGAATTACAACTCAGTAACATTTGACTTGCATCCCCTTTCCCGAGGAAACCGTGCTGAATTTCGAGATAAAAAGTATACAATAACGTTCTTCGTGGTATGAACTCAAATCGTGTTAAGTTTCATTGAATTTCATTCAGTAGCCCATGGGGTGCTGGGCTACCCTTGGGGTGCCGGGATGCCCATGGAGTTCCGGGTTCACTCATCACTATTCTAACAAAAAAGAATAATTGAAATCGGACTACGCGTTAATAAATTACTACTACGTGTACATTTTGACTATCATCCCCTTTCCCGAGAGAACCGTGCTAAATTTCGAGATAAAAAGTATACAATAACGTTCTTCGTGGTATGAACTCAAATCGTGTTAAGTTTCATTGAATTTCATGCAGTAGCCCATGGGGTGCTGGGCTGCCCGTGGGGTGCCGGGCTGCCCATGGAGTTCCGGGCTCACTCATCACTATTCTAACAAAAAAGAATAATTGAAATCGGACTACGCGTTAATAAATTACAACTAAGTGTATATTTTGACTTGCATCCCCTTTCCCGAGGAAACCGTGCTGAATTTCGAGATAAAAAGTATACAATAACGTTCTTCGTGGTATGAACTCAAATCGTGTTAAGTTTCATTGAATTCCATTCAGTAGCCCATGGGGTGCTGGGCTACCCTTGGGGTGCCGGGATGCCCATGGAGTTCCGGGCTCACTCAACACTATTCTAACAAAAAAGAATAATTGAAATCGGACTACGCGTTAATAAATTACAACTAAGTGTATATTTTGACTTGCATCCCCTTTCCCGAGGAAACCGTGCTGAATTTCGAGATAAAAAGTATACAATAACGTTCTTCGTGGTATGAACTCAAATCGTGTTAAGTTTCATTGAATTTCATTCAGTAGCCCATGGGGTGCTGGGCTACCCTTGGGGTGCCGGGATGCCCATGGAGTTCCGGGCTCACTCATCACTATTCTAACAAAAAAGAATAATTGAAATCGGACTACGCGTTAATAAATTACAACTAAGTGTATATTTTGACTTTCATCCCCTTTTCCGAGGGAACCGTGCTGAATTTCGGGATAAAAAGTATACAATAACTTTCTTCGTAGTATGAACTCAAATCGTGTTAAGTTTCATTGAATTCCATTCAGTAGTTTTGGAGTGATGCGCGGCCGGGATACAGACAGACAGACAGACAGACAGAAAGACAGACAGACAAAAATAAAAAAAAATACAGTTTTGGTATCAGTATCAGCTACAGAATGCTCTCAAATTTTTTTTTGCAAAATATCTTCTATGTACAGAATTGGACCTGTTACAGTTTTATTATAAGTATAGAAGTATAGATAATAACAGACTATACGGGTGTCCCGTAAGTAGTGGACCAACGGGGTGTGGGTGATAGGGGGAACTATTATCTACCAAAACCACTAAAAAATATTGTTCTAGGTCTTATAGTTTAAAAGTAATGATTGTTTTTAATAAATAGGTGAAATTATCGTCTTATGTACACACATTTTATAATTCTACAAAATCTATCACTTATTTTTTTGTTCTTTTTAATCTAGGCGGTTAAGAATACATAGGTCTTTCTAATTTAAATCGTATTTAGGTGTAATTATCATTAGCATGAAAATTAAAAAATAAAACTAGTGCAATTTTTACATTTCAAGATGCTCTATGTGGTGTTTGAGCTAAGCTGGTGTAAAAAAAATGTATTATAGCCTAGTAAAACTTTATTATAAAAACATCTACATGTCATACCAATTACAAAAAAGTATAACACTGTGGTGTAAATAAGTATTTTTCCTATTTTAATTACTACCTAATAATTACCTTACTCAAAACCAAAGGACTTTTTCGCAAGAAAATAAAAATACATTGTTAATAATGGAAAAGCTTTTATTACACATATTTATACTTACATTAAGTGCTCGAAATGCTTTCCTCTAGCTCTTATGCATAACCAACATCTTCGTATAAAGTTTGTTTGTAAACTTTATACTTTTTTTCTTTGTTTTATTTTTAACTTTTTACTTTTTTTTTTACTTTTTTTTACTTTTTTTTTCTTTTTTTTTTCTTTTTGGTAGATAATAGTTCCCCCTATCACCCCACACCCCGTTGGTCCACTACTTACGGGATACCCGTATATTAAAATAAAGATTTTTTGATGAATATTCAGTTTTGAGTCTACATTCTACACAAAATAGGTAGGCTTCAGAATAATAACTCATCTCATTTAATAGCTAACAAAACAGGAAATACTGAAGAAAGTACACACGGACAGCAGAGTGACATCCATATGGTCAAGACTACATAAGTCACTTGCTTCATTTTATTCGCATGCCATTTTTCATGCGCGCCCGTCGGCTTAGGCATCCTTGGTTTTTCCAAGAAACCAAAATTATAACAACCTCAATTCAGAGGAACAGAACGGGTAGAAATCTTCTTAAAACTTATGTCGTGATTTTCTTCTACCAGGTTATGATTTTCTGTCTTGACATGATTCTCACCACACTATTAGCTTTGCATACTAGTCTGTTTTGAATAGAATATGGTGTTTGTGATCCCAAACCATAAAAAAGTACTTAAAAATAAATTGGTCCTACACTACAAAGTCATAAATAATAATTTGTTGAAGTCGAATTCATTATTGAGAAATAATGTGCGCCCTTAATGTGGTAACTGTAGCAAATCAAGCACAACAGACTGTACTGAGAAGTTTACTGTTTATTTCCTGGTAATAATGTAAATAATATTTACAGCATAAATTACAATGTGTGAATTATCGGGTTGCGTCATTGTAAACAAGTTTATAGTTAATAGAAAAATTATTCTTGTTTGTAGATTAATTCAGTTTGGCTGACTATGTCACTCTATCCCCATAAGATGGTAAGGCAATGGGAACGAAAAGCTGTGATTCACTCACCACGATAGACCAATTGGCAGAGAATGTCCCAGCTCTAGGGATGGATGGTCGCGGGTTTGAACCCCGCTCGCGGATTGTTTTTTTACCTTCGTTGTAATTTGTAAGCTTATTCGTTTAACAGGTATTCATGCAATAATTATAATAATTGAAAAATTTTCAGTTCTATATAATTTCAAGCTGAAACCCTACCCCATTAAAAAAATATTTAAACAGTGATGCCCAAGCAGCAATGAAAGCCCAGACGCGAATTCATCGGTCGTGCATTGTAACTAGCCTACATACTGAAGCGTCGTTGAACGGGAGCCACTTGGCTTTAAGTCGTGCTGATCGGCTTATTTCAACTCAAATCGTTGAACAGGTTGCTGATGCTACACACATAAAATATATCTGTTAACCCATTCATTCATAACAATGTGAGTTATGCAAATATAAAATGGTACTCTACTATAATGATGAAAAAATACAGTACGGCTTGCTATACATTTTATACATAAATTAAAATCATTTTTAGGTAAAAACTCATGCGTCAAGTCAAGCAAGTTTGTGTCTGTTTCGTTTAGAAAAATTTGGGTTTTGAAGTATCTTGAATGTGGCGGTTCGCGCTACAGCCATTTTGCAGTCTGTGTGCAACGCATTTTAGCACACGGTCATAAAAACGTTGCGTGTTTTGTTTTATTTCTTACTTGTTAGCGATGAACTGCTAATTTGATAACTCACAGAGTTTTCGACTGGTATTCTACGAACTGATCTATGTACAAGTTGATCTCAATGGCTGACCGCAGCTCTGAAGGTGAATGCTATGAAATAAGCTAAGCGTAGGATTCAGTTCGGTGTCCACCTTCACCAAAGCTGACATCTTCTATAAATATAAGAATCAAAGTCCTGGCTCACTGACTGACAGACAACGCACAGCCTAAACCACTGGTCGCTGAGACTTGAAATTTGAAGAGTGTATTCGTCTTAATGCGTAAGGGTGTACTAAGAAAAGATTTTTTTAAATTCAACCCCTATGGGGGTAAACATTGATGAAAACGTTTATATGAAAGTCCTATGTTTTTTAACTTACAGTTCTGAAAATTTGTGTTCGGATATATCATTAAAATAAAATATACATGTTCAACATATTTTTGACAGGGAAGACTTAAGTTGAAGTTAGTGTGTGAAATTGGGAATTAAACTTTGTATGGAAAGGTTTTTGCAGTTATAGTGATGAAAATTGATATCAAGATAGAATTTTTTAAACAAAAATATGCCAGTATAATGTTTTTTGCTAGGGTTGATTAGGAGTGAAAATGGGGATGAAAGTTTGTCACCTGAACCTTAACCACTGGCGCTCGGCCTGTTCGTCCATCTGTAATATTGATGTCTTTTGAACCGGAATAGGAACTTGAAATTAATACAATTTATATTTTATAAAAAAAAAAAAAAACTAGCTTAGTAATAAAACTTTATTATGAAAATTAATAAAAATATTGTGTCTTTGTACGATTATGATAATTTTCTAAACCAGTTATTAAGCTCTCTAATATTTTTTTCTTACAAATTTGTTTTACAAAGCATGGAGAGAACGCTACGTGCTGAGCATCGGCATTCGGATGAGACGTCCGTGGCGCGTTGAGTATGACAGGCAAGTCGAGTATAGTGCTGCCACTTTCCATTCCTGTCCTATTTATTCCATAGGACTCAGGAAATTCAGAAATTGTCATCCATGTAGTGGCTAATTGGCAAAACTTTGCGACATTGTCTTGTGATGCTAAGTGTAACGTAGATAATTTCACCATTGCGGCTGAGTACGTACTCTATCGATATGTTACAACACTCAACATGGGGCACTATGTTTGAACTAGTAGCCGCGGGGCAAGTATATAACTATGTAATTAGAAAAGTACCAGACTGGAAAACTTTATGGTAAATTAAGTACTAAAGGTCCGACCTATTACGATAGGGATAGTCCACGCGGGCGAAGCCGCGGGCAATAGCTAGTTGACTTATAAGGGGGCTTTCATTGCTTGTAAAATTCAATTTGTAAGTGCAATAGTAAGAGTATAGTCATTATGGTCCCACCTACTTATATGAGGTTGGTACAATATATCTCGTCTAACAAAACAAAAGACAGAACAAGAACATATTGACAACATGTTTTCGCTAACAACGCACACAACAAAAAGATAACCCAACCCTAATGAACAAAAATTTTGATTCAATTTTATGGCTAGCCGTTCTGTTGTCGCCAACCCTCTTTGAAAATGCTTTCGTTGTATACCAGCTACAATTTGGATTATTAGTAATGATCTCTGTTGTGCGCCCAATATGCAGCAGTATCCTAAAAGTAGTAGCATTGTACTCGTTAGGCGCACGGTAATTATTAGGCGTAAGTTTTCCTCTAGTCACGTTTAACAACATCCAACATGACTATAACTCTTAAGCCAGTAATTGGTACCAATTACTCGGGATATATAACAGTACGGTTTCATAAAAATATTTTTTAGTATTTTATTTTAATGGGAATACCGAAACTCATGAATAGTGGAGTATCTTGTTTCATTTGTGGACATGACGTATATAAAAATTTCATAGAATGCAAACAGCAATTTACATTTCAAAGCTCTCACTCATTGTTATAAGCGTTCTGGTATCGTCTGTATTTAAATTTTAAAATGGATGGATCATTCAATTTATTTCTCTTTGACGGCGCTAGATTGGTACCATGAATGAACTATTTCAATAATAATTCTACAATCGCTATAACGCTATATATATAATATTTGTTTTCATATCTTTTAAATATTATGTATGTTATATTATTGAGTATTCTTCGTATTTTCTTCCACCGTGAGCCAATCTTAAATATTCTAGATCTTCTTGAATTGTCTATCTACAATGCCTGGTTGTAAGTAATGCTGTGGTTGAAAATATTAAACCAGCATAGAATCGAATCTGCCTCTTTAGCAGAGCTTTTCTCTTTGGCAGCTGCTGAGGTACGCACCATCAGATACTTGGCAACCGCATTCTACTTTAGGTTAGTAGGCACGCGGGCATTTGCGAATCACCATAACTATGCAGTAAATGTTAAGCCAGCAGCGTTGGAATCAAATTTAAGGCAACGCTGCCCGGTAAACCATATACATACTCATATTATACGACAAAAAAAAACACCTATTTCTAAAAAGAAAAAAAACACCTATTTCTTTCATAAATTTGTAAATGTGTTAGCAATTGAATATAAGATAAAGTTTTCTTTAGGGATATTAAAAGAAAATTATATTCTTTTCTCCCTTCCTACCGTGTACAAACATAAGTGATTGTGTTAAAATAAACAGGATAAAGATAGCCCAATGGAGATGCAGCGTGGGTGTCTGTCAGTCAAGAACGTATCAACAAGTAAAATCTTATTTGTCACCGCTTCGAGGAAATGTTCAATGTCATTAACATTGTAGGCACATCAAATGAGGGAGAAATATAAACAGAATAAACTATGAACATTTTACTTGTTTGATAAATATATAAGTTAATTTTGTATTGTAGTTGCTTCCAATATCTCATCAGTCAATTGACTCCGTTTTCATTGATTTTCAGGTATAATTTTAAGCACTATTGAATTTATTTTTTATTGTTGATGGTGGTATGCGTCATGCTTGTTTATCACAGTATTCTGAAGCGCTAGTTTGCTTAGCCGTTCTGAACCGATTAGCAAACTTAACCAACGTCCGCCGCGGTCATGATTTGATGGGTGACCGCTGGTGACATTACTACTAAGACTACCGTGCTTCGGAAGGCACGTTAAGCCGTCGGTCCAGGTTCTTGTCTTAGGCTGGCAGTCGTTATAGCATGGTGGTAGGTCATTTTGCGAATACCCGCCTGGCTAACTACTACCATCAAGTAGAAAATCTATTGTCACCCCGTGACCACGATCACTGCAAAGTGTTTGAAACGTCGCCGTCGGGACAAAAATTATGATAAATATACACGATTTAAACCGTTTAAATTACAAAATCACCGTTTAAAGTTGTTTCATTATTATAGAAAATCTGTCGCCAAGCACCTAACGGTGCGTTTCGGCAGCTCTCCTTGATAGCCAGTAATTATAGGTTAACCTGAACAACATCATCACTTACCATCAGAAAAAAAAGTGTTACCTTTCTCGTTCTGCTGGACACAGAGTTGCGCTCGTCACTCTAAGAGTTAGTTTTTATGTCTCGATTGTCCAGCAATTTTACATCTTCACACTAGTGTTTGTACACTGCTGCTTTGAGGTAGAATATCTGACAGTGGGGTGGTACACACCAAGGCGAAAAAAGATGCAATACAGAGCAAAGCAGACTCTGCTTTACATTATGAATAGATTCAGGCGTTGCTATACGGAAATCCATATTTAATAATAACAAATATTTTATAAATGTATTTTATAAAACAATAATTCATTATTTAAAAAAAATACTTAAAAATATATCTAGTGACGCTTGCCTCTGATTTTCCTGTTAAATTCAAATTCATTTATTTCAGGCAAAATTGTACCCATATTCACCAAATATAATATAAAATCTAACACATTATTACATTGATACCATACAATACATCTAGATATGAATGTCATGTAAATAATAATATAGATGAATTATGTAAATGATAACACATTATGACATTACAAAACAAATTATTAAAAATTGCATTAAATAAAATAGAAGTCAGATGCCAAGAAAATAATTATAATAAATACCAGTAATAAAATGTCAATTTGAAATAAAATCACATAATAATCTTAATTCTAAATTATGTCAATAAAATACCTATTTAGTAGGTATTTATCACAAGTCAGTCATACCTTCTCACTGGCATAGGTACTGAGACATGTCTGGCGCAGCAATGTCGAAGGAAAGGACAGTCAAATCTGGCAGCTATCATTTTCAAAACAGTGTTAGAGCTGGCCCTTACTCTGTGCACCAAGGAAGCGGCACGTTTGCGCATGGTCGCGTGGAAGCAGGAGGTGCGCGTCTCCGCGAACATTCCCGAGGCGCTACAGAATCGGGGCAGCCCAACCACTACCCTAAATGCGTTGTTGTATAGGACGCGGAGGTCACTGTAACTTTTCTTACTGTAGTCAGCCCACAGGTTGCAAGTGTAGAGTGACGTACAGTAGGCTCTAAAGAGCGTTACTTTGATTTCTTGTGAACATCGTGCATACCTGCGGGCTATCATATTGGCTCTTATTGACAGTGACCTCCGCTCCCTCTAAATGTCCGCATTGTCTTTGAGATCGGTAGTGAGTACGTGCCCCAAGTACTTAAACTGTTTGACAATTTCTAGCGGCGCACCGTTGAGCCACATTGGTGGTACAGTCTGGGGCCGTTTTGTACCGGCATCGAAGACCATGCATACGCTTTTTGTTACATTATATTTTAACCCGTGACCACGTGCGTACTCCTCACATATCCGTATCAGCTTCCTCAGGCCGCAGACCGACGCGCTCAGCAGCACCATGTCATCTGCGTAACTCAAATTGTTGATACATACGTCATCAATATGGCAGTCGACATGCTGGCTGCTGAGCGTGACGATCAGTTCGTTCACGTATAGGTTGAACAGGGTTGGAGATGTTAAGCCACCCTGCCTGACTCCGCATTCGAGCCGATACGGGTCTGACATTGTCCCCTCCCATCGTACACGGTTGCATTGGTGCGAGTACCAGTACTGAAACATGTTGATAAGTTCCTGTGGTAAGGCTATATTTTTCAACTTGTCCCACAGAATATTATACGATACCAAGTCAAAGGCCTTGGACAAGTCGAGGAAGCACGCATACACGGGTGTCTTGCGAACTGTGTAGTATTTGACGGTATGCTTAAGACACAGTATTGCACTTTCAGTGGACAGCTGAGTGCGAAACCCGAACTGGTTATCATGCAGTGCTACGTATCTATTTAACTGTGTATTAAGCAAGCCGTCAAACATTTAAGCTGTAACAGTAGCAAGAGAGATAGGCCTGTAGTTACTTTTATCGGCCATGTCACCAGTTTTATTCTTCGCTACAGGCACCACCACTGTTTTCATAAAGTCGTCCGGCAAGTAGGAATGACTCACGCATAATGAGAAGAACATAGCCAAGATCCTAGCAATATGAGGTCCAGCATACCGTAGGTGCTCAATGCTGAGTCCGTTATAACCTGGGGACTTGCCTCTCTGCATAAGCTTTATGGCGGTGCCTACCGCTTGTTTGGACAAGTCAACATTGAGCACTTCCGTCGCCGGACCCAACGAAGACCTAACAGAGAAATGATTTTTAAATGCATTTGCAATATCTTTAGGCTCGTTCATACCATCGATGCTCACAGGAAGGCCAGGTCGTTCATTTATTTTACTGGTACCTTTCCAGAAGTCTTGAAAGTTACCTTTGGAATATTTTTCAGCAAAAGAGTCCATTTTTAACTGGTCTTGATGATCTTGGCACCATTTTAATCTCGACTTGAATACTCGTCTGCTAACACACATTTCCTGGTAAACCTGTCCAGACTTTGGCCTACTGCACATCACCCATTCCTTAAACCTGGACCTAGCCATACTGTGAGCCTCGCTAACATGTTTATTCCATCCCACTATGCGTGGGCCACCCCCTCCCTTCCTCGTGCTTCCCCGACCCGCTACTGCTGCGTCACGAAGAGCGGTCACAATGTCAGAGTATAGATTGTCCAGAACAAGCCTGTGACCACGGTCATTACAGAAACAATCTGCACAGTTAATGCAATCAGAAGGGAAATCAATTAATTTTAACCTTTTATGACACTCTTTACTATACATTAAGATTTGTTCTTCACTTCTTGTACCCCATATTACATTGTTATTTGCAATACTAATTTTAGGCAAGACTTTAGGAGTAAGTAACTTTAAATTACATTTCACAATAAATGGGAAGTGATCGGACCAACAAGTGTCATACTTGACATCAACACTAATCACGGTCTGCATTGCTGATTGAGTGGTGAGACAGTGATCTAGCCAGCTGCTGGTCCCGTGTACATCACTAATATACGTGAACGTGTGCGAGTCTAAACCTAACATATCTACGTTAACACAGGACCATTTTTGGTCATTACATATATTTGACAATTCACCGTAAAACATCTCACCCGGGGCCGCATTATAGTCACCCATAATAAATACCGATTCAATACCATATTCATCAATAATGGCGCTTACAGCACTTAAACAGTCTGTAAAATCCACAAAATTTTCAGCTGAGTTAGTTGGCAAGTAAACACTCATTAAGACTACTGGTGTATCATCCGTCAAAATTTTAATAGCACACACGATTATTATTACACTCCAACACTGATACTTGCTGAAATGTACTTTGTCGCCATAACAAAGCAACGCCTCCGTAAGGACGCCCGCGCAAGATCATGTATCATCCGTCAAAATTTTAATAGCAAACACACGATTATTATTACACTCCAACACTGATACTTGCTGAAATGTTCTTTGTCGCCATAACAAAGCAACGCCTCCGTAAGGACGCCCGCGCAAGATGCCCTGTATGCACCTGTATCCACTGCAGACGTTGCTGTGTAGCCGAAATCCTTATCGATCGTACGTATGTAGGGTATATCGTGCGGCAGTAACCAAGTTTCCTGGAGACATACCACGTCGCACGTACGGCACAGGTTCCTGACATCGTCTATAGATCGCCTTACACTCCTACAGTTGAAAGTAGCGAATTGATAAGTGCAACTATCCATTGTTTTGTTAAATTGGGCCGTCTGCACCTCGTACACCGAATGTTTTCTTGTGTTTATAACTCACAAATCGTCGAAATATGACGCCCGCTGGCCATAATGTTTCGTCCATGTATTTTAAAAGATTAGCTTTGGATATTAAAAACTTGTATGCCTTGTGTCCTCTTTCAAATTTCATATTTATTCTCTCTAGTGATACAGTTTCCTTCGTCTTATTTAAAATATGTTTTATTATGTCGCTTTCGGAAGTAGAAATGTGCACATTTGTAATAAACATAGCGATTTTCTTATCTGCCGCTCTGAAGGTGCACTCTAGATCCTTGGCTACACCAGACTTGCCTAGGAATCTATATTTCATTGCTTTTTTACGAAAGTCACATTATGCCATACTTCGTTATTAGAGGCTTCAATGACCTGAGTTTTATGTATACATTGCGGGCGCTCTGATTCAGCAGCGTAACTAATGCCAGCTTTATGACTGTGCTGATCCGCTGTCTGCTTAGTCGAGCTCGATGTGTCTGACGTCACCGCAGCTGTCAATGCGAAACCGGTCGTAGCACTTACCTCCTGAGGTACAGCTGACTGTGTTCCATCCGTACAGCCGCCGTCACCTCCTCTCGCCTCGCGACGCAACGGTGGCAATGATGTAGTGCTGTGCTCACTGTGTGTGTAAATTGTGCTTTTCTGGTCACCTGTTTGTTTATTTTCAGCTACCATCATTGTTCTATATTGCGGTGAAGGTGATCTTATAATCGATGATTCATTGCTATTGTTTGGCTCATTACTTAACATATTTAAATCATGTTTAAGTCCCAGAGGCTCACTATCTAACCAAGCACCGCGTTTTGTTTGCACATAAATCGCTGAGGTTGGTGGCACAGAATCGTTCTGCAGCCGTAGAACTTCCGTTTTTAAGTTATTCAAACAATCCCGTGTAGCATAAGTCGTTTTAATGTCTTCAATTTCGGCTTTTATGATTAACATGTCCTTCAACAATTTTGAACAATCAAAATTATTTATTAAAATTGAAGGTAGTTTCTCCAATTGCCTTGCACAAAATATAGGAATAATATCTGGTTCCGTGCATTTAAATAAATTTATAATATCTGCAACGTCACGCTCTTCCTTCCCTTTGTTTTTTCGTATTATTTTTCTGACATCAGTTGGGATCGACTCGAATAAAAGGGTCTTGGATTCCTTTATTTCTTCACTTGTAAATGTCGACATACAAATACGCACTAGTGATTCTTCGTCAACAATAGATACTTTATTTTGTATGTAGGCTAACATTTCATCTTTAACGATATTACACGTCTTACACTTTAAAACTTTCGTCATTTTTATTACTACGCGCGAGTAAACGCAACAAAGTAAACAATTTACACGCACGACAGCAGTGAGTGCCCGAGCGAGGAAAGCTGATGTGACGGCGCAAACGCCACGCAGCCAAACCGGAAGAAATTTGAACACGTTTCGCTTCTACACGAAGCATCCTCAGGAGGTCTTGACTCTTCGAGCGCATGATCAAGATCTGCTTTACATAATTTTTGGTTAAATAGACTCATTAAACTAAGTTTAATACTGTACTAGTTTCTGTAACAACACTGTACTAGTTGCATCCCGCGGTTTCATCCGCGTCGATAATTATGAAAGGTGATGATTATAATAATAAAAGGTGTCCTTTACCTTAATTTAGTATCTGAACTATATAACTGATCAACTGAAGTCCAATTTTCATTCAATCGGTTCAGCTGTTTAAGCGTGATAGTGTAACAAACATTCGCACTTACCGACAATCATTCGCATTTTTATATTAGAGTATTGGTGCCCTCAAACAATCACTTCAAAATCTTTTTTCGATTGTTCAAAATTATTTCATGCACTAGCCTCCTTAGAGAAATTCTCGTTTAAAAAGTTTAGAGGTCACAAAATTTTCATTTTGCAAGGAAATCTTAATATTTTTTAGCGTCATGGAGGGACCGCCCTACCTTCAACCAGACCACTGGACTTTGTCAGATCAAAAGAAGTACAGAAGTCATTCCTAAGAGGTTGTAAGCATTTTTCCAATAACCCAAAATAAAAATTTCAATGTATGAAAACGGACTGCGCCGCATCGCGTTCATCCATCAAGTCATCAAACAAGCTGAACACGTCAAGCGGGGGTAGCTGGAGTGAGTTTATTACAGTGCTGGAAACAATAGCTTTGTGCGGTTGGTACACTGACAATTACAAATAGAATTTTTGTGTTAATTACGGTTATACATTGTCAATACTGTAATTTTATTTTGTGGCAATAAAGATTTACAATTATTATTATTAATATGTTTATCCTTGCGCATTATAAATAATGATAACGATAGAATTTCATACAAAATTGGTGTTACAATGTTTTTTAAACAAACCGAACCAATTTCCAATACTGAAATATAATAAATAACTGTTTGAAGTCGGCACCAAGCTGATTAAAAATACTGAACTCAGATTATCGTGGTCCTACTCCAAGAGTTGCAATTATAAATAAATCATCCAGGTATGTGAATACATTTTTCAGTAACTGTAACTTAAAAAGTAAATTTTGCCTATCTTTGTAATTTTATGAGCTTATTCGCTTGCTATATAAGCCTGATTGTCCACTGCTGATCACTGCTATTTAGGGGGTATTTACCATAATCCCCACGCTTGGCAGGCGTCTTGGGGATCGCAGTTTAAGATATCAGTTCCTCAAAAGGCGCTGCCGCCCACCTTCCGTTATTTTACCTTTAGTCTTTAGCATATCTTTGCATGGTGGAAGGCCAATTTGCGAATGCCCGCCTGGCTAGCGACCACCGTCAAGTAGAAAATATGTCGCCAAGCACCTACCTGTAACGGTGTGTCCTTGAGAGCTAGTAATTCTAGGCTAAGCCTGTTAACACCTCCGACCACATCATCAGGTGAGATTGTGGTCAAAGGCTAATCTATCAACAATAAAAATATATAAAAAAGTCGCCTCTTACCACACCTACAGGTAGAAATGAGGGGGTGACATTCTTACCCGGCACCCCACGGGGCTTAGCAGGTAATGCAAACATTACATTGTTATAATCATCGATTAACGTCATCGTAAACATTTTGAAAGCTTATTGCTAATGTCTTGTTTGTAGTTCTATACAGTTTGGCTGCAGGTGTAGCACAGTCCCCTTAAGATAGTTCAACGATAGGAGCGAAGGAATAGATTTGAGTATGACTCACTCTGTACGATGACTCAGTAGAAAGAGAGAATTGTTGTGATGAATATATTTATAAATGATCTTCTCAATAAACTGTTTGTTTTTATTATAAGTATATTTTGTCACCCCGTGACCACGATCACTGCAAAGTGTTTGAAACGTCGGGACAAAAATAATGATAAATATACGCGATTTAAACCGTTAAAAGTTGTTTAATTGAAGCGCTCGTAGCGAAGTTTACTTAGCTGTTCTTAACCTATCAGCAAAGTTAAGCAACGTCACCCGCGGTCATGGGTTGGATGGGTGACCGCTAGTGACATTACTACTGAGCGCTTCCGTGCTTCGGAGGGCACGTTAAGCCGTCGGTCCCGGTTGTTGTCTTAGGATGGCAGTCGTTACAGCATAGTGGTAGGGCATTTTGCGAATGCCCGCCTGGCTAGCTACCACCCTCAAGTAGAAAAACTGTCGCCAAGCACCTAACGGTGTGTTCCGGCAGCTGTCCTTGAGAGCCAGTAATTCTAGGTTAGCCTGTACAACATCTTCTACCACATCATCACTTACCATCAGGTGAGATAGTGGGCAAAGGCTTACCTATCAGGCATTAAAAAAAAAAAAAAAAAAAAACTATGTTTAATAATCGCGAAAACCTAAGACAACAATAAGTATATTTTATTTGATTTATGTCCTTATTATTTTATACTTACATGGCGTCTATACGCCATCTCTGCGGGAGGTAAAACAGTTACAAGAGAACTACATTAATCGAATCATTATCGTTTGCTAACATACTTCCCTTCTATAGCGAAAGTAAATGAATATTGCACTATTACCAGCTTCAAAAGAAAGTGGAAAAGAAAATCAGCTGCCTAAACGGAACCATTAGGTACTAAAGATTTTTATTATAATAAACTTTGTCCCATGAGGTGCCGAGCTAGAATATCATCCCATCTTAGAGAAATATACTTGAATTTTGTTAATATAATGGCGGGCGCAGATCTTTGAATTGAAACTTTAAAACGATTGTTGCTATTTCAATTACGCTAGGGGCGCATTTTCTAATATTCCTAAAGCTTTCGCCTCCAGCACTTAATGTCTCTTAGATAAGCTGTATTTAATTTTAGGGCTTTATTTGTAAGTTTAACTGACACCTAGATTACAGTGACATAAACTAAGCTCTAAGTCTAGAGGGGTGTTATTTTGAATGTGCTTTGAATATCTTTCATAACAGTTTTCCCTTTAAGTTTTAACTTCATAGGTATTACAGACAAGCGACTGAGAGGAGCATGACAGTAGGTATAACAGTTTCATGAATAGAGATAAGTATGATTATTTATTCTTCATTATTCTATATTGCCGAAAACACACAAACACACAAAAACACCAGAAGGTGGAGCGCCTTCTGAAGAACTGCAATCTTACACTGCTATTCTCAAGACACCTTTCAAGCGTGGAGATTATGGCATACCCCTTCTAATCAAGAGGGGGTTTGCCATAATCTCCACGCTATGGAGGCTGTGTTCTGCAGTAAATGATCCGGCTTATACAGAGTTATTAGATAAATACTCACAACCTCTTATGGGCTACATCTGTTAAATATAACAAACAACTTTAAATCTATCACTAAAAATATCAAGTTATTCTAGTACTGTTTGTCACTTTAGAGTTTTGTGTTTCGTAGTAAACAAAATAGCATCAATGCCTCTCGCGTAGCTCGTAGCTATTGACACAACGGTACCGCGCGCTGGCCAGCCGCGTAGGCGTAGCTGCGAGCAGTGTAGGTAACTAACAAATTCAAACATGTACGAGTAAGTGCGATTTCGCGATTAGCCATGATTCCACCGTGCCGTTGCCGCTGGCTGCTACGAGTGCTACGCGCTTTTTGCATAGGGCAGCGATTATTATTTTATTTTTTATTCATAGCTGATAGGCTAGCCTAAGACCACTATCTCACCTCCATAATGGTATCCATAATGGTAAGTGATGATGTGGTCGAAGATGTTGTTCAGGCTTACCTAGAATTACTGGCTCTCAAGGACAGCTACCGGAACATACCATTAGCTGCTTGGCGACATATTTTCTACTTGAGGGTGGTTGCTAGCGAGGCGGGCATTCGCAAAATGCCCTACCACCATGCTGTAACGATGCCATCCTAAGACAACAACCGGACCGATGGCTTTACGTACCCACCGAAGCACGGAAGCGCTCAGTAGTAATGTCACTAGTGGTCACCCATCCAAATCATGACCGCAGTGGACTTTGCTTAACTTAGCTGATCGGTTGAGACTGGCTAAGCAAACTTCGCTACGAGCGCTTCAAAGTCGCAGTATGCATAACATAGACCAGACCCTAGCTAAACATGTTTTTATGCAAAGATTGCCTGACCGGGAATTATTTTCTTAAAATCTGACCAGATTTGATGTTCATACCTCTGGCATTAACGATGATCAAACAATATAAAACAGTTACTGAACAATAATTCAAATAGTAAAGGAATTGATATCTCGGGTGTTCAATAAAAAAAAACTTACATCACTGTGTTCTTTTAGTCATTGTATTCTGTTTTATCTATCGATATATAAAAATAAATAAAATACATATTTGATATCCTAAAAACATCTGGGCATAACAACGGTATGTTTTCGAACGCTAAATAATGATGACGGCAGCAGCTGTCCAATTACTCCGTAAAACAGACACAAACAAACAGTACATAGAGCGCGAGTTCGTGGAAAAATTACTCACATTAGTTATTTGCGACGGTTCACGCGACTTTTCAGAAAAAATTATCCATAGAAAAAATGTATCATGGTTTTATATTTGTCATCATGTGTTTGTAAGGCTGAATATATCTTTGTATTTTTATTTTATTCAGCGTGATAAAAATTTTACTGTATACAATGTTTGTCAATAGAATATAAACCTTGGGTAGAGAACAGACAATTATTTCAGTTTCAGATGATAATATATTTGTCTCAGTTTTGCATGTTGGGATGGATGATAAAGCATGATAGGGCACAAGACGCCAAGAACAAAATTAATAAAAAAAAATACCAGTTATATTTGGCGCAGGGTCCGTTTCAGAATGTCCTAATAAATTTTCGGGTTGCTAACCAACACATAAGATAACTAAATGATAAAAATGACGGTTAACATGCAGCGCGTTTCAAGCTTTAACCGATGGATAGGCTAAATCGAAGACTGTGAAACGCTAAGATAGTATTTTATTTAATTAATATGTTCTGGGTAGTATAACCGGAACTTACTCGAACATTCTGAAACAGGCCCTGAACCATTTATCCCTACTGTTGGGCTAAGAATAATTTTATTTTTATCCCTATTGGTAGGGCTTAGTTCAGTGTTCATGTTTATTTGTACTCCTTGGTAGCTTTATACATAATTAGTTTTTTTTCTCCCGCAAATAAATTACTGTCCAATGTTGTGGTGATCCATGACTGCCAGTGTAGTACTATTAATTGAGCTTGGTCTTTACATCCTTTCTCGTTTTAAAAGTGCTAATAAAACTTTCTGCCTTTACAAATCACAAAGAGATTTCTTTTGACATTGCTTGCAATAGTTGACTTTTTAAATGTATTTTAGGGTAGAATTGTAGATAGCGTAGATTTTGAGCTCTACGGAGCCTAAGAATATTAACATATAGTACATCGGTTGTTTTTAATGCTAGCATATTAAAAACAACCGAGATATTACTACCACTTATACTCTATTCCAGAATTAAACATTTAAATAATCAGGAATTTTACAGCACTCGATGTGCATAGTTCTGTCGAATCTACTAGCAAATACTGAGTCATAAATATCTCAAAGATATCTGATTTTATTTTATTTGCGATGTTATTTTTCGGTGTTGATTTGTATTAGTACAGTCTAAGCCTTACAATTGAAGATAGGCTTTTATTTCATCTGCAGGTGTGCCCCTCTAGATCACTATTTCAAAGAATAACTTGTAGATTAGTGATAAAAAACAACAACAACTTCTTCACTATACGAAAAGAGCAATATTACAGAATTCGTAACATCGCCCCAAGCCTGAGTATCTGCTTAAATTATAAAATGTACTTATCATGATGAAAACAGGTAAACCTATGAAGTGTGAGTAGATTCGAATTCAGGAGGGTTCAACGAAAAATTTACATGTTACTTTTATTTTTAAGGCTAGAGTGCACGTATCGCCATCCATATAAATGTACTTTCGTTATATTTTAAATATCAAGTGTTCAACCACTGGGTAAAATTTCACGCATGTCGATGAGCCTAACATCTATGCTTGTTTGCGGTTTGACAAATTTTCAATACATCGCTTTCTTTATCCCAAGATGTGAAAACAGGATATCCCGCGCGAAAAAATAACACTCCTTTTTTTCGAAATTTTAATTCGTTCAATTAAAATTTCGAAAAAAAGGAGTGTTATTTTTTCAGGGTTACTTATGTATGTTTGTGAGTTTCTTTATAAAACAAAAACAAACTGGTGGATTTTAGACACCAAATTGTAAGAAAAAACCCCATTAGGTATCAAAATGAAGAAATTACAGGCACATGACCTAACAATTGTACGTCTCGGTGTGACGGGCACAGTGCTATTTGTCGTTGACGAATGCGTCTGTTATAGGCAGAGGTAAGTCCACTTAACGTCAGATGCTTGCCTCGAGCTTGAGTAAAAAAAAAACCTAAGAAACGATTATATAACTACAATTGGAAATTAACCGTGTGTAAATTATATAATTTTAATACCAAATTATTTCTGACAAATTTTGTATAATGTTTATTTAATATTGTAATATATAATCTGTTGACTTAATGACTTACTGTATATTTGTGACCATGTAAGTTTGATTATGATTAATTACTGTAAATGGTATGTCCGTTATAATTAATAAATATATATATATATATATATATATATATATATGTATATATATATATATAATTCCAGTTTTAATTTCAATGGAACGACAAAACGCTTAACGAAAATAACAATTCGCAGTGGGGTTTTTAATTTTAAATTAATTTATACTTGTTACAAATAATTTTAAAAATACTTAGTTTTACGTAAAACTTGGTACTAGCAATTTAGATATTAGGATCAAAGACTTTCAAACTAAATTTCACCGAGTCTCAACAATCGGTATTTAATATATGATAAGACTACATATGTATGAAAAACGCTACATGTACACTTCCCTTAAGATTCTGTTTGTAAAATTAGGACTAGTCACAAGTTTATATTGTCCGCCCTCCCTACCTAAAATGTTATATTCTACCAGATATATATATTTTTTTGGCATAATAAGATACTTAATTTTACGTTCTTCACAATATTGTTTCGTATGGTGTATTACCATGGGGAGCTGCTGCTGAGATAGACCATTTTATCACACAAAAGCATCCAATTCAAGTCCTATATGAAATGGATCTTGGGCGATTTCTGATGGATAATTAAAAAAAAAAAATTAACTATACAGTTTGTATATAATTGAAAGTACTATGTTCCAAGCAAATAAGCTTCTGCTTAAGCTCCGTCCCTCTAATACAGTTTAACAATAGGAACAAAAGGATAAATTGCCTCAGTTGCTACGATAGCTCGATATGGTTACAGTTGCAGTGTCAGCGTTCACTTCAAGACTGTTACTTTATTTCATTAGCCATGTAATTTCACTTGATTGTGCAAACACCACTGTGTTTAGGTATATAATATATACCTAACACAATGGTATTTGCACAACACTGATTTGTGATGTAATAGGGTCAGAGCCCCACGGTAATACACACTAAGACGTACTGTTGCTATAGAAACCTACCAGTCAGATTACTAGTAAGAAACCCAGTTAGATTTAAATTCATATATTTACTTTAGTAGTATTGAAGAAAATAGGCTGAGACAAACGGACAGACAGACACGCGAGTCATCCTTGAAGTGTTCCGTTTATCATCAAATGTGCGGAACCCCAAACAACAAAAAGAACTGTTCTCTCCAATTCCGAGTTCACGTTTCATTATATTGAAAATAAAAAGATAAACTCGAGAGCGGAGAGGTTTGAGCGCCGTGTTTATAATTGTTTCTCTTTAGTACAAATACATAAACTATAAAATATGTCACTTATAAATAAGGTAAGTAATTTCCCGCTATAAGAAGCGTTAATAGTCTAGTGGCCATAAGTGATAGCTGTCTTGTAGAGAGAGAGCCCATGGTTCAAAATCTGCAGTGAATTTGAGCTTTATATGATGGTATTGCGTTTTTCGAATGCTCGCCGGGCTCTAGCTACATCCATAAAAAAAGGTTTTGTTTTAATACTGTTAGGCTAGCATATGAAGATCTCTTGTACCGGTGTCTAATTTTAGCCTAACAGTAATAAAAGAGTACGACGTTCAGCAGTACAATATTACATAACTTACCATATTAACTGGGTACATATTTCCAAAACAACTTTGTGATCTTCGAAAAAAATCTACGCTAATTGGCATAATGTAGTTTCATGCCTTATTAACCCATTGGCATCGGCACTACTGATAACAATAGATTTCATTCATAACTATACAGGACGCCGGGGTCTAATTTGATAACAAAAGAGACAGCGCGATGCATCCGTCCGTCGCTCGTTCTAAGGTGCCATCTAGCGATACGTTGGGAACTATAACATAGATTGGCTAATAAACGCGCTAGGTGGCATTGTGCCCAAATAAAGTGTACAGTAACTTTGGAGTTCTAACCAATTTTTTGGTTATTCTTATTAATATTTTCGTTGATTATTTCCTTTGTTAAGTGTACGAAATCCACGGTTATTTACACATGTTAACTTCGTTGTTCAAACACAAATATAACCAAATGGCTGCCGATATTTTAAGCATGGTTTCTTTTAAATTGCACTGATAAGTCTTTTATTACAACGAGCATTCCGGCAACTAAGCTAAAAGTACTACCTGTTAGAATATTTTTCCTCAGTGGACGCATCTTATTTAAATGTATTTTTTTACATAGACATACGTGTGGGTTGTTTCTGTGCATTAGACCTTCTGCAACAGCTAGAACGTTCTTCGAGTACAACAAGCGTCCAACCACAAGGGGCTTGTTGCATGCCCAAGATTTAGATATTATTATCCATACTTGGGCATTCAATACGAGTCCTCTTGCACCCTTAATAACTGATTAATTGCAGAGAGACTACCAAGGAACTAATATTAATATTTCTAGTAACAGCAGAACTCTTTGTGGCACCACGTCTGGGCAAGTACTGCCACAATACCCATATCTACCATGAGCTGGTTTGAAAGGTATGGGTGCCGGTGACATGACAAGTACATGAGACTTAACATCTTTATGTATCAGGGTGATAAGGGCAGTGCAGTTCACTACTTGTGTTGAACTGCATCTGTTATAGGTAAAGGTTACCGGGTAAGTCGCGTACTTGTTCAGTAACGATAGATTTAAAATAATACTACTATTAACAACAGTTATTTACAATGACACTTGCCTGCCATAAAATTGAATAGAAACGTTAGTATTTAGGAATGACATAAATGTCACACTAAAAGTAATTATAAGCCTTAAAATATCGTATGTGTGCCATAGTTACCACTGACATTGAAGAAGACCGAAACTTTCTGGGCTAGGTTATGGAATACTTATATCTCGGTTTACTAAGCAGACCGCGATGTTAACTACGGACGAAACTGCGGTCGGAAGTACATATAATATTATAGTATGTAGGTACGTGTATTTTAAGACTATTCTAGCGACTTGGATTCATATGGAATCTGTACCATAACACTCTTATTTATCAATATTCTTTTTTAAACTTATTATTTTTAGGTCACTTAAAAAAAAAATATTCATGGTATCGCAATGTAAAGAAAAATTGTTTTATAATACGTTGTTAATTGTTGAATTCGGTCATGTTATTGCTATATACCTGAAAAAATGCGCTAAGGCTGCAAATATGATAAAATGTGTTCTATAATAACATATTCATGATAAGTAACTGGGCACACGGTGCTAACTGGTAGTGGGCTGGAGAATCGTCTTAGGATGGCAGTCGTTATAGCATGGTGGTAGGGCATTTTGCGAATGCCCACCTGGGTAGCTACCACCCTCAAGTAGAAAATCTGTCGCCAAGCACCTAAGGGTGTGTTCTGGCAGCTGTCTTTGAGAGCCAGTACTTCTAGATTAGCCTGAACAACATCTTCGACCACATCATCATTTACCATCAGGTCAGATAGTGGTCGAAGATGTTGTTCAGGCTAAACTAGAAAACAGCAACAGCCATCACTGCTTCAAAACGAAATCCTCGTGGCTTAGAAATATTTCACCGGCCTCTTTTAGCCCAGCCAGTCGCATTCAATGTTTTTATCGTTCGGTTTAAAACGCAAATCAAAAGCAGAAACAAGAATGAAAAATTTCACCGAGTTTGAACATTCTGTATTTAAAATATAGCTTAATAATATTTAAGTGAAAAACGCCCGATTTTAATGCATTTTCTTTTTAACGCACAATATAATCTCTTAAGGGCTCTTAAGGGTTTTTTAGGGTTCCGTAGTACCTACAAGGAACCCTTATAGTTTCGTCATATCCGTCTGTCCGAGGTTTTGCTAAGAGACCGTTTGCACTAGAAAGCTGAAATTTTGAAGGAGTATGTAAATTTACCACGCCGCCAAAGTGGTAAAATAAAATTTTGAAAATGTTTTTTTTTTGGGATAGCTCCCATACAAGTGTTGTGGGTATGATTTTTTTTTCGTCGTCTATCCCATCGTGTGGGGTATCATTGAATAGGTCTTTTAAAATGACTGAAGGGTTGCTACTACTATTTTTCGATTTAATACTCCATTTACGAAATATTCAACTTTAAAGTGCAAATTTTTGTTCCAGTAGGGCGTCCTTCCCCCTCTAAAACCTAAACTGCTGGCTTGAAAAGTCTAAAAAAACTCATGATGATAGTGCAGTTCATGAACTTTCATGAAAAATTATAGCGGTTAAGATTACTTTATTACTTTAGCAGTAATAGTCGTTGAACTTGGGTATTAGATAATTTTGCACCAAATACAAAATCCTTAGAATAAATCCTTTAAAGTTACTAAGATGAAGTACTGGAAGGACTAGAATCGGTATAGACAGTTATGTACTATAGGAAGGGAAGTAGGGGGGAGAGGGGGGGTTGTAGCACCCCCCAAGAAGAGTGGGGGATTACGGTAACTATTTTTTTTAAATAATAATTTAAAAAAAATGTGTTTCTACATACATTAGAAGGTATGGTATATATGTATATATTTTGTGCAATGGGGAGGGGGAGAGAGGGCGGATTATTCCCTATCGATGGGAAGGGGTTACAGAATTCTATAGTTTTTTTTAATACTAATGAAATTTCTCAAAATTAGCTTCTGCATGAAAATAATTAATCACAAGCACGAAAACGTCAACAAAAAATAATTAGGCTTAGAGACAAATGTCTTATTAGAAGTAAAGTAATTCTATGATAGCTCCGGCGCTGTAAGTATACAGCTTTAGTCTTCTCGCAACCTTATCGCAGCGTACTCGCTACACCTTCGCAGTATACTTGCGCCTCTCCCTTTTCGCGTCTCTGGCTTATAAAAAACAATCCATGGGTAGGGCAGACGAGACTGCTTGGAAGATGGGTGCTACAAAAACAGCAAGTGACCCAGTAGATATTAGTAACATTTACTCGAATCACTTCCAATCAGTATTTGAACCCTCAACTGTTACCGACGGTTATAATGCAGATAATAAATTTTATATTTCTGAAGATAACCATACGTCAGATTTAATTATCAGTGATGTTTGTTTTACTATAATCATATGTATATCAAATCGGAACTATGTAGGCTCGATCCAACTAAGGGCGCTTGAATTAATAATATTACACCATAAGTTCTTAAAAACACCGCTGACACCATTTGTTTTCCAGTCCACCATATATTCAACCTAAGGATTATTTAAAGTTGTAGCAAACTATCGCCCAATCTCAATTTTGACCTTATTGAAGTTTTACTGAAATATTATAAACGTAGACAATAACAAACAAACAAACAAACAGTGTGTTTACTGATTTTCAAAAGTGGTTTATAGAATGGATCACACAAAAGAGCTTATAACGCTATTCGAGGTAATTTATTGCGCTGGTTCAAATCATAATCACGAAACATTGCCAGAAAGTTGGCTTTGAATCAGATGTGGTTCCAATTAGTTCTAGAGTCCCCCAAGGGTCAATATTAGGCTCGTAACTTTTTATCGTCAAATGATATTAAAAAATATTTTAAGTTTTTTAAATTGCTATTACATGCCGATGACCTGAAAATGTATCATTCCATAAATACTTACCAAGACCACTTAAAATTCCAAAAGGATCTGGGCAGATTTTTAGTGTATTTTATCATAAATAATTTTATTCCTAAGACAAAAACAAATAATTTTATTCCTCCTTATTGTGATACATTTATGATCATGAGTCTATGACTCTAAAACTAGGCTGGTGGCCTGTATCTCAAGAGCCAGGTCCTTCCTGGCTTTAGAGAATCTGTAACACATCTATATTTTTTCTTTTATAACTCTATACTATTTAGTAACAATTCAAAATTGAACCAATACATATAGGAAAAATATTTAACGAAATTGTTTTATTCGAATTCACGTCATTTTGTATATTTTTAATATTTAATATTTACGTGTAGTCATTGTTCTGTGGTGTAGTATTGGTGTACGAGTTTAAGTGAATGTTTGTTAGGAATTTGAAAGGTGTATGTGTCGGTGCGTGTTTCTGTATGTTTGAGTATACGTGCATGTGAAGGGGATTTGTAATGTGTAATTTTACATATGTGTTATGGGATTCTAACTTTGGTGAAGTTCAAGTCATAAAGGATTAAGGAATAATATTAGGTAGTAAATTAATCGTTAATGTAAATATATTATATATTCAAGAACCAACAAACAGGGTTACAATATTTTCTTCATGAAAAAATATTCTTATTCATAATAATAATTATGAGACGGCGAGGATGAGGTCTAAAAAGTACCTTATACCGAAGCTAATCGATCAACTCTGTACAGTCATATCTGTTATGACTTATGATATAGGTCATATAGAAGCATAATATCTAATTGTTGCCTCCTAGAGTTTAATTGCAATAATTTATATTTTTTATATTGTTAGGTTTGCAATAACGCCTGTAATGCGGATTACATTACAAAATTACAAATATAAGAAAGGAAAAATTTAAGTCATGTGCGGGATTCGAACCCGCGTCCATCCACCGCTTTAGCCGGGGTATGCTCTAACCAATTGAGCTAACATGACATGAAGTCATAACTCGAATCTTTCCTATCGTTCTTAAGCCATCGTATTGGGATGGAGCGACATCTATAGTACCACTTGCGTTGTACTACAAACAAGACCAATTTTGCAATTGGTTTTATACTCGTAAATGATGACGCTACCTTATATTTTTAATATTGATAGGTTTGCAATAACGCCTGCTATGCGGATTACATTACGAAATCACAAATATACGAAAGGAAAAGAACGATAGGAAAGATTCGAGTTATGACTTCATGTCATGTTAGCTCAATTTATATTTGTTTAGCAGCTCTTCATAATTGTTGAATATTATGCAATAAATACGTTAATTCGTTGTGAAGTTACTAGAGGACCTTATGACAAAATTAAATAATTTTTAAACCACATGCTATTCTTATATTTTGAATATTTACATTAACGATTAATTTACTACCTAATATTATTCCTTAATCCTTTATGACTTGAACTTCATCTATATAGTCCCTTTAGTAACGTTATATTGTTCACACTATATATAGATATATATATATACAGTAAACTCAAGGGACTGTGCATTATAGAGAGGTGTCAGAAGAAAAAAGTTTGTGAGCAACTAAGGAACGTATAGATAATCCATGATTCCTACTTAATAGTCACGGTCAACAACAGCCTACATGTGCAAGCAATCACAATTTATAAACAAAAGAACAAATTGCTTAGAAAGTTATAGGTAGAGAGATAAAAACAAACTGAACAACAGAATTATTCTATATTATGATAACGGGCTACTACGGAACCCTACATTGCGCGTGGCCCGACACGCGCTTGACCGTTTATACTATCTTAACGCTCTCATTAACCGAAAGCATGTTATCAACAAGAGCGTTTTCAATTAAATAAGTGTCCAATAGGTAGACGCCAGAATTAACAGACACCTAACCTAACAAACGCATTTTTGAGTAAACCTCGCATAAACTCACACAAAAAAGCAATAAAGGTTCACTTTCCAATGCTCACTTTGGTCTAATACATTACAAAATTAATGACGTGTACCACCATAAAATTATACCATTAGTTATATCAGAGTACGCTTGAACACCCTTCGAAGTAATGTCACATCTAGTTTCCGTGTCAGTGAAGACGTAGGTTCACTCATCTTTTATTTATCAGGCAATTTCCAAAATAATGTAATTCGTTATTGCCTTGAACTAGCGTGTAGTCTTAAAGGGATGCAATATAAATATTATACTAACATGCAGTAAGTTATCCCCAGTGTGGGCTCAGGCTCCATGAAGTTACAAATAATACACATTGCAATAGCGTAAAGGTAAACATTAAATAGATGCATACCAGGCCGTGCAGAAAGTCTTTGGAAAAGTTTTTAAATTTAAAGCTTCGGTCTCGAAGACAGTAATTGAGAGGCGGGGGGGAAGAGGCACTATATTTTAGGTACAGTAAGAATATACAAACAATACAAAATCACAAATATACGATAGGAAAAACTTAAGTCATGTGCGGGATTCGAACCCGCGTCCATCCACTCCTTGAGCCGGAGTATGCTCTAACCAATTGAGCTAACATAACATGACGTCATGACTCGAATCTTTCCTATCCTTCTTTTAACCATCGTATTGGGATGGAGCGAAATTTATAGTACCACTTGCGTTGTACTACAAACAAGACCAATTTTGCAATTGTTTTTATACTTGTAAATGATGACGCAACCTTATAATTTTAATATTGTTATATATAGCAGGCGTTATTGCAAACCTAACAATATTAAAAAAAATATACAAACAATTTTGGTGTAACCAGCCATTTTGATACCAGAATGGTGGCTCACTTCAATATTCTCTAATATATAATTGTTTGTTATATAAATTTGTTTTTTTAAATAAACAATTATAGATATATCTATAGATGTATCTATAATTGTTTATTAGAAATGCATGAGGATAGGGATATTCCAGAAAAACAGGAAAAAGTTTTACCTTACAATCTGCGTAATAATGAAAAGCGAATTATAAAACATAATGAAATTCGGGTTGTACCAAAAATCAGATTAGCTAAAGTACAGAAACAAGGTCGTAATTCAAAAATACTGATGTATAATAAATTACCAAAAAGCTTGACCACCTTAAAATATAGTTTGTTCAAACTTAAACTTAAAAACTTTTATGAAAACAATCCCTTCTACACATTAAAAGAATTCATGTCAATGAAGCTTTTAGAATCTTTGTTCTTAGGACAAGTGCAAATGTGAAAACTGTAAATTTTATTTAACTGTATTATGATTAAAAATATTATGATTATTACATTTTAATTTATTATTAACATATACGTTATAAGAATTATTATATTTAAGTAGTATAAATATGTATTACCGATACCTTGACTTGCCTGTAAAAAAATTAGAAAAGGGCTAATAAAACTTCATTATATCCTTATTGTTTTTACTAATTGTTAAACAAAGTACAATTAAACTCATTGTTTATATTGAATAGTAAATTTAGGTATAATTGTTTCATAACCAAGCAAATAAATATCCTTACAGTTTTAGTGTACCACGTCATTCTGATATCAGAATGGAGGCTTATTTTGATATCGTGACTTCTAGGTGTAGAAAGAGGTACAAATAAATTAAATATAGGTTTATACTAAAAAGTACAAATTAGGTACAGTAGGTTTTTTTTTATGTTATTGTGACGGTACAAGCCCGAGGCCCATCTGATGTTAAGAGGACTAACCTCTGCCTATAACAGACGCATTTCGTCAACGACGAATTGCACTGTGCCCGTCGCACTGAGACGTCCAGTTGTTAAGTCTCATTAGCCTGTAATTTTTCTGGCTCTCAAAGACTGCTGTCGGAACACACCGTATTTATTTATAACAGTTCCCATTGGAATCGAAACAATACACCCGACATCCTGCCATACACGTTTATTTATTTATCTCTAAACATCAAGCTTCCGAGTTAGATGCGGTATGTGCAACTGGTGTGCGAATTCGCATGCCAAATCTTAATTATATCTCATAATTTTGCAGGTTACCACGTCCTTTAAGAACACATAACATAAGTATGTTTACACCGCTGTTAGATTATCTAGATGTCTTTTCCACAAGAAATTCACCACCTTTGTGCAACAGTTCTAAAACTTGTTAAACTCTCAATAAAATGAACAATTATTGAGTTTGAAATACATAATATATAAAAATAAGTATAAAAAAACCTTACTAACCGCATACATAATTTATATATCAGAATTGTTCTGCTCATTACGTATCGAACGTTAAAATAAAAAATAAATGGTCAAGCGCGTGTCGGGCCACGCGCAATGTAGGGTTCCGTAGTAGACCGTTATCATAATATAGAAAAATTCTGTTGTTCTTTTTCTTTTTATCTCTCTACCTATAACTTTCTAAGCAAAATTGTGATTGCTTGCACGTGGAGACTGTTGTTGACCGTGACTATTAAGTAGGAATCATGGATTATCTATACGTTTCTTAGTGCTCACAAACTTTTTTCTTCTCTCCATTTAACGACACCTCTCTATAACGCCATAAAATGCACAGTCCCTTGAGTTTACACTGCATATGTATATATATCTATATATAAATTGTGTAAACTATATAACGACACTGAAGGGACTGTGCATATATATACCTATATATGTGTATATATATATATATATATATATATATATATTCAAGAACCAACAAACAGAGTCACAATATTTTCCTAATGAAAAATTATTCTTATTTATAACAATAATTATGAAACGGCGATGATGAGGTCTAAAAAGTACCTTATAGCGAAGCTAATCAATAAACTCTGTACAGTCATATCTGTTATGACTTATGATATACTCCCAATCCTTTGCTATATCTTTAACAATTTCATATCAAATGCTACGTCCCGTCAATATGGAAGGAAGCACAAATATTCCATTACCGAAGAAACTCAATTCTAAATCCTTTTCTGAATACCGTCCAATATCTATACTTCCTTTTCTATCCAAAGTCCTCGCGCGTCTACTTCAACAACAATTAAACTCATTCCTAATTCATCACCAACTCCTTAATCCTTTCCAATCTGGATTACGACCTGGACATAGTACAACTACAGCTTTATTAAAAATTACGGAGGACATTCGTTTTGGAAAGGAAAACATTGCTGACTTTACTTTACTTAGCAACGCATTCAATTCCGTTGACTTTGATGTCCTTCTCGCTCTACTTCGCTCCATTAACATATCTCCAACGGCAATTGACTGGTTTCACAGTTATCTGTCTGGCCGCCGACAACGGTTTCGCCTTGATAAGTCTGTCTCCTCTTGGTGTAATATCACTGTCGGTTTGCCTCAAGGCGGCGTTTTAACTCCTCTTCTTTTCGCAATTTTTATAAACACTATATCTCAACGTCTTACTTCTTCCTACCACCTCTTTGCAGACGATCTCCAAATTTACTGCCTTAACCATTTAGATGAAGCGGTAAACATTTTAAATAATGATCTACGTTACATTTCGGATTGGAGAAAATCATACGGTCTAAGAGTAAATCCACTCAAAACCCAGGTTATCATTTTAGGCAGTTCACGGACTATTTGTAAAATAGATTGGGTTACTTTACTAAACATTTTCTTTGAGGGTGTGAAAATACCTTACAGCGAAAAAGTTAAAAATCTAGTGATTATTTTTGATAAATGCCTTACCTAGATCCCACAATTGGATACTGTTAGCAGTAAAACGTTTGCTGCTGCCAGGTTCACTCAGAAGATTGAGAAACGTTTTGCCAACAGCCACTAAAGTTGCGCTTGCACAGTCTCTTTTCTTACTGATTCTTGATAACGCAGACGCCTGCTATTTAGACCTTACGGAGGACCAGCTAAACAAACTTGAGCGTCTTAAAACCTTTTCAATGAGGTTCATATTTGGCTTGCGCAAATACAACCACGTTTCTGAATTTCGTACCAAGCTCAAGTGGCTTCTTATACGACATCGCCGGAATGCTCACATCCTATCTCTTCTCTGCAATATTTTGTTTAACCCTTCTACACCCCAATACCTGTTAATAGTGTTTTGAATATCTTGATGCCTCTAATTTTCTTTGCTGACGTTCATCAGAGAATCTTATGCTTAAGTTCCCCCTACACACTACCTCGTTTTATGACCGTTCTTTTCCGGTTCCGGCCGTCAGACTCTGGAATGCATTGCCACTTGATACCAAGCGAACTCCATCCTTAAATGTTTTTAAAGACCAAGTCAAAGCTCTTTATCTGTCGTGCTAGCATAAACTCCATACATTTAAATATTATATTTATATATTATATATGTATGTTTATTCATGTGTGTAAGTGTATATGTTTGTATTGTGTATGTATAGTATTTGCATGTATGTATATTGTATTGTAGATATGTGTAAATACTAATAAATATATTCTTGCCATAATGCCATCCCTTTTCAAAACTTGCTCCTCTTCATACAACGGTTGTCTGGAAGAGATCGCTTTGAGCGATAAGGCCGCCAATCATTCACTTCTCTTATGTCAATATTTTAAATTCTAGTTTAGTTTAAGGTGTTCAATAAAGAGTTTATGTATCGATCTATCTATAGGTCACACATAAGCATAATATCTAATTGTTGCCTCCTAGAGTTTAATTGCAATAATTTATATTTGTTTAGCAGCTGTTCATAATGGTTTAATATAATGCAATAAATACGTTAATTCGTTGTTGAAGTTACTAGAGCACCTAATGATAAAATAAAATATTTTTAAACCACGTGCTATTATTTTAATTCGAATATTTACATTAAAGATTAATTTACTATCTAATATTATTCCTTAATCCTTTATGACTTGAACTTCATCAAAGTTAGAATCCTATAACACATATGTAAAATTACACATTACATATCACATACCCTTCACGTGCACGTATACTCAAACATACAGAAACACGTACCGACACATACACCTTTCAAATTCTTCACAAACATTCACTTAAACTCGTACACTAATCACAGAATATTAATAATTTCGAATAAAAACAATTTCGCCTGTTGCCTAGTTTTAGAGTCATAGACTCATCATAAATGTATCACAATAAGGAGGAATAAAATTAATTTGTATTTGTATAAAATTATTTGTTTATGTCAAAGGAGTAAATTATTTTTATTAAATTACACTAAAAATCTGCCCAGATCCTTTTGGAATTTTAAGTGGTCTTGATAAGTATTTATAGAATGATACATTTTCAGGTCATCGGCATGTAATAGCAATTTAAAAAACTTAAAATACTTTTTAGTAAACACACTGTTTGTTTGTTTGTTATTGTCTACATTTTAAATATTTCAGTAAAGCTTCGATAAGGCGTGCAAAATTAATTGAATATTAACTAACTATAACACTAGGTTAAACTAACAATAGGTTGAATATATGGTGGACTGGAAAGCAAATGGTGTCAGTGGTGTATTTAAGAACTTATGGTGAAACATTATTAACTCCAGCGCCCTTAGTTAGATCGAGCCTACGTAGTTCCGATTTGATAAACATTTGATTATAGTAAAACAAACATCACTGATAATTAAATCTGACGTGTGGTTATCTTCAGAAATATAAAATTTATTATCTGCATTATAACCGTCGGTAACAGTTGAGGGTTCAAATACTGATTGGAAGTGATTCGAGTAAATGTTACTAATATCTACTGGGTCACTTGGTGTTTTTGGAGCACCCATCTTCCCTAGCAGTCTTGTCTGCCCTACCCTTAGAGTGTTTTTTATAAGCCGGAGACGAGAAGAGGGAGCGGCGCAAGTATACTGCGAAGGTGTAGCGAGTACGCTGCGATAAGGTTGCGAGAAGACAAAAGCTGAGTACCCACAGCGCCAGAGCTGTCACAAAATTTCCTCATTTGTAATAAGACATTTGTCTCTAAGTCTAACCATTTTTTGTTGACATTTTCGTGCTTGTGATTTATTATTATGTATTTTCATGAATAAGAAACTAATTTTGGAAAATTTCATTAGTATTAAAAAAAACTATACGTTTCTGTAACTTCCTCCCATCAATGGGGAATATTCCGCGCTCTCTCCCCCTCTCCATTGCACAAAATATATACATATATACCATACCTAAAGTCCTTCTAACGTATAAAGATACACATTTTTTTTTTAAATTATTATTATAAAAAAATAGTTTCCTTTATCCCCCACCCCTCTTGGGGGATGCTACAACCCGTCCCCCCTCCCCCCTCTACCCCTTCCTATAGTATATAACTATCTAAACTAATTCTAGTCCTTCCAGTACTTCATTTTAGTAACTTTAAAGGATTTATTCTAAGAATTTTGTATTTGGTGCAAATATATCTAATACCCAAGTTCAACGACAATTACTGCTAAAGTAATAAGGTTATCTTAACCGCTTTAAGTTTCCTTGAAAGTTCATGAACTGCACTATCATCATGAATTTTGCAGACTTTTCAAGCCAGCAGTTTAGGTTTTAGAGGGGGGGGAGACGCCCTACTGGAACATAAATTTGCACTTTAAAGTTGAATATTTCGTAAATGGAGCACTAAATCGAAAAATAGTAGTAGTAACCCCTAAATAATTTTAAAAGACCTATTCAATGATACCCCACAAGATGGGATAGACCACGAAAAAAAAAATCCTACCCACATCACTTGTATGGGCGCTACCATAAAAAAATTTTTTTTTTCCAAATTTTATTGTACCACTTTGTCCGCGTGGTAAGTTTACATACTCGTACGAAATTGCAGCTTTCTAGTACAAACGGTCTCTTAGCAAAACCTCGGACAGACGGACAGACAGACGGACATGACGAAACTATAAGGGTTCTTTGTAGGTACTACGGAACCCTAAAAATAAAGTAGTAAGTATATAAAAATTTAGAGTATGTATGTACTCTTAAGTTTTGCATGGTAGTAGGGCATTTTGTGAACGGTATGTTTCGACAGCTATCCTTGAGAGCCAGTCATTCTTGGTCATTAATAATTATGTCGAAGCCAACACGTTATTTAAGTATAATTTGCCCTAATCAAAATATAATTCCAGGGGGTAATAATTCAAATATTTTATCTGCTAATTCCAAGCTGGAGCAGAACTTTTACATTGAAAACTCAAAGTAATTAGCTTTCATCAGACAATTCAATTGAGCATTTTAGTTTTCCTTGGGATAATGAATTGGAGTTATAAGAGAGTATCCTAGTGTAACTATATTTAGGTTCCTTTTTAAATTTGGAGCTTATTAGTACTTACTTTAGAGAAATAAATGTTTGTGCTAAAATAGCAAGTTCTTTTTTTAAAACCACCTAAAATATTTAGTAAATTTGTATTAGGCACATTATTATTATACACTTCAGTGTTAAGCCAACTCGAAAAAAAAATTATTAAAATGTTATTTTTGTATGGTATAGGTTTGTAAGTTTGTATTGGGGTTTGTAGATATAACATGTTTAGGTAATGGAAAACAACTGCGTAATAAAAAAAGCATCACTGCGTATCGAGGGTTGAAAAACTTGGAAAATGCATTTATAAATGCGGCTAACATTGCAATTAATTCGTAAAATTTAGTGGATATAATTTCAGTACAAGTTGTAATGGCTCGTAGCTATTGACTGCTTTATATCTGAATAATATACATTTCTCTCTCACTATTTTAGTAGTGTATAGTGTAGTAATCTAAGGCCTACTTGCGCCAACGAGGAAACGCGACTTAAACTCGAATTAAGTGTAAATTGTCACACAAAAACCAAGTTAACCTGACTTTAACTCTCGAATTCACGTTGGCGCATAAGCACTTAATATATAAATCAAAAGTAAACAAACAAGTTAAATCTTCATAGTAGGTTAGTATCAGTTGATTTCGCACTGACTTTTATAAATCTTAGAATTTCCTCAATATGTTCAATTTAACAAATGTTGTGAGTATTGTCAAGTTTGAAAGAAAATATTTCTATTTAGAACTCAATTGATATACCTACTTAGACCACAAAAACTACATATTTACCATTTTATGGTTAAGTTACTAACAGAAAATGAGGTGCCGAAGGGCAAAGAACTTTTAGTGAGCGGTTTGGGTGTTCTTAAACTAAAATTTTCCTAATAAATTATGCACATTATGTCTACCTAGGCTCCCTTTACAAAGTAAGTATGTTCACTTTCACGCTAAATAAAACAAGAAACCAACGTGTACAAAAAATCAGTTCAGAAACTTGACTAAAATTCTCCTGGGCGTCGAAACGGTTATAGAACAATAACCAAGAACATTTTATTTAGTTTACCCACAAACATTCAGCCTTTTTCCCGGGTTTACCTCAATATTTTGTACGTTTATTATTGCCAGAAACGAAAATATACCTTTTATTCGTGCAAACAAACGCCGCCTGTGCTAATATACGGATTCCCAAATAAAATTAGCTCGTAACGTTCGTAGAATTACCTAAGTTTTCCAATGAACACGTTCATAAAATCTTCGTGGTCGTCCTTATATTGTAGTTGTGAATAGTTTGTTAGGAGACAATGAATTGCGCATTACCTATTCTGGGGAGTTTGAGATGACACTTGTAACACAGTGGAGATTGTTTGTCTAACGTTATTCTCAGTTAATAGTTGGAAGGCAAGTAACTTGTATCATTGTTTGCGTGTTAAATAGCTCTTTTACTCAATGGAAGGTGTAGGCTCGTCAATGGATAGGTAAATTAATGGCGTTTATAATTTTCTTTTAACTGTGAATTGAAAATTGAATAGTGTATATTGTTTGTGCGTAAGACGGTACCGGCAAGTGCTACGAGTACATAATAATTAGTGTGGAACAATTGTGTATTTGCTGTTGTCAGCAAATACACAATTGTTCCATACTAATTATTATGCTAGCTATGCTCTGCATACTTTGTAGTAGGCAGAGAATAGCCCGAGCAAAATTTTAACCTATATTCATCCATAAACAGTTATGAATGTAAGGGATGAATGTGTTTTCTTTTTTTACCAATCAACGAATCAATCAATCCAAGTCTTGTAGAAAGAATTATATAAATAGAGACATCTAGTTATTGTGGCATTCAATGGCAAGATTTTGTGCTGATCATATTTTTTGTTTATCAATGTTAAACAAATTTGCTCCCATTTTACAAATACCGAATTTGAAAACATGAACTAGAGATAAATTTATAAGAGAAAGTCAGAAGATTGCATTATTTGTCTCCTGATAAAGCTTAATCACGACACACGGAAGACGTCTATTACTTACGAAAAGTAACGATGTTTTGTTTAGCTTAACCTTTTTGCAATGGCTTAGAGCTTGAGAGCGCTTGTCCATTAAAAATAAAATGGCTAGAATTGAGCCTCAAAAAGGAAATATTGAAATGTAAATAGACTTGAACCTTGACTGCGTCTGAGTGTGAAAGTATTTGCATTATGAAAATCCTTGTTGAGCTGCTTTTAACATTTGAGTATTGAAGAAGCTTTTTGCGTAGGTAAAGTGCTTTTTTGTTAAGACTTATTGTAATGATATGGTGACAGCATTGCGCTGGACGAATTCGCTCAAAGTATTCGACTGCTCCTACCTATGTGACGTAAATACATGTATAATATATACGTCTTGGCCTAGTATAAATATATTTTTTCTATTCTTGATAGGTTAGTCTTTGACTACTATCTCACCTGATGGTAAGTGATGATGTGGTCGAAGATGCTGTTCAGGCTAACCTAGAATTACTGGCTTTCAAGGACAGCTGCCGGAACACACCGTTACGTGCTTGGCGACAGATTTTCTACTTGAGGGTGGTAGCTAGCCAGGCTAGCATTGGCAAAACGCCCTAACACCTATGCTATAATGACTACCATCCTAAGACAACAACCGGGACTGACGGTCAGTGGTAATGTCACTAGCGGTCACCTATCCAACGCATGACCGGGGCCGACGTTGATTAACTTTGCTGATCAGTTAAGAACAGCTAAGCAAACTTCGCTACGAGCGCTTCAAAAAGTACTTCGCGGTGTGCTTTTTTAAGACATTTAAAACTGAAGAAATCTATCTAACTAAATAAGCGCCCGGCTGGGATGAGTCCCCATTACATTTACCGGAAAGATTCCGACCAGTTTCGGGCTATATTGTAGCCCTTCTTCTGGAAGTCGCGGTTGCATGAAGCGGCGAGCGTGGGCCTCAGCACGTAACTGACGTAACGATGGTGCTGTCTGTCCCAGCTCAACTGGACTTATCAAGTTGTTAGATATGCTATAACGCTTAAGGTATAGATTAACCACAGCGTCAAATATTCTGTTGTTTATCCCTGTGGGTCGGCTGTGAATATACTCATAGGATAACAATATATTTTTATTGTTATGAATCAGATATTGATATGTAAGGGTTAAACATTAGCACCCAAGTAGTTCTTAATACAATAAGAGCTTTAGAGCAAGTAAAATTGCTTAGCTGATGAGACATAAACGAAAATTTCGGGAACCTAAATTTCATATGTGGGTGGAACATACCACCGGCAACGGTTTTGAACATCTGTGACTCCAATATTGTGCGCCTAGATCGTGAGACTGATAAAGTTAGTGTGGTGTGTCATCAACCCTATTTTACCAATAACAGTGACAGTGACAGTGAGACATGTGACAGTTCTGACGGTGACTTGACAAGTGCAGCTGAGCCGGGCAGACAGCGCCGTCGCAACGTCAGTTACGCGTTGAGGCCCGTACTCGTCGCTTCGCGCAATCTTGACTCCCAGACGAAGGACTTCAAAATATAAACTGGTCGGAATCTTCCTGATAAATATAACGCAGGTCCTAGTTAATCTGAATTAAATAGTTTTACTTCTTTTTTGGGTAAAGTCACACTAGTTGCAACTTAATTGTCAGGTGTGACAATTAGGTACTGTCTGGCAAGAGAATCTGCCATCTGGCCATTCAATATAAAACAAAGATACAACATCGTTAGAGTGGTACATAAAGGTAGCCAAAGCTTCAAATAAACTCCTGAAATTTCGATTCTGATGAAGAAGCTCCTAGAGCAATAACTTAATTAATTCCCACTTAATCAAAAACAAATCAGTCACCTAGTCATATAAAAGTTGATTTTGTTTATTTAATTACTCTTTTACTTTACTGATGGACTAAGTTTTGACTGTTTTAATGTGGGTATATAAAAACTTTACTTTAACAGAACAGAAAATTTAGAATGAAAACCATTCTTAAATACCACTAGTGGAATACACCGACGCGCCGTGCCGCTATTGGTAATTTGCGATAGTTTTTATATTAACCCTTATATATAGATATCTAATTTATTAAAATAGACATATATTATTATTAATACCTATATTATAAGGAGGAAAGATTCGTATTTTTGTATGTAACGATTAAACAATTTATGACTTATATCTTTGATGTCAAATGAACTTTATATATTTCATTTAATTATAATTTTTGATATGGCATTGAGTTATTTAATAGAAATTATGTACTGTTTATTAATTTTATGATTTCAATTTATGCATTATGATTGTTAAAATGTATTGTTTCAAATAGTATATAAGTAGATGCATGCATTTTGTAGAAAAAACACTTTATACTGGCTTAGTTTAAACAAACTATGTGTGCTACTTATTTTGCAAGCCAAATGGCAAGCTATAGAGATTGACGAAGTTCATGCAATAAGATCTGCATAAAATGTACACTTTAATTACGCAAATAAATATTTTTATTGTGATTTTATACTAAAAAGAAGGGCATAAACTTGAACTAATGGCTCATTTACTACATTTCTACTGGCAGCTTGGCTTGTCGAATTTATTATTATTGTTTCCTACGGCAAGTCATTTTTATTAATGTTGGAAGTATTTGTTGTTAACAAAACGAACGCGCCAGTAGAGTAGGTACAACAACTTCCTTACATCGACTACGTTCACACCGGCACGAGGCGCGGCGCGGCTTCTAGACAATTTTACCAGAATTGCGTTCGTAACGCACAAGATTACACAGTAGGTGAAGTAATGTACATTCTTGGAGCAACACGTACGGTACGTTTAAGCTAATAATACCTTGTTGGTTATTATGACGTTAGGACTTCATATTTTTCTATGAAACGAAGCATCTGTTCGTATTATGTAATCTGTGATATGGGTTTCTATGACTCGTTAGCTCAGCATTTGAAGTGTCCTTTATATAACTTTTATGCTTTAACAAAGTAGTGTTTGCATACTACTGCTTAACATAATATTTGATGCTGTAGCACAGCCTGGACACTCGACTCATTCTCTATACAAAAGCCGCGTTCTAACTACCTATTACACAGACACTACACAAATGTTGTTTTGGTACACGCGTAAATGTGTACGTGAAGTCGAAGGTTGTCATCGTATAAATAATTGTTGTACCTACCTACCTAACAGTGTTTTGATGCTGTTATTATGACTTATTAGATTTCGTACATTATGCGTACCTTACCTACCTTTAGGAATATTTACAAGCACAACAATCCAACTTCATGTAGGTACGACGTAGGAATACGCAACACAACCGAGTAGGTAACATTACTTCACATTTCATTCCATTACTTATACAATAATAGATACCTACACTATACAAAAAGTATCATTCCAAGTTCACATTTTATAAAAGTAATGATAATAATTACAATCGTTCTTCTCGTTTAATAAACAATCATGAAGTGTGCCGCGTGTAACCGTAGTAAAAGTCGGTATGTGTATTACTTTTCTCTATGGTAGGTATAGGTTACAAAGACACTTGTTTTGCTGCAAACGAAGTCGATATCAACGGACATTTTTTTTGCTAACGAAAATCTTCTAAATAATCATTATTTTAATAGAAAATTTAATAAAATACAAAGATAGAGTATTATGTTTGTATTTTTTTCAATACCTACTGTAAAATACCGATTTTTATAAGTTACCTACTGTATAACTGAAGAACGACAAATAGGTAGGTACTTAGTGTAGGTTACCAAGAATGACTTACCTCGTTTTATCCTTAAGGAATCTATAAAAACTCCTATCCTTTTCTCGTTAAGTTGATAAGAAACCGTAAATAGCACAAGATTACCCCATTCTCAACATTTAAAATACTCGTACAATCGTCACGCTTCGTCTTCACGTCATTGTGCACGAGTTGCGCGTCCCGTACTCAAGTCAGCTCAGCGACAGCTCAGAATCAGTGGCGGCGTGAGGAAGACTCGTTTTGGTGGGGGGAGAGGAGTGTCCATTAGTATTATTGTATGTTCTATGACTGTAGTTATTCCACTACTTGGTATAATAACGTATTGTTGTTAAATAGATTTCTTCAGCTTTAAATGATATTGAAGCCCGACGACGATAACTACTTATAGATACATATTTCCTTAGTTACGGTTCAACCACGAAAGCACTTTATCTATGCACAGTTTCGTCTATACCCAACTGGTCTAATAGAAACTCCGCTACGTTTTTGACCAAATACCTTCACCCTTAGACATAGTCAAATCTCAAGTCTATTACGTAACTAACCTTTTTGAGGGTCAATTCAAGCTCTTTTCTTATCTTCAAACGGATAAGTACCCTTAAGCTCTAAGCCGTTGCAAAAAGGCTAATGTAATCAAAACACGGGTGCTCTTGTTTTGCAATAAACTATTTCTGTATGTATTTTACTAACGTCGCTATCTATCCATATCGAATACCCTTATTGAATAGACATAGTCCAATATTTAATCACGGTATATGAACCACCGCATCGATAACAAAAAGAAAAGTGCCAAAGTAAATACTTATCTACTGTACTACCTTCTACACCTTCCATAAAATTAAACAGACATTATACTGTACTGTATCGCCAAGTTATCCACTGCTGAATACAGCCTCCCCATTATTAGGGGTTTGTCATAATCCCCACGCATGGCAGGCGTCTTGGGATCGCAGTGTGAGATATCAGTTCCTCAGAAAGAGCTGCTGCCCACCTTCTGGTGTGTTACCCTTAGTCGCCTCTTACGACACCCACGGATAGAGATGAGGAGGTGACATTCTAGCCCCCTCGGCAATAATGTCTGCCACATTAATAATAATACAAGTATTCTTATTTCTACCTAATAACCACAGTTTAATTATATGTACTGTACTGTATCAGCTGGATTGTCCGCTGTTGAACACAGCCTCCCCCATTAAGGGGATGTTCCGTAATCCTCACGCTTGGCTAACGTCTTAGGGGTCACTTTAAGATATCAGTCTCAGAAAGCGCTTCTGCCCACCTTCCGGTATTTTACATTTAGTCGCCTCTTACGACACACACAGGTAGGAATGGGGGAAAACGGGCTAGAATGTCACTAGCCCGGCACCCCACGGGGTTCTCGGGGTCATCATCTGTACTAAGCTTCTATTGACTGACAAGCACGTTTGACAAACTAAGCTCCATTGTGTTGCGAGTGTCACCTCATACTCCACAGAATAGGCA
Source organism: Plagodis pulveraria (assembly GCA_963890685.1). Taxonomy (NCBI): domain Eukaryota; kingdom Metazoa; phylum Arthropoda; class Insecta; order Lepidoptera; family Geometridae; genus Plagodis; species Plagodis pulveraria. The sequence goes on along the minus strand of OY982962.1, from coordinate 7,086,459 downwards.
ATGTGCAGGCAGCTCATTGCCTCCCTCCAGACTAACTATTCACAAATACATCATTGAAAGGGCTACGAAGATTTTGTGTACATGTTCATTGGAAAACTTAGGTAATTCTACGAACGTTACGAGCCATAGTCGGATTTTTAATCAGACGGAGTAAAGTGACATTACGAGTATTGCTACTTTTTGACGATACAAAAATAGTGCTGTGGTAAATGCTTTATCTTTTTAATACATTAGTTACAAAGTTCAAACAATTATTTTATTAAATGTCTAACACACTCATAGTTCCGCTCATAAAAACTGAACTAGAAACATCACTATGATTTCAAGTTGGCAACTTTATTTTGAAATATGACATTTCGATCTGTCAGTTTACTCCGTCTGATTAAAAATTCGACTATTGGTAATTTTATTTGAGAATCGGTTTTTAGCGCAGGCGGCGTTTGTTAGCTCGGACAAAAGGTATATATTCGTTTCTGGCAAATAATTCGTAATATAATAATAATCACATGACAAAGCAATAACGACTGTTAGAGACACCTTAATTGGAAAGCGTCCCACGTTTATAACTAAATTGTATTATAGAAGCTTTCCATAGGTATCTAAAAATAATGTAAATATAAATTTTCTATTCATACACAAATGTTATTTTGCCATTAGGGATTTCTTATTTGCTCATAGAGCCTTTGTGTTTAGTAACTATATCTACCATGTTATCCTAATAATAGCATAAAAAAGTACTAACAATATATTATTAATGTTTTCATGATGCTTTTTATTTTCTTGAACGATATGATATTCATGTTTTTATTATGATTTATTTTTCTAGAGTTTTTCTTGAAGTTGGTGTGTGGCTGCTAAGTATTTTGTATACACTGCCTTAATCTGAATATATTGATAACGGTCAGTTTTGTTTTTTTTTATGCCTGGTAGGTTAGCCTTTGACCACTATCTCACCTGATGATAAGTGATGATGTGGTCGAAGATGTTGTACAGGCTAACCCAGAAGTACTGGCTCTCAAGGCTAGCTGCCGGAACACACCGTTAGGTGCTTGGCGACAGATTTTCTACTTGAGGGTGGTAGCTACCCAGGCGGGCATTCGCGAAATGCCCTACCACCATGCTATAACGACTGCCATCCTAAGACAACAACCGGGACCGACGGCTTAACGTGCCCTCCGAAGCACGGAAGCGCTCAATAGTAATGTCACTAGCGGTCACCCATCCAACTCATGACCGCGCGCGACGTTGCTTAACTTTGCTGATCGGTTGAGAATAGCTAAGTAAACTTCGCGACGAGCGCTTCAAAAGAATAGGCTAAGGTTTCTTTCAAATTGATTATTATTTGTTATACTATGGAGTTTTGTATAGATGTAGATCCCTACAGTATAATAAAACCTTATTAAACTCTACATAGCTCTTATGTTACTTTTTCCCACGTGAATAGTAATTGTTTATCATAATAAGGCCTTATGATTATTTATTTATGCTACTTGAATAGTTGTATTCTTTTACTTACGATTTCCATATAATATGTAGATACAATTTATCTTGTGGCTTTCTGTGACACCTCGATACCGATGCCCTAATCTGAAAATGTACAATATGATTAGAATATAACACAGGCTTGTAAAATTCAATTTGTAAGTGCAATAGTAAGAGTATAGTCATTATGGTCCCACCTACTTATATGAGGTTGGTACAATATATCTCGTCTAACAAAACAAAAGACAGAACAAGAACATATTGACAACATGTTTTCGCTAACAACGCACACAACAAAAAGATAACCCAACCCTAATGAACAAAAATTTTGATTCAATTTTATGGCTAGCCGTTCTGTTGTCGCCAACCCTCTTTGAAAATGCTTTCGTTGTATACCAGCTACAATTTGGATTATTAGTAATGATCTCTGTTGTGCGCCCAATATGCAGCAGTATCCTAAAAGTAGTAGCATTGTACTCGTTAGGCGCACGGTAATTATTAGGCGTAAGTTTTCCTCTAGTCACGTTTAACAACATCCAACATGACTATAACTCTTAAGCCAGTAATTGGTACCAATTACTCGGGATATATAACAGTACGGTTTCATAAAAATATTTTTTAGTATTTTATTTTAATGGGAATACCGAAACTCATGAATAGTGGAGTATCTTGTTTCATTTGTGGACATGACGTATATAAAAATTTCATAGAATGCAAACAGCAATTTACATTTCAAAGCTCTCACTCATTGTTATAAGCGTTCTGGTATCGTCTGTATTTAAATTTTAAAATGGATGGATCATTCAATTTATTTCTCTTTGACGGCGCTAGATTGGTACCATGAATGAACTATTTCAATAATAATTCTACAATCGCTATAACGCTATATATATAATATTTGTTTTCATATCTTTTAAATATTATGTATGTTATATTATTGAGTATTCTTCGTATTTTCTTCCACCGTGAGCCAATCTTAAATATTCTAGATCTTCTTGAATTGTCTATCTACAATGCCTGGTTGTAAGTAATGCTGTGGTTGAAAATATTAAACCAGCATAGAATCGAATCTGCCTCTTTAGCAGAGCTTTTCTCTTTGGCAGCTGCTGAGGTACGCACCATCAGATACTTGGCAACCGCATTCTACTTTAGGTTAGTAGGCACGCGGGCATTTGCGAATCACCATAACTATGCAGTAAATGTTAAGCCAGCAGCGTTGGAATCAAATTTAAGGCAACGCTGCCCGGTAAACCATATACATACTCATATTATACGACAAAAAAAAACACCTATTTCTAAAAAGAAAAAAAACACCTATTTCTTTCATAAATTTGTAAATGTGTTAGCAATTGAATATAAGATAAAGTTTTCTTTAGGGATATTAAAAGAAAATTATATTCTTTTCTCCCTTCCTACCGTGTACAAACATAAGTGATTGTGTTAAAATAAACAGGATAAAGATAGCCCAATGGAGATGCAGCGTGGGTGTCTGTCAGTCAAGAACGTATCAACAAGTAAAATCTTATTTGTCACCGCTTCGAGGAAATGTTCAATGTCATTAACATTGTAGGCACATCAAATGAGGGAGAAATATAAACAGAATAAACTATGAACATTTTACTTGTTTGATAAATATATAAGTTAATTTTGTATTGTAGTTGCTTCCAATATCTCATCAGTCAATTGACTCCGTTTTCATTGATTTTCAGGTATAATTTTAAGCACTATTGAATTTATTTTTTATTGTTGATGGTGGTATGCGTCATGCTTGTTTATCACAGTATTCTGAAGCGCTAGTTTGCTTAGCCGTTCTGAACCGATTAGCAAACTTAACCAACGTCCGCCGCGGTCATGATTTGATGGGTGACCGCTGGTGACATTACTACTAAGACTACCGTGCTTCGGAAGGCACGTTAAGCCGTCGGTCCAGGTTCTTGTCTTAGGCTGGCAGTCGTTATAGCATGGTGGTAGGTCATTTTGCGAATACCCGCCTGGCTAACTACTACCATCAAGTAGAAAATCTATTGTCACCCCGTGACCACGATCACTGCAAAGTGTTTGAAACGTCGCCGTCGGGACAAAAATTATGATAAATATACACGATTTAAACCGTTTAAATTACAAAATCACCGTTTAAAGTTGTTTCATTATTATAGAAAATCTGTCGCCAAGCACCTAACGGTGCGTTTCGGCAGCTCTCCTTGATAGCCAGTAATTATAGGTTAACCTGAACAACATCATCACTTACCATCAGAAAAAAAAGTGTTACCTTTCTCGTTCTGCTGGACACAGAGTTGCGCTCGTCACTCTAAGAGTTAGTTTTTATGTCTCGATTGTCCAGCAATTTTACATCTTCACACTAGTGTTTGTACACTGCTGCTTTGAGGTAGAATATCTGACAGTGGGGTGGTACACACCAAGGCGAAAAAAGATGCAATACAGAGCAAAGCAGACTCTGCTTTACATTATGAATAGATTCAGGCGTTGCTATACGGAAATCCATATTTAATAATAACAAATATTTTATAAATGTATTTTATAAAACAATAATTCATTATTTAAAAAAAATACTTAAAAATATATCTAGTGACGCTTGCCTCTGATTTTCCTGTTAAATTCAAATTCATTTATTTCAGGCAAAATTGTACCCATATTCACCAAATATAATATAAAATCTAACACATTATTACATTGATACCATACAATACATCTAGATATGAATGTCATGTAAATAATAATATAGATGAATTATGTAAATGATAACACATTATGACATTACAAAACAAATTATTAAAAATTGCATTAAATAAAATAGAAGTCAGATGCCAAGAAAATAATTATAATAAATACCAGTAATAAAATGTCAATTTGAAATAAAATCACATAATAATCTTAATTCTAAATTATGTCAATAAAATACCTATTTAGTAGGTATTTATCACAAGTCAGTCATACCTTCTCACTGGCATAGGTACTGAGACATGTCTGGCGCAGCAATGTCGAAGGAAAGGACAGTCAAATCTGGCAGCTATCATTTTCAAAACAGTGTTAGAGCTGGCCCTTACTCTGTGCACCAAGGAAGCGGCACGTTTGCGCATGGTCGCGTGGAAGCAGGAGGTGCGCGTCTCCGCGAACATTCCCGAGGCGCTACAGAATCGGGGCAGCCCAACCACTACCCTAAATGCGTTGTTGTATAGGACGCGGAGGTCACTGTAACTTTTCTTACTGTAGTCAGCCCACAGGTTGCAAGTGTAGAGTGACGTACAGTAGGCTCTAAAGAGCGTTACTTTGATTTCTTGTGAACATCGTGCATACCTGCGGGCTATCATATTGGCTCTTATTGACAGTGACCTCCGCTCCCTCTAAATGTCCGCATTGTCTTTGAGATCGGTAGTGAGTACGTGCCCCAAGTACTTAAACTGTTTGACAATTTCTAGCGGCGCACCGTTGAGCCACATTGGTGGTACAGTCTGGGGCCGTTTTGTACCGGCATCGAAGACCATGCATACGCTTTTTGTTACATTATATTTTAACCCGTGACCACGTGCGTACTCCTCACATATCCGTATCAGCTTCCTCAGGCCGCAGACCGACGCGCTCAGCAGCACCATGTCATCTGCGTAACTCAAATTGTTGATACATACGTCATCAATATGGCAGTCGACATGCTGGCTGCTGAGCGTGACGATCAGTTCGTTCACGTATAGGTTGAACAGGGTTGGAGATGTTAAGCCACCCTGCCTGACTCCGCATTCGAGCCGATACGGGTCTGACATTGTCCCCTCCCATCGTACACGGTTGCATTGGTGCGAGTACCAGTACTGAAACATGTTGATAAGTTCCTGTGGTAAGGCTATATTTTTCAACTTGTCCCACAGAATATTATACGATACCAAGTCAAAGGCCTTGGACAAGTCGAGGAAGCACGCATACACGGGTGTCTTGCGAACTGTGTAGTATTTGACGGTATGCTTAAGACACAGTATTGCACTTTCAGTGGACAGCTGAGTGCGAAACCCGAACTGGTTATCATGCAGTGCTACGTATCTATTTAACTGTGTATTAAGCAAGCCGTCAAACATTTAAGCTGTAACAGTAGCAAGAGAGATAGGCCTGTAGTTACTTTTATCGGCCATGTCACCAGTTTTATTCTTCGCTACAGGCACCACCACTGTTTTCATAAAGTCGTCCGGCAAGTAGGAATGACTCACGCATAATGAGAAGAACATAGCCAAGATCCTAGCAATATGAGGTCCAGCATACCGTAGGTGCTCAATGCTGAGTCCGTTATAACCTGGGGACTTGCCTCTCTGCATAAGCTTTATGGCGGTGCCTACCGCTTGTTTGGACAAGTCAACATTGAGCACTTCCGTCGCCGGACCCAACGAAGACCTAACAGAGAAATGATTTTTAAATGCATTTGCAATATCTTTAGGCTCGTTCATACCATCGATGCTCACAGGAAGGCCAGGTCGTTCATTTATTTTACTGGTACCTTTCCAGAAGTCTTGAAAGTTACCTTTGGAATATTTTTCAGCAAAAGAGTCCATTTTTAACTGGTCTTGATGATCTTGGCACCATTTTAATCTCGACTTGAATACTCGTCTGCTAACACACATTTCCTGGTAAACCTGTCCAGACTTTGGCCTACTGCACATCACCCATTCCTTAAACCTGGACCTAGCCATACTGTGAGCCTCGCTAACATGTTTATTCCATCCCACTATGCGTGGGCCACCCCCTCCCTTCCTCGTGCTTCCCCGACCCGCTACTGCTGCGTCACGAAGAGCGGTCACAATGTCAGAGTATAGATTGTCCAGAACAAGCCTGTGACCACGGTCATTACAGAAACAATCTGCACAGTTAATGCAATCAGAAGGGAAATCAATTAATTTTAACCTTTTATGACACTCTTTACTATACATTAAGATTTGTTCTTCACTTCTTGTACCCCATATTACATTGTTATTTGCAATACTAATTTTAGGCAAGACTTTAGGAGTAAGTAACTTTAAATTACATTTCACAATAAATGGGAAGTGATCGGACCAACAAGTGTCATACTTGACATCAACACTAATCACGGTCTGCATTGCTGATTGAGTGGTGAGACAGTGATCTAGCCAGCTGCTGGTCCCGTGTACATCACTAATATACGTGAACGTGTGCGAGTCTAAACCTAACATATCTACGTTAACACAGGACCATTTTTGGTCATTACATATATTTGACAATTCACCGTAAAACATCTCACCCGGGGCCGCATTATAGTCACCCATAATAAATACCGATTCAATACCATATTCATCAATAATGGCGCTTACAGCACTTAAACAGTCTGTAAAATCCACAAAATTTTCAGCTGAGTTAGTTGGCAAGTAAACACTCATTAAGACTACTGGTGTATCATCCGTCAAAATTTTAATAGCACACACGATTATTATTACACTCCAACACTGATACTTGCTGAAATGTACTTTGTCGCCATAACAAAGCAACGCCTCCGTAAGGACGCCCGCGCAAGATCATGTATCATCCGTCAAAATTTTAATAGCAAACACACGATTATTATTACACTCCAACACTGATACTTGCTGAAATGTTCTTTGTCGCCATAACAAAGCAACGCCTCCGTAAGGACGCCCGCGCAAGATGCCCTGTATGCACCTGTATCCACTGCAGACGTTGCTGTGTAGCCGAAATCCTTATCGATCGTACGTATGTAGGGTATATCGTGCGGCAGTAACCAAGTTTCCTGGAGACATACCACGTCGCACGTACGGCACAGGTTCCTGACATCGTCTATAGATCGCCTTACACTCCTACAGTTGAAAGTAGCGAATTGATAAGTGCAACTATCCATTGTTTTGTTAAATTGGGCCGTCTGCACCTCGTACACCGAATGTTTTCTTGTGTTTATAACTCACAAATCGTCGAAATATGACGCCCGCTGGCCATAATGTTTCGTCCATGTATTTTAAAAGATTAGCTTTGGATATTAAAAACTTGTATGCCTTGTGTCCTCTTTCAAATTTCATATTTATTCTCTCTAGTGATACAGTTTCCTTCGTCTTATTTAAAATATGTTTTATTATGTCGCTTTCGGAAGTAGAAATGTGCACATTTGTAATAAACATAGCGATTTTCTTATCTGCCGCTCTGAAGGTGCACTCTAGATCCTTGGCTACACCAGACTTGCCTAGGAATCTATATTTCATTGCTTTTTTACGAAAGTCACATTATGCCATACTTCGTTATTAGAGGCTTCAATGACCTGAGTTTTATGTATACATTGCGGGCGCTCTGATTCAGCAGCGTAACTAATGCCAGCTTTATGACTGTGCTGATCCGCTGTCTGCTTAGTCGAGCTCGATGTGTCTGACGTCACCGCAGCTGTCAATGCGAAACCGGTCGTAGCACTTACCTCCTGAGGTACAGCTGACTGTGTTCCATCCGTACAGCCGCCGTCACCTCCTCTCGCCTCGCGACGCAACGGTGGCAATGATGTAGTGCTGTGCTCACTGTGTGTGTAAATTGTGCTTTTCTGGTCACCTGTTTGTTTATTTTCAGCTACCATCATTGTTCTATATTGCGGTGAAGGTGATCTTATAATCGATGATTCATTGCTATTGTTTGGCTCATTACTTAACATATTTAAATCATGTTTAAGTCCCAGAGGCTCACTATCTAACCAAGCACCGCGTTTTGTTTGCACATAAATCGCTGAGGTTGGTGGCACAGAATCGTTCTGCAGCCGTAGAACTTCCGTTTTTAAGTTATTCAAACAATCCCGTGTAGCATAAGTCGTTTTAATGTCTTCAATTTCGGCTTTTATGATTAACATGTCCTTCAACAATTTTGAACAATCAAAATTATTTATTAAAATTGAAGGTAGTTTCTCCAATTGCCTTGCACAAAATATAGGAATAATATCTGGTTCCGTGCATTTAAATAAATTTATAATATCTGCAACGTCACGCTCTTCCTTCCCTTTGTTTTTTCGTATTATTTTTCTGACATCAGTTGGGATCGACTCGAATAAAAGGGTCTTGGATTCCTTTATTTCTTCACTTGTAAATGTCGACATACAAATACGCACTAGTGATTCTTCGTCAACAATAGATACTTTATTTTGTATGTAGGCTAACATTTCATCTTTAACGATATTACACGTCTTACACTTTAAAACTTTCGTCATTTTTATTACTACGCGCGAGTAAACGCAACAAAGTAAACAATTTACACGCACGACAGCAGTGAGTGCCCGAGCGAGGAAAGCTGATGTGACGGCGCAAACGCCACGCAGCCAAACCGGAAGAAATTTGAACACGTTTCGCTTCTACACGAAGCATCCTCAGGAGGTCTTGACTCTTCGAGCGCATGATCAAGATCTGCTTTACATAATTTTTGGTTAAATAGACTCATTAAACTAAGTTTAATACTGTACTAGTTTCTGTAACAACACTGTACTAGTTGCATCCCGCGGTTTCATCCGCGTCGATAATTATGAAAGGTGATGATTATAATAATAAAAGGTGTCCTTTACCTTAATTTAGTATCTGAACTATATAACTGATCAACTGAAGTCCAATTTTCATTCAATCGGTTCAGCTGTTTAAGCGTGATAGTGTAACAAACATTCGCACTTACCGACAATCATTCGCATTTTTATATTAGAGTATTGGTGCCCTCAAACAATCACTTCAAAATCTTTTTTCGATTGTTCAAAATTATTTCATGCACTAGCCTCCTTAGAGAAATTCTCGTTTAAAAAGTTTAGAGGTCACAAAATTTTCATTTTGCAAGGAAATCTTAATATTTTTTAGCGTCATGGAGGGACCGCCCTACCTTCAACCAGACCACTGGACTTTGTCAGATCAAAAGAAGTACAGAAGTCATTCCTAAGAGGTTGTAAGCATTTTTCCAATAACCCAAAATAAAAATTTCAATGTATGAAAACGGACTGCGCCGCATCGCGTTCATCCATCAAGTCATCAAACAAGCTGAACACGTCAAGCGGGGGTAGCTGGAGTGAGTTTATTACAGTGCTGGAAACAATAGCTTTGTGCGGTTGGTACACTGACAATTACAAATAGAATTTTTGTGTTAATTACGGTTATACATTGTCAATACTGTAATTTTATTTTGTGGCAATAAAGATTTACAATTATTATTATTAATATGTTTATCCTTGCGCATTATAAATAATGATAACGATAGAATTTCATACAAAATTGGTGTTACAATGTTTTTTAAACAAACCGAACCAATTTCCAATACTGAAATATAATAAATAACTGTTTGAAGTCGGCACCAAGCTGATTAAAAATACTGAACTCAGATTATCGTGGTCCTACTCCAAGAGTTGCAATTATAAATAAATCATCCAGGTATGTGAATACATTTTTCAGTAACTGTAACTTAAAAAGTAAATTTTGCCTATCTTTGTAATTTTATGAGCTTATTCGCTTGCTATATAAGCCTGATTGTCCACTGCTGATCACTGCTATTTAGGGGGTATTTACCATAATCCCCACGCTTGGCAGGCGTCTTGGGGATCGCAGTTTAAGATATCAGTTCCTCAAAAGGCGCTGCCGCCCACCTTCCGTTATTTTACCTTTAGTCTTTAGCATATCTTTGCATGGTGGAAGGCCAATTTGCGAATGCCCGCCTGGCTAGCGACCACCGTCAAGTAGAAAATATGTCGCCAAGCACCTACCTGTAACGGTGTGTCCTTGAGAGCTAGTAATTCTAGGCTAAGCCTGTTAACACCTCCGACCACATCATCAGGTGAGATTGTGGTCAAAGGCTAATCTATCAACAATAAAAATATATAAAAAAGTCGCCTCTTACCACACCTACAGGTAGAAATGAGGGGGTGACATTCTTACCCGGCACCCCACGGGGCTTAGCAGGTAATGCAAACATTACATTGTTATAATCATCGATTAACGTCATCGTAAACATTTTGAAAGCTTATTGCTAATGTCTTGTTTGTAGTTCTATACAGTTTGGCTGCAGGTGTAGCACAGTCCCCTTAAGATAGTTCAACGATAGGAGCGAAGGAATAGATTTGAGTATGACTCACTCTGTACGATGACTCAGTAGAAAGAGAGAATTGTTGTGATGAATATATTTATAAATGATCTTCTCAATAAACTGTTTGTTTTTATTATAAGTATATTTTGTCACCCCGTGACCACGATCACTGCAAAGTGTTTGAAACGTCGGGACAAAAATAATGATAAATATACGCGATTTAAACCGTTAAAAGTTGTTTAATTGAAGCGCTCGTAGCGAAGTTTACTTAGCTGTTCTTAACCTATCAGCAAAGTTAAGCAACGTCACCCGCGGTCATGGGTTGGATGGGTGACCGCTAGTGACATTACTACTGAGCGCTTCCGTGCTTCGGAGGGCACGTTAAGCCGTCGGTCCCGGTTGTTGTCTTAGGATGGCAGTCGTTACAGCATAGTGGTAGGGCATTTTGCGAATGCCCGCCTGGCTAGCTACCACCCTCAAGTAGAAAAACTGTCGCCAAGCACCTAACGGTGTGTTCCGGCAGCTGTCCTTGAGAGCCAGTAATTCTAGGTTAGCCTGTACAACATCTTCTACCACATCATCACTTACCATCAGGTGAGATAGTGGGCAAAGGCTTACCTATCAGGCATTAAAAAAAAAAAAAAAAAAAAACTATGTTTAATAATCGCGAAAACCTAAGACAACAATAAGTATATTTTATTTGATTTATGTCCTTATTATTTTATACTTACATGGCGTCTATACGCCATCTCTGCGGGAGGTAAAACAGTTACAAGAGAACTACATTAATCGAATCATTATCGTTTGCTAACATACTTCCCTTCTATAGCGAAAGTAAATGAATATTGCACTATTACCAGCTTCAAAAGAAAGTGGAAAAGAAAATCAGCTGCCTAAACGGAACCATTAGGTACTAAAGATTTTTATTATAATAAACTTTGTCCCATGAGGTGCCGAGCTAGAATATCATCCCATCTTAGAGAAATATACTTGAATTTTGTTAATATAATGGCGGGCGCAGATCTTTGAATTGAAACTTTAAAACGATTGTTGCTATTTCAATTACGCTAGGGGCGCATTTTCTAATATTCCTAAAGCTTTCGCCTCCAGCACTTAATGTCTCTTAGATAAGCTGTATTTAATTTTAGGGCTTTATTTGTAAGTTTAACTGACACCTAGATTACAGTGACATAAACTAAGCTCTAAGTCTAGAGGGGTGTTATTTTGAATGTGCTTTGAATATCTTTCATAACAGTTTTCCCTTTAAGTTTTAACTTCATAGGTATTACAGACAAGCGACTGAGAGGAGCATGACAGTAGGTATAACAGTTTCATGAATAGAGATAAGTATGATTATTTATTCTTCATTATTCTATATTGCCGAAAACACACAAACACACAAAAACACCAGAAGGTGGAGCGCCTTCTGAAGAACTGCAATCTTACACTGCTATTCTCAAGACACCTTTCAAGCGTGGAGATTATGGCATACCCCTTCTAATCAAGAGGGGGTTTGCCATAATCTCCACGCTATGGAGGCTGTGTTCTGCAGTAAATGATCCGGCTTATACAGAGTTATTAGATAAATACTCACAACCTCTTATGGGCTACATCTGTTAAATATAACAAACAACTTTAAATCTATCACTAAAAATATCAAGTTATTCTAGTACTGTTTGTCACTTTAGAGTTTTGTGTTTCGTAGTAAACAAAATAGCATCAATGCCTCTCGCGTAGCTCGTAGCTATTGACACAACGGTACCGCGCGCTGGCCAGCCGCGTAGGCGTAGCTGCGAGCAGTGTAGGTAACTAACAAATTCAAACATGTACGAGTAAGTGCGATTTCGCGATTAGCCATGATTCCACCGTGCCGTTGCCGCTGGCTGCTACGAGTGCTACGCGCTTTTTGCATAGGGCAGCGATTATTATTTTATTTTTTATTCATAGCTGATAGGCTAGCCTAAGACCACTATCTCACCTCCATAATGGTATCCATAATGGTAAGTGATGATGTGGTCGAAGATGTTGTTCAGGCTTACCTAGAATTACTGGCTCTCAAGGACAGCTACCGGAACATACCATTAGCTGCTTGGCGACATATTTTCTACTTGAGGGTGGTTGCTAGCGAGGCGGGCATTCGCAAAATGCCCTACCACCATGCTGTAACGATGCCATCCTAAGACAACAACCGGACCGATGGCTTTACGTACCCACCGAAGCACGGAAGCGCTCAGTAGTAATGTCACTAGTGGTCACCCATCCAAATCATGACCGCAGTGGACTTTGCTTAACTTAGCTGATCGGTTGAGACTGGCTAAGCAAACTTCGCTACGAGCGCTTCAAAGTCGCAGTATGCATAACATAGACCAGACCCTAGCTAAACATGTTTTTATGCAAAGATTGCCTGACCGGGAATTATTTTCTTAAAATCTGACCAGATTTGATGTTCATACCTCTGGCATTAACGATGATCAAACAATATAAAACAGTTACTGAACAATAATTCAAATAGTAAAGGAATTGATATCTCGGGTGTTCAATAAAAAAAAACTTACATCACTGTGTTCTTTTAGTCATTGTATTCTGTTTTATCTATCGATATATAAAAATAAATAAAATACATATTTGATATCCTAAAAACATCTGGGCATAACAACGGTATGTTTTCGAACGCTAAATAATGATGACGGCAGCAGCTGTCCAATTACTCCGTAAAACAGACACAAACAAACAGTACATAGAGCGCGAGTTCGTGGAAAAATTACTCACATTAGTTATTTGCGACGGTTCACGCGACTTTTCAGAAAAAATTATCCATAGAAAAAATGTATCATGGTTTTATATTTGTCATCATGTGTTTGTAAGGCTGAATATATCTTTGTATTTTTATTTTATTCAGCGTGATAAAAATTTTACTGTATACAATGTTTGTCAATAGAATATAAACCTTGGGTAGAGAACAGACAATTATTTCAGTTTCAGATGATAATATATTTGTCTCAGTTTTGCATGTTGGGATGGATGATAAAGCATGATAGGGCACAAGACGCCAAGAACAAAATTAATAAAAAAAAATACCAGTTATATTTGGCGCAGGGTCCGTTTCAGAATGTCCTAATAAATTTTCGGGTTGCTAACCAACACATAAGATAACTAAATGATAAAAATGACGGTTAACATGCAGCGCGTTTCAAGCTTTAACCGATGGATAGGCTAAATCGAAGACTGTGAAACGCTAAGATAGTATTTTATTTAATTAATATGTTCTGGGTAGTATAACCGGAACTTACTCGAACATTCTGAAACAGGCCCTGAACCATTTATCCCTACTGTTGGGCTAAGAATAATTTTATTTTTATCCCTATTGGTAGGGCTTAGTTCAGTGTTCATGTTTATTTGTACTCCTTGGTAGCTTTATACATAATTAGTTTTTTTTCTCCCGCAAATAAATTACTGTCCAATGTTGTGGTGATCCATGACTGCCAGTGTAGTACTATTAATTGAGCTTGGTCTTTACATCCTTTCTCGTTTTAAAAGTGCTAATAAAACTTTCTGCCTTTACAAATCACAAAGAGATTTCTTTTGACATTGCTTGCAATAGTTGACTTTTTAAATGTATTTTAGGGTAGAATTGTAGATAGCGTAGATTTTGAGCTCTACGGAGCCTAAGAATATTAACATATAGTACATCGGTTGTTTTTAATGCTAGCATATTAAAAACAACCGAGATATTACTACCACTTATACTCTATTCCAGAATTAAACATTTAAATAATCAGGAATTTTACAGCACTCGATGTGCATAGTTCTGTCGAATCTACTAGCAAATACTGAGTCATAAATATCTCAAAGATATCTGATTTTATTTTATTTGCGATGTTATTTTTCGGTGTTGATTTGTATTAGTACAGTCTAAGCCTTACAATTGAAGATAGGCTTTTATTTCATCTGCAGGTGTGCCCCTCTAGATCACTATTTCAAAGAATAACTTGTAGATTAGTGATAAAAAACAACAACAACTTCTTCACTATACGAAAAGAGCAATATTACAGAATTCGTAACATCGCCCCAAGCCTGAGTATCTGCTTAAATTATAAAATGTACTTATCATGATGAAAACAGGTAAACCTATGAAGTGTGAGTAGATTCGAATTCAGGAGGGTTCAACGAAAAATTTACATGTTACTTTTATTTTTAAGGCTAGAGTGCACGTATCGCCATCCATATAAATGTACTTTCGTTATATTTTAAATATCAAGTGTTCAACCACTGGGTAAAATTTCACGCATGTCGATGAGCCTAACATCTATGCTTGTTTGCGGTTTGACAAATTTTCAATACATCGCTTTCTTTATCCCAAGATGTGAAAACAGGATATCCCGCGCGAAAAAATAACACTCCTTTTTTTCGAAATTTTAATTCGTTCAATTAAAATTTCGAAAAAAAGGAGTGTTATTTTTTCAGGGTTACTTATGTATGTTTGTGAGTTTCTTTATAAAACAAAAACAAACTGGTGGATTTTAGACACCAAATTGTAAGAAAAAACCCCATTAGGTATCAAAATGAAGAAATTACAGGCACATGACCTAACAATTGTACGTCTCGGTGTGACGGGCACAGTGCTATTTGTCGTTGACGAATGCGTCTGTTATAGGCAGAGGTAAGTCCACTTAACGTCAGATGCTTGCCTCGAGCTTGAGTAAAAAAAAAACCTAAGAAACGATTATATAACTACAATTGGAAATTAACCGTGTGTAAATTATATAATTTTAATACCAAATTATTTCTGACAAATTTTGTATAATGTTTATTTAATATTGTAATATATAATCTGTTGACTTAATGACTTACTGTATATTTGTGACCATGTAAGTTTGATTATGATTAATTACTGTAAATGGTATGTCCGTTATAATTAATAAATATATATATATATATATATATATATATATGTATATATATATATATAATTCCAGTTTTAATTTCAATGGAACGACAAAACGCTTAACGAAAATAACAATTCGCAGTGGGGTTTTTAATTTTAAATTAATTTATACTTGTTACAAATAATTTTAAAAATACTTAGTTTTACGTAAAACTTGGTACTAGCAATTTAGATATTAGGATCAAAGACTTTCAAACTAAATTTCACCGAGTCTCAACAATCGGTATTTAATATATGATAAGACTACATATGTATGAAAAACGCTACATGTACACTTCCCTTAAGATTCTGTTTGTAAAATTAGGACTAGTCACAAGTTTATATTGTCCGCCCTCCCTACCTAAAATGTTATATTCTACCAGATATATATATTTTTTTGGCATAATAAGATACTTAATTTTACGTTCTTCACAATATTGTTTCGTATGGTGTATTACCATGGGGAGCTGCTGCTGAGATAGACCATTTTATCACACAAAAGCATCCAATTCAAGTCCTATATGAAATGGATCTTGGGCGATTTCTGATGGATAATTAAAAAAAAAAAATTAACTATACAGTTTGTATATAATTGAAAGTACTATGTTCCAAGCAAATAAGCTTCTGCTTAAGCTCCGTCCCTCTAATACAGTTTAACAATAGGAACAAAAGGATAAATTGCCTCAGTTGCTACGATAGCTCGATATGGTTACAGTTGCAGTGTCAGCGTTCACTTCAAGACTGTTACTTTATTTCATTAGCCATGTAATTTCACTTGATTGTGCAAACACCACTGTGTTTAGGTATATAATATATACCTAACACAATGGTATTTGCACAACACTGATTTGTGATGTAATAGGGTCAGAGCCCCACGGTAATACACACTAAGACGTACTGTTGCTATAGAAACCTACCAGTCAGATTACTAGTAAGAAACCCAGTTAGATTTAAATTCATATATTTACTTTAGTAGTATTGAAGAAAATAGGCTGAGACAAACGGACAGACAGACACGCGAGTCATCCTTGAAGTGTTCCGTTTATCATCAAATGTGCGGAACCCCAAACAACAAAAAGAACTGTTCTCTCCAATTCCGAGTTCACGTTTCATTATATTGAAAATAAAAAGATAAACTCGAGAGCGGAGAGGTTTGAGCGCCGTGTTTATAATTGTTTCTCTTTAGTACAAATACATAAACTATAAAATATGTCACTTATAAATAAGGTAAGTAATTTCCCGCTATAAGAAGCGTTAATAGTCTAGTGGCCATAAGTGATAGCTGTCTTGTAGAGAGAGAGCCCATGGTTCAAAATCTGCAGTGAATTTGAGCTTTATATGATGGTATTGCGTTTTTCGAATGCTCGCCGGGCTCTAGCTACATCCATAAAAAAAGGTTTTGTTTTAATACTGTTAGGCTAGCATATGAAGATCTCTTGTACCGGTGTCTAATTTTAGCCTAACAGTAATAAAAGAGTACGACGTTCAGCAGTACAATATTACATAACTTACCATATTAACTGGGTACATATTTCCAAAACAACTTTGTGATCTTCGAAAAAAATCTACGCTAATTGGCATAATGTAGTTTCATGCCTTATTAACCCATTGGCATCGGCACTACTGATAACAATAGATTTCATTCATAACTATACAGGACGCCGGGGTCTAATTTGATAACAAAAGAGACAGCGCGATGCATCCGTCCGTCGCTCGTTCTAAGGTGCCATCTAGCGATACGTTGGGAACTATAACATAGATTGGCTAATAAACGCGCTAGGTGGCATTGTGCCCAAATAAAGTGTACAGTAACTTTGGAGTTCTAACCAATTTTTTGGTTATTCTTATTAATATTTTCGTTGATTATTTCCTTTGTTAAGTGTACGAAATCCACGGTTATTTACACATGTTAACTTCGTTGTTCAAACACAAATATAACCAAATGGCTGCCGATATTTTAAGCATGGTTTCTTTTAAATTGCACTGATAAGTCTTTTATTACAACGAGCATTCCGGCAACTAAGCTAAAAGTACTACCTGTTAGAATATTTTTCCTCAGTGGACGCATCTTATTTAAATGTATTTTTTTACATAGACATACGTGTGGGTTGTTTCTGTGCATTAGACCTTCTGCAACAGCTAGAACGTTCTTCGAGTACAACAAGCGTCCAACCACAAGGGGCTTGTTGCATGCCCAAGATTTAGATATTATTATCCATACTTGGGCATTCAATACGAGTCCTCTTGCACCCTTAATAACTGATTAATTGCAGAGAGACTACCAAGGAACTAATATTAATATTTCTAGTAACAGCAGAACTCTTTGTGGCACCACGTCTGGGCAAGTACTGCCACAATACCCATATCTACCATGAGCTGGTTTGAAAGGTATGGGTGCCGGTGACATGACAAGTACATGAGACTTAACATCTTTATGTATCAGGGTGATAAGGGCAGTGCAGTTCACTACTTGTGTTGAACTGCATCTGTTATAGGTAAAGGTTACCGGGTAAGTCGCGTACTTGTTCAGTAACGATAGATTTAAAATAATACTACTATTAACAACAGTTATTTACAATGACACTTGCCTGCCATAAAATTGAATAGAAACGTTAGTATTTAGGAATGACATAAATGTCACACTAAAAGTAATTATAAGCCTGAAAATATCGTATGTGTGCCATAGTTACCACTGACATTGAAGAAGACCGAAACTTTCTGGGCTAGGTTATGGAATACTTATATCTCGGTTTACTAAGCAGACCGCGATGTTAACTACGGACGAAACTGCGGTCGGAAGTACATATAATATTATAGTATGTAGGTACGTGTATTTTAAGACTATTCTAGCGACTTGGATTCATATGGAATCTGTACCATAACACTCTTATTTATCAATATTCTTTTTTAAACTTATTATTTTTAGGTCACTTAAAAAAAAAATATTCATGGTATCGCAATGTAAAGAAAAATTGTTTTATAATACGTTGTTAATTGTTGAATTCGGTCATGTTATTGCTATATACCTGAAAAAATGCGCTAAGGCTGCAAATATGATAAAATGTGTTCTATAATAACATATTCATGATAAGTAACTGGGCACACGGTGCTAACTGGTAGTGGGCTGGAGAATCGTCTTAGGATGGCAGTCGTTATAGCATGGTGGTAGGGCATTTTGCGAATGCCCACCTGGGTAGCTACCACCCTCAAGTAGAAAATCTGTCGCCAAGCACCTAAGGGTGTGTTCTGGCAGCTGTCTTTGAGAGCCAGTACTTCTAGATTAGCCTGAACAACATCTTCGACCACATCATCATTTACCATCAGGTCAGATAGTGGTCGAAGATGTTGTTCAGGCTAAACTAGAAAACAGCAACAGCCATCACTGCTTCAAAACGAAATCCTCGTGGCTTAGAAATATTTCACCGGCCTCTTTTAGCCCAGCCAGTCGCATTCAATGTTTTTATCGTTCGGTTTAAAACGCAAATCAAAAGCAGAAACAAGAATGAAAAATTTCACCGAGTTTGAACATTCTGTATTTAAAATATAGCTTAATAATATTTAAGTGAAAAACGCCCGATTTTAATGCATTTTCTTTTTAACGCACAATATAATCTATTAAGGGCTCTTAAGGGTTTTTTAGGGTTCCGTAGTACCTACAAGGAACCCTTATAGTTTCGTCATATCCGTCTGTCCGAGGTTTTGCTAAGAGACCGTTTGCACTAGAAAGCTGAAATTTTGAAGGAGTATGTAAATTTACCACGCCGCCAAAGTGGTAAAATAAAATTTTGAAAATGTTTTTTTTTTGGGATAGCTCCCATACAAGTGTTGTGGGTATGATTTTTTTTTCGTCGTCTATCCCATCGTGTGGGGTATCATTGAATAGGTCTTTTAAAATGACTGAAGGGTTGCTACTACTATTTTTCGATTTAATACTCCATTTACGAAATATTCAACTTTAAAGTGCAAATTTTTGTTCCAGTAGGGCGTCCTTCCCCCTCTAAAACCTAAACTGCTGGCTTGAAAAGTCTAAAAAAACTCATGATGATAGTGCAGTTCATGAACTTTCATGAAAAATTATAGCGGTTAAGATTACTTTATTACTTTAGCAGTAATAGTCGTTGAACTTGGGTATTAGATAATTTTGCACCAAATACAAAATCCTTAGAATAAATCCTTTAAAGTTACTAAGATGAAGTACTGGAAGGACTAGAATCGGTATAGACAGTTATGTACTATAGGAAGGGAAGTAGGGGGGAGAGGGGGGGTTGTAGCACCCCCCAAGAAGAGTGGGGGATTACGGTAACTATTTTTTTTAAATAATAATTTAAAAAAAATGTGTTTCTACATACATTAGAAGGTATGGTATATATGTATATATTTTGTGCAATGGGGAGGGGGAGAGAGGGCGGATTATTCCCTATCGATGGGAAGGGGTTACAGAATTCTATAGTTTTTTTTAATACTAATGAAATTTCTCAAAATTAGCTTCTGCATGAAAATAATTAATCACAAGCACGAAAACGTCAACAAAAAATAATTAGGCTTAGAGACAAATGTCTTATTAGAAGTAAAGTAATTCTATGATAGCTCCGGCGCTGTAAGTATACAGCTTTAGTCTTCTCGCAACCTTATCGCAGCGTACTCGCTACACCTTCGCAGTATACTTGCGCCTCTCCCTTTTCGCGTCTCTGGCTTATAAAAAACAATCCATGGGTAGGGCAGACGAGACTGCTTGGAAGATGGGTGCTACAAAAACAGCAAGTGACCCAGTAGATATTAGTAACATTTACTCGAATCACTTCCAATCAGTATTTGAACCCTCAACTGTTACCGACGGTTATAATGCAGATAATAAATTTTATATTTCTGAAGATAACCATACGTCAGATTTAATTATCAGTGATGTTTGTTTTACTATAATCATATGTATATCAAATCGGAACTATGTAGGCTCGATCCAACTAAGGGCGCTTGAATTAATAATATTACACCATAAGTTCTTAAAAACACCGCTGACACCATTTGTTTTCCAGTCCACCATATATTCAACCTAAGGATTATTTAAAGTTGTAGCAAACTATCGCCCAATCTCAATTTTGACCTTATTGAAGTTTTACTGAAATATTATAAACGTAGACAATAACAAACAAACAAACAAACAGTGTGTTTACTGATTTTCAAAAGTGGTTTATAGAATGGATCACACAAAAGAGCTTATAACGCTATTCGAGGTAATTTATTGCGCTGGTTCAAATCATAATCACGAAACATTGCCAGAAAGTTGGCTTTGAATCAGATGTGGTTCCAATTAGTTCTAGAGTCCCCCAAGGGTCAATATTAGGCTCGTAACTTTTTATCGTCAAATGATATTAAAAAATATTTTAAGTTTTTTAAATTGCTATTACATGCCGATGACCTGAAAATGTATCATTCCATAAATACTTACCAAGACCACTTAAAATTCCAAAAGGATCTGGGCAGATTTTTAGTGTATTTTATCATAAATAATTTTATTCCTAAGACAAAAACAAATAATTTTATTCCTCCTTATTGTGATACATTTATGATCATGAGTCTATGACTCTAAAACTAGGCTGGTGGCCTGTATCTCAAGAGCCAGGTCCTTCCTGGCTTTAGAGAATCTGTAACACATCTATATTTTTTCTTTTATAACTCTATACTATTTAGTAACAATTCAAAATTGAACCAATACATATAGGAAAAATATTTAACGAAATTGTTTTATTCGAATTCACGTCATTTTGTATATTTTTAATATTTAATATTTACGTGTAGTCATTGTTCTGTGGTGTAGTATTGGTGTACGAGTTTAAGTGAATGTTTGTTAGGAATTTGAAAGGTGTATGTGTCGGTGCGTGTTTCTGTATGTTTGAGTATACGTGCATGTGAAGGGGATTTGTAATGTGTAATTTTACATATGTGTTATGGGATTCTAACTTTGGTGAAGTTCAAGTCATAAAGGATTAAGGAATAATATTAGGTAGTAAATTAATCGTTAATGTAAATATATTATATATTCAAGAACCAACAAACAGGGTTACAATATTTTCTTCATGAAAAAATATTCTTATTCATAATAATAATTATGAGACGGCGAGGATGAGGTCTAAAAAGTACCTTATACCGAAGCTAATCGATCAACTCTGTACAGTCATATCTGTTATGACTTATGATATAGGTCATATAGAAGCATAATATCTAATTGTTGCCTCCTAGAGTTTAATTGCAATAATTTATATTTTTTATATTGTTAGGTTTGCAATAACGCCTGTAATGCGGATTACATTACAAAATTACAAATATAAGAAAGGAAAAATTTAAGTCATGTGCGGGATTCGAACCCGCGTCCATCCACCGCTTTAGCCGGGGTATGCTCTAACCAATTGAGCTAACATGACATGAAGTCATAACTCGAATCTTTCCTATCGTTCTTAAGCCATCGTATTGGGATGGAGCGACATCTATAGTACCACTTGCGTTGTACTACAAACAAGACCAATTTTGCAATTGGTTTTATACTCGTAAATGATGACGCTACCTTATATTTTT
This sequence comes from Plagodis pulveraria, assembly GCA_963890685.1. Lineage (NCBI taxonomy): Eukaryota > Metazoa > Arthropoda > Insecta > Lepidoptera > Geometridae > Plagodis > Plagodis pulveraria. The sequence goes on along the minus strand of OY982962.1, from coordinate 7,064,444 downwards.
AATATTGATAGGTTTGCAATAACGCCTGCTATGCGGATTACATTACGAAATCACAAATATACGAAAGGAAAAGAACGATAGGAAAGATTCGAGTTATGACTTCATGTCATGTTAGCTCAATTTATATTTGTTTAGCAGCTCTTCATAATTGTTGAATATTATGCAATAAATACGTTAATTCGTTGTGAAGTTACTAGAGGACCTTATGACAAAATTAAATAATTTTTAAACCACATGCTATTCTTATATTTTGAATATTTACATTAACGATTAATTTACTACCTAATATTATTCCTTAATCCTTTATGACTTGAACTTCATCTATATAGTCCCTTTAGTAACGTTATATTGTTCACACTATATATAGATATATATATATACAGTAAACTCAAGGGACTGTGCATTATAGAGAGGTGTCAGAAGAAAAAAGTTTGTGAGCAACTAAGGAACGTATAGATAATCCATGATTCCTACTTAATAGTCACGGTCAACAACAGCCTACATGTGCAAGCAATCACAATTTATAAACAAAAGAACAAATTGCTTAGAAAGTTATAGGTAGAGAGATAAAAACAAACTGAACAACAGAATTATTCTATATTATGATAACGGGCTACTACGGAACCCTACATTGCGCGTGGCCCGACACGCGCTTGACCGTTTATACTATCTTAACGCTCTCATTAACCGAAAGCATGTTATCAACAAGAGCGTTTTCAATTAAATAAGTGTCCAATAGGTAGACGCCAGAATTAACAGACACCTAACCTAACAAACGCATTTTTGAGTAAACCTCGCATAAACTCACACAAAAAAGCAATAAAGGTTCACTTTCCAATGCTCACTTTGGTCTAATACATTACAAAATTAATGACGTGTACCACCATAAAATTATACCATTAGTTATATCAGAGTACGCTTGAACACCCTTCGAAGTAATGTCACATCTAGTTTCCGTGTCAGTGAAGACGTAGGTTCACTCATCTTTTATTTATCAGGCAATTTCCAAAATAATGTAATTCGTTATTGCCTTGAACTAGCGTGTAGTCTTAAAGGGATGCAATATAAATATTATACTAACATGCAGTAAGTTATCCCCAGTGTGGGCTCAGGCTCCATGAAGTTACAAATAATACACATTGCAATAGCGTAAAGGTAAACATTAAATAGATGCATACCAGGCCGTGCAGAAAGTCTTTGGAAAAGTTTTTAAATTTAAAGCTTCGGTCTCGAAGACAGTAATTGAGAGGCGGGGGGGAAGAGGCACTATATTTTAGGTACAGTAAGAATATACAAACAATACAAAATCACAAATATACGATAGGAAAAACTTAAGTCATGTGCGGGATTCGAACCCGCGTCCATCCACTCCTTGAGCCGGAGTATGCTCTAACCAATTGAGCTAACATAACATGACGTCATGACTCGAATCTTTCCTATCCTTCTTTTAACCATCGTATTGGGATGGAGCGAAATTTATAGTACCACTTGCGTTGTACTACAAACAAGACCAATTTTGCAATTGTTTTTATACTTGTAAATGATGACGCAACCTTATAATTTTAATATTGTTATATATAGCAGGCGTTATTGCAAACCTAACAATATTAAAAAAAATATACAAACAATTTTGGTGTAACCAGCCATTTTGATACCAGAATGGTGGCTCACTTCAATATTCTCTAATATATAATTGTTTGTTATATAAATTTGTTTTTTTAAATAAACAATTATAGATATATCTATAGATGTATCTATAATTGTTTATTAGAAATGCATGAGGATAGGGATATTCCAGAAAAACAGGAAAAAGTTTTACCTTACAATCTGCGTAATAATGAAAAGCGAATTATAAAACATAATGAAATTCGGGTTGTACCAAAAATCAGATTAGCTAAAGTACAGAAACAAGGTCGTAATTCAAAAATACTGATGTATAATAAATTACCAAAAAGCTTGACCACCTTAAAATATAGTTTGTTCAAACTTAAACTTAAAAACTTTTATGAAAACAATCCCTTCTACACATTAAAAGAATTCATGTCAATGAAGCTTTTAGAATCTTTGTTCTTAGGACAAGTGCAAATGTGAAAACTGTAAATTTTATTTAACTGTATTATGATTAAAAATATTATGATTATTACATTTTAATTTATTATTAACATATACGTTATAAGAATTATTATATTTAAGTAGTATAAATATGTATTACCGATACCTTGACTTGCCTGTAAAAAAATTAGAAAAGGGCTAATAAAACTTCATTATATCCTTATTGTTTTTACTAATTGTTAAACAAAGTACAATTAAACTCATTGTTTATATTGAATAGTAAATTTAGGTATAATTGTTTCATAACCAAGCAAATAAATATCCTTACAGTTTTAGTGTACCACGTCATTCTGATATCAGAATGGAGGCTTATTTTGATATCGTGACTTCTAGGTGTAGAAAGAGGTACAAATAAATTAAATATAGGTTTATACTAAAAAGTACAAATTAGGTACAGTAGGTTTTTTTTTATGTTATTGTGACGGTACAAGCCCGAGGCCCATCTGATGTTAAGAGGACTAACCTCTGCCTATAACAGACGCATTTCGTCAACGACGAATTGCACTGTGCCCGTCGCACTGAGACGTCCAGTTGTTAAGTCTCATTAGCCTGTAATTTTTCTGGCTCTCAAAGACTGCTGTCGGAACACACCGTATTTATTTATAACAGTTCCCATTGGAATCGAAACAATACACCCGACATCCTGCCATACACGTTTATTTATTTATCTCTAAACATCAAGCTTCCGAGTTAGATGCGGTATGTGCAACTGGTGTGCGAATTCGCATGCCAAATCTTAATTATATCTCATAATTTTGCAGGTTACCACGTCCTTTAAGAACACATAACATAAGTATGTTTACACCGCTGTTAGATTATCTAGATGTCTTTTCCACAAGAAATTCACCACCTTTGTGCAACAGTTCTAAAACTTGTTAAACTCTCAATAAAATGAACAATTATTGAGTTTGAAATACATAATATATAAAAATAAGTATAAAAAAACCTTACTAACCGCATACATAATTTATATATCAGAATTGTTCTGCTCATTACGTATCGAACGTTAAAATAAAAAATAAATGGTCAAGCGCGTGTCGGGCCACGCGCAATGTAGGGTTCCGTAGTAGACCGTTATCATAATATAGAAAAATTCTGTTGTTCTTTTTCTTTTTATCTCTCTACCTATAACTTTCTAAGCAAAATTGTGATTGCTTGCACGTGGAGACTGTTGTTGACCGTGACTATTAAGTAGGAATCATGGATTATCTATACGTTTCTTAGTGCTCACAAACTTTTTTCTTCTCTCCATTTAACGACACCTCTCTATAACGCCATAAAATGCACAGTCCCTTGAGTTTACACTGCATATGTATATATATCTATATATAAATTGTGTAAACTATATAACGACACTGAAGGGACTGTGCATATATATACCTATATATGTGTATATATATATATATATATATATATATATATATATATATATATATATATTCAAGAACCAACAAACAGAGTCACAATATTTTCCTAATGAAAAATTATTCTTATTTATAACAATAATTATGAAACGGCGATGATGAGGTCTAAAAAGTACCTTATAGCGAAGCTAATCAATAAACTCTGTACAGTCATATCTGTTATGACTTATGATATACTCCCAATCCTTTGCTATATCTTTAACAATTTCATATCAAATGCTACGTCCCGTCAATATGGAAGGAAGCACAAATATTCCATTACCGAAGAAACTCAATTCTAAATCCTTTTCTGAATACCGTCCAATATCTATACTTCCTTTTCTATCCAAAGTCCTCGCGCGTCTACTTCAACAACAATTAAACTCATTCCTAATTCATCACCAACTCCTTAATCCTTTCCAATCTGGATTACGACCTGGACATAGTACAACTACAGCTTTATTAAAAATTACGGAGGACATTCGTTTTGGAAAGGAAAACATTGCTGACTTTACTTTACTTAGCAACGCATTCAATTCCGTTGACTTTGATGTCCTTCTCGCTCTACTTCGCTCCATTAACATATCTCCAACGGCAATTGACTGGTTTCACAGTTATCTGTCTGGCCGCCGACAACGGTTTCGCCTTGATAAGTCTGTCTCCTCTTGGTGTAATATCACTGTCGGTTTGCCTCAAGGCGGCGTTTTAACTCCTCTTCTTTTCGCAATTTTTATAAACACTATATCTCAACGTCTTACTTCTTCCTACCACCTCTTTGCAGACGATCTCCAAATTTACTGCCTTAACCATTTAGATGAAGCGGTAAACATTTTAAATAATGATCTACGTTACATTTCGGATTGGAGAAAATCATACGGTCTAAGAGTAAATCCACTCAAAACCCAGGTTATCATTTTAGGCAGTTCACGGACTATTTGTAAAATAGATTGGGTTACTTTACTAAACATTTTCTTTGAGGGTGTGAAAATACCTTACAGCGAAAAAGTTAAAAATCTAGTGATTATTTTTGATAAATGCCTTACCTAGATCCCACAATTGGATACTGTTAGCAGTAAAACGTTTGCTGCCGCCAGGTTCACTCAGAAGATTGAGAAACGTTTTGCCAACAGCCACTAAAGTTGCGCTTGCACAGTCTCTTTTCTTACTGATTCTTGATAACGCAGACGCCTGCTATTTAGACCTTACGGAGGACCAGCTAAACAAACTTGAGCGTCTTAAAACCTTTTCAATGAGGTTCATATTTGGCTTGCGCAAATACAACCACGTTTCTGAATTTCGTACCAAGCTCAAGTGGCTTCTTATACGACATCGCCGGAATGCTCACATCCTATCTCTTCTCTGCAATATTTTGTTTAACCCTTCTACACCCCAATACCTGTTAATAGTGTTTTGAATATCTTGATGCCTCTAATTTTCTTTGCTGACGTTCATCAGAGAATCTTATGCTTAAGTTCCCCCTACACACTACCTCGTTTTATGACCGTTCTTTTCCGGTTCCGGCCGTCAGACTCTGGAATGCATTGCCACTTGATACCAAGCGAACTCCATCCTTAAATGTTTTTAAAGACCAAGTCAAAGCTCTTTATCTGTCGTGCTAGCATAAACTCCATACATTTAAATATTATATTTATATATTATATATGTATGTTTATTCATGTGTGTAAGTGTATATGTTTGTATTGTGTATGTATAGTATTTGCATGTATGTATATTGTATTGTAGATATGTGTAAATACTAATAAATATATTCTTGCCATAATGCCATCCCTTTTCAAAACTTGCTCCTCTTCATACAACGGTTGTCTGGAAGAGATCGCTTTGAGCGATAAGGCCGCCAATCATTCACTTCTCTTATGTCAATATTTTAAATTCTAGTTTAGTTTAAGGTGTTCAATAAAGAGTTTATGTATCGATCTATCTATAGGTCACACATAAGCATAATATCTAATTGTTGCCTCCTAGAGTTTAATTGCAATAATTTATATTTGTTTAGCAGCTGTTCATAATGGTTTAATATAATGCAATAAATACGTTAATTCGTTGTTGAAGTTACTAGAGCACCTAATGATAAAATAAAATATTTTTAAACCACGTGCTATTATTTTAATTCGAATATTTACATTAAAGATTAATTTACTATCTAATATTATTCCTTAATCCTTTATGACTTGAACTTCATCAAAGTTAGAATCCTATAACACATATGTAAAATTACACATTACATATCACATACCCTTCACGTGCACGTATACTCAAACATACAGAAACACGTACCGACACATACACCTTTCAAATTCTTCACAAACATTCACTTAAACTCGTACACTAATCACAGAATATTAATAATTTCGAATAAAAACAATTTCGCCTGTTGCCTAGTTTTAGAGTCATAGACTCATCATAAATGTATCACAATAAGGAGGAATAAAATTAATTTGTATTTGTATAAAATTATTTGTTTATGTCAAAGGAGTAAATTATTTTTATTAAATTACACTAAAAATCTGCCCAGATCCTTTTGGAATTTTAAGTGGTCTTGATAAGTATTTATAGAATGATACATTTTCAGGTCATCGGCATGTAATAGCAATTTAAAAAACTTAAAATACTTTTTAGTAAACACACTGTTTGTTTGTTTGTTATTGTCTACATTTTAAATATTTCAGTAAAGCTTCGATAAGGCGTGCAAAATTAATTGAATATTAACTAACTATAACACTAGGTTAAACTAACAATAGGTTGAATATATGGTGGACTGGAAAGCAAATGGTGTCAGTGGTGTATTTAAGAACTTATGGTGAAACATTATTAACTCCAGCGCCCTTAGTTAGATCGAGCCTACGTAGTTCCGATTTGATAAACATTTGATTATAGTAAAACAAACATCACTGATAATTAAATCTGACGTGTGGTTATCTTCAGAAATATAAAATTTATTATCTGCATTATAACCGTCGGTAACAGTTGAGGGTTCAAATACTGATTGGAAGTGATTCGAGTAAATGTTACTAATATCTACTGGGTCACTTGGTGTTTTTGGAGCACCCATCTTCCCTAGCAGTCTTGTCTGCCCTACCCTTAGAGTGTTTTTTATAAGCCGGAGACGAGAAGAGGGAGCGGCGCAAGTATACTGCGAAGGTGTAGCGAGTACGCTGCGATAAGGTTGCGAGAAGACAAAAGCTGAGTACCCACAGCGCCAGAGCTGTCACAAAATTTCCTCATTTGTAATAAGACATTTGTCTCTAAGTCTAACCATTTTTTGTTGACATTTTCGTGCTTGTGATTTATTATTATGTATTTTCATGAATAAGAAACTAATTTTGGAAAATTTCATTAGTATTAAAAAAAACTATACGTTTCTGTAACTTCCTCCCATCAATGGGGAATATTCCGCGCTCTCTCCCCCTCTCCATTGCACAAAATATATACATATATACCATACCTAAAGTCCTTCTAACGTATAAAGATACACATTTTTTTTTTAAATTATTATTATAAAAAAATAGTTTCCTTTATCCCCCACCCCTCTTGGGGGATGCTACAACCCGTCCCCCCTCCCCCCTCTACCCCTTCCTATAGTATATAACTATCTAAACTAATTCTAGTCCTTCCAGTACTTCATTTTAGTAACTTTAAAGGATTTATTCTAAGAATTTTGTATTTGGTGCAAATATATCTAATACCCAAGTTCAACGACAATTACTGCTAAAGTAATAAGGTTATCTTAACCGCTTTAAGTTTCCTTGAAAGTTCATGAACTGCACTATCATCATGAATTTTGCAGACTTTTCAAGCCAGCAGTTTAGGTTTTAGAGGGGGGGGAGACGCCCTACTGGAACATAAATTTGCACTTTAAAGTTGAATATTTCGTAAATGGAGCACTAAATCGAAAAATAGTAGTAGTAACCCCTAAATAATTTTAAAAGACCTATTCAATGATACCCCACAAGATGGGATAGACCACGAAAAAAAAAATCCTACCCACATCACTTGTATGGGCGCTACCATAAAAAAATTTTTTTTTTCCAAATTTTATTGTACCACTTTGTCCGCGTGGTAAGTTTACATACTCGTACGAAATTGCAGCTTTCTAGTACAAACGGTCTCTTAGCAAAACCTCGGACAGACGGACAGACAGACGGACATGACGAAACTATAAGGGTTCTTTGTAGGTACTACGGAACCCTAAAAATAAAGTAGTAAGTATATAAAAATTTAGAGTATGTATGTACTCTTAAGTTTTGCATGGTAGTAGGGCATTTTGTGAACGGTATGTTTCGACAGCTATCCTTGAGAGCCAGTCATTCTTGGTCATTAATAATTATGTCGAAGCCAACACGTTATTTAAGTATAATTTGCCCTAATCAAAATATAATTCCAGGGGGTAATAATTCAAATATTTTATCTGCTAATTCCAAGCTGGAGCAGAACTTTTACATTGAAAACTCAAAGTAATTAGCTTTCATCAGACAATTCAATTGAGCATTTTAGTTTTCCTTGGGATAATGAATTGGAGTTATAAGAGAGTATCCTAGTGTAACTATATTTAGGTTCCTTTTTAAATTTGGAGCTTATTAGTACTTACTTTAGAGAAATAAATGTTTGTGCTAAAATAGCAAGTTCTTTTTTTAAAACCACCTAAAATATTTAGTAAATTTGTATTAGGCACATTATTATTATACACTTCAGTGTTAAGCCAACTCGAAAAAAAAATTATTAAAATGTTATTTTTGTATGGTATAGGTTTGTAAGTTTGTATTGGGGTTTGTAGATATAACATGTTTAGGTAATGGAAAACAACTGCGTAATAAAAAAAGCATCACTGCGTATCGAGGGTTGAAAAACTTGGAAAATGCATTTATAAATGCGGCTAACATTGCAATTAATTCGTAAAATTTAGTGGATATAATTTCAGTACAAGTTGTAATGGCTCGTAGCTATTGACTGCTTTATATCTGAATAATATACATTTCTCTCTCACTATTTTAGTAGTGTATAGTGTAGTAATCTAAGGCCTACTTGCGCCAACGAGGAAACGCGACTTAAACTCGAATTAAGTGTAAATTGTCACACAAAAACCAAGTTAACCTGACTTTAACTCTCGAATTCACGTTGGCGCATAAGCACTTAATATATAAATCAAAAGTAAACAAACAAGTTAAATCTTCATAGTAGGTTAGTATCAGTTGATTTCGCACTGACTTTTATAAATCTTAGAATTTCCTCAATATGTTCAATTTAACAAATGTTGTGAGTATTGTCAAGTTTGAAAGAAAATATTTCTATTTAGAACTCAATTGATATACCTACTTAGACCACAAAAACTACATATTTACCATTTTATGGTTAAGTTACTAACAGAAAATGAGGTGCCGAAGGGCAAAGAACTTTTAGTGAGCGGTTTGGGTGTTCTTAAACTAAAATTTTCCTAATAAATTATGCACATTATGTCTACCTAGGCTCCCTTTACAAAGTAAGTATGTTCACTTTCACGCTAAATAAAACAAGAAACCAACGTGTACAAAAAATCAGTTCAGAAACTTGACTAAAATTCTCCTGGGCGTCGAAACGGTTATAGAACAATAACCAAGAACATTTTATTTAGTTTACCCACAAACATTCAGCCTTTTTCCCGGGTTTACCTCAATATTTTGTACGTTTATTATTGCCAGAAACGAAAATATACCTTTTATTCGTGCAAACAAACGCCGCCTGTGCTAATATACGGATTCCCAAATAAAATTAGCTCGTAACGTTCGTAGAATTACCTAAGTTTTCCAATGAACACGTTCATAAAATCTTCGTGGTCGTCCTTATATTGTAGTTGTGAATAGTTTGTTAGGAGACAATGAATTGCGCATTACCTATTCTGGGGAGTTTGAGATGACACTTGTAACACAGTGGAGATTGTTTGTCTAACGTTATTCTCAGTTAATAGTTGGAAGGCAAGTAACTTGTATCATTGTTTGCGTGTTAAATAGCTCTTTTACTCAATGGAAGGTGTAGGCTCGTCAATGGATAGGTAAATTAATGGCGTTTATAATTTTCTTTTAACTGTGAATTGAAAATTGAATAGTGTATATTGTTTGTGCGTAAGACGGTACCGGCAAGTGCTACGAGTACATAATAATTAGTGTGGAACAATTGTGTATTTGCTGTTGTCAGCAAATACACAATTGTTCCATACTAATTATTATGCTAGCTATGCTCTGCATACTTTGTAGTAGGCAGAGAATAGCCCGAGCAAAATTTTAACCTATATTCATCCATAAACAGTTATGAATGTAAGGGATGAATGTGTTTTCTTTTTTTACCAATCAACGAATCAATCAATCCAAGTCTTGTAGAAAGAATTATATAAATAGAGACATCTAGTTATTGTGGCATTCAATGGCAAGATTTTGTGCTGATCATATTTTTTGTTTATCAATGTTAAACAAATTTGCTCCCATTTTACAAATACCGAATTTGAAAACATGAACTAGAGATAAATTTATAAGAGAAAGTCAGAAGATTGCATTATTTGTCTCCTGATAAAGCTTAATCACGACACACGGAAGACGTCTATTACTTACGAAAAGTAACGATGTTTTGTTTAGCTTAACCTTTTTGCAATGGCTTAGAGCTTGAGAGCGCTTGTCCATTAAAAATAAAATGGCTAGAATTGAGCCTCAAAAAGGAAATATTGAAATGTAAATAGACTTGAACCTTGACTGCGTCTGAGTGTGAAAGTATTTGCATTATGAAAATCCTTGTTGAGCTGCTTTTAACATTTGAGTATTGAAGAAGCTTTTTGCGTAGGTAAAGTGCTTTTTTGTTAAGACTTATTGTAATGATATGGTGACAGCATTGCGCTGGACGAATTCGCTCAAAGTATTCGACTGCTCCTACCTATGTGACGTAAATACATGTATAATATATACGTCTTGGCCTAGTATAAATATATTTTTTCTATTCTTGATAGGTTAGTCTTTGACTACTATCTCACCTGATGGTAAGTGATGATGTGGTCGAAGATGCTGTTCAGGCTAACCTAGAATTACTGGCTTTCAAGGACAGCTGCCGGAACACACCGTTACGTGCTTGGCGACAGATTTTCTACTTGAGGGTGGTAGCTAGCCAGGCTAGCATTGGCAAAACGCCCTAACACCTATGCTATAATGACTACCATCCTAAGACAACAACCGGGACTGACGGTCAGTGGTAATGTCACTAGCGGTCACCTATCCAACGCATGACCGGGGCCGACGTTGATTAACTTTGCTGATCAGTTAAGAACAGCTAAGCAAACTTCGCTACGAGCGCTTCAAAAAGTACTTCGCGGTGTGCTTTTTTAAGACATTTAAAACTGAAGAAATCTATCTAACTAAATAAGCGCCCGGCTGGGATGAGTCCCCATTACATTTACCGGAAAGATTCCGACCAGTTTCGGGCTATATTGTAGCCCTTCTTCTGGAAGTCGCGGTTGCATGAAGCGGCGAGCGTGGGCCTCAGCACGTAACTGACGTAACGATGGTGCTGTCTGTCCCAGCTCAACTGGACTTATCAAGTTGTTAGATATGCTATAACGCTTAAGGTATAGATTAACCACAGCGTCAAATATTCTGTTGTTTATCCCTGTGGGTCGGCTGTGAATATACTCATAGGATAACAATATATTTTTATTGTTATGAATCAGATATTGATATGTAAGGGTTAAACATTAGCACCCAAGTAGTTCTTAATACAATAAGAGCTTTAGAGCAAGTAAAATTGCTTAGCTGATGAGACATAAACGAAAATTTCGGGAACCTAAATTTCATATGTGGGTGGAACATACCACCGGCAACGGTTTTGAACATCTGTGACTCCAATATTGTGCGCCTAGATCGTGAGACTGATAAAGTTAGTGTGGTGTGTCATCAACCCTATTTTACCAATAACAGTGACAGTGACAGTGAGACATGTGACAGTTCTGACGGTGACTTGACAAGTGCAGCTGAGCCGGGCAGACAGCGCCGTCGCAACGTCAGTTACGCGTTGAGGCCCGTACTCGTCGCTTCGCGCAATCTTGACTCCCAGACGAAGGACTTCAAAATATAAACTGGTCGGAATCTTCCTGATAAATATAACGCAGGTCCTAGTTAATCTGAATTAAATAGTTTTACTTCTTTTTTGGGTAAAGTCACACTAGTTGCAACTTAATTGTCAGGTGTGACAATTAGGTACTGTCTGGCAAGAGAATCTGCCATCTGGCCATTCAATATAAAACAAAGATACAACATCGTTAGAGTGGTACATAAAGGTAGCCAAAGCTTCAAATAAACTCCTGAAATTTCGATTCTGATGAAGAAGCTCCTAGAGCAATAACTTAATTAATTCCCACTTAATCAAAAACAAATCAGTCACCTAGTCATATAAAAGTTGATTTTGTTTATTTAATTACTCTTTTACTTTACTGATGGACTAAGTTTTGACTGTTTTAATGTGGGTATATAAAAACTTTACTTTAACAGAACAGAAAATTTAGAATGAAAACCATTCTTAAATACCACTAGTGGAATACACCGACGCGCCGTGCCGCTATTGGTAATTTGCGATAGTTTTTATATTAACCCTTATATATAGATATCTAATTTATTAAAATAGACATATATTATTATTAATACCTATATTATAAGGAGGAAAGATTCGTATTTTTGTATGTAACGATTAAACAATTTATGACTTATATCTTTGATGTCAAATGAACTTTATATATTTCATTTAATTATAATTTTTGATATGGCATTGAGTTATTTAATAGAAATTATGTACTGTTTATTAATTTTATGATTTCAATTTATGCATTATGATTGTTAAAATGTATTGTTTCAAATAGTATATAAGTAGATGCATGCATTTTGTAGAAAAAACACTTTATACTGGCTTAGTTTAAACAAACTATGTGTGCTACTTATTTTGCAAGCCAAATGGCAAGCTATAGAGATTGACGAAGTTCATGCAATAAGATCTGCATAAAATGTACACTTTAATTACGCAAATAAATATTTTTATTGTGATTTTATACTAAAAAGAAGGGCATAAACTTGAACTAATGGCTCATTTACTACATTTCTACTGGCAGCTTGGCTTGTCGAATTTATTATTATTGTTTCCTACGGCAAGTCATTTTTATTAATGTTGGAAGTATTTGTTGTTAACAAAACGAACGCGCCAGTAGAGTAGGTACAACAACTTCCTTACATCGACTACGTTCACACCGGCACGAGGCGCGGCGCGGCTTCTAGACAATTTTACCAGAATTGCGTTCGTAACGCACAAGATTACACAGTAGGTGAAGTAATGTACATTCTTGGAGCAACACGTACGGTACGTTTAAGCTAATAATACCTTGTTGGTTATTATGACGTTAGGACTTCATATTTTTCTATGAAACGAAGCATCTGTTCGTATTATGTAATCTGTGATATGGGTTTCTATGACTCGTTAGCTCAGCATTTGAAGTGTCCTTTATATAACTTTTATGCTTTAACAAAGTAGTGTTTGCATACTACTGCTTAACATAATATTTGATGCTGTAGCACAGCCTGGACACTCGACTCATTCTCTATACAAAAGCCGCGTTCTAACTACCTATTACACAGACACTACACAAATGTTGTTTTGGTACACGCGTAAATGTGTACGTGAAGTCGAAGGTTGTCATCGTATAAATAATTGTTGTACCTACCTACCTAACAGTGTTTTGATGCTGTTATTATGACTTATTAGATTTCGTACATTATGCGTACCTTACCTACCTTTAGGAATATTTACAAGCACAACAATCCAACTTCATGTAGGTACGACGTAGGAATACGCAACACAACCGAGTAGGTAACATTACTTCACATTTCATTCCATTACTTATACAATAATAGATACCTACACTATACAAAAAGTATCATTCCAAGTTCACATTTTATAAAAGTAATGATAATAATTACAATCGTTCTTCTCGTTTAATAAACAATCATGAAGTGTGCCGCGTGTAACCGTAGTAAAAGTCGGTATGTGTATTACTTTTCTCTATGGTAGGTATAGGTTACAAAGACACTTGTTTTGCTGCAAACGAAGTCGATATCAACGGACATTTTTTTTGCTAACGAAAATCTTCTAAATAATCATTATTTTAATAGAAAATTTAATAAAATACAAAGATAGAGTATTATGTTTGTATTTTTTTCAATACCTACTGTAAAATACCGATTTTTATAAGTTACCTACTGTATAACTGAAGAACGACAAATAGGTAGGTACTTAGTGTAGGTTACCAAGAATGACTTACCTCGTTTTATCCTTAAGGAATCTATAAAAACTCCTATCCTTTTCTCGTTAAGTTGATAAGAAACCGTAAATAGCACAAGATTACCCCATTCTCAACATTTAAAATACTCGTACAATCGTCACGCTTCGTCTTCACGTCATTGTGCACGAGTTGCGCGTCCCGTACTCAAGTCAGCTCAGCGACAGCTCAGAATCAGTGGCGGCGTGAGGAAGACTCGTTTTGGTGGGGGGAGAGGAGTGTCCATTAGTATTATTGTATGTTCTATGACTGTAGTTATTCCACTACTTGGTATAATAACGTATTGTTGTTAAATAGATTTCTTCAGCTTTAAATGATATTGAAGCCCGACGACGATAACTACTTATAGATACATATTTCCTTAGTTACGGTTCAACCACGAAAGCACTTTATCTATGCACAGTTTCGTCTATACCCAACTGGTCTAATAGAAACTCCGCTACGTTTTTGACCAAATACCTTCACCCTTAGACATAGTCAAATCTCAAGTCTATTACGTAACTAACCTTTTTGAGGGTCAATTCAAGCTCTTTTCTTATCTTCAAACGGATAAGTACCCTTAAGCTCTAAGCCGTTGCAAAAAGGCTAATGTAATCAAAACACGGGTGCTCTTGTTTTGCAATAAACTATTTCTGTATGTATTTTACTAACGTCGCTATCTATCCATATCGAATACCCTTATTGAATAGACATAGTCCAATATTTAATCACGGTATATGAACCACCGCATCGATAACAAAAAGAAAAGTGCCAAAGTAAATACTTATCTACTGTACTACCTTCTACACCTTCCATAAAATTAAACAGACATTATACTGTACTGTATCGCCAAGTTATCCACTGCTGAATACAGCCTCCCCATTATTAGGGGTTTGTCATAATCCCCACGCATGGCAGGCGTCTTGGGATCGCAGTGTGAGATATCAGTTCCTCAGAAAGAGCTGCTGCCCACCTTCTGGTGTGTTACCCTTAGTCGCCTCTTACGACACCCACGGATAGAGATGAGGAGGTGACATTCTAGCCCCCTCGGCAATAATGTCTGCCACATTAATAATAATACAAGTATTCTTATTTCTACCTAATAACCACAGTTTAATTATATGTACTGTACTGTATCAGCTGGATTGTCCGCTGTTGAACACAGCCTCCCCCATTAAGGGGATGTTCCGTAATCCTCACGCTTGGCTAACGTCTTAGGGGTCACTTTAAGATATCAGTCTCAGAAAGCGCTTCTGCCCACCTTCCGGTATTTTACATTTAGTCGCCTCTTACGACACACACAGGTAGGAATGGGGGAAAACGGGCTAGAATGTCACTAGCCCGGCACCCCACGGGGTTCTCGGGGTCATCATCTGTACTAAGCTTCTATTGACTGACAAGCACGTTTGACAAACTAAGCTCCATTGTGTTGCGAGTGTCACCTCATACTCCACAGAATAGGCAATGTGCAGGCAGCTCATTGCCTCCCTCCAGACTAACTATTCACAAATACATCATTGAAAGGGCTACGAAGATTTTGTGTACATGTTCATTGGAAAACTTAGGTAATTCTACGAACGTTACGAGCCATAGTCGGATTTTTAATCAGACGGAGTAAAGTGACATTACGAGTATTGCTACTTTTTGACGATACAAAAATAGTGCTGTGGTAAATGCTTTATCTTTTTAATACATTAGTTACAAAGTTCAAACAATTATTTTATTAAATGTCTAACACACTCATAGTTCCGCTCATAAAAACTGAACTAGAAACATCACTATGATTTCAAGTTGGCAACTTTATTTTGAAATATGACATTTCGATCTGTCAGTTTACTCCGTCTGATTAAAAATTCGACTATTGGTAATTTTATTTGAGAATCGGTTTTTAGCGCAGGCGGCGTTTGTTAGCTCGGACAAAAGGTATATATTCGTTTCTGGCAAATAATTCGTAATATAATAATAATCACATGACAAAGCAATAACGACTGTTAGAGACACCTTAATTGGAAAGCGTCCCACGTTTATAACTAAATTGTATTATAGAAGCTTTCCATAGGTATCTAAAAATAATGTAAATATAAATTTTCTATTCATACACAAATGTTATTTTGCCATTAGGGATTTCTTATTTGCTCATAGAGCCTTTGTGTTTAGTAACTATATCTACCATGTTATCCTAATAATAGCATAAAAAAGTACTAACAATATATTATTAATGTTTTCATGATGCTTTTTATTTTCTTGAACGATATGATATTCATGTTTTTATTATGATTTATTTTTCTAGAGTTTTTCTTGAAGTTGGTGTGTGGCTGCTAAGTATTTTGTATACACTGCCTTAATCTGAATATATTGATAACGGTCAGTTTTGTTTTTTTTTATGCCTGGTAGGTTAGCCTTTGACCACTATCTCACCTGATGATAAGTGATGATGTGGTCGAAGATGTTGTACAGGCTAACCCAGAAGTACTGGCTCTCAAGGCTAGCTGCCGGAACACACCGTTAGGTGCTTGGCGACAGATTTTCTACTTGAGGGTGGTAGCTACCCAGGCGGGCATTCGCGAAATGCCCTACCACCATGCTATAACGACTGCCATCCTAAGACAACAACCGGGACCGACGGCTTAACGTGCCCTCCGAAGCACGGAAGCGCTCAATAGTAATGTCACTAGCGGTCACCCATCCAACTCATGACCGCGCGCGACGTTGCTTAACTTTGCTGATCGGTTGAGAATAGCTAAGTAAACTTCGCGACGAGCGCTTCAAAAGAATAGGCTAAGGTTTCTTTCAAATTGATTATTATTTGTTATACTATGGAGTTTTGTATAGATGTAGATCCCTACAGTATAATAAAACCTTATTAAACTCTACATAGCTCTTATGTTACTTTTTCCCACGTGAATAGTAATTGTTTATCATAATAAGGCCTTATGATTATTTATTTATGCTACTTGAATAGTTGTATTCTTTTACTTACGATTTCCATATAATATGTAGATACAATTTATCTTGTGGCTTTCTGTGACACCTCGATACCGATGCCCTAATCTGAAAATGTACAATATGATTAGAATATAACACAGGTTTGTGCTGAAGTCGAGCCCTAGACATGATTATAATTTTTCCTTTTAAGGCTTAGGGCTTTTTTGTACTGTTACACCTAATATATTGCTGACCTATGCTCAAATCCTTCACAGCAGTATATTTTTCTATATAAACGGTGGCTTTAAAAATTAAGTGCTCAGTATTATTGTGATAACTACAGGAGTCACCAGACTCAGTACAAGTATACCCTTCAGGTACTCAGCACAAGTTCACCTCTGCCCAAATTAATAGCAAAAGTGAATTGCGGAAAACTTTAAGTCCTCTTGTACATTTAATATAGTTATTTTAATATTAAAATTAATGTGTGTGTATCCATAAGTTGTTTTTTAAGCCAACTGAATAGGTCCACACAACAGTACGCTAAATCGAGCTCTAAGAACAATAATTTTATAGGTTTGTTGTAGCTACGATATGTGAATGAGTTGATGTTTTCTTTAGATTAAATTACTTATTTTATGAAATAATTAGCTGTTATTATATAAAATATTTTGTGTTTTTTTTTAAATATTGTTATAATTGCAATAACGCCTGCTATGCGGATTACATTACAAATAATATCGTTAGATTTTATAGGTACCAATGTTTTAAAATCAGTAAGAAACTATTATGTTCTTTCTATGAATTTTACGATGTTTGTGGAAATACAAATAATAATAATTATTATTATTGGTATATGGTTACCACACTACACCGGAAGACGTAGAATTGGTAGGCCTCCCACTAGGTAGACTGATGACATCGTTAAAGTCGCGGGCAGCCAATGGTTACAAGGGGCTAATAGCTGTTCTTTGTGGCGTTCTACGGGGTAGGCTTTTGTTCAACAGTGGACGTCATCCAGCTGAAAAAAAAGAATGTCCATGGAGTTCCCTTTCAGTCGCCAACCGCCGCCAAGGCCATTCCTAACATTTTTCGTAAGATGGCGGGGCAGCCCTTCGCAAGTGGCTAGCAAGTTACATGGGCCCTCAAATATCTGCGGTCAGCCAGAGGAAAACTCTGCTACGGATGCTGCTACCCTCCAGAACTAATCTCCAGGCGCGGTACCAAACCGTGACAGCACGTGCAGTGACATGCAACTGCCTTAGACCCGTCTCCCACTTCAGTTACTTCTACCTTCGTCCCGAAACATGACTGACTGGGTTGCTTCAAGGGATAGCTAAGACTGTAGGGTGGTAACTGGCCGTGGCCAATAACTCCCACTAGAGTTTTGCTGTCTGTTTTGCACCTCCCAGTGGCCATGTGCAAGGATTCAATTATAGGGATTTCTTCCTACGGACGCAGACAGCTCAGCCCCCAACTTGAAGTTTCGTCATAAGTAACGAATTGCACTGAGCCCTTCAACATTAGACGTAAAAAAATTAAGTCTCATGTGTCTGTCATTTCATAATTACATACTGGCTCTCAAGGACTGTTGCCGGAACACACTACTAAGTGCTCGTAATAGCCAGAATATTATATTAAAAACAGGTCACAACTTCCGGATCCACTGCACTTGCTTACTTATTATAGGCAGCCATACTATAATTTAGTCAGCATTACTTTGTATCTACAAAAGAACTGCTCATTTTAGAAATGTGCCTACATAATTAATGCCTGTACTTTTCAGTAAATGAGGGCGTTGGGATTGTAAAGAGTTATTTTCTGTGCCTTATATTTCATCTTATTTAGGTCACAGTTTGTAGTTATATTCTGATCATTCGATGAATAGATTTTTAGTTTATTTAGTTGCTTTTTTTTACATCCGAAAGTCAATATATATCAAGAAAACGGATGGTACTTATAAACAAACAAACTTACCTGCGAATATTTACGTTTATATTTAAAATATATTCGTATGTTTAATAAAAGTAAATCTTAGTTTTATTTGGATTGTTCTGGAGGTCATACTTAATCTCCAGCATGAACAAGATGAACATAAATTAAAAAAAAAAGGTTACGTTATACAAAAAATTTAAGCATAAACTCCAATTATTTACATCCACATTTTAAAACAGGTACGTAATTATGTTACTCACGATTTAGTTCTTCTCACGAGGATTATTTTTATGTACTGCAAAAAGGTTTTGTTTATTTTTAAAGCTCTGTAATAAATTGGTACTGGCATTCAACCGCAAGCTACCTACGTCTCTGTTTGACTGAGTTATCATGCTCTGATATAGTCAGCCCAATATAGCAAGAAATTAAACTTAAGTTTTAAGATTTAGGTTCCGTTTTTAAAGTGCTATTAGAGTTTCGGGTTGTTAACCAACTAACTCAATGATAAAAGTGTCGGGTAAAAATGAATATGTTACAGGCTGAGGTTACTTAACTGTTGGCCACTTAATTGTTCCTTCCCGATAGCATAAAAAATACAAAGAAAAAATAAGAACAAACTTAAAGTATATTAATACAGGGCAATTATCCTTATCGCATAACGAAATTTATACCAAACAAAATTTTTCCCGGACAGATTTTTCGAGCGGGTTCCTACCGACGCGACGATTGGGTAGAGTCGGTAGGAACCCGCTCACTCTAACGCAATACCAATATTTAATAGAATGGGTGTTTCAACCAATAATGTTTTAATAATTCCGACCACATAGCACGCAAGTAGTTGCTGATTAATTATTTTCACCACCCAATCCAACATCTGTAGCAAAGCGCTACGGACCTACAACGTAGACAATGCTGCAGAAATGTTCTTTAACCTTTATCACGGAAAGCAAGGATTTATTCTAAAATGTTACAAACAAAACAACATTTTAGGTAAGAATAAACATCGGTTAGAGCTGTTTCCTTAAATATTTTCGATTTGGGTCCAGGGCTGATAAATTGCAAAGTCCTCCTTTAAGGAATTTGTACAAAATGGACTTCAGACTCGGCGCAATACATTCAAAGGATGGAATGGAGCATTTTTTTTCTACAAATTTAGTGTCGCTTATTTGTGATACAATGTTTTGTAAGCCTGCTGAATACAAACAGAAAACAGAAATTACTTGTATTGTTCTGAAAAGAACTCTATGCTTTGTACAGAAGTGAAGCTATTGTTCGTGGCAAGTGTGGCATTAAGCATTCGTATGTTGTATTTAAAATGATAGCATGTTGGTCCGACGAAAAGTTTCGAAGGCCTAATCTTAACGTACTACACTAAATACATAAGCATTATAAGGTACTAGCTTATTTTAATGTTTTTTTCGTATGTTAGCTAAAATAGATCAACCTAATGTATAGCTTCTTATGTAGTTATGTAATTAAGTCTTAAAAAAGGATTGACCCAACGAATGATTGACCTTTTAAATTGACAAATGTAAGTCAAACGTGAATCATATAATAAGATAATACTAGATACTCACACTTCCATTTGGCAGCATGCCCAGCAAGCTGACAGCACTGCCCCGTTGAATTGCAATGCTTATTCGTTGAAATAAGTGCCAGCATTTTGAGCACGCTTCGCCTCGACCAAGCGCTGATTGCATTTTTGTTAGAAGTCAAATGTGGAATAATTCTGTCTCTAAAGAAACCTGAGTTTACTAATAACGTAAAAGTTGAAACGAATTTTGAGTAACAACGCCTTGAAATGAACTGGGAAATCATGCATTTTTTTATAAAACTTACATATCTTTCTTTATATAAATAGGTATATATATTAAAACAATTAGATTTCTATTCAACGCCTATAGAAAAATCTTTCTACTTATATTTCCTTTGGTATCTGTAAATTTTTCATAGCAAAGGCAAACTCGTTAGCATAGTCTGTATAGAATTAAAAACTTGCGTAGAACTTGCTAACAATCAGAAGCTTTAATTAAAGACCTAATTCTTCGACAATTGTTAGTCTTGGTAACTTGTATAATAATTGTCAGTGGCAATATTACGATGCCGCAGTATAATAATGATATAGATTGAACATAGTTTAATACAATTCAAAAAATAATAATTTATCAAATAGTCAAGAACAACTTGTCAAGCCATGTTTAGTGCAGGGTTCCCAGGCCGTTATTAGAAACGATTAAAACCGGCTAAGTGTGAGTCAGACTCGCGCACCGAGGGTTCCGTACAAACCTGTAGATATATAAGTCAAAGTTATGGTGGTTTTTTGTTAAATGAAATCCATAACATTTAAACATTATTAAAAATATTTTTATTATGAATAAAACTAACAAACAAGTACATATCTCTTTTAGCTTGTTTACGATAACGGAATAAAAAAAAACCGTTGTCTATCTGTATATATCTTACATTGTAATTTTTGCATTTACTCTTACTGGGCAAAACAGCTTTCAAAATTACAATGAAAAATTTTATTACGCTCATGAACCATTTTTTTTCTTTCATTGTGATGTTGAAACCTTATTCGCTTAGCAGACGTCAATGCAAAAAATACTACCAAGTTTATAACTAGTAAGTCGTAGTAAACTCATACTGTGTGTAATGGTACTAATTTAGGAATTTTTATTTCGTGCGTTGAGAACTTGCAGCACACGTTTATAATCCAAAAGGCCGAGAGGGATTGGAAATTAAAAATTCTAACTCTAACGCAATACCAAAATGTAATAGAATGGGTGTTTCAACCAATAATGCTTTAACAATTCCGACCACTTAGCACGCTAGTAGTTGCTGATTAATTATTTTCACCACCCAATCCAAGATCTGTAGCAAAGCGCTACGGACCTACAACATAGACAATGCTACAGAAATTTCCTTAAATCTTTATCACGAAAAAGCAAGGATTTATTCTAAAATGTTACAAACAGAACAACATTTTATGTCAGAATAAACAACTGTTAGTTGAGTATCCGGTAGCTATTTCCTTAAAAATTTTCGATATGGGTCCAGAGCTGATAAATTGCAAAGTCTTCCCTTAAAGAATTTTGTAAGCCACATTTACTACGCGATGACTGGCAAAGACAAAAAATACTAATATTGTTCTAAAAAGAATTCTAAGTATGCTTTGTACAGAAGTGAAGCTAATGCTCGGGACAAGTGTGGCATTGATCATTCGTATGTTGTATTTATGACGGTAGTATGTTGGTCCAACGATACGTTTCGATCACCTTATCTTAACTTATTACACTCTGTACATAGGATTTAATAACAAAACGTGATTTAAAACGATAATTTTTAACATCATAACTATTTTGAATCCTTTCTTCTCCACTAGTTGAGATTAATAAAAAACGTTCTCATGACACCTACTCAAACACTGTTGGCTTTTTTTAGAGGTCCACGGGACTAAATCAAAATTTGTTGCTATGATAATTTGAGCTTTCTTTTGATTGTCCGTGTTCATGATTCATATAGATTAAGTTGGTTAGCTAAGTATCTGATTGAAATGAATAATATGAATACACATATAACTGTTGTTATTGTCTATACTTACATACGAGTTTTGAGTAGGTTTTTCGTTTTCTCAAGGGTAGTGACGATAAATGGATTGTGTCAGTTCCAAAATATTTTGTTTATCTGGCCAAGTATATTGAATTCCTCGCTACGCTCAGGACTCAAAATAACACTCTCAAAGAACATATATAATACAATACAAATATTTTATTTCAGTAAACTTAATCTATAATACATTTTATGGGTTTGAGACTCTCTTTTAAGTATGCAGATACCTGTGTTAGAGTGTCTCGCTCTCCCGTGGTAATAGGTTAGATTATGATAGATATTTATAATTTAAACTGTAGAATTTAGAATATGTTGTGTGTGATTGTATATTTGTAAAGTGAAGGTGCTCTTGATCACCCTTCTTATCAGGAGCATGGTTATACCAGGTGTACCCAAACTAGGTGTGAGTGAGTGTATGTATATGTGTGCAGAGTGAGTTGATGAGTTTGTGTAAGTTCTTGTTATATATTTTTAATATTATTAGTGTACTGATGAATCATTGCAAAAATAAAAAATAAAAATAATAATCGTTTACAAATTTGAAGGTAATTGCAAACAATAGTCTTGTTTGTAGTACAACGTAAGTTAGATAAAAGATGTCGCTCCATCCAATACACACAATGGATAACAAAAGGAAAAATTAGAGTCTTGCATCATAAGTCATGTTGGATTAGCGGTTAGAGCATACCCTGGCTATTAGAGGTGGATGGCGAAATCCCACATAAGACTATAATTTTTCCTCTCGTAATTTGGTAATAAAACACAATAGTTATTTATTATGCAGGGCTGTATGATAAATAACTATTGTGGTGCGAGCAGAGACACCTGTGGAAGCGAAGATTTAAAGATTAAATCATGAATGAAGCGAGCGGTTCATATGTACAATCCTATAAACATCCTATAGCGTAGCGAGAGTTTTAAATGTACAAGATGCAAAATATTTTTTCTGACGAGTGTAACACATAACTTTTCACCTAACTATAGTGAAATAATACTAGGATTCTATAAAAACAACTTATATATTAAAGTCAAAGAGTGTTAAAGTATTAAAAAATCCAAATAAAACTTAATACAATTTGTACTTTTAGCTGAAGTAGAGGTTTGAATTTATAATACAATTTTTCCAGATTATTGGATAAAAAATATTTTTGCATGAAGATTTCGAAAGATAAACAATCTTTTCCCGAGATTTTAGGGTGGAATAATTATTATCACTTCCGCTGTCACATCGCGAGTAAGGCAGGATTGGCTTCCAAGAAACTTGGTGTGCTTCATAAGGCAAAGCGGTACTTTATGTCGAGCCAGCGACTTTTGCTTTACAAAGCACAAGTTCGCCCTCACATGGAGTACTGCTCTCATTTCTGGAATGGTGCACCAAAGTACCAACTCCAGTCTCTCGATGATATTCAGCGTCGTGCGGTAAGAATTGTCGACGACCCCGAGCTCTCTGACCGCCTTGAGCCACTGAGCCTCCGTAGAGACATCGGTTCACTCTGTATACTCTACAGGCTCTATAACGGGGAATGCTCCCAAGAGCAGCTTATCCACACATAATCAAGTCCTGGAAGTCTCACACAGCTCGATTTATGCGCTCCTTCTTACCGCATACTTGCAAAATATGGAATGATCTTCCATCTAGCGTTTTTCCGCAGGGCTACAGTATGTAGTCCTTCAAAAAAGGTGTAAAAAGTGTCTTACAGGGTCGGCAACGCATTGGTAACGCCCCTGGTGTTGCAAATGTCCATAGACGACGGTAACCGCTTACCATCAGGTGGGCCGTCTGCTTGTTTGCCAATCCATTACATAAAAAAAAACTACGCCTTAGCATAGTGGCGTTGCCCGTGGCGCTAGATTGTCACCCAGAGTGCTTCTGTGCTTCGGAGGGCACATTAAGCCGTCGCGCGTCGGTCCCGGTTGTTGTCTAATGATGGCAGTCTTTATAGCATTGTGGCCGCCTGGCTAGCTACCACCCTCAAGTAGAAATTCTATCGCCAAGCATGTAACGGTGTGTTCCGACAGCAGTCCTTGAGAGCCAGTATTTCTTGGTTAGCCTAAACAACATCTTCGACCACACCTTCACTTACCATCAAGTGAGAGAGTGGGCGATGGATAACCTATCAGGCGTAAAAAACTAAAGAAATAAAACCGGAACGTGGGCAGCAGCGCCTTCTGAGGCACTGATATCTTAAACTGCAATCCCCAAGACGCCTGCCAAATGTGAGGATTATGGCAAACGCCCCCTTAATGGGGTAGGCTGTGTTCAGCAGTGGACAATCCGGCTGATACAGTACGCTTTAAAAATACAATTCTATGTATTCTTATAGACTATTATGTACCAATATATACGTACGAAAATACAAAATTTGAGCGAGCGAATTTTAACAAGCGAGAGTAGTCAGACACTAGTCACTTTACCATCAAGCTAAATATATTTCTGATTGCAAACAATTATAAATGACGTCAATGAGATATATAATAGATATAATGTGCTGATAACTATTAAAACCACGCCTTAGCATAGTGGAGTTGCTCGTGGGGTTCTGGGCTAGAATGTCAAGCTCCCCCTTAATAGGGGAGGCTGTGTTCACTAGTGGACAGTGAGCCTTAAAAACACTTTACCATCAAACTGAATTTCTTTCCTATTGCTAACAACAAACGACGACAATATGAAAAATAATAGATGTAATATGCTTGGTCCTATTACTTCGTTAACTTTGATTGAACAACTTAGTTTGACAGTTGAAAGCTCTTAGAAGGTCTCAGCTTAATCTACTTAAGTGAAATTGTCAAGTGAAATCCTATTTCAACGTGCTTAAATTAAGTAAAAGAAGTGTCGATCAAAAGTTATTAAAGTAACATTTTCTCTGAGTATAGAAGCGGGATTTATATAAAGTTGTTAACTAAAATAGCAATTCGAAATTCGGTAAAAGTAAGCCCAGTGAAAAAAACCTCCAATATTTTTCCAAGTCTTCAGTGACGAATCCTGCAAACTGGAAGGTAATTTATTTGTACTTATTTTTACTTTTAAACATTATTTTCAGCCCTTTATGAGTTTGATATCCTAAAAGGTTTTCCCAGATTATTATTTACATTACATAATTTTCATTTAAACTAACAAAGATGAAGACTAAGTATTATAATAATATTATATAAAGTTTTTTCGGCTGTTACAAGGATCGATACTTTAAAAATTATATGCATTATTTGTAAATGAGCCTAAGGAAGGCTTTAGACGTATTTAGCTGATAAACAAACTTTATTCGGACAAAAAGACAACACAAGAACATAACTTTGAGCCGGCGCGACTGTTGTGTTTAATTTTGCTTGACCAGAAAGCAGCGACTTCGATTGCCTTCTGGTTGTCTTCAAGGAAATCATCGCGTAGGCAGTTGATCCAGCCCGCGGTACATGTCATAAGGTGGGACATAGATCTATAGAGGTTAGGCCAACCCCACCTGCTTAAAAAGAGGTAAGACCTGGGCCTGTGAAGGCTTTTCCAGGTAGGCAATGGCTCTTTATAACCTGCAGGTAGATTTTCGCTAAGAGGTCTCTCGTGCCAGTTATGTGGGTACTTTGCATCATAGTTCGCACCTAATATCGGAGGGCCTATGGTTGGTAGGCTGCATCCACCTGATAAAGCAGTTTCGGCTCTTTAATAAGTTGGCATCGTCAGGAACACTACGTCCTAGTTATGAATGAAATTCTATTGTTATCATTATCGCCGATGCCAATGGGTTAACCTGCGTATGGCAGGTTAACCCGTAAAGATAGTGTCTCAGGTCGTGGTCCTGTTTGTGCTTTTCAATAGAGCATGCCACATAACTGCATAACGTAGAACATAACTGTAATATCCTTATAGAAACGCCATCTAACCTACCTGCAACAGATACCATGAAAAAAGAGAAAAAAATCTGCTAAATGCGAATTGACCACACCGAGTGCGGTGTGCGAGACCCATTCACTCTTCTGTGCCAACACAGAATCTCAATTCGAGTCTGCTTGATCTGAATATTAAAATGGTTGTAATAATATGTAATCCGCCATTTTATGGCGGCGGCCACTTTGTATGAACAGTGATACTGAATACACCTATTTGTATTGTAATCAGATCTAGAGGTGTAAATAAACGCGTAATTTTGTAGTCAGATATATTCCCCCATGATATCGACTTCTAATTTGAAACACAATGAGATTCAGGATATATCGATATTTTTTTTTTCTCTATGGCTTGTGGAGTTAAGGCGAATGCTGAACGTTTTAGCGGGAAATACATAATTTTATTATTATTTTAGTTTTGTAGCTAATTAGTCAACTGTACTTAATCGCGTGAAAGATTTGCAGAAGAGTTTTCACAAAATCTAATGCATTATTTTATTACTTATTGAACTATTTACATTTAAAATTACAAATTTACGCGAGGAAAAATTATAGCCATGTGCGGGATTCGAACCCACGCCATCCACCCCTATAGCCGGGGTATGCTCTAACCGATTGAGCTAACATGACATATGACTCATAAGTTTAAGTTTTTCCTCTCGTTCTTTAACCATCGTATGGGGATGGAGAGCGACACCTATAATTCAACTTACGTTGCACTACAAACAAGACTAATTATCCAATTACCTATAAACTTGTTAATGATGACGCAACCCTATAATTTAAATATTTTTATGTTTGCAACGCAACAAATGCAACGCTTGCTTTCCGGATTACATTATAAAATTACAAATTTACGACCGACCTGCCAGAACATACAGTTTTAAGAGTATAATTTTTTTTTTTGCCAGAAAGTTGGCTTTTATGAATTTAATTAATAAAATAACTGGCAAAATGAGGTCAAATGAGCTAATGACGTGGGTGAGACTGAAGTCTGGAGTTTCATATGTGGCATATTTTACAAACTTTTGTTGCAAAGTGATTAGTCAGCTGTAACGACATCACAAGCTTGGCTGACAATTAAACCGATTCCCAACCAATACTGGTTTACGTAGTAGCAACCGAAAGTATTATTAACAAAACCCTTCATAAGCTACTATTCGAAAGAAATTTCGTTTTCGCAGTGCAGAATGTAAAATTACATTTTTACTGACCATATGAATCACGTTAAATGATCATACTTAAATTAAAAATACGAAGTTTCTTCAATACTCAACTGTTTTAAAACTACCTCGGCAAGGTTTTTGATCATGCAAATACTTTCACCCTCAGATAAAGTCAAGTCTGAAGTCTATTTACATATCAACTCTCCATTTTTGAGGGTCAATTCAAGTTTTTTCTTATCTTCATCCGGACAAGTGCCTTCGAGCTCTAAGCCGTTGGAAAAAGGCTTATCTAAACAAATAATATGTACTATTCGTAAGAAGTAGACTTTTTCCGTGTGTCGCGATTTTACCTTATCTGAAGACAATATCACCTGAAACTTCTCACCTTATCAACAAGAGGTAATCAGCGAAGAAATTTGTTTAAACGTTATAAATTATATATTATCATCAGCTCTTAATCTTACCCTGTGAACGCTTTAATAACTGGATGATATTTATATTAATTTAAACCACAAGTGGGATTTGAACCTGGGACCATCCGTACCTGGGGCCGGTACATGCTTGGCCTACTTCGACGAGCCAAGATACAACTTCATAATATTTATTATTATGTAGCACTTGCCGGTAACGTCACACGCACGCATATACATGATCCATTATTGAATTTTTTTTTTTATCCAACTGAATTCACGATATTTTTGTATAGTAGGTTAGAATGCCACCCCCCATTTCTACCTTCAGGTGTAGTAAGAGGCAACTAAAGTTAAAATACCGGAAGGGGCCAACCTTCCGGTATTTTAACTTTAGTCGCCTCTTACGACAGCAGCGCCTTCTCTGAGAAACTGATATCTTAAACTGCGATCCCCAAGACGCCTCCTTCTTTTGAAGCGCTCGTAGCGAAGTTTACTTAGCAGTTCTCAACCGATCAGCAAAGTTAAGCAACGTCGCCCGCGGTCATGAGTTGGATGGGTGACCGCTAGTGACATTACTACTGAGCACTTCCGTGCTTCGGAGGGCACGTTAAGCCGTCGGTCCCGGTTGTCGTCTTAGGATGGCAGTCGTTATAGCATGGATAACAAATTTTGAAGCGCTCGTAGCGAAGTTTACTTAGCTGTTCTCAACCGATCAGCAAAGTTAAGCAACGTCGCGCGCGGTCAGGAGTTGGGTGGGTGACCGCTAGTGACATTACTACTGAGCGTTTCCGTGCTTCGGAGGGCACGTTAAGCCGTCAGTACCGGTTGTCGTCTTAGATGGCAGTCGTTATAGCATGATGGTAGGGCATTTTGCGAATGCCCGCCTGGCTAGCTTCCACCCTCAAGTAGAAAATCTGTCGCCAAGCACCTAACGGTGTGTTCCGGCAGCTCATCTTGAGAGCCAGTACTTCTAGGTTAGCCTGAACAACATCTTCGACCACATCATAACTTACCATCAGGTGAGATAGTGGTCAAAGGCTAACCTATAAGGCATAAAAAAAAAAAGTTTGAGGAGTACGGCAAACTCCTCCTAAATAGGAGGCTGGGTTCAGCAGTGGACAATTCGGCTTATACAGAATCATCGATAAGATTAATAAAAGCCCCAAAAAAGTTCCTAACCAGTCTTTGACTATCACCACACTTTTAATAAAATAAAGGAGCCATTTAACACGTAACCAGACTAAGTTCCACTGTGTTACGAGTGTCACCTCAGAATAAGCAATGCTCGGCTCATTGTCTCCCTCCAGACAAACTATTCACAACTACAATATTAAGACCACTAAGATTTTATGAATATGTTCATTGGAAAACTTAGGTTATTCTACGAGCGTTACGAGCTAGGTAATTTTATTTGGGAATCGGTATATCAGTACAGGCGGCGTTTGTTAGCTTGAATAGGAGATATATTTTTGCTTCTTGCAATAAAACACGTACAAAATATTGAGGTAAACGTAAAAATAGGCTATAAGTCAAGAAGCAGTGATGGCGCAGTGGGTATGGACTGCCGTGTAGCAGGTCCATGATTTGAATCTGGCCACGGGCTTAAGCTTCACCGCATGGTGGGAGGGCATTTTGCAAATGCCTGCCTAGCTAGCTTGGTAGCTAGCCATATATCAAGTAGAGAATCTGTTGCCAAGCACCTAACGGTGTGTTCCGGCAGCTGTCCTTGAGAGCCAGTAAAATTACAGGCACATGAGACTTAACAACTGTACGTCTCAGTGTGACGGGCACAGTGCAATTCGTCGTTGACGAAATGCATCTGTTATAGGCAGAGGTTAGTCCACTTAACATCAGGTGGGCATCGGACTTGTTGCGTCACATTAAGATTTAAAAAAAATCTAGGTAATAGTTCTTGATTATATATATGTATATATATATATACATATATTTCATAACCTTTTTGCTGCCCAAGATAAATTAAATCAAGTTGTGTTTTGTAACTGGTTATTGCGCATATTGGTTTCTAGCTTTATTTAGCGTAGAAGTTCAAATACTTTGCAAAGAGACTACCTCGACGGTAGATATTATGAATTTAATTTTTATGAAAAACTTTGGTATAAAAAGATCCAAACCGCTTAATAAAAGTTCTTTGCCCTTCGGCGCTGACCTCGTATTTCCAAAGTAACTTATCCACAAGTGGTAGAAATGTATCTTGATTGCCTAGGTATATAAATTCAGTTAGACAGTTTAAAAAAAAATGATTCTGTTCAAAACGGTACAGTAGACACACAAAGTTTGTTAATTCATTCAATACGAGTTGGCAGTATATTTAAAGTAATTTATAAAATTTTAAAACGTCAACATTTATTTGTATACTTTTGATTTAGGTACAGTCACTTGATTCGGTTGACTTCTAGTGACTGTTCTGTATAAGATCGGTCTGACATATCAGAAATGTCATTTTCATTCTCTAAAAATTAGTTTCTTCGGATTTTTACCGGCGTTAAGCCTTTATTAATAAAATATTACAAACAATATACAACACTACGGCTACACAATAAAATCATTGATGCCACCTATAAGTCATTGCGTACTCACAGGCAGTCGAAATGCTACCACCCACTACCAGGGGTGCGTACCATTTGCAATTACCTACATCTAATGTCAAAAGTGGCAAATTTTAGTGGCATTCTTAGCGTTTTTATCTTAAATGGAACAGGGGAGAACAGTTACAAACTATCACAGTGGTAACAACCATAGACGCAGAATGTGGTCAAAATTATCGAAAATAACGAAATTGGCGTCAAATGGAATACGCCCCAGATACTGGGCATGCTAGCAGCATTGCCCCGTTGAATTGGTTATTCTTTGAACCAAATAGGTGCCATCATTTTAATCACGCGTCGCATCGACCAAGTGCTCTGATAAGTATTGAAAAAAAAACGATGATTTCCTTATGTCTTTTCAGTGATTGTAAATGATGATGGGTTATTAACCACGATGTGTTAAATATGAAAAAGAAAAACTTCCTTCGTCAGGCTTAACTTTTTGTGGTTTGTTTTGCACCGTCTGTTTAGTAAGTCAGTGTAGAATGATTTAGAATCATACAAGTTATGTTTTATAAATGTAGTAATTTAAAAATTTAACTGCATGTCACTTTCGTATCAAGTACAAAAACCATACCCCGGTAAATTCTCGGAATGTTACTGGAAACTGCTTTATAGTTGAAAAATATGCAAGAAATATCACGTTTTCATCTTTTAACATAAAATATTACTTGACAGATAATTTACTAACCACAATAACAAATCTTCACTCAAAAATACGCAAATCTTTAGTAAATGATTCATAATGAATAACGCTGTCTTTTCGTTTTTCCGCAAAAATTATCTTTTGATGAACTGAGATAAACTTATGCGAAGTCTGCTTCACTACTTACTACTTGTAGATATTGTGAATTAGGTCAGCTTTTTTCATATCAGGTCATAAACTACCACCCGCTGGTTTTCATAACGTTTTCTTTGATGGAAAAATTACGTTCAGGATTCACACAGACGAGAAAACTTGTTATGATAAGAAAATTGGTTTTGTGCGAAGAAACTAAAATAGATATAGAACATTTCATGCTATATAAAATATGAATCCTTGCGAAGCTCTGGCGCAATTTGAAAACAACAAGTAAACTAATTTAAGCGAGTCTTTTGATAACATACTTTTGATATTTGTTCATGTTAAATTGTATTGTATAATTATGGTGACTGTATATATGACAAATTGTGTCTAGCATACTGGTTGCACTACGTACTAAACATACAAACTTCCAGATCCTCGAAGTACTAGTAGACTATTACTTGATTCAATGTGTACATACGCACAATTGTTGCGATCAATACAAATATAAGCAAAGGAAAATTAATAGGTTTAGGAAAATCTGTGAGACATTAATTAGTTTAGTACACAATAATTAGTTAAGTACAAATTAATAAGCTTAGTACACATTATTGCAGAGTTAGCGTTATAGCATGCACATTAGAAACGATCAGCGCAACGATATTGAGAAAATTTTAATAAACAGAAATACCATGTATGATCGCTTTTTTTTTATGTTATTGTGTCGGGTCAAGCACGAGGCCCACCTGATGTAAAGCGGACTAACCTCTGCCTATAACAGATGCATTTCATGAATGTCACAAATCATGAATACTGTGCCCGTCACCTTGAGACATAGTTGTTAAGTCTCATGTGCCTGTAATTTCACTGGCTCTCAAGGACTACTGCCGGAACACACCGTTAGGTGCTTGGCGACAGATTTCTTACTTGAGGGTGGTCACTTACCAGGCGGGGATTCGCAAACTACCCTTCCACCATGCGGGAAGCTCAAGCCCGCGGCAGGATTCGAACCATGGACCTGCGGCACGCCAATCTATAGCCAATGCCACTGAGCTATCACTGCTTCTTTGTTTTTTTAGTAACAAAATTCATTTGAATGACATCTGCAAGCAGAGATAGGATGTTTAAATAGTGTGTTATGCAAAAGCGTGAAAAACCTTGTCTTATCACAAGTACTAATACTTAGTAAGATATTAAAAACAGGTTAACTTTTGATTCACTGCACTTGCTTATTTTAACGTCACCTTGTCCCGAGTTCCTTAATTACCATTCTATGAGCCATTTAAACTGTAATGTTATTAACACTACATTGTTTCTACGAAGGAGCCGCTCACGTTAATAATGTGGCTACAGAATAAATGCCGTCAGTAGCCAAGTTTGTTAAATTTTGTTGCAAGGAAACAGCGTTGCCAAGGATGTTTTACATTTATTAACGTCAAATTAAACAAAGCTACGGACAAAGCAACATATTCAAAGTAATACTATCTCTAATAACAAGAAAACACAATAATATTTATTTTTGTGGCTTCGTTTTTATGGGCAGTCGCCTGTCGTATAATAGTCCTGGGGATTTTTTTGTCGGTAGTATTCCGGCTACCTTTCAGGTATTTAAGGCTCTAAGGTTGTAAGGGGCCCCACAGTTGTATGCCCGATATGCAGCATCACAATTTACTAACCTAAGCAAATCGACGTGACCTGAGTAGGTAATAAAAGCACGCTACACAAAGGAATTTGTGTCCGTTTCGCCTCTAATGACTCTTACTGGAAAATATGGGAGATCGAATGTTCTAGCACATAGGTTTGAGCATAGCTATTTAAATGGCAGAGTTCCCGGCTCTAGATAGGTACTGAAAATTTACTTGTCAGATAAAACCGAATTATCATCTGGCTGCAACAAAACAAAAAGCCACTCGACTAAGGGTATTTTAAATCATACATTTGCCAATCTTCATCACTGCCTCAAAGCGCATCTTCATTAAGACGTGACCTTGCTACTTGAGTTGGGTTATAATAGCGTAATTTGAAATTAGGCTCCGTTCATTTCCAAGCTGTAAAGATTCCGGGAAGTGTAGGTGAGGCACTTTGACACGTCATTAAATATGTAGGTCAACCGGCGATGCCGTTAGGTTTTTATTTAATGTATGTGGATTTAATAAACAAACCTGGTTGATTTCCCACAGGGCTGGATTGTTGTTAACTCTGTTTCTGCTGTGTCTTCCATTCATACAACAAAAGTATTAAAGTAAAAATCTCTGTGCATGGAAAAAAAGTGCCAAAAATAGCATGTTGTACGCCTCTACAGCAAAAGTCAGTATTGGTAGGCACCACTACTGCGTCAGGTAATCTGCCACGTAGCAATACTATCAAATTTATATGTGATTGATTAGTATATATTTCGTAATCTCATCTTATCTTGCTCTTTGAATAATCAGGCAATGACAAAAACGATCTAATTATTATGCTTAATTGAAACAGCTGCTTACCTGGTTGTTTCTTCAGCCTTGTAATTGATACAAATCATTCATAAATTATCTATATATTTTTTTTGAATACAAAGAATGATTTTCTAAAGAATAGGTAAGCTTCAAAGTGATCAAAATCAAGAAGCCCCATAAAGCGAATTCTTCAACCAGAGGACCTAAAAAAAGTTTGTTTTATTTTCTTATTGATAGGGTTTCCAGCCATTCAATCATTTGCAATGTGCTCCACCGCCATGCAAATGTTTAAAACAGTTGACGCTATAACTAATACGGTTGTAAAATGCCCATTGAGAATGCTAGTATTTGCTGATATTAATATTCGCAACTCAATTCAACTTCTGTAGCGAAGCGCTACGAGCCTAGGATAGTCTACGACAATGCTACATACATTTTCTAAAATCATTACCAAGAAAGTAAAATTAACATTAATAAAGTTTATTTGTAAATTTAACAAACAAAATAACATTTCAGATTAGAATACGAGTAAACAAGCTTAAGACGAGTTTCCGCTTGTTATTTTCTTAAATATTTTTGATTTGGGTCCAGAGCTGATAAATTGCAGTACTCAATTAAAGAATTTCGCCAAATTAGCTTCCGGCTCGGCCAAATTACATTAATTGGATAGAAGAGAGCATTTTTTCTACGAATTCTTTGTCAGTTCCTAATTTGCTGATAAAACCTTTTTATGTTACAGATCCATTCCATTAGTGCGTATTTCAGGAGACTACGCGATGACTGCCAATGATAGAAGTTACTAATATTGTTACAAATATTACTGAGCAGTGAAACGAGGCCTCGTTGCAAGTGCGTTTTTATTTTAATTTTTATATTTTTATTTTTGTATTATCGCATGCTCTGCGGATTACATTTCAAAATTACAAATATACGAGAGGAAAAATTATAGCCATGTGCGGGATTCAAACCCGCGCCATCCACGCCTATAGCCGGGGCATGCTCTAACCATTTAAGCTAACATGACTCTGCGATAAACAATAGACATGGACAATATAGTATGATGTAGATTGACAATATATTGTAATTCGGCGCAATATTGTTTCTGCTCATGATTCGTTTATCCACACCACCGCAGTACCAAAGGCAAACTCGTTAGCGTAGTTTCTGTATAGAACAGAAAAACTTACGTCAAACTTGCCAACTACCAGGAGCTTTGATTAAAGACCTAAGTCTTTAATTAGTCTTGGTAACTTTTATGAAAGTTGTTAGTAGAAATATGCCTGGCAAAGTGCTTTTTACCCAAAACGGCCGGAAAGGTACGGATGCGGTAAATGCGTTTGGAGTGAGAGATTTTTTGTATGTATGTATATCTGTTCCTACTTTCCTCGAAACCTACTGGACCGATTATAATGCGTTTGTTTTCAGAAAGTTTCCTAAACATGTTTTACAGCTATAAACCTCTACAGGGCGCTGCTCTACTAATACTCGGCATTATGGGCCTGAGAACACGGACGAAGAGAACGTTAATAAAGGAAAATTAAAATAAACCTGATTTTCTCGTCGCGAAGACGAAAAATAAAATATAATATATATATATATCCAGTGACCAAATGGCCAAATTTTTCTGAAAAGCCTGCGTGACGTCATACAACCGGGAGAGTTTTCGACGCGTTTTGGTTTTACACGAAGCGTCCTAAGTAGGGCATGACTCTTCGAGCGATTCAGCCCCAGATTCTTTGCGGAAATCCATATTTAATAATAACAAATATTTTTAAAATATTTTAATAAAACAATTAAACATATAAAAAAAAATATATCTAGTGACAATTCCGCCTAATTTTCCTGCTAAGCCGACGTGACGTCACAAACGCCACGCAGCCAAACTGGAAGAATTTTCGACGCGTTTCGCTTCTAAACGAAGCATCCTCAGGAAGACTTGACTCTACGAGCGCACGATCGAGAATGAGCGGCCGGCGGCTCAGCACGCCTTTTCTTTTGATTCGAGCGTGAGTTACTGCTTTTCGTTGTATCTTACAATTGGTAAGTTATACGTTTTTAAAGTGACAATTAAATGTGAAATGTGAATTTATTAATATTGAACAAACATGTGTAGACTAAAAATGAAAATGTATTATATTATATGGCGTTTTTATCTAGATTTTGCTATTATGTGTGTTCTAAAAATGGTAGTTATATTAGTATGTGTATATTATTCATATATGGCAGTAATGTTTCAATGAAACACTTGATTGATATTATTTTTTGAGATATGACCAAGTTTTGTGTTGTGAAAATTAAACACAGAATCAGAATAAAAGATGACTTATTACATATTTTACATTCATTCGATTATCTCATTGTATTGTAAACACTAACTGTCAGATTTTTTCTTTGATAAGCTCGTTTAACGGCACATATGTTGCTAGTATTTTAGTACATCCTTGCGTTAGTGTGCACGTGTAACAGCGAATCATTGATTTATTACCGACGATTAATGACCAATACAATATATAAACACAAACTTACAAAATTTGCTAATTGCTTGGTAGTTATTTTTTTTGGATTGAAAATATACATGGTAAGCATCACTAGCAGTATCAATGGAGGAGGCTGTGTTCAGCAATGGCCAATCTGGCTAATACACTACTGTATCATATGACCAGAGCCCGTAACGTATCCCGAGAGCCAATAATTTAAAAATAGCCTGATCAACATCTTCAACCACGTCATCACTTACTTCAGATGAAATAGGCCAACGTTAGTAAAATAATTTTTTACTAATACCACTAGACACATTCTGTAAAAAACACAAAAGGCTTCCAAAGATATTTTTTTAATAATTCTTTATAGGGTGGATGGATGCACGGACAGCTTATTAATAGTATCCCATTTTCTAGTACGGAACCCCAAAAATGTGTCTAAAGAGCAGCATGTCATTTACGCCAATTTGACAGGAATTTCAGCACATTTGGCACTCAACGGAACTTCTAATCTCCTTAATACCCTGGTTATTAGAAACTCAGCGTAGATGCTACCAAAGAAAGTTCGTTGGTAGCATCTGTTGGTACATACCAACAAGGATTCAACAAGATTCTCTTCCAACGAGGGATTCCACCGAAGTAAAAAATAATATATTAAACTTCTTATATACAGCCTGGTGACAGACGGAAGGACGGACGGACGAACAGCGAAGTCTACTGAGACTTCGCTGTCCGTCCATCCGTCCTTCCGTATTATTTTGCTATTACGGAATAGGGTCCCGTTTTTACCCTTTCGGAAGCCTAAAAGACCAATTAGTCACCCCGTGACCACGATCACTACAAAGTTGTGTTCTAAAAATGTTTGAAACGTCGGGACAAAAATAATGATAAATATACGCGATTTAAACCGTTTGTAGTTGTTTCATTAGTATACATACCTGAACCCCAAAAACATAACACTTATTTTTTGGGCAGTTGCGTAAAAACGGAACCAACTTCTTACAATGATAAGTAAGTCTACTAAATAGTTAGTCAAGCTGATTCAAATCATAGTAAGTTCCTATTTTCATGGCTCGACTTCCAAAAGTTGTTTCATAGTTTTCAGTGTTCAGTTTCGGTTACGTACAATAGTAAAAACAAAAAAAAGGTTTCTTTAAGTGATTCATACCGATCGATAATTGATATTCACTCATCTCCGATACTTGTCACCATCGACCCAACTTGTAATTACTATGTCATCAAGGTATAGGCATATTGGCAAATAGTTTTTTTGAGTTATTTGAGTGTAATTTAAAACTACTAAATTGACTTCGAACTTCGAACGGGACAACCTTAGAAATACGACCTACCAAACAAACAAAGATTCATCAAAATCTATTCATAATTACCGTGGTGATTGCGTTACAAGACATAACAAAAAAAAATTGCAGTTCAATTGAAATTCCTTTCATTTTAAAGTCAGTTAAATGTTGAATAGAACACGTCTACATAGAAGAGTGGGTATAAAATAAAGTAGTGAGCTTTGAAATCCTGAGATTCAATCCATTTCGAATAATAAAAATGAAAATAGATGTCTTAATTGTTATAATTCTTATCGTGTTCACGAGAAAAATATCCATTTAGAATATATTTAAACTCGTTTGTCTAGCATAACAAACAGCACGTAAAACATACAGAAAAATATTGAATATCTAATAAATTGCTGAAAATTCAAATATGCCCAAAAAAACGTATCATCCAATTGCCAACAGACTTGAGACATTTGACGACGGATTTCATATATTTTAATGTTAAATCTGGGCTTTGTTCAAAATATCAAAGAATACTTTTTTACTCTTTAATTCTAATTGTAAAAAGAGCGCTCAAATTTTTAATTTAACTTGATAAAATACAGCTCAGATGTTCAAAATATTTAAACTGCTTTAATTTCATAAAAAAATACTTTTGAATTACGATGAATCTTTAAAAAAACAATTATGAAGTCCTGAGTGAACTTGTCATGACTGAAATTTGTTAACAATAATTAACTAAAAAAGTTTGCTATACGAGAGGATTAAAGAACAGGGGAGAGATTAGTACTTTTAAATAGTAAGTTTTGTTTACTGTATCAACCAGATAGTCCACTGCTGAATAAATCCTCCACCATCAAAGGGGGGCAGGGTTTGCCATAATTCCCATGGTTGGAAGGTTTAAGAAAGCAGTTCCTCTGGCTATCTTAGCCGGCTGGCTGGCTCAGCGCTGCTGTATACCTTCCAAATCTTCCAATATATCTTTAGCAAAACAGTGAAAAGATTCTATAATTATAAACTTTAGAGTACTATATATTTCTAATGTACCTCACAACAAGCATAGTTTCTTTTTTAATTTTTATTCCTGATAGGTTAGCCTTTGACCTCTATCTCACCTTATGGTAAGTGATGATGCGGTCGAAAATGTTGTCATCAGGCTAACCTAGAAGTACTAGCTCTCAAGGACAGCTGCTGGAACACACCGTTTGGTGCTTGGCGAAAGATTTTCTACTTGAGGGTGCTGGCTAGCCAGGCGGGCATTCGCAAAATGCCCACCACGCTACAACGACTGCCATCCTAATACAACAACCGGGACTGACGGCTTAACGTGCCCTCTAAAGCACGGAAGTGCTCAGTAGTAATATCACTAGCGGTCACCCATCCAACTCATGACAGGGGCAGACGTTACTTATTTTTTTCTGATTGGTTAAGAACAGCATAGTAAATTTCGCAACGAGCGCTTCAAAAAACAAATAGTGAACAAATGTTTTATCAAATATTTTTTTATTATGTTAAGATTGAACGAAAATAGCTCGTTCCATTTACGGAGTAAACAATTCTTTGGAATTTTAATCAATGTTTCTGTTTAAGTAGAAATTTCTATTTTTAGTTTGCCTTTGAAACATTACCGACTTTTTAATCAATTAGAGTTTCTCACTGAAAGGATGGATTCACCGTTTCTTAATCCTTTTCATAAATAAGATACTGTAATTTTGCTGGCCTTATTTAATTAGCGCGATAGAAGATATCTCTTGTGTTTTTGTACGGTATTATTTTTAGCCTACTTTGCCATTCATTTAGCGTTATAGTAAATAATCTGATATAAAATAAATACGTGCCCGTGCTATAAGACAAAGACGTCGGTACCGAACCCACATAAATAATTGTAATGAAATCGGTTATATCTATATTCTATACCATAGGTAAATTAATTTTCTCTATGCCTATCATCATCATCATCAGCCGGAAGACGTCCACTGTTGAACAAAGGCCTCCCCTATAGAACGCCACAAAGAACGGCTATTAGCCGCTTGTAACCATTGGCTACCCGCGACTTTAACGATGTCGTCAGTCCGCCTAGTGAGGGGCCTACCAACTCTACGTCTTCCGGTGCATTGTGGTAACCACTCGAGAACCTTTCTTCCCCATCGGTTGACAGTTCTTCAAGCAATGTGGCACGCCCATTGCCACTTCAACTTGCAAATTCTGAGAGCTATGTCGGTGACTTTGGTTCTTTGGCGAATATCCACGTTCCGGATTTTTCACGCAAAGAAACACCGAGCAAAGCTCTCTCCATAGCTCGTTGAGCGACCCTGAGCTTGTCCATAAGGGCTTCAGTCAAGGACCACGTTTCAGTGCCATATGTCATCACTGGCAACACACATACTATATTATATGTCCATACTATTACTGTGTCTATACTAATATTATATAGAGGAAAGATTTGTATTGTTGTCTTAGGTTTTCGAGATTATTCCACATAGTAATTAAACAACTTTAAACGGTTTAAATCACGTATATTTATCTTATTTATGTCCTGATGTTTCAAACACTTTGTAGTGATCGTAGTAACGGGGTCACCCCGATATAAACCGTTTAATAAGTTGTTTAATTACAAAGATTTTTATGTTTTTATTTTTATATTTTTGTATGTAACGAATAAATTTAAAAACTACGGGACCAATTTAAAAGAAAATACCATTAGAATCCTACGCAAAACTTCGATAATGTAATACAAAGTGAGAAAAAAATAACGAAAAAATCGTTATATCGCGTACGCTGCAGAAATATTTGACAATAGAGCAAAGTAATGTACTACAATTTTATAGAGGACACCAATATCCAATATAAAATAATTTGCAATACCATAAGTCTATCTATTACAGTTATCTCACAATAACTACTTTTTATGTGTCTTTTTATTTGTACTGTGGTGATTTTTATTTTTGAGCTCCCGATATTTCGAGGCAGTTGCATGCATCATGATCGCGGGGTGGCTGGAGTAACGAACGGTTGAGAAAAATCAAGAGCGGACGAAACGGTCTACCCTCTTTCTTTGTTTTTTGCTACGCTTACCATTGGAACTCGCACTCGACTGAAAGTTTCGACAAAATACACTCACAGTATCACTGCACATGTTATTAGAGTCACTTTTATGTGAACGTGTAACATTTTTCGAATCCGGCACGTGGAATCCAGTATTAGGAATACTGGATTCCACGTGCCGGACAGTTTATAGCCTTCTTCCTTATTGAAACCCTTACATTTGGATATTTCTATTGCTTCCTTGACTAATCTGGGAATGTAGCGGCGCTCCGTAGATAGAACCTGTGGATTATGAAATTCAATCCAGTGATTAGAGTCTATCAAGTGTTCAGCAATGGCAGATTTGTGCACTTCGTTGTTTTTACTGCCTTTATGTGCTCCTTGATGCGGCATACTTTTTATCTGTTTCAATTTAAAACTTATGTTAAGTACATGTGGAAAGCCGGAGCTGGCCTCTAGTGTTAAAATACTTTGATTATTTATTAGGTTTTAGGTATCTTTCCATTATTCAAAGCCAAACTTAACTTTATAATAATCATTAAAGGTGGTTGTACTGATAAATTTTATTGAAATAGTTTTAGTGGTTCATTTCCTATAGGAATATGTGAACAGGCAAACATTAAAGTTTGCCTGTTCTATATATAGAACAGGAAAAGTTTAATTATTTTAAAAGACATCAATCACAGTCATTGTAATTTTTATTTAATTACTATTTTGAACGGAACGTTGTCTGGCCGTCAGACGTCACTATACTGTTTTTGGTGTGAATTTTATTATAATTTATGTTTTTAGAAGTTTCGGGATTCGATGAAGTTTCGGGACGTTTCGGGACTTGCTGATTTGAAGCTGATTAATGTACGAGACACCAGATGCCCACCCAGATGGTGGGATCCAAACAGCAACACGTCACTCCAGCTGATGAGTACTGGTAAGTAATTTAAATTAATTTTATTTTTTATCTTAAATTATTCTATTCGTTTTTAAATAATTGTAGATCTGTGTTAGCGCAATGGCAGACTCTAACGGAGCTAAGCTACAAGAGGTAGACAATTTCCTTAGAACTTCTAAGACAGTCCGACTTTTAAATCAGTGATATTATATTATTAGATAAATAACAGATAGTTAATATTACGATTGATAAATAAAACGAAACCCGGCTGGATCTTCAAACTTCTAAGGGCCCAATTAAAGCTGAAACAAACTTCGATCGACTTGCAGTTGGTCTTACATTAATATTCGAGTTATGTTATTACAACATTTCCTACAAGGAATGCTAGGGTAGGTAAGCTCGACGTCTGACTGGAAGAGTTAGGTAGTTAGTAACTTAGTTAGGTGAGCTTTTGATCTCAAGTATGCGTATAATTGGTTAAAGCTTAATATAATGTGATTCTACATACGTACCCACAAAAGCTTTTCGCTAACAATGAATCGAGATAAAGCTTTAGTCGTGAGCACCGGAGCAAATCGCTAGTTTACCCAGATGGATAAATTCCTGAAGGTATTATATATGCGTCATCGTAATGGAAATTTGCAACAAGTTCAACAAGAACAAGTTTTAAAGCAGTGATGGCTCAGTAGCATTGGCTATGGACTGCCGCGCAGCAGGTCCATGGTTCGAATCCCGCCCAGAGCTTGAGCTTCACCGCATGGTGGAAGGGCATTTTTCGAATGCCCGCCTGGCTAGCGACCACCCTCAAGTAGAAAATCTGTCGCCAAGCACCTAACGGTGTGTTCCGGCAGCAGTCCTTGAGAGCCAGTGAAATAACAGGCAAAATGAGACTTAACAGGTAGGTCTCAAGGTGATAGGCGCAGTGCATTTCGTCACTTGTGATGAAATGCATCTGTTTTAGGCAGAGGATACCGCTTAACATCAGGTGGGCCTCGCGCTTGCTCCTTCACAATAAAATAAAAAACAAAAAACAAAAAAAAAAATCTGCTGCGTGGCCCACGAGGGTATACCGTACCTTATAGCAATTATAACGCAATAAAATGACCTCGATCGTGGATCGATGGTTTGAAAAACAAATAATATATTTCAAGTACATCTAAAATCATCTAAATACTATCTTAAATACTGAGGGTGTCATAAGTATAACAAAAATTTAGTTAAAAGTTTTTACATTCAGTGCAATGGAACATCTCTCGATTATAAATCATAATAAAAACGTAAAAAGATATTTTCTCATTAGCTCTAACTCCACCATCT
Source organism: Plagodis pulveraria (assembly GCA_963890685.1). Taxonomy (NCBI): domain Eukaryota; kingdom Metazoa; phylum Arthropoda; class Insecta; order Lepidoptera; family Geometridae; genus Plagodis; species Plagodis pulveraria. Next base: position 7,021,830 of record OY982962.1, on the reverse strand, counting down.
GCGCCATTACATTAATATGTAATTTAAAAACCTACGAAAACAAATGTGTATCTCTGTTACAGTCATTAAAATAAATCTCTGAAACTTAGCCCAGAATTTTCAAAGCATATATTTGTATTTGTCACCAATTTAAGTATATACTTTTGTAAGGATTACGTTTCATTTTATTTTACACATATCTTTATCGTAGATTAGTCTGGATACTAAATAAAATACTTAAAAGGGGTAATGAATTATTAGTTGTCCAAAATCTAATGTATGTTTATTTTAAATTAATTCGGTCTAGGCATTGAAAATTTAAGCTTTTTATTTGAAACTTGATGGTCCTTATACTTAAGGCAGAACACGTCTGCTTTCTAAAATATAATGCAAAATTACGATCTGTATGAAATACATCCTTAGTTGTTTTATGGAACCATTACTGTGAGAGTGAGCATCAAAAAAGGAGTCGGACAATGAAGTGCAGTGTCACCGTGGCTGTTTAATCTATGAATACATGTCAGTAGCTCACAAGATTTGAAGGAATACCTTTTAATCCAATATTAATGTAATATGAACAAGCTACTCGTAGAGTGTCTTCTATAAACCAATGTTCTGATACTTATCTCTTTGGAACATGAGTTCCAGGAGATGGTAACGATTATGCAAGGGTATTCCGGGCAGCAGCACTTTCTGAGGAACTGATACCTCACACTGCGATCCTCAAGTCGCCTGCCAAGCGTGCCATAAGGCAAAGCCCTTATTTTGGGGGATCAGGCAATATAAGTGCAGGCAGGAAGGGGTAATCAGCAGTGCATTTTCCGGCTGGTACAGTACATTTAATTTTATAGAAAGAAAAAATATAGATTAGTGTTCTTATAACGAAAGTAATATATTTTGAAAAGAATTTACGGGTATAAACGTAGAATCATAATGTGATTGATGGAGTACAACGAAGGTTGAACAAATGAGACTTACCATCAGGTGAGATAGTGGTCAAAGGTTAGCTTATAAGCTATAAAAAAAAGACATGCGTTGGTATAGGCATAGTATGAAACTTGTGCGGTATTTTAACATTATCTTTTTAGTTTCGCGTAATGTTTATTTATCTCTATATCAGGCGAGTTAGATGTTAACTTCAAAGGGTTCTCGTCAAAGGGTCCTCTACGAACAGAATTAGATAATACTTTTTTTCATATAGCGGGTAATATCACATCAACATCCACATCGTCCACAATTAAACAAAACCCTCACACATTTCCCCGGCATATGGTGGACCGCAGTGTTAAATGGAAGGTCTTCAGAAGGTGTTCAAAATACCATCAGCACAGCGGTGCGCGGCCCAGTGGGTGAGTTGGCTGTTACAGTACAGTACAATGTATTTATTAATGTCAGTAGATTAGATTAAACCAACACACATCTATCGATTATTTTACCAATATCCTTTCATAAAATCAGTGATTGTGTACGTTATTATGCACTTACATCAACTTTAACGTTTTGTATTACATTGTTACATTTGCGAATACGATGTGTATTACCTATCCTTATCAATTATATTAAAGGAGTTTTATGAAATAATCTTAACATTTATGTACAGCAATTATTTGTTATGCCCCCGGAATAGATTAGCCATCCACAACGCAGAGAATCCTTATGTAGCTAGTGTGATTAATATAATAAGCAACACCTGATAATAATATGTACTCAAACCACTTAATCTAATTAATACAAACACTGTATGTGTTTGTGTTCAATTATAAGCTAATTATTAAAATAGTGTAAGTTGATACCTATCTATATATAAGTCTAAGTTACTATTGTCTTACGACCTATGTAAAGTATTTTTTTATGCTTGATAGGTTAGCCTTTGACCACTATCTCACCTGATGGTAAGTGATGATGTGGACGAAGATGTTGGTTAGGCTAACTTAGAATTACTGGCTTTCAACGACAGCTCCCGGTACACACCGTTAGGTGCTTGGTGACAAATTTTCTACTTGAGGGTGGTAGCTAGCCGGGCATTCGCAAAATGCCCTACCAAAATGCTATAATGACTACCATCCTAAGACGAGAACCGGGACCAATGGCTTAACGTGCCCTCCGAAGCACGGAAGCGCTCAGTAGTAATGTCACTAGCGGTCACCCACCCAACTTATGACTGCGGCGGACGTTGCGTAACTTTGCTGATCGGTTAAGAACAGCTAAGTAAATTTCGCTACGAGCGGTACAAAGTTTTTTGATTAATAAATATTATTGTTATTAATTAATGTTATTGGTAAACCGTATATTTTATTAAATAAATAAACTGCGACAAGAAAATATGGGTTAAATTATAGTCCAGAATCCCACGGGAAAATATTGCATGTAAAGATTTATTGTGCCAAGTCAAAATAACATGGATCCGGGTATAAATACTTTACAGTTGGTATCTATTATATTCAATCAGATTCAATATAAATCCTTTAAACACCCTTAAATAGAATAATTCGGCCCAGTAACCCAAACTCCCTAATTGACGATGAAAAGGATCCCTCTGATCCCACTGGATCTATAACGAGCCTCCAAACGGAATATTAAGCAACTTTAGCTTATTCAAGATTTGAAATTGATATAACAAGTTTGATAGATGTAATACTCGTCAAATTATTTTTGTATATCTTGAAACGTGATATTTTTGGATTTATGTTGAAATCTCTTACAATTTATTTGAATAGATTTCCTCAGACTATTTTAATGAGATTGTCAGGGAACATTCGGAAGGTTCACCGTCTAACCACTGCCTATAACTGATGAATTTCGTGCGAACCAATTGCACTGCGCCCGTCACTCTGAGACATACAGTTGTTTTAAGTCTCATGTGCCTGTATTATTTCTGGCTTTAAGGACTGCTCCAAAACACACTGTTAGGTGCTTGGCGTCAGATTTTCTACTTGAGAGTGGTAGTTAGCTAACTGGGCATTCGTAAAATGTCCTTCCACCATGCGTTGAAGCTCAAGCCGGCGGTGGGGCTCGAACCATGAACTTGCGGCAAGGCAGTCCATAGCTATTAGCGCACAGCCATCATTGCTTAAAGATTATTCAGTAGGTACCTTGACATATTCAAATAATTCTTCTGCATCCCGACACTGAATTAACCCGGCGAGGATGTGGTACAAAAAGGATACATCGAGGATGTGGAGGGTCTTGATGACCCTGTATTTAATTCATATTTTAAAAGTATTCATTGCAATTTTTTAACATAGGATAGGAAGTTAACTTACGCATTACTTATTTATATAAGGATTTTCATGAAAAGAAACACTATTATGCGTATAAAATGTTTCATTATATAAATTTTAGTCTTATTTTAATCAACTTTAGCAGGACTCTGCCATATAATAAAAAAAACAACACATACAAATATTATTACAAGTAATTGGTAATTTTTGGTAGGAATTTATATAATATATCATGTTTTATCACAAAATCAGTAATTATCCAGTCTTTTAGGCCACTAATCATCTCTATATATGGGTCATAATTGCCTTATTTGAGTTTGCGCACGTTAACCTGCTTGCACGTGTTGCACCCGACTAAGTGGAGGTAGGAAAAAGGGAGGGTATTTTATTGACAACAGCTACTGATAAACTCGACAGCATGCGACTGCAGGTAAAAAAAATGTACATCAAACAAAATGAGCAGGGTCAAATTGACCCTACCACATCGCCGGGTTAAGAGATATGATGTGCCAAGGGTCTACTTTCCTGTGGCATCACTTGTGTCAACTTGTCACTTGTTAATCCGTGAATTGTCTAAGTCTTGGCTATTCTCTATCTACTGTTCACTTAATAAACTCCCTGTTTCACAATTCAACGAGCTATGCTATTTTAAACTCCATGCCATTGTGATAGAGTTGTATGAAATATTTGAAACTATTGGTTACAAGTTTGCATTTCAGGCACGGCTACGTAAATCTAATAATGATGTGCACCCGAGTTAATCCCTGACAAAAGCGATGCTATGACCCAGTTGTGGGATATTCAATACACGAAGTCCCGAGGAAAATAGTGAGGGTGAAGTACGCTTATAAACACGTTAGACTTGCAATTTCATCGACTTTTCTTGTTGAATATGTAAAGTTTATTATTTTGTTCCTGGTATCTTTGGCCTGGCTGACAGGGTTGAGAAAAGATTAGTAGTTTCTTGAAGTAGATTTCTTATGATTATGATTGTATTTTTTTTTTATAAGTAAGTATATCTTGCACAACATTCAAAAATCTCATAACGAAAAGAGTCTATTAAAAATTGTAAGTATTTTCCAGGCGGTAGGCCGCTTTAGTAAGAGCGTGTCTTGGTGGGTAGGTACCACCACTATTTCCAATATACTTCTTTGAATCGTTAGAGTGCAAACATTACAGTATTATTTACTGCGGTTACTGCGGAAGGAGAAATCGCTGGGCAAACGAGACATAAGCACCAACGTCTCGGTGTGACTAGCGCAGTATAGTGTTATGCAAACCGAGGTCAGTGACACTGCAACTATAATGCACAGGCGGAATGTATACCATCTAGCAGGCGTCTAGTCCATCTCGTTACTCAACACGATAATCAAGTAGGTGCTCTTCTCCATATTTTATGATATTTTTACCCTGATTTACTAAATAACTCCTGAGTGAGCACGATACAACTGATTATCACGTAATACAATCTTTGGCGAAGGCTTAGTTCTTACAAAAATTTTCAGTCCCTAGGAAAGTAGCTCAAGAACTATAAAGACTCGCATTAACAGTGTAATTTATTTGATAAATTATACCTGTGAGGCGGCTACGGAAGTAGCGGACGTCCGATATCGCACAAGCTAGAAAGCGAATTTTATTGATTAGGAATGTTCACAGTCTTGATCTTGAAGTTTATTCAAGTTGGTGCTTGGGAGTTGGAAACTAAGATTGAAGCTGCCAGTGTTGAATCCCGAGTGAGCGCAGGATTATATGTTAGAATCCTGAGCGTATTGAGGGATATAAAGCTCAAGATGTGAAAAACTTTGGTCTCGTGTTGCTCATACAACTTTTCACACTTTATTACTAATAAAATAAGGTAATTGAATGGAAATAGGTATCTAACGTTTTAATATTCATGTGACTGTTCAGCAAGGAAGTTTAATTAAGTATCCTTTCATTGTTGATTTATTTGATCTGGTGGTAAATTGCTATCTTCGTCTCTGGCCTGACTCACATTTTTCAAATATTTCGTACTAGCGACCCGTCCCGGCTTCGCACGCATGCAATGCTGATACTAAATCTGCTACAGAATGTATTTATATACAACGTTCACAGCTTTTATGTCATTAGATAATACACACATGTTTTCTTTAGAAGTTTCTTTTGAAAGAGCGACGTGTAACTGGCCTGTACTGTAAAGGCCATGATGATCTATATTAAAAAAAACGTATCAAAATTGGTTGGGTAGTTTTAAAGATCTTAGCATTTATGAGGACAGACAGACAGCGAGAAGTGACTTTGTTTTATACTATGTGTTTAGTATGAAATCATTTTTACTGTAACTATAGGCATAGTTACAGTGAAAATGATTTTACTCTATCCCGCTGATATATTCTATTTCGATATAAAATATTTCTATGTAGACCATTTCATCTTTTGCCTCTGACGCTAAGAAGTGACATTTCTGATAACTTCTTCTCCTAAAAAATATTGTCAAATTATGTCGTATGTCCTGAATTAATTGGTAAAATTAATATTAACACTCCCTTTAAGTTTTGTAGGTTAAACCAACCATTATTTTACCTAACTGCTAACACTAACTTTTGCATCAACTCATATTTTCACAGAATAAACAACAGGGTAAACGTGTTATATAAGGATAATAAGTCTTTAGATTTATTTTGCACAAGCGTAAATTCAGTAAGGCAGCTACTTAGTAGCCAATTCTTTGATCCGCAACTAGATAAGTAATAATTATTCTATTTATCTTTTTCTAGCCATTATTTGTATGAAGAAAGCAAAGAGGCTGTTAGTTCTTAGTGGTTTTTTTACCATGCTGTGAAGCTCAAGCCAGCAGTGGGAATCGAACCACAGACCTGAGGCACGGCAGTCAATAGCTATTGCCATTTTTTTATATATTTTTTTATATTGTTAGATCATTAATTTTGATATTGAAATACGTAAATTAACGTGATGCAGCTGAATTAATGAATTGAGATAAGTTTGCCTGAACTTGTCAAGTCGGTGTCAAGCGCCTTAGAAAGCAGCGTTAAACATACATCTTGGAAGAAGTACCATACTACCACCATGCTATAACGACTGCCATCCTAAGACGACAACCGGGACCGACGGCTTAACGTGCCCTCCAAAGCACGGAAGCGTAATGTCACTAGCAGTCACCCATCCAACTCATGACCGTTGCGGACGTTGCTTAACTTTGCTAATCGGTTAAGAACAGCGACCTAAACTTCGCTACGAGCGCTTCGCATATTACAATAATTATAGCTAGCTGTTTCACCTATATTATGGGTTGGTACGCTTTGCTGGACCAACTGACAACATAGTTACAATTTTCATTTGCGTTATAATATTATTATCTTCGTAGAACCATATTGTTGGGGTCAATATATTCCCCTTTGGCATCGATTACAACCAGAAGATCATCGACTGCTACGCTATCCCAAGTTGTGGTAGTATTATTATTATAATTACAATTTATTATTTCTCTCAAATAACTAACCTGATGAATGATTATAATACAGAGGACATTTTTGCTAAGTACACCTTACATGATTTTTTGCGTAGCTAAAACACTCTCTACTACTCACTAACGGTGTGTTCCGGCAGCAGTACTTGAGAGCCAGTGAAATTACAGGCACAAAAGACTTAAAAACTGTCTTAAGGTGACGGGCGCAGTGCAATTCGTGAATTCTGACGAAATGGTAGAGGTTAGTCCGCATAACATCAGGTGGGCCTCGAGTTTGTTCCTTCACAAAAACATATAAAAAAAAACATCATGGAGTAATAATTTATTAAAAACGTCTTTTGTGAAATTAATAATTTTGTTTCCAAATATGAAAAAAGTTTTTATTAGTGTAACATCCAAAATTTTTGGTATGTTACTATATTTTCATGGCAGTATTTGTTCAATTTCTTATCACTGATCTCAGTTTATTTAAAAAAAATACCGCCCAATCAAGTATTAAAATATTAAACTACTTGATTATAATAACAAAATACTTATCTGCGGTTTGCTATAACTGTGTATAAATATTCTTCAACAAATCAGGCAGATGTTTTAATTATGTGGATGTCAATTATTCTATATTACGCAAAGCTGCAAACGACGAGGGTGGGACTGTAGCTAATTAGTTTTATATGATTAAATTCTGACCGAAGCCAGACGTTTTTCAGTTACGAAAGTGACTTTTGAATGTTATCGCTATTTATGTGACCAAATACTTTCTAAAATATTTATTTTATCTTACTATCAACCGGTAATTTTTGACTACCTTATACAATGTACAAAATGGATGTAATCGCAGGTAAAAACATTCATCACCATCATTTTCGACAACCATAACTTTCACCATTAATCAAACGCGTCTTCCATAATCCTCACTGTTGGCAGGCAGGCGTCTAGGGTATCACAGTGTAAGATGCCAGTTGCTAAGAAGGCAAATGGGCAGTAGCTTAGTTTTTTTAAGTTGCCTCTTCTAACACTTACAGAAAGATGTGTGGGCTTGCAATTCTAACCCACACCCCATGGGAATAAAGTTATTAACATTACGTTAAATAAAACAAGACGATTTCTCATCCCTAGTTAAGACTCTGCTATGAAGTTATAAATATGTTGTAATACGTTAAACGTTTGATTACGTTCACGGCTACGATACGATTTCTTATCTTGAAATAATAGCATCCAAATATCTTTTTTAATTTAGTTTTATTATCGTAGCAATGTTTCCTTCCTTTGTTTAGTAATTTATGGCTCATTTAATAGCTGCCTTTGCGTGTTTAGAAATGGAAGGATCAACCTTACAGTTACGGACGTGAATATCATAACAAGTAGTGTTTGTGTGTCCAATTAAAGGTACGAAGTCTATCTTGAAAAAAAAAACGGAACACACGGTCAGGTGTTTGGCGACAGATTTTCTACTTGAGGGTGGTAGCTAGCCAGACGGGCATTCGCAAAATGCCCTACCACCATGCTATAACGACTGCCATCCTATGACAACAACAGGGACCGACGGCTTAACGTGCCCTCCGAAGCACGGAAACGCTCAGTAGTAATGTCACTAGCGGTCACCCATCCAACTCATGGCCGCGCGACGTTGCTTAACTTTGCTGATCGGTTGAGATCAGCTAAGTAAACTTCGCTACGAGCGCTTCAACAAGTCTGTAGTGTTGACAATAATAGTCAATATAATTTAAGACTTCATTGTAGACCCTGTTGGGCACACATTTAAGACAGAAGAGAATGACTAATAAGTTTCATTAAATTATATTATGTCCAAGTATGATCATTGACATATTTGTATTTGTGATAGCTATTATACGATGGAATTTAATTATTTTAATTGAATTAATAAGTGCATATTCCATCACATTATAATATTTATAAAGTGAATTGTTCGGTTTTTATAGTGGACTGTAGATTATACTTAGAAGTAGTGGGAATTTCGAATAACCAATCGATCGAACAACAAAATAAATTGACTCACCGATATATATCCTGTGATGTATAACTGATATATAGCCTTACCGGGATGCAAGTAAAATAATAGCTACTGAGGCGCCCTTTTACTATAGATCCTTACAATACCCATTCAGGCGACGATGATACTGCGAATTTGGCTTGCAGAAATGAGATGACGCCAGGAATCGGGTTACTGCAATTCTCACGCTGCGATGGCGATAATGTAACACACGTATAATTTGATTCGCGGTGTTAAGTGGAACGAGAACGAGAAATAACGAGATATCGACGATAAAATTGCACTGATCAGCTTGGCGACAAATTTTGAACAGGACTGAATGTATAACTGGCGTTAACTGCCAAAAAGGCTTTTAGGCGGGAAAGTTTGTGTTGCCATTGCGAATATTGACATGAATATTGACTGTGAATATTGAACATTCCGCCCACCTAAATGCAACGTATTTACGAAAAGACGAAGACATTGATAATGAATTTTAAATATTATTAAAGCAACAATATATTGACTGAGTTAACTACAAAAATTATTAAATTATATATAAATTAAATACATTAAACGGTAGTGATGAAAAATTAACGAAAACTTAATTAGTATTGCTGTCAATTGCAACTGGTAAAGGACAGAGTTTAACGACAGGTCTTTTGTACTCTCCAAAAGCAGTCTTGACGGTTGCAACTCTACAAACTTTATCTGCTCCTGGATGCAGAGCTATGACTCTTCCTAGGTTCCAATTAAGTGGTTTAGCTTGTTCATTGACAATAAGCACTAAAGTGCCTATCGCAATGTTTTCTCGCTTCTTGTTCCAATCAGCTCGTTGTTGCAACGTGTGAATGTATTCATTCTGCCACCTACGCCAAAAGTCTTGGTGCATTTTTTGAATCAATTTCCAGCGATGGAGGGAACTGATTGGTTGGTCTACGAAATTTTCCTCAGGCAGACCGGACAACGGTTCCGTCGTGAGGAAGTGACCAGGAGTCAATGCAGCGAAATCATTGGCATCAGAACTGAGTGGAGTGAGAGGCCTAGAATTTAACATAGCTTCCACTTGAGACAGCACAGTGTAAAATTCTTCATAAGTTAATCGCTGATTGCCTACCACACGAGTTAGGTGTGTTTTAACGGCCTTAATGCCAGCTTCCGCCAAGCCATTAAAATGGGGACTTCCGGCAGGATTAAATGAGAATTTTATCTCTTGCGAAGAGGCAGCATCGTTCATGAGGGAGTTCAGATAGTTTCTAGCACCGACAAAGTTTCTACCCTGGTCGGACACGATTTGACTACACCGTCCGCGACGAGCAACGAATCTTTTCAACGCCGCTAAAAAAGCCTCAGTCGATAACTCAGAAGCTAATTCAATATGTAGGGCTTTCGTGCAAGTGCAAACAAATACACAAATATAACCCTTATAGGTCTTGACACCACGGCCACGACCCAAGGCGATGTCAAACGGTCCACCATAGTCAACAACAGAACTCGAAAATGGTAAGTTTCCCATAAGAGGAGCAGGAACAGGTTGGGGATTTGCACGGAAACATTTAATACAACGAGAAACAACAGTTCGAATGGCTCTCTTTGGCGAAAGGATCCAAAAATCCTGCGCAAGTAAATTCTGGAGAGTTTGAGCTCCAGGATGCATGAAGCGGTCATGATAATCTTGAATGATCAATGATGTCAAGCGATGATCACGTGATAACAGTAACGGATGCTTTACGTTGAAGTCGACCTTGGCAAAAGCCAGGCGACCGCCCACCCTGAGATAACCCGCATTATCGAGGAAGGGTGAAAGTTTGCGCAAGCATCTCGGAAGAGAATTGACTAAGCCATTTTTGACCTTTTCAATCTCCGTGGCAAATGAAACCTGCTGTGCATGTTTGATCAAGAACATAAAACTATCCTGTAGTTCTTGAACCTCCAATGGTCCAATAGTCTTTTGCAAAGGAGACTTTGCATTATGGCAGAAGCGAAAACAATACGACAGTACTCGCTTTAAAGTAGAAAGCGAGGATAATTTATTTGTTAAACTATCAACAATGTGGACTTCAACACTGGTCAATAGACTAAAGATTCGTTGTTCTTCTTGGACATCTGGACCAGCATGAGTGGAGGAAGTAATAAACGAGGGACTCCACCGATCTTCAGGCTCTCCAAGCCATGTTGGGCCATTCCACCACATGTCACATCGCACAAGATCAGCAGGGAGCGTACCCCGAGAACCGACATCTGCAGGCATTGACAAGGTGCTAGTATGTCCCCAGCAGTCTGGAGACCGAATTTCCTGTATGTGGCTAACGCGGTTGGCAACGAAGGTTTTCCATTTCGATGGACATGACTTAATCCATGCCAGAGCTACGGTAGAGTCAGACCAAGCAAATATTTTTCCAAAACGATAAAATGGCTCCAAGGCATGGACGACAGATCTCACCAAGTCAGCAAGTAAAACGGCTGCTTGAAGTTCCATTCTTGGAATAGAAAGCTTGCGTACGGGAGCAACCTTTGTTTTTGCACAGCAGAAGTGAACTGAGCAATCACCGATTGCATTAACCGCACGTATATAGCAGACTGCACACGATCCTCGCTCTGAACTGTCACAGAATGCGTGGAGCTGCAAATCGACAAAATTTTGTATCAAACGCCGAGGAATTGAAACTGACTTCAAAGATGGGAGTTGCTCTTTAAAGCGGGACCACTCTAAGCTGATATTCTCTGGGACATCCTCATCCCAATCGACACCCAATGTCCAAAGAAATTGCATTAGGTATTTAGCATAAAACGTAACTGGTCCAAGAAACCCCAAAGGGTCATAGATTCGAGCGATCTCTGAAAGTATTATACGTTTTGTGCAACGACGATTACCATTATCGGCAACTCTAAAGCCGAATGTGTCAGAGTGAGGATGCCATAAAATTCCTAATATTTTTAGAGAAGCATCAGCTGGTTGCTCGAAGCCTTTAGAACTCTCTAGGTACAACTCCGAAGGAGGGATATCCTTCAAAAAATCTCGACAATTTGAGGTCCACTTCCTCAGATGGAAGCCACCAGAAGCTAAAATGTTAGTCAGTTCTGATTTGAGTTGCAGAGCATTCATGGTAGAGTTCGCGCCAGTGACAATGTCATCGACGTAGATGTCTCTAGTCAACACAGTAGAGGCAGCTGGGTAATTTTCAGCAGCTTCAACTGAAAGTTGGGCTATGGTACGGAGAGCTTGGAATGGAGCACAAGAAACGCCATAAGTTACAGTCTTGAGTTTGTAATCACGGACCGGCTCAGATGTAGAGGGCCGCCAAACAATTCGCTGGTATTGCGCATCTTCGTCAGGAACCAAAATCTGCCTATACATCTGTTGTACGTCACCCGTAAACACTACTGCGTGCCAACGAAAGCGCAACAACAGATCCAAGATGCTTGTTTGCAGTTTTGGTCCAGGAAGGAGAGCGTCATTTAAAGACCTTCCTGAAGCATCTTTAGCACTGGCATCAAACACCACACGCAGAGGAGTACTGACCGATTCAGGCCTCATGATACCGTGATGAGGAATGTAATAAAATTTTCCATCCTTAGTAGCGGGGGGCTCTACCTCCTCAAGGTGACCACGAGCTTTATAATCATCCAGGAATGAAATATACGCAGTTTTAAATACCGGATTCATCTGTAGACGACGTTCTATACTTGAAAATCTCCGAAGAGCAATCTCACGAGAGTTGTGAAAAGTTGGTTTATTATCCAACTCGATAAAGGGAAGAGGTACAACAAATCTACCTTCTTCAGTACGAGAATGATTTTCAAAAAAGTATTTTTCACATTGTTTGTCCTTTTTTGACATGAACTCTGCCTTAGGACTCACTTCTTCAATTTCCCAAAATTTCTTCAGTGATTCGTTCAGTGTAACATTGGAAACTAATAGACAATTTTTTGTCATGACACGGGAACGAAGATATTGTGATGAAGCCTTTCCATCACATGCACCCATCAGAATCCATCCCAGATGTGTATTCAATGCCACGGGTTGCCCTGGTCGACCACGCTTGATCCCAGGTAAAAGACAAGAAACGAAAATATTTGCATCCAGCAAAATGTCCACTGGGCCTGGATGTGTAAACTCAGGGTCAGCCAGATCCAAATGTTTGATATGTGACCAATTCGACGAATCAATATATTGAGAAGGTTGATCAGCACAGATTGACGACAAAACAAGAGCTTCAAATTTGAAATTTGACAATAAGGTTTTAACCATAGGTTTCATCTCACATACAAGTGAGCCAACAGGTTCAGTAGCTGTATGCCCTATACCACTCACGGACTGGCAGTTTTTACCAATATTGAGTCCTAGACGTAAAGCACAATCCTTAGATATGAAATTGCACGCACTGGCAGAGTCCAGGAGAGCCCTTACTGGCTGAAAGTTACCAGAGCTATCTCGTACCAAAACTTTTGCTGTTGAGAATAGTATTGTGCTACTACTAGCCACCGAGGTCAGAACTACATTTTTATTGTCAGCAATGATTTTTGTTTCACATGCCTGATGTGTCGTAGGTTGTGCTTGCTTTTCCAAGTGGAGCAGTGAGTTATGAGAATAATTGCACACGCTACAACGAAATGACGCTTTACATGCTTTAACTCTATGAGTATTGGAAAAGCACAAAATACAAAGACCCTTTTCTTTTATAAAATTAAAACGAGAGGTTGGGTCTAGTTTTAAGAAGCCCTCACAGGATGTGAGTGTGTGGTGCTGGCGAGAACAAAAAACACATATAGAATTTGCAACTACCAACGATGCTTTTGGTTTGCCTTGGTTATTCCTAAAAGTAACTGCAGGTTTACTATTGACAGCAACATTTGACATTTTTAAGGCTTTGTATTGTTTTTCAATAAAATCTTGTACTTGAGTGTACCTAGGAATTTCATCACTATTAAACTCAAGTTGAAAAGCTTCCCGAGTTGATCTATCTAGCTTTGTCCAAAGTAAATGAAACAACATAAAGTTTGAGTCTGGAAGGGAATACTTTTCTAACACTGTCAGGTTCTCCGAAAATAATCTATGTACTCTTTCAAGTTCAGAAGCACTTTTGGTTTTTATAGGCTCACAATGAACTAATTTTTCATAATAGTTAGTTGCAATGTACCGTTTGTTATCAAAATGTTTATGCAGCAATTGATAAGCATCTAAATAATTTTGCTCTGTCAAGGGGAAATTTTTTATTAAATCATATGCTTTACCTTCTACACTCGACAGCAAATAATGTAGCTTTTCTACATTGCTAATATTTCTCTTATGAATTAATGAATCAAATAGTCCAATAAATGAGACCCAATTTTCTAATGTTCCATCAAATCTTTTAATGTTTATTTTTGGCAATTGTGCATGCACCGAATCAGTCACTGCTGAATCAGTTTTGGAATAAGATACTTGGAGTCTCGTTTTAATCTTTTTCACAGTTTCCTCAAAGTTGAAGGTTACCAACATTTCGTCTTTACGTGACATCTTATCTAAGCGGGCAAGAACTTTAATTTGCGCCTCGTGGAATTGTGTTTCTATTTCGCGAAGATCTTCTAAACTTATGGACACAAACTCGCAATCGGCAAAATATTCTAACCTCATAATCGCATAGTCGCGAGCAGTGCGATTCATGTCAACACATGCAGTACTTGCCATTTCGCTGTCACTCATCTTTTAGCAATTTATATACACAAAATAAACAACACTTTTGCGATAAAACTCGACGAAAACGAAAAAATATGATAACACAAAGCGACGTTTTTGTTTACGAGAACGGAACACGAGAATGAATTGTTAAAGATGAGTGAATGCTAATGTCAATTGTCAGAGATTCGTAAGTCAGAAATATAGACTAATGACTGAACGGAAAGCTATGAAAATTACTTGCTCAGTGCGAGTTCGTTAGCATCTATTTGACTGTGGTGAATGACCAGATTTTGATTATGTACCATAAGGTACCCTCGGAACTTAGAATAGATCGATAAATAATTATGTTACAAAATACTTACGACAGAAATATGCACGAAAATAAGCGAGAAAAGGCACTGTTCATAAATCCGGTTCGAAGACCAAAAATAATGTTCGGTTTTTATAGTGGACTGTAGATTATACTTAGAAGTAGTGGGAATTTCGAATAACCAATCGATCGAACAACAAAATAAATTGACTCACCGATATATATCCTGTGATGTATAACTGATATATAGCCTTACCGGGATGCAAGTAAAATAATAGCTACTGAGGCGCCCTTTTACTATAGATCCTTACAATACCCATTCAGGCGACGATGATACTGCGAATTTGGCTTGCAGAAATGAGATGACTCCAGGAATCGGGTTACTGCAATTCTCACGCTGCGATGGCGATAATGTAACACACGTATAATTTGATTCGCGGTGTTAAGTGGAACGAGAACGAGAAATAACGAGATATCGACGATAAAATTGCACTGATCAGCTTGGCGACAAATTTTGAACAGGACTGAATGTATAACTGGCGTTAACTGCCAAAAAGGCTTTTAGGCGGGAAAGTTTGTGTTGCCATTGCGAATATTGACATGAATATTGACTGTGAATATTGAACATGAATAATAAAAAACGTGCAATAATAGATTGTTACTGTTGTGGATTTTTTCATTCTAAATCGAAATTAATAGTGAGACATCGTTCGCAAACATGATACATCGCTCTGTTTTCTGTATTATATTAGGAATTTTGTGAAGGTAATTGACGTATATTAGAAAAAGGAGACATCTGATAATACTTCCCTGTGGGATTAGCAGATATTTTTGATTGTATTGTCTGTACGTAATTTTAGTTATAAAATGCTTTGATAATTATATATTATCATATTGCATTTCTACTCGTTGTTCTCTATTTCTTACATATGAAGCAAACCATGTATAAACTATTCCGCGAACCGTACAATTTGTTGCAAAATATATTATTTTTCACTTTGTCATATCTAACATATTCCTTTTTGCCTACTTCTTGTCATATATTATATTAGGAATTCCTGAATAAATTGTTACACTGCTAAGATAGTTAACCGACGTTATCGAAAGGCGTAAACGTCGTCAAAAACTCAATTTCATAAAAGTTGTAAACGCGATCGCACATAGCTTTCTCAAATATCTGAATCTATGTAAAGTAAAAAGACTTCGTAAAATCGATAAATGGTCAACGTGAATCAATCACGCTATAGAAAAAATAGGCACGCTATAGAAAAAAACACTTCCGACAGGGCGTGATGGACGGGCACAAAAGCTCTTTTACATTCAATAAAATTGAACTTTAGGAACACGGTCATCTATTTTTTTGTCTAAATAATTTCGATGTAGTAGCTGTATTGCTGTATACAGAGTCTACTCGTGACCACGGTCAATGCAACATGATTGAAACGTCGAGGTTAGTCAAAATATTATTATTTTGATGTTAGTTCGTGCGTTTGACCCGTTTATGATTTAGAAACATGAGTTTAGTTCACGAAAGTTTAAAGAAAAGTATTGCATACAGTTCGTAGTATTTTGTTAATAGACATAATGCCGGTTAAAAACAAAACTGCACATATACCTTTCAAATCAGAAAAGTGCGCTCCTCCATTTTTTTTGAGTTTAGTTCGTAGAAGGCGCTTCTGCCCACCCTTCAGTATTTCCCCCTTAGTCGCCTTTTACGACACCAATATGTGGGGGTGCAATTCGAACCTGGACCTCTTCTATTCCTTCTAAAGAAGTGCCATCTTACACTACGATCTACAATCTGCCTGCCAAGCGTGGGGATTGTGGCACTACCCCCTTAATAGGGGAGGCTGTGTTCAGCAATGGACAATCCGGCTGATACAGTAGTTAGTAGAGTGTTTGGTCGTCGTGTATAAACGAGGCCTACCCGTAAGTATGCCCATAAATAATATTATATGAAAGGGATACGGGCTGTACTAGAATCTGTCCTAGGTCATCTTTCAAAAAAACATTACATTTGGTTCATCCATACGGATGAGTAGCAAGACTAGACACGCACAATGAACCGCTTGCAGACGGAATGGGTGTGGAAAACTGCCCATCTATAAAGTTATTAAGGCTAGACGTTTAGATTTAACGTTACAATGGTACTGTGGGCAACCCCCACATTTGTATATTTAATCTGGCACCTGGCTGATAAGATATGCACCAAAAACATACATGCACGCGAGCACTGGCAGGATACTCATTTGGCGTATTCTTTCCATTAGCCGCCTATTACCATCATCCATCGGGAGAATGTGAAATATTTTCTCCGCAGCAAAAATTATTGGTATTATGGAAAATATACTTTAGGGTGAAACTTAAAAAACTAAATACTTAGCTTGACTTGGAAAGCCCTTCTGCAACAGTTTCCAACATAAGGGAAGTCTCTTCATAGCGCTTTCCACATGGACGTAGGTTTGTCATAATTAGTAGTGTAAATTGGAGAAAATTTGCATGCCTGTCGTTAAGCCTGAAATCTACGCTTCTAGTTTGTCAGCTCTCCATAAAATTATGTATTTTCATAATTATTTAGGAAAAGATCTCTTTTTGAGAATTCTTTCTTTCAAATTTAGAGATAAAATAAATAATAAAACGAAAACTGGGAAATTCTGGTAAACCAAGTGCAAATATATGAGGCTCAATGACACGCACGCAAAATTTCAGCGAGTTTGAACATTTGAATTTAATATAATATGACGAAACTATGTTGATATGGAAAGAGCTACGAAGACACTAACCTTACTATACTAAGTATTTGTGATATAACAAAACAAAAGACTACATTTCCCAGATACTTCGAGATTCGATCTTACCCCAGATTAAATCTCTCTCAATTTTTCCCCTATACTATGCTTAGAAATAAGTACTAATCCCAAAAGTTTTCGTGCAAACTACTCGAGCACTTCCTTTAGCAGATATTACGAGAACTTTTTGATTTTTCCGCACCATTTAACGCCACCGATGTCAAGCATTTGATTTCACTCCTTTTCTTGTCGAACCAGTTTATGTGGACCTTCTACACTTGAAGCTCCACGTCTATTTACATGAAGTATTGGTGGAAAATATAAAAGCGCTGTAGTTCTTTATATAATGGCTAGTATTTTAAATCAGGCTAGCGAAGCACAGATGCCGTATTGTGTCCACAAGTTTGTTCTGAATAATGACGTTGTCGGATGTGAGGTAAGGTTTTTTTTTTAAGTGATGCGTTTCTTTTTTTTTCGTATTCCTGTTTGTTTACATATCTAAGCCGTAAAATTTCTAATTCAGTATATCGTGTAATTTGAGATTTTTGGTGATATATATGCGTGATAATGATTTAAATTCAAGTGCAAAGAAAATTACCCTCATAATAATAAATTAACCAAATATTTTCGAATTTTTTGTCATCATTAGTTTGGTTTTGTGCTTTTCATTTTGTTACTTGGTTTCTTAAAATAGTTATTGTCCCGTTTCAAACACTTTGAAGTGTTACTATCGTATTCAGCCACTCCACTGCAGTATTTGAAATTAAAAGTTGTGTTACTTATTTATGTATTTATGTTACTTATTACAGTTGTAATAACATAAATATTAGGTCCTTACATATGAAATTGGCGTTTTGTATGGGAGGAACAAAAAGTCGAATATTTTTTAATATAATATATTTAATTAATCAAAGTATGAACCATTATTTTCTATGCACTTTTGCCATCTCATAGGTAGTTCATTGATCCCTTTACTAAAAAAACCAGTCGGACGGGAATCAATAAAATCTTTGAAGGCGATTTGGACTGCCCCATCGGAGTTGAATTTTTTCCCTTGCAAGAAGTTATCCAAATTTCGAAAAAAATGGTAATCTGTTGGAGCAAGGTCCGGGGAGTACGGAGGATGTCTTAGACTTTCCAATTGAAGCTCTTCTAATTTAGTAGCCGTCTGTAGCGCAGTGTGTGGTCTAGCGTTGTCGTGAAGCAGCAGTGGCGTGGAGCGATTGACCAGCCTAGGTTGTTTAGCCGCTAGCTTTTCCATCATGGTTTGCAATTCCTGACAATAGACATCAGCCGTAATAGTCTGGCCAGATTTGAAAAAACTGTAATGAACAATACCGGCACTAGTCCACCAAACGCTTACAAGTAACTTTTTTGGGGTTAATTTTCGCTTGGGGCAGGATTTGGCTGGCTGGCCAGGATCTAACCATTGCGCTGAGCGCTTCCGATTATCGTAAAGAACCCATTTTTCATCACAGGTAATGATTCGGTTTAAAATACCTTCATTATTGTGCCGGTTTAGTAATGTAACGCAGCAGTCGACGCGCGTTTGCCGGTTTGTTTCAGTCAATTCGTGAGGTACCCACCTTTCAAGCTTTTTAATCTTCCCAATTTGCTTCAAGTGAATTAAAACAGTTTTATCACTAACATCGCAGCCTGCAGCTAACTCGGACGTGGTTTGCGATGGATCCGCTTCCACAATAGCCTTCAACTCTTCATTATCAACTTGAGTCTCAGGCCGTCCACGGGGCTTGTTCTGCAGGTCGAAATTTCCAGAACGAAAACGTTGGAACCAAAAACGAACTGTGTTTTCTTTTGCAACACGACTGCCATACACATCATTCACCCTTCGAGTTGTTTCCGCAGCACTAGTGCCACGGCGGAACTCGTACTCGTAAATAATGCGATATTTAAGGTTTTCCATTTTGTAAAATGAGTGACGCAAACAGAAAAAAACAGAAGAAAAAAAACAAATGAATGACGATCATCGAAGCACAAATACATGAGTCTATAGCTGTAAAAATTTGAATTTGGAATACCTTACCAAAGAGGAAAAATTCGTGATTAAAGTGGCCAGTACGAAAAACGCCAATTTCATATGTAAGGACCTAATACATAAAACAGCATATTAGGTTAATAATATGTTGTTTTATAGTCTAAAAATTACAGGCACACGAGATTCAACAACTGTAAGTATGTCTCAGGGTGCCGGGCGCAGTGAAGTTCGTCACTTATGACGAAATGGGTCTGTTATAGGCAGAGGTTACCGCTTAACATCAGGTGGTCCTCGTGCTTGATCCGTCACCATAACATAGAAAAAAAAAACAGCTGTTAACAAAAGGGTAAAAAAATTACAAGTACGGCGGGGGCCGGGAGGGAATTGTATTGTAACAGCTACAAAGCGCATCGTAAACATCACTATACACCAGTTGCTAAGAACGTTCTGATATAATTAAAATGAGTACTGTGGTTTGTCAATTACTCGATTTTATCGTGGATGTAATAACAATGCATTGATACTTATTTAACAGTACAATTTCATGGTTAACACAACATTGTTTTATCCACTAAAGGTTTTCGTAGTTTCTAGATCTGATTTTATATCCATACATTTATTTATTCATATCATAAGCACTCTAGTAGTTGGTACAAGACAGACTAGGGCTAGCCACTACAAACGTAACCGACAAGCTGCAATGAGCCCGCGTGGTCTATTATTGGTCGTGCTTCTCTATCTCCGAGAGATGGAAATGGGACGGAGAGGTTTATATTCGGGAAATGGAAACGGGCTGGGTTGAGACGTAGATAGTTATATTTTTATTAGTATGTTGTATAGTATGATTTAAATTGTTTAGTATGATTTAAATTTTTTTTTTTAATTTCTGATAGGTAAGCCTTTGAATACAATCTCACCTGATGGTTAGTAATGATATGGTCGACGGTGTTAACAGGCTTAACCTAGAATTACTGGCTCTCAAGGACAACTGCCGGAACACACCCTTAGGTGCTTGGCGACAGATTTTCTACTTGAGGGTGGTCGCTAGACAGGCGGGCATTCGCAAAGTGCCCTTCCATCATGCGGTGAAGCTCAAGCCCGCGGCGGGATTCGAACCACGAACCTGCTGCGTGGCAGTCCAAAGACAATAGCACTGAGCTATCACTACTTCAAAATCTAGTTCTAGTAATCTTTGCCTCGATCTTATCAAAGTATTGCAATCTTAATTATGTAAATAATAACTAGCTATATATATGATGTAAAGGTTTTGTATTACGGGTTTACGTGCTGTGTGAACTTTTTTATACAAATTAAGTGCATTTTTATACATTTTCGTAATGTTTTTGTTTGATTTGAACATATAAATCGAGTACTGTATCAGCCAGATTGTCCACTGCTGAATTCAGCCTCTCCCTTTAAGGGTGGGTTGGCCATAACCACTTCGCTTGCCAAATATTTTGGGGATCAAGCTTCTAGTCGCTTCTTAAGACACCCACAGGTAGCAATGTGTGTGGGTGACATGCTAGCTCGGTACCCCACGGGGCTGCTTAATCGAGTACCTTACAATAATGATTATGCCATCCTACTCTAACAGCTAAATTTGGACTAGTTGTCATTATCATAAGTTTATGTATGGCTCACTAACACAAACAAAACACATTTTTCTTAAAATATTGTAAGGATAATTGTATCATTGCAAAGGCATAGATCAGAATAAAGTTATTGTGGATAACCATGGACAACTTGTGGTTTGAAAAACTAAACTTTTTTCGTACAAAAACCAAATGTAATTTATTTTTCGATTGTATGAAATGATACATCATTTGTCATGAAAACGGGAAAAAATATGAGTGGAATGAAAAAATGGTAGGAAAACGGAAGCACTCAATAAATTATCCAGCGGTAACTTTTTCATTTATTTTCTTTGCTATTAAATCTTATCACATCTCTATTTCTACTTAAAACTTATCGACCATGTAATTTAACATACTTAACTGAAACAAAACACGCAAGTCATGTTTTTGGCTCTAGTAACTGGTGACTCTTTGAAAATATTTTAAATCCGGCCTCGTAGTGGACCATCATCCATTAAGGGCTTAACCCGGCGGCGTGCCGATTTCACATGCGGTATGCGAGCTCACAAACGGCATAAGTGCACATGTTAAGTGGTATTGTAATCACCATTCTGTTTTTGAGTCGATTAATAGAGCAGTTTTATTAACATTTTCAGATTCAGTACATGAAGTAACACAACCTGATGTTTGTATATATTTGTAGTAATTTGGTATTACCCGTTGTCCATTACCTATTACATCTGTAAAGGTATGTACTGTTATTATTTATTTTATATGATCTCATTCGGTAATATTCTAATTATTAAATGAAATACAGACTTTAATAAAATTAAAAAGTTAAATCAAAGCATTATCCTCTTAACAAAACAATGCTATACAACATTTTTTAATTATTAAAGTACAATGTGTCCCGACCAAGGAGGTTTCAATTCAATTTAAGTACACATTGGTGAGCACGCTGCGCGCGCAACGCGCTGGTTCCGAGCCACAGACCAATAACAGACTTTTTCCATTTTGGCGCTATTTTGTACATACGAATTTGAGTTATATTTTGTTGAATAAAAAAATTATTTAATGTAGCTACCTAAAGCCATGAGATTTAATAAAGTAGTATATGCAACTGCATATAATTAGGTATTAAAATACTCGTGTAATCTTATGTTTAAACTACACTCATATGTTAATACCCTCTATTATATGACAGCTGCATAAACTACTATTAAAAGCTTTGTCATATTTTACTGCATTAGTGTTATTTTATTCTTCTCTTTGTTTTTTTTCTTGGAGGTTTTGAAAATAGTGGACCATATCACCGCCGTAAGTCTCACATCATGTTAATCATCGGTGACAGGTAGACGCTTTAACTATTCACAGAATATTTAGTTTTATGTTCCCTTTAAATATAATTAATTAAAATAAAATAAATAATTAAGGGGGCTCACATACAATAAAAGAGCTTTTTGCCATACCTACCCAGCTCAATCGGACACTGCGAAAAGTGTATGTAACTTGCAAGATTAGGTTACAGATAATGGGACGGAACCCTTCGTGCGCGTGTCCCATCCGCACTTGGCCGGTTTTTTTTATCTAGCATACTTTTCCCGCTTACATATAACTTGCGAAGGGTATGGGTAGGCGTAAGGATACTCCTTCCTGTCATATCCCCAGGCTACGTGGAGTCGACAACAAATGAAACAACTTTTGAAGGGAGCACGACGTTCACAAATACTACGGTGATGAAGTTACAGATATAATATTGTTGACGAACGAAATTATACAAAGATTTTAATATAGTTATGTTTGCAATAAGGCCTGCTATGCGGATTACATTACAAAGTTACAAATATACGATAGAAAAAAATTAAGTCATGTGCGGAATTCGAAGCCGCGTCCACCCCATCATTTATAAGGGGGCTTGTTCCGTACAATAACTTAATAAAAAATAAACAATGTTGTAAAATTTGAAAATGAGTCGAGGATAGCATACCTTATTTCAGAACTGAGCCCCAGCCATCTTAATTCCTAAGTCACAATTTGTTCAGTTTTCATAATGGACACGATTCTATCTCTTATGATAGGGGTCATATTCTTCTAACCCCGCACCCCATAGGGCATATAAATAAAGAATATACGTACCTAATTTCTGTTCTAACAAATCCCAATGAACAAATAAAAACTTGCATGTATAGCAATGCGTTCCAAGCTAGGCGCAGTGTGTCTTGGTAGCCCATTTGAAAGATATTATTGTAAAAACCAGGTGAAGATTAGTCACTGGCTCAAATTGAAGTACTGTTTCAGTAATTGGAATGGTTTTATTCATAACAGGCACTTCTTTTAACAAAAAATATATTGAAGTTTATTTTAGGCCTCTTGGTTGAGTTTTATTACAATTTATTTCTATTTTCAATTTCCAAAGAAAAAGACAAATTGCTTCTATTGTTTTTAAATTATCTCAAAACAGTAAATTTAATAGCTCTATATTCCTAGAATTAATTTCTCTCTGAAATGGGCTCGGTACTTTATTAACTTTGTATTAACAAAACTGATTAACTAATTAGGTATTAACATGAAATTCAACGTTTATAATGTTTTAAACTTCTATTATAAACACACTTTGCAGTGATTGTGGCTACAGATAGACAGTAAAACCGTTGGCAAATTTACGAAATGCATATCTGCTGTTTCAGCAGCAAGTCAAACACTAATAGCTCTTTCATGTGAATATCCTTTGATATATGTATTGGATTTCAGTTGAATCTACTTGAATAGCATAAATGAGTTGCTGGTCACGATTCAATGATACGTGAAAGAATTAGGTATACGAGTATATGTCCGTCGTATATATAGCGACCTACGTACACTTAGCCAACTTATTTCGTTTGCCGACCTTTTACACATATAGTACAAGCATTAGACAAGATTTCATTTCCTTTGGTTAGAGTGTTCGTAGGGCTTTCCATATAAACGATGTTCGGTCATATTTTAAATACCAAGTTTTCAAGCACGTTGAAATTAAGCATACATATCCTTGAGCCTTATATCTATCCATGTTTCTGGTTTTCCAAATTACCGTTAAATTTATTATTTCAAAAATGATGGGATAAATCGTTTTGTATGGGAAATATTTTCACATTGAGGCATTCAATGAATAATAAATCGACAAATTGGGAAAACCAGAAAAAAATAGATTAATCAGCAATATGAGTGCAAAATTTCACGGAGTAAAACACTTGGTAATTAAAAAAATTACGAAAATACCTTTTTATGGAAAGCGCTTCTTGCAAAAACATCTGCAACTTTAGTATCGATTACCGGAAGACCAGTTTGAGTTGCATCCGTTTTAACCAGGATCCAAGTTGTGTACTTCGCGAACTTACTCTTGTATTTTCTGTTTAGTAGAACAAAGTGTATTTTCTGTTTAGTAGAACAAGAGGAAGATGAAGCTGCAGCTGTGAACCAGTCGCCATTTTAGGTCTAGCTTGATATCATCTCACCACACCATGACTAAAACCTGATTTGATGAAAGTCTCATCCATGAAAAATATGGATAACATTTATATAACAATAGCTTTTATTAGCCTCCCACATTGAGAGGGGTAAGCCATAATCCTTATGCTTGGCAGGCATCTTGGCAATCTTTAAAATATGAATACTCTGAAGGCACTGCTGACTACCTATCAGTATTTTACATTTAGTTGTCTTTAATGACACCCACATGTTGCAATAGAAGGAAGGGGGATAAAATTCTAGCCTGGCACCCTACGTCACGACCCTTAGGTAGAGACCACGAGAGATTAGTAGTGAATACATTATATTTTTTTTTTACACCTACTCGTAATATATTATAATGAGTATAATAGTCGTACTTTATATTAAATATACAGTTTTAAATTTGAAGCGCTCGTAGCGAAGTTTGCTTAGCCGTTTTTAATCGTTCAGCTAATTCCGCTGCGGTTAGGATTTGGATGGGTGACCGCTAGTGACATTACTACTGAGCGCTTCCGTGCTTCGAAGGGCGCGTTAAGCCGTCGTTCGCAGCTGCCCTTGAGAGCAAATCATTCTAGGCTAGCCTGAACAACATATTCGACCACATCATCACTTACCATCTGGTGAGGTAATGATCAAAGGTTAGTCTATCAGATATTTAAAAAAACCCGCTCGCTTCGCCCGACATGAATTTATCTGAATTAGGAGCCTTTGAAAGGAAGCATGTTTGTATTAAAATTACCTATGTACCTGTGCTTTGATAATTTTTCACTGCTGGATAAAATTGTAAAGCTTTTTTCGAAGAAATTGCTAGTAGTTAGATACATAAAATACTGTAGTTTAAGGCTAGAGTTCACGTAGTGATTTCCCTACAAATGTAGTTCCGTCATATTTAAAATACCAAGAGTTCAAACTCTGTGAAGTTTTGCATGCATGTCTTTATATTTATGCTGAATATTTATTATTGTAGTTTGCCAGTTTTTTTTTTAAGCATGTATGATTTGCCTAAATGTGAATATAATTATATCATTCTCATACAAAACACATTTCTTGAGTATTTTTGAAAAAAGGTACTTAAATTAATAGAATACTGGCAAATCAAAAGCATAGATTAATATTAGTTCAAGAACATTCTTATGGTGAAACTATGTTAGTGCCTAATAACTAAAATTGTAGCATCGAATTTTAGTTTTAAGAAGCTTTTAGTAAACAGACTTAAAGTTATTACTCTTGTTAAGTACCAACGCAACGTTCAACTTGCTTTCTGTCTAATTTAAAGGATCAACCGTAAAACAAGAATAATGCGATTCTCGTCAGGTTTAGTTGTAAACATTGGATATCTCCGAACACATTCAACTTGAGCCTGGTGAACTTAGGCTTTTATTTTGAAGCCATTAACCCAATCATTACAACTGAGCTTATTCATGTATCATTACTCGTAATATTCAAATACAAAGTACTTTTATATGAATATGAAAAAAATAAAGAAGAACATAGGCCTTCAGATTTTGTACTGAAGCCAATGTTTTTTTTTTATTGTAACGGAACAAGCTCGAGGCTCACCTGATGTTAAGCGAACTAACTTCTGCCTATAAAAAAATAATTTTGTTTTGTTAATGTTGTCGAGTAACGAATTGCACTGCGCCCGTCACCTTGAGACATAGTTGTTGAGTCTCATGTGCCTGTAATTTCACTGTCTCTCAAGGACTGCTGCTGGAACACACCGTTAGGTGTTTGGCAACAGATTTTTTACTTGAGGGTGCTAGCTAGCCAGGCGGGCAATCGCAAAATGCTCTTCCACCATGCGATGAAGCTCAAGCCGGCGGTGGGGATCGTACCAGGGTACTGCGGCACGGCAATCCATGGCTATTACCGCTCGGCCATCATTGCTTTAATCGTCATTTATGTCAAGCAGTGGATTGTGTAACCTTTGTAGGATGATGATAATCAACTGTTTCAAATATGATTTACATGGTGGTACGGCATTTGGTAAATGATTGCACATACCGAACACACACTTGTAGCTAATACCCTCAAAGAAGAAAAATAGTGGACAAACAACTTACTGTGTGTTTCGGTAGAGATCCTTGAGAGCCGGTAATCATAAGGTTATCTGTTTATAATTTTTAATTAAATAAAATCTACAGTCAGGTTTTTTTTAATTGAATTATGAGACGCGAATGCACACGTACATCAATTAACCTTCTGATGTAGTGAAAACTAAAGTTTTTCGATCTGATTCCTATACGTTAGTTACACATGTTTATCATCGTCAATCATCAAACCATCACTTAATAACAGAATGGCGGCAAAGAATATTCCATCATATCATAAAATAACAGGCAAAATGAGACTTAACGGGTAGGTCTCAAGGTGATGGGCGCAGTGCAGTTCGTCACTTGTGATGAATTGCATCTGTTATAGGCAGAGGACACCGCTTAACATCAGGTGGGCCACGCGCTTGTTCCTTCACAAAATCATAAAAAAATAAAAAAAAGTTGAATAAAAATCGTACGCTGGGATGCCCAAGTCAGTACGTAGTATTATGACATTATGTTCTATGCCCAAGTTACTACTGAAACTGGTTCGATTTGGTTTCAATTTATTCAATAGTTCAATTTATACATTACTACTGCCAAACATTTTTCTTTATCATAATGTTTACCTATTGACGAAAACTGTATTCATATAACGAGACATTCAGTTTGACATTGCGAATCGTCGCTAATTGAAGTAAACCAATACAACGAACAAATTGGTTGTTTGCATACACAGAAAATGTTTTTTGGTTTATATTTATTGCAAGAGGTTAAATACAGAAATTCTATACATGGCAGTTAACGAGACACAAAAAAAATATTGCCTGAGGTATTTTATTCTACACTTATAATAAAATTATAACAGGTCTCTAATGAGAATGAATATTTTTTTTTTTTTCTATTTGTCTGTATCTTGGCCGCGCATCACACCGAAACAAGTAAATGTATAAATTAAACTAAGCAGGATTTGAGTGCATGCTACAAGGCAGGACAATTGATACTTTTTATATCAAAATTCAGCACGATTTCTTTTGGAGATGGGATTTTAGTTTAATTCATTCTTAGTAATAAATGATTAACACGCAGTCCGATTCCATTCATTCTTTTTTGTTAATTATGAGTTTCTTAGAAATTGTTCCGTAAATATTTCAAGGTTATTGGTTTTCTTCCCGATTACAGGTTTTAAAAAGTTCAGAAAAAGGTACACACATTTTAGACATTATTACAAGCTTCAGAAGTCGGTCCAAATAGCTTGAAACCTGGATATTGTACAGGAACCGTGAACGTATGGCTCATTTTAACCTGGTCTACCCGCTTTATCGTAAAGGTTTAATGAATAAGCCTTTTGTCAAAATCAGACCACTCCAAAACAGTCAGATATTACCAAACGCACATAATGTACAGTATAAACGTCCAAAATAACTTGAAACCTAAGAACTATGAACCTTGGATTATGTATTTAGCGTTTAATTTAATTGCCTTATGTGAGGTTGGCGTAAGATTTATAGTGCACTTTGTAGTGTACGCTGAATATAGAAAGTCTATTGTCAAAGTCAGTAACGCCACTCGGGCATCATTTAAAAAGCTGATATCTGCTCCCTTGTCCATTAAAAATAATTACACATTGAAATGCCATCATTTTTGTAATATTTAATAATATTTTTCTCTGGCAGCTACAGCAATGCTCAAGACATTTCCGATAAATGTATCTTTATAACGGAAATTATACGTTTTGAACAGAAAACCAAAAAGTTACACATCCAACTAACTTAGGCCAACTGTTCTTTTTTTCTGAGGAACTTTTTGAAGCAGTGATGGCTCAGTGGCATTGGCTATAGACTGCCGTGCAGCAGGTCCATGGTTCGAATCTCGCCGCGGGCTTGAGCTTCACCACTACATGGTGGAATGGCATTTTGCGAATGCCCGCCTGGCTAGCGACCATCCTCAAGTGGAAAATCAGTCGCCAAGCACCTAGCAAAGTGTTCCGACAGCAGTCCTTGAGAGCTAGTAAAATAACAGGCACATGAGACCTAACAACTGTAGGTCTCAGTGTGACAGGCGCAGTGCAATTCGTCTCATTAGGAAATTCATCTGTTATAGGCAGAGGTTAATCCACTTAACATCAGGTGGGCCTCGGGCTTGTTCCGTCACAATCACATATAAAAATGTGTTCCTGCTGTTTACGGTCAAACCTAAAATCGCGGAATAAAAATCAGTTGTTTCATATTAAAGTTTCATTGCGCGCGGCGAATATATGGTATCTGATTTTGTTTTAATGAGTCAACTTCGGCTTAACAAACACTTTCCTGGTAACTCTTTCTTGACATTCCTTTTTAGCTTTTCTCAATACAATATTGATTGATTATGATTTTAACCATGGCCATCCGAAAACATTATGATTTTTTTTACCAGCTAGAGATTATGGACTCCACTGTTAGGCAACAGGGCAAGGTGCTCAAGAGGGCAAAGCTGGCCTTGCTAAGCTAAAACTCGTCGCTGCAATCAGTCTGCCTTTGTATACACAATCTGTGCTTTGTGCTGTGATACAATTCGGACACTGTGTAATGGAACAATCTAATATTTCCATTGGTATTCCACTCCCAAATTCAGAAAGCCTCAGCGAAGTGATACCGTTTTAGCAACGAAATTTCAAAGACCAGCATAAAGCACTTTGATTCAATATTTATCTTCCGGACCGCAAAGGAACTTTCTACTGAGTTAAAAAAATACAAACCAGGAGTTTTCAATTTCAAAGTATAAAGCAGCTTCCGTTATATGAGTTCGGCACCGCATCTCATATGGGGTCATATGAGACAAACAGCTGTAGTCAAATGTGAATCATTTTATTAGTCTGCAGGGATCGCAACAACTACTGAAGTCACGAGTGCAATTAGTAGACTATTGTTTAATTTCAATCTGGTAATTAATAATACCGAGGTATTCTGTTCTGATTCAAGTAGCTATTGGACATAAACCCTTGGAATCAGCAGGACAATAAGGGACTATTTATGAATGATATTCTATTGTTCTCATTATCTATTAGACGCATGAATTAACAAGGAAGTTCTATTTTTTTCGTGTAAGTTGATGTATCTGTAACTTTGCGTAGATAGCAATAGATGCGCTCTTTATTACGTGGGACAAAACATTTTAGGTAAAGGAAGAGTTTAAACATTTCTGCCTCAAAGCCTTCGGGGATGTTTAGGCGTTATGATAACATATACAGTATTCACTCCGACAATTGTTGTGTCTAAATATTATTTCAAGCACCATTACAGAATGTAACATGATAACAGAATGTAACATTAACAAATACCCCATAATTTTTATATATTTCGTTTTACTCACTAGGTGACGTGGAATTTAAACCGCTTCTGCGTGTCAACCAGATACGCAGCTGTCTGTCTTGCACACTAATATTATAAAGAGGAAAAAGAAAAAATTGTATTTTTGTTTGCAACGAATGAACTTTAAAACTACTGGACCGATTTGGAGCATATATTATAAAAATCGGCTCACCCAGTCAAAAGTTCTGAAGTAACAAACAGACAAAAAAAACGTACGAATTGCGTACCTCCTCCTTTTTTTTAAGGCAGTAGAAAATGAAACGTTTGTATTTATTGTATGCTACCAATAAGCTCATAAACAACTGGACCGATTTGGATGAAATTTGGTACGGAAATATTTTGAGACCCGGGAAAGAACAAAGGATAGTTTTTATGTAACTGTGCAAAAAGAAGTTAATGGTTTTGCGCGATAACTGACATTTGCGCGGGCGGAAAGCTACTTATCTAAACTTATGTTACGAGCATTAACGGGCTGGAAATAACTGAGCGTACCGTATAGTTTTAATTGCTTAAAAAAACGTTACCACGACAGCCATTTATACTCTTATGTACTATGATACTAAGACGGTGTTAAGATAACCAAAATCACGTAAGCGCTGAGGGTGGTAGGTGGTGCTCTTCGGCTTCTGACTAGCGTCCCTAACTCATCCCAGGCGTGCTCAATCGGGTTGAGATCAGAACTCCTTGATGGCCAAGCCATCACGCTGATATCAACCTCCTGAATATACTCTTGCACGACCCGAGCCGTGTGTGGCCGGGCATTATCATGCAACAGCTAAAATAATAATAATAATAATAATGTTTTATTTTCAGAAAGAGTTACGTAACTATAACATACACTTATTAAGGAGCACAATTGTTGACAAATTTGAACTAAAGAAGACATTATCCAGCGAGTTCCAAACTAGGCATTGGCCTGTATCTTAGAACTCTGAGACAAAAACTATAATTATAATAGGAAAATACATTATGGTGTAGATAGCTTAAATCAGATATTACCTAATGTAAAACATCAGCTGTATATTTAGTTTGTGAGGAGCGCTGTAAAGTGAGTACGAGTTAGAATAATAAACTGTTTGTGTGAAAGTGATGTTAGTGCATGTGTGTGTGTGTGTGTGTGTGTGTATGTGTGAAAGAGGTGTGTGTGATTTGTGTATTCTTGGTATGCACACCAGTTATGGACTCATACCAGATCCTCTGTTTCTTCATAGGATAGTCTTAACAATAATTCTTTTACTAGCTTTTTACATTGGTAAGCCTTACAATTTTTGATGTCACAGAGTTTGCATACATTATTATAAATATGGGGATGAGAGAATGCTAGACCTCTTTTAGTGAGTAAGGATGTAGCTTGCGGAACAGGAAGTCGAAATGGTCGAAATGGACCTAAATCATTATGATTACATCACTACATCAGACTACATGAGCCAAATCATCCACTGCTGAACACAGCATCCCCTATTAAGGGGATATTTGCCATAACCTCCACGCTTGGCAAGCGGCTTGTGATGACAGTGTAAGTAAGCAGTTTTTTAGAAGGCGCTACTGCCCACTTCTCAGTATTATTCCCTTAGTCGCCTCTTACGACACCCACGGGATGGTATGGGCAGGTGCAATTCTAACCCGGCACCCCAAGGGGAAAATCACTACTTGCTAACAGTTATATAGAATATATATAACTAAAAATATATATAAAGAGTAAATACATACTGTTTTTATTGCAGTGCAATCGTTTTTTCAGTTTTGTAAAATTGAGACCGTGTTTTTTTTGTCTTCTATGACCCCAACTTTTTGTATGGCAAAGTGGGAACATTTTGCGGTGTGAAGATGCATGCATTTTAATACTTACCCTTGCACTCACATGAACTACACTATATTTAGAATATTTGCATAAATAATTATAACGATATAGATTTTAATACTTTACTTAAGTTGCACCGAAAGAAAGCAATTCCAAATATCACATATAGTTACAATAGTTCAAAACTCATATTCTTATCACTATCACTACATAGTATAAAACAAAGTCACTTCCCGCGGTCTGTCTGTCCCTATATATGCTTTGATCTTTAAAACTACGCAACGGATTTTGATAGGATTTTCTTTATTAGATAGAGTGATTCAAGATAAAGATGTATATGTATAATAAATGCATAATATGGTCGAAAAACACTGATGATTTTAAAGGTTTCTAATGTGATGTCGTAAATAAACACATCTTGCGCTTATATTGCAAACGCTTGCTGAATCCTACGATATAGATCAAATTAATGTAGAACAGTATTGAATACCTTAAATAGGTTTACAAAAAAGTCTACGACGGTATATGTCTATCCCTTAGTGATAACCGTTTTTTATCCTTAACTTTTCACGAAAAATAATGTCTTATTTACGAATCGATTTTAAGTAATACAGTAAATATCCAATTAAATAACTTAATAAATACCTTAAATATATTGTTCATTTAATATAGATCAATATGACCCTTTATATGTCATTTAAATGAATAAATTCGAAAATATTACAGATTATTTAGTATCAGCATTGCACCCGTGCGAAGCCGGGGCGGGTCGCTAGTTAGATATAAAAAAAAAACAATTACAAAGAAATTTGTAGAATGGATGTCAGAAAACTAAATGACAATATATCGCAACTGAAAGCAGAACATGCAAATCAATCGATTTCAATTAGGACATCGAATAGAAAGCTAAGCGTTCGTATGTAATCAATTCGAACAATAAACGATCCATCGCTTTCCCTGGCCCATAAACACTTAACGCGAGAACGAATATCTAAACAGCAATCAATCTCTCGTCGCCATGAGGTTTAAATTTAACGCCTTTCATTATACCCCCAGAACGCTCCTTAATTGAAAGCGATTTCATCAAACCGCTTAAAACTTTTGCTTCGTTCAAGCCGTGGTTTGGTAATCGCGAGTGATGCATTTAGATATCGCAAGTTTTAATTTTACACAATCCTCATAAAGTACTACGAGTATACTAGACTGGAGGCGTCTATGTGTAAAAGACCAGCTTGATAAGAGCGCCGTAATGTTTAATGAAGTCTGCTTGAATGGACGGGGCACAAGTTTCCACCTATAGGTATCATTATACAAAATTTGTGCGTAGCAGTATATAAGGGATATTTGATACAGTAACAAATTCAAATTATTTCCAGTATAAAGTTTGAGAACCAAAAACTCAAGAGGACAACAAAAAACATTATTTTCTAAATGCTGATACATAATCAATGAAGTTATATGGAAAAAATATCCTTCTTGTAATAATTCAACAAGCGGATCAAGTCAAGATGAAGTCATATGAAAGGACATATTGCCCAATATGTCCTTCCATACAATGTCTGTCGGCTTGTTATTAAATAGTACATTACTATCAGGACTGAAGTAAAGTATATTCATGGTTGAGTATTATTGGAAGAATGAAGCGAGAAGCCGAGTACTTCCGAGAAGATTTAAAAAGTCAGGGATAGTGTCCTTTTTAACTAAAAGAAGTCGTTAATTGATTTTTTATATACGTAGTCGGAACTTTTTTTAAGGAATAGGAGCAAACTATCAGGCGGTTCAACCTGTTGGTAAGTGATCACCGTCGCCCACGAACATCCATAACACCAGAGGTCTCGAGGATGCATTGCCAGCTTTTAAGGAGGGAATATGTTCTCTTCTTAAAGGCGCCTAACTCCTATCTGAACGGAAATACTTCATGTGGCAGCTGGATCCATATTGAGGCAGTGCGAGGCAGAAAATTCCGTCTACATGAAATTGATGAAACATCATGCTTTGTCGGGACGTCTGATGGCGAAATTCAGCTGCAGGTATTAAATCGAACAGTTCCTCAGAACACACCCCGTGATAGATGCGGTAATAGATGCAGAGTGATCCAACATATCTACGTAGTGCCAAAGGTTCGATCAGAGATACCTGATCGTCGACGATTCGAGTCGCTCTTTGTTGAATGAGGTCAAATGGAAGAAGCTGGTACTGGAAAGCTCCCGCCCAGAGGTGAGATCAGTACTACTTGTGAGAACCTAAGCCATATAAATTTGCAGGCGAAGGGCTTAGTAGTACCGTCCCTCTTTTCCCAGCACACCAAGCTTCTTAGAGGATAATTTAGCCTTATCTTCCAAGTGAAAGCGAAATTGAACGACGTACGATTTGTCAACGCCAAATACTCCGATGCTAGTTGAGTTGGCAAGGGGAGTGACTTCAAAACGGAGGGATACGACAAGGGGGATAATTTAGCGATAAACTAACTTGAGATAATTATAAAAGAGTACAAGCTATTTTTCAAGTTATATGTAAAAATTATCAGAAAAAAAATATGACGCAATTTTTATTATTATTATTTGGGTAAATTCTGGCGTGTACCTTACTGCATTAGTATGGTATGGATTGATAACATATGTTAACATTGATACATAGATACATCAGTACGCACATTACACGATCGATCTGATTACAACTTGTAATTTGATGAACTGATGCAAGACGTTATTGCGTTTTTTCTTCCTTTTGTAGCAGTCACTGTGGAAATATATAACATATATCTAAGGGTCTTATTTAAGTTAACCACGAATTACCTATAACGAAGTTTGAAGACAATTGAGTAGATATGAATTAATTCGTAAACCTAATTTATTTTGGAGGTTATTTAGAAGTCAGTTAATTAAACTGCGGGAATCTCAGAAAATCGCGTTCAAGCATTTGTCTATTGCAGCCAAGAAATATTGATGAAGCTTGCAGGCTATCTTGTAAGGTATAAGCTAAGTATCGTCATGTTATCATTAAATGCATATTTATGACTACTTGAAAAATGTACTTAAAATAGACACCTACAGACATCAATATTACATCACTGACTACGTCGTCTTCGTTTCAAAGAATTTAATTTAACACGCACCTACAAGAAGCCCGCAAAAGTTTATCAGTCTGCGGTTTGTTCCGAACCACCGGTAAAAATTTGGCGCTTAAGTTAGGAAACTCGAAATAACTTTTAAAAGCTACGTTTTTCTTTGATGTGTATAAAGCTATTTTTAAAACTTATTTAGAGAGAAAACTCATTGAGTATATATTAATTTTGAGGTATTTCACTTCTAGCGCTTGTAAACTCAGCACCTAAAGTATTCCACTTTGAACAATGATTAATATTACAAAATTACAAATATACGAGAGGAGAAATTTAAGCCACATGGCTTAAATTTTTGCGGGATTCGAATCCGCGTCAATCCACCCATTTTGCCGGGGTATGCTCTAACTAATTGAGCTAACATGAACAATGAGTCATAAATCAAATTTTTCCTATCGTTATTTAACCATCGTATTGGGATGGCAATTGATTTTATACGATGGCCTTAGAATGAACATATCGAAAACCAAGTACATGATAATGTGCAAGAACGCGGTAGAATCGTGCACACTGTCTTCAACGGCAACCCTCTTGAAAGATTTAACAGTAGAATTATTTAGGTAAGCTCTCTGAAAAATACGACCCACAGAAGGAAATACGTACAAGGATAGAGATAGCAATAAGTACATTCATGAAAATGAACAAGTTATTCACCAACAAAGACATAAATCTGAAACTCAAAGGGAGAATTGTTAAGTGTTACGTGTTATCTGTATTCATGTACGGCGCCGAAGGCTGGACCATAAACAGAACGAGCGAGGCAAAAATAACGCATTTGAAAGCTATACAGAAGAATCCTAACAATATCATGGAGAGAAGAGAGACTAATATAAAAGTTTTACAAAGAATAAAGAAAAATTTTGAACTTTTGGAAACAGTGAAGATATATAAAATTTCATATTTTGGACAAATACACCGTAATAATAAATATCATATTTTAAGGAACATACTGGAAGGTAAAATAAAAGGACACAGAAGTAAGGTTAGAAACACAAAGAAGGAAGAAAGAAGCTGGCCTGGATGGACAAAATTCAACGCTGGACAAATATTAATGACATTGTTCCGAGAGATAGTCGCAAATGAGGACATCCGATGAGGACAGGGCCCACAAAGAAGAAAAAGTGGTGAAGTTAATTTTATGGTTCACTACACATAAAACTGGTTAATTTTAACATTTATGTAGGTAGGCATATATTTTTTTTGTTTTTAGGGTTCCGTACCCAATAGGTAAAAACGGGACCCTATTACTGAGACTTCGCTGTCCGTCCATCTGTCACCAGGCTGTATCTCAAGATCGGTGATAGCTAAACAGTTGAAATTTTCACAGATGATATATTTCTATTGGCGCGATAACAACAAATATCAAAAATAAAATAAATATTTAAGAGGGCCTCCCATACAACATACGTGATTTTTTTACCGTTTCTTGCTAATAACGGTGACAGGTAGACGCTTTATCTATTCACAGAATATTTAGTTTTATGTTCTCTTTAAATATAATTAATTAAAATACAATAAAATAAATAATTAAGGGGGTTCCCATACAATAAAAGAGGTGTTCGCCGTACCTACCTGTCTCAATCGGATACTGCAAAAAATGTCTGTAACTTGCAAGATTAGGTTACAGATAATGGTACGGAACCCTTCGAGCGCGAGTCCCACTCGCACTTGGCCGGTTTTTTTTGCACATAGGTCAGCCTTTGGCCACAATCTCACCTGATGGTAAGTGACGATGTGGTCAAAGGTTAGGTTCACAGGCTTAACCTAGAATTACTGGCTTTCAAGGACACCTGCCGGAACACACAAGGGATCCGAATCATGGACCTGCTGCGATAGTCAATGCCACTGAGCCATCACTGCTTCAAAATTTTGCTGCTTTTTTTTTTTTATTATGCCTGATAGGTTAGCCTTTGACCACTATCTCACCTGATGGTAAGTGATGATGTGGTCGAAGATGTTGTTCAGGCTAACCTAGAAGTACTGGCTCTCAAGGATAGCTGCCGGAACACACCGCTTGCTATACTTTATCTTTTCTCTTTGAACACATCAACCCACTTTTGGGGCTTTGTATGTGTAAATAAACTGCCCTAACACTCCATTTTCGTTTAATCAAAACCGAAAATTATTCTTCACGTGACAGCTAATAAGTTCGGTAATTCCCAAGTCATCGATAAAATATCTACCAATATAGTAAGCGATATACTAAACGGCTTTTGAAAAGCTTATTACCCTTATCAGCTGGAATTAGTTTGTTGAAATCGTACGCATTGTAATTTACGCTAACGTTAACTATTGTGGTTATAATATTCTGTTTGAACTGAACTAATGATAGTAGTGATTTCAATGTGAAGATGTGCCTTAGCTAAGAAATTTCGAAATAAATCATGTTGTGAAGAAGACAACGGTTTTTTAGGGTTCCGTAGTCCTGACAAGGAACCCTTATGGTTTCGTCATGTCCGTCAGTCTGTCCGTCTGTCCGAGGTTTCGCTAAGAGACCGTTTGTACTAGAAAGCTACAATTATGTAAGGGTATGTAAACTTATCACGCCTACAAAGTGATTAAAGAAAATTTGGAAAAATATTTTTTTTTAGGTTAGCTCCCGTACAAGGGATATGGGGATGGATTTTTTTTTCATCGTCTATCCCATCCTATGGGATATCATTGAATAGGTCTTTTAAAATGATTTCGGGGTTTCTAATACTATTTATTGAATGCTCCATTTACGAGATATTCGACTTTAAAGTACACATTTTTGTTCCAGTAGGGCGTCCCCCCCTTTAAAACCTAAACGGCTAGCTTGATAAATAAAAAAAAATCACGATGATGAAAGAAAAATTATAGCGGTTAAGATAACTTTATCACTTTAGCAGTAATAGTCGTTGAACTTGGGTGTTAGATAATATTGTACCAAATACAAAATTCTTAGAATAAATCTCTTAAACTGACTAAGTTGTAGCATGACTAAGTTGTAGGGAATTACGGAAAATGTTTTTTTTTTAAATAATTATAATTTAAACAAATATGTGACATTGGAGGGACTTTAAATATGGTATATATATATATATTTTGTGCTATGGGTAGGGGGGAAAGAGGGCGGAATATTCCCCATGAGGGGAGGCGGTTACAGAATCCTGTAGTATTTTTTATACTGATGAAATTTCTCAAAATTAGCTTATTTTTCATGAAAATAATTACTCACAAGTCACAAGCACGAAAACGTCAACAAAAAAAGTTAGGCTTTGAGACAAGTGTCTTAATATTAGAAGTTAAGCAATTCTATGACAGCTCCGGTGCTGTGGTTACGTACTGTTTTAGTCTTCTCGCTACCTCATCTCAGCGTATTCATTACGCCTTCGCGGTAGACTTGCGCCGCTCCTCTTCCTCGCCCCCGGCTTATAAAAACACTCTAGGGGTAGGGCAGACAAGACTGCTTGGAAGGTGGGCGCTCCGATTCGGTTCTGTCACACCATTCGACCTAATCTAAGCCACCCGAATAATTCGCAGTCAGGAACAGCCAGATGAACATTTTGAATACATTAGGCTATGTCACGTACTTAGTAGAAGTGCAATATACGCAAATCAAGGTTAAAATTAAAATTTCAATCATTTATTACTCAAAAACTATTGATTTCCGTAAGAGAAAATTCCGTGTGTAATTAAATCTATCTGTAATAATAGAATGAAGGTGTATACCGACTCTAAAGACGAGTCGAAGTAGTTGCCTGCTTATGCCTGAAAACTAAATTTAAAATAAAAAATCTTGTGTACAAACAGCAATATATGTGACGATGACACGGAAGCGAATGCGTCGTGGCCTTGAAGCGCTCACTAGCCATGGATGTGCGTGTGCGCATTGTCACCCCCCGCCAACACCATATACCGATTTTCAAAATGCGTTCGATTGAGTGGATCATAGGTTTAACTAGGTAAAGGAGCTTATGATGGTATTCGGGGTTATTTATGGCGCTGATTCAAAAATATCAATAACCGTTGCCAGAAATTAGTGATCAATGTTGGTGGCTTTGAATCAGATGTGGTTCCAATTAGCTCTGGGGTACCCCAAGAATCAATATTAGACCCGTTAATTTTATCTTATTAATCAATGATATTGAAAAATGTTTAAAGTTTTGTAAATTGCTATTATGTGACCATGACCTGAGACCTGAAAATATATAATTTTATGAATACTTATCACCTTTTTCTATAAATACTGCGTTAAATTCTACCAGAATCTTGACAGATGTTTAGCGTATTGTGTTAAAAATAACAACGTTAAATATAATTAAATGTTATTACTATTATATTTGACCTTGTCGAAGTTCAAGTCATAACGGATTTTGGACTAATATTAGATAGTAAATTAATCGCTGATGCAAATATTCAAAATGTAATAGCACGTTGATTTAATATGTTTAATTTTGTCTTAAAGTTATCTAGTAACTTCAATAACGAAGAAACGTATTAACTGCAATGACTTATAGATTGTCTAAATACTTTTAGTGTAGTAACAGTAGTGTTGTATATAGCTTGTAGTATTTTGTTAATAAAGGTATACCGCCGATGGAAAAAATTACGTATTTATTGTGATATAAGTCACTGGTTCGATCTCAGTTGGAATACGCTGTGGCAGTGTGGAACCCACTTTACAAATGTTATAATAATGATATTAAAAAAAATCATAAGAAATTCTTACGCTGGATGTATTTTTTTTTTTAATAATTAAACCATATGAAGAGCTGGTAAGAAAATATTACTAGATTTAAACTCCAGGAGACAACACGTAGATGTTATGCTTCAGTATGACCTATGTCATACTGAAGCATAACATTTAAATAGTTCATATATATATATATATATATATATATATATATATATATATATATATATATGAACTATATATATATATATATATATCTATGAACTATATAAATGGTTAAATAACCTTGTACCTATGTCAAGCAAGTTGTATTAGAAAATATGACACCGTTTGTT
Source organism: Plagodis pulveraria (assembly GCA_963890685.1). NCBI lineage: Eukaryota > Metazoa > Arthropoda > Insecta > Lepidoptera > Geometridae > Plagodis > Plagodis pulveraria. The sequence goes on along the minus strand of OY982962.1, from coordinate 6,982,057 downwards.
GATGGATAAAAAAAATACATATATTATTATTTTCCACAGAGCTGCCGCTAGATGGCAATGTATCTAATGATTTTTTTCGAAAATGTCACGAAGGCATTTTCGAAATACATAATAACTTGGCAGTAATCGTACACTTATATTTTACCTTTGACAGGAATATTGTGGAAGAGATAACAAAGAACAACAAAATCGTTATATATTATGATAACGGGCTACTACGGAACCCTAAATTGCGCGTGGCCCGACATGCGCTTGACAGTTTATTTTCTTTTTCTAGTACATAACAAATAAACTAAAAAAGTATGGCACCGATTTGAAAAAATCTTTTATCATTAAAATTCTACACTATCCCTTATGAGCATAAATACATAGGTTATAAAATATGTTCAAAAGCTTAGGGATCCGTAATGAAAACTTGGATAATGTAATCTAACGTGTGAAAAATATACCAGAAAAATCGTTATATCGCATACGCTGCGGCACTCGTTGACGATAGAGCAAAGTGATGTAGTACAATTTTATAGAGGACATCAATATCTACAAAAAGTTATGCCACAATAAATACTATTAACGTATTTCAATTATTTTTTTTTTAATACCCGTGCGATGCCCTGGGCAGGCCGCTAGTCAAATATATACACGAAAAAAAAATCGTTTGACATAGAAATACATCGCATAATGAATGAATTTAAACGTTACTTAGCACTCATCGAGCCATTTTGCATTTGCATTTATTTTATATAATAATAGAAATTAAAACATTGTACGTAATTTAACCCTAATTTATAAATTAAACCCATTATTATCGTAAAATACTCAAAATCAAGTTTGAATCCGCTGCTAGAAAGTCTGGATAAATATGACGGATTTGTCTTTGGAACATCACTGTTATACTACGTGTCAAATGTTACGTCAGAGTATGTTAATAAAGTGAACAATTTGTGACGTCATCAAAGCGCCGAGCGATTCCATTACCGTTTGTAATTTTGCTTAATTGACATGAACGTATTAAATTTTGCAGTAAGATTAAGTTATTATTACTAGAAGTGGTGAGATTTGGCCCCCAGGCCTGCAATAGGCTTATATACTACATATATATATCGACGCTTGAAAGGCAATAATTACCAAGCGACATGATGGCAACTTTACAGGAGAGCATTTTAAAGTTTTATTTTTTGGAAAAAAATCGTCAAAAATCGCCTATTAGTTATAGCAATTCGATTCTAACAATTTTTAAATAAAGTTTATAAGCTTTGTAAACTAGCATTTAAAGATTATGAATATTCTCAATATTTCAAGAATAAGTGTCGGTTAGTAAAATTTTAATCAAAATCGCAAACAGGTAAAAATTACTTTCCGACAGCAAAAGTTTATTATAAAACATGTTAAATTTACTAAGCCCCCGTATTTTACAATTGTGTTTTAAGCAAAATGATGCATCCAGAAGCAGCAGATGTTTGGCATCTAGGTAAAATGATCGAACTAAAAACCAAGTAACTTTTGCTGCCAGGCAATTTCAACCATATTACAAATTAAATGAGGTATGTGTAGGATTTTATTGAACAAGTAACATACAACATTAAAGATTTTAGTACACATTAAAGATTTTTAGATATTGAAAACAGCCATTGTAGTAATATACAATCACTCACTGCTTATTATAGGCCTCCATCTTACGCGGGACAAATTAGAGCATACTTCGCCAGGCTGCCCTAGTGCAGATTGGTGAAGGTTTAGAGGCCTGTGACTAACACTTTGTCAAACACTTCTATGTAAGCCTCTAAAGTCCGAATATTGCAGTCAAATATCTCGCAAAGTAGACACCTGATCTCATTAAGAACATGAGCAGTCTTTGTAAATAAGTAAGGCAATTTATTTTAAAACAAAATATTTATTAGAAATTTCAAAATATGAATAGGTGCTATAAAATTTCATTTAAAAAGAAAATTGCTGTCTTAAACTACTGATACGTTTCTTGAATTGGTATGGTTTTCTGATACCTGCCTATTCATTACTTATTTAAATCAAATTTTAATCAACAATTTTAAGTTTTCTGATCAGCCTTTTTCAGGAGTCTTACACTATTATTACTCAGTAATTAAAAATAGAACTATCTACAATACTAATATCAGTTTTTTAAAGATATTATTTTCAAGAAAAATAATTGAATCGCATACAACATTCTTTGATAATTGTATCTCAAATTTGTAACTATAAATTTGGGATACAATTCTCAATGAATATTCTGAAATTACAAGACGTTTTACGGGTTTTACGAATGAAAATATTTTCGTAAACTTGCAATTATACTACATAATTATGATCAACTTTCACTTATTTAAAGCTTCAGTTACTACTTATTAGGAAAATTAGGTTTTAGCAATAACATTTAAATCAAACAGAAATGTTATGGAATGTCACATAAGAATAATTAACACTTATACCTTATTATCACAATCAAATATTTATTAAAATCGAAGCTAAATTCCAAATGAAGTATTATATAGCCAGGTAGATATAGGTTACGAAGTGAAAATTATTGATTGAGATCCATTCATCGACATAATTTAGTCATTAGTTTACTAGGAAGTTACATAGAGTATTATCAAAATTACCCATAATAATCAACATTGAAAATGTCAAATATTGAAGAATCACCAGGCTCTACGTCTTCAATATCTGAGTCTGGCAAATCATTGGCGTAAATGCAGAATACGGTATCTCGGTGAATTCATTGTGTAATTGAGTACGTATAACTTTGTCCTTGCAAAGTGTAACAAGGTTCTATTTTGCCTTTGCTTTCAGCATATTTGAATAGTCACACGACATAAGAGGTACCATGGTCTTAAATTAGATTCCTTGAGGTAAATATTTGAAATGTTACTTTTTTCTAACACTTTCTTCATTATTATCATACAAACTTATATTTTTCTGTTTTTAGTTCGTCTTTCTTTGTGGTTGCTCTTTTTGAACCTATTTCCACTTCTTCATTAGAAGAAAATTCTAACAATTAATCCTTAATTGAAGGTTCTTCATAAGCAATTAGAGTTGAGTAATCATCATACCCTGATATGTAATAAATGTTTACGTTTTATCAGTTTTGCCGTAATCCGTCAGATTCAGACCATCTCCCAACGGTAAAATGTGTAGGATTGGCACTTACTTCGATGTAGCTTGCAGTATTTATTTCTGTAATGCAATCCATCTTCATTGTTTTTAACTGTTTCTTCTTAGGCGTTGCTTGCAGTGAACGTTTCCAGTACAGTCAAATCAACCTACATGTTAAACGTTCTTTATCTGGTTTATATTTTGGTATGCCAATTTAGATTATAGAATAATCACCAGCTGGACATGGACTGTATTCTGTTGTCCAGATAGATCTGCAGGTTAATTTTTAGAGTAGGACCCAACCAACTTCCAACAATTTCATCCATTAATGCTTCGCTATAGTTTTGGTGCTATTGATCATAATTTATTGGCCCAGATTGATCATCAATCATTCGACCAGTATTTTCAGTGACATTGCCAGCAGAAAAAGTCTCACAAGTACTTGCAACGGTGGTCGTTGAAGGGCATTCCTTTGAAATTATATAATGCAAAAAATAAAAATGATAAAAACGTAATATACCTATTACACATTGCCTTTTTTGTTTAACTACAGCGTGAAAATTTATTAAACATACCGGTTTATTCAAACCAAGGTATTTGATAAATTGGTCCAATCGCTGCAGATTTTCATTTTTATTTTTGTAAAAGCCGTGATAATTTGGTCCCTAATAATTAAATTTAAATATTAGAATTTCGTTTTTCCGTCCGTTATTATTGAGAGCATAAATGATTAAATTATTTAACTAAACAAGTACAAAACAGTTCAAATCCCTGCTATCCACACCTGCGTTTGACACAGCTTACTTAATTATCTTATCTAGTCGCTTATTACGATTATTATGTACCTAAAACCATGAATTAAAATCAATATAAAATGTGCATTATATAATGTAATATTTATCAAATCTTTATATTGCACTTACCGAGTACACTTCAAGCTACGCGATGAAGCACTTTGAGCGATGTGTGCGAGCACACAGGTTGCCTATGCGACAATTCGGTGAAGTCTTAATCTTTATTTTGTTACCAAATACCACTAAAAAGCTGCTTTACAGTTTGGATAACCGACAAAACAAAATACTTGCATAAGGAATAAGCTCAGTTTTATACAAATTTAATACCAGTAATTAGCATCTATGTAACAAAATCATTAAAAAAAACCGGCAGGTAAAATATTACCAAACGACAAAATATATCCTGTACAGGGCAGGTAAATATTGCTACTTGACGTTTTAAAGTTCATCGCATTTAGGTAAAAAGTACTAAGTGACAATAAATGTATGGTTAAGGTGTGTCAAAAAGTCTTAAACTACGAGAAAAAAATATTTCTAATTAGGTAAAATGTCTTAAGCTATATTCATTACCTAGTTACCGCAAGGCAAAAAATACTTTATGTTCAAACACATAATATCGAGTCTAGGCAAACATTACTAAGTGTAAAAAGTAAAAATCGAATAGATACTATGTGAAAGTTATTCATAAATTGGTATAATTTCAGTCGCTTAGACGCCGAAAATTGTGAAAATGTGTTTTATTTTAAGATACTAAGCGACAACAAGCTTTGTCCTAGCGGCATGAGAGTAGGACCAATCGACGCAGATTTTTTTTCTGATTTTAATGATATATATAACTCAATATTGCCCAAAATGTCGCTTGGTAATTATTGCCTTTCAACCGTCGATATATATATATATTTTATGCCTTATAGGTTAGCCTTTGACCACTATCTCACCTGATGGTAAGTGATGATGTGGTCGAAGATGTTGTTCAGGCTAACCTAGAAGTAATAAATAACACTAAAGGTAGAACACTAAAGACGAGATCTACTCAAATTTTGGTATGAAACTGATAAACTTGTTTCCCATTCACAGCCCTTCGTTTTCAGATTGGATTAATAACAGTTCTTTTTGCAGATAACGATTGCAACATTCTACGTAAAAAGTCAAAGGCATGAAAATTTTATTTGTAAAACTGGAATGGAAAAGCTTTGAAATGGATTTTCCCTAGTGTTAGCCACTTTTACAGCACAAAACGATATTTTGTTTGCAAAAATGAAATGTATATTTGGATATTACCTTCCCTTGAATCTTGGTTGGAAGTATGCCCGATACCCGTTATCATCTATACAGTATTACTGTATCAGCCGGATCGTCCAGTGCTGAACAGAGCCTTGACTTTTCAATGGGGATAAGCCAGAATCCCCACGTTTGGATGCAAAATCGCAGTGTAAGATGCCAGTTTTTCAGAAGGTGCTGCTGCCCGTATTGCTGCAGGTATTTTCCCTTCGTCGCATTAGGATGAGATCCCATACATCCTGTAACATACCAAAATTCACAGCCAAACTCCACTAATTCGTTAATGTTTGTAAAGGGATACTCATTTGTAGGAGATGCGTCACACCATCGTGGACAATTTGTGAAAAATCCAATTGACCAGCAGATCCACAATACGATGGCCTATCAATAGTTCCAGGAGATGTTTTGGATAGCTAGTTCCTATTTCAGATTTGCGCCAGGATGACCTCCAGCAGAGAGAAATGGCGGGGCATCGTGAAGCGAGTACTGTCTGCCAACTCCACCATTGCTACATGACGACCACGACTGCTCTGCCAAGAGCGTATCAACTTAGAAGAAGATTTCAGATTTAAACTGCTAGTATCTTCGTCCAGATTATCACTTACCAGCAGGCAAGAGAGTCGAATGCAAGTTTACCAAAAATATGAAACAGAGGTATACACACACTCATATTTTGTTAATTAAACGAAAATTCCAAGGTTACATAAAATATATGATGTTCATCACGCAAATATTTGCCAAAGCCTGAAATTATTTTCGAATCTCAAAGCTTTGCAGGCATATTGAGGTATTCCATCTAGAACACTTCTGAACTGCAAATAGGTTTTGAAGACAGAATTCGTTTATTTGTTCAAATTCTTTTATTAAACTGTCTAGTAGACTTAATGATCTACAACACAAGAATTTCGATACATATTTGATATTTTATATTCTTGGTTTTAATTCACTCAAAGGCCTTTGAATACTTATATATGACGAGACAAAGAATGTCAACCCTTTGAAATATTTTTAAAAATATATTAATTTATAGAAGGTAACCCTTCGGTCAAAGACAAAGATCCAATTTAAAAGGTAAGATAAGTATTCAAGCGATCTTTATATAAAGATGTATGAGATAGTTTTTCTATTTAATTGTATTTTTTTGTTTAATTAGGTATTATTTTTGGTTGGTATGAATCTCGATGACTTGGTTTCTCTCCCAAGTAGTACGTAAGGCCAAGGCAAAGTTTACTCAAACCGCGGATACATGCCTTTCCAGCCCTCTGCAATCAAGCTTATTTTTCTTGACAAGATTTTGATTATACCCGTTCCGGGCGACTTACGAGTATGTTCGGCTCTGTGTAGCTAAAATCTCGGCTAGCTGTCAAATGTGACAGATTTAATAATAAATAATAAATCTTGTGCTAAGCCAAAGATTCGTGATTACTAAATTGCTATTGTGTTACTTCGAAATGAGACAAATATCTCAAATATGCAGAAAATATGAATACCTAAAAATATCGCTATCATACTCATATTTTAACAGTAGTTATAATGGTTGTTCCTGGAGCATCAAGCAGAAATCTAGCATGACCAATATTTGAAAAGGTTCTTGCAGGAGCGTACCTCGAGTCCGACAGTGTAATTGGGGTAAGCAACTTGATTGTATTGATTTTAATACCGCTCGTTAGACGCACGGATCACAGTGTTACTTGGGACATGTAAGATCCTGGATGGGGAGAACCCCGGATCGATCAGTATATATATGCAGGAAGAATACATAGCCTCAAAAGTGTTTTGAAGCGCTTGTAGTTGAGCTTGCCTAGTGTTTATTAACATCGGTTAATTGCGGTGGGGTATCGAACCCGCGTGAAGCAAAATTCACTGTAGTCCTTACTTGGATGTGTGACTATCAGCTAGCGGTTTCAGGGGGTACATTGGGGTCCCGATTAATGTCTTAGAATGGCAGCTCTTAGGTTTGGGTTAGTAAGTTTGAAGTTCTTTTGGCTTTTGGCCTCAAAATTCCCATGGACGTATTAGACATGCCTGCCTGGCTAGCAGAAAAAGAAACACTGGACATCGAGCTCAGTGGCATTCATTAGGAGAGGATTATGTCTAACAGTTAACTGATACAGGCTGATAATTATGGACTACAAATACTGCTTGACTTTGAATATATTTACAGGGGGGTGGTGCCTAATTTTCTTAATTAGGAATCCTTTTTCTCACAGTCACAACATTAGACAACGTAGGGAGTCAAAGGTCAATCATAACTAAGTGTCAATTGATGTCCCTTTTTCTTGTAATCGGGTTAGACATTTTTTTAACAGAGTTGGTTTTTCATGGAGACTCTATTGAATGAAGATATAATGTAATTTAATATGTACCATACCAACGAGCAGTAGTTAACAAACGAAATACAAATACATTTATTGCACATGAAAAGAGTACTACGCGATGTTGCTGAAACAATACATTCCCGCGCGGTTCATAGTACTTTCAGATAAGCTGTGACAACAAAGCATTTAAAGCTAAAGTATCATTATAAGAGAGTGTTGAAACCATAACATTTTATGTTCAAAGCAATTATAATAACTGAACGTTTGTATTGTTAAGAAACTCTGGCTGTTTGAAACCGACAACTACTTCAACGAACATTTACGGTTAATTTTTCAGACGTTCTGTTTAAAATCATTTTTATATGAGTGTGAGAGAACAAGCACGATACCCACCTGATGTTAAGCGGGTGAACCTCTGCCTATAACAGATGCATTTCGTCACTAGTGACGAATTGCAATGTCCCCGTCACACTGAGACATGTGCCTGTAATTTTTCTGGCTCTCAAGGATTGCTGACGGAACACACTGTTAGCTGCTTGGCGACAGATTTTCTTCTTGATGGTAGTAACTGGCCAGGCAAGCATTCGCAGAACGCCCTTCCACCATGTGGTGAAGCTCAAGCTGGTAGGGGGGATCGAACCGTGGAACTGCGGCACGGCAGTCCATACCCATTCATACACAACCGCTCGGAAAATGTATCTTGAATAAAATCCGATTAAACAAGATACCACTAACAGAGTTTCTGGTTCAAGACCAATTTTAAATTCAAACTGATTTCGAGTGCAACGCTAGATTTCCTAGAATGTGTCGTGGACACCGTACATTATTGAGACTCACCGGAATTTATAGCTCACTCTCACAAAAACACTATAAATCTAGCTGAAGCAATCGAAGCTCGAATTAGAGAAACACTTTAAAGATTTTTCAGCTTTCGTGTTTCTCTTACTGTGATTTAAAACATGAAACGTTCTTTATAGAATGCTACAATTTCTAACAGCCAATTGCATATAATGTTTCCGAACAAACTATAGTACTATTGTTCTATTCTCATAAAAAAACACCATATAAATCACTGTTTTTCGGAAACGTTTGCCGAAGCACAAAAAATACCCATCAATGAACCCTATCCACCTCATAAATGTTAGTTGCGTTGGAAAACAAAACAAAACGTCGGTTTCCGCAAACATTTTACCCCAAAGGAATATTCGTTTTGCCAATAGGTATCCGCCTATCAATATTTTTCACAAACAACAAAACGCACTGAAAATATTCGGGATGGCACAGCGGCGCGACGTTGACCGAGCGAGACGCATTCTTCAATGTTAAACGTACAAAGTTACGTTTGCGACCCTAAAAATGAAAACAAATACAGGGTCGCTCACATTTTGTTAGGGTAAAAAATGAAGTGTTTGGATATCAGTGATAGAAATAACTTTGTTGATGCATGCTCCAAGTTTACCCCTTACCAAACCCCTTTGACGTTCTTTCTGTGTAACAATTGGCACAGTAAAGTATAAAACAATAGATAGCCAACTTCCTTCAAAATTTCCTACTTATTATGCATAATAAGTAGGTAATACACAATGTGCTCTCTATGAAACGGAGCCGTATTTGTCTAAGATTAGATTGTGGCTATAATGAATACCATGCCAAATATAAGTATAACATACCTTGGTTATAAGATTAAAGACAAACTTGTTGGTACATTCTCACTCTCACCGACACATATATTATTTGCAAAACATATCTATTATGCTACCAAGAGTATGTAATGATTTAATACAACGGCAAAGATTATTAACGAAACTTTATTTTTGGATAGAAAACAATATAGGTATTATACACGTACATACACACACGTATTATACACTATTATAACAATATAGGTAAAGTCACTGGCTTTAAGTCCCTGTAGACTTTAAGCCAGTGACTTTACAAGATACCGAGCTGCCACTTTTCCTATGCTATCGTATTTTTATTAATTTAATGGTGCCAATTCAGCTTTTGACTGCTTTTTTCAATGTTATTAAGACGGAACAAGCCCGAGGCCCACCTGATGTTAAGTGGACTAACCTCTGCCTATAACACATGCATTTCGTGAACGACAAATTGCAATGTGCCCGTCACACTGCGTACAGTTGTTAAGTCTCATGTACCTGTAATTTAATATTACGGAACTCACAAGGGATTCGAACCATGGACCTGCTGCACGACAGTCCATAGACAATGCCACTGAGCCATAACTGCTTGCTTTTTTATCTCTTGATATTTAATATCGACAATTGCCTTACTAACACATATTTTCTGTGCCTGTTGATGTATTGAGTAATACATTAAATAAGAAGGTACATAAAATAAATTGATAATGTATAGGTACGTTACACAGAATATAGTATTGGAGATAAATCTTCCAAGACGTGCAGGTATGGGCCTTGTCACTCCGTTACATGCGATCAGGTGATATTGTCTATGGGTAAACTAAATCTACGGGTGATATATGTATTGCGATTGTCAACGATATTACTTGGCTTTAGTGATCGGTTTTGTCGTGGATTATGATGTTCCTTCCTTTATTCCAGTTATGTGGATCCAGTAGATACTACAGCATTAACAACAACCACGCTACAAAAGCGTTTGTATGGTAGAGAGCCTCGTTGAGCGCTTTGTGTAAAGGGTTTGTTCAGCAATATCCCTTGCTCGACCCTTATAATATCAAATAAGGATGACAAGAAACAATTCCGTTCTACAGCTTTAATTTTACGGTACTTATTAAATATTCAATAAATTATGATCGCCCAGCTCATTATTTTCTCCCCTTTTGGAATTACAGTCAATGTTTACATATTCTTTGTTTATTTATATAATATAAGTCTCAGTCATATATTACTCTAAATAACATGCAAACAATAAACGGTCTGAACATTTTTGTTCACTTATGATGGCTCGTCCCGACTCGTGCGCCTGTGTGCGGACTGGCCTCGTACATGACATCTTAGTGTGGGTGTAAATACTAATGGTATATAGTAGTTGCTAATACACTAAAAAAATATGAAGGGATGCGCCGTCATGAGTAAAAAGATCTGTACCGTCCGCTATATTTGCCATACATCATTTCAATTAAAAAAAAAATAACACCTATCTATAAGAATATAAAAAGACAGCGTATATTTGGAATCTTGAGTTACTAGGTTTTCCTGGGTAAGACAAATTAAAAAAAAAAAAAGGTTTTAATGACAAAAAAGTGCAATCATTTCGAGCAAAAATCAATAAAAAATTTACGTTACGTTTTTACAAATTAATTAAGTTTCATATAACATATAATTTTACTGAACAAGCTGATTTTTCCTACACAAATTTGTACCTTGCACCTGTTTGAATAAATGACCACGACATACGACGTATGGTTTCGTTCAATAAAAACATTATAATATATATATAGCCTCTAGAGGGTTTTCTTAGTTAAAGTTGTCTTCAAAATAATAAGGACTCCCAACGCGCGGGGTAGGGGCTGGTTTTTTTGATGTTTATAGTAAGTAGGTTAATTGAAGCCTCGATTACAAAGAAAAAATTCCTATTTAATCGAGGCTTCAATTAACCAAACACAAGGGGGGTTCTTAATTGGCTACTAAAATGTATGCGTATATACCATAGCTTTCTCCACCATCTCTTGCAGTCGGAGTCTCCTTTGCAGAGGCCGCGGTGTTATCACTTTCCCCGCACGTCACTAATATCACGTAGCCTAGTAAAACAGTTCGAATAAATATAGCAAGATGTGGTGATGCGGCAATATTTGCACTTATTTTAAATTAAGAATGCGACACCGTCGTGGTGTATGGAGCGGGCCGCGGTCCAACTATGACTCTTAATGGTACTGGTTTGCCGCGGCGACGCGAAGCTTCATTTGCTTGTTGGGGGTAGTATGAAAAACTATGCATGCTTTGACATATATATAGTAACCATAAAAAAGAACCAGGCACATTAATATTTCCTTAGTATGCGAAATTGTTATCATAATACAGAGTAGTCTCCTTGTTATACTAATGACATAAAAAATTATCTTTAATAATAACACATTTATTAGAAATATTTCTCAGATATGATTAAATAATTTTTATAGAAAATATATATTTACGGTCGAAGTATAAAAGTATATCTGGTGGCAATTCTGTATAATTATCCTGTCAAGTCGACGTGTTGTCACATACGCTCGCAGGCAAACCAGAAGAATTTTCGATGCGTTTAGCTTCTACAAGGAGCATCCTCAGAGGCCTTGACTCTTCGAGCGCAAGATCGGTGTCGGTCTCAATGGCCCATTTTTGTTTGACAGGTCAACAAATAGGTACACAGGCTAATCCAAATTGACATAAACGCAAACTGGGTAAGGATACCAAACATACCAAATAAATAAATTATTACGGATGGAAAAAGATAACTTCCAGCGGGACTTGAACCCGCAACCCCCAGAATTCCGTCCTGGTGCACTACCAATTATGCCGTGGAAGCGGGTGCTGGACAGTCGAAAGTTCTCTATCCGCTTAAATACACGTCTTTTTGACGTTGGCGACATCTACCCAAATAGCAGAGGACTATTTACTTAGGCTGGTAGGTTGATATACGATCAACACTGAACACCAAATCGATGAAACCATTTTTTAAATTTGACTAGTATTATTTTTATAGGAGCATTGACGCATGCTAAGCGAAAACATATAATTTTTTACGGATGGAAAAAGATAACTTCCAGCGGGACTTGAACCCGCAACCCCCAGAATACCGTCCTGGTGCACTACCAATTATTACTTCCATGGCATGGCAAGTAAATAGTCCTCTGCTATTTGGGTAGATGTCGCCAACGTCAAAAAGACGTGTATTTAAACGGATGGACAACTTTCGACTGTCCAGCACCCGCTTCCGTGGCATAATTGGTAGTGCACCAGGACGGTATTCTGGGGGTTGCGGGTTCAAGTCCCGCTGGAAGTTATCTTTTTCCATCCGTAATAATTTATATGTTTTCGCTTAGCATGCGTCAATGCTCCTATAAAAATAATACTAGTCATACCAAATAAAGGCTCAACATATAAACTTTATCAGACCCGTATAAACTCAAGGGATAGGCAGAAGGGAATAAAACCTAACTTTAAGACCAAATAAAACCATCACAAGTCGCGTTCGTCAACTGTTCAAAACTCATTTCTGTACCAACATAACATCAGTTTGCGACCTAGGTCATCAATTTCACGAGAGACGTCTTGCCTTATCCTGTCCTTATAAAACTCAGGCTTTAATCTTGAGAGTTCAAAGTTCACAAAGTCTCGAGAGATCTCGTTCCGTGGTATTACTGCGGGGTGTTACAGTAGGGGCGTTATTGTTGGTTTGAATACATGTACTTTTTTTTTGGAATTCTTTTCTAAAGTTATATTAAACGATCGAGAAATACTCGATCGTGCGCTCGTAGATTCAAGACCTCCTGAGGATGCTTCGAATCGAAACGCGTCGAAAATTCTTCCGGTTTGGCTGCGTGGCGTTTGTGACGTCACGTCGGCTTAACAGGAAAATTGGGCGGAATTGTCACTAGATATATTTTTGTATTTTTTAAGTGTTTTATTAAAATATTAATTTGATGTTTTCATAAAATATTTTAAAAATGTGTTATTATGTTATTATGACTTGTAGGTTGTCTAAATGATATATTAGCTATATACTGTTGTATATAGTTCGTAGGATTTTGTTAATAAAGGTACTCATTATCTTTACAATTTTGTAAAATTGTCATCACATCAATTAACTAAGATATGTTACGACTGTGATGCAGGTTTCTTACTGTTTATCTGTGAGCATGACTCTCATTTTGCCATAAGTTAAGCTGAAGAGAATGTACCAAGACACATGAGACTTGCGGCGTGCAATAAAGTACAGTTGCTGGGGCTATAACTTCGTTGTTATTTGATAAAATATATATACTTAGAAAGATCTATTGAAAAACACGGTAAGTAATAAAGAATACCCTCTGTGACAAAGTGTACAAATACAGGGTTATTGGAAAAAAATGTGTTTGTTTATGTGTATTTGACGGAATGCACGAGGACCCCTGATGTTAAAAGTCTCCTGTGCCTGTAATATATTACTAAATATTTTTTATTACTTTGCTCGATGTAAATATTCAAAACCCTATTCGGTGGGGGACGCCTTTGTTCAACAGTAGACTGCTGATGATGATGATATTGACTTCGGAGTATAAGTTAACAATTATTTTCTTATTATTTGTCCCCGAAATATCACGTGACCACATGCAAATTTTTTATTAACATATACATCTGTTGGCTTAAACAAAAGAAGTTTGATTAAAGACGACAAAAGTAGATATAAAGTAACCGCTATTATTTTCGTTTTCGGGACACGCAAATATCTCTTTTATGATCAAGGGGCTATGGTAAAATAGGCCATATGGTTTTTACGACGCCATCTTATGCAGATGTCATGTCGAGTCACATCAGATTATGTAATCAAGATTAAGGTTTATCTTTTACACCGTATAATTTGCTTTGTTTTGAGTTGTTTTGTTGTATTTAGAAGTTATGGTTTTCTGTGACAATCGTCTGGAATTGTTAACCATGAATTACCACGCCATCCTCATAGATTGACAGATATATAAACACCACGTTTGTCATAGTTTTTTTTGAGTTCGTATGTATTTTGCAGGGAATCGAACTGTGCTTCACGATATAGACCTGACATCATCTATCATTTTATCAACAACATCTATTGTGTTTTATATACGAAGACCATGGTGAGTGGCGGCTAGTTACATCACTTAGTACCTACTTACTGTACTGTATCAGCCGGATGGCCCACTGCTGAACATTATGGGGGATTTGCCATAATCCCCACTCTTGGCAGGCATCTTGCGGAACGCAGTGTGAGATATCTGTTCCTCAATAAGCGCTGCTACCCACCTTCTTGTGTGTTACCCTTAGTCACCTCTTACGGCACCCACGGTAGAGATAGGGGGGATGATATTCTAGCCCTGCATCCCACCTGTGTTCTAAAATTCTTGTGACTAATACCTAGGTACTATGATGTTTCAGATAATATTAAATAATGATTATGAATTAGTGCGAAAACTTATAGGTGAGCATTGTTCTAGACACTTAGTTGGAAAATAAAATAAATTTCAGCAATTTAGAACTAGTAGAAGACGTGATTTTGAAGCATTGATGGCTAAGTGGCATTGGCAATGGACTGCCGCGCAGCAGGTCCATGGTTCGAATCCCACCGCGGGCTTCAGCTTCACCGCATGGTGGAAGGGCATTTTGGGAATGCCCACTAGGCTAGCGACCACCCTCAAGTAGAAAATCTGTCGCCAAGCACCTAACGGTATGTTCCGGCAGCTGTCTTTGAGAGCCAGTGAAATTACAGGCACATGAGACTTAACAAATATGTCGCAAAGTGACGGGTACAGTGCAATTCGTGACACTTGTCATGGAATGCATCTGTTATAGGCAGAGGTTTAGTCCGCTTAACATCAGGTGGGCCTCTAGCTTAATCCGTCACAATATCGAGATATAATAATATAACAGAGTTACAACAATAAATCAATGAGAATTGACGGCCTAAACGATTTAGCATTGCCGAGCTACAAATTCGTGAGTCATCAGTGCTGGATTTCCCAGCCACTGCGCATTACCAATTTTGCTAATGTAGTCACAGGTGTGGTTCACTGGGCATTTTTCTAACATTTTTGTAAAGATAAAGATATGTTTATTGTCCAAAACATGGGTACATGATACATAACATTAAATTTAAGCACATGGAATGTATGTAAATATTTAGTCCCACCATGTTTTGCCTATGTAGGCGTACAATTTAAGAGATGGAGCGACCAAATTATGTATAAAATTATGAATTAGTTTAATTTTCAAAATTTATATTATTAAGGCATCACAAAAATCACATCTGAATGATGAACCTCATTTGCAATATAATCATAAATTTATAAGAATGCCATTTACAGTAATATTTACATTAGATAAAATAATATACTTAAAGATACTAGTTATTACATGCAATAAAATAACACTGTCATGTCAATTATGTCAGTATAAAATAAAAATATCATGTCAATTATAATAAAAATTTGTCATTTAAAAAGTCATGGATACTGTAGTAACATTTATAGAGCAGAATTTTTTTAAATTTAATTTTAAATATATTAATACTTAACTCCCTCAAGGACTTTGGGATTTTATTATAAATACGTGGTGCCATGCAGATTGCACTCTTTTAAAGAAGAGCGGTTTTGCCTGTTTGTCTACATGCTATGTTATTGTCGCGGTGGTTTCTTTCTTAAGGTCAGATAGTTTTGGAAACATGTTAGGATTGTTTTTTACAAATATCGCCATTTCTATTATATACATTGATGGAAGTGTCAAAATTTTGTGCTCGATAAAGTATGGCTTACAAGAATCCATGGTTTTAAGCCCAAACATAGCCCGAACGCATCGCTTTTGCATTTTGAAAATAACCTCTTTATTAGTAGAATTTCCCCAGAAAATAATTCCATATCTGAGGACAGATTCAACCATGTCATAGTACGCACAGAGTAATGCGTCAGTATTTAAGGTAGTGGAGAGTTTATATAGAGCATAAACTAAGCTACTAAGTCTTTTACTAAGATCTTCTATTTGTGGTTTCCAATTAAACTTTTTGTCTATGATTATTCCCAGAAATTTGGCACTGTCTGCTGCGTTGATTTTGTTATTTTCATATGTCAGGGTAATGTCATATGGATTATCAAAACGTTGGCTGAAGTGCATAATATTAGTCTTAGTCAAATTAATTTTCAAATTATTATTACTAAGCCATGTAATTACGGATGTCAAAGAATTATTTATATCATTTTCATATGTATCATACTTATCACATGCTATTGTTATAGTACTGTCATCTGCAAACAGAGTCATGGGTTGGTTAACAGCATTTGGCAGGTTTATTACAACTTAGAATACATATTTTTTGTGGTGGATGAACCTTCGACTTAGGTGTAATGTCAAAGTGGTCACTATTAGATGTTTCTGTGTCTAAGCTGTGTAATTTTCGGTTTGAAGTGGTGGTTGACGTTTTTATTGTATTGGGCAATTCAATCTGTTTCTTAATAAAACGTTTACGAGGTGATGAGGATTTTACAGGGCTATAAGTTATTTTTCCAAGTAATGCATTTTTCATTAATAATTCGTCATTTTTGAGTTTTAAATTTTTGTTTTCCACACATAATATTTCGATCTCATTATGTGCACTTTTCAATTCTAATTCAAGTGCTTCGATGCGCTCATTCAACTTTCTATTTCTATCCAGATCATCATCCGACATATTAGGTAAGCTAGTACATGTTGTGTCCAAAGTTTCTAAAGAATCATTGACAGTTTGACTGTAAGAATCTGAATGATTCCTTTTTCTTCGGAATGTTATATTCTCAAGGAAGTTCATTTTACTTTTTTCTTCGTAATAAAATTTTAAAAATTCACAAAATAAATTACAGCTCACAGGATTTCGAGACCTCAACCTTCTGATCGTGAATCTCCACAACAAACCACAGGACCACCCGTACCCGTAGTAGATACTTAGACGAAAAAACTTTGTGGTTTGCTCAAAGGGATTATTTATAGGTACTTAATTAAACGTACGCTAGATGTCACTAAAGTCAATTGGAAAAGATTATTTAGAATAGCAACACTGTTGAAATGGTGTCATAGTAGTTACAGTTTTGAATTTGAATATCTTAATTATTTTTACGTAATCTAGAGTAATCGTATCTAAGTTCTTTTTAAATGTGACTGTATCTACCTACAAAACGTTACTCTTTATCAGGAGACCCATTGAAAAATATTTAAAACTTAATCTTTGATAGTAAGTTATATAATCAGATTTGAGTTTCGTCGTATGAATTATTTTAGGAATATGGAATGTTATATTTTTGGAGCATACGTAAAAGTGTATTGCCTAAAAATCTATGATAGAGAATTTCTTTACCTAAAAGACATCGTTTACACAGGTAAAATAAAATTACGTTGAATAAAACCCTTTTTGAATATTACATTTGGAGTCTTCTAAAAAACCGTGTAAATATTTTAATGGATTACTTTATTTCTTTGCTTTATTTTGCAGAGTGAACCAAATCATTTATCAGTCAGCAGAACTGAAAAAATAATATTGAATTACTTTATTGAGAATTTATCATTAAGTATATATATAACGGCGCGTGAACAATTTAATGGAGTTACGAAGATTAAAAATGAAACGTTCTGATTATTTAGATCATTATTATGTTCAGTACTATAATCGATATTGCTTTGTATTCGATTATTCATTTTTAGAGCGGGTAACACCGAATGGAGTTGGTGTCATGGCGGCCGGATGACTGTCGAAGTCGTTCACTTCCTCTCTGATCTGTGCAGTGTGCGCACTTCTTGACGGACAACCGAACGTGATGCACGCCTGCAAACGCATTGGCTCTTAATCCATTTCAATCCACGTGATTCTATTTTGTTTCGCTGTAATAAGTTTCTTGTGAATTACAATTGTGACAATACGAAATTCTCTGGCTGTTATTTTGTGAAAATCTGCAAGTGCACGCCCGTAATGGAAGATCAACCTGAGTAGATAACGGATCCTTCTCCATGGACGACATATCGACCGTTCTCGGCACACTCCATTATCAGAAGTAGGATTACCAGAAATATCATAGGAACACCCTACAGGATAATCAATTATCAATAATTGCAGAATCAAGATGCAACAACTATTGATGGCATTTACGTACCGGAAAATAAGTTCATCCTTACAGGAAAAGTGGAATGCACTGTGAACTTAAAAGACCAGGATTAGAACCACCAAATTCATGCTATGCCTGAGAGGAAACAGGCCGTATATCCTAACGCGATACATTGTGTAACTTTCGCTCTCAATTTTCAGACACTAACGCATCGACAGCATCTTACAACGACCGCGCACAGCAGAACAAATCAGCATCCATCGTCTGCTACTACTGTGGCGAGCAGGGCCACATCGCAACACTTCGCCGCAAGAAGGAGAGCAGTCTGAAGGGTGCCCCTGTTGAGCACCGGGTCTGCACTGCCAAGCCAGCTATGAACAAACTATTGTCAGAAAACGGTGAGAAGTTTTCATTTTGTTTTGATTCCGGTGACGAATACTCTCTGATAAGGGAAAGTAAAGCTAGTGGACACTGGTAAGCGACACCAAAATACAGTAGCTTTTTTAGGTATAGGCCCAACTAACTATTTTCGACGCGTTTCGCTTCTACACGAAGCATCCTCAGGAGGTGTTGACTCTACGAGCGCACGATCGAGAATGCTGCGTCATTTGCATTCTAAATCGTGCGCTCGTAAGTATATATAGAATTAACATATAGGTAAGTAATCGGTTTGTCAGGTTTATTGTACTTCGTCTTCCGCGGCTTTGTTTGGAGAGATAACATATGGGTGAAATGCGCGCGAAATTAAACCAGATACTGAGAGAATGTTCTGGAGAAGTTTAATCACCCATTAAATGAAAATGTGCCGTTAGCTTATACGTACGGTAATAATTATCTTCTTTATTATCATTAATATCCTAACTATGTTGGTATCATGTATTTTTTTCTTGCGTACTACTATTTACACTAACTCACATTTAATTGTCAATATGGTAATTTTTGACCACGATGTCACCTGATGGTATGTATTGACTATCAAAGGTATTTAAAGCTTTTTAATATGAATAGGAACTGGTTCTCTTGAAAAGCTCCTGAAACACGCGGCTATGTGCTGAACGACAGATTTTCAACTTGCTAGTCAAGCGGGCGCTCGCTAAATATCCTACCACCATGAAGTATCGGAGTTTTCCGGCCACACGAATGCCTCCATCCATAGCCCAAACGGAACTATTCTTTAGTTCTTAAAGCATCTTCTCGCATTGTCTCTGTCACTTTTTTGTTGAACATGGCAAAAGCATGTAGTATATTTCAATGTAATTTAGTTATAGGTCAAAGTCTAAATCATTTATTAAATTTTGGCGACTATGACGTTCTTATGAAAGTCAAATACAAAACTTTCCTAATAAAATATTCTACTGCCTATTTCTACTACTAATAAAATTTTATGGTATATAACCACTTCGAGAAGAAAGGGCAAGAAACTCGGGGCGTTCTTTTTATATGTGCCTACTCTTTGCATTTTGAGTATGCATGTATTTATAATGTCTATGTATATTCAAATTCAAACTTATATGTAAATTCATTTGTATTGGTATGTAATATTTGAATGTAGGTTAATGTATATATATGTACTAAAGTCTAATGTAATTATTATATGCAATATTTGGGTGTATTTTTAGTAATTGTATGGTATTGCAACACTTATGGAAAATGACTTACCTAGTATAACAAAATTTGTTATAATGGTGAATAAATATTCTGATTCTGATTCTTTTACAATTTGTAAATCTGTAATAAAATAATTATAATATTTATCACATAGGTGATTTGGTCGGAACAAAAATGCTGCTTGCATTTTTGTTGAGCTTTTGTGAAGCTTTTTTAATTGAAATATTTTTACATGCAGCTTGAATTTTTCTTCTCTGAGAACTGTCATTAAGAATTTTAGTATAAATTCGCACACAATTACCTAAGAAAGATTTTTTGCTTGGCTAATCTTAAATCTGGCAACGATTGTGATGCTCACCATTTAATTTATAATTACCTAAGTTCTTTTAATTATATAATATAGTTTCAAGAGTATAAAGACTTGGTAAAGTGAATTTGTTGATTTCTTTAAAAAAAAGTCCCTCAATGATTCGCTAAAATCCATTCCATATATAGAACGAATTACCCTCTTTTGCAAAGTATAGAGCTAGTAAAGAGCAGCAGCTGATATAGAGACCACACTATATCAGCTGCTGCTCCCCATAACACTACACTATATGACGTTATGCTGTCGAAATATGCGAAATAAACCAGTCGAGCTATCAGTAACTACATTATCTTGCGAACGGCATACGCAGCAGAACTAAGTCTCGGAGATCATTATGTGAAGACCTTACTAGTAGATTTGAATCCATGTTAATTCCCAAAAATACTGTGGCTTTATCAATTGCAAGTTAAACTTGCTTAAGTTCAATGATAGACTATAAATAATTAACATTGGGTATAGAAATCTTTAAACATTTCGTCATTATTGAATGGAGCAATAAATTATTAGAGGAGAACCATTTAGAGATAGCAGATAACACATAATTTTCTTCAATTAATTGACTGTCTTCCCTATCTACTTTAAAAATCAGAGAAATCTTCATCTAAGCTTCGTAGACGCCTCAATTGAATAAATGATTTAACTTTAATTTGACTGTCTCTCTAGCATAGCTGCCAGTACACTTCGTTAAGAGTTTGAAGAAAGACATACAAAACAATACAATAACCAGGATTGATGTGTTAACGTATCCTCCGAATAAGAAAAGCACTCAGTAGTAAAATGTCTCAGTGCTCACTGATTCAATTAATGACCGCAGAAAATATTGCTTGACCTAGTTGATTTGAAAAATATGACTAGGCAAGCTCCAGCATGATCGCTTCGAATTTTGTACTTATTTTATGAATACTTAGATGCCTAGCCCGTAACTTTCATGGTCCATTCCGATACATCTGGCTACTCATGACACACAATCCGTGCAACACTCAGGTTCAAAAATACCTACTTAAATAATTAAAAAGAACACTAGGATTCAGGAAATCACATCATGGTTTAGTTAGAATTTCGTTTCATTATTTGCAAAGAAGCAATCAACTAAGTGAATTCAAAATACGCGTAAGGCTAAAAATAAAGAGAAAATCGGGTCGGATTAGGCAAATTTAAGTGTTTTCATTAATAGCAAAAATATCCAACCTTTTTAATTCTTTTGAAAGCTTTAATATTCGGATATCAAAATTACATCTTTTAAGTGTAAGTGGTAAAACGTAACAAAATAAACACTCAGTTCTATTTCATATGGTCTTCAAAACGCGAGTGAATAGGTATCTTCTGGGTAACCGCGCTCCATCATCGATCGCATCATCACTTAACATCAGGTGAGATAGTGGTCAAGTGCTACCCAGTTCAGAATAAAAAAAATAAAAAAAAATATCTAGTTCAAACTAATCAAACTGCATTTGCTTGTGAGCGTACGCTATATTCGCAGTGTAAAATAATGTGATGACTGGCCATTATATTAATTCGCTGCCTAACATGTTTTACTGTCAAAATTATGAGAAATTTTTCTTGTTTTTATGGTATAAAGAAGTAATGGCGACTTAGGGAAAAAATACCAGAAAGTGTGCAGCAATAATAAAAAATCCCGTATTATAAAAAACGTTTCAAAATATACGGACTACGCCGAAATTTTGTTTCAAACCTAACATTCGGGGTATTTGAAACAAATGGTGGTATAGACCGTTATACTTCAAAAAGTTTTTTAAACTCTCGTTATAACGTTAGAAAAATACTTCCAACATAAACGCCCGCTACTTTTTTCTAAATATTTGCACTTTAATTTCTCCGTAAAATGGTCAATTTTATTTTGAAACCATCACGTTTAGGTTGGATGCCACAGCAGTGCAGCGACTTTATTAAAATTCCAGTTAACCTCTTTGGTGTGCCAAAAAACGTTTTAACGCTGGAATATTCTATTTGAACATTAAAGTGCTTTTAGTTTTTTGAGCGGTGAGGCCGCTCGTTCAAACTGTTTGATATAAAAATCAAATTAACATGAACAAAGTTGGATGAATGGGAAGTGAGAGTTTACAATGAGATTAATTTTATGCGAACAAAGCTACACAATGCAACTGCGAAGGAGTATTTTTGATATTTGTATGTTTATACTTCACATATGTTATGTGAAAATTGACAACAGTTAAGGGTATATCTGTTTACCATATTAAGCCGCTTTAAAGAGATACGAGTATATGTGTAAGGGGCTTACCCCAAGGGAACTCCAGGTTTATAATAATATATATAATATCCCACTCTTATTCCATACAGTAACAGTTATTTTTATTTTCAGTATTAATTCGGGATAAATGTTCAATCGTTAGCTCTTCTCCGTTCAACTGTCACTATTCGATTCACAACTTCAAAACGTTTTGAACGAACAATAGAAGGGGTTAAAGAACGAACGACTGGCTTGGTACCAAAACAGCCACAAACTATTAATTAAGTACTTTTATGCTTACATTTTTATTCAAATTGAGTCTCTATACACCAATAATTTTTACATATATTTTATGAACCTCATATGAAAGTATGTAACATATTTTATTGTAGTATTTTCTTTAACCATAGAAAAATATATTGCTTTCTTTCTTTTGTAGCTTTAACGCTTGTCAACCAAACAAGCGATGAGCAAATATCACAGAGTAACGACAAACTTGAACTAGCTCGCATTTTTTTTTATTGCTGATAGGTAAGCGTTTGACCACAATCTCACCTGGTGGTAGTTGATGATGTGGTCGAAGGTGTTAACAGGCTTAACCTAGAGTTAATGGCTCTCAAGAACAGCTGCTGGAACACACTGTAAGGTGCTTAGCGATAGATTTTCTACTTGAGGATGATGTCTACCACCATGCAAAATTTCTTTCGTAGTTATGTTGAAAGGGAACGATATTTTACGATATTTATACATTTACTATATTTATTCGTAGTATTTACGTGCTGGCACGGCCACGAACCGTTACTAAGGGCCAGCGCTGCGCGATAGATTTTCACAAAGCTCTTTCTTTCTAGATTTTTTACCTTTTGATATTGATTTTTGATTTTTTACATTTACAATATAATTCAAATAAGTAACTAATATAATTACTAATACATTTTAACTACGCACAGCACGCGGTAGCCCCTTGGGATGCCGGGTTAGAATGTCATCCGCTCATTGCTACCTGTGGGTGTCATAATAGGCGACTAAAGGTAAGGTAGGTAAAATAGCAGAAGGTGGGCAGCAGCGCCTTCTGAGGAACTGATATCTAAAGCACTCGTAGCGAAGTTTGCTTAGCTGTTCTTAACCGATCAGCAAAGTTAAGCAACGTCCGCCGCGGTCATGAGGTGGATGGGTGACCGCTGGTGTCATTACTATTGAGCGCTTCCATGCTTCGGAGGGCACGTTAAGCCATCGGTCCCGGACGTTGTCTTAGGATGGCAGTCGTTAAAACATGGTGGTGTGGCATTTTGTGGATGCCCGCCTGGCTAGGTACCACCCTCAGATAGTACCCAAGAATCTGTAGCCAAGTACCTAATGGTGTGTTCCTGCAGCTGTCCTTCAAGGTTAGCTTGAACAAAATCTTCGACTGCATCATCACTTCCCATCAGGTGAGATAGTGGTCAAAGGAAAAACTATCATAAAAATAAACTTAAATTGCAATCCTTAAGACGCCAGCCAAGCGTGGGGGTTATGGCAAATCCCCCCTAAATGGGGAGGCTATATTCAGCAGAGGACAATCTAACAGATACAGTACAGAACGCGGTAGCTTTTTAGTGTAAGGTTACTTGAAAATATCGCGTACCTACGTCAGAGGTTTGTAACTTAAATTGATACCTATGGTTTTAAGTTATCCAACTTGTTGGTAACTTAATTGCGCAACTTCTCCATCAATTTGAGGGTTATGAAATTTTGAGTAGGCACACGACTTTAGCATCAATTTCGGCTTTCAAGATCGTGTAACTTTATTAATAATATACTTGTTGCGCTGGTTATACTATGATATGTGGTTACGTCTTAAAGTTGCTGACGTAATCATAACGTTTTCTTCGCGGATTTCAATAGTGAAAGCCGTCTTAAATCATTATTAATTAAAGTTAAATAATATATAATCTTCGCCGTGGGGTGCTGGGTTCGAATGTCACCAAAATTACAGGCACATGAGATTTAATAACTATGTCTCAAGTTGACGGGCGCAGTGCAATTCGAGACTTGTGATGAAATGCATCTGTTATAGGCAGAGGTTAGTCCGCTTGACATTAGGTGGGCCTTGGGCTTGGCGACAAATTTTCTACTTGAGGGTGGTCGCTAGCCGGGCGGTCATTCGCAAAATTCCCTTCCGCCATGCGGTGAAGCTCAAGCCCGCGGCGGGATTCCGACCATGGACCTGCTGCGCGGCAGTCTATAGCCAATGCCTCTGAGTCATCACTGCTTCAAAATTATATTGGTGGTTCTCATTTTACTTCAACCGCAGGAATAAAGTGGTGGTGTTCAGTAAATATTTTTCTAGCTAGGTGAAAAACTTACAGGGATTGTTAATGGGTCAGTTTTATCAGTGACAAGCTACTTGTTTGATTGAGTGAATCCTAAGTCAGGTAACGGATTATTTCTAACGATATCTTTGAAGATGGACGTCATTTTAGACATGACGATTTAGCTTTGATTTAAAAAATGAAAATATGACATTACTCTTTATTTTCCCAATGATTTAAAACATACGTAATTTAAAAAGCTTGATCTTCAATCCGAGATATAGTCACCTTTGTTACCTTTACACATAAACTTAACACAAACATTTCTATAAACGTATAAAAAAACTAGCGTTATCTTAGAATACTAGCATGCGAGATCTTGGTGCTATTCATGACTCCAATTAATTGTCAAGAGACTATCATTTACAACATAATAATACTACAGTAATTCTGAAGCGCTCGTAGCGAAGTTTAGCTGTTCTTAACCGATCAGCAAAGTTAAGCAAGGTTCGCCGCGGTCATGAGTTGGGTGTGTGATTGCTAGTGACATTACTACTGAGCGCTTCCGTGCTGCGGAAGGCATGTAAAGCCGTCAGTCCCGGTTGTTGTATTAGGATGGCAGTCGTTATAGAATGGTGGTAGGGCATTTTGAGAATGCCCACCTGGCTAGCTACCACCCTCAAGTAGAAAATCTGTCGCCAAGGTGTGTTCCCGCAAGTTTCCTTAAGAGTCAGTAATTCTAGGTTAGCCTGAACAACATCTTCGACCACATTATCACCCACCATCAGGTGAGATGGTGGTCAAAGGCTAACCTATCAAGCATAAACAATAAACCAATAAAATAAAACTTGCAGCTTCTTCTTCTTCTTATTGACAAGCGACTTCAGACACTTGTCACTTTACCGTAAATCTAATTGAAATTGCGTTTTGTTTACAAACAATTACAAATGACGACAATGTGGAATATAGATAAAAATAGATTTTAGTAACAATTTTGGACTGTAATATGCTTGAACTTTACGTCTTACGTCCCCAACTTTAGTTGGGGACTTAATCTTAGTTTGACAGTTTCAAATAAAGCTCTCAAAAGGTCTCACTTAATGAGGTTAAGTGAAATTGTCAAGTGAAATCGTATTTCAACGTGCTTCAATTAAATTATAAAAGTGTCGATCAAAAGGTATTAAAGTTGTTGAAGCAGTGATAGCTCATTGGCTTTGGGTAGGGACTGCCACGCAGCGGGTCCATGGTTCGAATCCCGCCGCGGACTTGAGCTTTACCGCATGATGGTAGGGTATTTTGCGTATGCCCGCCTGACTTGCGACCACCCTTAAATAGAAAATCTGTCGCCAAGCACCTAACGGTGTACATCACTTACCATCAGGTGAGATTGTGCTCAAAGGCTTACGTATCAGCAATAAAAAAAATAGTAGGATTTTTGTGAATATAGAAGCGAGGTTTGTAGAAAGATGTTAAGTAAAAGAGCAATACGAAATTCAGTAAAAAGATGACCCGTGAAAAAAGAATTTGTTTTATATTTTTCTAAGCGTTGAGTGACGTATCCTACAAACTAGAAGATAAAAAAATTAAGTACTTTTCAATCACAAAATCACAAATATACAATAGGACAAATTTAACTCAAGTATGTAGTAAGTACTTTTGAATCCTTTGAATATTCCTTTATGCATTCTATTTAATAAAACAAAGATTATAATTTTTAAAATTCTGGCAGTTTCTGACAGGTTTGACAGTTACAAGGCTCGTAATAATATAAAACCTAATCGATACATTAAATAAAGGTACTGTATCAGCCGGATCGTCCACTGCTGAACATAGCGTCTCACATTAAGGGGGTATTTGTCATAATCCCCACGCTTGGCAGGCGGCTTGGGGATCGCAGTGTAAGATAACAGCTCTTTAGAAGGCGCTGCTTCCAGTATTTTTTTCCATAGTCGCCTCTTACGACACCCACGGGATGATATGGGGAGGTGAAATTCTAACCTGGCACCCCACGGGGGATCTTAATGTATTATGTCCGAATTAGGCTAAGGCCTTTTAGCTCATATACAAACTTAGGTAGCATATGGACGCAAATACATTATAGAAAGTATGTTTTAACATACAAAATACATCACAAAGCCACAGATTAAAGTTAAACGGTTTAATTTTACAAAGAAGCATGATAATGATACATAGTAATTAAACAACTTTAAGCGGTTTAAATCGCGTTAAAATTATTTGTCCTACTGTCAGATTCTTAATAACGATGACATATAAAACCAATAAGTCATCGCGTGACCACGGGTAGTGGAGGGATGCAAAGTATTTGAAACGTCGGGACAAAAATAAGTGTGAGATATCAGTTCCTCCGAAAGCGCTGCTGCCCAACTTCTGATGTGTTACCCTTAGTTGCCTCTTACGACACCCACGGATAAAGATGAGGGGGTGACATTCTAGCCCGGCACACCACGGTCTACGTTCCTTGATAGTACCTTTAAAATTTTACAATGTTGTGATATAGGGTTACGATTTTGTGTATTGGAACAGTTTTGCATGGTAGGTCATTTTGTGAATACCCGCCTGACTAGCACCAAGTATAAAATCTGTCGCCAAGCACCTAACGGTGTATTCCGGCAGCTATCCTTGAGAGCCAGTAATTCTAGGCTAGCCTGAACAACATCTTCGACCACATCATCACTTACCGAGATCAGATCATGGTAACAAAAGGCATCAGCTGAAAAAAATAAAAACATAGTGTAGGCATTGCACTGCTGAATTATCAGACACATATTGTTTCATTATGGCTGTTGCGTATTATAAGTGATAATTTGCCTACAAAATAGTTAAGCATGTATTTATTATTTTTCATAACGTGCTGAGCCTAGCTGCCCGCCGAACCAGCAACCAGTGATGACGTCACATTGCGAGTCAAGCCACCCACCATGTCATCAGTCCCTACGTGCCCCGAGATGCTGCAAGCTGGTCCTGCACCTGGATCATCGTGGACGCCGCCGTACTGTGCACCTTTCATAATATTAAGTTAAGAAATTTAAAAAAGAACAATTTCTAGATTTAATTTACACAAGACACACACCGCGCTCCCTTTGAATAGAGTTTTGAATATTTACATCGAGCTTAGTAATAACATATATTAAATATTAAATTACAGTCACAAGAGACTTTTAACTTCAGGTGAACCACGTGCTTATTCCTTAAAATACACATCCACAAACAAAAAAAAAAAAAATCGTTTTAAGACTAGCAGAAGTCAATCCTAATAGGTTGTTAGCATTTTACCAAAAACACTGTATAATGTCGACATTAGCAACCACTTGAGTTGATAAAAGTAAAATAGGATTAATTTGGGAAGTCTATTCAACGTGACCAACGTGATTATTCCGTACAAATTTTGCATGTTCATATTCATATCACTCAGTTAAAAGATAAAAAAAAGTCTATAATAAAACAATAAGTACTCGTACCTACCACATTTGTGTGTTTTTTCGGAGCGCACTGGCTATCACGTCAAATTTAAGGAAAAAATGGCAAAAGGAGGTCGAATTAGCTACTGACGTGGTGGTGAGACCGAAGCCTCTAGGTTTGACTGTATGGCTTACTTTATTGACACCGTGGCTGTACCTTCTGCAACATCAACACAAAGTTGGGAATTAAACCGGCTCCCAACCAATACCGGTTTACGTAGTAGCTACGGACCTCCTGAAAGTGTTAATAACAAGATCCTTCATAAGCTACAATTCGAAGGAAATTTCGTTTGCGCGATGCAGAAATGAAACTTCACATATTTTTACTGACCAGTAGAATTAAAATTAAAAATACGAAATTAAAACTCCGAATCTAAAATAACAATAATATATTTTTAATAATTTTATATCAAGAAAAAGTATATCAGTTTTGGAAATAATAAATTATTAAGTTTTGTGGAGTTTCATACGGTATTCGATGTAGTGCAAAGGAGAAGGAAATATGTTAGAAAGCTTTCCCCGCCCACTTTCAATTGCGCATGCTTGAAATTGAAACACAGTGCATGACAATGATCGCATAGTGAGAGCTTTCCACATTACCCGATACGATATCGGGGCTACTGCCAATAATATATCGGGGTAAGTAAAATGTATTAATTGTGTAATTGCTTTTCAGTTTCTTCGCTCCGATATCGAATATCGGATCCAACTGATTATCCAATCTGGGGTGACGTGTCAATAAAGCAAATACAATATTTTCCTACCTAGGTAAGTTTGAAAATATGGTATAACTTTGATTCAACCCAAAAATTTATATAAATGCAATCGTAGTGACGACTATATAATACTTATCCTTTTTGACGTACCCCATAAATTCTGATACATGACGTGGGTTGATATTTAATTTTGTTACTATTTTAGGTAACTTAAGCTAAAACAAAAAGGTTTCCATGCATTTTTCTAAATAGCTGCCAGACATTGTCCATAATCTCACCTATTGGTAAGTGATGATATGTTTAGGGGTAGTAAACTGGACTTACCTAATAAGGGACTTTTTTATGTTATTGTAATAAAACAAGCTCGAGGCCCGCCTGGTGTTAAGCGGACTAACCTCTGCCTATGGCAGATGCTTTTCATTGACTTGTGGTCACGAAATGCACTGCGCGCGTCACTTTGAGTCATAGTTGTTAAGTCATCTGTAATTTCACTGGCTCTCAAGGACTGCTGCCGGAACACACTGTTAGGTTCTTGGCGGCAGATTTTTCTACTTGAGGGAGCTAGCCAGGCGGGCAACATAATTTCACCGAGTTTGTACACTTTGTATTTAAAATATGACGAAACGACGTTTGTATGAAATGCGCTCAGTGCACTTTACACAGGAGGGGTTGACAACGGGCTCAACTGTGGTACGGACTTCGGTGTTTTTTTTATTTTTTTATTCCTGATAGGTTAGCCTTTGACCAGTATCTCACCTGATGGTAAGTGATGATGTGGTCGAAGATAATGTTCAGGCTAACCAAGAAGAACTGGCTCTCAAGGACAGCTGCCGGAACACACCGTTAGGTGCTTGGCGACAGATTTTCTACTTGAGGGTGATAGCTAGCCAGGCGGGCATTCGCAAAATGCCCTAGCCCTACCACCATGCTATAACGACTGCCATCCTAAGACAACAACCGGGACCGACGGCTTAACGTGCCCTACGAAGCACGGAAACGCTCAGTAGTAATGTCACTAGCGGTCACCCATCCAACTCATGACCGCGCGCGACGTTGTTTAACTGTGCTGATCGGTTGAGAACAGCTAAGTAAACTTTGCTACGAGCGCTTCAAAAGCTTGAAAGGTTATGGAGGTTCGGAACTAATTGCCCCGGTACTGCACAGTTACCGTTACCGTTGAGTAGTTGGGCCCTACGGATATATACTCTGTGACTATTTGGAGAGCCACTAATCGGGAATTTACTTTTGCCTCGAGCTCAATGAATAAAGGCGTTGGCATTTCTCGTTTATATGGAAACCACTTCATACTCACACACGTATGTAGTAGTAATCTGTGCCATCACAGCAACCTGTTTTAGGTGTCAGTAGTTCCACAGTTAGTCACTAGATGGTGCCTTAAATTAATCCACGCAAATACCATCATTGACATAAGACTTCGACACTGCGTGAAAATTATTTCTATTTAGGGACAATTCCGTGGGGTGCCGGGCTAGAATGTCACTCTTCCATTTCATCCCTTGGGTGTCGTAAGAGGCGACTAGAGGTAAAATACTAGAAGGTGGGCAGCAGCGCTTACGAGGAACTGCTATCTTGAACTGCGATCCCAGAAGTCCTGCCAAGCGTGGAGATTATAGCAAATCCACCCTTAATGGGGGAGGATTTGTTCAGCGGTGGACAATCCAGCTGATGGAAGTACAAATCAATTTAGTTTTTGACCGCCTGGATAGCGACCTTCCTCAAGTACAAAATCCAAGCCAAGCACCTTCAGGTGTGTTCCGGCAGCTGTCCTTGAGAGCCAGTAATTCTATATTAAGTCTGTTAACACCTTCGACTAATTCATCATTTACTATCAGGTGAGATTATGGTCAAAGGTAAACCTATCAGCAATAAAAAAAATAAAAATAACACAAATGTCGCTTTGGAACCTTGTAATCACATGTTCGATACTCGGGTTCGATAAGATAAAGATAAAGATAAAGATAATTTTATTTGCATAAACATGGGTAAATACACAGTAATGCATTATTGATGTTCAATAAAAGTAAAAGATCCACACGTTTTGCCTCAAAAGGCGTACAAACATTTGAGATACAAAGGCATGCATAATTTCAAGAAAAATATAATTCACAAAAGACAAAAAATAAATGAATAATAATACAAAGCCAGTCAACTTTAGGTAATGTCAGTTGTTAAATAACATTTTTAATTAAAATTAATTTCATTTAATTACAAGGGATATATTTACATTAGAGATAAATTTCTATTAGGACAACGCTTATCTGATTTGTACCTAAGATGTCAGAATGAAAAGGAACCTGAAATGTGAATAGGATAAATGTCAGCAATAGAGGATAAAATATTTTATTATTTATGGTCAGAAATTATATGTCAAAAATGAATTGTGAATTGATTAAAATTTATCAGTTATGAAATCCTTAACACCATAATAACATTTATCTGTCAACAAAGATTTCAGCTTGCTTTTAAATAAATTACTACTACTGTTTTTTATACATTTTGGGATTTTGTTATAAATTGTAGGCGCCATACACATTAGACTTTTCTCCATTAAAGCTTTATTATGAAGCTGTGAAGAAAGTTGGCTGCTATTACGCCTAACCCGCCTTACGCTGTCTGTTAATCGTTGGAAAAGTTGAGGATTGTTATAAACAAATATTGCAACCTCTAAAATGTACAAAGATGGAAGTGTCAAGATTTTGTACCTTAAAAAGAAAGGTTTACAACTATCAGTAGTTTGCAGTCCAAACATAGACCGGATGCATCTCTTTTGAGCTTTGAAGATTTTTTCAATATCAGTTGAGTTTCCCCAAAAGATAATGCCATACCGTAAAAGGGATGCTGCCAGCCCATGATAGGACGTAAGCAAACCATCCATATTAACTACCCGAGCAATTTTGTGTAGAGCATAAGCAGTGCTACTCAATTTTTTACTTAACTCCTCTATATGAGCCTTCCAATTTAATTTATGATCAATGATTAAGCCTAGAAACTTAGCACAATCAACGTTTTTTATAAAATTATTGTCATAATTAACATCAATGATATCTATATGAAGTCTTTGGCTGAAATGCATGATCTGAGTTTTGCTTAAATTAATTATTAAATTATTATCGTTAAGCCATTGTACAATAGAAACTAAGGATTCATTTATTTCATTGGGATATAACTCTTTTATTTTACATGCTATAGTGACTGTACTGTCATCCGCAAAAAGAGTCATAGGATGTGAAGTCACACTAGGCAGATCGTTTATATATAGTATGAACAAAAGTGGTCCTAATATGCTACCCTGTGGTACGCCGTATACGACCTTTCGTGCTTCAGATCGTGAAGATTCTTCACGCTTGGTATTAATGTTAATTCGATTTATTTCGGTTAACTGCTGCCTGCCACTTAAATATGATTTTATTAAGTCTTGAATATTACCCCTAATGCCATAAGATTCCAGTTTCTTTATTAATATGGGATGATCAACATAATCAAATGCTTGCGTCATATCGCAATATATGGCACATACTGGATTTTTTTTATCAACATTTGTAAGCACATTGCGATAAAAGTTGAAAATAGCCAAATTTATATTTTTGTTTTGTCTAAAACCGTTTTGTTCATTACATAAAATTTTATTACGCTCTAAATAGGTGTTCATTTGTTTATAAATGTATTTTTCAAATATTTTTGAAAATATAGGAACAAGTGCAATAGGTCTATAATATTGCATTTGTTCCTTATCCTCTTTTTTGAAAAGTGGTTTTATCAAAGAGATTTTTAGGGAATCTGGATATACGCCCTCGCTAATGCACAAATTAATTAAATAGTTAAGGTGTCCACATATTAAATGACTAACAGATTTTATTATATTCGTACATATGTCATCATATCCTACACTATTGGTGTTCTTAAGTCCATTTATAATTTTAAAAATGTCAGATGGTATGCTAGGAGCCATGAACATAGATTTTGTCATATTAAATAATTTATATGTCTTATTATTTCCTAAACTACGAATAGGTTTAACCTTGTCAATAAAATAATCATTAAAAGCATTTGCTATGTCCTTAGGGTTGGTTATGAAACAATTATTTAATTTAATTCGCGTTATTGTGTCACGAGGAATATTATGCCTTTTGTTGTTGATAATTTGCCATGTAGTTTTACATTTATTGTCAGAAGTTTTAATTTTGTAGCAATTTTGTGCTTGTTGCGTCAGTCTAATGATTTTTTTATATAATTTTGAGTATTTCTTGTACATGAGCTTGTTATTTTCTGATGGTTTAAGTCTTAGATTCCATAGTAGTTGTCTTTTCTTTTTACTACATTTTTTCAAACCTTGTGATATCCATGGAGACTTCTTAGTAGTGTAAATGGTGACTACTCTATATGGAAAGCACAAGTCATAAAAGAGTTTAAAATCATTAAAAAATATATTATATGCCCTATTAGGGTCTTCTTCGTCATACATTTCAGTAAAAGATAAACTATTAATACAAGTCTGAAATTTTGAAATATTTTCTGCACTGAAATCACGACAACGTTTGCGCCAAAACTTGATAGCACATACTTTTTTGACAGGAAATTTTAATAACTGGGCTGTGTGATCAGATAAAGCATATTCCAATATCTCAGTTTTACAGGATCTTTTGAATGTGTGGGCAAAGTTATCGATACATGTTCTGCTTGACAATCTAGTAGGTTGCCTAATAGCTAAAGTCAAATTATAATTTTTCAAAATGCACTCTAGCTTCTTTGTTACATTATTTTCTTTTAGTATATTGATATTAAAGTCTCCAGCTAATATAACATGTTCATATGTTTTTTTATTTAATAATTTTAAAATGTCATCTAACCTATCTAAAAATATATTTAAATACATAGTTTTTTCTTTTTTTTTGGGAACTCTATATATACACAGAATTGCAATATTATGACTAGTAATTTCAATTGCACAGCATTCACAAACATGTGGAATAGAAAGTTTCTTTATTTCCGTTAGTTCTCTCCGTTCAATCCCTTTTTTTAATATGATACATGTTCCCCCTCGTTTACTACAGCTTCTACTGAAACTTGCTGCTAAAGTATAATTTGGTATCGTCAAATATGTCTCATAGCCGCTCATCATAAAATGCTCAGTGATACAAATAATATCCACACTAATATCTCTATCTCTAAGTTCATCTAAGCAAATCGTCAATTCATCTGATTTATTAATTAATCCAGCAATATTTTGGTGCAAAATGTACATATGAATATTCAAGAAAAAGCTGCGGTTCATTGTCCTTGTCCATATTCTCCTGCTGTCTATATATATTAAAGTCATTGTAAAATTGTATGTCCTGGATAAATTTGGTTAAATTTTCAAAAATTGTTCGCATTCCATGGTTATTGGTAGTACCAGAAGATATGCGAAACATGCTATAGTCGTAGGTCAACTTATCGTTGGTGTCAAATAAAAAAGCATATTTGTGAGATAATATGTCTTGATTGAGAATGTGATTGAAGTTTTGTACTCTCCAGTTAAAAGATTTGGCGTTCGGTCCACACTTGAAAGTCGGAACACATAGAATAATGTTTGTGTGCTGTAAGTCTTGGAGTATTTTTCTAATATGGGAGATCAGTGTGAAATAATTATTTGTACTGTGAAAATCTTCTTCTCCTAACATTATTATGCAGTAATCATTCTTAGTAAACTTTTCTATTTTTTGGCTTAGTCCTTGTAACAATTGTTTCACACCACAGTTTGGTGTTAAGTAGTGACATAACTCTGAATTTTTGGCAACTGTATCTTCCGCTATAGACAAAATTTTATTGTGACTATTTGCACTAATAATACAAATTTTTGTTCTGTTAAATTTTGTTTGTATATTGTTGGTCATAGTTGTGGTTGCAGTTTGTAATTTGCTGTTAGAACTAATTGTCATTTGTGTAGGTTCCACTAAATTTTTAATTTTAGAAATATTGTTTTTTTTCAATGGGCATGTTTTCTGCACTGATGTTAACTTTTTTTGTTTACTTTTTTGTGTTTTCTGGTTAACTTCAGGCGCTGAAGTAACTGTCGCAACTGGGGTGGAAGTAACGTTTTTTAATAAGTAATTTTCTTTTAGTAAGTCCTCATTCGCACGTTTCAAGGTCTGATTTTCATAAGAAAGTGTTTCAATTTCACTATGTGCATTTTTTAATTGCAGTTCAAGTACCTCAATTTGTTTTTTTAGTATGTTATTTTGTTCAAAATCCTCATTTGATATATCTGGTAGGCTACTGGGGGAGCCCTCTATGGCGTCAGTCATGTCAAAAGAATCGTCTAGTTGGTGTAAGTCAGCGTTTGTGCGCTCACGACGAACAGTAATATTCTCAAGAGAATTCATTGTGTAGTCCACAGGTTTTAATACGGAAATATGGAGGTAGACCAGGTATAAATCTCAATGCGAAAATTATGTGTCCATTTTAGTGGTACTTATTGTAATAACAAATAATTATTGCTAGGTTTCGTGATTGTAGATTGTTTTTAATGATTTCACTTGAATAAGCCCTGTGTTCCTTACCGTTATTGTACTTCCTCCAGTGTTAGTTTTTGTTGTTGGATGTGACACCTTTGATTCTTTTTACGGTATTTAACGCACATTCAGTCAATTATTTGATTAGATTATATATCACTCTTAATAATTACCACTTTCTATTTACTTTTATGTACTAATAAGTTATAAAATAACACAAAACACAATTATTTAATATTAAAAACACGGAACTAATTGTTTTCATAAGGCAGTCAGAGTTGCCCCTCCTTCAGGGTTGCACAGATACTAAATTTTTCAGACAGAAATACTCTGTAGTATTCTTCTGGAATTGTGCCCAATAAATGACAATATACTTGCTTTCTATAACATGGTATAATATTTTCAAGTAGGTGTTGATCAGAGTGCATTGATTACACCTGTATAACAACCTACATCAATTCCTACCAAGTAATTTTCCTGAACAAGTCCAATTGAATGTCCCAGCGGAATAACAAGTGGTATTTATTCATTCATCGTTAAAGGGAACTGGCATTGAATGTATTCATAAAATATTCAGAAGATTTAAATAATAGGGTTTGCAATATTTCTGTTATGGATAAGAGTTATCGGACTGGAGAAGAATATTTTTCGTCAGAATATCTTTCCTGTCAATTTGTCAATATATTGAAGAAACACGAGGACTTATTTGCTCTTTTTTATATTGCTGTAACTACTCAAGTCAAGAAAATGGTTTCACAATTGATGTAGAAGGTAAGTTCTTATCTAAGGAAGCACTTGATGCGGAACTTGCTCTGTCAGTTTTAATCGATCAGCTAGGTTATGGAACAATTTTGGTCACTAGCTGCACTTGGTCGTGTGTTATGATATGACTTTATTCTCCCTGTGAGGAAAATTCTTTCCATAGTAGTGAAAACATTGTGAGTAGATATAGACTTACTAATATCATGTGATTTAGTAAGTAACAGAGAAAAATAACAAATTGTCAGTACGAGATCATATCCTATACTCGTATACTATAAATCTTGAGAATGCGAAAATTGTGTAGGTATATATGTTTTTTATTTATATCCAATAATTAAGAATTTGACCGCAGACCTAGGAGAATGTGACAACACAGTCGAAGCAGTTGCATGTTTGCATGTAGAAAATCTAAATTAATATAATAAAGAGGAAAGATTTGATAGTTTGATTGTTTGCATTGAATAGGCTCTGAAACTCTAGACCGATTAAGATAAAATTTGGTATGAAAATAGTTTGAGACACGGGAAAGGACATAGGATAGTTTTTTATCCAACTGCGCAAAAAGAGGTTAATGGTTTTGCGCTATAACCGATCTACTGGACCGATTAGGATGAAATTTGGTATGGAAATAGTTTGAGACAGGGAAGGACATAGGATAGTTTTTATCCAACTGCGCAAAGGGAGGTTAATGGTTTTACGCGATAACCGATCTACTGGACCGATTAGGATGAAATTTGGTATGGAAATAGTTTGAGACACGGGGAAGGAGGACATAAGATAGTTTCATCCAAATGCACAAAAAGAGGTTAATGTTTTTGTGCAATAACCGATACCGATGATATACCCGCGGGCGGAGCCAAGGCAGGAAAGCTAGTACATTATAATTTTAAAAGGACAGCGCAGGCGCACATTCGCAAACGACCACTTCGGCATAGCTCACCGTAACAGCGGTACCATGCTCTCGACTTTTGACTACTTGTGAACTTGTCCCAAGTTGAGGCAATACTGATACGGTGTTGATACGTGTGCGTTGGAGTATTGAGTTCATTACATATAATATCAAATTGCTTGTGTTGAGCCGATGTCGATATGGTGCCGGGTGGCGCACTGTGCGACAACTATAAGACACCAAGATTAATCAATACGCATAATGAATGTATAACAATAACGCATCGTTTATATTTTGGAAAGATTGACCTGGTACGGATGCGGCTTATCCGAGCTGGTGCGAGTTTGGTGACAATAAGTAGAAAGAATAAATATAAAATATGGAACAAGATAATGTATATCGATCACACATTCTGCGATCCTGCGCGAAGCTAGTAACTTTGCACCGATACTGGACGAGATTCCAGAGATGGGGTGTGTTGATTAACTATCAATAGTCCCTCAAGCTGGTAGTTAGCTAAGCCATCTCCGAGAGAGCTGCTGTATTTCTCGAAAGACCCGATAAAAAGCTGTCCTAATGTGAAATACTCAAAGTCAAAGTCAAAGTCAAAATCATTTATTCAATTTAGGCGTCTACGACGCTCTTATGAAGGTCAATTACAAATTTTAGTATTGAAATATTCTACATTGTACTGCCACGTTCAGCAAATAAATTGTATAGAGCCACTGCGAGAAGAACGGGCAAGAAACTCGGGGCCATTCTTTTAAACATCTTTTAACAATGTGTTACATACATACTATATAATAGAGTTATTACAATATTTGTTTAAATTATGTAGGTGACAGGCAATAGCTTGGCGGAGGCGGAATTGTCCAGGCATTTTTGTCGTTTATGTAATCAGAAACTGTGTAGTAGGATTTTTTAATCAATATGTTTTTCACATGCAACTTGAATTTCCCTTCTGTGAGCGTTGTAATATGTTTGGGAACTTTATTATAAAACCGCACACAATTACCTAAGAAGGACCTTTTATTTGTCTTTGCTAATCTAAAACCTGGCACCACTATTTTATCTTTATTCCTAGTATTGTAATCGTGATTGTCACTGTTTAATTTAAATTTACTCAAAACTTACTGAAGTTGTTATCACAGAAGTTACGGCGTTCTCGCAGTTACTTCACCTTGTTTATTACTGTTGAATTATTGCGGATGCCTGCCTGGCAAGCCACTTAAAAAGAAAATGTATCAGAAAGCACTTCACGGTTCTTTTTTATGATATAGTCACGGAACACACCGTTAGGTGTTTTTCGAGTTTTTCTACTTGAGGGTGGTCGCTAGCCAGGCGGGCTTTCGCAAAATGCCCTTTCATCATGCAAATTGCTCCGGCAGCTGTCTTTGAGAGCCAGTTCTCATTGTCAGCTGTACCTTAGAACGAAATTTCGGTTCCAAAGAGCGTGCCAAGGTGGACGCGGGTTTGATTCTCGCCCGGGGCATACAATTTTGTGCTCCAATAATTTGTAAAAAGTATATAATATATAAGTTAAAACATGACGATATGTGCATATGTTGACCTAACATAAGTAGAATATGGGTGTGGAGATGACTGACATATAATATTTGCCTACAATTCTGTCCCAAAATAATCTTTTCACATAATCCGTACGGTAAACCTCCCCAAATATTTGTAGGAATAAAGTATATCCACGAGTATTAAACGTTCCATTATCCGATCAAACAAATTAAACCGTATGTGTGCGGAAATATCTCAATTGAAGTACATCAATTACAGGACGTGGTCCTTTATAAATTCAATATGAATAATAAATTAAGGACGTTGAAAGCGTTTTGGAAATAAGCGAGATACAATGGCGAGGAATATAATATAAGACCCAGCTTCATTGGAGCAGTACTTGCACAATGAGTTGTATTCAGTTTATTACCATAGAATACTCGTATTTCAGGGATTCCCTTTTTGACCATCAATATGAATAACTAAATAACGAACTTTTTGTTGCTAGGTCTACAAATTATTGTACTGAATCACGTACGTCACTACGTACATCACGTAGGGAAAGATTTTTACGATACTGCCCCCGGTTTCTGAAAGGTTTGTTAACTGACTGAATACTCACCGCTCATTGGTCGCTTGCCGCGTCATCGGTCACTATTAACTGAGCGTTAAGTTTTTAGCCTGTTATGTAATCAAGACTGAAGATGATTAATGTTCTCTTAAGTGGAGGTTCTTAAAAGTAGGTATTTTGTTTTAACACTTTGATTACTTTTGTTTCAGATAATATACGTGATTTTCATAATTTTAATTGTTTTAGGGGTACACACTAGAATCATGTGCAATAGAGTTCGATAACTTTTTAAATTAATACTAGCAATATTATTTAAACCTCACAGTTTCCACTATTACAAAATATTTATTTATGAAATGTCTAAGTTTGTAGGAAGCAATATGTATCTCTTTGAAGATAAAGACCATGAGAATTAAAGAACCACTTCTCATGTGCGTTTTAAGATGCCTATGCCTTCCCTGCCAGTATTTCGGAACAACTGTTCCTACATGGCTCCATTATTATAAACTGCCCCTAGTAATCCTTTACAATCGATTTTGTTCTAAGTTAAAAAAACTGGCTGGCACAGGAAAGATAATTGAGGTATTTCTTATAAAACTATCAACAACAACAATACACGTACACTGTAACATATTGCAAAACAATGTGTTTCGGTTCAACCGGTTTAGGATCAGTAACAGATACACAGAGTCCAGCTTAGCTTTTGTTTGACGAAATACCAAATTTACCTTTTACGATCCGGGACTCTTGATAGAAGGAGAAAGTGTTTCCACAATTGCTGAAGCTCTGCCATTTAAAAACCAAAACGCACGTCTAAAATAACATGTACTAAAATCTCAAGACGATATTGACGCATCTCTATCAAAAAACAAAAGTGCCCCCAACCTTGATTTGAGGCTTCAATTCGATAAACAATTTACTATAGGTTCACAGTTCTACACAGCGGGTTTGGGGTCGAGAAAGAAAGTTGAGGATAAAAAACGTTGTAAAATCTTTTCTACAGCAAGACGAAAATAATAACTATAAACTGCATGATGCTATGAGCTTGAAAATGGAAAGCCAATCTCTAACCACAGGTGCATTTATATCCCCCTAGCGTTAAAGTGGCGTACCTTAATATACCACATCCAGTTGTTACTTGCCTTATGACAACCTCAACACCTTTCAGATGACCCTCCCAGACCAAAGTAACCTTGTAAGATGGGAAAAAAGCCATTAATCAAAGCCACCGAAAAATCTTGCAGTATTTGTCGCGAGGCAAGGTACTTATTGGTAAGATGCAAGGTGCTCCTTAATCACGTCGCCATTATTATGTTTATTATGGGGTCATTATTCACGTCGCCATGAGTCCCCAAAATAATACGAGAAGCAGCGAATCTTAAAAAAAAAACAACATGTCGATTTTGTGAAGAAAGGGTTCATGAGAACAAAATCTAAATCAAAGCCTTACTCCATCTAAGATGTAGCTCCCAATTGGACTCTTTTGTTGAACACGTATGAAAAAGGCTACAAAATTCCTGAGGACGTTAGTGTTCCGTCATACAGGCCATATATATTTCTATACTCAAAAAATCTAATACACGTAGTACTTATAGAACTTACTGTGCCATGGGAAACAAACATGCCTAAAAACCGCACAATAAAAACAAACAAATATTATGCCATCAATTGAATTAACCAAAATCTGTTATGTGCATGTTTAGCTATATGCTGTAGAAGTCGGAGAAAGGGGTATAACAGCGAAAACCTATATAATAATCAACTAGAAGACTTTGACCTATCCAGAACAACCGTAACTTCCATCCAAGTACGTTTATACAAGGCGGCATTAGTTATAATTTTTTATTTTTATATTGTTATGATTGCAATAACGCCTGCTAAGCGGATTACATTACAAAATTACAAATATACGATAGGAAAAATTTAAGTCATGTGCGGGATGACTTAAATTTTTCCTGACCAAATTTGGTAAGATCCTAAATAATAAATTATACTACAAAATTACAAATATACGATAGGAAAAATTTAAGTCATCAGGCACATGTAGTATAATTTATTATTATATAATATACGATAGGAAAAATTTAAGTCATGTGCGGGATGACTTAAATTTTTCCTATCGTATATTTGTAATTTTGTAGTATAATTTATTATTTAGGATCTTACCAAATTTGGTCAGGCTGGGGAGGAGGCCCGAGCGGAGCATTGATTACATCATGAAGGGCCCTCTTAACCCTACTCCCTAAGTTGCAAGTCCCAGGCGCCTTTAACTTGCACCTCTTCCTCTGCAATGCTGTGGACCCGGCAGCTGCACGGTGAATCCATGGAATACTAAGTAATTCGTCTCATCTAGTTTTTTATTACGTTTACGGAAGAGTATTGTAGTATATTTCATACTTAATGGGATATAGTTATGATAATATATTATTTGTTAATTTATATGTGTCCATTTACGATATGAAAGAAGTAATCAAAGTGTGCACATCAGGATTTGGAATTATTGTAGAGAGACTTATTATATAATATGCTCACTTCTACCTATAACAGATGCATCTCTTCACAAGTGACGAATTGCACTGCAACCCTCACCTTTAGACAGTTGTTAAATATCATGTGCCTGTAATTTTACTGGATCACAAGGACTGCTGCTAGATTGCACTCCTGGGTGTTTGGCTAAAGATTTCCTACTTTAGGGTGGTAGCTAGCCAGGCGAACACTCACAAAACGCCCTTCCACCATGCGCTGAAGCTCATGCCTGCGGTGGGCTATGGACTTGCGGCACGGCAGTCCGTTGCTATTACCGCTCGGCCATCGTTGCTACAAAATTTTATTGCATAATTTCAATAATTTGATAATTATCGAGTTTGATGGTTATCGTTGACCAGGAGACTGTATAGATCAGAAATAAACTTGTTATGTTTGTAGACAAGAATTCTGGAAATACTAGGTCAGGCACAGACTTGACGGTTTTTGTAGTTTCCCATTACTGGAAATCATAAAGGCTTTTGAGACGGTACGTTCTCGTAATTATTATTTAATCCTCTTTGCTTCTTCTTGTGCAGGCTGAAGGATCTTGTAAGAACTATACAGTTGTATTAGTTCATCTTTGTGCAGACTAAATTTTCGATGATATATTATTTATGTTGTCTCTACGGTGAAAGATTATATGCAAATTTAGAGTTACCAAATTCTAATCCCATTACTGGCCGGCGGGTTAATAATGAAACTCACTACAGCATTAAAGCCCAGCTAAGCCCATAGAGCTATAACGACCTACATATAAAGTGTGTAGGTCCTTTTAGCTAGGTTTGCATGATACGTAATGGCACATTTTCTATTACAAAAGATGATTATACGTTTTATTATATGGATAGGATTCATAAAAACAAATTACAAAAGTTTTTTTTTTTTTATGTTATTGTGAAGGAACAAGCTCGAGGCCCACTTGATGATAAGTGGTATCCTCTGCCTATAACAGATGCATTTCATCACAAGTGACGAACTGCACTGCGCCTAACACCTTGAGACATACCTGTTAAGTCTCATTTTGTCTGTTATTTCACTGGCTCTCAAGGACTGCTGCCGGAACACACCGTCAGGTGCTTGGCGACAGATTTTCTACTTGAGGGTGGTCGCTAGCCAGGCTGGCATTCGCAAAATGCCCTTCCACCATGCGGTGAAGCTCAAGCTCTGGGCGGGATTCGAACCATGGACCTGCTGCGCGGCAGTCCATAGTCAATGCCATTGAGCCATCACTGCTTCAAATACTACTATTATTGATATTTATACAAGCACATATAACGCTTATATGACACCACTATTTATTCCAAAATACCAAAACCACAGAATTTAAAAGGAACCTAAATATAGTCTAATTACACTAGGACACTCATAACTCCAATTCATTAACCCAAGGAACGAAATTGCTTAATTGAATTAACTGATGAAAGCTAATTACTTTGAGTTTTCAATGTAAAAGTTCTGCTTCAGCTTGGAATTGGCAGGTGGAATATTTGAATTATTACCTCGGAAACAATGGCCTGGAATTATATCGTAACTAAATTACACTTAATTAATGACTTGGCTTCGACAGATGAAAATTGTGCCCCAAGTTCAGTGGATGTAGAATAAAAGAGACTTTATTTCTGCTGTAGCTTTTTCTGTGCATTGATTGTGGGTGTTATTAAAAATGCAATCATTGAAATAAATTATATTAATGATCAGATATGCCCACTACTGTTGAAGCAATGATGGCCGAGCGGTAATAACTATGGACCGCCGTGTTGCAGGTCCCTGGTTCGATCCCCACCGACGGCTTAAGCATCACCATATGGTTGAAGGGCATTTTGTGAATGCTCGCCTGGCAAGCTACCGCCCTCAAGTAGAAAATCTGTCGCCAAGCACCCAACAGTGTGTCCCGGCAGCAGTCTTTGAGAGCCAGAAAAATGACAGGCACATGAGTCTTAACAACTGTATGTCTCAATGTGACGGGCGCAGTGCAATTCTATTATTTGTTTATATCTGTCCCTATATATATATATATATATATATATAACAAATATATTATTATATTTGTTATATATTTGAACAATTATTGTTAATCCGCTTAACATCAGATGGGACTCGTGCTTGTTCCGTCACAATATATTGGATTTATTATTATTATTTTTAAACTATTCTGTAACTTTTTGAGAATATAAGAACTGTTTTAAACCTTCTTGTTGGATGTTGGTACTACACTAATTTAAAACACTGAGCTCCCATTTTAATGGTCCGTGGTAGTCATCTTGTCAGATACATCCCCCTATCACACCTGTGGGTGTCGTAAGAGGCGACTAAGGGTAACACACCAGAAAGTGGGCAGCAGCGCTTTCTGAGGGACAGATATCTCATCTATCACATTGCGATCGCCAAGACGCCTGCCAAGCGTGGGGATTATGGCAAACCCCGCATAATCAGGGCGGCTATGTTTAGCAGTGGACAATCCGGCTGATACTGATGTAGTAGTACAGTATTGCATAACAAATAACCATTATTTAGTGAATTGGGTGTAACTTTGGTTTTTAAGTTAATTTAACTATATAAAAGTATTTGTCAATAAGTACCATCACAGATGGATGAATTAATGTATTTAATTTAGAATCATAGATATTGGATATTACAGTAAAAATCGAAGCGAGATCAAAAACATATACAAAAAAATATACGCGTCGATTAAGAACCTTTCTCCTTTGTTTTTTAATGTCTTCCTTGCATGGTGGAAGGGCATATTGCGAATGCCCGCCTGGCTAGCGACCACCCTCAACTAGAAAATATGTCGCCAAGCACCTAACAGTGTGTTCTGGCAGCAGTCCTTGAGAGCCAGTAAAATTACAGGCACATCCTAACAACTGTACGTCTCAGTGTGACGGGCACAGTGCATTTCGTCGTTGACAAAATGCGTCTGTTATAGGCATAGGTTAGTCCCGTTAACATCAGGTGGGCCTCGGGATTGATCCGCCACAATAACATAAAAAATAATAAAAA
Source organism: Plagodis pulveraria (assembly GCA_963890685.1). NCBI lineage: Eukaryota > Metazoa > Arthropoda > Insecta > Lepidoptera > Geometridae > Plagodis > Plagodis pulveraria. Next base: position 6,937,349 of record OY982962.1, on the reverse strand, counting down.
ATCAGCTACATAAAATCACACGATTCCAAATTAGGCCTATAAGGAGGGTCACATTAGGTTAACCAGTGTGCTGTACAAGAAGTTACTTACAGCGCTAAGTTAGCTTTGATTTCCGGGTCTGTCGGATTGTCATAGTAGCCCAGGTAGCCCTTTATCATGATGTTTGTCGCAAATAAATGTGTTACTAGTATACCATGCGGCATTAATGCTACATTGATTTCGCAACTAGATAACTTTCCTGCTCTTAGCCATATCAGCAACCCCCAAGACGCCTGTCTAACGTGGGGATTATGGCAATTTCTCTCTGTGTTTTTTCAATTTCTTTCTGGCTGTGCTCAAACAAACAAAATATATTTTATTCGCATTCTTTGATAACAGTTATAACAAGTTACTGAAATAGTGTTTAACTTTGTTTCAGAAACCAACAGGCTAGCATATCGGAAAAAAACTCTTTAATTTAATTTGCTGATTCTCTACAGTTTTTTTTACTGCTGCTACGTTTCTTTCCAAAACAGCCACCAAGTAGCTACGACTCTTTTCTTCATCTCTCAAAGTTAGTCAACCGTAGATAAATTAGTTATGCCAGCGGTCTACGGTTGCTTTAAAAGAGTCTTTATGCGTAAATGTATTCGTAATTTGAAATCTACCGAATGATATAGTATATTATGCGACATCTAAACCCGTTCAAGTCTTATCGCTATTGTTTTGTTGATTGTTTGTAACTTCATAGAACTAGATTCCACGCCTACTGGACTTACTATGCTTCTACAACGGATTCTAAACTTATTCAGGCATAAATAGACTGTAGGCGCAGAAGGTACTTTTTTTCCACAACTATGTTACTTTTTGAGCTCAATGATGCACGCATACCTGAAGCTGGCTAATGTTTCCATAAAAATAATCTATGATAAAAGAACCTCCACATTTTAAACAGCTTGTTATTATTAATAAAAGGCATCGTAAATAATGAATAAAAGTGATCGCTGCCACTGCTCCAGTCATTCTATTTTCATTTTACTTAGAAACGAAACTTTTATTTACAATCTAATCTACTACATTTTCATTTAAACCCAAATAACCGTATATAATTTACTGCTTAATAGTATAATATTTAACTTTGCATTTCTTTAACACTAGACCCTAGTTCAAGGCAATAATAAAGTACATTATTTTGGAAATTGCCTAATAAATAAAAGATGAGTGAACCTACGCCTTCACTGACACGGAAACTAGATGTGACATTACTTCGAAGGGTGTTCAAGCGTACTCTGATATAACTAATGGTATAATTTTATGGTAGTACACGTCATTAACTCTGTAATGTATTAGACCAAAGTGAGCATCGGAAGGTCAACTAATGTTTTTTTGTGTGAGTTTATGCGAGATGTACTCAAAAATTCGTTTGTTATGTTAGGTTTTTGAGGGATAAGCGTGGAGGCGTGCTCGTCGCATCCCTTGCCAGTCCGGTTAACACATGCCCCAACATTAGTGGTGCCTGTGCTTTCAGAACTGCAACTCCACTTGAACAAAACTGGTGGTAGGCTTAGGCCGCCGGTTAGTTACCACCTCCTGGTCAAAGCATCGGTGCCAAACGATCCGTCGTGTTCCACCGTGATGGCCAGGATCACCGTTTCAACGGGCTTTTTGTGTGCAGTTGTGTTTGGGAATAAGATTGGCTTCGACTAACTCGTATTGCTGTGACGGGAGGCTTGTTTCGGAGGGTAGCGGGATCCGAAGCACGGTGATCTCTGCTGGCCGACCGCAAGTTGTAGGGGACCCATATAATAGCCGACTATGAAAGGCTGTCCCGCCGCTTGTGAAAAATCCTGGGACTCATCATCGGGCCGATTGGCGACCGGTTGTGAGGAACCGATGAAGAGTTTCAGGGGGGTACGGGCGTCCCCGCGGTCTCCGCGCAAGTCTTTCAGTTTCGCAGTCTTGTGCTTGTGAGTCGATTGATTAAGTTCCTAACATCTCGTGCACATTAAGCCTGTAAACCTATTTACCTTCACCAACCATGAAAAACAAATATAAAAAGAGAAAGTTTAAACGGCAGATGCATGTCCTCACACTAAAAGTGCAGCTCTCAAACATACGAGGACTCCACTCAAATCTCGATTCAGTCTTTCATCATCTCGAGACTAACAAACCCCACCTGCTCTTTTTAACGGAGACTCAGATAAAAAATCCAGCTGACACGACATCCTCCACTACCCAGGTTATACCCTGGAGACCAATTTTAAGCCTTGCGCTGGCGTGTGCTCCTACGTTCGTGATGATATCTGTTGCAAACGTCTCCGAAATTTGGAAACACCAGATTTTTCCGTCCTGTGGACTTTGGTGGATACAGGTCAAGAACAAATCGTGTACGCCTGCATTTACAGATCACACAGCGGCGATCTGGAAACTTCGCGACTTCTTGAATACCAGAGCGACTCGGTCGACACTGTGCAGCAGAGATATCCTCAAGCCAAAATCATGATCCTAGGGGACTTCAACGCTCACCAACAAGAATGGTTGTTTCCCTTTCAGAAAACTGACCATGCTGGCCGTGAAACGCTCAATTTTGCACTATCACACGACCTTACTCAACTTGTTACCCAGTCCACAAGAATACCCGATGTGGAAGGCCACACAGCTAACTGCTTAGACTTAATCTTAACCAATGATCCAGATAGATACTCAGTCTCTGTATCTGCTACCATAGGAAATTCTGATCACTGTCTAATTAATGCTGTGGTCACATTTTCTCCCCCAGATTATAGTTCTAGAAAATGCAGACGGCTGTGGCGCTTTACTTCAGCGGACTGGGATGAGATGCGACACTTTTATGCAGCTTATCCTTGGCAGCAGGTCTGTTTTCCTTCTGAGGACCCATCCATTTGCGCTGATGCCATTTGCGATGTTATAAACCAAGGAATGGAATATTTTATCCCATTTCGTGACCAGGTACCCAATTCCGCGGCGCGTCCTTGGTACAACTCTGACTGTGCTAAAGCCGAAAGGCTTAAGCACGAAAAGTACAAGGCGTGGGCTGAAGCGCGTGTCTCCAAATCAGCAACTCTCAGTGACAAAAAACGGGACTACAACGCTGCAACCAAGCTGTATAAGAAAGCATTGCGCCAGGCTAGTTTTGATAAGTTAGCCGCATTGGAGCCAAATTAGAATCCCACCCCTCTGGAAGCAGAGCTTTTTGGAGTTTGGCTAAATCGATCGAAGCTAATTTTAGTCACAGCTCTCTCCCTCCGCTCTTGAAACCAGATGGGTCATTAGCTCTGGATTGCAGAAATTTGCCTTATCCATTGGGATAAGGCAAATTTCTTTGCTAACCTTTTTGCAGAAAACTCACGGATGGACTCCGGTAAAAGCATTCCTACTCTCGTTCCTCCATGCGAATACGAAATGAGCAAAATCTCAATCCACCAGAGAGAAGCGCTCAAAATGCTGCGGAGTCTGGACGTCAACAAAGCTTCTGGACCGGATGGTATTCCCGCTATAGTTTTAAAAGTGTGTGCCCCTGAGCTGGCTCCCGTGTTGACGCGCTTGTATCGCCTCTCTTTAAGGACCGGCAAGGTGCCAAAAGGATGGAAGCTTGCTTATGTGCATCCTGTACCCAAGAAAGGCTCTCGAACAGATCCCAGTAATTACAGATCGATAGCGATCACTTCCATTTTCTGTAAAGTTATGGAACGCGTACTAAACACCAGGTTACTTGACTACCTAGAAGCAAACGACTTGCTCAGTGACCGCCAGTACGGCTTTCGCCGAGACCGGTCTGCTGGCGACCTTCTGGTGTACGTCACTCATTACTGGGGAGAGGCTATCGAGCGGCAAGGTGAGGCTCTGGCAGTGTCTCTTGATATATCAAAAGCATTTGATAGAGTTTGGCACGCCAGCCTATTAAGCAAGCTTCCCAGATATGGCCTCCCACCAGATTTTTGTAACTGGATCGCCGATTTCTTGAGCGACAGATTTATTCGTGTGGTCCTAAATGGCTGCTCATCAGAAAAGATGAGTATTAATGCTGGAGTACCCCAGGGATCTGTTCTCTCTGCTACTTTATTTCTTCTGCATATAAACGACCTCCTTACACCGGGTATTGTTGGGTATGCAGATGATAGTACAGTATTGGAGAGATACATTCCTAATCCTAGAGCCAAGAAATCTGAGATCCAGTCTTCAAGAGCTGCCATGATCGAGAGAGCAAACACCACTTTACAAGTGGTGTCTGATTGGGGTGCAGTCAATTTGGTTTCTTTTAACACCAAAAAGACGCAAGCGTGTCTTTTCTCTGCCAAACGGGACTGTATTGATGTTCCTCCGTCTTTCCAAGGTGAACCGATACCGTTCGGAAATGGCATTGAGTTGCTCGGCATGCAAATATCTTGGGAGATATTCCACCTCAACTATGGCCAATCTATAGAGTCCAAAGCCAAGACCGCAGCCAAAAAACTTGGCATACTGAACAAAGTGAGGCGCTACTTTACTCCATCGCAACTGCTCACTCTTTACCAGGCCCAAGTGCGCTTTCATCCCTTCACTGTCAATTTGCCGCATGTTCGTTGAAAGCGATTTCAGAGCTCTTTTATCATGCGAACAGCGAAGCAGTGGAACTTTCTCCCATCGTCAGTCTTTCCAGGTGCGTATAATCCTGGTGTTTTCAAAAAAAGAGTAAATAGGTTTCTTCTGGGCAAGCGTGATTCATCTTCGACTTCGTCGTCGCTTACCATCAGGTGAGATGGAGTCAAACGCAAACCCATCTAATGTAAAAAAAAAAAAAAAGGTTTCTGACGGTACCCCTATATGGGAATGCTTTTGTTGGTAGTATACGTTTCGCGGAGAGACCTCAGAGTATTAAGATAGTAAAAAGCGATGCGCTACGATTACTGTGCAACATCATCCTACTCACGTCGACACGAGTATTAGCATGCTGCTCTTCGGCACATTTTTTTTTCTTGATATACAATGGAAGATCTAAAACAGCCATTATATTTTAAGGACAGGAACTGTACGGCAATGGACGAGAACTGCACGGTAAGCAAACTACTGCTGAATCGCACTATGCAATTCATTTAAGGTATTGTCATGAATGAATTATTTGCTAGGTGGTAAAATTACAATGTGGAAAGCCTGCTTTTTTTATGTGCTTTTTTATGATTTTTGAATCTGCAGATTCTAAGAATCAATATGTGTGGTTTGAAGACCAAGAATCAATTTGTCATTATCAATCGAGTAGGTGTCCAATTTGTTTTCAGTGTTAAAGTCTAAATCTCTGATATAGTTGTGGGGTTCACTGCGCCCTTCTTAAATAAAAATAAATAAATTTCTTTAACAGATCATACTACGACGATCAGAGAAAGAATCGCTCAGGTCTTGACAATGTGTTCCTGCAGATCGAGAAGCTTCTCGATGCTTCTCGTGCGCTCGAAGAGTCAAGACCTCCTGAGGATGCTTCGTGTAGAAGCGAAACGCGTCGAAAATTCTTCCGGTTTGGCTGCGTGACGTTTGTGACGTCACGTCGGCTTAGCAGGAAAATTAAGCGGAATTGTCACTAGATATGTTTTTATATTTTTTAAGTGTTTTATTAAAATATTAATTTGATGTTTTCTTAAAATATTTTAAAAGTATTTGTTATTATTGGTCAAAGGCTAGCTTATCAAAAATAAATTTATATCGAACTCCATAATGGACACCTTTTTCATCGAAAAATGACAAAAATATGTCAAAATTAAGTTCCTCTAATTATGGGGGAGGCGTTTGTTCGTTTGTCGAACAATTATATTATATAACAAAAACAATTCAACGAAATGGGTTCAAAAATAAAGCCCTTAAAATAGTAAGATATATTATTATATGTTCTATGACGATATCTTAGCCGTCGATCTTGTTTACGTAGCAGTGAAGTTCAATACAACTTGGCAATTATATTGAAGATAATGCTTATCTTGCCCTTAATAAACAGATTGTTTACCATCAAAGTTAGCTATTAAGTAGAGTAAATCAACAGATTTTTCTTTATGTTACCTTATTTTTATAGCTGAGAGACTGAGAATACGCGTGTTGCTCATGGATCATACATTGTGGTCTACAAAGGCAGCTGGTAGAACACGTGGACTTCCTACTTGAGAATGGTAAGTTATCGCTAGCCAGGCAAACATTTGCGTAATGTCATTCCACTTTGGTAGGATTCAGACAAACGTTACAGAAGGAGCGCCTGATCGAGAGCGGATACTACCTAAATACCACTGCTAGAAGAAAATGAAACAAAAATTTAATTTTCAAATTTTATATCTCTGATTTATCCTCATTATTTCGTTTTTGTCTTTCCTTCTGTCTGATCTATTGTTTCTTTCTGAACATTTATAATTTTATGATATCCATTCCTCTGTCCATCTGTATGTCTGTTTGGCACTGTTATTTTATTCAGAGACCATAAGTAAATCTTAATATGGCATGGGCATTCCATATTTAATATTTGTAAAGGTAAAAGCTGGCAAGGTAGTTGGCAAGTTCTATGCATTTTTTTGTGCTCTACACAGAAACTATACTTACGAGTTTATTTTTGCTAGTAAAAACTTACAGATGACAAAGCAAACCAAAGTAGAGAGACGTTTGCGTTTAATTATAAACTTTTTTTTTATTTAAAGCTTTTCTAAATATTCTAAATTAATTATTGTAAAAACGAAAAATAAGTTTATGAAAATGTTATGTATAAATAAATTATTTCCCAGTCAATTACCAATTTATCGTCGTAAAATGGGAATATGTTGTGCAGGAACATCTATTTATTATAATTATTTGTAACCTTCTCAGTTTACTTCGTGGAAATAGTTATAATACACATATTTACTAATAATAAAAATACTATGAGATCTAGAATCAGGTTCAATGATTTAAATTTAATAAAATATGTAATTTTGTTATTATCATATGATATACAATTCAACGGGGCAATTCTGCCAGAATGCTGGGCACGATGCCAACTGGTAGTGGGCTGGAGCATTTGGACTGCCTATGAGTTTGCAATGACTTATAGGGATCTAAATGCTTTTATTGTAGTAGCTGTAGTGTTGTATATAGTTCGTAGTATTTTGTTAATAAAGGCATACCGCCGATAAAAAAAAACAACTAAATATTATAGCAAATTTAAGATTTTGAAACTGTTTTAAGACAACAAATCATAAGCTTAATAGGTTGTTTTTTTATTGCTGGTAGGTAAGCCTTTGACCACAATCTCACCTGATGGTAAGTGGTGATGTGGTCGTAAGTGTTAACAGGCTTAACCTAGAATTACTGGCTCTCAGGGACAGCTGCCGGAACATACCGTAAGGTGCTTGGAAACCAATTTTCTACTTGGTGGTGGCAAGGCGAGCATTTGCAAAATGCTCTTCCACTATGAGGTCAAGTTCAAGCCCGTGGCCGGACTCGAACCATAGACACGCTGCGCGGCATTCCATAGACAATGCCACCGAGCCATCACTGCTTCAAAAAAAACTAGTCGTAGTAGTAGCATATAGACTACCTTTCTTATTGTCAATGAGATCTGATCCGACAAACAAAACCTATCCAATCGTACACCCAACATACAAGTACTCAATCCTTAACTTGCCACGAGATCTAGCTTTACTTGATCAAAAACAATAGATCCGAATTATTAATTAAAACAGTGTTAAAATAGGTGATTTCTGTTTTTGGCAGTCATCGCGTAGCACAGGTGTTTTGCGGAAGGGACCTGTAACTTTAAAAGTTTGTATCAAAAATTAAGGGACGACAAGGAATTCTTATAAATAAATGCTCCGATCCACCCTTTTAATATAATGCGGCCGAATCTGAAGCCCATTTTGTACTGGAAACTCAACTGACGGTTGTTTATTCTAATCTGAAATGTCGTATGTTTGTAACATCTTATAGAACAAAACTTTTGTTGTTTTAAAGATTGACGAAAGTTTCTCTAGCATTATCTACGCCGTAGCCCCGTAGCGGTTAGCTACAGATGTATCTGTTGATCTGCTTGAATGATACAATGTATCAGTAAAAATCAAATAAAAATAATCTATATTAGGCGGACTACGTCAGAGCACCTCAAGCCAGTCAAACTGCGACATAGGTAACTAAATAATAATAATATTAATAATAATAATTTACTCCAAATAACATTCGTTTTACAATTTTCAGTACCAGCTTACCTAATAAGATTTTAACAGATATAAACTTTGAGACCCAAACTAAGCGAGAGCCTGTGTCTTGGGGCTCTGAGTACGATTATCATTAGTTGATATTGAGACAAAACACTAGTAAATTGTCTAAATATTAAACCCAGATGGTTATACCAAGCTAAACATAAGTTAATTAAAGTAAGTATGAACAATTGGTTATCTTAAGAGCTGTGACATTTTTAGATAGTGGATAGCATTTATTTTTTAAAAAATTTAATAAGTTATGAATTAGGTGCGTAAGGGTATGTGAGTAAGTGTGAGTAGCACATGTGTAACTGTTTGTATGTGGTGTGATGTGATAAGTGTGTAAGATAAGTGAAGGGGAATACTTTAGTTAATCAAATCAAATCTTCCGTTTCATCATAAGACAGGTTCAGAAGACAGGTTTTAACTGTTTTCTTATAATTAAAAACGTTAGAACAATGAGATGAGACAAACGTCACAAACTTTGTTGTAAGTATTAGCGTGAGCAAAAGCAGGACTTCTATGAGATAATAACGATGGAGCAGTTGAACTTACGGTTGAATGCCACAACCAATTTATTGCTACCTGTTTTAAAATGAACAGAACCTTTTTAGGGTACATAAAAATAATTTTCGCGCAAAGGACCAAACCTGAGTAACATTGTATTTATACCTTTTTTAAAAGGTGGCGTAAACAATATTAATGGAAGGAGTTTCAGGTTAATTTTTTTGTATAGCTAAAGGTTTTTATTGAAATTTATGTTCATGTTGCTCATGCTAAATATATTTTTTGAGTCAATATTTTCAGTTTTTTGCACCGTTTTTATTTTAACATAATATCATCCAATTTGATTCAGTCGTGAAATGCGACTAACGTAAATGATTCCTCGAATGAGCAGCATGTCAATACAAATGCTGACGTGAGTAGGAGTTGCTACACATTAAGCAAATTTTGGAGGATAAGCATGGATGCGTGTTCGTCACCCCTACCAGCCCTTTCCTGAGCTCCACTGAAAACTCTTAGAGGTGGTAGGGCCTCTTGAGGTCCATTCTAGCCCGGCACCCCACGGGCTGTTTGTTGTGCCACGGCATTACTATCTAATAGGTAGTTCTTAATAACGATTGGATCATTGTTGTTATTAATTAGTTCGAAGGGCTCAAAGTCGTGAGTTTACATTTAAATTTGCACAATAGTGCTACGAGGAACCCGGTGCCTCGGTGATGGTACACCTATACGGACTCTTGCTGAAGAGACCTACAAATACTATGCTATATGATGTAAAATGAATTTCGAAACTTATTTTCCTGATTATCATTCACAGACCTTTGCTTTTATATTTTTACTAAAATAATGGAAGACACAGGTAAATCGGAGTTCTTACCAGCCCATCCCTGTGGGAAATCAACCAGGTATGTTTATTAAATCCACATACATTAAATAGCAAAACCAAACGAATCGCCGGTTAACCTACAGATTTAATGATGTTACAAAGTACCTCACCTAAACTTCCCAAATCTTTAAAGCTGAGAAATGAACCGAGCTTAATTTTAAATTACGCTATTATAACCTATCTCAAGTAGGAAGGTCATGTCATAATGTATATGTGCTTTGGGGCAGTGATGAAGATTGGTACATATGATTTCAAATACCCTTGGTCGAGTGGCTTTAAGGTTTACTTTGTCGTGGTCGGATAATTATTGGATTATTCTTACAAGAACAGTACATTGTACATTGAGTCCCCTCAATGTACAATGTACTGAAAACGATCTATTTCTGTCCAAGAGTTTGTTTAAGGCAACTCGAGAACAGAAATAGAACTTTCTCCCGAGTGAAACATAGTGCTACACCTACGAGGAAAATAAAATCATTATACGTTTTCTCGTACTTATCTCGAGACTTCTCAGGCAGTAAGTTCTTTATGACTTCTTGAGCTGCATTCTTATTTCTGGTGGCGTCATCATTTTATATCGTCACTTTCACTATCAGATGACATTTTGGAAAATTATTTAGAATAACTAAAAGGTGACTTTTAAAATATGAATTTAATAAAAAACAAAATTTAACCAAACAAAACAAATTGCCGCGCTTTTTTTCTCGTAGTGCAAAAATAGGTTGCAAACCTCCTTTCATAAAAAATCGAGTACAAATAAAAATTACACCTCTTTTTTTCAAATTATTTAATATAAAACTTTTTGAGATTATATGTTTTTATGTTAGCAGTTAAAAAAACAAAAGAGCGCTACCAGGGCAGGTCTGGTGATGGTCTCATTTTCATACAACATTCCTTAACTGCTACGGAGTGAAGGAATGAAAATCCATATAACTTTCCTTGCCGTAAATTTATAAGGAAGAACTTTATAACATGTTTTTGAACGAGTAATGAGACGCTTTCTACTAAGAGACCCACTTGGGTGTGGTATAAAATGTATTGTTGCAGTCCAGAGCCAACGATTCTGCCCTTTAGATAGTGAGGCTCACTCTTATTACACAAAACCATAACCACCTCTGTCTATTCCTTAAGGAATAACTGATACCACTTACAAAACATTATCCGCTTTTTGTACACTGACAAGATAAAAATTACAGTTTGGTTATGACTTCATCGATTTTTATCAATGAAATCATAACCAAATTGTTATTTAATTATATATTTAGGAAGTAAAACTTTTCAAGATAAGTGCGTTTTGTTTCTGATTTCAATTTTAATTATTTATTTCACGATGAATCGGATGATTGCACTCCCCAGTTTCCAGTTAGTGTCTAGCAAAGGGTACAAAAACCATCTGAGTAGAATACTTTTATTACTCAGGTCGCGTCGATTTGTGAAGGTTGTCATTTAGTTTCAAATCGGGCGCGCAATGGTGCCCATTACCATCTTAACGGTCTAAATACCGAAAAGTAGCAGGAATACTGCTAATGATAATATTCTTATAGTGTTATTATTAGACAAGCGGCTGCCCATAAAATTGGAGCATAGAATTATGGGAATTCATGTTCTTCAGTTGTCCTGTTTGTGAGCGAAAGAATTATTAAGAATATTTCATATTTTTATGTCCTTTAACTTGTTTTATGTGACATTAAAACATATTTTACCTTCTTGGCAGCCACATTTCCTTAAAACAAAACTTAATGAACTCGGCTACTGCAGGAATTAATTCTGTAGCCACATTATTAACGACCGGCTCCTTTGTAGATACAAAGTAGTGTTAACTAAATTACAGTTCAAATGGCTGCTTAGAATGGCAATTTACCGCTGAGAATTGACTGTGAATATATTTACAAGATAACTATAAATTTATATTGTTATGAATTAGATACCGATATGTAAGGGTTATTGTATGTTAGTGATATATTAAACAAAAAACCATTTTATAAGTTTCTGGTCCGCTTTTAAGACATTTTATTTCATCTTGTTCTTGGTTGTCCCTAAGGACAAGATTATAATATATCACTAAATATTATAACCTTTTAATATTTTAGAGACCATTAATGTAATAATGGTTGGCGTATTAGTAATAACCAGAAATACTATTTGAGATAGTTTAGCTTTAATCATAACAAAGTTTGTTTGATTTTTTATTCATCTTCGGGCAGAGGTGTTGCGCGGAGCAAACAATATTAATCACCTTTTTTTTATGTTATTGTGACGGGACAAGCCCGATCCCCACCTGATGTTAAGTGGACTAACCTCTGCCTATAACAGACGCATTTCGTCAACGACGAATTGCACTGCGCCCGTCACACTGAGACGTACAGTTGTTAGGTCTCATGTGCCTGTAATTTTTTTAACTACCTTTTGATTTACCTTTTTTACCTTTGCATAACACTCTATTTTATCATTTCCCGTCTCTGCTCAAGATGTCATCAAAATCCAAATAAATTTTGACATAAGCCATAAGCCACATAAGGTACTTTTCTACTTATTATGGTTAAGTTTTTTTAGAAAATGAGGCCAGCGTCAATTGGCAAAGAACGTTTTATAAGCTGTTGGCATGTTTCAGTAGAAAAGTTTTCCGAATAATTATTAATATTATCTTAATGCCTATCGTAGACCCCGAGGTTTGTCCCTTTACAAATGCATTCACTTTTACGCGTTATAAAGTAAGAAACTAACGTGCACAGAAACCTGTTCAGAAATCTGAATAAAACTCTCTAAAGCTGTGAAAAGAAAAAAAAAATAAAAAAATACAACAACAATAAACAAAAACAATACATCCACAAACATACAACTGTCTTTCTCATGTTTACCTCTACATTTTCCACGTTTGTTATTCCTAGAAACAAACATATACCTTATATTCAAGCTAACAAACACTGCGTGGGCTAATTTACCGATACCCAATTAAATTATCTAACTCGTAACGTTCGCAAAATTACCTAAGTTTTCCAATAAATATATTCATAAAATTTTCGAGGCCTTCTTAATATTGTAGTTGTGAATAGTTTGTTTGAAGGACAATGAGCCGCGCATTGCTTATTCTGAGGAGTATGAGTTGACACTCATAACACTGTGGAGCTAAATATTTCAAACGTGCTTTTCAGTTATTAGTTGGGAGTATATCACATTACTGGTATCTACATCTTCATGTTTAATGCCTGTTTAATTTTATGGAAAATAGAAATCACAATGGATACACAGGATAGGAATTTATTATTGCGTTTTTCATTTTGGTATCATTTTCATTGGTTCAAATTATATTGTGAATTCAAATTTGGATTAATTATATTGCTGTGTGAAATTATTAGCAAGTGCCAGATAAGAATTAGTATTATACATGTTTTTTAGCAGATGAACTTGGCATAACATAATATTTCGACCCCAGATAAGGTTCGTAGTAGTTTTTAATCCTTCATATATACGATACTTAACTGCCGTCAAAAATGACCGCGTGACTTCATGAGAGTTTATAATAAATATGCTTTCCATCAGATATAATATAATTGACAGAAACTTAATAGAAATATGAACTTCTCTGAAGTAACCGGTATTGTATTGGTAGCAAAATAATTCCGTCACAACATAAAAAAAAAACAAATAAACCTATCCTGCAACATTAGCAGCATTTCCTCGTTGAATTAGTATGACCAGTCTTTGTATCCGGAACGAGACTCAAGACCTCTGTTTCTCAACCGCCGATGGCCTATTTCTCTTATGGCTTCATTGCCCCAACAACCTGTTGTCTCCACTGCTATACGAATAAGATAATAGCTTTTCTTCAGACGCGCGTATTTGGCATGCTTGTTTAAAGCAGCCCCTTCTGCTTAGGCTGCAACCTTCTGAGCGTTATGTGGTGGGTTTTGGTATAGGTGCACCTAGCATCCCAGATCAGGCTTTTGTCTCTTTGTCAGGGTAATAAGGTAAAGCCATCCGGTCTTTTGCTATCTTTGCGCCTGAGACCAGGGAGTTCGAGCCAACGGGGGATGTTGCCAGCTACGAGAGTTCTCCGGGTGATATCATCCGTAGTAAGGTGACGCGGGTACCTTCCAGAGTATCGGCTCCAGCTCAAAATATGGTGTCCATTAGCTCCCAGATAAATTCAATTTCATATCAATAGTATTAATAAATAATAATTGCATAAATTGTATTGTATACAATTATTACAGATAGATAGATAGATAACTCTTTACTGTACACACCACTACATTACAATAAAACTAAATTCGAAGGATTACAGTCAAGTGTTACAATGGACGGCCTCATCACTAACAGCGATCTCATACAGGCAACCTATGAATGAAGAGGAAATAGAGAAGTAATAAGGCGGGGATGCATTACTTTCATTTACTTTCATTACATATTATGCATTGATACATAAATGCTCGTTCCCTAACTGGCCTCGAGGTATCACTTTACGTGATTAAAAAATTCAATTCAAATAAATAATTCAAATCGTATACAGTAAAATATACACCATTATTAATCATTTCTGTGTTTGGCAGTCATCGCGTAGCAAAGGCAGCTTACGTCGGGACCAGTAACTTAAAAAGGTTGTATCACAAATTAGGGGCCGACACGGAGTTCGTAGAAAAATGCTTCGTTCCATCCCTTTAATGTAATGCGGACGAGTCTGAAGCCCTTTGCAATTTATCAGCTCTGGACCCAAATCGAAAATATTTAAGGAAATAGCTTACGGAAACTCAACTAACAGTTACTGTTGTTTATTGGAATCGAAATTTTTGATTTGTCCGTAATATTTTACAGAAAAAAAGCTTTAGTTATCGTGATAAAGATTGCCAAAAGTTTCTGTAGCATTATCTATACCGTAGATCCGTAGCAGTTAGCTACAGATGTATCCATTGATCTACTTGGCTAAAACTATATATCAGAAACTACTTAACTTATTTATATTGCCTTGGACTTGTTCACGTTCACTCTTAAAGACTTATACGAGAGTAGAGCATTTTTGAATGCTTAACTGGCTAAAAGCCAAGCAGAAAATCTGTCGCCAATCATCTAAAGGTGTGTTCCAGCGTACTTTGAGGGCCAAATCCAATTCTATGCTCAGCTACGTATGATCGTTAACCACATCATCACTGACCAATAAATTACGTAGTGTCCACATGCTAACATATCCATAGTTTTGACAAGAGCTACTACAATGACCATACTACTGTCCGCGTTCAAAGTGAACCCTCTTGCATATTCCGACTAAGGCAAATCACGCCTAATAAGTATCTTGCCATTACTTGCGACAATATTATATTTGATGCACATTAGTTCTCAAACAGCGCTCATTTACCATGGTTCACTTATTAGCCGAAACTTCTAAAGAGAATTTCAAGAACGTCAGGAAAGGCACAATACCTATTATTTTCTTGTATCGTCGTTTATGTTGTTTGTGCAGATTGTGCTGTATGCAGTACGTAGGTACTACTCACCGCACTCAAGTCTGAAAAGGTAACTAGTGAATATTATTTTAATATATGTATTACCGGATTAATGATTTTTAGTAAATAATACGGGATAACTCACGTGAATAAGTCAGATAGTTCCGACTATATGATAGAATAGGATAGATAGCATTAATGATGATTATTATTTTATTATATGCAAACTTTTATTCAAAGACGTCTCAAAACGTCTGGTCAACGCTACTTGTGACCAAAATGCTGGCATATACTTTGCACAGAGGATAAGCATTGCCATACAACGTGGCAATGTGGCCAGCATTTTGGGAACACTGCCTAACGGTAGCGGAATATTGGATTAGTTTTGTAGTAAGTTTAAGTTTTTTTAGTTATAATGTTAATTTTAGTCAAACTTATATTGTTTATCTTTAAGTATTGTACTGACAGTTTTGTAGTACCTTGTAAATAAAAGAACTATTAAACAATCTTAAACCATGCACAAATCGACTTCCTAAATCTTGAAGCTTACATTTTATGTCTACTATATTGGGCTGACTACATCAGAGCACGTCAAGCCAGTCAAACAGTGACGTAGGTTTCTTCCGGTCGAATGCCACAACCAATTTATTGCTACGTTTTTAAAAATAAACAGAACCTTTTATGGGTTCATAAAAATAACTCTTGTGCAAAGAACCAAATCCTGAGTAACATTGTAATTATACCTTTTTAAAAGGTAGGCGTAAATAATATTAATGGACGGAGCTTCAGGTATTCTTTTTTCTTTTACTTAAAATTCTACTCGAAATTTATATTCATATTGCTCATGCTAGTGACTAAGATGTCCTCCAAGCGCACTCCATATAAAATTACTTTAATTATATTTTTGAAAACAAGCGTTGAATTTTTTATAAAGTCAATATTTTACACAGTTTTTTATTTTTACACATCTTCCAATTTGATTGTGAAAGCGATGTCATTCGAAGCGCTCGAAGCGAAGATTGCTTAGCCGTTCATAACTGATTAGTTACGTTAAGCAACATCCGCCACGGTCATGAGTTGGATGGGTGACTGCTAGTGACATTACTACTGAGCACTTCCGTGTTTCGGAGGGCACGTTAAGCCGTCGGTCCCGGTTGTTGTTAATATGCTATCCTAAAGGATAGCAGTCGCAGTATGGTGGTCACCATCACTTACCATCAGGTGAGGTAGTGGTCAGGCTAGCCTATCAGCTATAAAAATATATATATTATGGTATATACGTAAATTGCAACTAATGTAAATAATTGGCCGATATCGTAGCATGTCACTACAAATCCTGACTATGATTTGGTTTAGCTGCACATTTCATTAAATGGCTCCTTACAGTTGCAATGCTTTCATTAACCGGATGGTAAGTTCTCATATATGAAGACCAAATGAGGGGTATTTTTCTTTTAGTTGACGATCAATAAACCAAATGTCTATAATAACACATTCGAGGTCGCAACGAATGCTGATTCGTTATTGCAACTTACTTGTCTATTTTTTTAAAATATTTAAACGATATAAACTGAACGGATTTAGTACAACTACACTAATATTATATTGAGGAAAAATTTGATTTATGTATGATACAAATAAACTTAAAAAGTACGGGACCGATTTGGAAAGTTCTTTCACCATTAGAATCATATATTATCCCTGATAAACATAATACTTAGAAAAAATAAATATCAAGGGCCGCTGTTGTTTATATTATGTTTACCTATGTGTCTGATTCGACTTTTTGTTCATTCAATAAGTTGCAAATATATGTATTAATTCTTAAAGTATATTTGAAATATAAACATTGATACCGCAATGAAAATATTTTTTATTCGACCACGTCAGTACTTAAGCTGTGTGGTTAATTCAGCAATTAGTCAAATTAAACAATATTGTAGTTGTAGGTACTATTAGGACTGCCTAATAACTCTTAACTACGATAAGTTCATTGTTGTTATTGCCTAATTGTTCGAGTTCAAAGCGCTCGTAGTACTGAGTTTTCAATAAAATTTAATACTGCTACGAGGAAGAATACCCGGCGTTACGGTAGTGGTACCTACCTATACGGACTCATGCTAAAGAGGCCTACCAAATACCTTTTCAAAAATAAAATAAGTTCAAAATATCACTCTCCATCATTATGTAAAGTGACTTTTGAACTTATTGTATATTTGCTCAGTTTTCTGTTTTAATTATTTTATTAAAACAATGCAAGACACGGGTGAATCGAAGTTATCACCACTCCAGCCCTGTGGGAAATCAACCAGGTTTGTTTATTAAATCCACATACATCCAAATAACAAAACCTAATGGCGTTACCAGTTAACCTACATATTTAATTATGTTACAAAGTACCTCGACTGAACTTTCCGAAATCTTAACAGCTGAGGAATGAACCGAGACTAATTTCAAATTACGCTTTTAGAACACATCTTAAGTAAGAAGGTCATATCATAATGTAGATGTGCTTAGCGGCAGTGATGAAGATTGGCACATGTGTGATTTAAAATACCCTTAGTCGAGAGGCTTATAATTTTTCTCGGTCGGATAATTATTCTTGGATTATTCTGACAAGAATATTTATAGAAGCAGTCGGGAGGATCGAATTCTAGCATTCAGATAACGAGGCTCGCTTTAAGATAATAAATAGATTCAGGCGTTACTTTGCGGAAATTCATATTCAATAATAACAAATATTTTTAAAATATTTTATGAAAACATGAAATTAATATTTTAATAAAACACTTAAAAAATACAAAAATATATCTAGTGACAATTCCGCCTAATTTTCCTGTTAAACCGACGTGACGTTACAAACGCCACGCAGCCAAACCGGAAGAATTTTCGACGCGTTTCGCTTCTACACGAAGCATCCTCAGGAGGTCTTGACTCTACGAGCGCACGATCGAGAATATATCGAGGCTCACTTTACTTATAACCATAACTACTTTCGATTATTACTTCAGGTATTACTGTCGATACTATATAAATTATCTACTTTTTGTACACCGATACGATAAAAAATACATTTTGATTCTGATTTAATTGATATAAATCTAATTAAGCAGTAAGACCTCTCATGATAAGAGCATTTTGTTTCTGATTTTAATTTAAATATTAAATTGTATATATTTATCTTGAATCGGATGCTGGGTCAAAACTTGCATCATCAAACCCCCATCTTTTCCAGTTAGAGTTAATAAAGCTCTCTGAACCGCATGCTTTTATTTCCGTCGCGTCAATTTGGTGTTGATTCACATCGGGCACACAACGGGGCTCATTATCATCTTAACGCCCTAAATACTGAAAGGTAACAGGAATACTACAAACTTGTTTCATGTGACATTAGTAAATACTTTACCTTCTTGGCAACCCCATTTCCTTAAAGCAAAATTTTACGAACTCGAATACTACAGGCATTAATTCTGTAGCCATATTATTAAAGTTAGCAGCTCCTTTGTAGATAGAAAGTAGTGATAACTAAATTACAGTTTAAATGGTTGCCTAGAATGGCAATTAAGGACAACCTGAGACAAGATGAAGTAAAGTGACCAGCGCAGCAGAAATTTACAAGGTTTTATTTAATTTTGAAGCAATGATGGCCGAGCGGTAATAGCTATGGATTACCGTGCCGCAGGTCCCTGGTTCGGTCCCCACGCAGGCTTCAGCTTCACCGCATGGTGAAAGGGTGATTTTTGCGATGGCTCGCCTGGCTAGGCTACCACCCTACAGTAGAAAATCTGTCGCCAAGCACCTAACGGTGTGTTCCGACAGCAGTCCTCGGGTAGGTGCTTGGCGATAGATTTTCTACTTGAGGGTGCTCGCTGGCTAGGAGGGAATTCACAAAATGCCACTCCACCATGCGATGAAGCTTGCGCTCGCGGCGGGATTCGAACCATTGTCCTGCTGCGCGACAGCCCATAGCCAATGCCACTCAGCCATCACAACTTCAAATGTATGTAATCGAACGTAGTGCTACCAGTATGCTGAACACAAGCCTGGGCCTGAGCGTTTAGCTACCTTATGAGCCTGCAACGGCTTACAGGTTGCTTAAATCTTGTCGTTGTAGTAGGAATATATAAATACTTTGCAGTTTGGTTTCAATGAAGGCAAAATGACGTTATTGAAAATCTTGTGTAAGTGCGGAAAACTTTTCTTTACATTATTTATAGAGATGTCAAGCTTCTTATAAACAATGTTTTTTCGGACGCGGGAAGTTGTTTAATTAAGGTGTCTCTAACAGTCTTTAATACTTTGTCGATGTTATTTTAAGATTGTACTAATTATTTTGTGAAACTTTTAATTGCACTGTCATTCATTTGGCGCATAGGTATATTTTTAAAACTAACATTTTAAATTATCCCTAACAGTACAAAAAAAAGAAAAAAGTTAAACATAAAGGCGAGGTGTTAACTATCAGACGCCTAAGAAAGTTCCTGATTAGTTAAAAAATAACTTTCTTCTTATGCCGTCTTTTGTTTTATTAGAAATGTCATACCGATATATATACATACCATACATACCGCGTGATAAAGGTAGGCAGATGATGACATGAAAAGATGGAGGTGCAACCCCTGCCTGGCACCCCCTAGGACTTCAGTATTTTATATAGAATGTTGTTATAGTTTTGTATTTATTTATTTTGTATACAATGTTGTTATATAATATGGTTCGATTAGGTATATTTCATTATAAAACTAGCTCTGGGTGTCAAACGCGTCTCAATAGCAAACACTCGCACTATTTTTTTTGCTTGATGCCAGCTACGTAATGAATCAGCAATTTCTGCACGTGTTGTTAAGTTAGAGAACATATATATTCCAGGTACTTAACTATTTTAATCCTTAAGATAAACATAGAAAAATTGCTTAATCGATAAAGTTGCCAGAGTGACAGATTTCTGTCGAATTTAATTTTCAAACATGTAATGATTGCATTGGGCCAGATGGAACTGCAGGTACCGAGGCGCGGGCCGGTTATTGCACCGCGCTTTCCCTCCCGCTTCTGTGTTGTGCTCTACTAACGCGTACGTGCCACGTTCGCAATACGCCTAGCACTCGTGCGCGTATTCTGCTCGGTGACATGCTTGTTCGGAACGAATGTGTAGATATATGTGCCAATAGACTTTTTAGGTATATTTTATAGATATGCTTATTTATATATACATTTTAATCATAGCTTACGTCGGCTTAACTACATTTTATGTTTGGGTTTTTATGTAATCTATTTTATTGTTATTTATAATTCAACATTACTTATTACTTTCTTTTTACGAATACACCTACATTGATAATTTTATTCAGTGGTTATTTTAATGGCTTTCTTTTTTATTATATACTAGCTTTACGGGCGAGGATCCGCGCCCGCGCGGATGTCGGTCATAACGCAAAACCATTAACTTCTTTTTGCACAGTTGGATAAAAAGTATTCTATATCCTTTCCCGGGTCTCAAACTATTTCCATACCAAGTTTCCTCTAAATCGGTCGAGTAGTTTTTAAGTTTATTCGTTGCATACAAAATACAAATCTTTCCTCTTTATAATATTAGTATAGAGTATAGATTTACATCCTATTTGTATCTAACTGCGCAAAAAGAGGTTAATGGTTTTGCGCGATAAACGAAATATGCTCGGGTGGAGCCGCAGCCGGAAAGCTAGTATTATATGTTTTTATTTTTATACCAAAGTTTTCCGAATAAAGTAATATCCTACTGTCTACCGTAGACCCCGAGGTGGCCCCTTTGCCAAGTATATTCACTGTTACGCTCAATAAAGCAGGTTTAAAAACCTGATTAAAACTCTCTTGAGCGGCGAAAAGCTTATAAAGCATTAACCAATCACATAATTTACTCACAAATATCAGATACAACCTTTTTTCGCACGTATACCTCAACATTTTTCACGCGTGTTTATTGCCAGATACTAAAATGTATCCCTTATTCGAGCTCAAGCTAACAAACACCGCGTTTGGAATCGGTATATTAATACCGATTCCCAAATAAAATTATCTAACTCGTAAAATTCGTAGAATTGCCTAAGTTTTCCAATGAACATGTTTATAAAATCTTCGTGGCCCTCTTAATATTGTAGTTGTGAATAGTTTGTCTGGAAGGAGACAATGAGCCGCGCATTGCTTATTCTGGGGAGTATGAGGTGACACTCTTTACACAGTGGAGCTTAGTTTGTCAAACGTGGTTTTCAGTTAAAAGCTTGGAGTACATTATATTACTAAATTTGTATCATTGCTTACGTGTTTCATGGCTGTTTAATTGAATAGAACGTGTATGATAGCCACAATGGATAGGCATTTATTTTGGCGTTTTTTCTTCTTATTGTTGGTGATTACTGTGAATTTATAACTGGATTAAGTATATTCGTGTGTGAAATTACCGGCACGTACCAAACAAGAATCAGCATTAAAAAATTGTTATGGCAGATAAAGTTGACAGAACATGTCCCAGTTATAGATTTAAAACCCCATCGTGGATTACTTTTTTCCTATCCGTTAAATTTTGTAAAGACGTGTTATATATTCTTAGGAGCCCAGCCCAATGCGAGCGGTCTAGAATTCAGAGTTCTGCGTTCCAGTGTAAACAGCTCCACACGCAGCGATAGAGAAAAAAAATCAGTTTAGTCAGTCTTCTATATTGACATAACAAGAGAGATGAATAACAACGTGTGGTTAGGTAAAATTGTTGAAGACAAAGGTGATATTTAAATAAAATTGTAACACTAAAACATACGCAAACTCCGATAGAACTGGCGTTCTCTTTGACTTCTAACAGCTCTGTTCTTGGATAAATTAAAATTTATCCATTTCATTTGATACAGATTGAATATTTTAAAGTGAACGCCGATCGACGCGACCGAACGCAAAGACCGCAGAACTCGGAACTAAGAACAAACGCTCTACGCCGGCACCTTACGCTAAGGAATCATTAGTCGAATTATGAATTAATTTTCAGGCCCCCATAAGGTGGACCGTCGACATTTTAAGACAATGGAAAAGCAAAGCTTGTACCAATTATTGCGACGTTTACACGCAAATATCTTCCTAATTAATTCCGCTGATGATGATGAATAAAACTGTGTGTTGTCCAACTTGTTCGTTGTTCACCTACACCGTATACAAAAACATGTATCAAGAGGCACATTCATAAGGTGAGAAGGTTCAGGAGATTGCGTTATTTGTCTCCTGATAAGGCTGGATCGCGACACACGGAAAAAGTGTATTACTTACTCACGAAAAGCACCCATGTTTTGTTTAGATTAGCCTTTTCGCAAGGGCTTAAAGCTCGAGGGCACTTGACCGTTTGTAGGTAGGAAAAAAGCTTGAATTGACCCTCAAAAAGGTAAGGTTGATACGTAAATAGACTTGAGACTTGACTACGTCTGAGGGTGAAAGTATTTGCATGATCAAAAACCTTGTTGAGCCGCTTTTAAAACAGTTGAGTACTGAGGAAATTTATTGCGTAGTTAGAGTGCTTTTTGTCGACAGGTAAGTACGGGAAACGTGTCGTAATGTTTCGCCTTTGAACTAGGCCATGCGATGTGATATTTTTTTTTTAAATGTAAAAAATAATAATATATCATGACCTTGCATTTATACCGAGTAAGTTAAACTAACCATCGCAGTATTAAATATTCTGTTTTTAACCCATTGGCATCGGCGATAATGATAACAATAGAATTTCGTCCTGGCGATGCCAACTTATTAAGCAGTAATGTGCAAACACAATATTTTTAATTCACGGAGGGCTCGAGGAAGAAAAATTGCTGAGCTCTCTTCAGTCTATTAAAGACTGAACATTAAGAATAAAGACTTACATATTTGGGTGAAACTTCACTTAAGCTGCAACTGTATTGGGCAGGGACATGACGATTGGGTACCATCAGGAGATAAAATAAAGGTAAAGGTAATCAACGCTTCGAATAAATTATTTTAATTCTAATGATAACCAATATTTTTAAAATACATATTTTAAGAAAACATCAAATTAATATATTAATAAAACGAGAACGTTCTCGATCGCGCGCTCGTAGAGTCAAGACCTCCTGAGGATGCTTCGTGTAAAAGCGAAACGCGTCGAAAATTATTTCGGTTTGGCTGCGTGGCGTTTTTGACGTCACGTCGGCTTAACAGGAAAATTAGGCGGAATTGTCACTAGATATATTTTTATTTTTTTAAGTGTTTTATTATAATATGAATTTGATGTTTTCTTAAAATATTTTAAAAATAATTGTTATCATCAAATATGGATTTCCGCAAAAGTAACGCCTGAATCTATTCATTATATTTTAATTCTGATTAAACTGAAACAGTTTCTCAGAGAGAGCAATATTGTAATTAAATTCCAAGCAGAACAAGGGATAGGCTATTCTATGTCAATAAGTCAGTCCCATACACTTTTTTTTAAGTTAATTGTATATAAGTATGTCATATTCCCCCGTAGGGTGCCGGGTTAGAATTGCACCTCCCCATATCATCCGTGTCGTAAGTGGCGACTAAAGGAAAAATACGGGAAGGTGGGCAGCAGCGCCTTCTAAAAAAGTAAGTGTAAGATGGCAGTCTTACACTGCGATCGCCAAGCCGCCTGCCAAGCGTGGGGAGTATGGCAAATACCCGCTTAATAGGGGAGGCTGTGTTCAGCAGTGATCGAGCCGGCTGTTATAGTATGTGATGAGTGGTAAAAGATGTGAGCAACCAAAACATAGAATAGAACCTGGTTTACAAAGACAACAGCTACAAAGCGCTGCGGTTTGGTGCTTGGCGATAAATCTTTTATTGAGATAGGTAGCTAGCCAGATGGAGATGGATACTTGTTCATTTACTTATATAGCTTTTTAGTACTAAAACTTAGATGCACGTATCAGGACGTTCAAAAAAGAATGTATTAGTTTTTCGAACGTTGAGAGGTATAAGCTAAAATAAAGGCTCATTTACTACAGGTCGACAGGCGACTTCGCTTGCCGAAGACGAATGTGAGAGATAAATTCAAACTGTAACAACCTAAATGCAGGCAACCACCTCGCTTTGTGTACAAGGAATGTTTTTATTAACGCTATTAAGGTTCATAATAAATTACCTCATTCATTAAGACTTAATAAAATATTTTGTATTTAAAACTATTTGTATTGATTTTACTGTATTCAAAATTACTGATGTACTTTTATGTTACTGCTGATTTTAACCTTTGACCACAATCTCATGTGATGGTGAGAGATGACGTGGTCCAATGTGTTCTGGAAGCATAACCTCTAATGGGACATATTTTCTACATGATGCCACTATTTTTTCTGATTTACGCATACGCACCCGCAGGGTATTGTATGCACAACCAATATTAAAAGATTGAATGTTAGCTGGTTAGAAAAAAACTCCATTAGTTTTATATTTGATCGGTTAGCAATTTATCAGCCAGATATTTTAATATCTAATGATTAAATAACTGGGCCGAAATCTAACAATATTTTAAGTTCTTGCAAACGTTACAAGGGTTCTTTAAAATCTAACACAATAAGGCCCCTATCATAAGATTCCATATGACCTCATATATATATACATATATCGGATATATATCTCTTATATACATGTATATATATATGGTAATGGGCAAATTAAGTCATATATTTAGTGAGTATGTGTATTATCGCACATATATGGACTCAGTTTGCCCAGCTAACCAGATATGAGGTCATATTTTTTATTGTGTATGGATATGATTATGTATTACCTATATCATATAATATATGATAATCTAAGAGAAAAATACACTAAGGCCTAGATCTTAGACCTATTTAGCTGACATACAACCTTTATCTTAACTATTACCAATTTAAATTTACTTATTCGCTATATTAGGAATTGAGTTATTCGAAATCTATCGTCAAATATACAAACAATCACAACAACAAACGAAAACATAATTAACTTATCTCAAACATGTAGAAACGATAAAATATGTCTTACCCAACAAGACTAAAATATATAAAAAATATATTTTTATCCAGAACACAGTGGACAACACAATGATATAAATGTATAGGTACTACTTCCAAATAAATGCCAAAACATCTAACTTGTAACAAAATTCGAAGCACTCGTAGCGAAGTTTGCTTACCCATTCTTAACCGATCAGCTAAGTTAAGCCACGTCCGCCTCGGTCATAACTTGAGTGGGTGACCGCTAGTGGCATTACTACTGAGCGCTTCTTTGCTTCGGAGGGCACATTTAGCCGCCGCGTTGGTGCCGCTCGTTGTCTTAGGATGGAAGTCGTTATAGCATGGTAGTAAGGCATTTTGCAAATGCCCGCCTTTCTAGCTACAACCCTCAAGTAGAAAATCTGTCGCTAAGCACTTAAAGGTGTGTTCTAGCAGCTCTCCTTTAGCCAGTAATTCTATGCTAGCCTGAACATCTTCGACAACATCATCAAGCAGTGATTTTGAAGCAGTGATGACTTAGTGACATTGGCTATGGACTGCCGCGCAGCAGGTCCATGGTTCGAATCCTGCCGCGGGCTTGAGCTTCTACGCATGGTGGCACAATCTAACGGTGTGTTCCGGCAGCTGTCCTTGAGAGCCAGTAATACTAGGTTACCCTGTTAACACCTTCGACCGCATCATCACTTACCGTCAGTTGAGATAGTGGTTAAAGGAATTAACTAGGTATAAATAAAAAAGATAATAGGAAAAGACAAAAAAATATATAATTATAGACCGTCGACTCAACGAAAACTTAAGAGGCGGTAGAATGATAAAATGTGCCATTAGAATACCAGCTGAACATAGTGTTACAAGTGCGTTAGACTGTACCCAGCAAATAAGTATAATGTGCTCTATATGTGAATAGCCTCCAGCTATTTCAACAAATGTCTGTGGAGAAATAAAATACGCGACTAAAAACACTATAAACTAGCATACAGTTCGAAATTTAGACAAAACTTACCTGTATGTATATCGACCAAACATCATAGCTACTAATTGAACAGCAACTATTTCACGGTTTTTTATATCGAATTCAAAAAAGGAAATACTTAATTCGTCTTTTTTATGTTTGTTACCGCAAAACTTTTGACTGGGTGAAACGATTTTGATGATTCTTTATTTATTTGAAAGCTGATGCTTGCTGTGTAGTCCCATTTAAATTTCATCAAAATTAAACCGTTTTTGAGTCATACTCCATTATTATTGTGATTATAAGTACTTTAAACCATCATGGTACCGACTTCAACAAGTTATTTCACACATCTGAGTGTTGCAGTCGACTCCATTTTTTAGTTTTTTTTTTACTGTTTCATGTTTTAAGTATGTAAACACTATATAATGCATTAATTATTAGTTTCATACTTGAATTGTTAAATAAGTCTCATAAGTTATGTCAATAAACATTATTATTATTAATAATATAGGTATCAATAATACTTTTAGGTCATTTTCTATGTTTGCAATACAAATGTACAAATGAAGGAGACTGTTTCTCTGCTAAGTGAATGTACCTATATTCTTAAGAGAAATAAATATCCTAAAGCATAATTAAAAGCCTCTTTGTAGCACTTTGTAGGGCAAATGTTTCCACAGTTCGGTTATAATGAACACAAAAAAGTACAGACCTAAAAAAATGAAATAAACGAATAAAGCTCTTTGATAATATCTCGATTCTCCACTTGACCTCATCTCATTCTTATTCTCATCTTGATAATTGTAACCCTTTTTAGGGGAATGTCTTAACAGCCTTTGGCTTTGGGCGATTAAACTCACAAACAAAAAAGGTTTTATCCTTCTTGATAACATTCATATGTTAGATAGATAGATAGATGAATGTTATAATATAGGAAGAAACAAATAAGATTAAAGAATCAGTATAGTTTATGCTTCAGTGTGTTTAGACTTAAAGGACGTTTAGAAAATCTGTCGCCAAGCACCTGACGGTGTGTTCTGGCAGCTGTCCTTGAGAGCCAGTGAAATGAATAAAAAAAAAAAAACACATGAGACTTAACATTTATGTCTCAAAGTGACGGGCGCAGTGCAATTCATGACTAGAAATTGAAATGCATCTGTTATAGGCAGAGGTTAGTCCGCTTAACATCAGGTGGGCCTCGAGCTTGTTCCGACACAAGAACATAAAAAAAATGCAAGAAATTATTATAGGTACTGTTCGGACCAATCAACTTATAGGGCAGTTTTCGAACGAACCTTTTTTGCTAGTCTTCTATTGGTGATCAATGGATTTTACGTGAAATTAATTGAGACTTTTTGCAAAATCACTGTTCTTATATTGGTTGGTTTTTTTGTTGTTGAATTTGTATTTATTTTGCTACTACTATTTTGTGTTCTACGCTAATAATTTGAACTTGTGGTGAGTGTGCCGCGAGTGTTGTCGTCATCTGGACCCTTTGTTTGGATATTTACTGTCGTGACTTTGGAGTCTCGGAGGACTAGAGGAAGGAAGCAAGATCACCGCCCCCCTGGCAGTGAGTAAAATAAAATTCTAGTTGGCCAACTTAATTTTATTTTTGTAACAGCTAGGTGCGGGCGCCGAGGTCGACACGACTGCATAACTCCGTAGGTTAATTTGATTTTATTTTGTACTTTATTTGTGTTTTATTTCAGCCCGGTGAACTGCCGGCCAAGTTATTCATTCCATATAGATTGTCTAGGCAGAAGAACGTTTTCACTGAACAATACCTGCCTGGGCAATCTGGAAGTTTACAGGTACTGTTTATATTTGCAAATTTCTCGTTGACGTACACCATTTTTTGTAGCAGCCGATGTGGCACCGTAAACGAGAATCGTTTCAATTAAATTCCACGCCACGCATTCGTTCCCACTTTAATAACCTAACCATCAGTCCTATGTTTGGACAGATATAGGACGTGTCCTTTGAACGAGTGGTCGGCGAGTGGTGTCACGACCACGAATATTCCAATCCGTACGTACATTGAAACCCTTAATATTGTTCCATCATTCGAGAGAACGCCTGGATTTAAAGGAAAATTCAGTTTAAACCTTTGATTATAATTAAATTTACTCGTCGTTACTCGTGTGTCACCGAAGTATGGGCAAAGAACCTTTCTATGAAGTGTTCAATTCCAAAACTATCCATATTTTATTGTATTTTCAATTTTGATGTCAATTTCACGTTTTATGCTATAAACGTATTAAGGTCCAATACAATCCCTGTCAAAACGTACTTAGTTTCCCTTGGTTTAATCTTCTTCTTCTTTATATATAAAATTCTCGTGTCACAGTTTTCGTTGCCATACTCCTCCGAAACGGCTTGACCGATTTTGATGAAATTTTTTGTGCTTATCCGGTATCTATGAGAATCGGCCAACATCTATTTTTCATCTCCCTAAATGTTAGGGGTAGTCCACCCCTAAATTTTTATTTTTATTTTTTAGACAAAATTTTTAATTTCTATTTTTTTATGATACAACATACAAAAATACATACAATCCTCAATTTTCACCCTTCTACGATCAACCCTTATTTTTTAAATTATGTATATGGCAGAACAACGTTTGCCGGGTCAGCTAGTAGTTTATATATTTATGAATATATATATACATATCTTATATTAGATAATTTATATTTTGTAGTCTATTTATATAACTAGTCTATTTATATAGCTCCTAAAACTGTATATTAAACAACATATATTGTTTAATATACAGTTTTAGGTTAACTCTTACTTATTCATATTTTCACTTTTAAATTTAATTTATTTAGCTCTACTACGTTCTGGAAAATAATTCTCTTTATTCAAATAACCGTGATACTGAAGATGTTTACCATCTGGTAAAGTTTTGGCGAAGTGAAATGACCTGACGGGCCATCTGTCATCCCAAAACTAGCACCTAAAGTACATTGCCTATTCCATTTAAGATTCTCACTGGACACAGACTATATAAAAACAGCTGTATCGGGTTAAATAACAAAAAAAAAATTGAACCTGCTGTTTAATTCTGATGATTTCTACAAGGATTTTGCTTTTTTCAGTGAATTTATAAACGTTACCTGTCCATTTACACGGCTGAACGACTGGATCAAGTTTGATGAAATTTTGCATTAAAATTAAAATAATAATCAGATTCTTGATATTTTTATGTTTGCAATAACGCATGCTCTGCGGCTTATAAAATTACAAATTTACGAGAGGAAAAATTAGACTCACTGGCAGCCAAATGCACCAGCACATTACTAGTTGGCAGCGTGCCCAGCATGCCGGCAGCATCGCTCCCTTGAATTGCAATGATTTTTGTAAAGTCTTACATCTATTATCTATCATATTTTCACAAAGGCATATTCAACCTTGAAATATTCGAACCTCTTCACATCACTGACCTCGGTAGAAAGGGCACCGAATGTCCTTCAATTATGCTAATACTTGGGCATGTGTTGCGTCGATAAGGGTTTCAACTTGTCCGAATTGGACTCTAAAAGTGATTATGCCCATCAAAACTTGGGTTCGGTAAACCTATTGATAGTTTTTAGTGTTGAAATTTTGCTAAGGGTGTTAGTCTGAAGCTAAATGTTATTGAGAATAGTTTGACAACGGATTTATCAGTACAATTACACCAAATTGTTATAGTGCAAAGGCAAAATTATTATAATGCTTGTACTGTGTCAGCCGCATTTGCAATTGAATCCGATTAGGGCAGGGTTGGCCATAATTCACACGCTTGGCATGCGTCTTGGGGTCTTAAAAGATAACAGCTCCTTATGCTGCTATGTGCAGCGTTGATCACTTAAAAATGTAAAAACAATCATATAGTTAAAATGGTTTCTTATCCATATGGTATTATTGAATACTTCGTAGTGACTTTGACTACGCTTATATTGACTTCAATATTTTTCGAGTGTGTTATTGATCGATTATATAGAGAGCAATTCAGTTTATATTTCTTACATTATTATATCATTATTATAGTTTTAGTCAATACGCTTCTTTACAGGCCCCACACATACAAAATAGTTTCAGTTTAATGGAGCTTCTGGGAATATTGTGAGTTTCTTCTGCTTAATAAACTACTATAATAGTCTGCTACAAATATATCTTAACAAATGCGGCACAACAAAATATCTCTAGCTTATTTTGAACATGTAACTCACCGGTTTATCGAGGTACATACGTGTACGTATATATAAATGTTGATGGACTCTTTAGATGTTTCAGTAATCTTTTTTATATAAACAGCTAAGTTAGCCTACCACTGCCTCAACTGATGATAAGTGATGATGTGGGCGAAGATGTTGTTCAGGCTAACCAAATGTTGAGTTTCATGTTGCCTGTAATTTTACGGGCTGTCAAGGACAGCTGTCGTAACGCACCATTAGGTGTTTGACGAAAGATTTTTTTACTTGCCCTACCGTTATGCTATAAAACTGTCACTCTAAAATATCAACCGGTAATGCCACAAGTGGTCACCTATCAAAGTCATGACCGCAGCTGACGTTGCTTAACATATTTGATCGGTCAAAAAAGACTAAGCTAATTAAGCTGCAAACCCTTTATATAAGCTTTATGAATGATACTGTAACAGCCGACTCGTCCACTGCTGAACACAGCCTACCCTATTAAGGGGGTATTTGCCATAATCCCCACGCTTGGCAGGCGGCTTGGGGATCGCAGTGTTAGATGGTAGTTCTTTAGAAGGCGCTGCTGCCCGCCTTCCAGTATTTATTTTTTTCTCTTCGTCGCCTCTTACGACACCCACAGGATGATATGGGGAGGTGCAATTCTAACCCGGCACTCCACGGGGGTGTAAATGATAAGGGATAAAGAAACTTAGCAATAATAGCCGAGTGGTTATAGCTATCGACTGACGTTCCTCATGTCCATGGTTCGATCCCCACCGCTGGCTTGACCGTCACCGCATGGTGGGAGGGCATTTTGCGGATGCTCGCCTGGCTAGCTATCACCCTCAAGTAGAAAATCTATCTCCAAGCACCTAACAGTGTGTTACGGCAGCAGTCCTTGAGAGCCTGTCAAATTAAAGGAAACATGAAACTCAACTACCTGGTACAGTGACGCTTGAATTGCGGTTCGTCACTTGCGAAGTCACAATTGAATTCTTATACAAAAAACACGACCTTTACTTACTTACCTATTCCTACTGGAGTGCTACAATTATTTTTACAGAAATTTCCATTGTTACTTTGTCATATATATCGATCCCACAGCTTCTAGATTTCACAGTGACACTGAACAAGAAGTGAACAAGGCATTCACAATCCCAAAAAAAAAGTTTTATTTATCAATCTAGTTAAATAAAAAATAATACTAACATTAATACAGAAAATTTCGCAGTTGGCAAGTGGTTTAAACGGTAGCAATGTCTTTTGAATTGGTAAATATTCATGGATTAAGTCAGTAGGGAAGCGTAAGGGTTGACTTCAGCATTTATATATAGCATATATACATATAAGATACATTCTACTCTTGAAAAACAACAAAGCAAACACAAAAAAACGAAAAACTACTGTAGTTTTGAGGTTAAACATTTTGTTTTGCTATCGGGTAGAAAAAAATTTACTAACCTAGTGTAATTTTATTGATTAATATATTGTTTTATCCCCCGTGGGGTGCCAGGTTAGAATTGCACCTGCCCATATTATCCCGTGGGTGTCGTAAGAGGCGACTAAGGGTAAAAAATGGGAAGGTGGGCAGCAGCGCCTTCTAAAGAACTACTATCTTACACTGCGATCCCCATGCCTCCTACCAAGCGTGGGGATTATGGCAAATATCCCCTTAATAGGGGAGGCTGTGTTCAGCTGTGGACAAGTCTTTTTAAACATTAGGCCTTATTTTATACCAGCAGCAAATAAAATAGAGTAGGTAACTTTGGTATTTTTGTGATTTCTCTGTCCATAACATGACATTGCTGCTTTCAATTTGATATTGGGTAAAGCTAGAGCTTGTACTCGTACTGCCACTAAGCCAGGAACGTTTGTTGGATGCCTATTTTTTATTCTCATCTCGTTGGCGTCTCGAGATATCAGTTCCTTAGAATGCGCCCCTGCCCACCTCCCGGTATGCATACGTCAATGTACCTAAATTCATCTTTACATTTTCACAATTAGGTACCGCTAGGCCATCTTATTTTATAAATTTCCTTACTCGACGCACATGTTCGTAATTACAATTACTGGGGCCTGGTTTCAGCGAGTAATTGCATTAGCATATCGGTACAGAGCCCTCCTGCTTGATTTCGTGCCTTCTGGAGTAGAACTTCATTAATCCATCATAATGTACGTGATATACACTCATCTTGTAGATACGTAAATAACGAACAATGCGGAGAATTTCATGCATATAATTAGATTTATAGGTCATGCCAACAAAGGTGGCATTCGCTTAAGTATTTCTCTAAATATAGTAACAAGCAATTTACTTACAGTGATCGTGGTCACGGGGTGACTAATTTGTTTTATACGTCACCTGAGCTATTAAGAAATTATTTGTACTATCGTCAGAAATATTATTTTAATCTTAACGTTCTCTATTCATATTCGCTCATTTGTTTTGGCCATGGGATTTAATTAATTTGGTAAAAGGATCAGCAGGTGGTGCTTGTCTACGATCATCTCTTCTGAAATTTGGGTAATTTTTGATTTCAATAGCCTCGCGTAACATTCTTGGCACAAACCGGGTCTCTCTGGCGAGGATTTGTGGATTGTCGAACCGAATGTAATAGTTGGGCTTGTGAACAGTACACTACACGCTAGTGACCCCCGTGACCACGGTCACTGCAAAGTATTTGAAACGTCGGGATAAAAATAATGATAAATGTACGCGATTTAAACCGTTTACAGTTGTTTAATTACTTGTCCTTTTTTGTAATTTTTCTTATAAGTTATGCTGGTCACCATCGATAAAATGCGAGATTTTTCCGTCACTGCAATATTTTCGTACACTTATTCCACTCATGAGGTGTTCTTCCCTAACAACACTATGGATAGCATCAGAAAATATTTATATGACGTATCTAACATAATTTTACAACTTCTAGCTTCTATATTATAGCCCGCCACATTTCTTAAAAATGTTATAAAAACAAACGTAACACATTGTACTTTTTTTTTTTAATTTCATCCCAAAATGTTTGTTAGGGCTAGCAGAAGACAACCCTAAGAGGTCTTACCAATAAACCTGGATATATTTATTTTTTCATTTTAGCTGTAAGTCCAGCTTTTCACCACCATCTCACCTGGTAGATGGTAAGTGAAAATGTTGTTCAGGCTAACCTAGAATTACTAGCTCTCAAGGAAAGCTTCCTGAACATACCGTTGGGTGCTTGGCGAGATATATTCTACTGGATGGTAGCTAGCTACGCAGGTATTCGCAAAATGATATACCACAATGCAAAATTACCTTAAAATTACCTAACTTTCGCCATATGTATATGTGTTTATTGCCATGAAAGCCTCTAAAGTTCTTACTAAATTAAAAAACCAAACAGGTTTGTTTCTACACCGTTAAACTGATACTTAACCTCACACTTCCGCCGCTGCGACCGAGAAGGAAAAATAAAAATTCAGTAGGTTGTAGAAGTTTCAGGCGCTATAAAATCTCGAGTTAACGGCCCGCTCCCGCAGTTTATAATGTGAGGACCATTACCGTGTTCTTACGTGGGGGAATCTGAGCTTGAGGTGCAAGTCGGGGTCTCTAATGGCCCCCGGAGACGTGCAAACTCGAGGTCGCTGTATGTACTTGTCAATACTGAATAGATGCAGTAAGGAAGAACCGAATTTTAGAGCTGAAATGACGTATGGCAGTGTATTCTATTGAAATATTATGTGACGAGCAGTACATGCCGCTCAAAATAGTTGTCTCACAGGATGCAAAGGTGTGATGGCATTTTTTACAAAACTAAGCTTTTGTTATTATTCTTTCTATATATACATATATTCCCTCCTGTTTTACAGAGTTGTTTAAGATTTTGATACACGCCTACGTATTCGTTTGTGGGTTTCTGGTTGGATATGCTTTAGGATGAAGTCCTTTATTTGTACTTTAATTCAAATACTGTATCTAGAATAAACTTTCTTAGCAAATATATTGAAAAAAATTGCTAAACACTTTTGTCTGTTTTTTCTCTAATTGTGTTTTTGCATAAACGCAATCTACGAGAAAAAATTAACAACATTACCACTAAAAGAAAATGTTGAACCACGACGATGGAGGGACGGTAAGATGTGGATTTAAATACTGCTCCTGTATTTTTTTCTTCATTGTGATCAAAGTATAAACACATAACATTGAATCGTATTAACCATATACCCCGGTATTTCCAGGAATATATACCGGGACATATGGCTTATATTCGTTAGGAATTATAAGGATGTACTAAATGTTCTAAGAAGATTTCTGATTTTGTGCTGGTAACTATTAAATCTATACTTATAATAAACGTGTAACAGATCCAATTCTAAACATGGCAAATATAGTGAAAAAAAAATTGCGAGCTCTCGTAATCGCGTAGCTGACACTGATGCCAAAACAGTTTTTTTGTTTTGTCTGTGTGTCTGTCTGTATCCCGGCCGCGCATCACTCCAAAACTACTGAATGAAATTCAATGAAACTTAACACGATTTGTGTTCATACTACAAAGAAGGACGTTGTATACTTTTTATTACGAAATTCAGCACGGTTCCTTCGGAAAACGGGATGAAAGTAAAAATATACACTAAGTTGTAATTTATTAATGCGTAGTCCGATTTCAATTATTCTTTTTTTGTTAGAATAGTGACGAGTAATCCCGGTACCCCATGGGCAGCCCGGTATCCCACGGGCAGCCCGGCACCCCATGGGCAACTCAGCACCCTTATTTAGTTTTGCAAGCTTGCTAAGATAAAACTCTAAAATCTGGAACATTCGCCACAATCAGTATCTTTAACGATATTTATTTTGCCGGAAACATTTGCGCAATGGAAGTGCACAATCTAATATATTTTCATTCTACCGCCAAACAATAGGAAGTTTGGCGAAAAGACGTCGTTTTAAAATCAAAATTCCAAATTGGAAAAAACAACGGGGGCGTTTTCAATTCCAAAATAAAAAGCTCCTTTCTGAGCTATGCTTTACTAAGATTGCTTCACCGCAGATTACAGCGTTGCTAAATATGAGATAAACAGTGATCAAATGTGAAAAGTTATTGAGTTGTTAGAGTACAGCTAGTTTTTAATATATGCAATAGTTTGTGACGCATTGTGAGACATTTAAAAGAATGGCCCTGAGTTTCTTGCCCGTTCTTCTCGCAATGATTCTATTTGTTTTTTTTTTGCTAAATGTAGCAATACAATGTAGAATATTTCAATATTAAAATTTGTAATTGAACTTCATAAGATTGCCCGAGGGCGTCGGGCTAGAATGTCACCCCATCTCTACCCGTGGGTGTCGTAAGAGGCGACTAAGGATAACACACCAGAAGGTGGGCAGCAGCACTTTCTGAAGGATCGCAGTGTGAGATATCAGTATATCTCACACTGCGATCCCCAAGACACCTGCCAAGCGTGGGTATTATGGCAAACCCCCGCCATAATAGGGGAAGCTGTGTTCAGCAGTATACTATCCGGCTGATACAGTAAGATCGTCGTAGACGCCTAAATTTAATAAATGATCTTGACTTTGACTTTGCTAACCAGGCAAGCATTTGAAAAATGCCTTAATACTACTGATAATATGTGATATGTCAAATGCAAGTAGGTAGAACTCAACAATCAAAATTAATCCAATTTGGTAGAGTGGTGCACTTCGGGAAGTTCTAGTACACGTAACGGTCACGTAAGCTCTTTGTACTTTATAACGAGGCACAATTACTACGTTCGCTTTGAGTTAATACCAGCATTAATAAGAGACTAGCTTGCATGTCCTCTAAAATTTATTGTATGGAATTTTAGCTTATGTAAGAATCACATAAATAAGTAATTAGTATTATTATTATTATTATCTGGCACCTATTTGGCTCAAAGAATAAGCATTGCCATTCAACGGGACAATGCTGCCAGCATGCTGGGCACGCTGCCAACTGGTAGTGGGCTAGAGCATTTGGACTGCCTATGAGTCTGCAATGGCTTATATGGATCTAAATGCTTTTATTGCAGTAGCTGTAGTGTTGTATATAGTTCGTAGTACATATTTTGTTTATAAAGGAAAATTTTAGACCAAATGAAAAAAAAATGTTTAGAAGTCATACAACCGGTTACAAAAAAAGTTAATGGTCAATAAATAATATAACAGCGATTACAAAATTTAAAATTTACGTGGGGAAAAATTATAGTACTAACCCGCACTATATACAAACCCGCACCATCTACCCCTATAGCTGGGGCATGCTTTGACCATTTAAGTTAACATCACATATGACTCATCACTCTATTTTTCCTCTCGTTCTTTTAACCATCGTATGCGGATGGTATGGGTTCATGTCGTTAATTTTTACAAAAATAAAAATATAAAAAATGCAACGCCGAGTTTTTGAGTGAGTGAGAATGTGAAATGTGAGGAAGTAACAAATATTCACACTAATATTATGGATAGAATAGAATAAATATTTATTGCTACAGAAAAGAAAATAAATGACATACAATTTCTTACAAACAATATACAACTTATAGCAAAAGGAATACACTCAGTTTGAGTTATGGCCACACCAGTCAAGGTGCTACCATAACACTGATTTTCAGGGAATTCCTGAACTCGGGCTAAGATGTTCGCCGAGAAAAATAGAGTATAAAAAAGCGAGTTCAAGAATTACCAATAAACCATACTAAAACACAAACAAAACAGCAATATATATGGACTTCCTCACGCTGAAACGGCTCAACAAATTTGGATAAAACTTGAAATATAGATTGTTAAAGGCCTGAATTATCCTGCAGGATAAGTTTAGTATCACCTCCAGTGCTTGTCCTCGTTATCTACGTGGTTGAATAGCGTGCGCTGCTAGTACAGTACTAAAAAGAAGAAACTTTTTTTTTATTGCCTGATAGATTAGCCTTCGACCACTGTCTCACCTGATGGTAAGTGATGATGTGGTCGAAGATGTTGTTCAGGCTAACCTAAAAGTACTGGCTCTCAAGGACAGCTGCCGGAACACATCGTTAGGTGCTTGGCGACAGATTTTCTACTTGAGGGTGGTAGCTAGGCAGGCGGGCATTCGCAAAATACCCTACCACCATGCTATAACGATTGCCATCCTAAGACAACAACCGAGACTGACGGCTTAACGTGCCCTCCGAAGCACGGAAACGCTCAGTAGTAAAATAACTAGCGGTCACCCATCCAACTCATGACCGCGGGCGACGTTGCTTAGCTTTGCTGATCGGTTGAGAACAGCTAAGTAAACATCGCTACGAGCGCTTCACAAGTAATTATTATATGGCTAAATAACGCTTATTCTACAAGATAAAATCATCATCTTAAGAGCAATATATACCTTTTGTATTTAATAACAATACAAAATACAAAAAAAATACAATACAAGCACAATACAATCTGTGTTTGATAATATATTTTGTATATAATTTAATTTAAGTTCACGTAATTAGTACGTAATCTAGTTTTTTTATTAACATATGCACTGATGAATATAGAGACACTGGAGTGTATAACAATTTAAAGGGAGCAGCTTTCAACTTTGCATACCAATGAGACCCAAAATAGTAAGTAATCAGTTTTGCGTTCAGCATTTATCTACTATTAACAAAAATGTCGTTATTTTATGAGACTTGGGCGCAGCCGCGGCTAAAAGCATCAACATAAAACTGTCGGTTTTCATTGAGCTACTGTCAATTCTAATTTATTAAAGCCATATAGCTACAAAACGAACACGCCAGTACATCGTGGAGAAGATTCGGCTTTACATAGGAATTAATGTATCAATATATTTGTTGGCGACTGACGATTTGTTTAAACCTACATTCGTAGGTTTAAACCAATGGTAATATGTAAATTTATATAAATATAAACAAATTGTTCATCAAACTCTACTGTAAATCAGCAATAAGCTGTTTGGTGGCAACCTGATACATTAATTTCTACGTAAAGCGGAATCTTCTTTTGATGCAGTGATGGCTCAGTAGCACTGGCTATGGACTGCGGCGCAGCAGGTCCATGGTTCGAATCTCGCCGCGGGCTTGTGCTTCACCGCATGGTGGAAGGGCATTTTGCGAATGCCCGCCTGGCTCAAGTAGAAAATCTGTCGCCAAGCACCCAACGGTGTGTTCCGACAGCATTCCTTGGGAGCCAGTGAAATTACAGCCACATAAGACTTAACAACTATGTCTCAAGTTGACGGGCGCAGTGCAATTCGTGACTTGTGTCGAAATGCATCTATTATAGGTAGAGGTTAGTCCGCTTAACATCAGGTGGGCCTCGAGCTTGTTGCTTGTTCTGTCACAATTACATAAAAAATAAACTATTCCTCTAGAACTGGCGTGCTCGTTAGCTGTATAGCTATGTGGCTTTTATAGATTAGAATTGACAGTGGCTCAATGAAAATCGACAGTTTTATGTTGATGGTTTTACCCGCGGCTGCGCCCAAGTCTAATAAAATAACGAAATCTTTGTCAATAGTGGATAAATTATGTGTCAAACTAGGGTTGAGGAAAGTTATTCCTGGGAACAAAAATCGTCTGGTGCATTTCAAATTTCAAAGTCTTATACATAGACGCAAAATCACTAACTTGTGTGTACTGCACAGGATCGTCAATGGATTGTTTAGTGATGAATTACTAATTGATGTTAACATTATCACTCGTAAGATTGCATCTCGTAAATCATCTCATTTTAGTATTCCACCCTTGAACAATAATGTAGGGTATAACAACCCGCTCTACCGTATGTGTCGATTTTATGATGATGTCTGCATCGATGTATGTAATAAACTCGACATTTTTCATCAAACTTTATTTAACTTTAAAGTGTCACTTCAAAATTTGAACTTTTAAACATTCTACATTCTTGACGTTGTATACCTATTATTATTTTTATGCCGATTTTCTACTTGAGCGGAGGTAGCGAGCCAGGCGGGCATTCGCAAAATGTCCTAACACCATGCTATAACGACTGCCATCCTAAGACAACAATCGGGACCGACGGCTTAACGTGCCCTCCGAAGCACGGAAACGCTCAATAGTAATGTCACTAGCGGTCACCCATCCAACTCATGACCGCGGGCGACGTTGCTTAATATTGCTGATCGGTTGAGAACAGCTAAGTATACTTCGCTACGAGCGCTTCAAGATGGTAAGTATATGCAGGTAGGGGTTAATAAATAATCCCACTACTAGAACATACCTTTGAAGTAATTTCCTCTATCCCGTAGTTTAATTTCCATAAACTTGATGGCACCATCAATTACATATTAATTTTCCTACAGACTCACATCATCGCGGTGAAGTAGAGCTATTTCGTCGTGTGGAGTTCGACAAACCCAATTTCCCACATATAATCTACGGCTGTCACTAATGCCAAGGATTACTTAAAAGTGGACGCCTCATTAGAGCCAATAACATAAACATCGTTATGCATAATATGCATGGATAGGAGTAAGCTGAGTTGTTTGTGTAGCAACACCCAAGATTTGAAGTTTGAGTTTTCATAAAATAGGGAGCAAATCTTCAGACTGGGCAGATTACCAGACTCCGGACAGTAACAAAGAATTTTCTATATGCATGGTCAATGAAATTTCCAATCATATGTTTTTTGTTAATAGTGTGTGCGTAGCGTTTTCTATACAAAATTAGTTTCTTCTCTTCATATTTAAACAAAACTCTACGATGTTTTTCTTGCATGTATTTGAGCAAAATTTCTTTAACTGGTTTACTGGGTTTTCTTTACATTATTTATTTTATCTTGTTATTATAAAATGCGAGAAAATATATAAAAAAAAAAACTTTTTTTCTACTACTTAAAAGGCACAAAGTAACTATTAAATTATTTTTTGGTCATTAATTGTAATGACCTCCTTACTCTCGGTCTCCAAGACGTCTGCCAAGCGTGGGAATTATGGCAAATCCTTTTAACGAAGGAGACCTTTGCTCAACGATGGCCGTTATGGATTTTATTATTTGTGAAACCAACGTGAATGTACTTTATGTCGTTAGGTTATGACCTCCATGACTTACAGTTGTCTATGCCACCTTTTAAGTCTTCGCCTAAGTTATTAAGCTAACGTACCTTCGATAAGTTTGACACAGGGTAGCTTTGGGATTATGAGGGTCCCAATCACTTAGTATGATACTCCAAGATTATTACGTTCGTGTAACATAATACCTATGCGACAGAATTTAATTTAGGTTCGTTTCGATCGGTTTGAACGACGTAAGAGGTGATGAAAGGAAGAATACCAGGTGGAGAGCTAGCTCTTTTTGCTAGCTGCAGACAGTCGAGCGCCACCAAACGCTTGCTGTGTTTTGCTTACCTACCGCCTTATATCGGCTTGACTATTATTAATTAAAAACCATATCATAAATGTCATGCTATGCTAAAGCTTACCTGTAAATTAGTTATATGTTCCATTTTATGTAATACTTACCTTTTTATTTATTTTTATATATGTACAAAGTTAACGCACATGTAATAAGTTTTTAATAGGTTTTAATGCTTGTAAAACATGTATTTCAAGTTTTGTATTACTGGGACTCCACTTACACTAGTATTTGTACACGCTTTTTAATGTCTTACAACTTAATAAAGATACTTTAAAATTGAAAATTAAACCAGGTGGAGAGCACCTTATGAATAACTGCTATCTTACACTTTGTTCTCAATGACGCCTGCCAATGTATAATTATGGTGAACCCTGTAAGTTTAACGATGAACGTCTTCCGGTTATGTGTGATGATGAGATCGTTTTGAAGCAATGATGGCAATGTGAGCTGCTACGCATATTGAATGATCCTACGGATTTGAGCTTTACCGAATAGTAGTAAGGTGCTTTGTGAATGCTTGCCTGGCTAGCTATCATTGTCAGTTATAAAATCGGTCGCCAGGCACCAAACGGTATGTTCCGGCACCTACCATTGAGTGCTAACAATCGTGAAGTGGTCAAAAGTATTAACATGGAGATGTATGTTCGACCACATCACGATCTCTCGATGTTCTGTCAATTTGTGATCAAAAGTATATAAACAATAAAAA
The DNA here is from genome assembly GCA_963890685.1 of Plagodis pulveraria. NCBI lineage: Eukaryota > Metazoa > Arthropoda > Insecta > Lepidoptera > Geometridae > Plagodis > Plagodis pulveraria. The sequence goes on along the minus strand of OY982962.1, from coordinate 6,896,151 downwards.
GAAACCATAGGTGTGTACCACAATGATTAATGTATAAGTCGTTTATGTGTAACTCAAAAAAGTATCAGTATACAAGTCAGATTTTGTTATTTTTTATAATTTGTCAAAATTTATAATTTGTTCCAATTTTGTGCCACAATTATTTGTAAAATATGATTTTCACTTCAGCACGAGATAATGCTTGTAATCATATTTGGAAATACAGATATGGAATAGATACAGAATGGGTAGCAACATCATTCTGAGAGTTAAGTTTTGAAAAAGCACTTCTTTCGATCAGATTAAGTCTGGTTGATGGCCGCGCACCGTCTCCGTGACGGTTAGACTATTCAAATGGAGCACAAAATTTCAGCTCGAAACAGCGTGCCCGGGTGTCCGAGGGTTTAGATATCTGGCGCGAAATTGGAGGACGCGGATTCGATTCCCGCCAGGGCATGAAATTTTGTGCTCCAATTATTTGAAAAATATGGTTTTTGCTTAGCACACGATAGCGCTTGTAATCATAGTTAGAAATGATAGAACGTGGCTCAAAAAATCAAAAATTGTATCGTCCACCACAAAAGGAGTTCCAGTAAAAAAGTAGGGACCGGCAAATTCAATTTAAAAAATGCACTCCTGTTATTAAATCGGCTGCCCCTCATAGCCCCGGTAGAAACATTGTGGCGTACTACAGCAATATGTTATGTTCATACTTCATGCAATCATGAAGCAGTGATGACTCAGTGGCATTGGCTATGGACTGCCGTGCTGCAGGTCCATGGTTCGAATCCCACCGCGGGCTTGAGCTTCAAAGCATGGTGGAAGGGCTTTGTTGGAGGGTTAAAACCTTATTGCTAATCCTGGCCGACTCCAATTTATTGAAATGACTGACACTGTGTTCGGTTGCTTGTTTATAAAAATGTTTTTATGTCATGTCTTGTGCTTAATAAATTCTGCTTATATTTTACACCAAATACGTGTTTAAATATGATTTATAGAAGGTTATGGTTCAGCAAAAATAGTGCAACGTTATTGTAAATATGTCGGAAACGAAAAATCAAAGTTTTTCACATGAAAAATTACGCGGACGTGAAAATTACGTCGGGTGGAAATTTGTTATGAAAAATGCATTGATTCACGACAATTTATGGATCTGTATAAGCGGTTACGATAAGGATGACAAAACAACGTCCGAAGTGAAAGATCGACGTGACGAAATTGCAAAATCTAAAATTTGCTTGGGCGTTGAAAAGTCATGTTTTTCACATTTGATGTCAGCTGATACGGCGAAAGACGCCTGGAATGCACTAGAACGTGCATATGATGATAAAGGACTCGGTTCAAGAGTGAGAACTCTTCAGAACTTGTGCGCTGTCAAACTGGAGAACTATTCTAGCATGGAAGCTTACGTCAATGAAGTATTGTCATTAGCGCAGCAATTGGCGAATATGAACAAACCTGTTGATGACGAGTTTCTTGGTGCGTTGATGCTCAAAGGTTTACCGACAGAGTACGAGCCCATGATCATGGCACTAGAGCATTCGGGAGCTGTCATTACTGCTGATCTAGTCAAATCGAAACTGCTACAGGATCAACGTTGGACTACTCGTGGAGATTCGAGTGAGTGCTTGTATTCTAAAAGAAAAGGCGCTAGTACGAGTGACTCCTGGACGAGAAAAGCGCAGCAGCACAAGGATGAGTCAAAAGCGAAGGATAATTCCGCTAGAAAGAGAGAACCGTGGTGCTGGAAGTGCAGACAGAAAGGACATCTGAAGAAAGATTGCCGGAACGCGAAGGATTCTTCAGGAAACTGTGTCTTATCAGCATATAGTACTGGATCTGACTCGGAATCTTCGTGGTACATAGACTCGGGGGCTACAAATAACATGACTGGCAGGCGTGATTTGATGACAGACTTCAAATCGCGAGATGGTCACGTCACCATTGCTAATGGAGATAAACTGCGGTGTACAGGTATAGGTACTGTTAAGTTGTCGGATAGCGCGACGTTAACTGATGTGTTGTATATACCTAAGCTGTCTGTAAATCTCATATCTGTTTCGCAATTGATTAAGAATGGTTGTATTGTTAATTTTGATACTACTGGTTGTACAATTTCTAAGCTGGGCGATGTTTTGATTAAGGCAAATGACGTTGGTGGGGCTTACAGACTTCAGACCTGCAGTCTAAGGGCGAATCTTACTACTAGCACTGCAACTTGGCATCAAAGACTTGGCCATTTAAGCGCCAACAATATGAAGCTTTTGAGGCAGGGACTTGCTAATGATATTAGTTTTCAGGACGACCCTTGTAAAGACGTTGCCTGTGAAGTTTGTTTAAAGGGAAAGCAAGCTCGGTTTCCTTTTCCTAGCAATCCTGAGAAGTCTGTGGCTGTAAAACGGTTGGATTTAATCCATACCGATTTGTGTGGTCCGTTGCCGGTGAATTCGCTTGGAGGCAAGAGGTATATCCTGACATTCTTGGATGATCATTCGAGGAAGGTGTTCGTGTATTTCCTGAAGCGTAAGAGCGAGGTGAGTGAATACACGAAAAACTTTATTAAGCTAGTCGAAACTCAGACTGGTGACAAAGTTAAAGTTTTGAGGTCGGACAATGGGACCGAGTATGTAAACAGAGACCTTGAAGGTTTTTTGAAAGGTAAGGGGATAGTCCATCAGGTAACTGTGCCTTACAGTCCTCAACAGAACGGTTGTGCGGAAAGGCTAAACAGGACCCTCCTAGAAAAAGTAAGGTGCCTCTTGTATACTTCGAACCTAGACCACAAGTTTTGGGCAGAAGCTGCCTGTACTGCTGCATATTTAATAAATGTGTCACCTTCGAAAAGTCTCTCAGGGCAAACTCCTGAGGAAGCCTGGACAGGTAAGAAGGTTAGCTTGAAACACTTACGTGTGTTTGGCTGCGAAGCTTATGCTCACGTTGATAAAGTGAAGCGGAATAAGCTTGAACCAAAAAGCAAGCGTTGTATATTTCTTGGCTATGACGGTAATGGATATAGGCTCTACGATTCGGTGAAAAATATAGTATTTCGTAGTCGTGATGTTGTTTTTAACGAAACAATTTTTCCAGGTGTCAAGAGTAAACGGCCCGTGGAGATCTTCTTTCCGACTAGTGATGACGGAGATACCGTTGAAGATGCGGATGTTCGTGATCAGTCTGGGACTGAGCTTGAGGTGGAGATGCCATCACTACAAACTGTAGAGGCTGAGGTTGAGGCGGAGAGACAGGTAGAGTCTGAAGTGTGGTTTGAGGCTGACGAGCAGGTGCCGAGTTCATCTACTGATACAACCAGAATGCCACGGAAGCCACCATCTGACGGACCAGCCTATAATTTACGGCCGAGAGTACCGAGGACGATGTCTGCGCTCGAGACAGAGTTGAGTGAGCCGACGAATGTCAAGGAAGCTTTGCAATCGAGTGATAGTAAGCTTTGGCGGCAAGCTATGCAAGATGAGATTGATTCGTTCAATAAGCATGAGGCTTGGGAGCTAGTTGACAGACCGGCAGACAAGAATATTGTCAAGAATCGATGGTTGTTTAAAATCAAACGTGACGCTAATGGCAAAGTGGCGTGTTATAGAGCGCGATTGGTTGCAAAGGGTTTTACCCAAAAGTTCGGAATTGACTACATGGATACTTTTTCTCCGGTTGTGCGACATAGTTCGTTGAGAATGCTGTTGTCTCTTGCGGTTGAATTAGATCTGAAGATTGATCACCTTGACGTCAAGACTGCTTTTCTGAATGGCAATTTGAGTGAAGAAATTTATATGTCACAGCCTGAAGGTTTCGTCAAGCAAGGCAATGAGCATATGGTCTACAGACTCAAGAAAGCCGTGTACGGGTTAAAGCAGGCGTCACGTGCCTGGTACGATAAGGTAAAGGAAGTTTTACTCGCAGAGAATTTCACGCAGAGCAAGTATGAGAGCTGTATCTTCAGTCGCCGAGTGGGTAAGCGAACCATTATTATTGCTCTCTATGTAGACGATTTTTTCGTTTTTTACGACTGTGACGAGCTTGCTGATAAGATAAAAACGTCACTGAAGTCTCACTTCACAATTAAAGATTTAGGTGAGGTTAAACATATGCTAGGCATCAAAGTACAGCGCACTAGTCGTGAGTTGAAGCTGAGTCAGAAAACCTATATTGAAAAGCTTCTTGAACGTTTCGGTATGAGTGACTGTAAAGTTGCTAAGACGCCCTTAGATGTAGGTCTGAAGTTTTCTGATAGCGCCACCCACGAGAGTAGACTACCGTATCAGGAGCTGATAGGATGTTTATTGTATATAGCTGTGATCTCAAGACCTGACATTTCATTTGCTGCATGTTTCTTAAGTCAGTTTAATACTTGCTACACAGCGGAACACTTTGCAGCGGCCAAACGTGTATTGCGGTATTTAAAAGGCACAATGAATTTAGGTCTTGTGTACAGAAAAAGTGATGAACATGATAAATTTCATGTTTATGGATTTACTGACGCTGATTGGGCTAACGGGGCGGATCGTAAATCTTACACGGGGTATATTTATAAGCTAGGTAGGAATGTTATTTCCTGGGGTTGTTATAAGCAATCGTGTATCGCACTTTCGTCTACCGAGGCGGAGTATATAGCTTTGTCTGAAGCTGCCAAAGAGGCGGTATACGTCCGTGCGGTTCTTGCTGAGTTGATAGGTCAATGTCACACTGTAACCCTGTATAGTGATAATCAGTCTGCGGCGAAGCTGGCTGGTAACCCAGTGTTCCATAAGCGAACAAAACATGTGGACATTAGATATCACTATATTCGTGAAGCTGTTGAGAATAGGGTGCTAGAACTGATGTACATGCCAACAGAGCAGATGACTGCTGATGTGCTCACGAAGGCACTGCCTAGCTGTAAGCACTTGTCGTTTGTACGAGATATGCTTGAAGTCCTCCAGGATTAAGAGGGCGTGTTGGAGGGTTAAAACCTTATTGCTAATCCTGGCCGACTCCAATTTATTGAAATGACTGACACTGTGTTCGGTTGCTTGTTTATAAAAATGTTTTTATGTCATGTCTTGTGCTTAATAAATTCTGCTTATATTTTACACCAAATACGTGTTTAAATATGATTTATAGAAGGCTTTTTGCGAATGCCCGCCTGGCTAGCGACCACCCTCAAGTAGAAAATCTGTCGCCAAGCACCTAACGGTGTGTTCCGGCAGCAGTCCTTGAGAGCCAGTGAAATTACAGGCACATGAGACTTACCAACTATGTCTCAAGGTGACGGGCGCAGTGCAATTCGTGACTTGTGACGAAATGCATCTGTTATAGGCAGAGTCCGCTTAACATCAGTTGGGCCTCGTGCTTGATCCGTCACAATAACATTAAAAAATATAAATATACTTACATACATAAATAAAAACAATAAAAAGAGAAGACCTTGCGTATAGTTGCAGTGGCTTATTCTGGCTAGCGACTAAACTACTATGTGCATGCCAAAATGCACATACCATGCTGAAATTGTCATTGGACAGGAAGAATCATCCATCTATAATTTCAGCAAACACAGCTCTAGAGGAAAAATGTTGCACTCACGCAAACTGTTATTGAGGCAGTGATGGCTCAGTGGCATTGGCTATGGACTGCCGCGCAGTAGGTTTATGGTTCGAATCCCCCGCATCTCGAACCTGTGCGCAGTTAAGAGATATAGATATACCAATTCTGCTCTATAACGCATATGTTCGTAGTGTGCTTGAATTTGCTGCAACTGTATGGGACCCGAAGGAAAAAAAGTACACTATCATGTTGAAAAGAGTTCAGCGTAAGTTTGCCAGGTCCCTCTATAAGAAGATGTATGGTTATTACCCCTCCCTTTTCCCATCCTTGTTTGTCTCCGGTATGGTAGGGCTTGTTACTCTAGAGCGCAGGCGCAAGCTTCTACTTAGTATGCATTACTGTATGCTGTTATGAAATTTGGTACTATCAAGGGTAAGCTATTATGTTCCGCAAAACTATACGAGCGTAGGTGAGCGTCGTCGGCACCATCTGTTGGCATTTTCTAGCAAATTGCGCACCCAATATGCCAATAATGCGCCCACAGCAAGGGCAGTAGATATTATTAACTGTTTTGTTAACGAGGTCCAAAATGCCGACATCCATGTCGATCTCCTTGGAACTATTTGTAAGCAAATTATATTTTGTCTAAAATTGTAAACGTTTTGGCTCATAGGCTGTAAGTTAACTTTTTGTAATAAATAAATAAAGAAATAATAAAGTAAGTAAATAAAAACAAAAAAACGGTTAGTGGCAAACTAACTAAATAACTATTGGACAGGAAAAATCATCCATCTATAATTTCAGTAAACACAGCTCTAAGGGAACAATGTTGCACCAATGCAAACTTTAAATGTTAAACTAACTAAATAAATATTGGACAGGTGTCAAATGAACGGAAAAAATTGTTTTATAAAAATAAACTCTAAATCTTTGACCACAATATCACCTTTTCACTTTACCAAGTCTGTATATATTTGAAAACATTAAGTATGTTCGCAAACATTTTTGTAAATTTAAATTAAACAGTGACAATCACGATTACAATACTAGGAATAAAGATAAAATAGCGGTGCCAGGTTTTAGATTAGCAAAGACAAATAAAAGGTCCTTCTTAGGTAATTGTGTACGGTTTTATAACAAAGTTCCCAAACATATTACAACGCTCACAGAAGGGAAATTCAAGTTGCACGAGAAAAACATATTGATTAAAAATCCTACTACACGGTTTCTGATTACTTAAACGATAAAAATGCCTGGACAATTCCGCCTCTGCCAAGCTATTGCCTGTCACCTACATAATTTAAACAAATATTGTAATAACTTTATTATATAGTAATTATGTAACACATTGTTAAAAGGTATTTAAAAGAATGGCCCCGAGTTTCTTGCCCGTTCTTCTCGCAGTGGCTCTATACAATTTATTTGCTGAACGGGGCAGTACAATGTACAATATTTCAATACTAAAATTTGTAATCGACCTTCATGAGATCATCGTAGACGCCTAAATTGAATATATGGCTTTGACTTTGACTTTGACCTGGTGGTAAGTTTATATAGATATATATAAGATTATACGGTCGAAGGTGGTAAACTGGCTTAACCTAGAATGGGAGCTGACTCTCAAAAACAGCTCCTGGAACTATGTTAGGTACTCGACGAATTTTCTACTTGAGGGTGGTGGTAGGGTGGCTTGCCCGCCTGTCTAGCTAGACAGGCGGGCACTTGCAAAATACCCTATCACTATGCAATACTGAGTACAGTTATTAGATAACAACCGGGACTGTCTCCGAAGCTTGGAAGCGCTCAGTAGAGTGAATGCCACTAGCGGTCATCCATCCACGAAATATCTGTAGTGATTGATCGGTTAGGAACGACTAAGCTAGCTTTGCTACGAACGCTTCAAATCACTTTTAGCATTGTATTTGCCAATTGATCCACGTTTATGTGCTAAAAAAATAAATTTAGAATACACGAGTTCCAACACATTCAAAGTGTCGAAAAGGGGGAATGTTCTGTTTTCTTTTCAGACTTTGTGTCCGGGTACTGGTGGAGTAAGCAACTATTCAAAGGCAGTGTCACCCTAAATCCTTTGTTATAATGTTGTACTAATCTATACTATAATAAAACTGTAACAGATCCAATTCAGCACATGGCAGATATTTTGAAAAAAAATGAGAGCACTCTGTGGCTGATACTGAATCGTTATTTTTTTTAATGTGTATGTCTGTCTCTATCCCGGCCGCGCATCACTCCAAAAGTACTAAATGGAATTCAATGAAAATTAACACAATTTGAGTACATACTACGAAAAAGGACATTGTATACTTTTTATCCCGAAATTTAGCACGGTCCCCTCGGGAAAGGGGATGAAAGTGATACACTTAGTTGTAATTTAATAACTCGTAGTCCGATTTCAATTATTCTTTTTTGGTTAGAATAATGATGAGTGAGCCCGGCACCCCACGGGCAGCCCGATACCCCACGTGCAGCCTGGTACCCCAGGGGCAGCCCGGCTCCCCACGGACAGCTCGGCACCCCACAGGCAGCTCGGCACCCCACGGGCAGCTCGGCACCCCACGGGCATTCTGGCACCCTACGGGCAGCCCGGCACCCCATGGGCACTCAGACACCCCACAGACAACCCGGCACCCCACGGGCAACCCTTTTTTAGTTTCTTTAACTATCTATCTCAGGTCACCACCTATTTCAGGTGACCAGAATAAGCATATTATTGTTGAACCCGAAGCGGCATTCAAATTACAGCTGTAAACTTGAAAGGCAGGCCTTGCCAATAAGCTTTAAATGCTTTACTTCAGATCTCAAGTAATAAAGGCGAGCAGGACAAAGCTGCTGGTAATTGGTTTGTCAGAAAAACCAATAATACAATCAGACACAGGGATCGAATACAACATCGACTTCTATATCAAAGCTTTACGGGAACCAGACGTGGTAACATGAACATATAATATTTAGTACTTACACATCAATAATTTTGGTAAATAATTTACAATTACACTCATGGTTACGCATCGGGTGCCGGGGGTCCAGACACCCGGGACGTTACCGGGGGACATGGGTTTGATGCCTGATAGAGGTGATAAATTTTATTCTCAAAAAAATATTAAAAGTAAATTTCGTTTACCAATATGCTAAATAGTGTAATCATATATCTATAGAAATAATTGTACTATTTAACCTTGGCCTGAATTAGATAGTAAAAAGATATGCAACATATTTTTTGTTAAAAAATGATTATGAACTCCTAACTTTTCCTTAACAAATTACATGTTACTTACTCATTTAATTTTATGTATGTAATGACTGTGCTCAAGGCAATACAACAATTTTCACAAAACCGCTACACAAATGAACATTAAGCCTAGGCTTGGCACTTTGGTAATTATTTAAATTTCATTTTATCAAGCGTACGTACAGACCACTAATGTGAGTTAGGTAACGAAGTTTTGATGTACACATTAGAACGATTTTCTAAACAAATAATTGTTTAAAATAAGTAAACGTAATGGTAATATTATATTGATGAGACCCTAATGAAGTTACATGTTTTTGTAAGATACCTCTTTTTAATTCTTTATATGATTGGTAAGCAAATATTGCAAGGTTTAGTCAACATCACATCCAAAAATTTCCACACCACAAAATTGTCTCTTTGTCGGTGATTGATCCTGCGTCTTCTAGCTACTGGTGCTGGAGACGTTTTTAACTCCACAACTGAGGCCAACAGCAGAGGAGCTAATTTAGAGCACTATTTAACTTTTTAACTGTCATAGAGCCCGGTGTGGCCATATGTCAGACTACTAGACGGGCAACACTTATTGCATCACTAATACTATTTTCCGAATGCCCGCCTGGCTAGCTACCACATTCTAATAGAAAATCTGCCACCAAACATCTAACGGTGTATTCTGGCCGCCGGAATAAATCAAGATCAGAAACAAATATACTCTTTTACCATAATTTCTCAATCATACCATGTAGCTACAACACATTTTGTAAGCAACTAGCAATTTGTACCAAAATAATAAACGATCACCATTGTTTTACAACATCTATCAGTCTGAATAATAACAGTGAATGCAATTACAGTAGTTTTTCACTTGTTTCATAGCAATGTCCATGCAGCGCTCCAATAACGACAAAATGAGTATTTTAAAATACGAAGTGTATTTGGATTATTTTGGAAGGTTGAATACCCGTGGATTACCGTCGCGCATCAGTTAAAATTCGGCCAAACGAATCGCGTTAACATTTATTTATCTGACTTTTGTACCTATTTGGAGATTAATCCTATTATTTTATATGATCAAATAATTATCAATAAATATTTTAGAGTGAATACTAGGTTTTTAGCCAGTATCGGTCAAAAGTACTGAATTTGGCCGCAGTGTGAGTGTTTTGTTTTTATGTGATATATTGCTGCGACGAACAAGTCGCCTACTTTGTGGTAAGCATTTTGCCTAAGCATCGGGTTTGGAGTGGAGCTTCTTACCAGATACTAGGGGCAACGCTAGATGCTTCTAGACGCTTCTACGTGAACGCTCTCATACATGGGCACAAATTGGAATAAACTACAAGACACTCCGCACAGTACGTAGAGTTTTAGAAGCAATGATGGTCGAGCGGTATTAGCTATGGACTGCCGTGCCGCAGGTCCCTGGTTCGATCCCCACCGCTTGCTTGAGCTTCATCGCATGGTGGAAGGGCATTTTGTGTATACCCGCTTGGCTAGCTCAAGTAGAAAATCTGTCGCCAAGAACCTAACGGTGTGTTCCGTCAGCAGTCCTTGAGAGCCAGTAAAATTACAGGCACATGAGACTTAATAACTATGTCTCAAATTGACGGGCGCAGTGCAATTATGACTTGTGACGAAATGCATCTGTTATAAGCAGGGGTTAACATCAGGTGGCCCTCGAGCTTGTTCCGTCACAATAACATAAAAAAAACTCTGCTCTGCTTCTTTTTAGACATGACCTAAGGGTGTATGTGTTCCGGAAGCTGTCCGTGATATCCAGTTCCTTTTCTAAGATTAGCCTGCTTTCATATATTTCAACTAAATAATCACTCATCACTTACTGGATGAGATAGTGATCGCAAATGGAATATTTTCAGCCTATCAGTGATCAGCCCTTTTATCCTAAATATTAAGAGTGAAACGATTTAACTCAACTCTTCAACTGGCCAAACCGACAAATTGCGGACGTGTCAGCTAATTAATATAAAATGGGAATGTCGGAAAGTTGCGAGCTAGGCAACATCATTTGTAATATATTTTATTATAAATCCAAGTAATATTTTTATTAATTTTATTTTCATTTTATAAAAAAAACATTATTTTTTTAGGTTGTATTTACATAGAAACTATAAATAAAATATTTTTAATTAGGAGACGCAATCATTATATTATTTAATATATCATTTATAATAGATCTGCTACCTCAATATGTAAAGAAAAACTATTTTGCCCTAAAAGTACGAAACACCGCATATTCGACGGAGAAGATATAATTTGAGTGAGTCCAATTACGAGCCAGGTGGGTAACCGCGTTCCTCGACTATGTCGACAATGGAATAAAGAAAGAAATTGGAACTTCTAGTAAGGATTTGCGTTGGTATTGAGAATTCTTAAATAAAATAAAAATTAAACGTTTATTTCACTCACACGATGCATATACATAAAAAACAATAATATATAAAGAATTCAATTCGCGTTGCAATTTGTATGAGACAAATATTCAAAGACATTGATCGCGCATATAAAACTTGTTCCTTTTAGAAAATAATACTAATAATTTATATCCCAAAAACACACATTCAGTAAACCATAATATGGCAAATATGTAAGTATATATATATAATGTATATATACATATATATATATATATATATCTTAATTGAAATTAAATCCTTTGCCTTTCAATATTTAGCCTTAAAAATAACTAACTAATGGCTGGTAAGACATTATGTAGGTATATCTAATTTAATAAACTGAACAATATTACAAATTAGACATATTGAAATGCGCAGCAGACGATGAGCAGCAGTGCTAGGTCGTACCTGTGTTACAGCTGTCAATGACTTCTTTCTGTGTGATGTAAGTGAACATTTACAATATTTGAATACTTAACTAAAATGTCCATAATATAAATAAATAACTAAACTAATAAAAGGTTTTGTATCTTACCTATGTACTCGATATATCTCATAGTGCTTATTAAAAATTTATTTTTTAATAAGCACTATGATCTATATTTTGAAGCGCTCGTAGCGAAGTTTACTTAGCTGTTCTCAACCGATCAGCAAAGTTAAGCAACGTCCCCCGCGCAAACAAATGCGTTGGCACAATCAAATGAGTTGGATGGGTGACCGCTAGTGACATTAATACTGAGCGCTTCCGTGCTTCGGAGCGCACGTTAAGACGTTGGTCCCGGTTGTCGTCTTAGGATGGCAGTCGTTATAGCATGGTGGTATGGCATTTCGCGAATGCCCGCCTGGCTAGCCACCACCCTCATGTAGAAAATCTGTCTCCAAGCACCAAACGGTGTGTTCCGGCAGCTGTTCTTGAGAGCCAGTACTTCTAGGTTAGCCTGAACAACATCTTCGACCACGTCATCACTTACCATCAGGTGAGATAGTGGCTAACCTATCAGGCATAAAAAAAATGAAAAAAAATAGCTTTAGTATGTTCTTAAACGAGCCTTTTTGTTTCCCGTATACGCCAAAAAAGCCATATCCATTACTAGGATCTACTTGTCCTTTATACGTGTGCCACTCGTAGCTCTGTGGGGACGCCCTCTGGCCATTTCAACGCTATCACAACCGCGGAGTCCGCAGGTACAAAATTTAACCAAAATTGCTGCGAAACTTTTTCAGGTGTTATGAAACGTAACGAAATTTGTAAACTTGTGCAGAGAGAACACCTGCCCTGAATATTGATTTTGAAATAGGGAACACGTTCGTCGTATTTAAACCGGTTAAAGGTACAATGTATTGGAATCATGATCCAGCTTGCAAAACAATTGTCTTATGATTTATCCACGGAGGCAGAGGTGTTTACCCACATTTCGCTACATATTATAATTTTTCATCAGGTACCATGTAAAAATGAGCAAGCTCAATATCATTTACTAGGCAGACAAAATAATTTTATTTTTTATTCGAGAATATAATATATTATTTATTTTATTACCGAACTGGCCGCTATCGTCAGAAAGGCCATCCGCACATTAAAGATAAGTGGAAGTCTCGCACTACTCGATTTAGTCGTCTGTTCCTGCCACGTACCTGTAAGTTGTGGAATGCTCTTCCACCTGAGGTTTTTCCTCAGGTCAACAATCTTAACCGCTTCAAAAGAGGCGTGAATAGAGTCCTTTCTTTTAATGGTAGGCATCGCACCTGTAATGCTGCGTTTTTACAGGTCTACAAAGGCAGCGGTGACCACTTACCATCAGGTGGACCGTCTGCTTGTTTGTCTATGACACTGCGACTATGAGAAATATGTGTGCCTTGTAACAATGTGATTCAATGATTATCATTTCCTTATATTTTTAGAATAATAAATATGTATTAAGTCATTTTTGGATGTATGGTTTTGTAAGTGTATAGCATAAGCTTCTAATTCCAAATAAACATTTTTGTTATTGTTGTATTAAACTAGCGTCTGTATAAGGTTTCGCCTGCGTTGGATAAGGTTATTTTGCTCACTCTCGGGAACTACGCAGTACCCACGCAGATAAAACAGTAGATTATTTACCTAATAGTAATATTTCTCTATTGGCATTTTTTAGGAGTACTGCTAAAACGGTTATAGTTTTTTGTAATAGTTAAGCATTAAAATACCGACCAAATAGGATATTATTATACCAAACAACAAGACCGAATTCTTAAATATTCAACATATAGTAGGGAATATTGTGTGTGTTGCCAGTATGAGTTATGGCACTGAGACGTGGTCATATGGACAAGCTCAAAGACGCGAAACGAGCTATAGAGAGAGCTATGCTCGGAGTTTCTTTGCAGGATAAGATCTGGAACGTGGATATTTGCCAAAGAACCGAAGTCAGCGACATAACTCTCAGACTTTGTAAGTAGAAGTGGCAAAGGGCGGGTCCCACATTACTCGACGAACTGATAAGTTCGAAGATAAAAGGTTCTCGAGTGGTTACCACATTACACCGGGAAACGTAGAGTAGTAGGAACCCCACTAGGTGGACTGAAGACATCGTTAAAGTTGCGAGTAGCTAATGGTTGCAAGCGGATAATAGCCGTTCTTTGTGACGTTCTACGGGGGAGGCCTTTGCTCAGCAGTGGTCGTCTTACATCTGATGATGATGATGAGGGAATATTGTGAATAAATATTGTTGTATAAAATCCACACCACCTAAGATTCATACTATTCTGTTCCTTTTATTCATGACAAACGTGTAATTTAAAAACTTCAGTCTGTAGCATTGAGGTCAAAATTGATGAAAGCATCGAGTAAGCCAGAATATTAGTGATGGACCATCCTTGTAAATTGCCACCAGAGTGGAGTACAGTGCAATAAGACCCGGCTTGACCTTTGACAGCTAAAATTTATAACTTGTCCTTTTTCCTCCACTAAGTTGTAAAACTATGTGACAAGGACAGATGTTAGGTTTATGGTAAGAATAAATTAGACTCAAGTCATGAATGATGGAGGTATTCCAGTTGTATTTATTTTGCACAGAAAACTTGAATTTGTTCTGCTTCCTATTTAAACTGTTTATTTTCTGGGCCGAGTATCAATAACTTAGTAGTAAAACATATATGTAGTAGTTGACTTAGTATCCTACTGAGAGTAGACTACTACAATGCTGGTATAATTACTATTTATTAAGTAAACTGAGCTCAAGAATCAACTTGCCGGAATACGAGTGTACACTAATTACTCAGAAGCGCTCCATCAAAATGAACTGTTTTAGAACATTGTTTTATGATATAAAGAACTAGCTTTTCTTTATATCATAGCATCTAGCCCGTGGCTTCGCCCGCGTGGACTATCCCTCAGGCTCCGTTACAGGTTTTTGATAGCCGTATAAAACGTTATATAATAAATAGGTTTCCTTTTAATCATATTTAATTTCATTAAATTGGCACCGTAATTCAAAATTTTTCTTTCAATTTTTTCATTCAATTTTTCCGATAAAAGTAATCGTTTTATAGGTCGACCTTCAGTATTATTATATGTTCTATGCTTCAGTACCAAATTTTCCATTCTGGTACACTTCGAAAACATAGTCATATACTTGCCCCGCGAATACCAGTTCTAACATAGTTCCCCATGTCGAGTGTTGTAACATATCGATAGAGTACTCAGCCGCAGTGGTACAATTGTCTCCGTACACTTAGCATCATAAGACAATATCGCAAATTCTTGCCAATGCTGACCTGCATGGCAAGAATTCTGCCTACATGGCTGACCATCTCTTTACGGACATCCATTGCCCTATCCTGAGTCCCATACAATAAATAGGACAGGGATTGAAAGTGGCTGCGCTTATCGCTAAAGTAACCTCGGTCCGAGCTCAGCGGTGAAGCACCGCGTGATGGATCACAACACTGTACTCGAGTTGCCTGTCATACTCGACGCGCGACGGACGTCTCATCCGAATTCCGATGCTCAGAACGTAAAGTTATCCATGCTTTGTAAAACAAATGATTGAACATAAAGTATTATAAGTTTAATATCTAACTGATTTTGAATATTATCTTATTTAATTTTTATAATAAAGTTTTATTAGTAAGCTAGTTTAGATTTTCTTTTTTTTTCAGCATTAATTGTTTTGAGTTCTAGTGCATGTCTGCCTCTTACGGTTCAAAAGGTATTACATCAATGTGACAGATAATCAATCCTTGAAAAAAGGATTATTGTGGCATGGTTTTGCGACCAGCGGTTTAGACTTTGCGTTGACTGTCAGTCAGTGAGTCAGGACTTTGATTCTTATATAAATAGGCCGCCGACACATTCGATTTTACAGGTCAGTAGGGGCCTGGAATCAACGAGCTTTCTGCAGCCTTGAAACTGTTGACTTGACTGATGAGTACACTAAATTCAGTCAATTGCCAGTGTTATCTATCATCTCTAAATGGTTCACCGCTAATAATCTTCTCATAAATACAAAAAAAAAATGAGTATTCTTTATCATATGTTACTTATGTTAAACCAAATATTAAGCTTGGCCTAAATAAACTCTTTATTGGCAATGCAACAGTCTTTCTGGGAATCAAAATGGAAATCAACTTTATAGTGGGATCCACAATTAAATGATCTACCTGGAAGAATTACTTGTGCTGCATATGCAGTTCGTAAGATAAGACAGTTAACAAACGTAGCCACTGACGACTCACGATTTAATAATGATAATAACAAAATTACTAGCTATTTGTGATTTTTATTTGGAATTAAACTGACTAATCCTAGTGATAAGACAATAAGAAATGCCTAAAAATTCTTCTTCTAGCGTATTGACGGTCGCTGCTGTGGGCACGCTTCGCTCACTCTGCTAGCACGTTGTTGTGGTGCTGTACAAGTAACCCGACCTCCACCTCGTTTCGATCGTTGTGGCACGTTTATACGACATTGCCCTAGACTAGGTTTTTTTTTAATGTTAATGTGACGGAACAAGCTCCAGGCCCACCTGATGTTAAACGTACCTCTACCTATAACATATGCATTTCATCACAAGTCATGAATTGCTATGCGCCCGTCACTTTGAGACATAGTTGTTAAGTCTAATATGCCTGTAATTTCACTGGCTCTCAAGGAGAGCTGCCGGTGCTTGGCGACAAATTTTCTACTTAAGGGTGGTCGCTAGCCAGGCGGGCACTTGCAAAATGCCCTTCCACCATGCGGTGAAGCTCAAGCCCGCGGCGGGATTCGAACCATGGACCTGCTGCGCGGCAGTCCATAGCCAATGCCACTGAGCCATCACTGCTTCGAAAGAAAATTATGGTCTTAATAGTTACACCAACAGAACTATACCGAAATTATATGTACTTAATTTGTAAGATAATATATTAAAAAATTATGTCCGTCAATCAGAATATCACATTAATTGTATATAAAAACATCGTATTTGAGTTAATCGATGTATCAAATGGAAGCATAGTCTCCAAATATTTACCAAATAAAACAAGTATTCAATTATATTGTACAAACTGTTCGTTTTAGACAAAAATCTATTATGTCCAGTGAACAAGTATAATATATAAATAACATTATGCAAAATTAATTCCTATAACAAATGAAACGCTTCCATAAAAATCAGACACAAGACCGTTATATTTTTGCAAAGCACTTCAAACTGTATAATACTCTTTATTCATCGCAATATCAAAGCAAAGAGAAATATATTTTCTAACTTTACTAAAGATAGTCACCGCTTTGGAAATCCAATATGACTGTGAAGTAAGACAGATAGTAACAATGTTTTTAAATAAAGTACTGGAATGTAATATCGGGAGAGTTATTTCCACTCTTTGTAAAGGTAGTATTCTATTATTTTAATATTTCAAATCTATTTGAACTTGTTTTTGCCTGGAGTAAATTTTATTAAAAAATCAACCTATTAAAAAGCCGTAATTAAATCTAGACTTTGACTGCTATCATTATATTTCACCAATAGGAAAGAGACCGATTTGTTAACTTAACCTAGGCAGGTCACAGAATAAAAAGGAGGAGAAGGATTACTTCGTAAACCTCCAATATATGAGCGACTATAGCTACTAAGCAAAAAACTGCACTTCAGCTCGCAAAGCTCGGAATACCTAATATTTACATTCTCCTACAAGGCGTCTATCTTTCTATGGCATAGCAGATGACGTTTTTTTGACGTTATTGTGACGGAATAAGCTCGAGGCCCACCTGATGTTAAGCGGACTAACCTCTACCTATAACAGATGCATTTCATCACAATTCACGAATTGCACTGCGTCCGTCACCTTGAGACATAGTTGTTAAGACTCATGTGCCTGTAATTTCACTGGCTCTCAAGGACTGCTACCGGAACACACCGTTAGGTGCTTTGCGACAGATTTTCTACTTGAGGGTGGTCGCTAGCCAGGCGGGCATTCGCAAAATGCCTTTTCACCATGCGGTGAAACTCAAGCCCGCGGCAGGATTCGAACCATGGATCTGCTGCGCGGCCATAGCCAATACCACTGAGCCATCACTGCTTCAAAATCTCTTCTCACGCGGCATGCACCGTAGAATAATCCAGTCCAGACGAATATGCAGATGTACCTGTATCTAATGTGCGGAGTGAGCTAGGTAAACAAACCAATTGCTGTAACTACTATCATGCTGAATCGATTTCGTCCCACGATGCCTACTATCGTCCTTAGTTGCCGTTTCAAAACTTTCAAGCAATCGGTAGCACGATGCCACCCAGTTTATTTTCATCATCATGTTAATAAGAATAAATTTAATCCACGTGGGCTTGTCCATTTTATTACCCAACAGTTGCCAAACAAACTTTGATATAACTCCAGTTTTACACTCGTAGCTTTTGTTTAACTTTTCAAATATATCGAACTGGGGACCAATTCTATTTATTGGTGATGATTATAATGTTAGGCTTATGTTGTGCAGTTTCCGATAATATATTATTTTTGGAAGCGCTCGTAGCGAAGTTTTCTTAGTCATTCTTAACCGATCAGCTAAGTTAAGCAACGTCCGCTGCGGTCATGACTTGGATGGGTGACTGCTAGTGGCATTACTAATGAGCGTTTCCGTACTTCGGAGGGCAAGTTAGGCCGTCGGTCCAGGTTGCGGTCTTACGATGGCAATCGTAAAAGCAAGGTGGTAGGGCATTTTGCGAATGTCCTTCTGTATAGCTACCACCCTCAAGTAGAAAATCTGTCACCAAGCACCTAACAGTGTACTCCGGCAGCTGCCCATGAGAGCCTATTCTAAGTTAGCCTGAACAAAATCTATGACCACATAATCACGTACCATCATGTGAGATAGTGGTCAAAGGCTAGCCCATGAGTTATGTAAAAAAGAAAATGTCCAGATAATATATATAGGTATTTCTTATCCTTCCATATCCCTTATATTCCTCCTAAAAAGATGTCGTAAAAGAAATTGTAATGAATGAGCAGCTCGGTTATTACCATTTCTTCATTCTTTCAAGTTTATTTTTACTCAACTGCTTAATAATATGACATTGTATCATATTAATCAATATAGCTCTATGGGCTAAACTAGGCTATTATGTTTCCATTATTACCCGGACAATAAGGAAACGTCAAAATTTGTATGAACTGTTTCAAAGTAGAGACTACATCAAAAGATCTAATCGTAAATTGAGCACTGACTTCCATAGGGAGAGCCAAGGAGGTTTATCCCAAAAATTTAAAAGCTTATTTTTGTCAAGAACACATAAAAGTAAATTCATGCAAAAATCAACTACTAACTACAACACTATACAAAACAAGTTGCACTGTATTCACGCAAACGGTCGGTTCATAATGTGCTAAACAGATACCACGATAGAAATATGATTTCTACTATAACGTAAAACAATCTAGCTCACAAAAGAATGCCTTGATAAGTAATACTACTAATGTTTATGATTGCAGTGAAGATTATTTTCCGTTAATTGCGAAGAAACAAATTGACAGTTGACACATGTAGTAAGCGCGGCTGCTAATCCATTTAAATTATTGCATGCAAACAGTGAATATTTATCTGATCTATGGTGCATATTCCCATATTTCAGTTATGAACCAAGCGTTTGCAATGTATTCTACCACAGCAGCGTTTGCATGATTTAAACCGTATTGAAATTAAATGTAACAAAATGGCAGAATTGAGACTGTAATCACCTTTTCATAAACCTAAAACATGTTTACTTTTAGTTTGAAACTCGGGATTCATACACAACAAATTTAATCCCTTGTTAACTTGCCTTTGTTTGTTGACAAAAATATTTACTTATAAATTCATCATTCAGGAGTATCAACATCCCTGAATTTAAATATGTAATACAAGTAGTCGTTTTTAAAATTATCAGTATATAGACTATTCTCTATATACTTATCTCAATATTTTGAAAATCGAAAACATAATTTTGAAATAAGAGTTGTGGACTTCTATTGACATACTGGTAGTATGTCATCCCGGTAATATACTTTTTCTATGATTATGTAAGTATTTTTGAAGTACCTTCATAACCTACTAGTTACCATCCGCGGATTCTCCCGCGTGGTGATGGATGATGACGATGATGAAAAGTATACCATGTGTTAATCTAGCGCCTCGTCTACCTCCATATAAAATTTTATCAAAACTGGTCCACCCGCTTGAGCGTGAAGAAGTAGCAAACATACAAACACATTCACAGACTTTCACCTTTACAAAATTTTAAATATTACATATATATAATATATTTGTTTTTCTTACTTACAAACGCATTGCACGAAACTATTGGTATGGATAATGTTATTCATTCATCAAGTCAGATGTACATAACAAGATTAAATCCATTATAAGGAGAGCGTTCTTCTGTGGTTAATCTCCATATTTCTCATTATACCTAATATATCTCGGAGCGCATCATGCAAATCTTATTAACGAGGAGCGGAATTGAGTCTGTCATGTTATGAGTAAAGCTATGCCTTTTGTAGTTAGTTTCGAGATCAAATCCGTTTTCTGCTTATCTTAGTTCGTAACGTTTATTTTTTTAGAGATGATAATCTCCGAAATAGGAGGTCCATTGCATTTTTTTTGTTCATAAGCGAGTCATTTTTGGCCATTTGCGAGCTCCCGGCGGGCACTGCGAAGTGACTCACGGCTCGGCGCGACACCGGCGCCGGCGGCAGCGGGGTGCTGGGTGGGGACGGAGCCAGCCCAACACTGCCAGGTGATGAGGTCCTAGCGTGCCCGGATGAAGACGGTGGGCCTACTTCATCGTTGGCTGTCGTCGTTTGTTGGCCAGTTGCTAGCCAGGCTGAAGAACCGACCGCGCCCTCATCCACCACCTGGATGACGCTCTACTACGGTGTTTAATCTAACGTGGGGCTGAGTACGTAGAAAGTGCCATATAGAAATATAATGTTATTTTTGTAGGACTCATTAGCCGTCAAGTTCCATGACACCGTGCGAGATGCGATGAACAGAAGCCGATGGAGACAGATCATCCGATCTAAGTAAAGACCATCTAATGAAGACCAATTATTTAAGTTCTACAGGCAACAAGCAAAAGAGATGATAGATCTGGCTTCTGACGACTACATACGACGAACAGAGACCGATGTAAAGACGGATCCTAAAAACTTTTGGAGATTTGTTAATGAGCAGCAGGCTTCTCGGCATTCTTGTACTGTTTTTGAATACTAAAGGACAAAATGTAACAGGTGCCGATGCAGCCAATGCATTTGCAAATTATTTTATGTCAGTATTTTTGCGTCACGGCTCTATTTTATCTACGTCTGATGCCGATTGTGAGGCAGCAGACCCTTTATGCTCCTATGCATATTAAAATACTGCATTACAGCTCTTATGAAACCACTGCTTTATATATACAAGGTGTCCCAAAAAGTAGTGATATACTGAAGCTGGGCTGGGAGATAGAAGACCTAGAGGGCTATCTGAATCACCCCTTTGAATGTTCCGCGATTTTTCGTATTTTCGGAGTTATGCCTTTTTTTTTAATTTTTCACCTATCACTATCTCTCATCACCTCTATCTATCAGGTAGCTACCCTGAAAATTTCATTTTATTATTCATAAGGCTTCAATCAAAAAATTGATATCTAAATGTGGTAAGTGCAAAATTTTAATTTACATGATGATTAATGCATGCAAAGAAAATTTTCAAAATGCTGGGTGGCGTTTGTGGCGTCACGTGGACTTAACAGGAAAATTAGGCGGAATTGTCACTAGATGTGTTTTATTACAATATTAATAGAATGTTTTCTTAAAATATTTTAAAAATATTTGTTATTATAAAATATGGATTTCCGCAAAGTTACGCCTGAACCTATTAATTGCAATACCATAACTTTTGCTTATCTACTTTGTACGGAACCCTCGGTGCACAAGTCCGACTCGCACTTGGTCGGTTATTTTTTTGGCAGTGGGCTAAAACTGCCAGGTCTTGATCTTTTAGGGTTCTACATTGCAACAAAACGTGAAAAAAAATATTATCACAGCTAAGTTATTGCTCGCCTCTGTTACGGCTGGACGGATGTCGATGAAATACTTCAAATGATTATGTATTTGTTACACATACCTGTATAATAAATACTTGAGCAGGGCCTCAACATTTAGAATTCATTAAATTTTATCCTAATTTTCACGCAGGTCAAAACGCTGGCAGAAGCAAATTTGTCGTGCTCGTAATACTTTGGTGAAGACGTAAACTATTTTGAAACAATTACAGCAATACGCCTCACATTTGTTTCAGTAAAAACTTGTCATTACCTAAATTAGAGTGGTAGTAAAACAAAACATTCATATTAACATAGGAACATGAAAATGTTAACTTAATGGCTTTATGCCGACACAATGACGGTAAATAATTTAAATAAATTATTGTTATGTTACACATTTCTGTAATAAAAGGAAGCGGATGACGATCGTCCATGCGCAATGTCCGTTAGTGTAGGCCCACACGAATCTCATAAATCGGAACCCATTTTATTTAATTCCAATCCGATCCCATATTAGAATCAGTCTCCCCCCTATCGGATCCCACCGATTATTTCATTTGATTCATTGTTTTATCATCGTCGTCGAAGTCACTGAACTGAACTCAGAACATTTGGAAAAAGCATTTAGAGAAATAATATCAATTTCAACAAAAGGTACTAGGCGAGCATAATCGTGAACGAACGTACGTTATATAGTTATTTTGCGCTTATATTTCTTTGGACTCATTAGGAGATGGTAAAAGCCGAACTCAGGACACTTGAAAAAATAAAATACCAGTAGGGTGAAGAGTATTAGGCATTAAAAATTAAAGGTACTAGGCTAACATAATTATGAAAGATACCTATACATACACCCAAGTTTCATGATTAAAAGGACGCACTTCTATTTTTTATTTCGAAGTTGCTTCCTTGTTTCATGATATACTCATAGGTAGAACTATAATTGCGTGTAAATGTGAAGCGCTCGTAGCGAAGTTAGCGTAGCCGTTCTTACCCGATCAGCTAAGTTAAGCAACGTCCGCCGCGGTCATGGATGGGTGACCGCTAGTGACATTACTACTGAGCGCTTCCGTGCTTTTGGGGGCACGTTAATTCGTCGGTCCCGGTTGTTGTCTTAGGATGGCGGTCGTTACAGCGTGGTTTTAGGGCATTTAGCGAATACCCGCCTGGGTACCTACCACCCTCAAGTAGAAAATCTGTCGCCAAGCACCTAACGGTGTGTTCCGGCAGCTGTCCTTGAGAGCCAGTAATTCTAGGTAGCCTGAATAACACCTTCAACCACATCATCACTTACTATCAGGTGAGATACCTAGTGGTCAAAGGCTAGTCATTAAAAAAAACCCTACTTCAAAATGGAGTGATTTTACATTGTTTCATTAAATCGGATAAGTTTCCTCTCTTGATTGTTTAGTTTTAAAAGGTGAAAATAGAAAAAAAATTATGCAACGAGCCGTGCATCGAAGCCAGCGCTGCGCCACAGATGCAAATATAGTTACTACGGGAGCTATACTAGGAACGTGGCCCGGCCGGCCGCAGAGGACGATTGACGGTCATAGTAGGGCATTCGCGCGCTTCCTTCCAATATCTTTCTAATTTCATTGCTATTATTTGTTTACGTTTTTCTCCTCTTAACTCCTTCTAAAACAATTATTTATTGTACACTAGTTTAATTTTATGAACCAGTGAATAAACTGCATATATGTGTGTATTTGAACTAATAGGTACCACTACAACTTCATCAGTTAATACGTTTATGGAAATCAAAAAACATGTTATCCACATAAAGCCAAAAAAATATGTTATTTTGCCAAAACAAGCGGTAACAAACCAACACACTGCCCAGTGGACGGCAATAGACTCGCCCCCTACTACAAACCTACTTCTAGATAAGTAAGATTCAAAACCTATCTGGTGACACATGAGTACTAAGACATACATTTCCTCCCTATAATATTTCAACTATGTATTTAATATTTAAACCCTTTTTATTTAAGTATACACTCTTTCCATCATGTTTGCGGTGTCACCGTTATCGTCCTGCTCTGCCTTTATCTCTCCTGTTCTGTCAGCTATGTTACTGATATATAACAGTGCTCTTTACGCGTTTGCAAACTACTGCTTCGAAGTAGAACATCATACTCGTATCTTTAGGGAACATAAACTAACTTTGTAGTCAAGACAATGAAGGTATCTGTTAGCTCCATCTTTCTGTTGTAAAATGGTATGTAACACTTACAATAGGGGCTTTCGCAACTTTTCCTTTCTGATACCACATTTATTGTTTTGTGAATCTTTAGTCGATAAACAGACGGCCGTGCCTTGTTTATTGAATTGGATAAAGACGTTTATAGTGTTGGCGGTTTTGGAATGTTTTTGATTGACGTCAATTTTTTTTTTCTGAAACTCGTGCTCGTCAATTCGCGCAATCGTGACTTCCAGACGAAGGACTTCAAAACAGTCAAAACTGATCGAATCTTTCCAGTCAATATAACGCGCGTTCTAGCCGGTTCCTAAATTTATTACTGACGTCATTGACGTAATCTAAAAATTTTAGCTTTATTATGATTTTGTAGGAAGGACGGATAAGTGTTTATAGTACCACCAACTTAACTGTGCAGTTCGCGAGGGCGCTGCTGGTGAAGGAAATCAACTACAAACTGTCACAATTTGAAGGAATGTTGTAGTTCTTTTTTCTCCCGCCTGAACAGATAAGTTGGTGGGACTGTATTCTGTACGTCAAATTATAATGTGTAACAAGCTGTGCTCCTCTGTTTCAATCGCGTAGACAATAGCACCTTATATGCTAAACCTGGACCTAAACTATCATTATTCCAATTTTATTTCAATTGGTCCGTACATTTCATCTTGAAGTAGTAACAAGCATACACACTCAATTGAGGCGGTGAGCGCCACAGTGGTCTATATTTTGAGACACAATGAAAATCAATGTGTCTGCGAAAGATAAGCCACTAGGGTACAACAATGCGAAGGTTTATACCTCGCCTTTAAGATATTAGTGTGATAATAATTGTGCAACTGATATTTGCTAAGGGTAAATGTAATTTTATATACTTCAAAAGACTGGTTTTAAAGGCCAAGTGAAAGTTTAGTAGTACATTGTATACCAAGGAGAGAAAACGATCTTTTTCTGCTAGAGAATATGTTTAAATTGTGTTTGTCACAAACAATTCATACACTTCTGGACTCATCTATTGGCCCACCTTGTATTTTCAGTTTCGTTTGGTCCTAGCTAAAATTTTATATTAGGTAGAGCAAAAAGTTTTTATGCAGTTTTGAACCTGGCACGTTCACAATTTCATTCAATAGTCTTTTTTTGAATTTCGAACACAGAATTTAAAGAAACAAAAGACAATTTGGAGCCTGTTTGTTGATATCAAACAATCGAATACTAAGAAAACTTGGTTTTATTGGTTTACTTGGATTTAATTCTTGAAAAAGTGATTGATATCTTTGGTTTTGCAACAAACATTACTTATTCTTAACATTAAGGTGAGGTTCTATCAATAATCTATGGAACCTGAAGTCGCCGCCCAAGCTGTGGCACTTATACACAGCCAAAGAAACGTGAGTGCTCAACTTAATTTAAGTCGATCTGCGGTCCGAAATGTTTATCGGAGGTACCTAGAGACTGGCGGCTTTGTTCGTCGCCAAGGAAGGCCACGATCTCGGGTCACAACTGAAAGGCAGGATCGATTCATCGTGACGACCAGCTTGAGAAATCGTCACCTTACCTCCATTGAGATACAAAACCAACTTCGCGACTTCCACGGAGTATCTGTGAGCGCTCGAACTGTTCGGAAAAGGTTAAAAGAACGCGATATGGTACCACACAAGCCAGCTAATGGGCCCAAACTAACGCGAGCCCACCGAACAGCGCGCCTTCATTTCGCACGCAGTCATTTAAATTGGACACAGCAAGATTGGAGCCGTGTACTCTTTTCTGATGAGTCTAAAATTGTGTTACATGGCAATGATGGAAGGAAGAAGGTCTACCGACGTAAGGGAGAGCGTTTCGCACAATGCTGCTTTGAAGAGAGGGTTGCTTATGGCGGTGGCTCATGGACTGTCTGGGGCGGTATATCCGCGAGCGGCAAAACTCAACTTGAGGTTGTTACAGGACCACGGCTGCCAACATTAAATGCTGAAAGGTACATTCGTGAGTGCTTAGAACCTCACGTGATACCATACGCGGACTATGTGGGCCCAAATTTCCTTTTTATGCATGATAATGCAAGAGCCCATGCGGCCGGCATCGTCAGGGAATATCTTCGGGATGTGAACATCACAGTTATGGACTGGCCAGCCAGAAGCCCAGACATGAACCCTATTGAGCACATGTGGGACGAGCTAAAAAGACGTGTTAGGGCTCGTCAGCCAGTTGCCCAGACGATGCAGGAGTTGAAAACTGCCATAGAAGAGGAATGGGAGATGATCCCTCAAAATTTCATAGAGCGGTTGATAAACTCTATGCCTAATCGTATGAGAGCTGTGGTAGATGCCCATGGAGGCAACACGCGTTATTAAATTAAACCTTTATTTGATAAAACATGTTTTTTTATTCAAAAATCAATTGCCTTTAACAAGGCGCATATCCGACTTGTTAGGCGTAGCTCCATGTCGTATGGTATTCTGAATTCAAATTTAAAACAATACGATCGAAAAAGGTGGTAAAATGTGCCAGGTTCAAAACTGCATAAAAACTTTTTGCTCGACCTACTATAAAATTTTAGCTAGGACCAAACGAAACTGAAAATACAAGGTGGGCCAATAGATGAGTCCAGAAGTGTATAATGGTACATTAATTCCCAACGCGGAATCTATTTCATGATGAACTGGCGTGTTCGTTTTGTAGCTGTGTGGCTTATAAATTAGAATTGACAGTGGCTCAATGAAAATCGACAGGTTTTATGTTGATGCTTTTACCCGCGGCTGCGCCCAAGTCTCATAAAATAACGAAATCTTTGTCAATAGTGGATAAATGATGAACACAGAACTGATTACTTGTAGGAAGAGGCACATTAGTATTGTGATTTGATGCGTCAAAACAAATACCGTGGTTGTTGGACTACGTGTAAAAAACATATTCCATTTTCTATGCGAAATATATGCATAACCTGCCCCTTCTGTTGTATCTGCGGTAATTTTATTAGGAGTTTTAAATATGTAGGGTAGATAAAAAAATAAGTTTGTAATAGTAAACTCGCCCTTTTTAAAAACCATCCACGTATTACAATATTGTTTGCTTTTTTGCTAAATTTCACAGTTAGATCAACCCGAAGTAGGTACTTGGTACTCTTTAAGTTTGAAGTCCCATGTCAAATCGCAAAATTTCTAATATCCTACAGCGGAGTTACTGTTAAAAAATTATAGCGTTTTTATCACCGCTAACCGCGAGCTACTTTTGTGGGCAACTCATCATTTTCAAAAAGTCACTCTGTGAACTGTTGCTTCGTGAGAGAATCGTAGCTGTAGATCCAAGTTTCGTCAATTGTAAAGATGTAGGATAGGTTTTATGAATTCCTCCTTCGAACTTTTCTAACATAATAAACACTTTTTGAAGCAATGATGGCCGAACGGTAATAGCTATGGACTGCCGTGCCGCAGTAACCTGGTTCGATCCCCACCGCCGGCTTGAGCTTCACCGCATGGTGGAAGGGCATTTTGCGATTGCCCGCCTGGCTAGCTACCACCCTCAAGTAGAAAGTCTGTCGCCAAGCACCAAAAGGTGTGTTCCGGCAGTAGTCCTTGAGAGCCAGTGAAATTACAATGAGACTTAACAACTATGTCTCAATGTGACGGGCGCAGTGCAATTCGTGAGTTGTCATGAATTGCAACTGTCATAGGCAGAGGTTAGTCCACTTAACATCAGGTGGGCCTCGAGCTTGTTCCGTCACAATAACAAAAAAAAATCAAAAAAAAAACTTCGGGATTTTCACTCCTCGATGAGTGACTGAGATATCCATCGCGAAGTAAGCTTTTTAACTTTAAGGTTATTTTATTTTTATTGTGACGTAACAAGTTCGAGGTTCACCTAATTTTAGGCGGACTAACCTCTGCCTATAGCATATGCATTTCATCACAAGTCACGAATTGCACTGCACCCTTGTTGTCACCTTGAGACATAGTTGTAAAGTCTCATATGCCTGTAATTTCACTGGCTCACAAGGACTGTTGCCGGAACACACCGTTAGGTGCTTGGCGACAGATTTTTTACTTGAGGGTCGTAGCTGGTCAGGCGGGCAATCGCAAAATGCACTTCCACCATGAAATATGGTGGTTCATGGAGGATGGTGGAAAATACCTGTGGTCCAATCTTCAGTTAAGCCAGAATCTCTCGATGTGCAATGTACCTATTCTCCTGCAATAACCACTGCTTCTGATGAACTTTCATGAGTTACTGCCATTGTAGGTCAGCCGGGTCTAGAGCTTTGCAGCTTGTACATTTTCGTGAAATTCCTTACATAGTAAACAAAGACTTTTTTTTAAGCTCTGTCAGTTTTACCCTTGATTGTCATCACATAAAAAATCCTAGCACGAAAAGCTTCCTGTGAGACGTGCATTTTTGCAAACAAAAGAACAGTGACAGATAATCTTCAAAAGTATTTGAAACTAGCTTTCAGGACGCGCATATGTTATTTATCGCCCAAAACCATTAACCTCTTTTTGTGCAGTGGGATAAAAACTATCATATGTCCTTCTGCAGGTTAACTATGGTAATAACTATTTCCATACCAAATTTTATCTAAATCGGTCATTTATTTTTTTAATTTCTTCGTTGCATACAAAAATACTAATATTTCCTCTTTAATATTAGTGCAGATGTTAATTTAGAAAAGAACGTACACATAGGCGGCCAATGATTTTAAGCATAGAGTTTTGTATTGAAATTTGCCGTGGATTCAAAGTAGTTTCAAGAATTTAACTTTATTCCAGAATATAACTTTTAAGTTCGACTAAAATTTAATATTTAGTCAAAACCACAACCAAACTAAAGTTTACATCTAGTAATATTTATGTCTAGTTTACCAAGATCCAAGAGCTTTAAGATTTAAGAGCAAAAATACAATTATAAGAAAAGCTAGCATATATATTTTTCTTTAGAGTTATAATAAAACCACTTACAGAATATAATTTATTTTACTTATTTAAATATACAGCTTACAGTCACTAAAAATCTTTATTAAAATTATTCTATTCCAAAAATATTTCCATTATTTTGAAAAAAAAAACAATTATAGTTCATTAAAAAAACCCAAAATACAAGAGTATCATCAGGAATTACCAATAATGAAGGTATCAACATCAAATAAATCTACTCACTACATATTTAACTAAAAAGCGTAGTCTAACGTTACAATATTATATTTGTACATAAATACCTAATTATTATATATTTAGGTATACAAGTTTAAAAGATTGCTATTTTTTGTTCTCACAAATTATTACCTAATTATAACTAATTTTGAAAATAATTTTGATAATTTATAATGTAAATACTAACCAACCGAACAGAGCTAAAGGAGCGATTCCCTGGATAATTTTAAACTCTCAATTTTATAAACATACGAGTTTATCCCAACGATACAACTTATTGCTTCCATACAAATAGTCGTTTCAGTCTAGTCCAAAAACTAATCCCTTCTAGTAAATCCTTTTTCTTTAGTCAATTCAAAGGAACCGTTTCATGCAGCCACTGGCGCTTGCCTTCGTTGAATTCAGCCGCAGTGTGGTCTGTGCCTTCCAGAATCCATTTGGTAGTGAGGAGACCTTCTACTCCTACTGGACCTGGAAAATAACAATTCATCGATTATATTACAACGCTCACAGAAGTGAAATTCAAGTTGCACATAAAAATATATTAATTAAGATATCCTACTATGTGTAGTAGGATGTCTTAATTAATATATTTTTATCTTGTGATTACTTAAACGTCATAAATGCCTGGACAATTCCGCCTCTGCAAGCTATCGCCTGTCACCTTCCAATCAATCAATTTAACCAAAACTGTAATATTGTATTACATAGTAAGTATGTAACACATCGTTAAAAGAATTGTTAAATTGTAAAATATTGTGACAAGATGTTTAAAAGAATGTCCCCGAGTTTCTTGTCCCTTCTTCTCGCAGTGGCTCAATACAATTTTATATGCTGAACGGGGCAGTACAATGTAGAATATTTCAATACTGAAATTTGTAATGGACCTATAATGTATAAGAGCGTCGTAGACGCCTAAATTGAATAAATAATTTTGATGACTTTGAGGAATAAATGTAAGAAGTACCATCTAAGCCGAAGTCAAACTGTCAGTAATGATTAAAGTACTTCAGGCAACCGAAGACACGGGTAAGTTAGAAAATAAGTAATAAATTCATCCTAAGTCATCATCAACAAATTTCTTTCCCGCTAGGAGTGGACACACGCTTTGCAGGCGTCTTGGGGATCGCAATGTAAGAATGCAGTTCTTCAATAGGCACTGCTGCCACCTTTAGGTAATTTTCCCTTCTACTTTCGGCCACGATGCCAGATATGGGAGGTGCAATTTTAACAGCACCCCGCGGGGTTTTCATCCCATATACATATTCTTAAAACGCTGCTCGGTCTCCACTCGCAACTTATTCTACCTCTCACTTTAATTCTCAATCATATCTTATGAAGTAACAAGTAAGTTCATTTATCCACGAAACTTTTAGTTCTGAAATAGGAATGCGAATATTTTTACAAGTACCGCAACTAATAAGATTGAACGACACAGATAAATAAAACACTAGCTCGGCGGATAACAACGAAAAACAAAAAAGAAATGCTTGAATTACGTTTTTATCTTTTGAATTTTTCAAAAGTAGAATGTTACACTCGTTAGCTAAATCATTTTCCACGGAGCAGTTGTAATTTAAATCCTTGCCTTATAAATAGTAATGTAGGTACTCTCTTTATACACCACCCATTAACATAGGGTACTAACATACTAAGAATAGTATGTTAGTACCCTATAATTATTATATTAGCACAGTTCTACATTTTTATATATAATTTTCTCTCAAACTATCTACATAAAAATCCACACTGAACTAATGAAGCATGGCAAGTGTTGCAAGAAGATACAAAACATATCATCACATCACAAATATTAAACCCAAAAAATACAAAAAATGCAAAAAATACATTAACGCTCATCTTAAAAATATTTGTTCCAGTAAGGCAGGATTTGAGATTGGGACTCGGCTTGAAAGCAATGGCACTAACAACTAAGCTTCAGTGGCATCAATGAAAGAAAATAAATATAGGTTGGTACCTCTAGCATGAATCCTCGCGGTGGAAATACCAACTTCAGCCCCCAGACCGAATCGGAACCCGTCAGCGAACCTTGAAGACACATTGTGAAACACACAAGCACTGTCCACGGAGTTCAAGAACTGCTTGGCTGTGCTCTCTGAAATATGAAAAAATACCATGTAAGAAAAAAATATTAAGTAGTAAAAAAATACCTGGTGAATCGCAATGCAACATCAAAATACCTGGTATGGTGTGTACCAGGTGTCGAAATATTTATTTGCTTTTTACGGTGCCTGCAGTTTGCGTTTATTAAGGCTAGAGTGCTAATGGCACTTTCCACACAAACGTAGTACGTCATATTTAAAATAATAAGTGTTCAAACTTGGTAAAACTTTGTATGTATGTATTCAAGCCTAATATTTAATATTTAATGCTTCTGGTATGCAGATTTACGTAACATCAAGTATTTAAAAAAAAACAGTGTCCTCGTGGCCGCGTTATTTGTTTTGGTTTTATTTCAATTTATACCTAATTTTGGAGGTAAGTACGACTTTTGCTATTGAATTATTTATTATGTGGTTAATTTATATGCTGTAGAAGTCGGAGCAAGGGGTATACCAGCAAAATCCCTATACAACCTACTAAAAAACCTTGGCCTGTCAAGAACAACCGTAACTTCCATCCTAGAACGTGTATCTAAGGCGGCATTAGTAGGATCTTACCAAATTTGGTTGGGCAGGGGAGGAGGCTCGAGCGGTGAAAGGGAGCATTGATGCATCATAAAGGGGCCCCTTAACCTTACTCACTGGGTTGTCCAAGTCCCAGGCACCTTGACTTGAGCCTCTTCCTCTGCAACACTATGGACCCGGCACCCACGCACGGTGAATCCATGGAATGCTAAGTAAATTCGTCTCACAAAAAAGAATTTGAAGCGCTCGTATATTATGTAGGTACTCTGTGTATATTAAGTTGCCTATCAAAGTTCAACAACGTCCGCTGCTGTCATGAATTTGTTAGGCTACCTCTAGTGGCCGTACTGATCACTTGTTTCAGAGGGCACGTAAATAAGTCGGTCCAGACAACAACCGTCTTAAGATGGCCGTCGTTATAGCATTGTGGTAGGGGATTTTGCAAATGCTCGCCTGGTTAGTTACAACCCTCAAACAAAAAAAAACTGTCACCAAGCACTTAACGGTGTGTTCAGGTAGCTGTCCTTAAGAACCAGTAGTTCTAAGTTAGCCTGAACAACATCTTCGACCAAATCATCAATTACTTACAGATGAGATAGCAGTGAAAGGCTAACCTATTAGCAATAAATAATAATACGCTAATCTGAAGCCTGCACTTTGCTCACTCAAAATATCACGCGTTAACCCTCAATATAATTATTTGATAAAGTTTTATATTGCCTTAGTAATAGTTATCACAAAATCATTACAACTTACATCCTTAAACAAATACGTGATAGGCAACAGTAATCTTTGTAATAAACTTGTAAATACCACTTCAATATGTTGTTGGGAAATAAAATATAGATATCCTCATTAACTAGATAAAAGTGTATCTTATCTATTCACCGCCCATCTTCATAACACAGGAATACTCGTATTGTAAATTTGAACGGCTCGTACCGAAGTTTATTTAGCCGTTCTTTACCAATCAGCGAAGTTAAGCAACGTCCGCCGCGGTCATGACTTGGATGGGTGACCGCTAGTGACATTACTACTGAGTGCTTCCTTGCTTCGGATGGCACGTTAAGCCATTGTTCCCGGTTGTTGTCTTACGATGGCAGTCGTTACAGAATGGTAGTAGGGCATTTTGGAAATGCTGTCTTTCTTGCTAACGTCCTCAGGTAGAAAATCTGTAGCAAATCAATCTGACATAACGGTGTGTCGGCAGCTGTAGTTAATAGCCAGTAATTCAAAATTAGCCTGGACAATATCTTAGAACACATCATCACATACCATAAGGTGCGATAGTGGTTAAAGGCTAGCATATCAGCTACATAAAAAAGTGGCAACGCATTTTGCAAATAGTTACAAAATGCAGTAAAATCTGATATTCAAAATAACTGCTGAAACGTGCTTGGCACCAAACATGTGTTTCAGCATCCTTGGGAGCTACTTCTCATTTTAAGCATAATCTTTGCTGCCACTATGTTATCCTTACTATAAGAATAACAAACTAGCCAAGTGGGGGCCTCACTCTTTTAGTATTCCGAATTGCAACAGCCCATCAAAGAAAAAATTGTGATTGCTTTGATCACAGCTTAAAAACTACATTATAAATTGGCGTTTTCAGTATTTGTTGGTTACTAAGACGATGTGCTTTATAATCATAATCCACGAATAAATATTTAAGGAAGTGGAACTCTCATTCCGTTTGATTTCGAACTTATCAAATTCACAAGTAACAAAACGCGCACAATCTTCCAAATTCAATTGGATCGATTAATTGATTTGGCACTTCGAAATAATCGTATCCGATTGGTCACGTCAAGATAATGTTGGTCCAAGTCATGACCGTAGTGGACATTGCTTAACTTAGCTGATCGGTTAATAATGGCTAAGCAAACAACGCTACGAGCGCTTTGAACTACTCAATCAAGCGCGCAACTGGGTTCAAACCCCGAATCTCCTACGTAACAGTCAACACACATTGCCACTAGAATATCGTTGCTTAAAAAATAACGAGTTATTCAAAAAACCTGGTGCTAAGCCGATCTTAGCCCAAGCCAGAGAAGGCAACATAAAAGTAAGCCCAGAAAATTCAAGAGGTTTTCAAGGCATTAAGTTTCTTTAACATTATAAATAGCGTTTTATACAAAAGTGAATACTCGTATTGCAAAATCACGTAAGTCTAAGCTTTGTCGGATTATAGAGAAAAACCGAGAGGGGTTCAAATAAACTAAATAGATAAAGCTAAGCTACTTTCGTCTGAGTTTTAAAGATTCAAGATCAATCATTTTGTCTAACGGGATAGCAATACAAAAAAAAGAGCTGGGAAAACTAAGAAAAATTTAAAAGCTTTATCAATATTCTTTGGGTATTTCACTATTTTGGCACGAGTAAACAAATTAAATCTCTTTTGCAGTTAAAAAATATTCGGAATTTTTTCAGTTAAAAAATTACACGTGTTGTTTTTATTATTTTGGTTTTGGCGTGCAATGTCAAGTTATAATTTTGAAATATAACATCATGTTGGTCAACATCGGGTCGCAGTGACATCGGAGTAAGGAGTAAAAGTATGCTAACCTCGGTAGTGATTACATATTTGAGCTTTTGGTGTAGAGACGTGGGGTCCGTGGGGACTGGGCGCACATCGTATTTTCCAAAACATATCAGAGCGTTGAAATACTGGAGTTTGGCTCAACTAATAAGCATTGCAATTCAATTTGGCAATGCTGCCAACTGGTAGTGGGCTGGAGCATTTTGACTGCCTGTGAGTCTCCAATGACTTGTAGGTTGTCTAAATGTTTTTATTCTGTAGTGTTGTTTATAGGTTGTAGTATTTTGATAATAAAGACATACCAGAATATAAGTCAAGGTTTAGTCTAAATCATACCTCAAAAAAGTGGTGAAAATGTAACTGGAAGCTTTTAATCATTTATAAACATCAGCAAGCCCTATCCCATGCTAAACTAAACACATTAACCATACAACTTGATAACTTTGAAACTATTAAAGTTTAGGAGTATACAAAAGACACATTTTCAATATTGTATAATTTCCCTACACGTGCACATTTACGAAATCATAATAACACAAAAACTCTCAATGAAACAGATGATATTGAAAACCATACAAAACTACCATCGCTGTCCTTTCAGTTTGCCTTTTCTGTTTGTATTTTACACTGCCAAGAGCAACACAAATCTTAGGTTGGATTGCCTATAGTTTTGACTATAGTTGAATCTGCGTCTATTTTCGACCTTATTCCAACCCAGTCTTTGTGTACTTTTATATTTTTTTCGATTTTTCTTCTTACAAAAATATCCGTACCGTAAAGGACGACAATAAAAAAAATTCTTTGCGAAAAATAAAAATGTCCTAGAAAGGCATAGTGTGTTTCGCAAATAATATGACGTGGAACTTATTCGTGGTTTGTGTTTGTTTGGTGCGTAATACGAATTATATTACGATTATATCATTATTTAATTATATTACGAAAAGAGCTAGATCGGTTCTTAATTCCCAAATTGTACTAAGACAAAATAATGCGCCAAATGAGCAGCATGCCATGCCTTAATGTTGTTATTAACTAACCTGTTGGTGCCAACAATTTTTCAAATTTCTTACCTCGGTTAATGTAAATATTAGCCGCGGTAACCAACAAGAATTCTAAAAAAGTGTTAGCTTCAGAATTATGTCTTTCTGGCGCTAACAGTTCTTTAGCTTTATGGCGTTTTATTTTTATTTCGTTGGTGATTAATACGGAATTAACGCTAAGTATATGGATACCTATTAATAAATTTTAATTAAACTATTAGTATTACAAATTCTATTGGCATTCATAACCTAACAATATCCTTGTAGTTTTACCTGCATGGGTGACGACGACAATGGTGACAATGAGAAAGAGGATAAATCACGTTGTTGTTTTGAATTTCGAAATTTTTACAGAATTAGTTAAATTGAACAAGTATAAAACAGATGTAAAATTAATGCTTACCATTTTCAGTGACGATAACATCCGTATGTGAACTGCCAAAGCGATGAATATGGTCTATAGCTTCATCTAAACCTTTCACAACCTCAACACAACATTCTAGGCTTCCGTACTCATGTCTCATGGTTTTCGCAGGCGGAGGTCCAAACGTCAACTGAGTGGACAACTTCGGACCAGCATGAATCACGACGCCTTCTCTCTTTAACATATTGCAAACATCAGAAAACAGAGATCCAGTTACGTGGTCTTCATGTATCAGTAAAGTCTCCATAGCATTGCAAGCGGCAGGATAATCGCATTTCGCATCTCGAATTATCTTTAAAGCTTTCAGTGGATCTGCATCTTTGTCTAAATAAACGTGGCAGATGCCTTCAGCATGCCCTAGAACGGGTATGTGCTGAGACTGCTTTTGAATGTTTCGGACCAATTCTGAAGACCCTCGGGGTATAATTAAATCGATGTGCTTCTCCATAGCCAGTAAATCACTGATCTCTTCACGAGTAGATACTAGTGATATAGCATCTTCTGCACCGACACTTGATAGCGATTCCTTGACTAGATCCATTAAGGCTTTGTTTGAATGTACAGCCTCTTTTCCACCTTTAAGTAAGAGTCCGTTAGCAGAAGCCATCGCCAGAGCTGCTACTTGAGGTAGCGAGTCAGGTCTGGATTCAAAAATGACGAGTAAGACTCCAATAGGCACAGTTACTTGTCTGAGAATCAAATTTTCTGCCAATTTTGTCTTCCTCAATACTCGTCCAACGTTTTCTAAACTAGAATCAGCTATTTGCTTCAAACCAATTGACAACGTCTTCAGCTTTCCTTGGCTTAAAGACAATCTACTAAGTAAAGCAGTTGCAAGACCATTCTTAGAGGCTTCTTCCAAGTCATTCTGGTTCGCCTCAAGGATTTTCTCTTGTTTGCTTATTAAGAGGTCAGCTAATGAGTGTATGGCTGCAGCACGGTCAGATGGTGTGAGATTCTGTAGGACCCTGCTTCCACTGCGAGCTGAAACAAAAAGGAGTGATTATGTCCATGAAAATAAATACCAGTAACATACCGTATTTACCTACATCCTAATATTGCAATTATTGCAAGCTTGGTTATTTTTTTTCCTTTTATTGTGATTCATTAAGTTCTGTTGATTTGCTGAATCAATGGGTTTTTTGACGATTTCACCAAACGTGTGTATCACCGTTATATTATGGAACATTTATTAATTGCTTACGTTGGGTGGGTTACGAAAAATATCATCATCTTTGACATTAAAATTCCTAATCGAAACTCTCACAAGTA
Organism: Plagodis pulveraria; assembly: GCA_963890685.1. Lineage (NCBI taxonomy): Eukaryota > Metazoa > Arthropoda > Insecta > Lepidoptera > Geometridae > Plagodis > Plagodis pulveraria. The sequence goes on along the minus strand of OY982962.1, from coordinate 6,859,186 downwards.
TAACTAAAGTAAGTTACTGTACTGAATCTAAACCCGCTCTGCAATTTAGGAGGTAAGTGGCAAAATAAACACATTCACGAACACATTTAAGCATGTATAATAATAGTGTTATGTGTGACATTATTTCAGTGAAGCTTACGATTGACAAAATACCAGTGCAATTTCTAATATCATTAAATCATAACACTACAGCTTTTCTAAACCTGATACTGATATTTACTTACCGTTGTCGGCCATCACATCAACTGAGTTTGAAGTATTCGTGACGTAGTCAGTGAAGAAAGTACCAACTTTTCTTCCATTCACAATAGTTTTGATAGCTTTCTCTTGCATCCCATTACAAATAACGACACTCACACCTCTCGCCATGGCCCATGTAGCGGCATTTACTTTAGAGTCCATACCTCCCGTGCCAACCTGAAAACATTAAAAGAGTAAAAAACCCGACTGAAAATCATTTATTTTCATTAAACGTTTTATAGTTCCATTGAAATTTAAACTGCAAGTGGCATATATATAACGTATATATGGAATCGTTTTTAAAGCCTTTTATTTTGTTAACCCTCTCCATGGGCTTGGAATAAACAAAAAAAAACTCTAAATATGGCGCCTAAACTCCGCCTGTTTGTTGTACTTTATATTTTTATGTACATAGTGTCACTTGTGCTTTCAAGACGAATCTAACGATATCTCATACATTAATATCGGTTAAGCCGTTTAGAAGTTACGGTGGAATAAAGAAACTCACAAACAAACATACATGAACCCTGAAAACATAAAACTCCGTTTTTGGGCAGTCTTGTATTAAACAACATTTAAAACCAAAACACGTTCTCAATTGCCTTTGAAACAAAGATGAAGTGCTTGATCGAAACATGTTTTATCTTGTGAAAATTTAACTTCAACTAAGACAATGTGAAATCTTAGTCGTGCACAGAATTTAATTTCAAGCTCTTGATACCAAATAGCGATTATTATGCTTAAATTTATTTTGCGGTTCGCATGAAATTCTAAAGCGTAAAACGATTTTCGTTTTAGCATTATTTTGCTAATCGTTTATGTCAAAATATCAAGAATTTTACCCAGCAAAATATGTTGAATAATAAAGTCATTATATTCGCTTCAAGGCGCGTGGTATGAGTTGAAAATTATTTCATTCATTTTTTAATATACGAAGCCACGAGACGACCGTCACATACCACAAAAACAACATAAATAATATTCGTAGCTCTGTCTAGCGTAGGACAAATATGGCTTCGCAAATATATTGTACGAGAGCATGATTAACTATTTTTGTTTGTTATAATATCGTGAAATCTCTTGGCAGCAGCGTTATTTTTATACACGGTTATTGGTAAAATGCTAACAACCTCTTAGGGTTGACCTCTGCTAGTCCTTACAAACATTTAGAGAACACATTTTTTTGTGTTTTTTTGCGTTTTGGACTGAAATTTAATATTTCATAATTAAAGTTTTTTTTTTAATTCGTCTCAAAATGTTTGTTAGGACTAGCAGAAGTCAACCCTAAGAGGCTGTTAGCATTTTACCAGTAACCCTGTATATTGTTTTAAGATAAAATATATTTTTATATAGTCCACAGTGATTTATTTATTCTATGACATTGAAATAAAATGTGAAGTGAATGTTTATAGTTGCTACGTTTGAATATATCTTTTACAAAATCAAAGTTAAATACAATTTAAGTGAAAGCTAAAATCAAAGGCAATCTGAATAAATCAAAGATCGTAAACAGTATCAAACAACAAAGCTGAATTTATTGGTAATTTGAAAGTTAGATTTGCTTCGCTTTGTATTAAGTACGAACTACTTAACAAACATGTAGTATTTAAATAGTAAACTACAATCTTAAATGTGTTATAGAAGGAAGCAGTCCCACGACACAAGGTTTTTTCTTAGTGTGGGCTCTGCATGTCATTTAACTGTCAAAAAACTACAATTTAGTGTTACACTTGTAATAAAGTTTAGAGTGACAACTTGTAACTGTATAGTATTGTGTGAATAAATAATTGAATTGAAAGTCAATTTATGAGCAAGGGTGTTGAAATATAGATATATAGTAAGTAATACCTACGTATATACCAAATTGTAATCTTAGGTTATCTAGCGTTAGTTATTAATTTTGGTGCTACAGAAATGCATCAATTAATATTACTATAATGCTCTAGAATTAAGAAAAACTTTATTAAGAAGTCAAAATGATACAGGGGAAGTTTCAGAACCTTTTTAAACCTACGCACGCTAACTGTAAAAGTGTTACATTTGGCAATGATAGTCAAGGTGCAAATCAGAGCATAGGGCACAGAATACATAATAGTGTTTCACAAATCTGTTGAAGCAATTACACAGTTCAAATCGAGTACACAGTGATTATAATCAAATTGTCCGGAAACACAGTAACGGGCATTTCTGATCGGATATTTCGCCCTTGCATGGAATTGTTTTGGATTAACGTGTCCGACGGAACTCATGTATGTGAGTAGGGATACCCGTATGTCTAATCTTTAAAGGGATGTATAGCCCTTTCTCATACATATCCTTAGTATAATTTTTATACACCTGGGAATTCAGCCCGAAATGAAATTGTTGATAATCCTGCGACCACAATTATATGTATAATTCTGGCAGCGTTTTCCATGAAGACTTGTTATAGCAACATGAGGTCTAGATCCTATCGTTCTTCAACCATCCCAATACTATGGTTAAAGAACGATGGGAAAAATTTGAGTTATGACATCATTGTCATGTTAGCTCAATTGGTTAGAGCATACCCCGGCTAAAGGGGTGCATGGACGCGGGTTAGAATCCCGCACATGACTTTAATGTTTCCTCTCGTATATTTGTAATTTTGTAATGAGGTCTAGACTTGTCCACTGCAGGTAAAAGTGTAGAGAGACTCTGTTTCTCAATGTGTCTTACCTTAGACTTTTGCCCGAACTGAACTTGATCCCTATCCTGTGACGTGTATGTGTGCATCATTCTGGCGCCGTCTTCCCACGGAGGCTTGTTATAGATCCCGTCGACGTCTGACATCATGATGAGCAGGTCTGACTGGATCTCCGCGGCTAACAGTGCGGAGAGGCTGTCGTTGTCCTTTATACCTATACCCTGGAGGTCATAAACATTCCTGTTAAACAATTTTGATACATATAGGTATATATTTTGAAGCGCTCGTAGCGAAGTTTGCTTAGCCGTTCTTAACCGATCAGCAAAGTTAAGTAACGTCCGCCGTAGCCATGAGTTTGATGGGTGACCGCTAGTGACATTACTACTGAGTGCTTCCGTGCTTCCGTGCTTCGGAGGCTTAACAACGGCTTATCGTGTAAGCCAGGGGTGGCCAAACTTTTTTACCTTGCGGTCTACGTTATGATTTAAATTAGCTCAACGGTTTACCGTCAGCAGTGGATAAAAAATGCCAAACTGATTGTTTATGATTTTGTACAATATTAGGTAACAAAGTTAATTATAAAGTTTTCATAGCAATAAAATATGTACCTACTTCACATACATTTTTATAATTCACATTTGAACATATTGATCAACAATGTCCTGGGCTAGATTTTTGGCGCTGCACATTTACCACAAGCTTATCCTGCTGCACACTTTATGAACTAACTGCAATGCGCAAGCAGGAAGTCAAATGCTCGTCTGACTGATGTATCGTTTATATCGCATTGATAGTTAAAAATATTCATTCTCAAAGATCTAAAATTCTATTAGAATTTAAAAAAACCGTCAAACGTATTTTCATAGGCATGGTTTTTTTTTTTAGAAGTATCAGATCCTTGTCTGTATTTTCAAATTCTCTTGCTTTCCATAAGATGTCTCCCCTAATTGCCAATTTTTTCCTTGACCGAAACTGATTCAGCAGCGATTAATTTGCCTATTTTAATAAATAACATATCAATATTCATGCCTTCAATAAATGAAAACACCATAAATCAAGAAAAAATAAGTGTAAATTGTTCTTGGTTGTAATTGAGTTGACATTTGCAATTAATTTGTTCCTATTTATTGCAATGTTTCGATACGCTGCTTCTCACGGGCTACCGATAATGCCTCCGCGGTCGACCAGTCGACCGCGGTCGACGTCTTGGCCACCCCTGGTGTAAGCCGTCGGTCCCAGTTGTTGTCTTAGGATGGCAGTTGTTATAGCATGGCGGTAGGGTGTTTTGCGAATTCTCGCCTTGCTAGCTAGCCACACTCGAGTAGAAATTCTATCGCCAAACACCTAATTGTGTGTTCCGGCAGCTGTCCTTGAGAGCCAGTCATTCTAGGTTAGCCTGAATATATGTATGAAATATATATATATGAAATAACATATTCGACCACATCAACACTTACCATCAGGTGAGATAGTGGTCAAAGGATAACCTATCAGGCATATAAAAATAACTCTTATTAGACTATAGGCAAAGAATTAATGAAGTGTTTGTTTTTTACGTAATAGTTCTTGCTATAGTGTCGAAATGATTAACAGCTTTGTAACTTAATATAACCATGAGTGGGATAGGGGTAGAAACGCTTACTCGTATCCCACTCACGGGGGGTTGGTACGACATGTCTTCTCTAAGAACACAAAAGACAACACATACACATACTGTCAAGTTTTAGCGTTTGATTTCATGGCGGGCTAAGCCTTCCTGATACCAACTCGTCTTTAAAATGTTCTCGTTAAAAGTATACCGTTTTACGTTACGTAAGATGGGTATCTTACGAGTAATCAGCGTTGTAAGCGTGCTCTACTGTGCGTCCAATATCCAGCAACACATTCACATTTACAAAAGTAGCAGCACGCTGCTCATAAGGTGCATTTTTCCCTTAAACGATCTTTACGTCATCCAATCAGATAAAATGGTACATTTCTACTGTTATTGTTTAAGAATGTACTAAAATATATTAAATATATGTTACACTGCCATAATTTCATTGCAGTCATGTCTTTAAACTACCGTAGAGTAGTAGGATTTCTCGTAACGAAGACGTTATTCTTAGTACCACCACCTTGCCTTTCATTCATTTCTAAGTACTCATCAAAAAATAAAATCTTACATACGTTGATTCTGGTTTGAAACAGATACACAAAATTACATATGAACACATAAATAATAGTGATACGCGAGTCAGTATGGAAAAGTTACGATGTTAAATTGTTTGTTGATTGTTGAAAGGTATGTTTTGAATATGTACAATAATTACCTTACACGTAATATATTGAGCATAACTTTAAGGTTCTATGCGATATATTTGATTATCAAAAAAATAACGAAGTGTTATTTTACAGATATTAACATATATTAACTTGAAGGTAATTAAGGTGGAAACTCACGTCTATGTCGGAAAATTCAAAATTTTACTATGTTTTTCACTTTTGTACCTAGGTTTCGTAACAATTCTACATCATGGTATTCGCGAGTTAAAAATCATATTGCTCGTACTATCTCTAACAATTATTGGACACCAATACACATGATTCCATAACTTACCCATAGATAGACCTATCGAAAATATTAATTAGTAAGTTTACCCGTAACAAATGTCAATAATTCAATTACTATTGAAACAAAAACTGAAATCTCTTCTTCGAATCTCGCGTTTTACGTGATCTAGTACAATAGACGATCTAGTAACATAAATAAGATTATAATATAATTATGAATTTATCTCCAAAGCGTTCAGCGTTTGCCTCAAAGCCTGCAAAGTCTGCTAAGAAATTCTTTCATTGATTTTTTTTATTTTTAATCTATTTAAAATGTAATTCCACGATGTTCGGAAGCTCAAGCCCGCTGTACGATTCAAACCTGTCACCTCTAGATCAGCAGATTGATGATACACGGTCTTGTTTTTTTTATATACCTTTTTCCCAGTTCCAGGTACCACAGTGTCGTCATGGATGTACATGGGAGGACTGACGGCATCATTTGTGTTCACGATTGGCACTATGTTCAAGGATATCAGCTCCGACAGCGTGCAGAACAGGTTCTTGCGGGTCTCTTCGTTGTAGAAGTCAGGCTTCGTTACCAGGACCTTGAGAATAAACACAGACGATTATACTGCGGTTTTAACTGTTAAAAAAATGACCTAAGCATGTGCTGATCATTTTGAGATTGGAAGAACAATTTTGAGTTTGGAAGAAGCACGTAGATTAGATGGACGTGAATAATAATGAAAATAACTAGCTCAGTGCGTTTCTCTTTCGCGCACCAACTCCCAAGATATATACAGAAAAAAAATACTTTACTGACACTCATTAATTCTAGATAAAAAAAAGCTCCAATCATTACTCTAAGGAAAGGATTATAAGACAAAAGGACAAATTGAATGGGCATATGTATAATAATATTTTCAACACACTAGCTTGTAACGGGCCTTTAAATGCACCAATTTTAGTGTCATAATGTAGTCTATTACGCACTCGTGCTTTTTTTCTACTTTACCGTACTTGTGTTTATAATAGAAAAAAACAACTTTACCACACTTCTCACCGAGGAGATTGTAGTTTGCATTCGTTTTTCATATAAAAACAAACCAAAGAGATTTTTACCTACTGAAGCAGAACTTTAGATGGTTTAATTATAAACCTTCTTAATCACATTATTATTGCTATCAAAAATATAAAGTATATGTTTTCGTAACGTATCGAAATGTTCGTATTTGTTCCTCTCAAGTGTGTTGAAAAACGTCGTATGACATACGTGCTCTTTGATAATTACAGCCTCTGCTTTCTTGTAGCAATATCGCCTCGGCTGTAATTTTCAACTTACCGCACTTATACTATGTGACGTGGTACTATTACCACGTCAGTCTACATTACAGTTGCCAATGCTCGAACTTCAAATGTAAGTTTATAATTAAGGGTTTTTTTTGAGTTTTTACCGGCGCAGCGTTGCGTCTTTATTTAAAAATTACAAACTATATACCACATTACAGCTGCTACAACGAAAGCATTAAGGCAACCTAAAGGCCATTGTAGACCCAAAAGCTGTACAAATTCTCCAGCCCACTATCAGTTCGCAGCGTGCCCAACATGCTGCCAGCATTGCTCCGTTGGATTACCATGCGTATTCGTTACACACTTAGGCCGCCTATAATAACTAATGTGTGATTACAAAGTAACGATTTTTCGGAGTTCTTTTAATTGCGTTGTAGACATTGTAACCGTTCTAAAAAATCGGTTAACTTAATAAATAAAATTTAAATAAATTAATTAATTAAATTAATTTAAATCAGCGCCATCTGTAGTTATCTGTGTTATCTGTATCTAAAGCTTCCATTAAATCTCTGAACCTAACTACCTTTGCTGCGCGCTGAGGTAGTTCAGCGACACACCGATAGAGGTCGCATATCAAATATTCTAAAATCTCAGATACCTTCCGATAGAAGAAACTTTCTACACGACATGATAGATGTCGCCGTGGTACTTATAACTTTTTAGAATATATCAGCATTCTAAACAATTATTTAAACGTTAAAATAAATACCAAACATTATTTGAACTATATAATAAGAAAAATATAGTTCCAAAAATCTAAAATATTTGATAGTAATTACTCGTCAATTCGGCTCATATCGTTGACAGCCTTCGAGAAAGTAACCCGAAGAGATGCCATTCTATTAGCTTTGTAAGAAACAAATTTCTGTAAATTTTTCTCATATCGAAACACGTTCTAATTGGCTAAGCCACGACCACGTGATTTATAGTGATGGGACAGAATGAATGTGCAATTTTAATCGATATCGATATAGTGCATATTTAGAACATCAACGTGGTAATAAGATACGAGACGTGATAAACATCTTAAGCTTTGAGTGTGAATTATATTTACGCTTGGCTGTAAGAAGTAGGTAAACAATGGAAACACTGTGTAACAAAACCTAATGTTAGCAAATTATAACGTCAAATACACTTATAAACTGCTGTATTGGCAGGATTGTCCTCTTCCGAACACATCCTCCACCATTTAGGGAGAGTTTGCCATAATTCCCACGCTTGGCAGGCGTCTTGGCGATCGCAGTTTAAGATATCAGTTCCTCAGAAAGCGCTGCTTCCCACCTTTCGATATTTTACCTTTAGTTACCTCTTACAACACCAATGACACCGATAGCAATGGTGGAGTAAAATTCTAGCACGGTACCCCACGGGATACTTATCAATTTACACTTATAAATTAACATGAGTCACTCACCGTATCTATTCCACTAAGTCTATTTTTAATGAAGTCAGCGCATTTTAGCTAATCCACATAATGAGACCAATTCGAGATTAGTTCGATTTTAACCAAACTATAACTTAATCAAAAATATTTTTCCGTGAAAATAAGCCGAATTATAGTCAAACTGTATTCTATTTTATTCGAGGAACAAGTGAAGTGACCATAGAGAAAAACATTAAATTCGAGAGATCCTCAATGACCGATTGTATTTAAAATTATAATTCGATATCATAATGACTGATCATATAATCTCTTTAGCAAAATACTGATTGTGAAAACAAGGGTATTTGTTTTATTGCTATATAATCGAATTTACGTGTGGTGTTATAATATATATATATATATATATATATATATATATATATATCGGAGATTACGTATGGTTTTTTCTCGACATATTTTTTTAATGGGAAAGCTCTCTTAACGTGGGCGTACATGTTGGTATCGAACAAATGAGAAGACACAAATGACCATAAAACACTTGGTTCATCATAGCCATTTGAGTCCTCACCTTACAGAAACTTCTCTTATCTCGTGATTCCGTTTAGGTTACCTTGTCATCATTGTGGTACCTCCACTATCACGATGTCATCCTTAGTACACTTGCCAAAGTTCTGTTATCATCTAGCATCATCATGATCACCTTTGATAACACGTGGCATGGTGAAAAACTATTGTAGAATCTATGAAATAAGATCAACTTCTAATGATATAAGCTTGTGCCAATATCTTCCAATCATAAAATTACCGTTTCGTAATGATCGCACTGATTAGTTTACAGTCCTCACGTCATATGTTAACTGTCATAGTTCAGCAGTCCTTGAGAGCCAGTGAAATTACGGGCACATGAGAATTAACAACTATGTCTCAAGGTGACGGGCGCAGTGCAATTCGTGACTTGTGACGAAATGCATCTGTTATAGGCAGAGATTAGTCCGCTTAACATCAGGCGGGCCTCATGCTTGATCCGTCACAATTACATAAAGAAAAGACTAAAACAACGGAAAAAATTGTAAGTTTGAATACTCATTCTCATTCTAACTTATAATTTTACCAAACTCATTCTAGCTTACCAAATATTGTTTTATACGCTTTAAGTTATATATATAGGTTATAAATAAAGTAATTACTATGAATCGCGTCTCTTAAAACAAGTAAAATATTAAATGTCTCCCTAAATAACCTAATCAAATATCAAACTACGACATTATAGAAAAAAATTAGATCGCTGAGTATTAAGAAATTCGGTATTTGAAAATATTAAAAATGGTTTATTATATAAGGCTTCCTTCGAAGTGTAACAGGTTTAGGTATAAAATAAGTATTTGAGTGTGTTTAGATAAACATAAAACTAATTCAAACAAGTAAAATAAAGATCTTTTATACAATACATATAATAAATTGAATAATAATATTAATGCCTATATAATAAGTGTATAGGTGTAGTAGATATTTTACTAACTATGTAAGACAAAACTACATAGATACAAATTAATAAGTTGTACGATATCTGTTTAAATTCCACTGTATCTTTTAGAAGCAGTGATGGTCCAGATTACTATGAATTTCCGTGTAGAAATTCCATGGTTGGAATCAAAAATTTACCATAAGAAGGGTAACATAATATCGATAATTATTTATATAAACTCGATATACACCACCATAAGCGTAATCACAACACTAGGAGGAAGGAAATTTTAAATTTGGAGTGTGTCCGATACAACACACTAGTTGCCAGATAGACCGAACCATGAATTCCACTCTCGAGGTTAGTTTCTCGATGTTGACAGCTAAGCACAACTGTCAAGCTAGCTGTTGTCAGAAAAAATACCACGATATATTTTGGGAACTTCCGATAGACGAACGTTTATCTTTTAAATTCATTTAAATTCAGTGTAGTGATTGGATTGATGACTCTAACGGCTTTGAGGCTTGTGTACATTACCAAATAAGGTCATGGAACGGACAAGAGACTTCCGGCAAACCTCGGATGTCCTTCCTGAATGATAATTGGCGTCACTTTGCCACCAGCCACTCAACGTGCAACTACTTACACTCAATTTCAAATTACTACGTTGATTATCCAGTACTAAAATCTTGATATCTCTTGATTACTAATCTTCTGACAAACCCCAAATCTGGGTAAGTGTGTTTGTAGTGAATATGTACTTGACCACCCAAAAATCTAACCTACAATTTTGCAACTTTAGTATGTACTTACATCCTATTTTTCTGTATATTTTATTATGTGTCTTACTTGCTCTCTCTTGTTTAATTTATATTTTTTTCTGTGTTTACTGTTGCTTCTCAACATTCTACTTGTTTTTCTTTTTACGCCCTTCTGGCATTCTGAGCGGCTGGTGGTTCGCATCCGCGAAGGGCCTAGCTAGTCCCTTTATGCTCGGTAGCGGAAGCCTTAGCGGATGCGAATTCTTCACCAGCAGCACTTCTCTTTGGCCCTTATGGCATAACTCTGTTTGCTGGCGGGCCACATCCCTAAAGGCCCTCTGCGAGTCACTACATGCTCAGTAGCAGAGGGACAGTGGACCCACCAGCTCAGCACAACATCTCACTGTACCCATTGTCACCGGAACAATCTGATTCCAGGGTTCCTGTACGGGGCTGACTTCCTGTACGGGGCTGACTTCCTGTACGGGGCTGACTTCCTGTACGGGGCTGACTTCCTGTACGAGGCTGACTTTCAGTACACAGCTGACCGTATTACTTGACTACTGAACTCCGGCCGTCCTTTGACCTCCTGCACCGACCGCGGCCATCGTCTCTACAGCGACTGCTGGGACTTTCTACCGGCGCGGCGGTGTGGAGCCGAGCCCCTGCACGGCAGACCTGCTGCTGAGCATCGACTCGAATACTAGCGGACCGGAGATAAGTCCTTAAACAAGGAAGCTTGTCAAATTGCCAAACCTGTCTGAGATCCACGACCCTTCTCTCTAATATACTTGTGTTCTGATTTCTTCTTCTATCTTTTATGGTCCCTTCTACCCTGAGTAGGTAGGTAGGTGACAAAATACTTATTTCAAAGAAGATTTTAAGAAGCGCAGTGAAGTAATGACTAGACAGAAAAGAGAAAAGTTTGTTAACCTGATGTATCAACCTCGCTGTAGTAAAGATATTTATAAAAGAAACACGTACTATAATATGTGTATATATTTGTATGTATACAAGCTTCCAAGAGAGTTTTTATTATTAGAAGGACATAAATTTAAGAAATGCATAAGTGACTGGCTCATGCGTAATTGTTTTTATGACATGAAGGAGTTTGTTGTTTATGGTGACAAACATGTATAAATATTTGCACGCCTGCATGCAGACTGATTACAATGACTGATGTACTCAATAAGACCATTCCACGAATATTTGTACTAGTGTGTAATGTAATTTGCAAATAAATTTTTCTTATTCTTATTCTTACAAAATTTCATCATTCTAGGTTAACAACAAAAATGTCTTATGGGTTCGTAATGAGATAGTTTTAGAGTATCAAAATAATATATGATATAAATGGTCGTATCCTTTGATTACGTTCACATCAATTTCTCATCTATATTTCTTTTTACCGGCGGTATGCCTTTTTTTACACAATACTATACGAATTATATACAACACTACAGCTACTACAATAAAAGCATTTAGATCCCTATAAGTCCTTGCAGATTCATAGGCAGTCCAAATGCTCTAGCCACTACCAGTGGGCAGCGTGCCCAGCATGCTGGCAGCATTGCCCCGTTGAATTGCAATGCTTATTCTTTGAGCCTATATTAAATCGTAGATCTTAGTGAATCATATTAATTTCAATTTCGTACCGCTACCCGATTCAGAAAAAAGAGAAAAAGGTATTGACCGGATCAAAAATAAACCGAATAAACGATAAACAGCGATCCCATAAGAGTTTCATCTCTGTTTTTGGTGCTCAGGACCCTATTATATAATATTAATGTCATGTTATCAGGGCATGTTCAACTACTTGCGTCTGCAGTTGTTACTCACTCTTTGAGAGCCAGTAAGATATTACAGGCACATGAGACTTATCAACTGTAAACAAGATTTGTATCTGTTTTGACATGGAATGAGGTCTTCATCGTCGTAAACTCGTGCGATTGATGGACATAAATTATTGTTGTATATTGCGTCTTACTCGGTTGGTAGGTACATAATATCGGTTACTGTATCAGCCGGATAGTCCACTGCTGAACACAGCCTTCCTCATTAAGGGAGGTTTTGCCATAATCCCCACGCTTGGTAGGCGGCTTGGAGATCGCAGTGTGAGATATCAGTTCCTCAGAAAGTGCTGCTGCCCACTTTCTGGTGTGTTAACCTTAGTCGCCTCTTACGACACCCACGGGTAGAGATGGCGGGATGACATTCTAGCCTGGCACCCCACGTGCCGTATAATATACGGTGTGTAGAAAAAAACTTTGGACACGATACATGTCTCAAGGTGATGAGCGCAGTGCAGTTCGCCAATTGTGACGGAATGCATCTTTTATAGGCAGCAGTTAAATACCCTTCCACCAGGCGGTGAAAATTAAGTCGCCGACTGTGGGGATCCAACCATGGACCTGTGGCACGGCCGTCCATAGCTATATATTGTGTAGATACAAGTATATATATATATATTTTTAATTTCTATATTATTTAAAGACTTTTGAACAATATGTTCATGTCAGCGCTGTAGTGACCTTATCATAATATATAAACACAAACAAACCAAAAATTATAACAAAAGTGCGCATAGCGCGGTGTCCACTTAACTAGCTCTTCTATATCTAATGGTCTATAAAATTTAAAATGTATGTATACAAACCATTTTTGTTTAAACACCTTATTTTTGTACTTTGAGCAAAATTTAAATAAAACAACCTCATAATCAGAACAAAATGCAAATATCAGCAAAAAGGCCAAAGAATTTATAATTTAACATCCTCGTGCCAAGGAACTTACAAAAAATGTTAATGCGACCTTTTGCCGGCGAAATGGTATTCCCGCAAAAACTTTTTCAATCGTCTTACATTGTGATTCTGTAAAAGCTTCCGAGTCTAATGCAAATATTAAGGTTCTTCTACGAATTTAGTTAACTCACCTTATGATTTATCAGAAGTAAATAATAACGTCAAATGAGCGTCAAAAATGGCAATGTGGCCACCACCACAGTATCCTCCAGTACTCACCACCACCACAGTAGCCACAGTATCTTTTATACGCATTTTTAAAGTTACTATTGGAACTTTAACGATGACGGTCAACAAATTGCGTAAATAAATTCATTTACGTCTCAAAGAATCTTCATTTTTTTTTATATTGTTATGTTTGCAATAACGCCTGCGGATTACATTACAAAATTACAAATATACGTTAGACATTTTTTTCCCGCACGTGACTTAAATTTTTTCTATCGTATATTTGTATTTTTGCAATCTTCATTCTTGTTAAATCGTTTCAGACGATGGATGATAAATAAACTTGTCTTCTAATATTTGTCATGTTTATATATGATATATTTATTTATTACATTAAATTTTAGGTATACCTGTGATTAGATTCTTAGTAAATGGTACTTTTTTTAGCCAATATAATTATAATAACTTGTCCATTACAATCAACTTGATTAAAGTTCTCTGTTATCATATTCTATCATACCCACAAATATAATGCCGCATATAATTATATCTATGCGCATTTCTGCAGTAGGTACACAGTATCGCAATATCTTGTTTTGACAAAAAAGGATAGGACTACATTTTGTACGTCGTTATTGTTTCAGGATTTGTAATTTGGCAGTTTGCTGGAAGCTTTTTACTAAATCCAATTGAACTGAACCCCGCAGCACAACTTGCAGAATGTAGTTTGCTGACTTGTCAATACGTAAAATAACGAGTAATGTTTATTAATTTGAAAACAAAGTGCATATATCGCTTTATTTCAATGCTGTTTCGCTACAAAGAAGCCATTGGTTCAAATCACGAGTTTCAATGTGAAAATTTGGATGTGACAACTTAGAATATGGGAAAAGTACAATATGGGGGTCTTCAAAACGCAAGTGAATAGATAACTTCTGGGTAAGCGCGCTCTATCATTGATCGCTTCTTCACTTGCCGTCAGGTGAGATAGTGGTTAAGTGCTACCCGGTTCTGAATAAAAAAATATATACCTATATGGTGCTAGTTTTCAAAACATATGTCACAGCACTCCTACCGCAATTTTCGAACTTGTGCTCACTGTTATAACGCGGCAATAGCTATAACTTTTTAATACATACAAATCAATACTTATATTACTATTGTAAAGAGGAAAGATTTGAATTGTTATATTTTTATATGTAACGAATAAACTTAAAAACTACTGAACCGATTTAAAAATTCTTTCACCATTAGAACCATACACTATCCCTGATGAACATAGGTTATAGAATATTATCAAAAACTTAGGGATCCGTATGAAAACTTTGATAACCATTACATACCTTCTTGCCTGCGGGGTGCCGGGATAGAATGTTACCCCAAATCTCTTTCCATGAGGAAAATTACCGGAAAATGGGCAGCAGCACCTTTTGAGAAACTATAAGATTACACTGCGCCCAAGACTGCCAAGCGTGGGGATTATGGCAAATCCCCCCTTAATGGGGGAGGCTGTGTTCAGCAGTGGACCATTCGGCTGATACAGTATAACCAAGTTTGAAAAGAGTTGTTCAACTTCGAAGACTCACTGTGTCTGCTTAAATACTATTTTTTATGTATGTCCTGATGTTTGGATTACCGTTTGTACTCCTCAACAAGAATTTCTAAACCGATGCTCGTTAAATTTTGTGAGCAGGTTTGATAATTATATGGATTTCTTTTTTCGATTCAGTTTTTTTTTTCAAAACGTAAAACAAGTGAAAGATTAAAACGTAAAAAAAAAACTGTCACGATGTCTTTAGCTCACAGAGTCGCTAGTTAGTATGTATTAGCTCTTTTTTGTGCGGCGTATCACCCTCATCGTAAAAATATATTGCATAGAGGAAAGTAACATACGTAAAGCATTGCAATTCAACGGGGCAATGCTGCCAGCATGCTGGGCACGCTGCCAACTGGCAGTGGGCTAGAGCATTTGGACTGCCTATGAGTCTACAATGACTTATAGGGATCTAAATTCTTTTCTTGTAGTAGCTGTAGTGTTGTAAATAGTTCGTAGTATTTTGTTAATAAAGGCATACCGCTGGTAAAAAAAAACATACATATTATCTGAGAATTATTTATTAACTGAGCTGTGACGATTTGGATGGAACATGTATCCTGTCCCAATTTTTTTCTACATACCTTATTATTTACCAGACGAGTAAGACGCAATATATAACAATAATTTATATCCATCGCGCGAGTTTACGTGTTTACGAGTACAAAGACGTCATTCCACGTCAAAATAGATACAAGTCTTGTTTTGCTTGTTTGTGACAAAACATGACAATGTTTATGATGTACCTAAAACACTTTTTGGTAGAAAAATAGATTTGAGTTATTGTATGTTACAGCTCTGAAAAAGACGCAGATACGTTTTTAGGGCTACGCACCAAAAGGGCAAATGGAATCTTATTAATGTTACTGCGCTATCTGTCCATCCGTCTATATGTCATGGGTCTAGCTCGTTAACGGGATGAGTAAAAGATCTGAAATTGTGTGTAGAACGTTGACCCAAAGATGAATATTAACCTGAAACTTCAATTTAATTATATTTCAGCCGGGCTTCAATACATAAGGAGATAGCCAGGGAATCTTTTTTTTTAAACTTCATTGTGTATACTTGGGATTTCTGTGTCTAGAACTCATGGAGTACAGTAATATATATAAATCGAGTAAATTTTAGGCAGTTTTTAGAACGTGGCCTATCCCAAAAACTAAACTTATTAAGAACCTACAACTTGTTATTTATTTTTTTCAATTCAATTTAAAATTCCAATCATCAATCTCTTTGCAGTTCAACGGGGCAATGCTGCCAGCATGCTGGGCACGATGCCAACTGGTAGTAGGCTGGAGCATTTGGACTGCCTGTGAGTCTACAATGACTTGTAGGTTGTCTAAATGCTTTTATTGTAGTAGCTGTAGTATTGTATATAGTTCGTAGTATTTTGTTAATAAAGGAATACATAGACAAAAAAAACTCTTATAACAGTATATTATATACAATGTCATCTATTTAACCATCAAATACTGAAAACGCTGGGTTTTAATGTAGCTCTGAAACTATGATCAAAACCGACAGCCTTTTTTTTTCTTTTACGGTTCCAATGCAGAACCTAACTACTCCACTTGGCCAGTTTCTTCTTCTCATACTTAGTTTATATGAAACAGGGAAATATATGAGACAGCTGTCGTGCATTGTGTGCAGGAACGCTCCGTTAGACACAGATTTTCCACATATAGTTAGAAGCCAATGCGGACCAACTGCCAAAACATCTCAATGTGACCAACGATTGCGCCCTGAGTAGTGATCAATTGCTTAAAATGATTGCGCTATGTTGTCAGTCCTAGAAATTATTGTCACTTTGTATAGATTTAAAAAAAACACTGAGTAAAAAGACATCTAATAAAATTAAAGCTTCCGTATCTCTTTTTTTATGCACTGAGAAAAACGACTTTGGAGCTTAAATCAAATTTGACCTTTTACCGTTGAATTGTAACTACGTAAGATGAATTCACAACTCTTAAGATGATTTTCACCACGCAAAGCGAAATCAATAAAAATGTACCATGTTTTATAATAAACACAACCGTCAAAAAACGCCTTCCGTAAAATATTTTCAGAATTGAACTTGTTATACGATAAAAATTGCAGTATTGACCATAATATATACCTTACTTTTACGGCGGTTTATATACGGTGATTATCACTATAACGTACGACTTAGGGTAGATTTATATTAGAGCGGGCCGTGCCCGGGGCGTGCCGTGCACGTGGCCCGTACGGGGCACGGATTTGAAACGTTACATACATTTTGTATGAAGCAATTTATATTAGACCGTGCCTGATCCGTGTCCCGTCCGGGCCCGCCTACTAACGTACGGACGGGCTTCGCCCCGGGCCCGCCCCGTCCACGGCCCGGCCCGGACACGGCCCGGTCTAATATAAATCATCCCTTAATCAGCCTCATCGAAAAGTCAATATTTAAGAAAGACCACAAAATACACCTTAAATGAAGACGAAAAGAAACATTCGCCTTCACTGACCTCGTTTAACGCCGTCTAGTTGGAAGGCGTTTTTAAACGTATTTACGTTTGGTTGGTTTTTTGCCTTCATACCATATAAATTGGCCGTCATTAGGGCGCTTTTGACTTTAGATTTTTCTCAGTGTGTTACTGTCACGGAACAAGCTCGAGGCCCACCTGATGTTAAGCGGACTAACCTCTGCCTAGAACAGATGCATTTCATCACAAGTGACGAATTGCACTGAGCCCGTCGCCTTGAGACATAGTTGTTAAGTCTCATGTGCCTGTAAATTCACTGGCTCTCAAGCACTGCCGGAACACAGCATTACTAGCCAGGCGGGATATCGCAAAATGCCCTTCCACCATACGGTGAAGCTCAAGCCGGCGGCGGGGACCTGCGGCACGGCAGTCCATTCCTATTACCGCTCGGCCCTCACTGCTTCGTGTAAATGTGGAGGTGTACAGTCGCCTGCAATAAGAAGTATACACCTCGTAATTTTCATAATAATGTGATGTCACTAAATTATTAATAATAAAAGTTTACATTAACATGAGTAAATATTTTCAAATTATTCTTTGATTTTAAGATACTTCTGATTACATAGAGAAAAACAGAAGTCTTTGCCACAATTTTGAAAATTACAATGTGTATACTTCTTATTGCAGGCGACAGTACATGTCGAAAGCATTATTTTAAGTCAATAGCGTCTGTCATTACCTAGTTTTATGAAGGAAGGAGCGGTAAGAAGGTTTACAGCCGTATCATTGAGATAATCTTTATCTAGAGGCCTTTCGTAATTGCTCTGGTTATTACCGCCGAGATAACGTTTATAGCAATTTGAGTTTAAGTGTTTATTTCCATTTTCAACTAAGTGTAAGGGTTCCTGCTGCCCCGTAGGTTGCCGGGCTAGAATGTCACCTTTCCCTCTAAATTACTTCTAGGTTAGCCTAAACAACATCTTCGACCACATCATCACTTACCATCAGGTGATATAGTGGTCAAGGGCTAATCTATAAAAATAAAATATAAAAAAAGGTGGGCAGCAGTGCCTTCTTAGGAACTGATTTATTGACGAGACGCCAGCCAAGGCAAACCACCCCTTAGAGGGGGGGGCTGTGTTCAGCAGTGGATACTGTATAGTGTAAGGGTTCAGAAGTAAAAGGGAATCCTAGCTAAATCGTATATCTAGTTCTATGGTAAATAATTTTATTTCGGATTAAACTCTATCTTCTTCTGGTTATGATAATTTGCATACAGGTGCCTAAATTAAACATTGCAATGATTGTGTTTATGAAACGTTGGGATAAAAATAATGTAAAATGAACTAGATTCGATCCGTTTAAGGCTAGAGTGCTCGTGGCACTTTCCATACAATCGTAGTTTCGTTATATTTTAAATACTCATTGTTAAAATTCGGTGAAACTGCATTTTTTTTTTTGAGTGTGTGTGTATGTTATTGTGAAGGAACAAGCGCGAAGCCCACCTGATATTAAGCGATATCCTCTGCCTATAACAGATGCATTTCATCACTAGTGACGAACTGCACTGCGCCCATCACCTTGAGACATACCTGTTAAGTCTCATTTTGCCTGTTATTTCACTGGCTCTCAAGGACTGCTGGAAGGCTTTGTTCATGAAACGTAGGGTTAAAAATAATGTAAAATGAACTAGATTCGATCCTTTTAAGGCTAGAGTGCTCGTGACGCTTTCCATACATACGTAGTTTCGTTATATTTTAAATACTTATTGTTCAAATTTGGTGAAACTTTACATTTATGTCATTGAGCCTACTATGCATCTGATTTGCTATATTTCTGTAAAACTAAATATTTTCCAAAATAGATCGAAAAACGTTTTATATGGGAATTGTTATTTTGACATTAGGGATAAAATATATAATGAATCGATAAACTCGCGAACTTGAAGCGTAGATATTAGGCTAAGCAGTACGAGTATGCATACAAAACTTCATCGAGTTTGAACACTTGATATTTAAAATATGACGAAACTACGTTTGTACGGAAAGCGCTCCGTGCACTCTACTCTTAATAAATCTTAATATTTTTTTATTTATGAGTGTAATCGTGTAAGTATTATTAATAAATTCAAGACTTACTTTGCGAAATTCCTTAATAAATATTACATAGAAATTCTTAATACATATAAAAATATATGTAGTGACAATTCCTCCTACATTTCAAACTAAACCAACTAGTATAGCGTAACTGGAATCTTTTTTAACACGTTTCGGTTCTGTAGTATATATGAAGCATCTTCAGCAGGCCTTGAATCTTAGAGCGAAATATCGTTCTCGTATTTTTTGTATGTATTGAGGTTAGTGCTTTCAAAGCACTTTAAATACAAACTTATGTTCTTCATATTTTAAATACCAAGATTTCAAACTCGTTGAAATTATGCATGCATATCCTTGAGCATAATATCTAAGCTTCTGGTTTGCCAGTTTTCTGTAAATTAAACTATTTTCAAAAATCATTTTGATTGGGAAGCTTATAGATTAATAGATTATAGACTAGGGGTAAAATAAATGATAAATAGAAAAACTGGCTAACGAAAAATAGTAGATATAAAGATCAGGGATATACCTACATGCAATATTTTACAGAGGGTGAACACTTGCTATTTTAAATATGTCGTAACTACGTTTGTATGGAAATCGCTACGTGATCTACATAGCCTTAGCAGTCCCATTACAAACATAATGCCCAAATCATTTGTAACACTATATAGCATATTTATACCTTACTATGGTCTTTATTTGCCCGTGGGGTGCAGGGCTGCCCGTGAAATGCCGGTCCAAAATGTCAACCCCCACTTAACCCGTGGGTGTCGTAAGAGACGACTAAGGGTAACACACCAGAGGGTGTGACCACTTTCTGAAGAACTGATATATCACACTGCGAAAAGCCGCCTGCCAAGCGTTAGGATTACGGCAAAACCCCCCCATATTGGGGGAGACTATGTTCAGTAGTGGACTTTCCGGCTCATACAGTATGCTTTTATTTAGGTTCGCATAGTATTATCTAGGATCCTAAACATATATTATATGTTCAGGAACCTAAATAAATACTACCAAAGCTGAACAATCGCATAAAATGGTATATTATATGCTCCAGCTATAAATGATTTTGGTATTGTTGCACCGGAAATCCGACGAAGTGTTTTAGGAAATATTGATTCGTTTTTTTTTCTGAAAATATTTTTTAATATTTTTTTAGTTAACTAGAGTCGCATAATTTGCGACTTTAGAAATTACTAAGGTATTGATAGTTTTACAATAATAAATAGTTTGTTAATACAAAACATCAAACACCGCAATTTCTTGATTCTAACTCACCGGCAAAAATACTGCGCGGTTTTTAGAACAGATACATACGTCACCTAAGCGCTGAAACGTGTAAAAAATAGAAACGGCCAAAATAAACACTAGAAACCGCACAAAAAAAGAGCTAATAAATAAAACGGCAGTATCTAACAGAAACGTTTTCGTTTCGCCAACGTATGTGTCGAATTCCCATTCCTCGGCGAAAAGCAATTCGTTCCGATGTTCTGTACCACTGACACGGATGTAAACAATTGGCCGAAGTTCACAGCGGCTTAGGGCAGCCGTAAATCTACATCCGCGTGGACAGTTTACTTGGTATCAGATGCGAAAATCAAAGCTAAGGCGAAATATAGTATGCAGAATGTACGGCAATGATTCTACACTTATTGTTCATGAGTTTTTTATATGCCATAGGTGGCAAACAATCAAACAGGCCGCCTGATGGAAAGCGATTACCTTCACCTATGGATATCTGAAACACCCGGGACATCACAAATACGTTGCCGACCATAAGGGTGAACTGGCCGGTCACTTCTCTATAGAAACGTCGTAGGGCAATCCCTCCCTTATTTGAGATTTTAGGTCCAGAACTAAACATGATATCGATTGATCCCTTTATTTTATAGGCTTGTATCGTAACATTTGCTTGATAAGATAATTAACTTGAGAGTTATGAGCCTTGAAACATTTTCAAATAACGTTTTTGAGGCTCATAACTTTCAACTTAATTATCTTTTTTTAAATTTCGTTACGATACAAGCCTAGGTATAATGACGAGATCAATCGTTATCATGCTTAGTTCTGAATCTAAAATCTCAAATAAGGGAGTGATCGCCCTACGACGTTTGTATGGTGAAGTGACGGGCCAGTACAACCTTAAAAGTCTTGCCTGTAGAAGAAAGACCGGGAAAGCAAGACGAGAATCACAGTTTCAGAAATTTCCAGTTTTCATAAAAACAATTGCTATCTCATTGAAACTTATACAATATAAGAAAATAATTAAAGTCGTTGGTACAAGTTACATTATAGTTCGGGCAGTTGAAGGTTTCTTTAATGACGAAGATGTATACGAATGGTTTAGGATTGTTGCAAATGTATATAATGGACTAAAAGATTGTTATTCCTTAAATTTGCACTATACCTATATATATATATGGCCCGGGGGGTGCCGGGCTAGAATGCCAATCCCCATTGCTACCTGTGGGTGTCGCAAAGGTAAAATACCGGAAGGTTTCTGAGGTACTGATTGCGATCCCCAAGTCACCTGCTAAGCGTGGGGATTATGGCAAATCCCCCCTTAAACTGAGGCTGTGTTCAGCAGTGGATAATCGAGCTGATACTGTATACATAATACATTTGCATTGTATAGGTTAAAGGTATCATAAAGGACAAAAAAGTATACCAATGGCTTATGATTGTTGCAATTGTATATAATAGACTAAAAGGCCATTAAATAAGGTCGCATTATATATTATATAAACTGGCATTCCCTAAGCTTAATAACAGGTCGGTTCGTTAGGAAGGCGATGGTTGCGACACCAAAAGCTATCCATGATTACAACCTCAAAATGGCGATCAAAGATCGAAACAGCGTGGTAATGGAGACCCTGCTAAAATGTGACGTGGGAGAATGACAAAAAAAAATATTTTTTATATATATAATATTATTGTAGTCCCAAATTATAAATATGTGTAATAATTGTAATCGTTGGCACGGGTATCCAGAGCGGTCATGCTCACATAAAGGTGTTGTCTAGCGGCGGTGTTGTGTGTCGGGTCGCCATCTTCCCTCAGAAATGGTTGAGGAAGGCGATGGCTGGCACATGCGTCAACTCGGAGCGGGTGCTGCTAGAGAACACCGGTCTGCTCTGAATGCTAGTGCCAATGACTTAAACGAAAAAAAAAAAATTTTCTTTTAGCACTGTTCCCTCTTAGAATGTTGTATGTATATTTTCTAATTCAATAATAATTTAAAAAAAATGTCACTATTAAAAAAAAGGCACGGACCCTGGAGTCTTTGGAGTGTAGATTAATAAATAAAAAAAAAACCGTCTTAGAACATCGACTCTAGCTCTATTTTTTACCTAAGTTTCAATATCTATACGATGATATGATATAGATATGAATATATTAACTTCTTTCAGCTAAACCACTGCATAAGCTACAAATTTTAATACCAAATTTGGTAAGATCAGCTTCATTTTATCAGTTACTACCTAATGGAAACATCTACACAACTGTCTCTCAGTAAACTTTGGCCGAAGGGACACGGCTCAGAGATAAATCTTAACTTACGACTTTGAATTTGCCTCGAACTGACAAAATTATCGGTCGCGTCACAGATTTCTCAATAGTTCTCACAACGTGTAATGGCCTCGGTTGATTTATGCTGAACTAATCCCAACTGATAAGGATTCTTAAATAGCACAGTCAAGGTAAATACAGTGGGATTACTTCATTGGAAAACATTGTACAATAGATGTGTACGGACTTGAATTGGAGAACGCTGACATACTGAGGTTAATGAGGTCTACAATGGCGGGGAAATCAAAATTTGTAAGTACATGACTTTCTGTTCTGTTGCTAGGTTGCCTAACTATTGTAGATCACGTGATACGAGAGATTGAGAGATAATTATTTACTTGTTACGTAAATCCAAAATCTCTCAGTTACGGGTATACATATTATTAGCAGTTTTTAAGGTTTAAGTTAGCATTTGAACTGTACTGTATCAGCCGGATAGTCCAATGCTGAACACAGTCTCCACAAACATGGGGGGGTTGGCCATTATCCCCACGCATGGCAGGTGGCTTGGGGATCACAGTGTGAAATATCAATTCATCAGATAGTGCTGCTGGTGACTTATGACCACCTTCTGGTGACTTACCGTTAGTCGCCTCTTACGACACCCACGGGTAGAGATGGAGGGGGCCGTTCGCATCACACGCATCAAATTCGATACGTTATGATTACGATTACAGCCTCAATAATGACGAAATCATTTGATATTATGCTTAGTTCTGGACTTTTATAATTATAATTGTAAAATTAATATAATTTGATTTATTAGAAATTCATGAAGATAGGGATATTCCATAAAAACAGGAAACGGTTTTATCTTATAATCTGCGTAATAACGAAAAAGCTAATTATAAAAAATAAAGAAATTCGTGTTGTACCAAAAATCAGATTAGCTAAAGTACAGAAACAAGGTCGTTAATCGAAAATACTGTATGTATAATAAATTACCAAAAAGCTTGACCACCTTAAAATATAGTTTGTTCAAACTAAAACTTAAGATTTTTTTTGAAAACAATCCCTTCTACCCATTAAAAGAATTTATGTCAATGCAGCTTGTAGAATCTTTGTTCTTAGGACAAATGCAAACGTGATAACTGTAAATTATTTAACTATATTAAGTGTAAAAAAATTACGATTATAAAAATTTTATCAATTATTTACATAGACCTAAAAGTAGTTATATGTGTTAAATGTAATTTGGAATAGCCTGTAAAAAAATTACTGAAGGGCTAATAAAACTTCTTTATATCTTTATACCTAAAACCTCAAAGAAGGGAGTAATCACCCATCAACTGTTGTATGGTGAAGTGAACCTTAAATATTAATTGTCCTACCATAAACATCACACAATTCTTTGCGAAAACGGACTCCCATGCGACAAGGTTTGAAATAAAGGCAACGTCCTTCTCGAGTTTAAAAGAATATCTACTGCTGTAACTGTGTTTTGATATAAACGCATATCCAAATGGAAATTGAGGGATCTGTTAGTAAATCTGATTACGGAAAACGTCGCCCGGAAAGGGGAATTTCACGATATGTATTTCGTTTGGAGATATTCGTACAGGTATAAAACTTATATGTACGTGTATGTACGCGAATACATAATTGATATACAGATAAGCGGGTTATGGAGAAAGTTTTGGAGATCACAAGTTATGTATTGAAGTTATTATTTGAAGCAACAGCACTAGAACTATACATGGTAACATTGACCTAAATATACTAGACGCGACATCTCAAACGAAGATTGTCGACCAGTGCAAGTATGCCGGCCGGCATACTCTCCCCCACACGCAGCCGGGCACTCGTAGAGATTACACGCGCTTTACGTTCGAAAATTGTGTATTATCAATAGCGTATTTTAAATACACAATTTTCGAACGTAAAGCGCGTATAATCTCTACGAGTGCCCAGCTGCGTTTGGGGGAGAGTATGCCGGCCGGCATACCTGCACTGATAGACAATCTTCGTTTGAGATGTCGCGTCTAGTACATAAAGGTGAATGCATGGTAAGTAGATATTAATTTCAAATAGACAGTCTGTTGCTAAGCAACTGGCGGTGTATTCCGGCAGTTGTCATTGGTAATTCTAGGTCAGCCTGAGCAACATCTTCGACCACATTATCATGTGAAATCGAGTAGTACTGAAACCCATGGGAGATATTTTTAATAAACCACTCATTAATTTAAATTTAAACTACTCGTTGTACATTAAGGTGTACTTGTAGTAAGGTTTACTTATGCATTATCATAAAAATATTTGAGTTCCTTTAACAGTTTCTTCAGAGCGGGTATAAACCAAACTACTTAATAATGTCCAGCCCATTTCAATAATTTAGCCCAGCCCATGATCTGTATAGTGTCTTGTAAACGAACAAACATGTTTGACAAATACGCATATCAAACATCAAGTTTTCATCAAACTAGAGCGTAAACATACAAGATATTAAGAAAATTTGACAAATTTGGCTTTATCATAAGGATCTGGTTTGAAAAACAAGTTTGACAAGCATGTTCAACGGTGCACTTAATATCTTCATAGCCAAACACACAATATATATTGAAAAAAACTTTTTGGTGGAGAGGCGAAGGCCTTGCCTTGGAATCTCGAGATCTTGAATCCTTGGACAGTAAAATTACCTAGATAGGTAAAATTACCTAGATAGGGATTTTTACTGTCAGCATAATACTTACTTCACTTAATATAGCACCCTAAATCGTAACTAGATCCGGTATCAAAAAGTTTGTAATTTAGATACCTCTGATGACCACTTAAGGAATTTAAAATTTATTAAACACGTGTTGTCGAGACAAATGACGTCAACAATCAATCTCTTGCAATTGCCGCAACACGATCTGAGCAGACGGTCAAAAGGTTAAACGGCAATAAGTATGGTACCACTTGTTCCTATTACAAATATACTATCTTCAATGACACTTTAAAAAATCTAGTCATACAACCGGTAGAAAAATTTAAAGACCACTACATATCCTAAATTGGGGTTCCTAAAAGTAATTTATCCTAAAAGTCGTTTAAGGGAAATCATACGCTGAATAAAAAAAAAATTTTTCAAAATAAAAATGAAATCATATCAAAATATGTTTTAGGGCTAGCAGTAGTCAACCCTAAGAGGTTGTTAGCATTTTACCAATAACCCCGTGTAATGCATTTGGACTATCTTGGAGTCTGGAATGGCTCGTACGTTGTCTAACTACTTTCTTTGTAGCACCTGTAGTGTTGTATATAGTTCGTAATATTCTGTTAATAGACGCATATCGCGTGTAAAAAAAATGTCTATGGTAATTACACACATCCATTACAACCTTCGCATATCTACCACATGCATACGTTTCTCATGCACCTCTTTACAGTGACACAATCAAAAATCAAATCAAAAATCAAAACATTAGGAACACAGAATAAACACATTTTATTTTATCTTAGAACACGCCAACTTTTAATTAATTCCAAAATGCAAATGAAGAGAACGCTGGAATAACGACGGCCAGATTTTAAAATGAAAAATGTTTTCAGTATTTTTTTCTTATTGCAGTTTAAATTAAAATAATGGGAGACAGTGCACCTGCTGTAAATTATTTCTAAAATTTCATATTAAGTAGGATTAAATGGATTTAAATTGTTTTATGGTTATATTATCTGGATAATGGTAGGTACAGCACTCAGACTTGCGATATTTCAGTTAGTAAAAAATTAAGTTTGTTTTATTTTGCACTATTCCAACATATTTTAGTACCTAGTCACATCAAGTGAATGTTGACTGCCCAGTCACTTGTTACGTTAGTATATATTTTTTTTAATTACTAATTGGTAAGCCTTTGACCACAATCCCACATGTTGGTAGGTGATGATGTGGTTGAACGTATTAACAGGCTTAACCTGGAATTACTGGCTCTGGAGGACAGCTGCCGGAACACACCGTTAGGTGCTTGGCGACAGATTTTCTGCTTGAGGGTGGTCGCCAGCCAGCGAACATTCGCAGTATGCCCTTCCACCATGCTATAGTGACTACCATCAAGATAACAACAACCGGGATCGACGGAAGCGCTCAGTAGTAACGTCACTAGCGGTCACCCATCCGCTGCGGACCTTGCTTAACAACGGCCAAGTAATCTTCACTTCAAAAGATTCAAAATATTATTATTCATACATTTTTGTTAGAAGAAGCCTTGTGATAAAAGGTGTTTTGTGATCATTTGAATCTTTGGGTAAGGTAGTAGCTAAACTTAAATTCATATTCTATGCTATATGTAACTACGTGTAACCTAAGAAAAATAGCAAAAGCAATCAGAAACCTGAGGCCTTATTGTGTAACTAGAATTATAATGGAGTTGAACTAGTTTTAACATAACTTTAATTTCATTTTCTTTTGAAAACGTTTATGGTGTTCGAATTTCAAAATGAATTTAGTTTACAGTCTCATTGCCATAATAAGGCCCCTAGCTAGAATAAAAGCAGTTTGACAGCTCTCTTATTCACATCTGATTATTAAGGGTACACAAGTGTGAGTAGCTAGGCCTGCCAACCTAAGATAACAACCGGGATGAATGGCTAAAGGCTCATTAGCAATTGTCAAAAAATAAAGAAAAAAATAGATTTCTTCGTGACGCAACATAACAAGATATCGATTTTATAATATAACCAAAATTTTAGAGGTAATGTTGCAGAATTTAAGGCATGTGTTCCAACACCTAAGCACAACAACACCAACACCTAATGGTGTGTTCCGGCAGCTGTCCAAGAGAGCCAGTAATTCTAGGTTAGCCTAAGCAACACCTTCGACTACACCATCACTTACCATCATGTGAGATAGTGGTCAAAGGTTAGCTGAACAGGTACAAAACGTATGGTAATGAATTTTTCATAATGGATGACTGTATTTAACCGGATGTAACTTTGTACCTTTGTAACAAAGGAACTAGATCTCAGAATGTACATCACTATGTAGTCCTTACTTCCGGCTGAGTACAGCATTCTAAATAGAAAACTGTTTTTGCAATGAGGTGCATGTACTGCCCCATTCCGTTGGGATTCAAGCTCCACGTAAGACTGTAACTTTTTCCATGCAAGATCTACAAGGTTCGATTGGAGTTTTCATAAACAGCAATAATTTAAGACACGGAAGAAATGTCAGGATCTTACCACCACAGGATACAAAACTTTACTGATTTATTTAATTTTTCTTTCCTGATTCCGTTATTTATGTTTTCCATCCCCTTTCTCCTAAATCAGGCTAGTTCCAACAGTGACTTTAACAGATTTAAAGCTCGTTTTATTGCAAGCTCCAAAGTTTTTCGCCATAAATATCTCGTAATTAAACTGAGGGAGGCTCGTTGGATTAGTTTATTCCCCAGGCTGTTGTCCTAAGTCGTTTTAGTTCAGAACTTGGGACAAGTTGAGCTATTGTTTTATAAACAAAGTTGTTTATCTGGTTATTTTGCCCAGGTGGTTTTGAGCTTGCGAGTTTCGAACTGAAAAGATATCATCTTGTTACTTTCGTATTGAGTATATAATCATAGTCATTTATTTCTCCATATTCATGTGTACAATAGATCTTTATTAAGTATTATATGTAAAATATATGTTAATTATGTATCACCAATAAATTATCCGCCGAGCAGGCATTATTGCAAACATAACAATATTAATATCACCAGTAAAATTAGAATTTTGAATCAGCAGCTTACCTAAATGGCAAAATGAGAAATAAAATAATTGAATAAAAATAAACTTAACAATAATCTTAGTTCGTGTTTTTTGTTTCATATAATATTATGTTTTAGAAACCAACGCCCTACTACCAAAAATGTATGATCAGTGGTGTCCGCACGAATATGAACCCTATACGCCTAGGGATAGGGCTTCAACTCGAATGCATAGTTAAACGAACAATTATCTACGTTATAAGATGAATATTTCTTTAATATTCTCGTCATATGTTTGTTATTTCATAATCACATATAATAGTGAGTAACGTAATTTATACAGAATATTTATGATTTATTCGTTGTGATCCCATCGCATAGTCCTATCAACGGGACCAGAAGGAAATCCGGTCTTAAATCCGATTCTTTCTGGCTTTGGTTGGATTACGAGGTACAAAATCCTTTGGAACATTTTCATTTATCTAAGTAATATAATATTATTTTACTTTTCTTCTACCATAGTATTATAGTCAGTATTCGAGCCTACACAAGTCTATACTTGAGATGAGCTGCTTTTATCCTAAGTACGCCTTGACCTGTGTCAGCGTCTCCACTTTGTATGCATTGTGTGAAGGCCTCCAGTGGAGAATATAATTCTAGTAAACAATGCTATAAGTACTATACTTTAATACATACTCGTAGTATTCATCGAAATCATGCAACATCTACTCGTATACTTTAATACTATAAAGAGGAAAGATTTGTATTTTTGTATGTAAAGAATAAACTTAAAAATTACTAACTAAATTTGAAAAATTCTTGCACCATTAGAATCCTACACTATTCCTTATGAATATAGGCTATAGAATATTTTCAAAAACTTAGGGATCCGTATGAAAATTTCCATAATGTGACCCAACGTGTGAAAAAAATACCAATAAATCGTTAAATTGCGTACGCTGCGGAAATTGTTGAAAATAGAGCAATGTGATGTACTACAATTTTATAGGGGACATCAATATCTACAAACACATCCGCAATTCCATACGTCTAAATATTACAGTTAGTTATATTGTTCGTTAAATTAAATACCCGTGAAAAGCCGTTGCGGACCGCTAGTACTTTATAAATATATACACATATATACCCATATACAAATATAGTAGAAATATGAAATATGGTCGAGATATTTGAAATCCATCTTCTCCATTCATTCATATTTCTACCACAGTTATGTAAAGTGTGATATAACAATATATTCAATCTGTTTACCGCAATATATTTTTGATTGATATATACTCAAAAAGTTTTCATACTGTATTTAAAAAATATAACGTATTATTTGTTTCAAATTCATAGAATATAATGATATGTTGGATTTCTTAATGTTAACACTGTGCTCGATCAATTGAATATAATGAAATTCAGTTGTGAGGCGAGAATAGCAAAGTGCCTCGAGTGCTTTCATTCTACGAATCAAAGAGAATACGATTACTATACTATCTGTTTATATATTACAACGATAAATGATATTTGACGTTGCCAATCTTAATTATTTTGAGACGTTGCCCACGTTGCTTATCACCATTATTTAAACTTTGGTCATCAGTGAGCAAGTTACATTACAAGCTGGCAACATCGTATAATTAAGCAATGTGGAAAATAGCGCCATTTTATAACACGAATGAAGGTAGCCTAAATGAGATTTAGGACAGCCGAAAAAAATTCAATATTGTAATTAGTAATTATAGGCGATTTGGTACGCCTAACGATATCTCTCTTCGCCGTGGCAAGTACCTACTTACTTATCGGCGTACGATTTCTTGTATGGCGTTTAAGTCTTACTAGTCTTGTGTTATAGTCTTTTGTCTATGGTATTACGGAGTCTATAACAAAAACTAAACTAGTTAGGAATAAAAAAACAGTATACTTTACCTGTGCTATTTTAACGTTACTGCGAGATCATTGCTTCGTTCATAGCCATCAGCTCCAACTGACCGAGCGACAGCGGTACTCACTTGCGCTAGATACTCGTATCAGTGTTAAGACTAGAGGGAAGTCTCGAATTTTCATACAAAAAGAGAAAACGTTTCTACCCCCCTAAACAATGTAGTAAGGTACCACTACGTCTAAGTTTAATAGGTATCTATGTATACTGTAGCAAATCCATTCGCAGCTACTGTCTGGTAGACACGACTATTATGATTGTTAATAATTATTTTGTCTTTAAATAAATCAACGCACTCTAAACACGCTAGATATTTGCCATAGTGTATCCTGTGGCACGTGCGTAAGGGCGCGCACACATACAAGCTGCGTTTATTCACACACTACCCCATACGTGTGCGATCGCACGACGTTGACCTTGAGCCGGCGCGTTTAACCAATAAGATCGGTACTGGGTACCGTCAAAGTTCTGATACAAAATATGTGTATAATGACAATTTCCAATGCGTTAGGGTTATTTATTTTATTCACCTCATTTGATGGGGTGTGCGTTTTTACATGCTTTTATTTAGTTACACTTGTCCCGACGTTTGTCATCAAATCTTGCAAATTAAATTTGATCCACTTCCCGGTTACCGATTGAGCTGACATTTTGCATACAGTTCCGTACCTCACTCTAAAAATTAAAACATGAGGAACCTCATGTTGCCAAGTATTTTAGTTACACAAGTATTTTCTATCAGTTTATACAGGCCAAATGAGGAAGCGAACATCTTGAATTTCAGGTGCACTCAAAGATGCCCGTCCACACACCGCGCGGCCCTCGCACCACCCGTATAGCCGTCGCACTCACACATAGCCACGAGATGTTCTACGAGCACACATGCTAGAGTGTCGCTTCTTTACTTGAGTGTTCTATGGTAAAGTACCGCTCTATGAAGTCAAACATCAAGAAACTTACTCGATTCTTCCGTGCTTCGGAGGGCACGTTAAGCCGTCGGTCCCGGTTGTCGTCTTAGGATGGCAGTCGTTATAGCATGGTGGAAGGGCATTTTGCGAATGCCCGCCTGGCTAGCTACCACCCTCAAGTAGAAAATCTGTCGCCAAGCACCTAACGGTGTGTTCCGGCAGCTGTCCTTGAGAGCCAGTACTTCTAGGTTAGCCTGAACAACATCTTCGACCACATCATCACTTACCATCAGGTGAGATAGTGGTCAAAGGCTAACCTATGAGGCATAATAATAGGCATAATAATAAAGTCAAACTACTTGTCTGGTCTTACTATGGTTGCAATGCGGAAACATTGCGTCATATATATCCACCAGCTCCGAAAGACCGACGACGGCATCAACTCACTACAGCTAGATTTCATCAGTACCACTAGATTTTAATTATTTACTAAATATACCGGTTAGCACTCACGGCGTTTGGTCGTAATCTCCGACCGGTGCTTAATTGCGCCTCGACCAGTACCAAACTGTATACCCGCGAATCAGACGTAATTGCTATAGTGCGCGAAGACCCTACACATACTTTTGACGAGTGCAGGGAAAACAGTAACAGTGGCGCACGCGCCCCTACCCTGGCCTGCGATGCCATTGCTGGCCACCGTTCCTCAAGTTTCGCAGAGGGCGTTGCGAGCAGCCGCCCGCAGTGCGCGTCTAGCAGCCCTCGAAGCTGCCCGCATTCCTTGAGAATGAGCATCATTACTGCTCGAACACCGGTCGGAGATTACGACCAAATACCGTGAGTGCTAGCCGGTATATTTAGTAAATAACCACTAGATCTCATTCCCCGCTTATCGCTGGCAGTAGCACTAGACCTTTCGACCTTACCTGTGCTATTTTAACGTTGTACTGCGAGAACATTGCGTCGTACATAGCCATCAGCTCCGACTGACCGACTGCTGCCGCCGCCCGAGGGTCTAATATACTGCCTGCGTCCTGTAAGCACAAAGTGATGTTGCAATAATAGTTACTGTGATAATAATGTGATGAAATCAGTTTTGGTGGTCACTTGAGCTTCTAATAACATGCTTGGACTTGGAGCCTATATGAAGTCTTGTAGGAATAATAATGATTTTGTATGTATATTAGAGTTCAAAAAATATCAATTTATTCTTTCAGTGGAGTAAATCGTTGCTTTTGAAACTTCAGGTCTTAGGTTCGATTACCGTGTGAAATAGTTATTACAAGGAAATTTTAAATAGCAATCAGAAGGGTGGACTTTCGCCGTTTATAATATATATAAATATTTTTACCCCCTAGTTTATAGGACGAAAACATATTTGCCAAAACAGGCAGTAATGTTTTGTTGTCATGTGAAAGTCCTATTACCAACTATTAGGCAAAATACAAGACATTGGTCTACTACTGTGATCTTTGAAAAAAATAATAATAAGTCTGACGCGGAGACCAAACCCAGGATCTTGAGATTTTTCACACATAACTTCACGCATTTATAATATTATCAGGATTGTTTTTGACCCGATGCGATGTTTCCAATAAACCAAAGTTAAGCAACGTCCGCCGCGGTCATGAGTTGGATGGGTGACCACTAGTGACATTACTATGGATCGCTTCCGTGCTTCGGAGGGCACGTTAAGTCGTCGGTCCCGATTGTCGTCTTAGGATGGCAGTCGTTATAGCATGGTGGTAGAGCATTTTGCGAATGCCCGCCTGGCTAGCTACCACCCTCAAGTAGAAAATCTGTCGCCAAGCACACAAAAAGTGACACTGTAACTGTAATTGACAAGCGTGACGGTATCCATCAGGTGAGCAACGTATTAGTCTCATCACTTCGCAACATACAAAATAAGGTATCTATCTGATTTCTTAAGAATTGTAAGTCTTACCTCTCTTGTATGGTCGCTTGGTGAAAGAGTCTCTCTCATGGATAAAGACATGAGCAGCTCGTGAGTCAGCTTCTGCCTTCCAAAGGCGACAGCCCCACTCGTCACCATGATGCACTCTCGCCCTTCGTGATGGCATTCTGCTACCTGTAGACATATATATAATTATAATTTAGCTAGTGTTTGTATGGAAAACTCTTTGAAAACACTAGCTAATAACTTCCACTATACAGTCATTTTTTTATGATTAGTCTAAGTAACGCTGGCAATATTACTTAAAAGTGTATTTACAATTACTTTTATCGATTTTTATCTTAAATCCGTGCATACAAACGTAGTTTAGCCATATTGTAAATTCCGAGTCTTTAAATTCGGTTAAATTTTGCATGTCCTTGAGCCTAATAACTATGCTTCTGGTTTGCCAGATTTCCGTAAAATTAAGTATTTCCTAAAATATTCAAAGATATCGTTTTGTATTTGAATTCTTAAATTCACACTAAGGGGTAAAATGTATGATAAATCGAAAAACTGGGAAACCAGTAGCATAGATAGGTTATAGGTTCAGGGATAAACATGCTAAGTTTCACAGAGTTTGAAGACTTGATTTATAAAATATGATGAAATTATACGTTTGTATGGAGAAGGTACGTGCATTCTAGCCTTATACATGAGTATCTATTCGCTAACTAAAAGAAGACTGAGCAAGTGCGAAATCAGCCCTCTTTTTTAGGGTTTTCTTTTAGGCATTGCCATAAATGAAAATGAAAGTGTCGATTTTGATCACAACTTCACACCACATTAAAAATAGGCACATTCTGTATTTGTTGATTAATTAGATGATATGGTAGATATGAATTTAAATCGCTCGCAGCATATTTTGCTTATCCGTTCTTAACCGATCAGCTAAGTTAAGCAACGTCCGCCGCGGATGGGTGCTTGGATGGTGAATGGCAACTTGTTTTCTTAGGATGACAGTCATTACAGGATAGTGGTAAGCATTTTGCGAATGTCCGCCTGGCTAGCTACCACCCTTATGTGGAATATCTGTAGCAGCGTGTTCCGCCAGCGATTCTTAAGAGCCAGTAAGTAATTAAGAAGTAGAAAATAAGGCTTAGAGCAGTTCGTCGCTCGTGACTACATACATCTGTTATGTGGCAGAGGTTGCCGCTATTCATCAAAAGGACATCTTAAGTGTATTAAAAAAAACTTGATAAGTGATTTATGTTCATAAATAAATAAAATATATGAAAAAAGTTTTGTATCTATATATATCAATAAGTGCTTACGTAAAAAAAGTATGCGGCTAAGTTTTTTTTTCAGCTTATTCCTCACGCCGAGCATTCCACTTTGGGTAAACGTTTTACACCAAAAATTAAAAAATCCAGCCAGTAATATTTTCCGTTTAGGAGCTAGAGGTCCGTGACGTACGGACGCACGGTCAGATAGATAGACAGCGGAGTCTTACCCCTTGGGTACGGAACACTAAAACACGCTCAGGGGGGATCCTATTATGTTAAATGTTGGCAGGTTGTGGTAGGAATCGTTTTAATGACCCCGAATTTGTTTGATTAGCGGAAGTAACCACTCGAGGACTTCATTACGAACCCTCCACCTTTATCATTAGACTAAGCAGCTATCCAGCAGGGAATTCGAAAATTGCCTGACTGCTACGCGGCTAAAACCTTTAATAAGCAATCGCTTGAGGCCGCTGCGTTATTCAAATCATAGGACCCCTAATTAAACAGACTTGTTTTATGAAATAAATCAAGTCAAAGGGAAGACCAAACCATGTCAAGATTTACCCGTCACCAACAAGTATTCCTTACAGAGCTCGATTTTATTAGCATATCATGAATATGGTAATTCTCTATTGACATGACACACATCCAAAACTTTGGCGTCTAAGATAACTCCACATTCAATATACAATTCAGAGTTTCAGACGCTGTTGTTTAAATGGAAATCAATATGGGTAAATTGATTATTACTCAAAGGTAATAAAGTCCAGCCGCGAGTCAAGAGAATGTGTTCGCATTGTAATTGTATATTTTACTCCATATAAAAGCCAATGGAAAAGTAATAACTAAAAATATTTACAGATAAAACTGCCAGATGCAATCTCTCAGCGGCAATGTTTCGCCAGGATTTAATAGACTAGGAAGGAGAGAAACAGGACAGACATGAAGTGGCAATTCTTTGAAGTCACATCGGTGTATCGGAAGTTCTGGTGGAGCTGCGACCCAACGCGAGTCAGATTTGCACACCGATATAATGTACATACACTTAATATTTATATTTATACACACTATATTGAGACATTTATAACTACAAATAATCGTTACTCTTTCCTTTAGTTTGGAATCCTCGCGTAAGTCCATGGAATCCCTTTGTTACGCATATTATTTTATTTCCTAATGCACTCTGGCATTATTAGATTTGCATAATTGCTTATATCTATACTTTCATATACATAAAATTTGCATATCATATTGCATAGATATTTCCGGCTATTACAAGCCCCGATTCGCATCTCCCTGTAGGACGAAAGGGAAGATTCCAGTAGGTAGGCAGGGGTGCCATTGGAAATCCTGCTATCTTACACTGCTGTCCCCAACGCTTACCAAGCGTTATGGTTATTCCCTTATGGGGAAAGCCCTCGTTCAACGGTGAACGTCCGGTTGTTGATGATGATGAACTCAGTACCGAAAAAAGACGATTTCTGAGCGATCTCTTGTTCTGGTAATGAGCGATAGCGTGCACTACTATACTTATAAGCCGAGAAGGTTTAGTGCTACGGACAAAGTGCTACATCAAAAGCTGTATTAAAACTTAAAATTTGTAATATTAATATTAATGTCATGACTAGGACAATTCGTAATAATAATTTATTTGATTCTTGCCATGTTAGATCGGTTATAAATATATGATAAAATTTTGTCATAGATACCGAATATATACATACGATACTTTTTTTTTACCTCATGTGATTTAAGGTTTTTTTTTAAATCAAGTCCGATTCTACTATGAGATCCGACCCTTAAAATAAAGTAAGTGAAGCTTCTTTCAGTCAGTCATCTGTTTCATGGAGCCCTTAAATAAAAAAACAATTTTGTGTAAGAAACAACCTTCAGACGAAGTCTTTTTTTTCAATAACGGGAACTGAGTGAAATATTTAAAGTTTTTACATCGCATAAAGTAATCCTTTGAGTATTTTATCCCCTCAGAAAAATATCCATTCCGTTATAATGGTAAAACAGCCCTTTAAATTTGATTCCCTGACAACAAAAAAGACTTCATCAAAAGAAACCAAACAAACTTGACAAAGAAATTTGAAATTTAATATCAAAACAAAAAGTTGGAAGTTCCATCCGGAATAAACAAGGTAAACGAAATCAAACAGAACCAACTTTATAATAGAAAGGATTCGAAGGATTTTCGGGAACGCAAACTGGCTGTATTCATAAAGTTAATGTTTTATTCAGTTAGAATTATTGTGTCAAAGATTCAGAGGCTTATGAACCACACATTGCAATCGAAACATTTCCTTTTCCGTTAATTATGTATAAAAGTATAATTATGGGAAACCCAAACATCTATGGTGGGAAATACATTTGTTTTTGATGCTATGTTGTCTAATGTTACGTGACCATATAATACTCGAGATTCGAAGAAGATTTTTACCATTTATATTAATTACGTACCATTTCAATACAAATTGAATTCTTTTTTTTATTATATAAGCCTAAAATAGAATGAACCTGATGATTATCTGATGGTTAATACACCATTAGGAGCTTGGTGATAGATTCTTTATTTGAGAAAGGTAGCTGGCCATGTGGGTATTCAAAAAATTATCTATGATCACGCTATAATGACTGCCATCATAAGACAAAAACTGAGGTTATTCTAGGTTAAGACTGTTTAACACCTTCCACCACATTATCACTTACCATTAGGTGAGATTGTGGTCAAAGGATTACCAATAAAAATAAAAAAGCAGGGAACAGTGGATTCATGTGCTCTCTGAAGGAAGATTAAATAATCTCTAGTAGAAAATCTGTCGCCAAGCTCGTAGCAGTGGGTTCCGGCAGCAGCCCTTGAGAGCCAGTAAAATAAAGGTATATGAGACTTTGACAATTTTATGTCTCAGGGTGATGGGCGCAGTGCAGTTCTACCCAACAACAAAAGAAATACAACTGTTTAGGCAGAGGTGATCGCTTAACATCAGGAGGGCCTCGTGCTTGCTCCATCACAATCTTATAAAAAAACAACATGCAACTTGCGCCATGTTGATCACTGCCATATATTTTTGTGAGTTCAGTGTTTTGATACAGCACGGTACCGACTTCCAACACTGAAAAGGGGTACATAATTGCAATAAGATTTGCAATTATGTACCCTTAAAGCATCCAGGTATGCAAATTCATTTAAAGTTCAGTTAATTAACCCTAACCGATAAACTACTGGCCCGATTTTAAAGAAATTTAAATGGAAACAATTTGTAAGTATAAACTACCCCACAAAAAAATAATTATCCGAATTAAATCAGATAAAAAGTGTATTCATTTTTGAAAATCTTTAGTCAAATTGAAAACCTTCACCATTTTTGGAATTCGATCAAAAACACATAATATTATTACACCTGTACTCTCTGACTAAACCTGGTCCAAACACCAAATTGGACACTTATAGCTCTTTTGCGCTGTAACTATTAGTTGCTTGGCTACAATTTTACAGTTGATTTGTAAGCCTTTGACGATTCATCACACCTTATGGTAAGCGATGATGTGGTCTATGCTATATGATATAATATAAACAGACTTATACCTATTATACTCCTTAAGGACAGCTGGATCAGAACGCACCATTGGTCGCATTTCAATAGATTTTCTACTTGAGCTAGCCAGGAGAGCATTCGCAAAATGCCCTACCTTCTAATGAGTACTGTACAGTAACAGCTGGATTTTCCACTGTTGAACACAGCCTCCCCCATTAAAGAGGTTTGCCATAATCCCTACGCTTGGCAGGCGTCTTGGGGATCGCAGTTAAAGATATCAGTTCCTCAGAAGGCGCTGCTGCCCACCTTCCAGTATTTTACCATTAGTGGCTTGTTACGACACCCACATGGTACGAGTACCACTATGTTAAATAGAACGTGCCTATTTCTGGGACCCTCAAGCCCTTATTCAACCAGTCTAACCAACTCCACATAAATAAAATAATACGCAAGTTTAAATGAAACTTTTATGTCCAAACTAGTGAAATTTATACGCACATCAAACAAAAATCACACCCAATTTTCCAGTATTCGAACATGATTTCAGTTGGCAAGAGTCCACAATGAAATAAATGTTAAACTTGTATGTGCTAAAACCCGATTAAGCTATGACCTGTCTATGGCTCTCTCCGTCGTTAAAATAAACTACTTACGACGTGTTTCTAGA
The DNA here is from genome assembly GCA_963890685.1 of Plagodis pulveraria. Taxonomy (NCBI): domain Eukaryota; kingdom Metazoa; phylum Arthropoda; class Insecta; order Lepidoptera; family Geometridae; genus Plagodis; species Plagodis pulveraria. The sequence continues at coordinate 6,820,205 of OY982962.1, read as the reverse complement.
ACTCCAGCCATTAAAATTAAAAGCCAGCAGAAGTTCTGTTGTTTTCTCTAAGTGCTCTTTGCTTTGGATAATGGCCTTTAGAAATGCAGCTGAAAAGCGGATTGCAAGTGAAGCTGGGATTTTATACTTAATGTGCGGATTTGTTCTTTGTAATTCGCGCGTTGTAGATGCATGAAATATGATAAGTAGCTGTAGAACTCTTTGTAAACGACTTACTCCGGGTAAATTGAAGCGCACGAACCGAAGTTTGCTTAGCTGTTCTTAACCGATCAGCAAAGTTAAGCAACGTCCGCATCGGTCACGTGTTGGATGGGTGACCGCTAGTGGCATTACTACTGAGCGCTTCCGTCCTTCGGAGGGCACGTTAAGCCGTGGGTCCCTGTTGTTGTCTTAGGATGGCAGTCGATATAGCATGGTGGGAGGGCATTTTGCGAAATAAGTGCAGAGATAGACCTGTGATCTCACCTGATGATAAGTGATGATGTGGTGGAAGATGTTGTTCAGGCTAACCTAGAATTACTGACTCTAAAGGATAGCTGCCGGAACACACCGTTAGGTGCTTAGCGACGGATTTTCTGCTTGAGGGTGGAAGCTAGGCAGGCGGGCAACCGTAAAATGCCCTAGTAGTAGCTTCTCTCAGACTTGGTGTAATTTTTATAAATCAGTGTCTTTTGAAACCCAATATAATTGCAATATACCATATAATTATACCCAATATAATTATAACACAGAGGTGCATAGACATGACACTCTGCTGGCTCATGTCATAACATTGAACATTGTGTACTGTATATTTTATATAATTATCATCAGCTGGACTGGAAGATGTCCACTGTTGATCGAATGCCTTCAAATAAAACGTCCCCTGGAACAGCTGTTCTAGTATACATCGGCTCCGGCGACATACGACGTCCTCAGTCCAACTAGTGGTGAGCCATATATTTATGTAGTAACGTTAAACTATTCAATAGATAGACAATGTACAACACACGTTGCCTACTATGTACTCGTAGGTAAGTATATAGGTAGTTACCTCGTATCGACCCCAGTATCTTTCAACTACTCAATTCTGATATTAAATTGAATCTCTAGTTATATTACTTTCTTTTTACCGGAATTCTATACTATAGGTCCTCAACTATTCAATCTTCGTACACTTATATGGGTTATAATTATATTACCTACAATTTTATTACGGCTAGGGAGATATATCCCACGTTAGGGGGATTTCTCGGGGGAGGATATCTGTTCAGAAAATATTTCAGCTATATCAATACAAATGACAAAGCAGCAATACATTTACAATATGTTTTCGCTAACAACACAAGAACATAATTGTAAACAGTGTTGGCTTCGATGTTATAATAGACAACCAACTTTATTAATAGCAGCTAATATATAAACCTGCTACCTTTCGGGCTAACATCGTGACATTAAGATTCTATGAAGAACTGTTTTGTACCCAACGTTCAGCAACACCCTACTCACACCAACGTGAATAGAGGTATAATATAGAAAAACCTACTCATTAGGCGCATTATATCCCAAGTTGCCATTTATTACATCCAATAGAAAAATATGGCACAATATGTATATTCTTATATCAGGAACTGTACCTGTATTCTTAAGTCAGGAACTGAAGCTGCGGTATGGTCTTCAATTAGATCACGAAAAGTACGCATAACATTAATTTCAGCATCCATTGTATATGGAGGAGGAGTGAGGATTAATCATAATCACATAAAATTAAGATTATCGTTGAGTTTTGAGACACCCTGTTTATATATATTTTAAGTAAGGTAAATCAACAGTGATATTAATAGAGATAGATCAATAATATTGCCCTTTGTGTTTAGAACCCTAAGAATTACTCTATCAACTAGAACTGGTAATCAAATGACTTTTTTGATTAAGGGATCGCAATATAGATTTTAATAAAACCTCGTTCAACCGACAGGCAAAGATAGCTGTACACTCTTTATAGTAAAATACTCTTTGGTAGTACGGTAGCAACGGTTGACTTTCCTTTGAGATCTACTGTCATACATAATTTACCTCATCCCATGATACAATAATATACTGCGCCTCATCCTAAAGTAACTTTTTGTATACGGCTTGCTTAGTTCAACGCTGGTTAAATTTGGTTTCTGTTTTCTTTGAACAAGTACTTTTATTAACTTTTATCTCCGTAGTTATTACATCCTCTTGAACTTTTATGTATATCTCCAAAGTCATTGTAGTTATTGTGTTTGTGTTTTCAGTTAATCGTTTGTGAATATGGGGAAGAAACATTTCGGCAACTTAGCAACTATTCGAGGAATTATTTACTACAGGCTCTCACCTCACGAGCAAAAACCTTTCGCTGGAGCTTTTAAGTACGGACTACCGAACTTCTTTCCCCGAACTATGGCTACTGTGGCGACCTGGTTACCACGTAAGTTTTCCTATTTCATAAACACTAGTGGGTAAAGCCGGTGCTGGGCTAGAATGTCTCCCCCGTGGATGTCGTAAGAGGCGACTAAAGGTAAAATACCGGAGAGTAGCCAGCAGTGCCTTCTGAGGAACTGCTATCTTAGCCTGCGATCACCAAGATGCCTGTCAAGCTTGGGAATTATAGCACAGTCCCCTTTAATTGGAAAGGATGTATTTAGCAGTGGACGATCCGGCTTATAAAGTAATAGGCAAGACAACCATCAAGTATCATTGTATAAACCTCCCCATAACAACGACAAACAGCTATATACACGCATGCAATCTACGTATGAATATAATGTATTCGCGTATTGTATGTACAATTTTATGTGACTAATCAATCACCCAGTTGGGACTTACAGCCATTTTAGGTTCAAAGCCAACTATTATTAGGTTGAATCATTCATACTATACAGGTAAATAACACCCTTTTACAGGCAGACTCTGTCAAAGAATTTCAACCCACATAATTCTACAGTTGTTATTAACTATGGTAGGTATCAATATTTGGGCCGTAGGAGACATAAGAGAAACTGATTCTTAAATACAAGTAGCAGCCTAAACACATATTTAGATGAACTGATAAATGACTGATTGTCTATTTGAGGGTACTAGCCTAGACACAGGCCTGGGGAGAATTTCAAATTTGCTACAAACACAAAATATGATATTACGGGCGATGCCCCGTCCACCCACTGGACTTTCCCACTGGTGGGTGGACGGGGAATTCACCGTTGTTTGAAATTCTCCGCAAATTTGAAATTCTCCCCAGGCCTGTGTCTAGGCTAGTACCCTCAAATAGACAAATAACGACAATATTTAAAACATTCATAGCTCTCATATTGTCCTGTTGTGTGCATAAGTATTAAAAGTGTATATTGGTATAAGGGTCGAAAAATGCATAATCCTAATCCCATGATATGATATTATGTATATTATATGTAACAAATAAAGATACAGCCAGACAAGTGCAGCATTCATATTGCCCTGGTTTGTCTACATAAGTATTGAAAGAGCATATATTGTTCTGTAAGGGTCGAAAAAATTCTAAAAAGTTTAATTGGTTTTCCCAATCAAAAAACCATAATTGTGTATGGATCGGAAAAATCCAAGATCCCAATCCCACATTATGATACAATAACGATAGAACGTTTATCATTTACAGCATTCATATTGTTCTGCATAAGTGTTAAAAAAGCATACAGGTGCACGAGGGTCAGAAAACTCAAAATCACAATCCCACAATATGATATTACAAATAACGTTAATGTGTACATAATTTACAGCATTCATATTGTCCTGGTTTATCTACACAAGTGTTGAAAGAGCATATTGGTATAAGGGTCGGAAAAATCCCAAGGACTACATTGATGAAGTTGACCCAAACCCAGTGGTAGAAGTCGAGGAAGTTAAAAAGAAGTGTTAATAAGGAAGGCTGTACCGTTTCTGTTCTATTTTTATTTTGTGAATCTTGTCTAATTGGTCGTAAATAAACAATTTGTTGTTCACGGTATGGATTATTAATAAAAAAAATCCCGTCTCCTCTTATATCGGTATGGTACCTGTGGGTTGCCGGGCTATAATTGCACCGCTTTTACCTTCCTGGGTGAGTCGTAAGAGGTGACGACGGGGAAATTACCAGGGTGGTGTAATAAGGGCTTATATCTTATTCTTGAATACCCAACATGCCTTAAACGGCAAGTTGTGTATGTGGGCAAAAATATTCCCCACGACACTACTGGTAGAACCGGTGCCGATCACCCTGAGTCGATAAGTCACATATGCCTATAATTTTACTTGTTCCTAAGGACTGCTGCCGCAACACACTGTTAGGTGATTAGTGACCGATTTTTGAGGGTGGTAGGTAGACAGCCGAGCATTTTCAAAATATCCTCTTTCCATGCGATAAACCTCAAGCCAGCTGGCCAACCATGGACCTGCGGCACGGCATAGCGGTAATAATCGCTTGGCTATCACTGCGTCAATTAATCAGTGATGGTCAATAGCGTGCAGGGGGAAGAAAATACAATAGCTGTGAAATATCAGTGAGGAAGCCTTGTGAAAACGTAGTAAGAATACAGCACAACATCGCACAACATTAAATAAATTCGCTAAACGGACATCACTCTTTCAATAGCTAGTGTCTTAGAAAAAGGTGAAGTTCGTAGAACACAAGATTAACGGGCATTAGTTCAATAAAAATAATTGTCCGTAGAACACGTGTGGTAAAACAACTTCTAACATGCCTATATTTTTAAGGACAATGGGATCAAAAGTTTAGTCATAATCTATAATTAATATTACGTACGCATTTTTCGACTGTTTCCTTCTGGTCATACTGCACAAAAACCCATAAACTGTAGTCATGTACATTTTGAATGGTTACCGTAGTGTGTGCTCTGAGATTTCGTTTGTCAATAGAAATTACCTGTTCAATAATAGAAGCCAGCCGCCCCAAGGCTAGTCCATTGCCATCTTCTCTCGTGATGACTGCACTGCCCAGCTTCACCACCAACCTCCGGGCGTACTTCAGCTGTGATCTGTCTGTAAAGGTGCGCTTCTTCCGTTCTGCGCTGCCGATGTTTCTCTTATCAAGGTTTGAACCCTGGAGAAGAAAACATATAAAGTTTGTTTCATACAATAAAGTCAAATCTTTACACATAAACAAAATCGATTTTTTAATAGAGCCTACAATATGTACACTAATAGTATAATAAGGAAAAATTTGTATGGTTGTATAATGAATAAATGTAAAAACTACTGGAATGATTTGAAAAATTCTTCATTTTTTCACCAGTACAATCCTAGTTTATTTCTGAGGAACATATGCTATAGAATAATTTCGTTGTTTTTTTGTCGGGCCGCTGGATCCGTATATAGGTCAGGTTAAGTTTGTTATGTTGATGGTTTATATTTTTGGCCTCGTTGATTCTGCTTAAACGAATGCAACATGGTTGGTCTGTTGGTAGTGCTAGAACACCACGGAGCCGGTGACAGCAGCGTGTGATTATTTCGTACTTGTACTTGAGCTATGGCGCTGTCGTTGAAAACTTCATAATAGTATAAATCTCAAAGCGGCTAGCAATAGTCTTGCAAATCATACTTGGCAGTAGCAAGTTAATGAGTGATTAGTGGTTACCAATTTTATTTATTGCTGATAGGTTAACCTTTGACCACTATATCACCTGATGGTAGATGATAATGTGGTCGATGATGTTGTTCAGGCTAACCTAAAATTACTGGCTCTCAAGGACAGCTGCCGGAATACACCGTTAGGTGCTTGAGAGTTGAGACAGATTTTCTACTTGTGGGTGGTATTTGGGCAGGTGGACTTTCACACAATTCCCTTCCACCATGCAACAAATTTTATGACTCAGGATCACTGATAATTATAATATAGACAAGAAAAGACTTATAATGCTATAATAAATTTGGGATAGTAAAAGCTGGTTGCAGTTGCTCTTCCGACATTACATTGGAACTCCTGAGGTAGGGCAACTAGTAGTTCTGGCTCTTAAGGAAATTGTAATCATGACGCTTTCCATACAAAAGTATAGTTTTGTCATATTTTAAATACCAATTGTTCAAAGTTGACCAAATTTTGTATGCATATCCTTTAGCCTAATATAGGTTTGCCAGATTTCAGAATAATTATGTGTTTTCTAAAATATTCAGGAAATGGTTTTGTATGAGGATTTTTATTTTCACGTTTAGAGGTAAAGTAAACAATAACACGTCAAACTCGCAAACCACAAGCAAGATATTAGGCTCCAAGGAGATGCTTGCAAATGTCTTAAACAATTGGTATTGAAATATGACAAAACTGCGTTTGTTTTTATACAGCGCTGGCAATGCACCCCTCTTAATGAAAAATATCTTTTTTTTATGACTTGTGACGGATCAAGTACGAGGCCCATCAGATGTTAAGCGGACTAACCTCTGCCTATGACAGATGCATTTCGTCACAAGTCACGAATTGCACTGCGCCCGTCACCTTGACACGTAGTTGTTAAGTCCCATGTGCCTGTAATTTCACTGGCTCTCAAGGACTGCTGCCGGAACACGTCGTTAGGTGCTTGGCGACAGATTTTCTACTTGAGGGTGGTCGGGCATTCGCAAAATGTATTTCCAAGCCCGCGGCGGGATTCGAACCATGGGCCTGCGGCACGGCAGTCCATAGCCAATGCCAATGAGCCATCGCTGCTTCATCTACATAGTTATATAACGGTCATCTCTAATTTTAGGACCAGCGCCATAATTGTGAAACTGAAAACATTAAACCGGATGTTATTGATACAGATGGTTTTAAACAAGAATATTTTTGTCAATCAACAAGTAGCTCAACATTAGCATGTAAGGACATTGTTCAGATGTCTTATAATCGTAGTAAGTAACGTTATGCCCACCCTAAAGCTCCTTAATATAGTATTACATGCTTTAGTCAAAAACTTTTAACTCTAAAACATTTTAAGGAGCCATTTCCTTTAAAAACCCATCAGGGGTCCATTACACGTAAACAAAAACCAGTATGTATATAAATTGTTAAAATGTGTAAAATTTCTTTTCAACTTACTTTTACAGCCCCTCAGTGAGTATAACGGTGTTTTACAACCCCGAGAGCGTGAAATGCTGTTTTATATTTATGCACTGGTATTTTTTTCGGTGTAGTTTACAGTGTACCTATGTTGATGGATACTAAACGTATATTTATTTTATTAGGTGTTTAAGTGATTGCTTACTAGGGATTTCCGCAGAACACACGAAAACCGTTGGTGTTCTACGAGGTTTTGCACAGGCAAGTACCGTTTCTATCAACCAGGTTATTCTTTTATAGAGATGCTCCCATTTCTGTAACTACCTAATTTGGTTTAGTGGTGATGGTACACAAACATAGGCGACTACCAACTTACACATGCATAGCTGTCCTTTAATTGAAGTAGGGTTAGCAGTAAAAAACGTCTACGCAAAATGTTTCGTATTGAGAATTTTCCATTTTCACAAGCAATATCAAACACATGTGACTTTGTTATTAAGTAAAGGTACGCAGAATTGCCCAATATGGTGAAAGCAAAAATTTTAGATTGTATCGGCCCACGTTTTTGCTCTCAGAAAATATGACAGTTACGTGTTTATTGGGAAGTTAGGAAAATTTTAGCCACATACATAGCTACGATATAACAATGTACATACGATATACCAAGAACAGCTAGGGAAAGGGATATATTATAGTACCACCAACTTAACTGTGCAGTTTTCGAGGGCGCTACTGGTCTTGGAAATCAACTACAAACTGTCACAATTTGAAGGAATGTTGTAGTTCTTTTTTCTGCCGCCTGAACAGATAAGTTGGTGGGTCTGTATATCCATTGTACGTTATGTTTGCACACCATAGTTACGGTAGACTGTTTAGGATTTTTAAATTAATCGGTGCATCTGATGTATGCACTTACATTCTTGTTGATAAATTATTGTGTTAGAATCGAAACAAAATAGCTTAGCAGCGACTAAGCCTAAGCCTATTGATTAAGCCTCAATATGAATATTAATCCTCGTATTCTCGTAGCTGGTATGACCAAATCGATTTATGACCAAATTCTGGCATGACTATATCGCGTTCGGACTAAAGGCGAGTAATGACTATAACTATATTAATAATGATATTATTACCATAATAGCTATAAGGCTAGATAGCATTACAACTATATTGTCATTTGTTTTCTAAGTAACTACACCTATCTTGATAGAACTATCCGCTGTTTTAGTCTTAACCTATAATCAGTGCGTTAGGTTTCGTCACGAGAACAGAAATTTGTAAAGTCAAATACGTAAGAAACAACCAAAATGTGTTAGTAGAAAACCCTTATTATACGAGTGTAGGCACACAGTGCAAGAATCATACGCCTTTGATGTTTACGTAAAATCCCACAATGCCTAGGGTTGTCACTTTTTGTGATGTGACTAATATACTTTTTTAATATGAAGTGTTTTATGTTTTAGCAGCAAATAATTAATATAGTATGTTAAATCAACCATAAAGTCAAAATATTAAAGACAATGAGGCTGACATGTTGGATTTTAAAACTGTGTCATTTTCGTAATCAGCACTCCAAAAATGTCTGCCATATTGGATGTTATTTTTGTAATCAGCACCTCAAAAACAATGAAAGTGACAGTGAAAATGTGTCCGCCATATTGCATTTCAAAATGTATGGTAACTACAGCACGCACAGCTTGATTTAAAACGGATGCATTGTCATACGAACACAACCCCAAGAAGCTTGGAAAATTATACCCTTATCATTCTAGAAGAGTACTTTTTCTCATAATACGGGCCTCGAGCTTAGTGTGGGAAACGGTGCTCAGCCATTCCATTGAAATTGTGCAATGCTTTATCAGAATAAACATTTTTCATTTTCATTTTAAAATTCTAGACAACCTGATAACACCTTTTTTAAACCACATTAAAAATCACAGTAGGCAAAGGCAAACTATCCACATAAATATTATAATCAAGTAATGTACTAATGGTTGCTATGTGCACTCGCTGCTGTGACTTTACCCTTTATTTTACTTTAGTAAATTGGTATGATATAACAAAATTTTGTTATCATTAACTTCTATGTGTGCAAACTGATGTAATCGCAGTTATTTTGTTGTGCGAAACGATGACTCCTAGTTTCATATAGCTACCTAATGTGTTTATTTTTATTGAAACAAATACGCGTTATCTTTGATCGGTGTGTCCCCGACTACAAACTAAATACAGTGGCCGTTGTGTATGAAGTTTGGGACGGTGCTGCTGCATCTTGTCTCTCACACCCCGCACGATTGCCCTACCTGACACCTTCGTTTAACAACTGTATATACCACCACAACCTAATTATCCAAGGCTGTAGTAGGCATATATATTTGCATAGAGCGGATTAGTGAGACGAGGGGGTAGGAAAGCGGGCGCAGAGTGAAACTAAGTGGATAGGCGTATAACGGCTACTTGGGAAGAGACATAGTGGGATTGATTCAAGAAATCTTGGGCGAAGTGCAGTTTACTATTCACTCGCGAAAGCAAAGTTATTTGCAAAAGTCTGTATTATATGACTTTGACAAAATTATAAGACAGTTATGTCTTATGAATAAGCCCCGAATATATGGACTGCTCCATACCCTACGGTTGGAGATAGTAAAACTCAATTTGTCGAGAAACAATCGCCTAACGAGCAGTATGCCGCCACTCATATCGATATGATTGAAGTTAAGCACATTGGAAGCATAACTGTGCAATTGGCCATCTTAACGCCCAGACTGAAAGCTACCTCCCAGCACATCTGGTAACTAAAATCTGTATTATAGAACTGGGAACAAAATCATCCATTTGGTAACCAGTCACAATAGGTCTCATTGGTAAATTATGTCATATATTAATTCCATAATCATTATCAGAGGTTACACTACCTGAAGCCAACTTTTTACAATTATCTTCTATTGATGACTTGTTATTAGAGAAAATTAGAGAAATCATATTTTTATATATGCTTATGTTCTTAGAATAAACATATCTAATGTACCAACACCACATTAATTGGTTAAGGGTAGGAAAATCATAATAATTGCGGATACTTCGGAAAAGTATCCAACTAAACCACAAAATATTTAGTAAAAATCATTGTTTTAATATATACATACTTTTATCACGGTAACTACACGCACCTATGTCAGATATTAGAAAGGTCTCTAGAGGCGAAAGGTTTTAACTACTAATAGATTATGTTGTAAACCATTATAACCCAAATAAGTTGGATAAGTGTGGCAGCACCAGCTATTGACCGGCTAATCTGACACCAATTAGTTCAATTTTATTAACAAACTAAACGCTTCAACTGGATAAAAAGAAATATCCCTGAATTACTACACATTTTGCATAAAAAACCTTTTAGACCCAGATTAGGATAAAATATTCATCGTGAGAAAGGAGCACCTGGTGGCCGGTTAATCTGCTGGACCCACTACGTTCAGATTTATCTAATAAACCCTCCCACAGAATAAAAAAACCGTCTGTAACATTATTAACTTGATTATGCAATTACTGTTAATTATTGAGCAACAAACAATTTTACCGACTTCAAAAAAAGGAGGAGGTAAATAATCTGTGTGTATGTTTTTTCTTTTGTTACCTCAGAACTTTTGTCTGGGTGAATCGATTATGATGATTTTTTTATTTGAAAGCTGATGCTTTCCGTGTGGTCACATTTAAATTTTATCAAATTCGGTCTAGCCATTTTTGAGTTACACTCCAATAACTGAAAAGTATTTTCCGATCTTGATGATATAGTCATAGACAGTGAATGATAATCGATCCCATAAGTAGCAAGGGTCACTTATACGGAAGAAAAAAAATGTTTAACAAAAAATGGGACCGACTTCGACACTCAAATGTGTGAAATAACTTGTGGAAATTGGTACCATGCGCACAATATTGTGACAATAGGTATTTTTGAACCATCACGGTACCGACTTCTACAAGTTATTTCACACATTTGAGTATCCAAGTCGGTTCCATTTTGTGTTAAAATATTTTTTACATATCAGTTACCTGCAATTATCTATTTTAAATTCGACTTTTTACCTGCGTTTTGAAACTCCAACGTTCCATCCATCTCGGGGTCGGACTATAATTAGATTTTATTTATCAATGAAATTAAGTGAGAGTTCGGAGTCTAGAATATTCCTAGCATATGTCTATAGAATCGCCTCCTATTAAATGGTACCAACAAAATATCGGTGAAACGTGGAAATTACAATGAAAACATTGAGGTCTTAGTCCTTCGAAGATGTACTACATTTAGATGTATAATAAATTTTGTTTGTTTACACAATTGAATCTTAGATTTTATTAGGATAGGTAATTTGAATCATGAGGAAGGCGGAAACTGCCAAGTAACCGATATAGGTGTACTTACTTAGCTCAACGTTGTCTTATTAACCTTCCAATTACCATAGTAAAACAAGAGAGCATGCACAATGCTGTGGCACGTGCTTACAAGTATTTATAAGGCGCCTTTGGTGGGTAGGTACTGTTCTACAAACTACTTGTCGGGTTTTGGTATACTATTAAAGAATAATATTATATTGTACCTGCTGCGTCATTATAAAGAGTCTAACGTGAAAAGTCAATGGCGGGAAATACAAATTTTTAAAAGGTTTATCGCGTTTGAGGTTATTATGGCAATCACTGAACATGAGCTTAGAATATATTGCTTGTATTATCTTACAAATTCCAATGAACATGATTCCATAACTTACCCTTGAAATCGATAAAATTACGTTAAAAAACAAATGGAATCAAACCAACAAGGTCATTTTAATTCTCCGCCATAGACTGCAGCGTTCACTTTGTTTTTTTTATTGCTGATAAGTTAACCATTCACATATTGATGAGTGACGATGTGATCAACATGTTTTTCATGCTAAGCCTAGAATGAGCTCATGCTCTCAAAATGATCCACACGAAGGTGGTAGGCAAGGTTTCGTAAAATCCACTAACACCAAGCAGTGAAGCGCAACAATCCATAGATATTGCCACTGAGCCATTACTGATTTATACGGCGCAGTTTGGACCAGGGTGCACTAATAATAATCTTACTTATATTGTTTTAAGAGACTTCCTACAGTTTGCCATAATAACAATACTACACAGATAATACCTACTAACAAATATTTTAAAATATTTTGATAAAAATTTGAAAAAAATATACCTAGTGACAATTTCGCCCAATTTTCCCGTTAAGCCGACGTGACGTCACAAACGCCGTGCAGCCAAACTAAAAGAGTTTTCGACGCATTTCGCTTCTACACGAAGCATCCTCAGGCGGCTTGTTTCTACGAGCGCACGATCGAGAAAAAGATGTTCTCGATCGTATATCGAGATATGGATTTCCGCTAAGTAACGCCTGAATCTATTCATTATACTACACAGACTTTGCTTCATAATAAGAGCTCTAAATTGACAGATGCAATAATACAGGGTGGATTATTATTAACAAACCTTTAAAAAGAGCATGTTAAAGGCAGAATGTTCTCAAGTAAATGGGTAAATTTATTTGTGATGTTTTATTCATAACTTTTTATTCAATTATCCAATCTTTATGATTATTTTTTTGTTGGGTACAATATACCTCTAAGTTCATTTTATTTGATTTGATCTACATAAATCGAGTCGTTTTTTAATTGCAATCATTTAACGAAAAAAGTCTTAAAGAATATGAGAGCTCATATCGTTCTTAATCTGCATGGTGCCGACTTCCACAGAATAGTTAAAATATTTATCCAAAATCTAATTATGCAGTTAAAGTTTTGTAATGTTTTTTTTCACTTTCGTAGTAGGGAAATTCAACGTGTATGTACACGGAGTCTATGACTAAATGATTTATCAGAAGCTAATGTGAAGAAATCTCAAACGGAATTGTTTCTTAAACATCTGCACGCATCATGTCAATATTTTTATTTATTCACGCTCCCTTATTTTCTCTCAGCTCCAATAAAATGTACCCACAGCTCAGCCATTTTGTTTTAGGAAGCTTAGTACTTGATTGCCAGGAAAGTCGAATTCCGTTTGACACTTCATTATTTATGCAAAAGCCAGGCTTATAATGGTAAAAGATTTTTTGAAACAAATTTGAGCTTTACTTCCGTGGAAATGTTGGGATTCACAGAACGTTTTGAATGTAGGTCATTTCGTTTTGCAAGTTGCTTTGAAAGTGGGATCTTGTTTGACATGAAAAGTGAATTTGGCTTTGATTTGCCTTTTGAAACCGGAGCGAGGCGTTTGTATGTAATAATTAACCGAATATCATAGGATTTATTTTCTGTAGGTACGTTTGAGGCGGAATATTCAAAACTCAAACAGTGGTAAAGCGTTTTTAGCTAGATTTGGCAACCATACTACATGTTTATGTTGTTAGCATGTTTAAAGTAATATTGCTCTTTTATCTTCAAAACGTCAAAAATATCTTTTATATAAATATAAATATCGCTTGGCCGATGCGACGCGTGATCAAAATGCTGGCACCTATTTGCCAAACACCAAACGGTGTATGACGGCAGCTATTGAAACCTTGAGAGCCAGTAATTCTAGGTTAGCCTGAACAACACCTTCGACCACATCATCGCTTACCACCAGGTGAGAGAGTGGTCAAACTTAATACAAATACAAATACAAATAGTTTATTTCTAATATTTTAGTCTATAACATTTACTTTACTACAAATCTATCAGCCATAAAAATGCAACAAGTTATATCTACGGTCAACAAGGTAAACAAAGGAATTTATATCAATAAAGGAATTAACATACTGATCAAAGCATAGCTTATGGAAATTATTTCCTTGTCAATGGTTCTATAAATACACGAGGTAATTGAATGTAATTTATATAACGGTCCTTGTTTCTTGACCGCAGTCTGACACAAGATAATGGGTTGATAATATGAACACGCATGTTCCATGAGTATACCTTTGTAAAGACAATCTTTCATAATTTTTCTTTATATTACATTAATCGAGTAGTTTTTTTCATTACAATCATTATGCATCGCATGTTCCATGAGTGTGTCTTCGTAAATACTATCATTCATAATTTTTCTTTATATTGTTAATTGACAATAGACCTACTTCATTTATTAATGACTGCATGTTGTACCGTTTTGTGTATTTATACAATATATAGGGCGTCCCACGGATATACGGAGCGAAATAATCAAAAGAGTTCAGAAGTGACAACCGTCCCTTTCTGTTGAATACAAAGTCGTTTTTGGGTTGTATGTCTATACGGCAATGTCAGCTTTTGATTTTTCTGAACAAATAAATTTAACATCAATTGTTAAAATTCATGGTCTTCGTTTTATTTCTGACACTATATTATTGAGTAAAATATAAATCAAAATCCTTATGAATGAAGCCTTTCGATCGGTATGATAAAGCTACAGGGTTATTTTTCTCGTGTGACGGGTTTGATTCCCGTTTCAATCATGTAATTATTTAAATATCTATATACAGGACGTCCCACAGATATACGGAGTGAAATAATCAAAAGAGTTCAGAAATGACAACAGTCCCTTCCGTTGAATACAAAGTCGTTTTGAGGATGTATGTCCTTACGGTAATGTAAGATTTTCATTTTTCTGAATAAAAAAAATTACATCAAATGTTAAAATTCATGGTCTTCCTTTTATTTCTGCCACTACGTTACTTAGTAAAAAAATTAAGAATGATAGGTCAGCCTTTGACCACTGTCTCACCTGATGGTAAGTGATGATGTGGTCGAAGATGTTGTTCAGGCTAACTTAGAAGTACTGGCTCTCAAGGACAGCTGCCGGAACACACCGTAAGGTGCTTGACGACAAATTTTCTACTTGAGGGTGGTAGCTAGCCAGAAAATATAATCATTGTAAATCTTCGATCAGTACGATAAAGCTACTATTTTCTCGTGTAACGTGTTTGATTCCCGGTTCAACCATGTAATCATTAAATATCTATGAATGTAATTTAAATTGTTTTTTAAATTCAATATACATCTTCTTTCAGTAAAATGTTCCATCTACAATATTCAAGGTACTTTCACTCCATTGGGCATATCCGTGGGACGTTCTGTATATGCTTAGGAAGATTTAAGTATGCCTATACACCATGAGCACAGAACATAATATACTTAACCGAGAGGCTGCATATTGTGTAGGTTTACCAACCTTTATCATATACTAGTTGCGCCCTGCGGTTTCACCCGCGTAGACAACGCTTAAAAGTGTTAATAAAAGTATAATGTTAATTCTTAACCTTAACTGTCTATATTCCCATTTCCCCTTTCAAATCGGTTCAACTCACATCCTCACATTGTATTCTCACTCACAAATTTTCACATATAATTAAACTGATATACTAAAGTTTTTACCCCGTAGGGTGCCGGTTTAGAATAGCACCTCCCCATATCATCCCGTGGGTGTAAGAGTAAGGTAAGAGGAAAAATACTGGAAGGTGGGCAGGTTAATAAAAAGGTGGGAATGTTAATATTCCAAACAGGGTTTTATACTATTATATTACAAATTAAAAATTTACCTGACAAAAATGTTTAGTCATTTGCGGGATTCGAAACCGCGTCCATCCACCCCGGGTTCGAATCCCGCACATGACTATAATTTTTCCCTCGTAACTTTTTTATTTTGTAATGTAGTCCACCGAGCAGTTATTGCAAACATCACAATATTAAAAAGGTTTTTATTAAATTACTATCATCAGATGCATAACCAAGGCAAATTATGAGTATATATTTACAATACAACCAATATACTGCTGTTACTATGAAATAGAAATTGTTCTAAAAATGGGACTTTGAATGTAGACAAAAACCACCGAGGTTACGAGACATGACCAGGATTTCTCACCTGTCTAGAACGAGTATGGTAAACAAGCTTACCTAACCAAGAACAGGAAATACGTCTTCAGCGGGCTGCGGAACACATTGTTGATTACTATGAGATTTTTACTTGGTAGTAGTTGCAAGCCGGACGGACAGTCGCAAATGCCTAACCACTAAGTATCAAAAGTGTCAAAAGTGGAACCATTTCGTTTGGCTCGTTGATATTGAGCTCAGACTACAGAAAATTCTTCGTTGTTATATTTATGTCATGTAAGCTCAGTCGGTCAGAGCATACCCCGGCTATAGAGGTCGATGACACGGGTTCGAATCCCGCGTATGACTATAATTTATCGTCTCGTAAATATGTAATATTGTAATGTAATCCGCAGAGCATGCGTTATTGCAATGATAAAGGTATTAAATAAAGTTCTATGAACTCGACTTTGCATCTGGAATTAGCTCTCCTAAGATAAGTTTCGCCGCTTAATTTTTTAGTAACCACTATTAACCTTACTACAGGGAACTGTTCCGGCTTAAGATTATAAGGACTGCCCCATGTCCTCCTGTTTCATGTTATAAAAGCCGACTAAGGTGCGAATGTGCGGTATGAGCAGCAGACCACCATTCACGTCGACCTGCCAGGAGTTTCTGCACATTAAGGGCATAAAAGGAACCTGTATACCACATTAACGCACTTATCAACCGGTTACCGTAAGCGGCGACTGTAAAACACCGGAAGGTGGGCAGCAGTGCCTTCTGAGGAACTGCGATCTCCAAGACGCCTGCCAAGCGTATAGATTATGGCAAACCCCCTTTAATGGGGAGGCTGTGTTCAACAGTGGACAATTCAGCTGATACAGTATACGAGTCCTCTGCAGGTAAGTAAGTGGTTGGCCATAAATCAGATGCCACAACTTTCTACGATGCATTCTTGTAATGTTGGACAAAATTAATAGATATTATAAGAGCACACCGCCCCGTGTGGTGCCGGGTTAGAATTGTACCTCCCCATATCACACCGTGGGTGTCGTAAGAGGTGACTAAGGTAAAAATACCGGAAGGTGGGCAGCAGCGCCTTTTCAAGAACTGCCATCTTACACTGCGATGCCCAAGACGCCTGCCAAGCGTGGAGGTTATGGAAAATACCCCCGTAATTGGGGAGTCTTCAGCAGTGGACGATCCGGCTGATACAGGTACAGGATAAGAGCACAAATTTTACTTGAGGAATCTGAAAATTTGTAAATGCGATGTCTGCGTAGCTTGCTCACTTAACACTTGTAATCACATTTAGAATGTTATAAGTAACTTAATATAATGTTTTTGTGTCATCCTAGTTGTTTTGAAAGAAAAAGTATTATACTGATCTCTACAAAACTGAAGGAGAAAGAAACATACACACTCCTGTCCTAACATTGCATACTCACTCACAAATTTTCTCATTTATTTAATCTGATAGACTAAGTTCTTACAGCTAAATCTTGCTCTTTTTTTTATGCCTGATAGGTTAGCCTTTGACCACTATCTCACCTCTGATGGTAAGTGATGATGTGGTCGAAGATGTTGTTCAGGCTAACCTAGAAGTACTGGCTCTCAAGGACAGCTGCCGGAACACACCGTTAGGTGCTTGGCGACAGATTTTTTACTTGAGGGTGGTAGCTAGCCAGGCGGGCATTCGCAAAATGCCCTACCACCATGCTATAACGACTGCTATCCTAAGACATCAACCGGGACCGACGGCTTAACGTGCCCTCCGAAGCACGGAAACGCTCAGTAGTAATGTCACTAGCGGTCACCCATCCAACTCATGACCGTGCGCGACGTTGCTTTACTTTGCTGATCGGTTGAGAACAGCTAAGTAAACTTCGCTACGAGCGCTTCATATCTTCTTTAAAATGTAATTACCTTCTAATTCTATTTCTCCTACAAACGTGTGCTGAATGTAAAAAGATTCAAATGTCAATAGCAACACAAAGAGCTGAAGAGTAAACATGTAGAGTAATATGTCAATATACCAGCGTATATAAAGTTGTAGCTAAGTACACAAGTTGTAAGATAAAAAAAGAGTTCATTCACTCACTACAATCAGTTCTTTTATCAGTGTAATAAAAAGTATGATACAACGGCCGAGATGACACTTTTGAATCCGGAAGAATGATAAAACGCTCGAAGGTGACAAAAACTGAGTAAACTAAGTGTAAGATAGTTTTCCAAGCTGGAGGTCCTGGGTTCGATCCCGGGACGGACAGTTATTAAGTTTAATGACACAAAAACATCACTAGCAGGTCTCAGTCTGGAACTGTATCAGTTGGATGATGATAGACTCGCTCGGCTCTCTCTTTTACATGGAAATCAAATGTCTGACAGAACTTGGGAGTACAGAGGCATCTGCCTTTTTTTTATGTTATTGTGACAGGACAAGCCCGAGGCCCACCTGATGTTAAGTGGACTAACCTCTGCCTATAACAGACGCATTTCGTCAACGACAAATTGCACTGTGCCCGTCACAATGAGACGTCCAGTTGTTAGGTCTCATTAGCCTGTAATTTTTCCGGCTCTCAAGGACTGCTGCCGGAACACACCGTTAAATGCTTGGCGGCAGATTTTCTACTTGAGGGTGGTCGCTAGCCAGGCGGGCATTCGCAAAATGCCCTTGTCTATGCCTATGTCTTCGGGGTACACGTTTATTTATGTTTATACTATGTTTAAGCTCATTCTGGGGTTCCGTACTCAAAACAGGACCCTATTACCACTTGTGGAGTATACATATAAAAAAGCCTTGGCTGCATCTGTGCGTCTTTTCGTCCGACATTAAACGATCTCAGGAGTAAAAGTAAGAGTAAATTAAGAGTTATAATATTTACAAAATATGTGTTAGAATGTCATATTGCCTAACGAATAATAAAATGATAAAAATGTAGAAACAAAAGACGATTCCATACAGCAACCGTGTTTTGTTAACGATTTTTTGACTCTCTTGTAAAAACGGTATATGAGCGTCAAAATCGGTATGATAATAGTTCAAGAGCTAATATTAGGTCCTTACATATGAAATTGGCGTTTTTCGTACTGGCCACTTTAATCACGAATTTCTCCTCTTTGGTAAGGAATTCCAAATTCAAATTTGTACAGCTATAGACTCATGTATTTGTGCTTCGATGATCGTCATTCATTTGTTTTTTTTCTTCTGTTTTTTTCTGTTTGCGTCACTCATTTTACAAAATGGAAAACCTTAAATATCGCATTATTTACGAGTACGAGTTCCGCCGTGGCACTAGTGCTGCGGAAACAACTCGAAGGGTGAATGATGTGTATGGCGGTCGTGTTGCAAAAGAAAACACAGTTCGTTTTTGGTTCCAACGTTTTCGTTCTGGAAATTTCGACCTGCAGAACAAGCCCCGTGGACGGCCTGAGACTCAAGTTGATAATGAAGAGTTGAAGGCTATTGTGGAAGCGGATCCATCGCAAACCACGTCCGAGTTAGCTGCAGGCTGCGATGTTAGTGATAAAACTGTTTTAATTCACTTGAAGCAAATTGGGAAGATTAAAAAGCTTGAAAGGTGGGTACCTCACGAATTGACTGAAACAAACCGGCAAACGCGCGTCGACTGCTGCGTTACATTACTAAACCGGCACAATAATGAAGGTATTTTAAACCGAATCATTACCTGTGATGAAAAATGGGTTCTTTACGATAATCGGAAGCGCTCAGCGCAATGGTTAGATCCTGGCCAGCCAGCCAAATCCTGCCCCAAGCGAAAATTAACCCCAAAAAAGTTACTTGTAAGCGTTTGGTGGACTAGTGCCGGTATTGTTCATTACAGTTTTTTCAAATCTGGCCAGACTATTACGGCTGATGTCTATTGTCAGGAATTGCAAACCATGATGGAAAAGCTAGCGGCTAAACAACCTAGGCTGGTCAATCGCTCCACGCCACTGCTGCTTCACGACAACGCTAGACCACACACTGCGCTACAGACGGCTACTAAATTAGAAGAGCTTCAATTGGAAAGTCTAAGACATCCTCCGTACTCCCCGGACCTTGCTCCAACAGATTACCATTTTTTTCGAAATTTGGATAACTTCTTGCAAGGGAAAAAATTCAACTCCGATGGGGCAGTCCAAATCGCCTTCAAAGATTTTATTGATTCCCGTCCGACTGGTTTTTTTAGTAAAGGGATCAATGAACTACCTATGAGATGGCAAAAGTGCATAGAAAATAATGGTTCATACTTTGATTAATTAAATATATTATATTAAAAAATATTCGACTTTTTGTTCCTCCCATACAAAACGCCAATTTCATATGTAAGGACCTAATATATAATAAAAAACGGTCTAGTACGGGTCGGACTCCCGCTAAAGATCTCGAACTCTATGAAAATAATTACGATTTTTTGTTACATTCTGTGTACGATGTACGGAACCTTCGGTATGAGAGTCCAGCTCACACTGGGCCGATTTTGATTTAATATACCAAGCATGCTTAGTGTATCGAAAAAACCGGCCCAGTGGGATAAAATAAGAGAGAAGATGAAGATGTTGATTATGTTCTAAAACTTACATCTGGAGGCAGCCCTGGTCCAGCCAAGTGTTCCCATCCGACAACAGAATAAAACCTCTTCCCATAGATATCTCTAACTCGAGCACCTAACCGTAAAAATTTTGCCATATTGGAATTTACACAAATAAAGTCAGTTTTCGCCGCGTTTTACCACAAGTTTACAAATCACTTATTTTAAACCATTTATATTAACAAATTATCTTTTATACAAACTCTAATTTAACATTTATAGAGATATATCAATACCAGTTTATTAACTTTTCACAACACTTAGTTTTCCTGTCAACTCTCCCACTTACGCCATTCAAATATTACTGTTCTAAATAATATTTATATAAATTAACGCGTATTTTTTTCCTTTATGCGGGCACTAGTTATCCGTTCGAGTCGTTCTCCCGTTGTGATAATAAAAATAAGTACAACCGTATAATGAAACTGTTTATCGTTGTTTGTTTTAATCAATAAACTAACATCGCGGTTGAGACTTAGCGGGATAATCGCAAGTGACGTTTATGATATTGCTATTTCCCAAAAATGGCGATGAGAGAGAAGACTTTGGTCTAGTCGTCTCCGCTAATTTTTTCTGTAAAAAATATTAGGTACGCCGTTTTAGCCGACTTTAAAAAGGGGAGGTTCTCAATTTCACTGTGTTTTTCTTTTGTATGTTTGTTACGCGATTACTCCGCCAATTTTGAATTGAATTTAGTTTTTGTTTTGTAGGTATTACTCATTATTTTTTCAATATCGGTTCAGTATTTTGGTTATTAAATCGATATACCTGGAAAATTACTTGTCATCCACTAAAATAAAACGAAATACATAAACGTTTCATTTTTTTTAAAGTTAAAATTACATTATGATTTGTGCCATTTTCACATTCAACCAACATATAAGTTTACTTTGAAAATAATCGATAAATTATCCATATTTACTTATTAGCAACTGGCTAGAATAGAAATTAAAGAAAAAAGGAAAGAAAATAAAAAGAGGTAAGAATCTTTCCGGTAAATATCACGTGAGTCCTAGTTCTCCATTTCTTAAAAGAGGTAAGATAGTTTTTTACTATTGGTAATAGAACGCAAACTGGCGGTCAAGGATAGGCTACCAGGCGGAATCTACCAAATTAAGTGTTTGACGACCAATTTAAAAACTCGGCCAGCTGATGCAATAAATTTTTTATTACCCAGGAGAAGACTGATACAATTGAGTCGTACCAATTGGAAGAAAATACTACAGAAGACAACTTATTATATACGTGCTACACGACATGTAGAGTAATAAAATGGTCTCGAACCTATTCGGCACTTGATTCTCGGCCAATGGTTCGTCTGGAGCCTTACACAGGAACTTTAAAGAGTCCAATGTGCCCCTAAACGAAGCGTTTAATTTTATTTTTATTATAGCATTGCCTATTCATCTGAGAGGATTGGCTATGGACTGCTGCGCGGTAGGTCCATGGTTCGAATCACGCCGCGGGCTTGAGCTTCACCGCATGATGGAAGGGTATTTTGCGAATGCCCGCCTGGTAAGCTACCGACCTCAAGTAGAAAATCTGTCGCCAAGCACCTAACGGTGTGTTCCGGCAGCTGTCCTTGAGAGCAAGTACATGTAGGTTAAGCCTGTTAACACCTTCGACCACATCATCACTTACCATCAGATGATATTGTGGTCAAAACTTACCTATCAGCAAAAGAATAAAAACATCATTAAATAACTTTTTTAGTAAAAATTACATTATTACTAAAAAGGATACAAACAACATTTGAAGAGGCATTGTTACCCATTGGTATTGGCGATAATGATAACAATAGAATTTTATTCATAACTATAGGACGTAGTGGTCCTGACGATGCCAACTTGGAAAAAAATACGTCTGAAAATAATATGTTCTCTATCAACCACAAAATAAACAGTAGCA
This sequence comes from Plagodis pulveraria, assembly GCA_963890685.1. NCBI lineage: Eukaryota > Metazoa > Arthropoda > Insecta > Lepidoptera > Geometridae > Plagodis > Plagodis pulveraria. The sequence goes on along the minus strand of OY982962.1, from coordinate 6,797,850 downwards.
GAGCTGGAAACACACTAAAACAACAGAATATATTGAAAAAAGTTTTTTTCTACTCCTTAGAAATATTTATTGGTAGTATGGACAATGATTTTCGGTGTATTAAGTCACATAAGGTGTAAGATCAATAATGAGCTATTTTGTGCGCATAGTTTGCAGTAACACCCTAATACCACATGAACATACCTACTTAGTACCTATATGGCATGGCATGACATTTTCCTTACAATCAACTTTAACAATAATCCAATAGGAGGATACGTACGTACTGGAGGATAGTATGGCATTAATATACATATATATGTATACTTAGGTAGGTATATATTGTGTTGGTACCTATGAAACTATCATTGGCATGCAAGTTGAACTCGCACTTCGGTTTTTATTTATGCAGATAAGCTATTCTTTTGACTACTAAGTGATAACACGTCCTTGACAAAACGTGATCTAGACGAAATACGTACATGACGATATGCGTGTTGGACGAAATCCGTCTTGACAAATTTAGTGTTGGAAGAAATGCGTACGTGACTAATGCGTACTGAATGAAATAAGACTTGAATTACACTTTGGGTGAATTGTATCTTAGACAAACTGCTATCTGTTCAGGTTAGAATGGCATGCATGCAAAGGTTGACAAACCTTCCGAACCATTCTAACATTTCTAACTATAATAGAATTCAAATGAACTAAGAACAAAGGCTGGTTTTTAATTTGTGACTAAGAGCAAGTAAGTTTTGAAGATCACCAAGAAGGTACCAATCTCAACTACTGTTCTTTTTATTCTGTGGTATACCTAGACTTTATTAGCTGGTGAAGGGGTTTTTTAAAAAATATCAGGCTGAGAACGTAGGATGGAGACCTCGTTTCGCAAGCGAGTTAGTAAAACAGAACTATGCAATGTAGAAATAAATTCATTCAAAAGTGAGCTTTTTAATGGATAAAAACACTGTTCAAGTAACTTCACCACATGGTTGCTGAATAATTATTAGATATAAAATTTGTATTCATACGGTTTATTATACACAAAATTATTATAAAGCGAATTTTTAGAGCTGTATGCATGATTTTTTTCCTTTGAGAGAAACACCGAATCGTTTTATCGGATCACGCATAATATATTGTTTGGCATATCGTCGTTGTCAAACTAAAATCTGCTATGTGCACTTTTTTGAGAATGTAACATTTTGACCATTGTGAACAGTTCGCTACCCAAACTTTCATATACTAAAACTGTTATGTATTTACGTTTACCCTCAAATTTCAGTGAGAGACTCATACTCAGAGACTCAGACTTAGATCGGCGTCGGCGTCGCCATCGGCGTCGGCGTCAGCGTCATATGTCATGTCATAAGTCATATGTCAGACTCAGAGAGCCTCTGATATGACGCCAACGCCAACGCCGACGCCGATGCCGTCTAAGTCTCTGATTTTGAGTCTCTGAGTCTGAGTCTCTGAGTCTGAGTCTCTGAGTCTGAGTCTCTGAGTCTGAGTCTCTGAGTCTGAGTCTCTGAGTCTGAGTCTCTGAGTCTGAGTCTCTGAGTCTGAGTCTCTGAGTCTGAGTCTCTGAGTCTGAGTCTCTGAGTCTGAGTCTCTGAGTCTGAGTCTCTGAGTGTGAGTCTCTGAGTCTGAGTCTCTGAGTCTGAGTCTCTGAGTCTGAGTCTCTGAGTGTGAGTCTCTGAGTCTGAGTCTCTGAGTGTGAGTCTCTGAGTCTGAGTCTCTGAGTGTGAGTCTCTGAGTCTGAGTCTCTGAGTGTGAGTCTCTGAGTCTGAGTCTCTGAGTCTGAGTCTCTGAGTCTGAGTCTCTGAGTCTGAGTCTCTGGGTCTGAGTCTCTGAGTCTGAGTCTCTGGGTCTGAGTCTCTGAGTCTGAGTCTCTGGGTCTGAGTCTCTGAGTCTGAGTCTCTGAGTCTGAGTCTCTGAGTCTGAGTCTCTGAGTCTGAGTCTCTGAGTCTGAGTCTCTGAGTCTGAGTCTCTGAGTCTGAGTCTCTGAGTCTGAGTCTCTGAGTCTGAGTCTCTGAGTCTGAGTCTCTGAGTCTGAGTCTCTGAGTCTGAGTCTCTGAGTCTGAGTCTCTGAGTCTGAGTCTGAGTCTCTGAGTCTGAGTCTCTGAGTCTGAGTCTCTGAGTCTGAGTCTCTGAGTCTGAGTCTCTGAGTCTGAGTCTCTGAGTCTGAGTCTCTGAGTCTGAGTCTCTGAGTCTGAGTCTCTGAGTCTGAGTCTCTGAGTCTGAGTCTCTGAGTCTGAGTCTCTGAGTCTCTGAGTCTGAGTCTCTGAGTCTGAGTCTCTGAGTCTGAGTCTCTGAGTCTGAGTCTCTGAGTCTGAGTCTCTGAGTCTGAGTCTCTGAGTCTGAGTCTCTGAGTCTGAGTCTCTGAGTCTGAGTCTCTGAGTCTGAGTCTCTGAGTCTGAGTCTCTGAGTCTGAGTCTCTGAGTCTGAGTCTCTGAGTCTGAGTCTCTGAGTCTGAGTCTCTGAGTCTGAGTCTCTGAGTCTGAGTCTCTGAGTCTGAGTCTCTGAGTCTGAGTCTCTGAGTCTGAGTCTCTGAGTCTGAGTCTCTGAGTCTGAGTCTCTGAGTCTGAGTCTCTGAGTCTGAGTCTCTGAGTCTGAGTCTCTGAGTCTGAGTCTCTGAGTCTGAGTCTCTGAGTCTGAGTCTCTGAGTCTGAGTCTCTGAGTCTGAGTCTCTGAGTCTGAGTCTCTGAGTCTGAGTCTCTGAGTGTGAGTCTCTGAGTGTGAGTCTCCGAGTGTGAGTCTCCGAGTCTGAGTCTCTGAGTGTGAGTCTCCGAGTCTGAGTCTCTGAGTGTGAGTCTCTGAGTCTGAGTCTCTGAGTGTGAGTCTCTGAGTCTGAGTCTCTGAGTCTGAGTCTCTGAGTCTGAGTCTCTGAGTCTGAGTCTCTGAGTCTGAGTCTCTGAGTCTCTGAGTCTCTGAGTCTGAGTCTCTGAGTCTGAGTCTCTGAGTCTGGGTCTCTGAGTCTGAGTCTCTGAGTCTGAGTCTCTGAGTCTGAGTCTCTGAGTGTGAGTCTCTGAGTGTGAGTCTCTGAGTGTGAGTCTCTGAGTGTGAGTCTCCGAGTCTGAGTCTCTGAGTGTGAGTCTCCGAGTCTGAGTCTCTGAGTGTGAGTCTCCGAGTCTGAGTCTCTGAGTGTGAGTCTCTGAGTCTGAGTCTCTGAGTGTGAGTCTCTGAGTCTGAGTCTCTGAGTCTGAGTCTCTGAGTCTGAGTCTCTGAGTCTGAGTCTCTGAGTCTGAGTCTCTGAGTCTGAGTCTCTGAGTCTGAGCCTCTGAGTCTGAGTCTCTGAGTCTGAGTCTCTGAGTCTGAGTCTCTGAGTTCGAGTCTCTGAGTCTGAGTCTCTGAGTCTGAGTCTCTGAGTCTGAGTCTCTGAGTCTGAGTCTCTGAGTCTGAGTCTCTGAGTCTGAGCCTCTGAGTCTGAGCCTCTGAGTCTGAGTCTCTGAGTCTGAGTCTCTGAGTCTGAGTCTCTGAGTGTGAGTCTCTGAGTGTGAGTCTCTGAGTGTGAGTCTCCGAGTCTGAGTCTCTGAGTGTGAGTCTCCGAGTCTGAGTCTCTGAGTGTGAGTCTCTGAGTCTGAGTCTCTGAGTGTGAGTCTCTGAGTCTGAGTCTCTGAGTCTGAGTCTCTGAGTCTGAGTCTCTGAGTCTGAGTCTCTGTGTCTGAGTCTCTGAGTCTGAGTCTTTGAGTCTGAGTCTCTGAGTCTGAGTCTCTGAGTCTGAGTCTCTGAGTCTGAGTCTCTGAGTCTGAGTCTCTGAGTCTGAGTCTCTGAGTCTGAGTCTCTGAGTCTGAGTCTCTGAGTCTGAGTCTCTGAGTCTGAGTCTCTGAGTCTGAGTCTCTGAGTCTGAGTCTCTGAGTCTGAGCCTCTGAGTCTGAGTCTCTGAGTCTGAGTCTCTGAGTCTGAGTCTCTGAGTTCGAGTCTCTGAGTCTGAGTCTCTGAGTCTGAGTCTCTGAGTCTGAGTCTCTGAGTCTGAGTCTCTGAGTCTGAGTCTCTGAGTCTGAGTCTCTGAGTCTGAGCCTCTGAGTCTGAGCCTCTGAGTCTGAGTCTCTGAGTCTGAGTCTCTGAGTCTGAGCCTCTGAGTCTGAGTCTCTGAGTCTGAGCCTCTGAGTCTGAGCCTCTGAGTCTGAGTCTCTGAGTCTGAGTCTCTGAGTCTGAGTCTCTGAGTCTGAGTCTCTGAGTGTGAGTCTCTGAGTCTGAGTCTCTGAGTGTGAGTCTCTGAGTCTGAGTCTCTGAGTCTGAGTCTCTGAGTCTGAGTCTCTGAGTCTGAGTCTCTGAGTCTGAATCTCTGAGTCTGAGTCTCTGAGTCTGAGTCTCTGAGTCTGAGTCTGAGTCTCTGAGTCTGAGTCTCTGAATCTGAGTCTCTGAGTCTGAGTCTCTGAGTCTGAGTCTCTGAGTCTGAGTCTCTGAGTCTCACATATGACTTATGACATGACACCAACGCCGGTGCCGACGCCGACGCCAACAACGACTCCGACGCCGACGCTATCTGAGTCTCTGAGTGTGAGTCTCTGAGTCTGAGTCTCTTAGTCCGACATATGACTTATGACTTGATATATGACGCTGACTTCTACGCCGACGCCAACGCCGACGCCAACGCTGACGCTGACGCCAAAGCCGACGCTAACGCCGATGCCGACGCGGACGCCGATGCCGATGCCGACGCCGACGCCATCTGATTCTCTGAGTCTGATACTCTGAGTCTGAGTCTCTGAGTATAAGTCTCTGAGTCTAGGCGAAATAAACTAGGCGAGCAGTAGCTATGTCTGAGTCTCTGAATCTGACATTTGACTTATGACATGACATATGACGCTGACGCCGACGCCGATACTGACACTGACGCCGATGCCAACTCCGACCCCAACGCCATCTGAGTCTCTGAGTCTGAGTCTCTGAGTCTGAGCCTCTGATATGACGCCTACGCCGACGCCAACGCCGACGCCGACGCCGATGCCGTCTGAGTCTCTGATTTTGAGTCTGAGTCTCTGAGTCAGAGTCTCTGAGTCTGAGTCTCTGAGTCTGACATATGACGTATGACATGATATATGACGCTGACGCCTACGCCGACGCCAACGCTGACGCTGACGCCAAAGCCGACGCTGACGCCGACGCCGACGCGGACGCCGATGCCGTCTGAGTCTCTTATTTTGAGTCTGAGTCTCTCAAAGTCAAAAGTCAAAGTCAAAATCATTTATTCAATTTAGGCGTCTACGACGCTCTTATGAAGGTGCTGCCACGTTCAGCAAATAAATTTTATAGAGCCACTGCGAGAAGAACGGGCAAGAAACTCGGGGCCATTCTTTTAAATATCTTTTAACAATGTGTTACATACTTACTATATAATAGAGTTATTACAGTATTTGTTTAAATTATGTAGGTGACAGGCAATAGCTTGGCGGAGGCGGAATTGTCCAGGCATTTTTGTCGTTTATGTAATCAGAAACTGTGTAGTAGGATTTCTTAATCAATATGTTTTTCACATGCAACTTGAATTTCCCTTCTGTGAGCGTTGTAATATGTTTGGGAACTTTATTATAAAACCGCACACAATTACCTAAGAAGGACCTTTTATTTGTCTTTGCTAATCTAAAACCTGGCACCGCTATTTTATCTTTATTCCTAGTATTGTAATCGTGAATTTCACTGTTTAATTTAAATTTATTCATTTTTTTACGAACATACATAATATTTTCAAATATATACAGACTGGGTAAAGTTAAAATATCAATTTCTTTAAAAAGATCCCTCACAGATTCTTTAGGACGCATTTTATATATGGCTCGAATTGCACGCTTTTGTATGATAAAGATTGTCTCTATCTCAGCAGCAGTTCCCCACAGCATTACCGACAACCATACGACATAATACTGTGGAAGTACGCGAAATAAACTAGGCGAGCAGTAGCTACGTCTGTTAACTGTCTTATTCTAAGAACTGCATATGCAGCAGAACTAAGTCTTCCGGAGAGATCATGTATATTTGGATCCCATTGTAAAGTGGAATCCATTTTGATTCCCAGGAAGACTGTCGCTTTGTCAATAGGGAGTTTATCTGGGCCAAGCTTTATGTTTGGTTCAACATAAGGAACATTTGGTAAAGAAAACTTTAAACATTTCGTCTTTTTTGAATTTAGGAGAAGATTATTAGCGGCGAACCATTTACAAATCTTAGATAGTACATTGTTTACATGCGTCAGTTCACTGTCTTTCCTTTCTACTTTAAAATCAGAGGAGTATCATCTGCGAATAAAATATATGACTTATGACATGACATATGACGCTGACGTCGACGTTGATGCAGACGCCGACGCTGATGCCGACTCCGACGCCGACGCCATCTGAGTATCTGAGTCTGAGTCTCTGAGTGTGAGTCTCTGAGTGTGAGTCTCTGAGTCTGAGTCTCTGAGTCTGATACTCTGAGTCTGAGTCTCTATTATTTTACGACCTTTGTTTCCCTCTAGTTAAAATAAAAATTCCTCTGACCAAACAACCTAAATGACTAAGTAAAGGTATAAAGATCTGTACAAAACGAAAACGATGCCTATTGTGGAAATACAGACGAGATCCAAATGATACTAACAGAAATAATTTTAAACAGTATTCCGCAAAGTTAAAATTAATTATAAAACAGACACAAAAAGCTCAAAATAATTACTATATAGGACAGACAAATAACAAAACGAAAGCTGTATGGGATATTATAAATAAATATAAGCAACACAATATTCCAGAACAAATCACAAACATAAAAGTAAACGGGACAATAATCTCCAACCCAAAACAAATAGCTCAGTGTTTTAACAACTTTTTTATTGACGAAATAGAAGATGCTACAGTAGGTACTACAAACATTTAATTCACTCAAACACTGAAACATTCGCAATTGAATTCTTGTTTCTTGGAACCTACAAATGAATATGAAATTGAAAAAATAATACTATGTCTAAAAAACTCAAATTGTACCGGCTATGACGGTATCTGCACGAAAATAGTGAAGGCAACTGCTAAAATAATATCGCCTGTACTTGCCCACATTGTCAATAAGAGCATTGAAAATGGTATATTCCCTGACAAGTTAAAGACTTCTATCATAAAACCAATCTTTAAAAAGCAAGATAAGGAGGATATGCACTATTATAGACCGATTGCTTTAATGACAGTATTTTCCAAAGTCTTTGAAAAGGTATTATACAAGCGCCTCAGTACCTACTTTGAAACTAATGACATCTTTGTTCCGGAACAAGCCGGATTCCGAAAAGGAAAGTCTTTAAGTATGGCTATTTTAAAGTTTCTCGCAAAAGTGTATGACGGCCTTGATAGCAAAACAAGAGTGACAACACTCTTTATGGATATGACCAGAGCTTTTGATCATGTAGACCACAAAATTCTATTAAGAAAGTTAGAAATATATGGTGTAAGGGGTAATGCACTCAACCTAATCTCAACATACCTTACAAATAGAACACAGTACACAGAAATCACAAGACTAGATACCAAGAGTAAATTAGAGAAAAAATATTTGTCAGAATGTAGGATAATAAAATATGGAGTACCGCAGGGCAGCATACTGGGACCCCTATTATTTTTAGTGAATATTAATGATTTTCCCCATGCCGTCAATCATCCGATGGTCATGTTTGCCGATGACAGCACTGCCATATTCACGGACAACAAAACTATTAATTATGAAAATGACATAAACGAATCTATAGAACTGATAATTGATTGGCTAATTAAAAATAACCTCAAAATATAACTAGATAAGACACATATTATAACATTCAAAAATAATAATTCAAAATGTAATACATTAAATATAAATTATCATTGTAAAACTATTGACGAAATTCGGACAACGAAATTTTTAGGGATTTACATAGACTCAAATCTGTCGTGGAAATCGCATGTTGCACACGTATGTGCAAAAGTAAACCAATTTGCATATGCATTGTATATGCTACGCAAAGTTGCTAATGATAAAGCTCTTTTAAGTGCCTACCATGCCTAAGTCGGCTCTATACTAAAATATGGAGTTCTTATATGGGGAAACTCAACTGATAAAAACTCTGCTTTTAAATCCCAAAAGAAGTGCATTCGAGCAATGTGTAAGCTAAAACCAAGAGATTCTTGTAAACCTCATTTCAAAAAATTAAAACTGTTAACGCTTCCTTCGATATATATCTACGAATCCGCGGTGCTTGTAAAAAATAATATTAAAGACTTCGGTAAGTTGAGGAGCAAGCGACATAACGACAAAGTACAAGGAGTTTTTCGCAGAACTGCACTGAGCAGTAACAGCACATTTAAAATGAGAGGATTAATTTATAATAAGCTACCACATTGTTTAAGAGAAATAGACAATGAAGACATTTTTAAATTTAGACTGAAAAAAATTCTAATTGATAAGTCATATTATTCTATAGACGATTTTTTAAATGATAAGAACATTTAAATAGTAATGTTGATATTAATAATGACTAAATGATAAATATAATAATGATGAATGTAATTTTTATATAATTTTCTTATGAGTGTAATTTTAGTTTGAACACAATTAAACAAAAATTTTGCATGCCAATTTGGTTAAAGTATGGTGATCCTTCTTATTGACTATTGACTACATACCATTATTTTATACCCATGCTTTGCGAAATAAATATTTTGAATTTGAATTTGAAATTTGAATTTGAAGACTCAGACTCAGAGACTCAGACTCAGAGACTCAGACTCAGAGACTCAGACTCAGAGACTCAGACTCAGAGACTCAGACTCAGAGACTCAGACTCAGAGACTCAGACTCAGAGACTCAGACTCAGAGACTCAGACTCAGAGACTCAGACTCAGAGACTCAGACTCAGAGACTCAGACTCAGAGACTCAGACTCAGAGACTCAGACTCAGAGACTCAGACTCAGAGACTCAGACTCAGAGACTCAGACTCAGAGACTCAGACTCAGAGACTCAGACTCAGAGACTCAGACTCAGAGACTCAGACTCAGAGACTCAGACTCAGAGACTCAGACTCAGAGACTCACACTCAAAAACTAACACTCAGAGACTCAGACGGCTTCAACGTCGGAGTCGGCGTCGGCGTTGGCGTCGGCGTCGGCGTCGGCATCGGCGTCATATGTCATGTCATAAGTCATATGTCAGACTCAGAGACTCAGACTCAGGCATCGGCGTCGGCGTCGGCTTTGGCGTCGGCATCGGCGTCGCCGACTCCGACGTTGAAGCCGTCTGAGTCTCTGAGTCTGAGTTTTTGAATGTGAGTCTCTGAGTGTGAGTCTCTGAGTCTGGGTCTCTGAGTCTTAGTCTCTTAGTCTTAGTCTCTGAGTCTGACATATGACTTATGACATGACATATGACGCTGACGCCGACGCCGATGCGGACACCTACGTCGAAGCCGACGCCGAAGCCGACGCCGACGCGGACGCCGATGCCGTCTGAATCTCTGAGTCTGAGTCTCTGAGTCTGACATATGACTTATGACATGACATATGACGCTGACGCCGACGCCAATGCTGACGCCTACGCCAACGCCAAAGCCGACACTGACACCAACGCCGACGCGGACGCCGATGCCGTCTGAGTCTCTTATTTTGAGTCTGAGTCTCTGAGTCTTAGTATCTTAGTCTAAGTCTCTGAGTCTGACATATGACTTATGACATGACATACGACGCCGTTGCTGACGCCGATGCCTGAGTCTGAATCTTTGAGTCTGACATATGACATATGACTTATGACATGACATATGACGCTGACGCCGACGCTAATGCCGACGCCGACGCCGACGCTGAAGCTGACTCCGACGCCGACGCCGTAAGAGTCTCAGAGACTGAGTCTCTGAGTGTGAGTCTCTGAGTGTGAGTCTCTGAGTGTGAGTCTCTGAGTCTGCGTCTCTGAGTGTGAGTCTCTGAGTGTGAGTCTCTGAGTGTGAGTCTCTGAGTCTGAGTCTCTGAGTCTGAGTCTCTGAGTCTGAGTCTCTGAGTCTGAGTCTCTGAGTCTGAGTCTCTGAGTCTGAGTTTCTGAGTCTGAGTCTTTAAGTCTGACATATGACTTATGACATGACATATGACGCTGACGCCGATGCCGACGCCAACGCCGACGCCGACGCTGACGCCAACGCCGTTGCCGACGCCGATGCCGATGCCTGAGTCTGAGTCTCTGAGTCTGACATATGACTTATGACATGATATATGACGCTGACGCCGACGCCGATGTCGACGCCGACGCCGACGCCGACTCCGACGTCGAAGCCGTCTGAGTCTCTGAGTCTGAGTCTCTGAGAGTGAGTCTCTGAGTCTGGCTCTCATTTTGAGACGCCGATGTCGACGCCGACGCCGACGCCGACTCCGACGTCGAAGCCGTCTGAGTCTCTGAGTCTGAGTCTCTGAGAGTGAGTCTCTGAGTCTGGCTCTCATTTTGTATTCTACCTATATGAATGGATTTTATTTAGTTGTTGGCAGTCAGTTACTAAAGTGTATTCGTTGGCTAAACACATACGTTACATCAAGTTATAAGTGAATTAATGCTATTTTTTTTCGTCAATGGGAGATGACAATGAATGCCCTTCACTAATTTTCCATAACCGTAGTATTGATGTCTCCCCCAGGAACTTACGAGGTAATGTTTCTGTAATGATTGGCTGAATTTACTTCCGAAAGTGCGTAGCCACTATTTATTATCGGGCATCATCGAAGCGCATTTACGTCGAGTCAACTTCTGCACATTCTGACATCTGCACATGCATGCAGTTTACAAAACATGGTGCAATGAAGTAAATAAAAAACCAGCTTCAAGGAATACCTTCTTAAGCATACTCAAAAAAGAGAAGATTTCAATTCACAAACCCAGGAAGGATCAATGCGATGTATGTTCTAGTTTTCAGATAAAAAATGTTTCACAAGAAGAAAACAAGACTCATATGTGCGGTAGGTGCGATTTTAACTGGCCAAAGGTGTGGACGCGTTTTGTTGAATCATAATTACGGCTCTTTCGTTCATGGTATAGTCGCTCCTTACTACGACTATATTAAGTTCATTGTGGTGTGTAGTGAAACAAATAATTACGTGCACTAAAACAATTGGCGAGGGACGCTGCGAGTCAGAGTAAGCATTTCCTCACCCCCGGCGAAACAAGACAGGCTGCTTAGTTTCAATAATCCATCTCCGTCGCACAGTGACCCCACCGTTCACGACCAGCCGACGAAGGCGTGTAAGCAGGCAACAGCTGATAACTGGTTTTCTGAGAGATATTGTTGGATCGAACTGCCTCAGGATGGTAAACAACTGTGCGGCTTGTTCGAAACTGATTAGAAATAATCAAATTATAAAATGCGTGAAGTGTTCAAGCATGTTTCACCCTATATGCGTTAATGTAGGTGACGTTAGGAAGTTAGCCGAAGACGTAAAATCTACGTGGAGCTGTCCTATGTGCCTGTGTAGGGAACCCAGGTCGGATAACTCTAATACACCTGTGAGAGCCTGCGCGCTCGCCGCGACCGACGCAACCGCTTGTGGCGCGTCAGAAATCCCTACGATAACGCTGAGGGGCACCGGTTCCGGAGGTAGCTATGAGAGCCGCGAAGTTACGCCGCTGCCCAGCCCATCTGCGGATATGAACGCTGACACTCTGTTAGCGCTAACTACGCAGATAAAACTACTCAGGGAGGATGTGGTTGACATGAAAACACATATGAAATCGTTCACTGACCATATATCGCAGGCGTTTACTCGTCTAGAGACTTGCGAGTCGAATGTAGCCCGCATTGAGACTAAATTACTCGATTTAATTGAGCATCAAAATGAAATCGTTTCATATCAAACCACAATTACAGAACTGCGGCATCAATTGCACAGTCAGGCGCAATCTAACTTAAGAAATGAAGTAGAAGTTGTAGGAATAAACGAAATCACCGAAGAAAGCCCAATTCACTTAATGATAATAGCAGCGAAAAAAATCGGGGTTGATTTGGTGGCTGGCGATCTTGACTATGTTACCCGCGTCGGGCCCCGTCTCCGAGGTGTAGTTGACGATTCTACGGCGCCACTCACTAAACTTCCGCGCCCCCTGGTAGCTCGATTCGTGCGACACCATCAGCGCGATGAATTTCTTCGTGCGGCGAAAAGCAGGCGCAACATGACTTGCGCTGACTTAGGTGTAGCGGGCACCCCTAGGAGTATTTTTTTCAATGAGCGCCTTACGCAAGAAAACCGCAACTTATTTCGGACCGCTAGGCTGCGGTCGAAAGCAGCGAATTACAAATACTGCTGGGTTAAAAATGGCACTATTCATGTCCGCAAGCAGGAAGGTAACCCAGCCACCGCCGTGCGAAGTGAAAACGATTTGCTGCGGCTATTTGGACCTAGTACCGCACCCTCGCAATCATAGTCAACTAGGATGCGAAGATCCGCTACGTGTACTTATTTGCATTTCTTATTATCATATCGTATGTTTACTGTTTACATTACCTGGCATTATATTATCAACTCACACACTTACAAAAAATATTTTGATAATTCTACACTTAGTTAAACATATATCATCACGCAAAATTATTAAACAAAATAAAAAGTTACACTCGACACTAACATTTAAAACTCTACACAACAATGTACACAAACTTCACCACTATAGAAAATACCATATGACATACTTTTTTATTGTTTATCACGCTCTGAGTATGACGCACTGGGCGCAGACACCTTTATCAACCATTTTTCTTTACTACATTGATGGTTTTAGTTGATGTAGGTAAAGATATTGACGAAACCGAAATTATTGAATGTCATTTATTAACATCAGTGGATTTATGCAAAAGTATGTTAATTAAGTCTATCTTTAACTTCAAAGTACTATCTACAAATATAAGAAGCTATCAGTGTAATTTTCAAGAATTTATTGTTGCCTTGCAGCGCATAGACACTGAAATTGACGCTGTTATTTTGACAGAATGCTGGCTTACTGAAGGCACTGTAATAGAATATATTCCTGGTTATAATTCTTACCGGACATCACAACAGAAAAATAAAAATGGGGGCGTCGTCATCTATATCAAATCTACTCATAAGAGTTCGGTTCAAGAGCTAGTAATAAATGATGCTGACAGTTTGATTGTGACTTTAGAGAACAGATTTGCCATCGTTGGAATTTATAGGTCACCGTCAACATACAATATTTATCCCTTTTTAAATTCCATGGACTCCACTCTCAGCTCCTTCAATCATTACCCAGTCGTTATAGTTGCAGGTGATCTAAACATCAATATATGTAATTCTTTTGATAAGCAAGCTGCAGATTACACATGTCTAATGGCATTGCATGGCTTATTACCTGCAATAAGCAAACCTACTAGATTAAGTACATGTTTAGATCATATTTACGTAAAGTCCAAGTCCAAATCCATAGGTTTAGTCTGTCAGTCTACAGTTACAGATCATGCAATTGTAATGGCTGGTATATCTGTCGCTAATCCTCCAGCAGTTAAACTCCCAACATGCCGGTTAAAAACGGACATTGACCAATTGTCTAGTGACTTAAGCAATGCAGACTGGTCAGATGTAACAGCGTCAGTGTGTGTTGAATCGGCTTTAAATTTATTTTATACAGTTTTAAACAATGCTATTGACAAAAATACGCATAAAATTCAAGTAGGTCGAAAATATGTCTCTATGAAACCCTGGATTACGCCAGGGTTAGTAAGATGTATGCGCCATCGGGATAAGTTACACAGCGAAACCAGAGCAAATCCTAACAATTTTGTGCTCCAAAAAATTTATAAACGGTACAGAAATTTTTGTAATAAATTACTAAGAAAGCTAAAAAACGATTACAATGCCCAAAAAATTAACGATAGTCAAAACGATCCCAAAAAACTATGGCGAGCAGTTAAAAATATTTGCGAAATATCTAACCATAAAAATGGTTCTTTAGAATTATTAACCATAAAAGAAAATACAAATTCGTCACTAAACTTTGTTAACCAATTCTTTGTCTCTTTGGGTAAGAAACTAGCTGACGACATCTTATCAAAGCTACAAATATCTCAGAACTCGTTGATCGAAGGATACAAGCCTACTGGCTCGCTAACTGACTCCTTTTTTCTTTACCCCACTGATCCATTTGAAGTGGCTAATATAGTTTCCAAACTAAAAACTGATACGGCACCAGGAGCCGATTTGATTACAGTGAAACTACTCAAGCAATGTCTAAATTATATAATAATTCCTCTCACTCATATTTTTAATTTGAGTCTAGAATCAGGCGTTTTTCCTGAGCGCTGGAAAGTTTCTGTAGTGTCACCCATTCATAAAAGTGGATTAAAAAGACTCCCAGACAATTATAGACCTATAGCATTGCTTAGTGTCTTCTCTAAAGTATTGGAGAAAATAGTCAACGTCCGCTTAGTAAATTTTTTGGAAAAACACAGTCTTATATCAGACAGACAATTTGGCTTTCGTAGGGGCAAGTCAACCGAAGATGCAGTTACACTCTTTACTAACCTAGTTTCGACACACATTGAAGTAGACGAAAAATGCATCGGTGTGTTTTTAGACCTAGCTAAGGCGTTCGACACCATCTCGGTTGGTTTGTTACTTTGCAAAATGGAGTCCATGGGGATAAGAGGAGATTCGCTTAGCTGGTTTAGAAGTTATTTATCGAGCCGGGTTCAGTTTGTAAAAATAAATTCACACTGCAGTGAACGTATGCAAGTAACCTATGGCGTGCCCCAGGGCAGCATTCTTGGCCCAACGCTCTTCATTCTCTACATAAACAGCATAGTCAGCACACCAATAGCCAACGCTGAAATTATTGCGTATGCTGATGATACAGCTATTCTATTTTATGGTGAAACCTGGGAACAAGTTTACTCTGTAGCAGAATCTGGTATTTCTTCTATCGCTAAATTATTAGATAAGAACCTTCTGACCTTAAATATAACCAAAACCAATTACTTAGCTTTCTCAAAAACAATTGCAGGTAGTCCTGAAAATCATGAATTAAAACTACACTCATGTGGTCCTAGTGATATAGTTGTTCCACTTAATTGTTCTTGTAGTGAAATTGTCCGTACAAAGTCAATACGATATTTAGGTGTCCATCTAGACGAGAATTTAACTTTTAGGAAACACATATCTGACCTCTCTGCTCGTACAAGAAAACTAATATTTATAATGAAAAAGCTCCGTGACTGTACGCCTAAAAATATAATACGTCTTGTGTATTTAGCTCTGTGCCAGCCGATAATGCAGTACTGCATATCAGTGTGGGGCAGTGCCGACGAAACCCATTTTATTGCAATAGAAAGAGCTCAACGCGCACTTATAAAAGTAACACTAAAAAAACCCTTCCGCTTTTCAACAGACCTACTCTATTCGGAATTCAATGTTCTACGGGTGCGTCAATTGTTCATCCTTAATGCTACAACAAAAATACACAAAAGCCTTCCAAATCGATCTGACTACAAAAAAATTATGACAAAACGTATATTTAGACTTCCGCTTCCTAAAGCTTCTTCATGCTTGGCAAAACGTTGTCCCAGGTTTTCATTAATAAAAACCTATAATAATGTTCGAAAACACTGCAGTATTGCCGACAGTTCCGTCTTTTCCTGCAAAAAAACCGTTAAACAATGGCTACATAATTTGTCTTATGATGACACTGAGAGGTTAATATAGACTAATAAATACTGAAACACACTCCCCCCATACGCTTTACACACTATTCACCCTATTTCACTCCCTGACCCTATACACACACACTCACATACACTCAATTTTATATAAGACCAGACTTGTATTATTACCATAATGTGCCAAGAGCCCAAGAGTACCTACCTAAAACCAGTAAATAAAGTATATTTTCGGCAATATCGCTCCAGAGCCCCAAGATACAGGCCTCGAGCCTAGTTTGGGTCTCACTGGTATAAATTAATTCTAATACTGTTTGTTCATTACTTAAAATGTACTCCTAGTGTAAAACTGTGTATTTTTGGGTAATAAAGTTTATTATTATTATTATTATTATATATCCAGAAAAAAGATGAAGCACGAAGCGCTTAAAATAAAGCGATCGAAAACTTGAAGGATAACCCGGATAGCATAGTGATAGGTATCTTTTGACGTGCAAGTTGTCCTTTTTAAGCAAAAACTACAGTATCATAATTTTACAATTTTTAGTTCTCATACTGGAGATGTGACTATATATTTTTGGCATGAAGCAGATGGAGATGTTACATCCGACGAGTTCACAAGCTGCGTAATTGATTACCTAAAAACTACATGCAAAGCTTATAAACACATCACCATAATTAGTGATGGATGTAACCACCAAAATATAAGTAAAGTTTTGGCGAGTGCATTATGTAACTATGCTTATTTTTTTAGAGTAGAAGTGGAACAAATTATACTTGGAAAGGGTCATACTATGATTGAGGTTAATAGTGTCCACTATACTATCCAAAATTATATAAAGCCCCCGATTAATGCACCTCAAGATTACTAAGAGTAATTTATTTTGATCTTCTTAAATATTATGTAAATTAATTATCTAATTATCAGTTTATCAGACCTGGTAAAAGGAAGTATGATCCCACAGCAAATAATACTAGAACATTTTTGTACATGTCTACTGGTGAAGTATGCTTCAAAGTTTGCCATCCACGTGAATATAAAGTTCTTCCACAATCAAGGCATGTCCCTGAAGAGCTAAAACCTTTTATAGACCGTGACTACCATCCATTTTACAATTGTCTTAAATATATATCTGATTAAAACTTGTTTTATGTATAATTATCAATAATAAATCACTAACATATATGACAAATATTTTTTATTAATACCTGTTATGTGACACATAATTGACATTTTAAAGTCTGTTATGTGCTTCAATTACTCATATTTCAAAATATTACGTAAAAAATATATGTTTTTATAA
The DNA here is from genome assembly GCA_963890685.1 of Plagodis pulveraria. Classification (NCBI taxonomy): domain Eukaryota; kingdom Metazoa; phylum Arthropoda; class Insecta; order Lepidoptera; family Geometridae; genus Plagodis; species Plagodis pulveraria. Next base: position 6,780,938 of record OY982962.1, on the reverse strand, counting down.
ACAAAAACCTAATAAGAACATGTATATGATCTAAGACTTTCATTTTAAATTACTTGTCAAATAACACTTCATATAAATTTTTTCAGGATATACATATTATTTCTTCAATATCTCTAAAGTATTATTTGTTCACATAGCAGATTTTGGTTTGACAACGATGATATCCTCTCTACGAAATATTCGTATTATCCTCTAGAATATTTTTTTTTCCTGATACATGTATGTTCCTTTTGACAACTAACTACACATTAATGTTTTTTCATGCCTTTTATCTGAAATAATATATTGCTGTTGGTATTCCTTAAATTAATATATACATTGCTACTCGTAGGTACATTAAATTACTTATACGTCTTTACATTGCAAATAATTTACACTTGACTATGCAGTAACATTCCATTGCATTGAGATTTGCATTCTGTGATCATTCCATTAACGCCTTTGTGTGACAAATATGTAGCTCTATAACAACATGTCTGTATCCAGGCAGCATAGTTGAATGCAAGCTATAGATACCTCTAATATATACCATATAAACAAATATTAACATATTATGTAGACACTACACTACAAAACTTTATTGAAGCGCTCGTAGTGAAGTTTGCTTAGTCGTTCTCAACCGATCAGCTAAGTTAAGCAAGGTCCGCCGCGGTAATGGGTTGGATGGGTGACCGCTAGTGACATTACTACTGAGCGCTTACGTGCTTCGGAGGGCACGTAATGCCATCTGTCCCGGTTGTTGTCTTAGGATGGCAGTCGTTACAGCATGGTGGTAGGCATTTTGCGAATGCCCGCTTGGCTAGCTACCACCCTCATTAGAGAATGTGTCGCCAAGCACCTAATGGTGTGTTCTGGCAGCTGTCCTTAAGAGCCATTAATTCCAGGTTAATCTGAACAACATATTCCACCACATCATCATTACGATCAGGTTAGATAGTGGTCAAAGGCTAGCCTATTAGCTATAAAAAATGTACTTAATCCATTTAAAAACAACTATGATAACGAAGGTGAAAACCCATTAAGTGGATTTTTATGTACATAAGACAATGGAAGCGATTTCCAACACTGAAAGGTATGAAATAACTAATTAGAATCGTTACCTTACTGATTCAAAACACTGACCTCACATTATCGTAATCCGACTTCCACAAGCTATTTCATACTTTTTAGTATTGAAAGTCAGTACAGGTTTTTTTTCAATATCTCCCTTTTTAGTTAGGTATGCATACTGCTTAGAAGGTCATTCGCTCGCTTAAAATACTGTTCACTATCGAAAAGCAATTACAATTACATCATCCAGGTATGCAAATACATTTTGCAGTTATTTGCCCATATAACTCAACCGGTTTTGATGAAATTTCAATGGTACCAACTTGGAGGAAGGTACCCTACCCAACAAAAAATAATCATCAAAATCAGTTCACAGTAGACGAAGTAAACGGTTGAATTCGGTTATAAAATTTGAAGCGCTCGTAGCGAAGTTTACTTAGCTGTTCTCAACCGATCAGCAAAGTTAAGCAACGTCGCGTGCGGTCAGGAGTTGGATGGGTGACCGCTAGTGACATTACTACTGAGCGTTTCCGTGCTTCGGAGGGCACGTTAAGCCGTCGGTCCCGGTTGTCGTCTTAGAATGGCAGTCGTTATAGCATGGTGGTAGGGCATTTTGCGAATGCCCGCCTGGCTAGCTACCACCCTCAAGTAGAAAATCTGTCGCCAAGCACCTAACGGTGTGTTCCGGCAGCTGTCCTTGAGAGCCAGTACTTCTAGGTTAGCCTGAACAACATCTTCGACCAAATCATCACTTACCATCAGGTGAGATAGTGATCAAAGGTTAAGCTATCAGGCATAAAAAAAAACTGAATGTATATTTGAACGTTATTGTAAACAGATTCAGGCGTTAATTAGCTGAACGCAATATTTAATAAAAAAAATATTTTAAGTAAATAAATTTTTAACACTATAAATATATTATTTTTTTATTCTTTTTTTCATGATCGTGCCCTCGCACATTCAAAACCACCTAATAATGCTTGTGTAGAAGCGAAATGTGTCGATTATTTTTCCGCTTGGGCTACGTGGTGTTTATGACGTCACGTAGGTTTAGCAGGAAAATTAGGCTGAATTGTAGTCCATACCTATATATTTTAATTAACTTTCAATTCGAATAACATCGTACTGGCACATAAAATTTATTACATTAATCAAGTCACAGTACATAATATTTTAGTAAAACATACTATTTATGTCACTGGGATATTTTTCTAGACTTATTCGTCAACTGACGAGTGTGAACCTAGCGAGAGCGCGCGAGTTGGCACCTTCCGAGGTTACCTATTTTTTTGTCTGCAACTCGCCTGCACTTATAAAGTACAGTCCATAGAGAAAAGTAATATGTACAGTCATATAAAAAAGGATTGAAACCAGTTAAGTTCCAACTATCCAGTGAGAAAGAAATAAAGAAAATATGTTTATTTGACATGACATGCTTGACTTATATAGGTATGTCGTCGGCCGATCGTTGAATTGGCCAGATCACGATATGGCTGGCCATTTCTTGAAATGCTGGCACAACTATGGATAATGAAAAGTGTAATAAGTTAAAAATTCTTTTGTGTTAATAAACATTTATTATTTATTATTATTTATTTATCGTGATTTGGGCGGCCATATCGCGATGTGCCCAGTAAAAAGTCGAACGAATCAACGAGAACAACATATTTGTCGATATTCCCTAAACACTTGACCGATAGTGAAGTTGCGATCACATTTCTTTTCGTTGGATGTGTAACTGACTCGGCTCGCGCGTGTTCGCAGTTTCTACCTAACCTATTTTTTTTTGTGTTGTGTACTATATATCCATGTGTGGCTAACCAAATCGTCAAACGTTGAGTGTCGAACGATATGGCTAGTGTAAGATGGCTAGATCACGATGTGCCGGAGTTTCAAGAATTGGTTAGCCATATCGAGATCTGACCAATTCAACGATCAGCCCACGACATATACAAAATAAAGCCACTAAGATGTGTAAGTAAGTACAGACAAAAATATAAAAATGCTTATATGTCTCATAATTATTAAAAATATCTCAATGATTCAATAATTTGGTTAATTACGTGTTAAGTTATACATTATATAGGTACATATAACACATCATCAGGTGAGATAGTGGTCAAAAGCTAGTCTATCAGCTATATATATATAGAAGTATATAGTCTAAAGCTATGCAAATAAAATAAAACCATAATGTGTGAGACAAGTGAAATAGCTTCCTTTCTTTCGGGATAGTCGATACATAACTGGTTTCAATACTTTTTGATAAGACTGTTCTTTATTATAATATATGCGCGAGTTGACGACAAAGAAAAGGTAAAAACGGAATGGGCTAATTCGCGCCACTCGCGACTGTCTTTTTCTAAGGCAGTACTAACCAATTAAGATAACATTATTTTTAGCCTCACAACGATTACTTATGCTTTATTTTATAACATTTAAGCTTTTTTTAACACAAACACAATGTTATTGAGAAATTAATAATAAAAATGTTTCGAGATTAGTACACACCTAATATTCAAAAATGATTGTGAATCAACATATATAAATTGGCCTGTGTTTAGAAAGTATACTTCAGTAATAAAAGTCGGTCTATAATGATTATAATCTTATCAAAATAATAGAACAGTAGTACCTACTTAACTCTTATCTAAAATGTTTATAACAACAAATAAACAACCGAGTACTAGAAGTGCATATAAACGTGTACTTTGAACCGACATTGCGTAAATAATTGATAGCGTTTGTTGCATCACGTAATGAATTGGTAAGTAATATGATATGAATATCAGTACTTCATAATCCTAGTTACTAAATACCTTTATGATAATCTACAGTCATAAAGAAGTGTTAAGATTTAATATGAGTTTCTTCAATATGGAAAAACACTGGCTCAATGTACATTGACGATACAACAAGATGCTAAGTAACATCGCATAAATACGTGCATTAAAATCGTACTAGAACCATTTGCGTGTATAACTTTTTTTTCATCTTAGGCAACTGGTCACTTGTCTAAAGTCCTGTTAGTTTACCAATTCTCTACGAATCTTTTGACAACCAATTATTATTACTAAGTTTTCTAGAACGTAGTAACTAGAACGCTAATGTTATTAAATAATGTATTTTTGTATTTTATTTTGCTTTTGTGATGAAACTGGCATGAGGCCACTTGCTAAGCGGTATCCTCTGACTATAACAGATGCATTTCGTCACAAGTGTCGAATTGTACCCGTCACTCGGAGACATACAGTTGTTAAATCTCATGTGCCTGTAATTTACTCAAGGAATTTCTGCCGGGTCTCACAACAGATTTTATACTTGAGGGTGGTAGCTAGCCTGGCGAGCATTCGCAAAATGCTCTTCCACCAAATGGTGAAGCACAAGCCGGCGGTGGGGATCGAACCATGATCCTGAGGCACGTCAGTCTACAGCTATCACCGCTCAGCCATCATTGCTTCGCCCTAACCTAACCTACCGATTTAACAAATAGAAAACAATACCTTAACACAAACAATATTACCAAACAAACTGACGTAACTACTTATTGTACGTTTCCGTAGATATGGGTGAACTTTAGCAGCTGATATATAGATAAAGTTCGATAAACTGACTAAAGGTCAGTGGCATTGGCAGTGCCCATTTAAATTGTCTCGAACTAATAAAAACCAATAAACATTACGTACTCGTATGTACCTTTACTACATACATGCTTCATAATTAATTAGATCATGTCATTAAGTAGCAATTAGTGTATTAGAGTTTTGGATTAAATCTTATGAAAATGAACGAGTTATTAAAAATAATATTAACCTTATAAACTTCATCATCATCATCAGCCGGAAGACGTCCACTGTTCAACAAATGAATCCCCCATAGAGCGCCACAAAGAACGGCTATTAGTTTCAACAATCCATGATTTAATTAAACGAGATTAATATTAATATTTGTAACTAACAAAATGTAATGGGCTTTTTTCACCATAGATATCCCATTGTCCAATCATGTTGGATGTATTTTAAATTTGTTATGGTGTCGACTTCTATGAAATCTGACATAAGTCAGCTGTACTAAAACAAAAAAAATCTAATCCAAGACTAAGTTAATATACTGAATTTGGTGGCATAGCTCCATTACCTAAAACATATATGGTCACTTTGCCATATTTGTTTTATTATAAACATCTATTTCTATGTCTATAGATGCTTCACATGTAAGAAAAGTCACTTTACTGCAGTAAGAGTCACAATGGTACATATTGTACACCGAGGGGAGAAAACGATCTATTTCTGTTAAAGGGTATGTTTAAATCCCGACGCGCTACGGAGGGCTTAAAGAAAACTCGAGAACAGAAATAGAACTTTCACCCGAGTACTTTAGTGCTTTATACTATATCTACATGGAAAATAAAATCATTATAAGTTTCCTCGTATTTGTCTCCTGATTAGTTCTTTATGACTTCTTGAGCTGTTATTTTTTTATTTCTGGTGGAATATTATTTAGAATTAAAGCGTACCTACTGTTAAATTATCAATTTAGTAAAAAACAAATTGACGTGTTTTTTTTGTAGTGCAGGAGAAAAGTTGGCTAACCTCCTTTATTTGAAAATCGAGTACAAAAAAATCCACCTCTTATTTTATAATTATTTCATAGAAAATATTTTTTTTTTAATTTTACGTCTATATTTTTTATTTATTTTCGCATCTAAAAACCAAAAGAACGCTATCAGGGCATGTATGGCATAAACAAACTTTTCCTTAAAAATCCAATAAACTTAAAAACTGCTACTACATTTGTCTTTCTATAATAGCAAAGGTCTATCACATTTTAATGGTTTTGTAGAATTAAGTTATCCGCGGATTAGTTAACCGTAGATTGGTGAGAGAACCCTTAAGCACCTGTCTGTATGTTTACCGCCGTCGAACTCATCATCAGTTACTGTCAGATGAGATTGTGGTGAAAGGCTAGCTTATCAGCAATGAGGTAACAAAAAGTTAGTGCAATTCGACCCTGGATCTATTAGGATTCTGCATCGCAACAACTCGTGAGAGAATATAATGTTCGTTTGCTCTAATCACAACTTAAAAACTATTTTAAGATTTGGCGGTTTCAGAAAGTATTTGAATTTAGATTATATAAGTGCGCTACATATATAAATATGTACGCTACATATATAAACAGAAACTCCAAATTCATAGCTGGTTGAATAATAAGTTTTTGAATAATCTCCGTGACAAATATTCTTACTTACTTCTTACACTGACAATTACGACTACCTACTACATACATTTCATTATGTTTGAAAATGAAAATATTTAAAATATTATTTCCCATTTTTATTCCATTTGAGGCTTTATCTTTGAATGAAAGGAATAAAACCTTTCACAATTTACGAGGTTTATAATTATTTTTGTTGTTAAATAAAACAGCTAGGTACTAAAATTACCTATTGTTCTATTATTCATTAAAATTATGATACATAAACATTTTACATCTCCAGTTAGTTAGTCCAAATTTAAGTGTCATTAAATACACAAAAAGATATCTTCCAGAAAACTTACATTCAAACCGGATCCATGGACAGAGAAATATTTGCCGTGATTAATTCTCTTTAGCGAAGCACCAAAAAGTTTATTCCTCACTCCGTAGGCTTTTAAGCACAATGAAAACTTATCGTAGCACATTTTGTTACACTTAAAAAAATAAAAAGTAAACAATTCTTAATTTGAAATTTAAATGTTAATATTTTTAAATTCTTATAATTACTTTTTGCGTTTTGCTTTTGTTTTAATACATAATTCCGGTTTGGAAATATTTGCCAGCATAGCAGAACCAACTGCAATATGTTGTGTGCTGGTACTGAGGTCTTTATTACAATAAGTTACTGCCTACCTACTGATAATGTTATATCGGATGATTATTAATGTTTATATTGGTACGCTTGATGCAGTATTGATTGGCTGAAATGGTTGTTAATGTTGGACAATTACAGGAAATAAAACTAGGTGCTTCTGAGCGGCGGCAGCGACGATCTTAAATTAAGGCGGTAATAGAACCATAGCAATTTTTTGTAGCTATCGTCCATCTAGTATGTAGTGTTTATTAGTTAGATATAGGTATTTGTTGAGACTTCATCGTTATTATATATACAGCGACATTTTTACCAAGACCGTGAACGCAATTAGTGGAATCTGTTTTGTTCGGAACCTATATATTAATGCACGGAGCTCTTTCCATACTAACGTAGTTTCGTCATATTTTAAATAAGTAGTAGTTATATTTTAAATAAGTAGTGTTCAAAATTCGGTGAAATCGTTTATGCATATTAATGAGCCTTATATCTATGCTTCGGGTTTGCCAGTTTTTCGACTAATTATTTAATTTCTACCTAAATTTCATAATAACTATTCACATACAAAATTGTTTTTCTAATTGTATTTGAAAATACTTAATTTTACGGAAATCTGGCAAACCAAGCTCAAGGACATAGGATATAAAAATAATATATATTTTTTCGTGATCTTATTCCACTCATATACCTTAAAATCTCAAAAATAAATGCACTTTTTGAAGGAAAAAAATGTTTTATACATGCTTTGTATGATTTTGTCATATGAACCTACACAATAAAGATCGCCAATTTGGCTATAACAAAGTAATTGATAGCTCTAACATTATTTTTTTTAATTGAAAATAATTATTTCAATTTCATATGCATGAACCTTTTTTTGGTCACTTAAAAATGTCAACTCTCATATATCATATATGTCAATGACCTTATGTATCAACAGCCCTTTGACTGAATTCACTCGTATACCAACTTGCAAGTTCTATATATATTTCAATTACTTTCTTACCAAATTTCACGACTTAACTACTGTCATGTACTTACCTAACTTATCACCCAGACGTTGCTTAGTTAAGCCAATTTTCCCTATCATCCATTCCCAGCTCTTTTACCGACCGGAGCACTGTAGGAGGACAGAATAACCTCTACCAAGGGTTTGGGGTCAGCAGGAATCATTCTCAATAATTTTATCTAATTCCTGCTATCCCCAATCATGGGGACACTGATAATGGGGTCAGAAGCAGGAAAATCGAATATTTTGTTCAATGAGAATGTGGCCGGTTAAAGGGTAGGAAAATGTCAATGAAGTATGATGGACTACGTGAGTAACAAAAGGTACAAATAGTTGAGATGACGAGCAACAGAATATAGTGGTGGAAAACATACAGTGTCAACATCACTCAGTGAGGGTTAAGGGCAAGAAGAAAAAAGAGATCCACAAATATAACTCTCGTCTTTAGTCATTATTAATGAATATTAAAAAAAAAACAAGTATTTTAATAAGAGTTGAAATAAGAGTTTTTATTTTACATACCCAGGTAATATAAAGGTATAAACTTAGGGGTATTTTTTTTTAAATAAAAATCGAATAAACCTCTGAAGGGGGAAAAAGTGCCAAAAATGCTGGATACGTTACCTCACTTGGCACGTGGCCAAGATAGAAGCTAGTTTTCTTTTCACATGCCGCTTCCGCCAAAAGTTTTGACAAGTGCGATTCCCACGGACTTAAAGTTTCTACCTCAATTAGCACAAACATATTTATATATATCCTTTGTATATGATTCCATATTCGTGTTTCCAGTCTTGTAAGCGATACCACCAGCCTGAACTGTCTTTGGACGGCTGTGCTAAACTATCGACTCATGTTGCAACCCATATTAAAAGACATCCCATCTTCCAGGGAATACGAGTCATTCCATCGATTTTTGTTGTCATCCAGCATTAGTCCATTAGGTTCAAGGACCAATGGAATACCAGCACTTACAAAAGACCTACGGAAGACATTATAAGCTAGCGTGCCGCTGAACTTCTACTGCAGGCAACCCGAACCCACCAACTATTTCTGCGCAAAAGCAGCGGTATGGGACCAGAACACATTAAATTAATATTTTATAAGTCGACGTTACGTCAGAAACGCTACTTCCGTTGTTAAGTTTGAAAATATATTGTTATGTACATATGTTTTGAAGCAGTGATGGCTCAGTGGCATTGGCTGCTGACTGCTGTGCCGCAGGTCCATGGTTCGAATCCCGCCGCGGGCTTGAGCTTCACCGCATGGTGGAAAGGTCGCCAAGCACCTAACGGTGTGTTCTGACCAGAGCCAGTGAAATTAGAGGCACATGAGACTTAACAACTACGTCTCAAGGTGACGGGTGCAGTGCAATTCGTTACTTGTGACTAAATGTCTCTGTTATAGGCAGAGGTTAGTCCGCTTAACTTCATGTGGGCCTCGTGCTTGACCCGTCACAATAATATAAAATATATAATATATATATTGTCCAGCAAGTATAATTTGAATAAATTCCGGAGTGGAAGAATGAAACAAATGAATATATGTCTATACAAAACGATGGAACTTAATAATGTTTGAATTTTTAAAGGTCTTAATAGTAGGTATATGGTAGGAAAAGTTTTCAAACTATTCCAGCTAGGCTACACGGTGTTTCTGATGTTACGTCGGTTTAGCCGGAAAAATTAGGCGAAATTGTCACCAGACATATTATTTTAATATTTATTTTTATTATTACTTTTTACTTACATTTTTGCTACGAATTTCCGCAAAGTAATGCCTTTTTTTTTTTTTGTATGAGCTTTGTCTCTAAGCGACCACATCGCCCAGTAAAGCTAAAATACAAACTTACCAACTAATTATTGTAAAGCTAACTCGGCTAATCTATACATTTGAACTGCCTGGACTGACATAGGACTTGCTAGTACACAATTACAGTATCCAACATCTGTTAAAAGTAATGCCTGAATCTATTATTTATATTAATGAAAAAGTAACATCACCCTGTATATTAAATAAGTACCAGTATTCGAAGTGCAGGATTGATTATACAAAACTATACCAACACGCGTGTTTACTCATTAAGTATTTAGTATTCGTTACACAGAATATTTCCATTCTGCTGGCACAACCTGATTTTTATGGCTAACATATTGACGCCTACCGTCTTTTGAAGACCTCAGTAGTAGTTTACTGGCTTACAATCAGAAATACTGCACTGAAACCCCATCTCATAGTTTCACACTTGACGTTGCTATGCAAGAATGTCTCTCAAACATATTTCTGGTTTGTTTCCGCTAGGTAAGAAATTTATAGGATAAAACGTACGTACACTTTTATGGTTACGTAAAAAATCGTATTAAAACTCGTAACTTATAAAAAGTCGTAGCGTATAAATAGTCATATCGTATAAAAAGTCGTAGCGTATAAAAAAACTCGTAGCGTATGAAAACTCATACTAGTGGTGCTGACTGTAAAAAAATAAAAGAAAATCCTATCAATTTACCGAACCTGGATGTTTCTATACTTCTGCGTACGCCTTCGATTGTCAATGTTTTTAATTCCGTCTAATCTTTACATACAGATATTTATCAGCCTTCAAGGTTTGCTAAATACAGATATAAAAGATTCCCAGGCAGTACATACAGACAAAAATATTTTTATTATATATGTATTTTCGTTATCGTTCTTATCTTATCGTTCTAGCTCTACAATAGTAAAGGTTATCAAGGTATTTATACTTGTTAACAACTGTAGTTTATTTCCTAGATTTGTCTCGTTGTATGGCGTTGTATTTTGCACTTATGTACATTAGAATAATTTTTGTAATGGTGGTGGTGATTTTTGTAAGATATCTGTAAAAGAACAAATACCATTTGCTGATTTTGATAACAGCTTGCAAAGTAGGTACATAATAAATTGGTGTAATTTTTGCGTAAAGAGAATGTATGGTTCATAATGTATTGAAAATTTAAGGTCTCTAACAGGTGTAGCATTTGAGATAGACACCGGAATAAAAATAATTTAAGATTGACCACTTTAACGTCCTCACATTGATTTATTTTTCCAAATTGACTGCGAATACGTTATGGTAGATAATTATAAAATTGATAACAATCGGCTCTTAACAATGATGCATCCATATTGATATTTTGTACAATCATCTATATACGACGAGTTCAAGACAAACTAACTCAATGAGATATATTGCAACTGACAAACACACAAATTGTGCCAATTGATAGCTCACGCTGCTGCCAAGTGCACATAAACGCACTGTACTGTTAAGAGGCAAAGATCAGTTAATGTGGAACGGTTTTGACTTTGATATGTAGGTACGATTATAAACTAAACTTTCAGGATTCTCCTCTTCTCTGAATTCTTATTGTTACTTACGGGATAAAATCCTTTTTTATTTGCAACTTCTAGTATTATATATACCTACGTGGTAGAAGCTCCGAAGACGTGTACAACTGAAGCGATCGTAGCCCAGCCTGCCTTCGTCTTTGAGTTAAACTCAAAACCTTTTCAAGTAAATTTTACTTACAAAATTACAAATATACGATAGGAAAAATTTAAGTCATGTGCGGGATTCGAACCCGCGTCCATCCTCCCCTTTAGCCGGGGCATGCTCTAACCAATTGAGCTAACATGACATGACGTCATAACTCGAATTTTTCCTATAGTTCATTAACCATCGTATTGGGATGGAGCGACATCTATAGTACCACTTACGTTGTACTACAAACAAGACCAATTTTGCAATTGGTTTTATACTTGTAAATGATGACGCAACCTCATAATTTTTATATTGTTATAAATTTTACTTACTTGTAAGTTATAACTTATGAGCCTAGGGATCATAAAATGCATAATCTTTTTACAAACTTATAACGGTACAAGCCTAGATAATGAAGAGATATTGATATCATGTTTGGTTATGGAGCTGAAACCTCAAATAAGGGAGTGATCACCTTACGACGTTTGTAGGGTAAAGTGACAAACCAGTTCACCGATAAACAATGTTCAGCAATGTTCTCTGCGGTCTCCATCTTGATGGGTGACTTCTGCTGTTATAGCATTTTTACAATCGAACGCTTCCGCGCATAGAGATATGCCATCTATACCAGTGCTCAGAGCAAAAGAAGATCACATACTTATCTTCCCGCCTGTATTCCCTGAAGGTGTAGGCAGAAGAGTTTAAACACCCGCATGTTTCGCCAGTATAATCCCATCTTTTTATCATCTTCCATGTGGAAGAGGCGAGTCTATTGCTATCTACCAGGCACAGGTTTGGACTCTGGAGTGCTTTGGACTGGAATTCCAATATCTGTCTGACCCCGGGAACGATTCCAAGACTTCATGATTCGAAAGAGATGCATACACACATACGCATTAAGAAGGCAATCAAAGTCAAAGAAGTTCACATCTGCACAATATTATATTCTGTAAGTTATCTCCCTGCACGTGTTTGCGGACATTGCGGTAAGTGTTCAATGTCTAGCACACACACACTTCGCTCATATGCATACTTAATATGCGCTTATAATGATTATTCTTTGATAGTGAGCATATATTTACAACTACAAATATTAATACGTACTTTCAGTGCAATAAATTCGTTGTGTAATATTATAATTCGTGTAGGAATTCTTAGTTCTAAAATTAACGTATGATAAATCATAGGTTAAACTTTCAATATAAAGATACGCCTAAGCTTATCCTGATGAAAATTCAAAGCGTTGCAAAGATATACCCTTAACTTAGACTTAACTGTGACTAGTAGTCACCCATCCAACTCCTGACCGCGGTGGACGTTGCTTAACTTTGCTGATGTTAAGAACAGCTAAGCAAACTTCGCTACGAGCGCTTCAAAGTAACAATAAAGTATTATCTATCTATCTATTCCTCTGTCGCCAATATTCAGTGGAAATATCTTGCATACCAAACGTTTGGGGTATTGAGGTGTCCGGTAGGTTGGATACCAGAACATTCCTGTTTGCATTCAAATGCCAGCACAAATATATACCAAACTGGTTCATAGATACGAAACATAAAGTTTATCGATATGGATATGGTATTTAAATCCCTTACCTTTTATATAATTATAAAAAAAACTTCTGTAAGTATATACTTTGTAATATTAATACCTAACGGTTAAACTTACGTTTTTTTAATTAATCCAGTAACGTGACTGTGGATGTCTAGTGGCTCGTCTATTTTCTTGACCGTTATGTATATTACAATACCTTTTAAGTTAAAGAAATTAAGTTACTGGCACCTCAAGCAAGGATTACATATTAAGACTGACAAATACTGAAATTGTAACTCTATCGAACTACGTAGGAGTAAAAGAGAGCAGCGATAAGACAGAACATATACTAAAGCTATGGTGAAATCGGAATCACTTTGTGTGAAAAACGTCAAGGTTATTAACACAAAACTAGTAACTTAATTACAAAATATAACTTAAAGCGTGTTCCTCTTGATAAGGTTTTGCTGTTTTATTGTTATATTTTTATAAAATACATGCTCAATTAAGATATTTACAAGTGTAATTTAGAGTCAACTTTGCAATTTTAGTCTACAGAGATTTTTTTTCGGAAGCGTGTTTCCGAATTAACTATGTCTTAGAGAATATGACCAAGCTAACCATATAACTTCCTAACTGTTACAAACAACTTATGTTCTGTTAAAAAAACTGTTGATGTAAAGCTATTTAGCACTTGCCGAAAGTCGGGTCTCGAACGCAAGCAGCAGCGCCGAGAACTAGATACTGTACTGCTTATGTTATGAATAATATGATGAGAAGGAGTCACAATCGCCAGTTTCATTATGCAATATCTCGAACGTTTCAGTTCCATGACTTAATATATCAAGCCTTCGAATCACCACACCTCACATTTACGCCGCCCTATCAATCAAAGAAATGTTTTCTGTTCGTTTTTTACCCTGTAATACAGAGTTATCAAGGTGTAATATTCGAGTATGTATTTAATATGAACCTTGATTTAATACTCATTATATTAATAGCATTATCCTTTTTGAAAGATAGAAAATGACGAAATATCAAACAAGCGTGATGGCTACAGAGTACCTATCAGCCATGGACCTAAGACTTTCTTATCCAGTAGCCGGCCTCAAAAATCCACGCTCATATCTGAATTCAGAGACGGGATTCATAAACAGTCTGTCTCTCCTCTGTAAATAATAACAATTTTACTATGTGCGTACAAAGCCGTCTTTCAGAATTTAGAAAATAAACCTAGCGTACATGTTCGTGAGAGGCAATACAAAAGAAACGTTTAGTTTTGATAGCAGATATTACCGCATCCAAGCCTATTATACTTTGCGAAACAGCGAATCTCTGTGAATTGAATGGACAAGCAAATCCGTCGTTTCCTTGAATCCAGAGCTTGCAGCGAGCGTCGTCGTTGCAAATTAAATCCGCTATAGTCACTGGGTCTCCACTTTGCCGGCTGCAGCTTACTCGGATTGACAGAAGATTTCGGCTTTAGTGCAAAAGATCTTTGTAGATTTGTGTTGTTTTGTTACCTTATATGTACTTTATATGGTTATTTTGAATCCCCCGTATACAATCTTCTGTCAAAAACCATACCAAATAAGGGACTTAAAAACATTCATATTATGCTCTTATTTTACTTACAATTGGTCCAAATATGATTGAGTGTGATATATCAATTATTTGAAAAAAACATCGATTGCATGCCATTGGATCAATGAGCTTCTGTCAGAAGAAACCTCAAAAACTTTGATCACATTTTTATTTTTATTGCTGATAGGTAAACCTTTGACCACAATCTCACCTGATGGTAAGTGATGACGTGGTCGAAGGTGTTAACAGGTTTAACCTAGAATTACTGGCTCTCAAGGATAGCTGCTAGCACACACCGTTAGGTGCTTGGCGACAGAGTTTCTACTTGAGAGTGGTCGCTAGCCGGGCGAGCATTCGCAAAATGCCCTTTCACCATGCGGTGAAGCTCAAGCCCGCGGCGGGATTCGAACAATGGACCTGCTGCGCGGCAGTCCATAGCCAATGCCACTGAGCCATCACTGCTTCAAAACATGTATAGCAAATCATGAGAACTGTAGTAAATCTCCCTTGTTTCGCGTAACAAATCAAAGAAACAGAGCTGTCCACTGAGCTGTGACTTGAACAATATAATTATGCAGCCAGTTGCGGTTCAGACGAAGCTCAGCAGTGAAACAGCGAGTGATATTTTACTCGTCTGGAACTGGTCATATGAACTCGAACATTCCATAATTATCTATAGGTAATTGTTTAGTATTTCTGGCATCTATAAGAAATACAAAATTCCTATTTGCACACTTGTATTGAGTGTTCATCTTGTTTGTCGATTGAAGAGTGACCGACGACATCGTTAGTGTCATGGGAAACATTGGAACTAGGGAACCGCGTCATCCAATGATAAACCTAGAGATTTCAACTAGGAGAAAGGCAGTTGGTTATTCTAAATAATAATAACTAGTATGCGTGTGTTCCTTCAAGTGTCAACAACACAGTATCTTCATTCATCACACTTTCACAGGCAAACATCAATTTAAATTCAGATGTATCATGAAAAGCAAAATCAATCTCTAGATATCAAACAAAAAAATCTTTCATTTTGCCAAAGGAAAATATAATAATTTCAATCAGAGACAACACAGACACAGATTTAGAATCTTAAACTATGATACCAACGATTACAACCATATTTTTCCCTATCAACCACAGATACAAAAATTCGTACCAATATCTGAACAGTATTTATGGAACCAGTATTTATAGTCATTTTTAAAACAACAAATGGCACATCCTCACAAAGTATTATATCATAATGTACGGGTGCGGCTAGAACTAATTAGGTAATGTTGTCTCCAATACGACCGCTCTCTAGTTTGTTATATAACAGTTCTGATATTCAAAGTCTTGTCGGGAATCAAGACTTAATGAAGTTTCTGGTCTTGAAATGTACACGACGTTGCGAAAATTAGATTGGTAGGAAGCTAATTACAACCTCTCAGTATTTAGCTGTATATTCAGGACCTCTATAATAAGGAAACTAGATACATAATAGAGGAAAGGAAAGATGTACCTACTTATATATTTTTGAACCGACTTCCAAAGGAAATTGGAAATTTTACATCTCTGATCATTTCTACAATATGTGTTGTTATGAGTTATATGTTATGTATTACCCTAGTTATAGTTAGGCACCCCACGTGGCGGGTTAGAATGTCACCCTCTAACCTATTACCGTGGATGTTATAAGAAGCGACTAAGGTAAAGTAAAATACCGGAAGGTGTTTTACTTTACCTAAGTCGCTTTTCTCACTTCTTCTGAAGAACTGTTGTATCTAACACTGCGATCCCCAAGACGTATGCCGAGCGTGGGGATTATGGCATACCCCCCCTTGTTGGGGAACGTAGCGTTCAACAATGGACAATCCGGCTAATGCAGTACAGTACAGATGTTATAAATAATGCCTGTGTACGTACGTCCACGAGTGGGGGCAAATATTGTTTTGTTTTTTATGTTTTCTAGACGGATCAAGCACGAGGCCCACCTGATGTTAAGCGGACTAACCTCTGCTTATAACAGATGCATTTCGTCGACAAGTCACGAAATGAACTGCGCCCGTCACCTTGAGACATAGATGATGTTAAGTCTCATGTGCCTGTAATTTCACTGGCTCTCAAGGACTGCTGCCGGAACACACCGTTAGGTGCTTGGCGACAGATTTTCTACTTGAGGGTGGTCGATAGCTAGGCGGGCATTCACAAAATGCCCTTCCACCATGCTTTGAAGCTCAAGCCCGCGGGATTCGAACCATGGACCTGCGGCACGGCAGTCCATAGCCAATGCCACTGAGCCATCACTGCTTAAAAATTGTGTATTATAGCAAGATATTTTCGTTTTCTCACTAAACTTCGAATCAAGTTTAAGTTATGTATCACAAGCTTACTAAAAACATGACTGGCCACCTTTAATATATAGTAATCGATTAGATATACATCGTGCATGTACCCTATCACTAGCATTATGGAGGTTATAGATCCTTTTTTTTTTATAGACTAGCCTTTGATCACTATCTCGCCTGATAAAGTAAGTGATGATGTGGCCAAAGATATTGTTCAAACTATCCTGAAGTCACTGGCTCTCAAGGAACGCTGGCGGAACACACGGTTTGGTGGTTGGTTTCAGATTTTCTACTTGAGGGTGGTAGCTAGCCAGGCGGGTCTTCACAAAATACTACCATGCTATAACGACTGACAACTGGGACCGACGACAGCTTTACGTGCCCTCCGAAGCACGGAAGCGCTAAGTAGTAACGTCACTGGCGGTCACACTTCCAAGTCATGACCGCAGTGGACGTTGTTTAGTTGAATAACTGTTAAAAGACCTATTATAAATATATTCACAATTTTAACCCAATGGCATCGGCGATAATTATAACAATAGAATTTCATTCATAAATTGGCCATAGTGGTCCAGTCCGATGCCAACTTATCTAAGATTAATTAGTTGAAAAAAGCATCCCCAGTTGAAAGCTCAAAAAAAAAACGGTATCCCTATGTGACCGATTCTGTTTTTGTTTTTACTTAATAAAAAAAACATTTCGAAATATTATGATCTCAGATTTTGATCAAAACGTCCCTTAATATAATAGATAGATATGCCGAGCGTGGGGATATATATATGTATTTATATATAATAGATCCTTAATGTACAAAGTCCATGAACTAAATAAATCCTGTTATTAAGTTATTAACAATAAAATATTAGGTTATTTTATGAACTTTAAATGTCTAAGGGGTATAATACAAGTCATTAATTTCACACAAATGCTATCTATATCGTAGGGGCACTAATTGCAATTTAATTACAATATAGTTTTGTAAGGAAGTTTAACGGTGAATACTATTCGGCTGTTGATGCGATAAAAATATAACATATGCATTGACCTTTATATTAGCTCAATGAACATGTAACTTATATTTTGGCTACGTCCCTGCATAATTATTAGGCGTCCGAGGCCCATTTCTGAGCTTACCCAAAGACCTCACAGTAGTGAGGTAAAAAAAAATAATGGACTCACTTTAGATTTTAAGGCAAAATACTATAACAACGCATAACATCTTAGTTGTAAGTCATAATGTGATGCATGGAGTATGATATAAGTAATGAACTGTAATCGGATAAAAATAAATATAGTCTAAAAAGAGTACGGACCATGAGTCTGTAGAACATTGTTTTACAGAAAACAAAAAAAAAACAGTGAGGTATAAATGAATACCTTAACTGTACTGTAATTTTGGAATGGCTCAGTGGCATTGCCTATGAACTGCCGCGCAGCAGGTCCATGGTTCGAATCTCGCCGCGGGCTTGAGCTTCATCGCATAGTGGAAGGGCCTAGCTAAATGCCCGCCTAGCTAGCAACCACCCTCAAGTATAAAATCTGCCGCCAAGCACTTAACGGTGTGATCCAGCAGCTATCCTTGAGAGCCAGTAATTGTAGATAAAGCCTTTTAACACCTTCGACCACATCATCACTTACCATCAAGTGTCGTCAAAGGCATACATATAGGCATTAAAAAAAAATACTATAATCACCTATACTCGTATTACAAATTACGAGCGAAAAAATTGTAGTCATATGTTTTGATTCGAACCCGCGTCCATCCACCCCTATCACAATATTAAAATCACTATATACTTATTTATTTATTTATTATTGCATCATGTACATACATAACAAACGAGTACATAGTACATACCCTGTTAGGGTGTAGCAAATATATAATATATACCTTAAGACCTTGATCGTTGGGTAATATTAGCTGCCACACTTATAACCTCCGCATTTTCTAAGTACGTATATTTTTTCAAGTAAAATTAGGGGAACTTTACTATCAAATTACTAAGCCAAAAGCCTAAAACTGTTGAGAGGAATTTTATGGATCGAAAATAATAAAACGTATTACATGTTTGAAACATTCATATTGACATAGTAGGAATGACAGGGTAAAATAAAGTATTATAAAAAGCAAAGATTAAGAGAAAAACCTTCTTCAACATCCTCCCTTTTTCGATAATCTTTATCGTATAATTCCCACCATTCCTGAAATTAGATCCAGTCTGGGTTTATGCACAGGCTTAGTCAAAATATCAGCACACTGGTATTCTGTGGGAACATACTTAACTTGAAGTTCTTTTTCAGTAACTAATTCCCTTACATAAAAATGTCTAATAGAAATGTGCTTTGTGCGACGATGTAGCTCTGGGTTTTGTGCAAGCTTTATAGCAGCATCATTATCAACTTGTAAAGTAGGGACTTCTATCAAAGTAGTAATTTCATTGAAAAGTCTCTTCAGCCAAACAATCTCACGAGCTGCTTCACTAGCTGCAACAAGTTCTGCTTCGGTGCTTGAGATAGCTACAGAAGTCTGTTTACGACTTGCCCAAGAGATTACTCCTCCTGCATACACGCATAAGATTCCAGAAGTAGAGCGTCCTGTATCGAAATCTCCACCATGATCAGAATCACTAAAACATTCCAAGATTTCAGTTTTGTATCCTTTTTTGTATACAATTGCTGTATCTAGGGTTCCCTGAATGTAACGAAGTATGCGTTTAACCTTGTTAACATCTTCTAAAGAGGGATTTGTAAGTTTCCTGGATACGACACTAATAGCGTATGATATGTCCGGTCTAGTACCTGTCATTAAATAAGCTAGCGCACCAACGGCTTCACGGTAGGGAAATTTAACATCATCCTCTTTTACTGAGCATGGTTGTGCTTCTTTGATGATTGGAGTACTAACGGGTTTACAATCACTCATACCAAAGCGTTTCAGTAGTCTTTTAGCATAATGTTTTTGAGAGACTTTGATGGAACCATCGTTGTTGTTGTTGAAGATTTCCAAACCCAGAAAGTAAGAAGCTGGTTTTGTGGTTATCTTGAACTTCCGTTTCAATTCTGCCAAAAACGTTTCAGATTCCTTTGGGTTCGTTGAAGCAATTAACCCGTCGTCAACATAGAGTCCAAGAATTATCTTGTTGTTAAGTCGGTTTCTAATGAACAAACATGGATCTGTGTCACATTGTTTGAATCCTAAAACTTTCAAATAATCAACAATACATTTGTTCCAACATCTTGGAGCTTGTTTGAGACCATATAAACTTCTCTTCAACTTACATACTTTAGTCGTACCATCACTGTATCCTTCTGGCTGATTCATGTAGATATCTTCATCTAATGAACCATTCAAAAATGCAGTTGCTACATCAAACTGTCTGAGGGTTAACCCTTCATTTGCAGCGATGCTAAGAATCGATCTTATTGTGGCCATTCTAGCAACAGGGCTAAATGTATCACTATAATCAACTCCTTTCTTTTGTGTATAACCTCTTACTACTAATCTCGCCTTATGTTTGTCTAGACTTCCATCAGCATGGGTTTTAACTTTGAACACCCACTTACAAGAAATCAGTTTTCTGTCTTTTGGTTTATCCACCAAAATCCAAGTTTTGTTCTCTCGTAAAGATTTTAGTTCGCTTTCCATTGCTTTTGACCATTCCGCTTTCTGAGGACTGTTTATTGCTTCTTTGTATGATTTGGGTTCATCAAAATCACTAACAAAAGTAGACATAATAAAATCTTCAAATCGTTGTGGTGGTCGCAATGTCGATCTATCTCTTAGATTTATTGTAGAATTTCCTTGTTCATCGTCTTCATCTGAATCAACTTCTGATAATTCAGGCGTAATATAGGACTCATTAGAATCTTCTTCATTTCGACTAAGTTCATCCGATATTGTAGGCAAATTGGGAATTGTTTCTTCAAAACTCGCACCATCATTCAATGTTTGAGGCATATCTGAAATAGTTGCGTCTTGTAAAATATCCTCCCTTGCATCTAACATTGGATGATTTTCTGTAGTTTTAGGAAAAAGAACCTCCATGTCAACCATTGGACTTTGTTTTTCTGTTTCAGAGACATCTGACTCCAATCCAATAGATCTGATGACTGACTCGTTGAATATTACGTCTCTTGATCTTATCAGTGTTGGATCCGATTTATTGTTTATGCTTAGTAACCGATAACCGTCATCACCATCATAACCAATGAAAATACATTTTTGAGCTTTTCTGGACATTTTTGTTCTCTTTACTTTTGGAACATGAGCATAACATTCACTACCAATGATTCTCAAATGTTTGATTGATGGTTTCTTTGAAAACCATAACTCAAATGGCGATTTTCCTTCTATAGAAGTCGGTCCAGTTCTATTCAGAACATAAGCAGCCGTGTTGACAAGCTCAGACCAACAGGAGAGTGGAAGTTCTTCGTGAGCGTGCATCATAGTACGAGCAGCTTCTACCAAAGTTCTGTTATCTCTCTCACTACACCCGTTCTGTTCCGGCGTATACGGCATTGTCAAACGGTGTTGGATGCCATGATTACTTAAGATCTTCTTTACAGCATCATTTTGGAATTCTCCTCCATTATCGCTGAGAATTGTCTTTATAATATGACCAGTAGTCTTTGTTTCGTTTATCATTTCCACAAGTTTATCCTTCACTTCAGACTTGTGTTTGATGAAATAAACATGACGATACTTACTGAAATCGTCTTTAAATAAAACAAAATAACGAAACTTTTGAAATGAATTAGGGAACGGACCACATACATCAGTGTGAATGATTTCTCCTGGTGCTTTAGCTCGATCTCTGGTTCCAAATTTATATCTATGTGTTTTACCATAAACACATCCTGTACATAATTCAGAATCGAGTTTGACTTTTATACCAATTTCCTTTTCAATCAATTGCTTCACATGTCTTTTATGCTGGTGAGCAAATCTTTCATGATAGAGTTGTAAAATATTTTTCGTTGACAGTGAGTTCAATTCAGGAGTTGAATTTATAATTGTCTTTACCTTTAGTTTATATAGGCCTCCATTCTTGACTCTTGTGCCAATTAAATTAATTTTTCCATCAACTATCAATTGACAAATTTCTCTTTCAGATGTAAAGACACTCTTCTCAAGTTTATCTTGCGCAGCAAGTACGGAAAATAAGTTTTTCTTTATTTCTGGAACATACCATACGTCACACAGTCTAATGTTGTGTGTCTGACCGCGAACGTCTGCTATCAAATCAACTGTACCTTTGCCAATAGCTTGAATTGTTGAGCCATTTGCAGTTGTTACTGTTTGATTATTGCTGAAATGTTGAAAGCTGGAAAATATGTCGTTTCGACTGGTGACATGACTTGTAGCACCATTGTCAACAAACCAACTGTCAAGATCTTCTTCAATAATATTTACGACTTCATTTGTAACAACTTCCATTAATGAGAGGGTCAGATTTGTATTTTTAGCTTGACTTGTCGGTGGGCCAGGCGTTTTAGGAGGTTTCCCGTCCAATAACCACTTACGACATTTTTTAACTTTGTGTCCATATAGTCCGCAATATCCACACTTTTTCTTATGCATAAACTTGTTTTGTACAACTAGAGCTTGTGCTTCAGTAGTACCTTCTTTGGTCAAAAGTGAACGTTCGTAAGCACATACTTGTGCTGTCAGATTGTCTATATTTCGATCTTTTCTTGACATTAGCATCCAACTAGACTTGAAGGAGAAGTACTTCTCGTCGGGTAAAGTTTCCAAAATCTTGCAGATTAGTAATAACTCTGGAAGATCATATTTGGTTTCACCTTTTTGAAGTTCCATTTTCAATTCATGCCATATATTTTTTAGTTTGGATATATGCATGTGAGGGATCTTTTTTATAGCCAAAGAAACTGTAGCATAGTGAATAGCTTTTGTCTTCAGATATTCCATTGAACAAAGTGTGCAATTCATCCCAAACCTGTTTGGCTGTTGAGAATCTCATGACCTTTTGTAAAGTGGCATCAGACATATTAGCCATCAAAATAAGCATCGCCGTACTATCTATCTTATGATATGCTTCTAAAGTTTTTTCATAGTTTGCTTTAACGTCTGCACTTACTGTAGTAGTTGGTTTTATAGGTTCTATAAGATTTCCATTTATAGCATCCAACCCGCCGGGAGTACCCCTTAAAAGCAACAGTACCTTGCAGCGCCATGTAGACCAATTTTCTTCACCTTCTAAACGACCGATATCAATTTTGCAACTCGTAGACGAAGTCGACATTTTGATAGGCCTTCGTTAGATATTTCTTGAAAAATGTGGTAACTATTTTTGCAAATTATTTGTTTAAACCTTACTTGATACGTTAGTCAATCGTTTCCAATATAATTAAACGCTCTGCTACCATGTTGAGAGGAATTTTATGGATCGAAAATAATAAAACGTATTACATGTTTGAAACATTCATATTGACATAGTAGGAATGACAGGGTAAAATAAAGTATTATAAAAAGCAAAGATTAAGAGAAAAACCTTCTTCAACAAAAACATCTAAAAGGCAGATATTAATTTCCCGTAATTTATGAGCAGATTAATTAAACTCGTGACAGCTTGTCTTTCAAGCAAGCCACGCCATCTGGTGGGGGTTTTGTGAAACCTTAGTTAATTTTATTCATTACGGCTTTCATTTAACGGCTTTGAGCCTTATTTTTCTTTGATAATTCAGAGCAACCCGGACATATTCCAAAACAAATTTAGTAAATACAGTTTCATAAACACCAAAGCGTGCTTCGAAAAACTGAGATTGTGCTTGATAAAAAATCATGCGGAGGCATAAAGATAATATGTCGAAGTTAGTTAGGAAACAAAACTGAGCTTCACTATTGATAATAGGAAACTCAATTTGGTTTTGTTTACTTGGATGATATGGGTGTTTTTTTTTTTGGTTATTTTGTTTTAATAACCTAACTATTACACCTAATTTGATGAATTTTTTTAAAGTTGGTTAAAAAAACCTAACTGTGCTTAAATGGAAGATGGAATGGAAGAAAGGGGATCAACAACGCAAGTATGGCGTACGATGCAAGAGTGAATAGAAAAGTTGGAAAGGGAAAACCTCGGTGAAACTATTATTAGTAAATTGGAAACGTCCTAAGTACGGTTAGGTCAAGAGTAGGGTACCTATGGTGGAAATAGGTATGTATGTGGCGGAAAATCTTTTTTGCTTCTGCAGCTACATTTTGGTAACTAGTATGCACTAGCTTTGCTCGTGTTGAACTCGGTTAATTCGCACTATCTTGGAAACTACTCAGTATTTATTTCGGAATAAAAAGTATCCTATTGGTGTCGTCATCCAGAACAGATATATTTCTATACTCAAAGAATCTAAAACGCATAGTACTTATAGAACTTACAGTGTCGTGGGAAACAAACATACCTAAAGACCACACAATAAAAACTAACAAATATTATGACCTAACAAATGAGTTAATCAAAAACGGTTATGTCGGAGCAAGGGGTATACCAGCAAAATCCCTATACAACCTACTAAAAGACCTTGGCCTGTCAAGAACAACCGTAATTTCCATCCTAGAACGTGTATCCAAGGCGGCATTAGTAGGGTCTTACCAAATTTGGTTGGGTAGGGGAGGAGGCTCGAGCGTCGGGAGCATTGATGCATCTTAAAGACTGGGTTGCAAGTCCCAGGCACCTTGACTGGAGCCTCTTCATCTGCAACGCTATGGACCCGGCACCCGCACGGTGAATCCATGGAATGCTAAGTAAATTCGTCTCGGAATATAAGAACCAGAAGGATCACTCCGCAAAGCCATTCCAATAAATAAGCTACTCTAGGTACGAAGCAATTAAGTGCACTTAAGCTCGCAAAATAGGGAGTACCTAATATTTATATTCACCTGCAAGGTGTCTCTCTTTCTATCGCATAGCCACGCATAGCTGTGATCTCCTTTGACGGCACGAAACGTAGAATAATCCCGTTCGAACGGTTACGCAGATGTAGCGGTAGCTCTACTTCTATCTAAAGTGCGTATTGTGCCAGGCCTGCCTACTAAATCTACTAATACATTAAAGCCTAACTAAAGTATGAAATAAATTGTGGAGGTCGGACCATCAAAATCTGAGTTCAGTGTTTTAATCACCATGGTGCCGACTTCAACATGTTATTGCATATATTTAGTCGCTTACAGTTTATTAAACATTTTTTCATGGTAAGAATTTGACAAGTTACTTTATACTTTTCAGTGTGAAAATTCGGTTCTGTGTTTAATTCAAGGAAATTATTTTCACTTTTTATTTTAGTGATACATTACTGCTTCCAAAATACACTGGTCAGCCATCGACAAGACTTGCAATAAATATATTTTATTTTTTCTTTCTTTATTTCAATTACAATGCTATCAAGGTAAAAGCAAAATGGCATATAACAAAAAAATAATCATCAAAATCAATTCATTTTGGCGTAGTAACTGCGTAATAAACGTATAGAGCAGACAATAAGAACCTACTACTTTTTTGGTGCCGGGTTCGAATGTCAACCCATCTCTACCCGTGGGTGTCGTAAGAGGAGACTAAGGGTAATACACCAGAATGTCTAAATCTAAAGTAATTTTATCATTGGGTAATATTAAGCATACTAATAACAAAAACAAGCTAAGTAGATTGAGCATCAGGTAGGCGGACTAGCATATCTATCCTTACTCACACTGCCAAGCTATACTACTAGTAGTATCGTGGGGTATATTTCAATAGCTATAGTAGTGACGAGAGAAGAGAGCATATATCTTCTTTAAAAAACACTACCAAATTTATTTTATGCAATTTAACTCCCACTTAACTATTTAGTCGTGTAAAGTTTATTTTAAGTCTAAAGTTTTTATCAGGTGTATTAGGAAACTAAAAAAAATATTTGAAAAATAATGTACAGGCTATGATTAGAAAATGTACTTACATTTCAAATCACGAGTAAAACATTATTTATTAACATAAAGTGAAATGGAATGGCTTGGAATACAAAAGACGCACGAAGAAAGAAACATGTTCGCCGCAAATGTACAAAATTGACGTCCATTTTTGTCCAGATAACGCGCAGCAAGGGATTCTCAAACGACAAGAAAAAGGTTATTAGGAATATCGCGACATTGACTTTCAATTTCCAATTTTAAAGCATCAATTGTTCTTTGTTTTGGCGCGATAAACTTTGTCTTTGAAGTAACCACAAAAAAGAAGTCCATGGGTCGGGGAACGCGAAGGGTATTCAATCGTGCCCCTTCGTCCAATCCATGTGTCTGGAAATGCTCCATCGAGATGAGCTCGTACATCACGATGGCAGTGAGGAGGTGCTCCATCTTGTTGAAAGTAAACCTCGTCGTCATCACTAAACATTTCTAAATTTGTGGACCGACTAACTCATAAACTTGGTCCATAGATGTACCTTAAGTCTATTTGCCTACTCGAAATAATAACGCAAAACATTAGAGTAACATACATTCCCTTTGCTAAAACCTTTCAGAACGCTTGCAGCTATTAATATTGTTAGGATATTTCTCATAACCTTTCTATTTAAATAATTATTTGACTGCCTACGGTTTCATATCATACGAGACCGCACGAGGGCGGCTTGAGTTTATTTCATTGAACTAAAACTAATAAACCTCTGAATTACGCCGCACTCGTCCTTTCCATAACTACTGGATATAAAGTATAGGGACCTTCTTAAGTAGAAATGCGTCCAACATTACAGCGTATCTCTTGCTTTCAGTCGTGATTTATTACGTATCATCTGAATGACACCATCATCTTAATGGCACAACTCACATAAATATACAGAGTAGAAATGTTACTCGTAGATATATGGTACTATGTAGACCGAAGATAGTTTTGGGAATTTTCTCTTTTATTAGCATATCTAACAAATATCAGACTGGGGGTATGTGAATCATATATAAAATCACTTACAAAATAATATAACGAATAAAGTATGAGAAAATAGCCGAACTTACTGTATTACACGGTGATTTTAAATCTTTGCAGTGGTAAGGTTTCATCTTTGCAGTTGCTAGTAAATATTACCAAGATATATACAATAATACCATTATTTGTGCCCTATTCTTGTTCCTAGCTTTTTTGACAGGCCAATACTATAATTCAGAAACTATTACCACATGAATACATTTATTCATGTGCTATTACTTCGAGGCAGAATATCTGACACTGCGTCTGTGTCCACCAAGACGGACTTTTTCTAAAGACCGCTTTGCTAAAGAGCTATCATCTAGGGCGTGTTTCATTTGACGCTAATAACGTAAATTTCGATAATTTTGATCACATTCTGCGTCTGTGGTTGTGATCACGTGATCGTTTGTAACTGTCATCCCCGTTCCATTTTTGGATAAGAACGCTAAGAATGCCACTAAAACTTGCAACTTCTGTCACTTTTGACATTAGATGTAGCGTTTAAGGCGAAAATAACGCCAAGACCCATGTGGAAAACTTTTTGGGAGTGTGATCGTTTTTAGCGTTTTTAGCGAATCTCACTCAAATGAAACGCACCCCTAGTGCGCGGCTCGTGCTGTCTGTAGGAAGCTTCGATCAGAAGTGCCTGACCGACGTTTCAAAGTTGGCGCATCTGGCAACAGCACCACGCAGATGACATTGAAATTTCAAACTGATAGGATAGAATAGACTATTATTTATTGTTACACCATACAAAAAAATACAAGTTGAGTAAATCAAATGAATAAGTGTTACAATGAGCGGCCTTATCACCAAACGTGATTTTAGCCCAACCTTAGAATGGAGTTTTAAACGAACTATCACACTAACATTATAAATTCGAAAGTTTGTGAGTGTGTATGTTTCTTACTTCTTCAGGCTCAAGCTAGACCAATTTTGATGATATTTGGTATGGAGGTAGATGAGGCGCTAGATTAACACATGGTTACTTTTCGTCGTCATCATCATCCATCACCACGCGGGTGAAACCGCGGGGCGTAGCAAGAAATAAATAAACCTACATATTAACATAAATTCATACCATATAATTGAACGCACCTCTAAATGATTAAAAAACAATCCCAAATATACATTTTATTGTTAATGTAAAGTGTCCCTCCCTGCGTATTGGTGACTGACCTCCAATATACTCAGGCATGGGATTCTGAAGAAGCAAGGCATGGAACCTCAAAAAAAGGAAGAAATTTCTCACTCCTCTGGATTTGAGGATGATCTAAACTTTTTGCAAAGGCCGTGAGTTTGACTGCGTCAAGAATATTTACTGTCATGAATCACGATGGAAGGCCAGACAATAATTAGGAATAAAATTTCCAATTATAGACAAAATAGCCGTCTTAAACTATAACCATGAATCCAAATGTTAGGCAAAAAACTAAAATCGACCCGGGGTACAACATGCTCGTGTCCTAAAGGGATACCTTGTGAAGGATGTGTAAGCAAGCGGATACCTAAGTAATTCTTGTTTTGTTTTTGTGAATTTTGCTTGTGATTTATAAACGTTTTTGTGGATTATGGTGTATTTGTATATGCCGCCGAGGTACAAAAGGTTAGGATCGATACACTCTTCTTGCCTTTTTCAATCTTCAATAAATTCAATCTTCATGCCTTTCTCTCCAGTTTTTAGGATGCCTACTGATTCCTCCTGGTCGTCTGCATGACATATTCAATTCTGATGATGATTAAGACGTTAGGCTTCTTATACTAAAGAAACTAGTATCCATTTTAAACAAAGATTGAAAATATTCTACTACGCTATGTACTTAACCTGTCTGTAATCTTCTTTACCTATGAAGAGTTCTAATCTAAAATTTAAAAAAAACACCACGAACTATACTTAAATATACTTAGCTAGTACATTTTAGATAACATCTATTATCTTTCATGATGTGTAAGACATGGTCCAACATAGACCTATTTTGACCTAAAAGTAGTAATATAATCCAAAATTGTATTATAGTTGGATACACTTATATGTTTAATAAAGTGTAATTAATGTTTAAAAATTTGTTTCTCAGGCCTCAAATTTACCTTGAAGAACCACGTCGTCTTACCATCCCAATAGTAATAAGCCCCTACAGGCAACCAACCACTACTGTCGCCCAAACTACTGTCCAAACTCTACAGAGACCCCGAAGATGGACTGTACGCCACAAACAAAAACCTACCACCCTACCTACCGTTAAGAAACGCGGCACGAATATATGCAAGTGGTATAGACGGAAACAAGCATTAAAAGAGTTTCAAGAATACAACAAAAAAGAAAGTCTACGTCAATTAAAGATTCGACAAAACCAAGAGAGACGAGAGCGGGAACTGCAGCTGAAAGAATATTTTAAGTTGCAAGAACAGACAAAATTAAATGATAGTTCCAGTCCATCAAGCTCGTATGGAAAAGGGGAAGTCATAAAACTAGAGAAAACAAAGAAGCAGATCGATCGTAAAGCGCAAAAGCGTGCAGAAAAGGAACGACAAGAATGGGAAAAACGAAACAGAGAGTTTATAAAATTGCATGAGAGAGAGGATAACTATCCATTCGAAAGAGGAGAAGTTCCGATAAAGAAAACAAGAAGAGTCAAAGTTAGGAAATTCAAAGCTACTAAGACATCTTGGGCCAAACCGAAGGCTGCAACGAGATCTGTTTCTGTGAAAAGGCAGTGAGTATGAAACCTTAATATAACTAAGGGTAGTCAATTGAGAGAGGAGTCGTCATGCGTGTGCAAGCTCATAAAATCCATAGACGAGACTTATACTAACGGCTCAACTCTAGAGCCTTCGAGAACACGTCAATTTCGAGGCATACCAAATTCGCAAACTCTTGCTTTGTCGTTTTTAACGTTCCGTACCCAAGAGCAAATAGAACTCCTTTAAAGTCTGTCTGTCCGTCGGTCCATTCGTACCTATATCACGGTTCTCACGTAGTAGTCTCAGTAAGAAACCAGCAATTTAGATATTATGTGTAAAACATTGATCCAAAAACGACAGTAATTTGACTAATAATTATTTTTAAGGGAGGCAAACAGAACACAATAAGAACTCTAAATTAGAGAACTATTTTTTTTCTATATAGGCGTCAATGTTGTAAGAATTGGATCATATTTTTTGTAACGGGGTCTTAAAAACTAAAGTAGTCAAGAATATCAGATTTTAGAATCTTATGTACTGTATCTTCTACTTAACCAACATATACTGAAAACACCATAGGCTTATTGAGCGTAGCGAAAAAAATCTACGAGGGTGAATCAAAAAGTTCTTAGAAGTGCATATATATGAAACCTTTTTGGATCAAGTTCGATATTCAAATTAAAGAGTGTCTATCACACTATATTTATGCAGACTGTCACTTATTTTTGTCAGTTCGTTCGCATGTAATAAATTTTTTTGTGCAACGAGTTGCTAAAAAGTCAAAATTATGGATAAAAGTGAGTTACGTGCGGTGATAAAATATCTCAGTTTGAAAAAAATGTCTACGAAGGAAATTTTTTTGGACATTCAGCAGACATTAGGGGGTGATGCTGTACCCTATTCTACGGTTGCGTACTGGGTGGCTGAATTTAAAAGAGGTAGATCAAGCTGTAAAGATGACCCGCGTTCTGGGCGGCCTTCAACCTCCGTTACAGAAGAAAATGTCAAAAAGGTTGAGAATCTGGTTTTGGAAGACAGAAGAATGACTATAAAACATATAGCTGAGATCCTAAAGATATCTTTTGGTAGCGTTCAATCCATTTTAATTGATTCACTGGGGTTCAAAAAAGTGTCTGCAAGATGGGTGCCACGAATGTTAACCGACGAAAACAAAAAGCGACGTTTGGAAATTTCCAAGCGTAATCTCGAAATGTTCCAGCGTGATCCGGATAATTTTTGCCGTCGTCTTGTCACCATGGATGAAACGTGGGTCCACCATTTTGATCCTGAAACTAAAAGACAAAGCATGTCTTGGAAACGACCATCCTCTCCATCCATTAAAAAATTTCGAGTTGCTCCTACCGCTGGCAAAGTTATGGCCTCTGTGTTCTGGGATAGTGAAGGAATCCTTTTTATTGATTACATGCCAAAAGGCCAGACGATTACTGGACCCTATTACGCAAATTTAATCCCGAAAGTGCGTGAAGCGATTAAAGAAAAACGTCGTGGAAAACTGTCGTTGGGCGTGTTGTTCCTTCAAGATAACGCTCCTGCTCATCGATCGGAAGTTGCGGTCAACGCAATCCGCTGTGCTGGCTTCAATCTCCTTGACCACCCACCATATTCTCCGGACTTAGCCCCAAGTGATTTTCACTTGTTTCCAAAATTAAAAGAGGAAATTCGTGGAACAAAATTTCACGATAATGACGCGGTTATAGCTGCCGTAGAGGACTTTTTCGAGAGTCAAGAAAATAATTTTTTTTCACAAGGAATAAGGAAGTTAGAAACGCGTTATTCTAAATGCATTGCATTGGAGGGAGATTATGAAGAAAAATAAAATATTATTATTTAAATCTTTGCATTTTTTAATATTGATTCCAAGAATTTTTTGATTCACCCTCGTACGTCTATGGAAAACACCGATTTAGAATGTAGTTTTGAAGTTGTGATCAAAATCAGGTTTATTTTTTTTTAATTTATAGGATTCCTAAGTGAGGGCATACTACGATGATTTAGAGTCATTATTAGCCAATTTTTACCAATACTCCAGCCAGAATTTCCAAGGAGAGGGCTTATATTTTAGAGTCATCACTGCATGCCTATCATCGGTTGCAAATGTTGGAGCACTTTGTCATATTTAACACCTTATTCATTGTACACATTTTCAGCAAATAAATAAACTGATTTATACGAGCCATATTTTACCAGGACACAGCCAGGATTTCCAAGACAAGGACTTACTACCGTCTTTTGGAGTCATTATTAGCCAAATTTTACCAGGATATGAAACAATAATGGTAGAGCGGTAATAGCTTTGGACTGCCGTGCCGCAGGTCCATGGTTCGATCCCCACCTCCAGATTGCGTTTCACCGCATGTTGGAAGGGAATTTTGCGAATTCTCGCCTGGCTTGCTACCACTCTCAAGTAGAAAGTCTGTCACCAAGCGCCTAGACAGTAGCACAGTGTATTACTGTCCAGCAACAGTCCTTGGGAGCTAGTAAAATTACAGGCACATAATATGTCTCAGGCTGACGCGCAGTGCAATTCGTCACTTGTGACAAAACGCATCTGTTAAAGGCAGAGATTAGTCCGCTTAACAACAGGTGGGCCACCAGATTGCTCCGTCACAATGGCATAACAAAAAAGGATACATCAACGAAGATTCCCAAGGTGTGTGACGTTAGGGAAGCTGCCGATCATAAAACCTAAGTCATACTGTACCGACCCCTCCTCATGTGTTACAACGGTAGGAAGTGATCACTTGATCCTAATTTTATAAAAGGAAGATCAATAAATATATTCCTTAGTTTAATTGATTATTTTTGTATTGTTTCAGGTACCGTAATGAAAACTTATCCAATCGTTTCGTGAACTGTTTCTATCGCGTCTGCTGCCAATTCTACTGTTACCTCACATGCTTCCTTATTGTAGGATTTATTATTATAATGGTTATCTGATGGATTAAACACATTTAGAACAATTTTGCTCATATTTTTACTCTCTAAATCTCAGTGTATATGTAATGTTATTCCTTTTTGTAAGCGAAAAGACAAAGTTCCCATAGGTGCAGGAAATAAGGAAAGAGTTCTTACGTTTCGTCGTATTTTTGAAGCGCTCGTAGCGAAATTTGCTTAGCTGTTCTTAACCATCAGCAAAGTTAAAGCAACGTCCACCGCGGTCAGGAGTTGGATGGGTGACCGCTAGTGACATTACGCTTCCGTGCTTTGGAGGGTACGTTAAGCCGTCGGTCCCGGTTGTTGTCTTAGGGTGGCAGTCGTTATAACATGGTGGTAGGGCATTTTGCAAATGCCCGCCTGGCACTAGCTATCACCCTCAAGTAGAAAATCTGTCGCCAAGCACCTAACGGTGTGTTCCGGCAGCTGTCCTTGAGAGCCAGTAATTCTAGGTTAGCCTGAACAACATCTTCGACCACATCATCACTTACCATCAGGTGAGATACTTAAATAAAAAACACTTTTTTTGGTACCTACATAGCAGCATGTAGGTACCATAAAGTTACATACAACATACAAATAATCATGCCTGTATTCCCCGAAGGGGTAGGCAGAGGTGTGTTAACACCCACGTTACGCCAATTGCGTTTTGGTCCCATGTAATAGGGAGCGAGCCTATTGCCATTCACCGGGCACAGTTTCAGGATCATACAAAATGTTTTCTGTAACACACTGGACGAAACACAAGAACATAATACGAATAATGTTTACGCTAACATCATCTAAGACATGATCACAAGAACATATTGTATGAAACCCTGGTAGGGCACTAAGATGGTATACAGCTCCAGTTTTCACCTCTCCGGCTAAGCGGTTTTGGATTTCAAAAAGTTGCAGTAGATTCGATTCCTGTCCCATGATACATGACTGTACCGATTCAGGTTGGAACCCGGAGGAAAAAATCAGTAATTTAGTACATGGCTATCCTAATATTAACAGGCATGTAAAAAACCAGACGTAGATATATTTTATGCACCATTTGTACGCAATGACCCCCTCTGGAGGAGTCACCAGTACACTTTCAGTACAGGAATGCCTTGCCCTGGGAAGATATAAAAACTATATTCTTTTTTTAGTATGTATAAACAACATGCCTAAAGGTATATAGATCACCCCTTGGTCCTCTTCTAAGATGTAGAAGATATTAGATGTTATTCAGGCTATATAACCTAGAATTGCAGACTCTCAAGGACAACTGCCGGAACCCAACTGCTAGCTGCTTGGCGACAGATTTTCTGACAGTGTAGCTAGCCAGGCGGGCATTGACAAAATGCCTATCACCATGCTATAACGATTGCCATATTAAGACAACCGGGACCGACAGCTTAACATGCCTCTTCGGTTTATGGCAAGCATTCGCAAAATGCCCTTCTACCACATGGTGAATTTTAAGTCCATGGCAGGACTTGAACCTTGAACTGCTGTCTATTAGCTAATGACACTCGTCCATCGTTATTTTTATAAACTGATGAGTTGAACTATTCACCCGTCTGTTGGCCAACTTCACGTTTTTCCAGTACAGTTGCAGTGTCAACTTCCTCGTTCTGCTTGTCACTGCACTGCGCTCGTCTCCCCGAGATATACGAATACTTATACCTCGTTCGACCAGAAATTTCACTTGCTACAGTGCTGTTCACGTCTAAGCACAGTAGTATATGCACACTACTACTACGAGTCGAAGCAGAATCGCTGTTTCAAATTGAAACTGAATGAAAATACCCCAAAGGTCTTAGAATCAATGTCATTCTAAGAAATGTAAAGCCATATTTTATATGTCATAATAATTTTAATAATATTTATACCATACTATAATAGTAACAAAAGTTTTCACAACGAGTTGTGTCATAATCTAATATACGCCTAACTAACATCATAAGGCATTTCAAATTATTCATAAGAAAAAAAATTGTGAGCGTACTTACGATGCGATACTATGTTTTATAAAACGAGTCAGCAAACGCGAAAATTACCGTTAATTATTTCGTTAACATTGCTTTTTTAAACTTATCTTAATATTTTATGCTTACCGCACTATTTTTACCTTTATGTACCTATATTTTATTTTCTTAAAGTGGATCATTTTATTTTCTGAACTACAACCTGGAAGGCACGGGTCCATATTTTTTGCTTCTTACACGATCATATTTTACATATTATTGTTTTACTATATGTAGGCACCATTAGCATATACACCCACACTAAGACGTCGCGTACAAACGAGGCTTACCCGTACAAACGCGCATTAATAATTAACTGTTGTAGGGCGCGCCTTTCTGAGTGAGTATGTATTAAACAAAAGTTTTCAGATATATAATACTATGTACCTTTTTTTTAAATGAATGGCCTCGATTTTCTTGCCGTTTTTTATCTATAGCTCTATACCTTTTTGCTGAATACGGCGGAAGCGTCCAAGGGGCATAGTGTGTCGTAGACGCCTTATTTTCATAAACCTTAATATAAAAAGCAAGATCATCGTTACACCGGTAATTAAGTATGGATCTGAGTGTAAGACAACCAAGGCGATGGATAAAAATAATCGATGAAAAGAAAAATAATACAGTGGCGTAGATGTAAATGTAAAATGGATGTGTGGTGTAATTATGATGAAAAAGCCAAATAAGATAAAAGATAAAGTAAGCTAATAGCTAGAAGTAAGTAGCACTAGTGGCTGAAAAGTCGAAAGTAAGAGATTAGAGTGGTTTGTGGGTGAGAAGAGATTTAAAACACATCAATATAAGAATGTTGAGTATGAAAGTAGAAGTGGAAGAATAAAGAAGAAGAGCCGAAGAAAGTATGGACGGGTTGCCTGAAGATGACAAAATAAAATTAAAGGTTAAAGGAAGTTTTCAAATTCCACTTAGCGTAGCACTCTATCGCACAAATGACTTGATTCAATGCATGCAGCCCGCTCTCACGTTGAAGTTCTAATGTAAGTTTACTATAGTGACATGTGGTAGTACAAATTAAAATTGTTAATGTAAGGTTAAAATAAGACTAAATTAAGAGATGGGAGTTGGCCCCCAGACGTAGCTTTTGCCCTTTGAGGGACGGTTTTCAGAAGTTTATAATACTATGGATTTAAAAATAGAGAAAAGATACAAAAGATAACAAAAAATCTTTAAATACAAAGCTCACTCGAAAGGGATACCCTAACAGCAATGGCTCAATTAATTAGACCTTGTAAACGTTTTTATATGCAGTGAGCATATAATATAATTCGGACCACTAGCGCTCTTTGTAACGCATCGCAAGTCCACTCACACTTAAACAATAAAATCGAGGCACTTGGTAATCATCACCTAAATTATGCAATAAAAAACTCACTATAACTCAGTCTCGCGAATTCCGTACACTTCACGATTCTCCTTTTCAACCATAGCTTTCTTCGTTTCACTCGACGACTGAACATCACAGACAGTAATGCTCGCACATCGTTTTCTCTTCGGACTTTTCTCAATATTCACATTTAAATTTGTCAACGGAGATCTTGGGTCTTTATCCACTGCCAGATTACTTATAGACAGTGTTAGATCGCTTGGGACATTCCCATCGAGGCAGTACATAAGCGATTCTGTCAGTTTATCGTCTTCGGTGTCCGTTGATTTGTTCACCATCGATAGGTCTATTGGAGTTGCAGTTAATACCGATCGGCTTAATAAATACTCCCTGAATGGTTCGGAAAGTGATTTTTGGTTTTCGTGTGAGATTTTGAACTTTGGTATGTCTTCACATAAGGTTGTGTTTAGGTCGTCAGTGGGTTGTAGCTCTTGGCTTGTGATGAAACGCTGATTTTGTGAGCGGAGAAGGCTTACGTCACTGGCGGATATTGAACATGGGTCAGAGGGTTTCGACGTGTTTGATGGGTTCGATCTGTAATATTACATAATTAGGATTGTAGTTATAATATATAAAATAATTCGGTTGATTTTTAATATTGAAAAGTGACAAAAGGAGCAAGTCTATGTGACGTTAAGCAAACGTTCTTGTCTATAACAAGTACAGACCGGTAAATCAATTAAACAGGTAACAGTTTAACGTGACAGTGGGCACTGCACATGTATCTGCAGATCGTTGCTTTAGCAGTCGCAATACGACACAACATGTGTTGTCCGACCGACCGACTAACGAACAGAGCTGTCCTAACAGGCCTCAAATGCGACCAACAAATGCGACGTTGCGGAACCTTGTGTGTACAAGGTTCCGCAACGTCGCATTTGTTGGTCATTGTGTTTGATTATCAATATTGTCGTGTTGCTCGCATGAACAAAGGAATAATTAAGAACTGAAGTACAGGGAAGATCTCCCTACTTTTATTTTAGTGGAATAAATTATATCGTTGAACCATCGACAAAACAAGGAGCTTAGGTTTACGTGTACGGTTTTCTTACCGTTCGCAAGAACTACTCGACCGCGTGACATCTTCGTCTTCGGAAGACACAAAATCGCTGTCGTTCTTGGGCGACATAGATTGGTACACGTCGGGGCTGGGTTCACACTTGGCTTTGATCTCGTCGCTCTCGGGCAGGCTATCGCGTTGCTCTGAAGTTATGATGAGCGGCTTCCGGGAACGTGGCGTCATTATTGACTCCTGGAATGGTATTAAAAGATATACTTTTGATTGTGTAGCTAAAATGGGAACTTTTGTAATTGAGCATGTGTTTCAAAGAATGTCTCATTTTTTGCATGAACGGTAGTTGACTCTAACCTTTTATTTACACATTAACTTGTATACGATAGGACTTTACGAGTAAAAAAGGTATGGCCTAAAATTAAAAAAAAAACATTCTCCTAGACAGGGATTGGAACCAATTATTATCAGTAATTCTGTTTTTTTTTTGTCATTGTGACAGATCAAGCCCGAGGCCCACCTGATGTTAAGTGGACTAAACCTCTGCCTATAACAGATGCATTACGTCAACGACGAATTGCACTGTGCCCGTGACACTGAGATGTACAGTTATTAGGTCTCATGTGCCTGTAATTTTACTGGCTCTCAAGGACTGCTGCCGGAACACACTGTTAGGTGCTTGGCGACAGATTTTCTACTTGAGGGTGGTCGCTAGCCAGGCGGGCATTCGCAAAATGCCCCTCCACCATGCGGTGAAACTCAAGCCCGCGGCGGGATTCGAACCATGGATCTGCTGCACGGCAGTCCATAGCCCATTGGCTATGACATATGCCATTGAGCCATCACTGCTTCAAAATTTTGTATTATCTCCTGTTACTGTTATGCATGTATTGCTTGCAGAATAATATATATTAGGTCCTTACATATGAAATTGGCGTTTTTCGTACTGGCCACTTTAATCACGAATTTCTCCTCTTTGGTAAGGAATTCCAAATTCAAATTTGTACAGCTATAGACTCATGTATTTGTGCTTCGATGATCGTCATTCATTTGTTTTTTTTCTTCTGTTTTTTTCTGTTTGCGTCACTCATTTTACAAAATGGAAAACCTTAAATATCGCATTATTTACGAGTACGAGTTCCGCCGTGGCACTAGTGCTGCGGAAACAACTCGAAGGGTGAATGATGTGTATGGCGGTCGTGTTGCAAAAGAAAACACAGTTCGTTTTTGGTTCCAACGTTTTCGTTCTGGAAATTTCGACCTGCAGAACAAGCCCCGTGGACGGCCTGAGACTCAAGTTGATAATGAAGAGTTGAAGGCTATTGTGGAAGCGGATCCATCGCAAACCACGTCCGAGTTAGCTGCAGGCTGCGATGTTAGTGATAAAACTGTTTTAATTCACTTGAAGCAAATTGGGAAGATTAAAAAGCTTGAAAGGTGGGTACCTCACGAATTGACTGAAACAAACCGGCAAACGCGCGTCGACTGCTGCGTTACATTACTAAACCGGCACAATAATGAAGGTATTTTAAACCGAATCATTACCTGTGATGAAAAATGGGTTCTTTACGATAATCGGAAGTGCTCAGCGCAATGGTTAGATCCTGGCCAGCCAGCCAAATCCTGCCCCAAGCGAAAATTAACCCCAAAAAAGTTACTTGTAAGCGTTTGGTGGACTAGTGCCGGTATTGTTCATTACAGTTTTTTCTAATCTGGCCAGACTATTACGGCTGATGTCTATTGTCAGGAATTGCAAACCACGATGGAAAAGCTAGCGGCTAAACAACCTAGGCTGGTCAATCGCTCCACGCCACTGCTGCTTCACGACAACGCTAGACCACACACTGCGCTACAGACGGCTACTAAATTAGAAGAGCTTCAATTGGAAAGTCTAAGACATCCTCCGTACTCCCCGGACCTTGCTCCAACAGATTACCATTTTTTTCGAAATTTGGATAACTTCTTGCAAGGGAAAAAATTCAACTCCGATGGGGCAGTCCAAATCGCCTTCAAAGATTTTATTGATTCCCGTCCGACTGGTTTTTTTAGTAAAGGGATCAATGAACTACCTATGAGATGGCAAAAGTGCATAGAAAATAATGGTTCATACTTTGATTAATTAAATATATTATATTAAAAAATATTCGACTTTTTGTTCCTCCCATACAAAACGCCAATTTCATATGTAAGGACCTAATATATAGAAACATAATCTTCTAATGACAAATTTTGTTATCACATTTTCACACGTATTTTATAATTCGTGAAACGAGATGCTATTTATTACATAAATATAATATAGGTCTTTATCCTGTACTTCGACCTCAAAACAGTCAATGTTCACAAACCTTTCCGAAGCGTTACTGAAAACTAGTTTCGATCTTACTGTTGCAACAGTTTGAAAGATACATAGATAAAAAAAGATATATAGATTAACTATACTGAACACATAAAATATACTACTTTAAAGAGGATTACAATTCAAACTAGTGTACCAATAATTGGCAGTCTTATCGCTCACAGCGATCTCTTCCAGACAATCATACCTTGTAGGAAGCAATGGATCAACATTAGTAACAGAATTTGAGTGAAATTAGTCATTCGGGCAACATTGACAAGACAGACATAGCACATGAAAATAAGCGTGAAACATGCAACCAACCTGCATAGCCTTGGACAACTTTTGTGTAGACTTCGTTATTGGTGACATAGAAGCTCTCCTAAAATTAACCGTATAAGGAGTAGTGCAATCTTCTTCAAACACCATCATTTCGGAAATTCCTGGCGTACTCGTTAAGTAATGGAGCTTTGTTTCTGTTTTCAGCGGAGTATCATGACTTGGACTGGCCTCTTCGCTCGGTTGAGATTCCGATGCATCATTTTCTGATGCTGTATCTTGATCTTCAAAGCAAGACACGCATGTGGGTGTGCTCCTTATAGGCTCGTTTCGTTTCCTATACTTCTTGTTTATACTTGATGCGGATAGCACTTTGGAGCGAAATAATCTCTTCTTAGTATTTTTTGGCGTTTCTTCTGCATCTAGTACGCTGAGATTGGGCTCGGATACAAATTTAGGGCTAAGTTTTCGAGATCTATTCAAAGCACTATCGGATAGTGTGCTTTCGTTACTAGCGTCCGATTCGTAATCATCGTCTAGACTCTCTGAGTTGGCGATTTTATTAGCTAAGTTTTTGAGCACTATATTTTTATGTGACACGTCCACTTTGTTCTCATCTGTGAATCTTATCTTTCCCTTGTTCGATCTCTGTAAAACATGCGTTAATTAGGAAGAACGTTAGATAGAAGGCTTGTTTACACAAAACTGGTTAAACCATACTGACACGAATTTATGCTAATAATTTTTTTCTAAAATTAAGCTTGTCGATTTGTTCTTCCTCTGTGCAAGAACGAAACAATGATTGGACTACATTATTTGCATATGTGCAGAGGCAACAATGGAGAGTATAATTATTTTTTTTTACTTATTACTTTAACGTAACTTAAAAGTAAGTAATTAATTCCCGATGGAACGCGTTATAGCTAAACTCTGAGCGGACAACTCGCGCACGTAGAACTGTATAGCTTGACTATATATTTAATTTTATTCACAGTAAGGCTCACGTTATAAAGACTATAATAAATATATCGTATATTTTTCCAGATATATTGAATTTTTGTCCGTATAATCGGGGAAGGAAAAGCCATGTCTTGGCCTAATGTTTTATAATAGCTAATGCGCAGCTAACAATGGTCGAACAAAACTGTGGAAAAGTATGTGAAGGAATATGAAATTAGAACAACTATAATCATTTTTATAGTGACTGTAGCGACCACATGAATAAAGAACTGTAGAGAATGATAGCTTCACTACTACACGCACAACTATGTGTGTGTAACTAGTCGAAATGACGCGCGGGTCATAGCGGCTACAGCGACGCTCGCTCTCGTGCGAAACCGGTTTGAACCAGCTCAGTAAGCGGACAAAGTTTTATTAGTTTTCAATCTGTTCCTTTAGTTACTGTGTCTATGGAGGCACATAACTTTCGTCATAGTACAAAATACAAAAAGAAGGCCTGTACATCCGATAAGAACGAGAATATAAAACATAAAAAAATAAAAATAAGTGTAAGCAAGTGTATGACATTCATACATCAAGAGTATTATGAAATTAGTGAAGCATTTGCTTGCCTTTCTCGTTTATGAAACATGAGCTA
Source organism: Plagodis pulveraria (assembly GCA_963890685.1). Lineage (NCBI taxonomy): Eukaryota > Metazoa > Arthropoda > Insecta > Lepidoptera > Geometridae > Plagodis > Plagodis pulveraria. The sequence continues at coordinate 6,739,876 of OY982962.1, read as the reverse complement.
AAGAGCTTAACAAAGAAAAACGATATCGAATTTGTGTGAAAGCTCATAATGTTTGCTTACGTTCGGCGATAAGAAAGACAGCGCTCTAAATCCAATTCAATAATTTAACACTCTATACTTCAAATGGTCACCAGAAATAATGTAAACAAAGCCAAAGAGATAGATATTCACACTGTTATTGAAATGTAATGACGTTAGACACTACATGCTTTGACATGACACATTAGCTGAAGCAACAATTCACATTATAAACAATCATTACGGCAACAACTTAACTGCATATTTGACGAGAATTCCTGACAAAGGTCTCTGAGGCAGAACATCGTAGCCTTCATATGTTTTTTCACTTTAACTTCTTATTTGTAATGAAAAATGCTAGAGGTAGTTCATAATACCTCAGATAATACTCACAGATTTTTGTTGTGAGAATAAATTTGAATTAAACATCAGTGACAGAAATGTATAAGTAATAAGGCGTGGTACGCGTATATGCGTATTATTGGGAGGGATGAAAAGAAACGCAGAGTTTTGAGGGAAAATGTACGGATATAATGGCAGCGAAAAGCCGAAGAAGTTATGGATATACTGCTTGAAGAATGGCTCAATACTACTACTAATACTATATAACAGCTGATATAGCAGAGTACGAGGATAATGATACGCCGACCCTACATAGCGTGAGATGAGGGCCATTGGTGCATCAAAGTAAAAGGGCTTTGTTTGTCCATTTTAAAATCATTTTTATTCAACTTTCGACCTTGTAGTTACTGTTTTAAAAGCTCAAATGTGTAAAATTCGAGACTTCGCTAGGTCTAGATTCGAGGCGAACTGGTACCAGTATATTTTTCTGTCATCAGTACAGATAAGTTGCCGACGTTGAAAAAAAAGAAAAATAATTAGGCGTACCTCTTCGATGGTGTTGATATTGGAGCCGGAGCCTTTCTTTGGTGTCTTGTTCAGTAATCCTTTGTTGAAAATGTGCCTCTTGATCGAATCGCCGAAACTTCTAGAGCCTGCTACTTTTCCCGTCCTCTGTATTTGTATTGGTGTTCCTATAAAATATACGGTTTCAGAATATTTATTAGTCTCTAATTCTATGTAAAATTTTTGAACTGTAAAATTTTTTGACAATATTTTTTTTACATAATTTAGGTTTCCCGAAATAACGTGATCCTATTACTAAGCCTGTGCAGTCCGTCACGCCGTCCGTCCGACTGTATCTTTGGAATTTATTTTAGGTTACGCCTGATATGTTAGCCTTTGATCACTCTCTCACCCGATGGAAAGTGATGGTGTGTTCGAAGGTGTTGTTGAATACATCTTTAGGTGCTTCGCCACAGATTTTCTACTTGAGGGTGGTAGCGAGTCAGGCGGGCATTCGGAAAATGCCCTTCCACCATGCGGTGTAGCTCAAGCCCGCGGCAGGATTCGAACCATGGACCTGCTGCGCGGCAGTCCATAGCCAATGCCACTGAGCCATCACTGCTTCAAAACGTGCAACTACTTCTTTGAAGCGGTGATAGCCCAATGGCAACGACTATGGACTGATGTGCATCAGGTACATGGATGCCGCCGCGGCCTTAACATCACCGCATGGGTGAAGAGTATTTTTCGAATACCCACCTGGCAAGCTACAACTAGGAACTCTGTCGCCAAGCACCTAATGTTAATCTACACGTAACCTAATGCGTAGTATCGGTAACGATTGAATTTCATTCTTAAGGTTGAACTGGCCGGTCACTTCTCCATATAAACGTCGTAGGGTGATCACTCCCTTATTTGAGATTTTAAGTCCAGACTTAAGCATAATACCGATTGATATCGTCATTATCTAGGCTTGTATGATGCCAAAATTTTAAAAAAGATAATTAAGTTGTAAATTATGAGCCTCGAAAACTTTATATGAAAATGTTTCGAGGCTCATCATTTTCAATTTAATTATTTTATTAAAATTTCGGCATCATACAAGCCTAGATAATGACGTGATTAATCGGTATTATGCTTTATTTTGAATCTAAATCCTCAAATAAGGGATTGATCTTCCTGCGACGTTCGTATGGAGAACGGGCCGGCCAGTTCACCCTTAAATACCTGAATTGGGTTGCTTGTAATGCTAACAGATTAAGCATGTCAACACATCATCACTTACTGATCAAGACTTAATCTATTAGAAATAAAATTGAATAATCAGACCTAAGCCTAATGTAATACATGTTATGTGAAATACCATATCCATTTTGCCTGTTGAAGTGTTTGATCAGCCGCCGCTTCTGTTGCGAGTCGGGCAACGCTTGTATGTGTGCGTAGAGTTGCGCGAGCGCAGTGTCCGTCGGGTTCGATTCGTTTTCGGCCTTCGTCCGGTGACGATCGACGAATGTGTATACTGTGTTCGCTGCCGTTCTGAAAAGATAATACCAGAGTTTTATGTTTGAGATTGTACTTAAGGTATAGAGTTACTTGGAAGGCTCAGCGGGAACAGAGGGCAGATTTAATAGAAAGATAAAAAAGAGGACAGCGATAAGAAGCTAAGTAACTTGCCGAACGCGATGTATCTACTGATTTTTGTACATAAAAACTAAATATATATACTAATTTAATTATAAATTAAAATATATGCATGGTGGTAGGGCAATTTGCGAATGCCCGTCCGCCAAGCTGTCATCTTCAAACAGCAAGTGACATATAATGGAACTTGAAGTCTACAGTTCACACTTACGTGTCATTGATACTTCAACATGACTCTTCCGTTTTTATATAGTGAAGTAAGCAGCAATTTTGGATGGTGGAAGGGCATTTTGCGAATGCCCGATTGGCTAGCGACCACCCTCAAGTAGAAAATATCTCACCAAGCACCTAACGGTGTGTTCCGGCAGCTGTCCTTGAGAGCAGGTGAAATGACAGGCAAATGAGACTTAACAACTATGTCTCAAAGTGACAGGCGCCGTGCAATTCGTGACTTGTGATAAAATGCATCTGTTATAGGCAGAGGTTAGTCCGCTTAACGTCAGGTGGGCCTCGAGCTTGTTCCATCACAATAACATAAAAAAATAGCTTAAGTCAGACAAACATGTCAGTAATGGTCTCGTACAAATTAAGACGAAATTACTCTTTAATTCTCGTTATAGTGTAGCAAGCAAGTGAGATATAATGGTAAGTACTTGAAGTTTACAGTCCACACTTACTTGTCAGTGATGCTCTCGTCCAAATCAACATTAGGCGACATGACTCTCTTCCGTTCTCGTATTGTAAAGTAAGCAGCCGCGTCGGTAGCTAGTTGAGTTGGAGCTTCGAACAAACGTGTAGAGTGACGTATCATGAAGCTAATCACTGGTGATAGAGCGATAGAGTCCGCATGAAACGTTTCTGGCGATAACTGCAAAGATAATACAGAACATTCAATTCAGAATTTATTATTTTGAGCCTTTATCCCAGCAAAACTATTTTACATGCCTTTTCTCAAGGCTGTTATGGCTAAGGTATAAATGTACATTATGAAACAAGTGCGCGAAGTTGTTTATTAAAATCGAGACGGGTTCTCAGGCCTAAATGGAGTAGAGATTGTAAAGATTGATAAACAACGCGCACGAGTTTCATACGACGTTTTTCAACACACTTGCGAGGAACGAATACGAAAATTATTTCTTGATCTTTTTGATAGCGATAATAAATTAATCTGATCAAGAAGGTTTATAATTAAATCTTCTAAAGTTTTACTTTAGTAGCTAAAAACTCTTTGCTTTGTTTTTATATGAAACGAACGAAACAAACTACAATCTCCTTGGTGAGAAGTGTGGAAACGTTGTTTTTTTTTCTATCTAAAACACTAGTGTGGTAAAGTAAAAAAAAGCACGAGTGCTTTTTTTTACTAGACTATATTATGACACAAAAATATGTGGTCGGCCCGTTAGGCCTTTAAATGCAGAGCGAGTGTGTTGAAAAAGGTTTTTATGCGTTTTAGATTTTTTGAGTATAGTAATATGTCTGGTCTGGAAGACGAAACACCAACATCCTCAGAAATTTTGTAGTATTTTTCATACGTGTCCATCAAAAGAGTTCAATCGGGTGCTGCGGCTAAGATGGAGTAAGGCTTGGACTTAGTTTCTTTTTATGACCCTTCTTTTACAAAATCGACTTGTCGTTTGTTCGTGGTCAAACCTTTTTTTGCTCTAGGTACCGAGAGTTTCGTGTGATTTCGATGGCTCTATCATGGCGACGTGAATAATGACCCCTATCAATGAAGACCTTGCATCCTACCAATAAGTGCCTTGCTGTACCGATGGCCTCCCGAAAAATATCGCAAGACGGTTGTTTTCCCCCAAGGTGCGCCTAACGCCTACGATATGCACCTATAGTTAGCCATTTACTTTGCATTTCTCAGCTCATTGCATGCACTTCACAGCCATAATTTTCGTCTTGTTGCAGAAAAGATTTTACAACGTCTTTATCCACCATTATTTTTTTTCGACCTAAAACCCGCTTTGCTGGTCTGTGCACCTATCATAAATTGTTTGTGGAATTGAAGCCTCGAATCAAGGTCGGAGGCACTTTTGTCTTTTGGTAGAGATGCGACTATAAAGTCTTGAGATTTTAATAAAACGTGGGTTTTGGTAACTCTGAGGTGTTTATAGAGCTCCGATGGTTACTTTAATTTCATCCCAAAATTAGTTTGATCCCTAAATAAAGTAGATGGGTCTACCGAAAGTGCTAACCCCAACCATGACTTCATTGACCTTATAACGTTTATAATCCAGCTTTGTTATAAGGGATTTAATAATATTGTATACTAAAATGGAGCTGGTATTGGTCTAGAAAAGGCTAAGTCAGACGTGATGTTAAGTAGTTGTCGTATATCCAAGCTTTTTTAATGTTACTTATTGGTTGTTGCTCTACCATAATAAGGTCTTTTAGAAAGCTATCGACAACTGCATCTAGAGATGGTTGCATCCTTTGTGATCTATCTTTCTACCAAGAAATTTAAATGGCACAGCTTCAGCATTTGTGTAAACACATTCTCCTCCTATCAAGCGTCCCAGATCTTAAGAGGTAAATTTGGTATTCCGCCTACCCGACACACGACTCTATAAAAACCGCACAATTGAGAAATATTATTTATGCATACTTATTAAATTGATGACTATAGTAGCATAGTAATCTTGTCAGCAGACAGAATTCATCTTAGATGTCATATATTTTTTTACAAGCTTTGGTTAGTACAATTTTGCCATCATAAGAGGTAATTGATGAATTAACAGTCAACATCTTCCTACCCTTACCCCACATACATTTATCGGTACAATATGTGTTCTTCTCTCACAATACAGGACAACACATTAAAATATTTTTCCCCTAATAACACTGGCCATATTATAAAAAGATTTCCATACTTTTGTGATCAGAAACCTGTCTGCGCTAACCCTCCTCAGAAATGATCTTGTTGGGAATTTACCTACAACCTTCCGGGTAATCATGGCGTTACAATGGTCAAAAACCTCGATGTGTGCCCACTATGATCGACGTGAGCGTTAGCATGCTGCTCATTTGTTGCATTCTTCACCTAAGGCGCCTTTACAACATCCTACATGAGTATATGGTACAGTCCTGAATAATAATAGCTTCACACAGATTTCAGCTGTAAAATCAACAGCTTTAAATGATCAAAAATAAATGACTTTTCTCAAACTCATCATGTTCAGTCTTGATATTATTTTATAAGCTTTGAATAACACCTTAAGAATTTTAGTGCAGTGTTGATGATTGTATGAATAATATTTTTTTATTTAACTATGTTCAATATAACATTTCAAATCATGATAACATATATTTAATTTTAATACCTTTCTTGGACATAGCAAATGTGGTGTGAACATTGTCGCAAGCGTATCCGGAGACATTCTGTTAGAAGCCTCATTGTCTGCCACCAGCCTGAGCAGCAACAGCAATCTTTGGAGAAAACTCCTGTGAGACGGAGTCAGAAGGAGTAGCAATAGTTGTAATGCTGTGAGTAGTTTGGCCTCAGATGATTCTGCACTTGGCGGGTATTGGTCTGGAAAATTTTTAATATACTCTGTTTACAATTTCAAATTTCAACAATTTATGTAAAATTGGTATAAATATCATTAGTATTCCGAAGAGTGTGCCATCAATCCATATCCCCCGATCTTTTTAGCCTCAAAGGCCAGCATGCACAAATATAAGGCACCACAAATATAATACAGGTCCAACTACATAGGCTATTTCTCTGATTTTTGTCTGTTTATATTCTCAATAGACATGGGTAGTTCATGAACGACTGAAGGAAATGAACTACTTCACTTCGCAAGTTGATGTTGTCCACTCCTTCGCCACTCATTTGAACGTGTCTCTACTTCATTTCGTTCAATATTCACGTAATCGATCGAAGGATAATGTGTCTTGATCACGCGCATGGCCCTAGATTGAAAATAGAGTGTTGCGGCGTTCACCTAAAGTTCGTTTTTGCTCGCCTTGCTTTCGTAAGTTAGCTGAAGCAGCTGCCTGCCTGTAACTCTTTCTTTTTTTCTTCAATGCAATCAAAACTAAACTTTTCACGGTGAAGAATAAGTACATTTTTGTTCGCAAAAAAAAAAATTTTTTGTTTTGTGTGTTTCTAATTTTCATTTTTGACTAGAATTCTATCATTAAATTTAATTAAAGTAAAATATATAAATCAGTCATGAAAACATATGTTTCTTGGTTCACATTCCTAAGCCTGTATAAAGTATGAAGGAAAATCGAGATACAAAAATGTACTAAAAAATATAAACAAATCTAATGAAGGTGATAGATTATATCTGATATTGCACTTTACAAATCAGAAGTGCTTCATTCGTTACCTTATCACTCACACTACACGAGCTGGATATCTTATTGACTCGTTCAGAGCTACTGAACTAAATGAAGTACTGAACTAAATGAAGTACTGAACTAAATGAAGTACTGAACTAAATGAAGTACTGAACTAAATGAAGTACTGAACTAAATGAGTGGACTACTTCACTGAGCAAAAAGATATACTTCATCCATTTCTTTTTACATTAGACATATTGCGCATGTCTAATTCTCAAAGCACGTGAATCATAATGTGGTATTATACTATACCACACATAAGATTTGAATGACACATGACTTTGATTGATCATGATAGGACCAATACTAGTACATATACAGGGTTATTGGTAAAATGCTAACAACCTCTTAGGGTTGACTTCTGCTAGTCCTAACAAACATAAAGAAACATTTTTTTTTGTTTTGTTTTTTTTTTAACTTTCTTTTGTGTTTTTTATATGTTTTTGACTGAATAAGCACGAGGACCACCTGATGTCAAAAGTCTCTTGTGCCTGTGTATTATTTCATATTTTTATTACTTCGCTCGATGTATATATTCAAAACTCTATTCAAAGGGACCACAGCGCGGTCCGGTGTTGCCGCGGCGGGAGCTCTAGTCACGGAGTACGCATTAAAACCCAAAAAAAAAATTTTTTTTTTTCTTTTCATAAACAAAAAAACAAATTCTCAAAATGTAACATAGGACTAGCAGAAGTCAACCCTTAGAGGTTGTTAGCATTTTACCAATAACCCTGTATTGTATAATTTAATTTTAAAACAGAGATACCTGAGCGGTAATAGCTAAGGACTGCTGTGCCACAGGTCCATTCTCCAGATTCAATCCCTAGTCGTGGTGGAAGAGCATTTTGTAATTGCTCACCTAGCCAGCTACCCCCTCTAGTAGAAAGTCTATCGCCAAGCACCAAACATTGTGTTCCAGCAGCAGTCCTTGAGAGCCAGTAAATAATTATGAAATTACAGGCATGTGAGACACTGTACATCTCAGGGTGCAGTGCTGTTTCATCACAATACCATAAAACAACTTAAGAAATCTATATTAAACCAATTATAGTACAAAATTAAAATTTTGTACTTTCCCAAGACGGGAATCGAACCCGCGTCTTCTGAACCGATTAAGAAATCTAATTGGTTCAGCTAGTACTTATATAATTTTAGTAATGTAATATGAACTGTACAACTCACTAGCCAAAGTATAGTATGTCTGGTAGTATTGATCCATCAGTAAAGGCTGGGGAAGTTCTGCCAAGAACCCTTTCAGCACTGATGCACAGTCATGCACAGAAAATCTTCCCTCATTCAACCCAAGACTGGAACCTGTGATGAGGAGATTGCGGAGTTCCTGCTGCCTGCTAAGTGATCCTGTACGACGAAATATACCTTCTTGGGTTACATCTGAAATCACAATAGGGATTTTGACTTATTTATTTCAAACAGGCACAAATATAGAAACAGTTCATAACAATTATATTTCAACTATCAATATATTTAATCCAACTTCCTAAGTACCCAAAAAGTAATAAATAACACTGCATGTTGATGTTGGAGCATTGCTAATTCATACCCTGATAACTACAGCACATGTTAACAGCTTCACAGCTTCTAAAAATAGATGAGGAATGAAGCAGTGATGGCTCAGTGGCATTGGCTATGGACTGCCGCGCAGCAGGTCCATCGTTCGAATCCCGCTGCGGGCTTGCGCTTCGCCGCATGGTGGAAGGGCATTTTGCGAATGCCCGCCTGGCTAGCGACCACCCTCCAGTAGAAAACCTGTCGCTAAGCACCTAACGGTGTGTTCCGGCAACTGTCCTTGAGAACCAGTAATTCTAGGTTGAGCCTGTTAACACCTTCGACCACATCATAAGTTACCATCAGGTGAGATTGTGATCAATGGCATTACCTATCAACAATTTAAAAAAAATTATGTTATCTCAATAGTGACTGTAAAGATAGCTTCAGCCATGATTTATAATGAATGATGAATAATGAAGTTATGACGAGGCACTAAACTAGTGAAGGAGTGAAGGAGAAGTTCTGACGGAGTATTACCCCCGAGGTCAGTTTTCCATACTTTTTTTCTTTGTTTCCTTTAAGCCTGCACTGAGGCAATTGTGAAATACTTATATATGTTTGATCCCTTGCTGTATCTATCTTTATTTCTTAATTTTGAGTTATGCAATTAATATATATGATATTGAAGGATGCATTCTATAAATCATATACTTTAGATACACGATTACTTAAAGTTTCCTGAATAGAAAACAACCAAAGCTATATCGTAACAAATAAATAAACCCTTAGCACGGCTTAAATACTTCACGGCAAGTCATCAGGTTTTTAATAATAAAAAAATAACGCGTTTTCTATAACTTCCAAATTCTTCAAATTCTTCTTTAATCTCGAATAACGGCGGATGCATCGACGAGGTCATACGACGTATTCCGATAACCAGGACCTCAATGGACAAGATGAGGAAAATATGGAGGAACAGAAATATCACCAAATCGGCAAAGATTCGACTGGCGCGGACTCTTATTTCTCCATATTTCTCTACGCTGCAGAGACGTGGACCCTGCGAGAGATCTAAAAAAAGAAAATACATGCTCTTGAGATATGGTGTTGGAGAAGAATGCTTGGGGTGTCGTGGACCGAGTTTCGAACAAACGTCTCCTCGATACTCCAAGAAGTCGACATTAAGCAGCGTCTTTCAGCTATAGTGCAATCGCGAATCCTCGCATTCTTTGGGCATGTTTTGAGGCGAGGTAGCCAGTCCATTGAGCGTCTTGTTGTTCAGGGCAAGGTAGAGGGCACTAGAATGCGCGGGAGGTCACCTATGCGATGGACTGACCAAATTAAATCTGCGGTGGGCGGTCCCTTGCATGAGTGCACCAGGATGACCGCGAATAGAAGGCGATGGCGTGACATTGTTAGGCGCATTACATCTGGCAATAATACGGACTTGAAATGCCCTACGTCTGACTGTCAACACGTAAAAATAATTGCTCTGTTATATAAATTGTTTTATCTAGTAAAACTGTGATTTTGGTGCTTAAATGTCATAAAGTGTGTTGCACTAACCTGTAAGCTATTCACGTGTGATCAATTTGCTACTTGGGTCCAATGATGACATCAGTTCAAGAGGTGTTAGAAAACCAAAGGCGTATAGAGGAAACTTTAACCTCAAAAATGGCAGAGATGGAAAAATCTTTCCAAGCAGCAGCTTCTTCGCAAAGTAAGCCGTGCATAGATAGTTTGGCCCTGGAATATAGGGTTTTTAAAGATATGGTTATGTCCACCATGCAACTTTTGAGGGTACAGATCCAGGCTCTAACTGTACGTGTTGAAGACATAGATTGCTATAATAGACGCAATGCTCTGTTATTTCATGGCATCAAAGAACAGGAAAATGAAGACTGCCCTGCAATCACTTTAAGTGTGATCAACTCCACCATGAAATTAACTGACGTAAAGGCATTCACTTTTTATGTCTGCCATCGCTTGGGTACCAGAAACAACAACCGGACTCGTCCTATTCTGGTTCGGTTTGCTGACATTAATACTAGAAACCTGATTTGGAGGGAAAAAAAGCGTCTGAAGTCAACATCAACAGTTATAAGTGAGTTCCTAACTAAATCTAGACAGGAAATGTTTACTACAGCCCGCAAGCACTTCGGGATTGATCGATGTTGGACTCGAGATGGTATCATTATGATAAAACTTCCAAACGATGATCGTAAGCGAATAGTAGCTATGGAGGACCTCAGTCAACTGATGGCGGTATATCCCTCGAGGAATACGAGTGGAGCATCGGAGCCTCGGCCTCAATCTGAATCCATACTAACGACTAAAGTCATTCCGGAACTTCGTACAACTCGTAGAAATGCTTTATCAAAAAACAAACCCAACAAATAGTATTGTTTGTTTACACTTTTATACACAGCCGGAATGTGGTGGGTACATAAAGTAGAACTGAACCTAACATTCTTGGTTTTGTTCGTTCACTTCACTCATAAAATTTATTGATAGTGGGACATTAACCAACTAGGTACTAAATATATTTAACCTTAAGTTTTAAGTTATTTAATGTTTCGTTGTTTTGATCAGATGTCAAATTAATATTGTCACCGACAAATTGTAACCAACTATCTTTGCCATCCCTTTTTCTTTTAGCTGGAGTGCAAGGAAAGTGCTTCTAAAATAGTTCAATTCATTATGTGAGACGCTCCCCAATATGCAAAATTAAATCGTTATGTACACATTTTGGTCATAGTTTACTGTAAAAATTATTTAATTATGATTTGTGTTTCTTTTTTCTTTGTTTTGTTTAATAATCAGTAGGTATGTTATGATTAATGTATCCAACAAAGTAACTACTTATATGTATAGCTAGCAGGAAGTGCAATGGTGCTTGACAAGCTTTTTTTTTTATTAGTTGATAGGTAATTGTAATTACATTGATACATACATATATATATAACTGTTAGTTAGGTAATCTCTGAATTTTTGTTTGTAACTATTATACTGTAGATAATTTTACTATATATTATCTACAGTCAAACCAATAAGCGTGTATATTATATAATATTGAACATAATATATCGTATCCTTACTGTAACTTATCATATATATTAATAAATATTTAATTATTGTACTTATAGTATTTATTTTTATTACTCATATTTTATTTCTATAGTTAAACAATTATATATAAAGTAATATATTATAATAAGTAAGTTTATGATTATAAAATATAAATACATAATACCCTAAATACATACATGGTTGTTGCAAAGCATAATGGTTTATAAAAAGTTCTTCAAAGTCGGTCTATATAACGCAGGATCACTGAACACTGATCAAGATGACTTCGTTGTTGCTATGACTCGTCACGATGTAGATATAATGGCAATCAATGAGACTTGGATTCGAACTGGTGAAGGTTATCGCGCTCCCTGCGTCCCTGACTACCGTTTTCGTTTCATGTCTAGGTCATCTGAATTTCGAAGAGGCGTCGGTGGTGGTGTAGGTTTCTATGTTAAGCGTGGAGTAAACGTGCGAGTGTATCAACACCCTGCTGACCCCCAATATAAGGCCGTTGAACAAATGTGGCTCACACTTTCAATTAATGGCAAAAAAATTGCAATTGGTACTGCGTACCGTCCACAATGGGTTAAGCTTGAGCTATTTTTAGATGCCTTGACAGAATCCATCAATTCTGTTTCATATTATGATAATATAATAGTTTTGGGTGACTTTAATGTCAACATGCTTGATCTAAGTGACCCAAATACTAAGCATCTAATTACCGCTTTAAAATGTGTAAACTTGTCGCAAATAGTCACGTCGCCAACGCACTTTACAGATCACAGCCAGACTCTCATCGATATTGTGTGCACAGATTTACACCCAAGATGTGTTTCCGTTGAATCAATAGGCTCGTTACATGGACATTCATTTGTGATTTGCGAGTTCAACGTTAAGAGAGAAAAAAACGTTCCACGCACTATCATCTACAGACCGATTAAAGACATTTGCTTAAAAACTTTTAACAAACACTTGGTTTTAGTGCCATGGGATTTCGTGGCATCACTTAGTGACGTTAACGAGATGGTGTGTGTTTTTAGTGGTAGTATAACACAGTTATTTGACATTCATGCTCCACTTAAAACATTAACTTTTAGAGAGAGAAGCTATCCATGGATAACTGACAATATTAAATTTATGATGCGTTTAAGGGATGAGGCCTTGGCAGCTTATAGGGAAACTAGACTACATCCAAAATTAGAATATTACAAAAGTCTAAAAGGGTTGGTAAATAAATCAATGTTTTTTGAAAAATCTGCGTATTATAATCATAATATAAATAATAAACTCAATGAACCTAAAGTACTTTGGAAAAATATAAAATCAACTTTGTTACCTTATAAAACTGACATGGAACTACCTGCTTGTTTTAATAACCCCGACATCATAAATGCACATTTCTTAAATGTACCAGGAGAAACTAAAGTGTCTTTATCTCAACTTACCTATTTTGAGTTTGATCGCTTCCCATGTAACGACACATTTAGTCTAAAAACAACAAATGCAAATAGCATATATAAAATCATAAAAAATCTTAAATCAAATGCAGAAGGTTTCGACCAAATTTCTTTAAAGATGTTGCTCATGACTTTGCCATTTTCTTTAGAAGCTCTTACTGTAATTATTAATTCCTCAATCAATTATTCAACTTTTCCAGACATTTGGAAAATTGCTATAGTCCGCCCAATACCTAAAGTAAATAATCCTACTGATGTCAAGGATCTCAGGCCTATAAGTATTTTACCGTGCTTATCAAAAATCTTAGAAAAGGTTGTATCCCAGCAATTAACCGAATTTCTTGAAAGGAACAATATACTCCCTGAGTTTCAATCTGGATTTAGAAAATTTAGAAGCACTACCTCTGCATTGCTTGATGTTACTGACAACATTATCAAAGCGCAAGATGACGGTATGTGCACGTTGCTGGTGCTATTGGACTTTTCCCGAGCATTTGACGCTATCAACATCGACTTACTCCTTTCCAAGCTTAGTTATTATAGTTTCGACGCTGCTACTATGAAATGGTTCAATAGTTACCTTAGTAATCGTCAACAATATGTAGAACTGCGTCAAGATGCTGGTGTGTTATGTGCATCTCGCCATGCAGAGGTTACTAGAGGTGTGCCTCAGGGATCTATTTTGGGTCCTATCTTGTTTACTCTTTACAGTGCTGACATCGTAAAATGCATTAAAAATTGTAGTTATCATATCTACGCAGATGACATTCAAATATACATACATTTTGATCCTGAAAATCTGGATAACGCTATTGGAAAGGTGAACGAAGACTTAACTAGACTTGTCTCTTGGTCACATGACAATTGCCTTCTGCTTAATCCACTCAAAACTAAATTTATGGTACTGGGAAACAATCAGCGACTTACCACTCTGCCTGAGAATATTAACCTATCGCTTATGGGAAAACCTATCGAAAGAGTATTTGAGGCTCGAAATCTTGGTATAGTCTTGGATGTTGACTTAAGGTACGAGAAACATGTGGCAGCTGCAGTACAAAACTGTTTTTATAGATTGAGAATGTTGTATAAGATTAGGCCATATATCACCGAAAACATACGTATCCAGCTAGTCGAATCTCTCGTGTTATCTAAACTAAATTATGTTGATACTGTTTTCGGACCTAGGCTGCTCTGCCGAACTCAACGCCTGATTCAGCGGTTGCAAAACGCTTGCGCTAGGTTTTGTTTTCCAATTCCTCCTAGAAGCCATGTAACACCCTATTTAAATAAACATTATGCTTTAAAAATGAAGTCCCGTCGCAAACTCCACTTAGCATGCCTTCTCTTTGGGGTAATCAATTATCGGAATCCCTCATATCTATTTGCTAAACTCAGTTGGGTTTCTGATGTCAGCCAACGCCCGCGTAGGCATGGAACTCTGCAACTCTCCATACCAAGGCATCGAACAGTTGGCTTTAAAGGTGGATTCCGATACGCAGCTACGAAGTGCTGGAATAATCTGCCGCCACCCGTTCGGAAACAAAAAACACTACACTCATTTAAACTTAAATTAAAAACATTTCTGATTAGCGAACAGATTAAGCACGGTGGCATCAATATAGATTTTTCTTTTATATAATTTTTTTTTCTTCTATTTCTATGTATAGTTCAATCATGACACGCATAATACCAACATTATTTTCTATAATTTTCTACAGAATTAATAAGCCGTTTGGATGTGGTAAAATCATTGGCTAAGTAAACAAGTATGTATTTGTATTTAAATTGAAATTTTACATAGATGTTACTATCTGTATCTTGGTTTGAAATTTTCTTCTTTATTCATTTATGTAATTTTATACTTATTTGTATGTTATATGTATATATACACATATTTATATATATATATATATATTTATATATTATTTATGTATTATTTATATACACATATATATGTTGTTTTATATTTATTAATATTTTATTCGTTAGTAGCTTATATGGTGGTTTGGTTTTAAATACTTTTGTATGATTGAGGTAAAGTGTGTAAATAGTCTTATATACTTACCTCTCCACTTAATGTACTTGTGTGTATTTATATTATTAAGTTGTATATAACAAGTTGATTTTTTCGTCACCTGCAAGGCTTTGCCTGAAAATCAGCGTCAGTTGTTTTCAAGCATCTGACATTTGTGCTGAGGTAGGGCCTATTTGACTCAATAATGCTGTTCCTAACTGTCTTTTTTCTTTGTAACATTTATTTTGTGTCAAATAAAATTATTTTTCTTTCTTTTCTTTCTTTCTTTCTTACGTGCAGGAAAATCTACAAGAGACAAGCCTGGTACTTGCAACATTTAAAGACACATGATGGTGGGACAGCACGACAGCCGTCGGTAAGTTCTTCAAAAATCACTGCGGATAGAAATACCCTCACATATCCCAAGGTAAGCTATCGTGTGATAATCCAAAATAATGTCTGAAGGGTTGAGAACAAAACCAAGTATATGCCACTGTCTGTCTGAGTAGACGGAATATAAAAATTTACCTCTTACGGTCCGGGACTCTTTATAGGAGGAGAATTTGTTTCCACAATTGCTGAAGCTGTGCCATTTAAATTTCTTGGTAGAAAGATAGATCACAAAGGATGCACACCATCTCTAGACGCAGTTGTCGATAGCTTTCTAAAAGACCTCAGTATGGTAGACCAACCAACAATAAGTAACATTAAAAAAGCTAGGATATACGACAACTACTTAACACCGTCTGACTCGTTTTTTTTTAGTATACTACATAACGAAATCCCTTTTAACAAAGCTGGATGTAAAAGTCATAAGGACATTGAAGTCATGGTTGGGGCTCGCACTTTCGGCAGACCCATCTACCTACTCTATGTAGGGATCAAACTTATTTTGGGATGAAATTAGTGAAACCATCGAAGCTCTATAAACACACGTCTTATTAAAATCTTAAGGCGACATATTTACATCTCTCGCAAAAGACAAAAGTGCCTCCGACCTTGATTCGAGGCTTCAATTCCACAAACAATTTATCATAGCTGCACAGACTAGCAAAGCGGGTTTTGGGTCGAAAAAGAAAATGGAGGATAAGGACGTTGTAAAACATTTTCTACAATAACACGAAAATTATAGCTTTATAGTGCATGCAATGAGCTTAGAAATGCAAAGCGAATGGCTAGCTATAGGTGAATTTTGTATCCCTCTGGCGTTAAAGTGGCGCACCTTGATATACGACTGGTCTCCTACCTTATTAAAATTCTATCTAAACACCTTCCAAATGACCCTCCCAGACCAAAGTAACTTAGTAAGATGGGGGAAAGCCACCGAACGCTACCAAGTCTTGTGGTATTTGTCGGGAGGCGATCAGTACAGCTAGGCTAGACTTGCTAGACTAGACTTGCTAGTAGGATGCGAGGTGCTCCTTGATAGGGGTCATTATTCACGTCGCCATGATAGAGTCCTCGAAATCATACGAGAAGCGGCGAGTCTCTCGGTAGCTAAAGCAAAAAAGGTTCGACCATAAATAAACGACACGTCGATATTGTAAAAGAAGGGTCATCTACAAAATCTAAACCAAACCTTACTCCATCTTAGGCGCAGCTCCCGATTGGATTCTTTTGATGGACACGTATGAAAATCACTACAAAATTCCTGAGTATGTTGGTGTTTCGTCTTCTAGACCAGACATATTTCTATACTCAAAAAATATAAAACACATAGTACTTACTGTGCTGTGGGAAACAAACATACCTAAAGACCACACAATAAAAACAAACAAGTATTATGACCTAACAAATGAATTAACTAAAAACTGTTATGTGGTTAATAAGTTGCCATCATCAGGACCACTATGTCCTAGTTACGAATGAAATTCTATTGTTATTTCTATTGTTACATTATCGCCCATGCCAATAGGTTAATCTATATGCTGTAGAAGTGCTGGAGCTAGGGGTACACCAGCGAAATCCCTGTATAACCTACTTAGCCTGTCAAGAATAACCGTAAATTCCATCCTAGAACGTGTATCCAAGGCCGCATTCGTAGGATCCTACCAAATTTGGTTAGGCAGGGGAGGAGGCTCGGTGAAAGGGAGCATTGATGCATCATAAAGGGGCCCCATAACCTTACTCCTGGATTGCTAGTCCCAGGCCCCCCTGGCCTCTTCCTCTGCAATGCTATGGACCTGGCACCCACACGGTGAATCCATGGAATGCTATGAAATTTGTCTCTTAAGTGCGGTAATGTCAAATAAAATGTTAATATTAATGTGTTAATTTACATGTTAACTGTCCCCATACAGAATGTCTGGATAAGCTCAAATATCCAAAGCAGTTTTTGTAACATTTCTTCTCAAATGGATACTAAATAGCTATTCTTGGATCGAAATTCACAGTTAAGGATGCACTGGCCGACGGCTCGAACTTATCAGCGGGCGAGGCCACAAAGCATGCTATTTCACCTATACCTTTGTGGGAAAGGGTAAGACTCCGTGATGAGTAGTACGAAGATAGTGATCGCGCATCACACACCCGTATTGCATCTACGCTAATTACGCACACTTGTTTGCGATATATCAATGAAAGCCGAACCATGCCGAACGAATTACGATGTTTGACGACGGACGGAGATACTTAGTGTCTCAAGCTACGTCACGACGTGTGTAGGTATTTCTTATAAAATAATATTATATATTCACAGAGGAATACATTTTGGTTCGGACAGTAGGTACCTGTTGTTATAATTTTCGTTCGTTTTATAATAACATACTGATGTTATTTCACCTATAGTAGGTAAATATTTAGTAAGTAGGTACAATGATTTGTAGGTACATAGTAAATGTATTAGTTTGTTCTTTTCAAATTGATGTAGTAAATACCTACAATAATTATTTATTACATAATTAGCAAGTTACTGCTTTTACTACAACATATTTTGTAAAGCAGTGACGGCTCAGTGGCATAGGTTATGGACTTCCGCGCAGCAGGTCCATGGTTCGAATCCCGTCGCGGGCTTAATCTTCACCGCGTGGTAGAAGAGCATTATACGAATGCCCGCCTGGATAGCTACTACCCTCAAGTAAAAAATCGGTCGCCAAGCACCTAAAGGGAAGCAGTGATGGCTCAGTGGCATTGGTTATGGACTGCTGCGCATCAGGTCCATAGTTTGAATCCCGCCGCGATATTAAGCTTCACCGCGTGGTGGAGAGCGAAGTTTACTTAGCTGTTCTCAACCGATCAGCAAAGTTTAGCACCGTCGCGCGCGGTCATGAGTTGGATGGGTGACCGCTAGGACAATAATACTGAGCGCTTCCGTGCTTCGGAGGGCACGTTAAGCCGTTGGTCCCGGTTGTGGTCTTAGGATGGCAGTCGTTATAGCATGGTGGTAGGGCATTTTGCGAATGCCCGCCTGTATAGCTACCACCCTCAAGTAGAAAATCTGTCGCCAAGCACCTAACGGTGTGTTCCGGCAGCTGTCCTTGAGAGCCAGTACTTCTAGGTTAGCCTGAACAACATCTTCGACCACATCATCACTTACCATCAGGTGAGATAGTGGTCAAAGGCTAACCTATCAGGCATAAAAAAAGAGCATTTTGCGAATGCTCGCCGGGATAGCTACCCAAGTAGAAAATCTGTCACCATGCAACTAACGTGAACTCAGTGGCATTAGCTATGGACTGCCTTGCAGCATGTTTATGGTTCGAATCCCGCTGCGGGCTCGAGCTTCACCGCTTGGTGGAAGGGCATAGGGCATTTTGCGAATGTTCGCCTGGCTAGCCACCATCCTCAAGCAGAAAATCTGTCAGTAAGCGCCTAACGGGAAGCAGTGATGGGCCAGTGGCATTAGCTAGTGACTGCCGCGCAGCAGGTCCATGGTTCGAATCCAGCCGCGATATTGAGCTTCCCCGCGTTGGTGAAGAGCATTTTGCGAATGCTCGCCTGGATAGCTACCACCTTCAAGTAGAAAATCTGTCAGAAAGCACCTAACGGGAAGCAGTGATGGCTCAGTGGCGTTAGCTTTGGACTGCCACGCAGCAGGTCTATGGTTCGAATCCCGCCGCGGGCTTGAAATTCACCGCTTGGTAGAAGGGCATTTTGCGAATGCTCGCTTGGCTAGCTACCACCCTCAAGTAGAAATTCTGTCACTATACACTTAACGGGAAGCAGTGATGGCTCTTAGCAATGGACTGCCGCGCAACAGGTCTATGGGTCGAATCCCGCCGCGGGCATGAACTTCACCGCATGGTGGAAGGTTGTTTTGCGAATGCTCGCCCGGCTAGCGAGCTTTGAGATGAGAGTGTGTCGTACCGATTTCAAAATCTGTTTCTAAGCGGTAATGTACGATGGCATCATGGATCTACCAATCCTGGTAGAACACATTTGGAATAAAAATTCTCTACCTACTCGTAACTGATTTAAATTATTACCAATAAAAATCAATAACTAATCATAGGTTATTTTTGATTAGGTAAGTGCCTACAATCACCGCTAAGTTTACCAAATAAACTTTCGTACTACCTTAGGTATAAGTACCTACCTACAAATATATATACTTATTCTACTAATTTACGTAGGTAGATACATAGTAGGTACTAACTTTATTATTTTTTGTGATCTTATAGCTATGTAGATAGGTATGCAATGTAATGCGCGCCCGCGAATGTCGATTTGACATCGCTGACAGTTGCGTGCCTAGGCAGGCCTATATGATAAATGATAATTATATCGTAGATAGGTAGGTATCTTCCATTGAGCTTCTAATTCTAACCCTTTACTACTTTGTGTTAGGTAGGTACTTTCTCGAAGTTATATTACTGCTTAGACTATATTCTAAAAAGAATGCGGACTACCTACGTCCATACCATATCTAACCAAATGCAGCTTTTTATATTGTCTAAGTGTTGCTAAAATGATTAGGTACTCACCATAGCTATCATGACCTGCGTATTGACTAATACCTACTAGGTACTAACTTAGGTGAGAGTAGGTGAGTACCTAGACATAGTTACGTATTTATATTACCCAAGTACCTATCTATATGGATTATGGCGTCCGACACTTACTATCACGAACAAACTAATCAAATGCGAAAGAAAATCCGGTCCCCAACTCCCAACATATGTAAATATATATATATATAAGTACGTAAGTAGGCATAGGCACTACATATTGGTAGTGTATACATACGTGCACACCAAAAAGCAACAGGGCATTCCTACAATATAATACCTATTATGTTCTAAGATCGCGGCGCGGTGCACGTGACTTTTGGTAGTGTGCGTTTTGTTAATTATATATTAGTGTGCTGCGCATGAGACCCGCCCGCCCGCTTCCCTCACTGCGGAATGGAAGTATTGACATGAGATGCCCAATATTTTGAACGAAAAACTAGCGCGCAAAACTATGTGTGCCGACCTTTGGCTCTAGGATGTTTATGATTATACTACTGGATGTATTTGTTTTCCAAAATGTTATCTAAAATGATCATGAACTGAGCTATGCTTCTATGTAAATAATTTTAGGGATTTCATGCTCTATAAGTCGTTTATTTACGACTAAACATGCGCTAAAATTCGTGATATTACAGGGATGTTTCGAGGCTTATAACTATCATGTGAAGATTTTTTTTACAAATCGGTGCCAAGACAAGCCTAGATAATGTAGAGATAAATCGATATCATGCTTAGTTGTGGACCTAAAACCTCAAATAAGGGAGTGATCATCCTACGGCGTTTGTATGGAAAAGTTACCGGCCAGTTCAACCTTAATATCAAATCATCCAGTTTTATCTCTTTTGTTTTCTTCTACCGTATTCAGTACACGGACTTGCCAGCGTCACTTAGCATGTACGGTGGACTTGTGAATATGACACCTTGGGTATCATAAAAAAACTTATTGACCTGGGAAGTCTCAAGAAATGAAAGAGAAAACGTTAAAAAAGTGACAATGCAAAGTAATAAATGTTTTCTACATTTATTACTTTGCATTGTCACTTTTTTAACAAAAACATGTTATCTCAATGTTATTCCAAAATTTCTTTTTTAAATAATACCATTTGTTTTAGGCAACAGTTCTTTTTATTTTGTTCTACTACCCATATATAAAAATAATATAACATACTTTATAGTTTTTCTTTTCTTTGGTGTTCTGTTAACAAGTCCTGATAAATATAACAACTTAACTCAGAAGTCCTTGAAATTGGAGCATATAGGAAAATACAGATGCACATGTACCATTTACAGTACATGGATGTGACAGACCCACACAGTGAGTACTGTATTTGGTACACGAGAATGCTAACTGTTAATATTGAAAGAAGGAGAATATTCATGTCAAATGTAAAAGAAAATTAAGAGAATATCAAAATAAATGTGGCCGAAGCCACAGAAAAAGTTGGTATATAGCCAGTGGTGATTGATTTTTGTAACTGAAAAATTTCAGAATATGACTTGATTCTGGTTCAGAAACTATTAAGTTAACTTATTACATGACAATTTACTTTTCAGTACCTTGCATGTGCTACACTGATGAGAAATCACTTGATGCAGCTTTAGATGCATTGACAGAAAACTGAGTTTACTATAAGTTTAAAGTGCAAAAATTCAGCAAATGCAAATTTAAAAGAATAACTATAGATCTAATTATTATAATTAATTTCTGATCTGAAATGGTTAAATAACACTTTTTTAAGAGAATTTTTCATTGGTACAAACACTGTCAGGGTTAAATCCGGATATTTTTTGTAGTCGTTTTCTGTTTTATTGACAGTAAATTATTCTAAGGTATTAATAATAACTTGAACTTACTGCCAGGAATGGACAAGAAGTCTATCAGTTCATTGAGCCTCAGAATTCCTTCTTCAGTAATTGAATTCAATTCCAAATTATTCTTCAAGTTACTACTAGTGTGACTAGGATTTAAATTTGAACCTGAGCTTTTCGCTTTTTTGTGAAAATTCCATCTGAATTGCTTCGGTTTGTCTGTTGAGCAGTCAACACTAAAATAATAAAATAAGTATTGAGAAAGGTAACTTGCGATATAAGGTAATAACACAAGGAAATACATTACTCACTCGTCAGTGTTTATATCTACAACAAATGATAAATGCATACGCACTAATGTAAAAAACTGATCTAAATTTTCTATTCTCAGCTTTTCTATGCACGATACATCGTTGGAAGTCATCTTAGCAATAGAAAATAAGTCCTAAACGACCCCCGTATCTTGCACATGTTTTCACTTGTAACTAACAAAGATTACAGAGTTCCCAGGTAATTAGGTATGTATTAGGTACATATTATTCTCCTTCAGATAGTGATTTTTTGTTTATTGTTTCCAAAGTTTTACTGAATACTATTTTTCATAGATCGGTTATTTGATTTGATGTGTGATTTGGGAGTTGAATTGAATGTTTTGTTTTCAAAGTTTTTTTTTTCACAACGGCTAAGTTTTTTTTCCATATGCCCCTTTCTATCCCGGCTTTTGCCTTGATGACCTTATCGCCCGTTCTTCAGGGATGGACATTTACATATATTTTTTAGTCTCGAAACATAATAATTTAGTTGCTGTTTTTCGTATATCATTACGATTGTTCTATTATTTGTTTGCAACAAAGATTTACAAGGTAGTTAAGTCTGTAGACTCAACGAATCACACGTGTCAGCGTTCTATTTTCTAACAACTGATAAGCTGACTCGGCAGACTTAGCTTATAAGCCCATGCGCTCCCACGGTTGTCTGATGTCCAGACACTAGATTTAATTTAGAATTAAGGCAGTCTTATTATAACTTTTGAAGACATTACACGTCTTAAATAAAATAATTGTATTTTTAAAAGCTCTTCCCGCTCGCCCCCAACTTGACTGGCGCAGCCGGTAGGATTTCCGCGTCGCGAATACTTAACTTCAGTGCCCCGCGACTTACGTTTTCACACGTTTTACGGGAATCAACGAACCAAATAAATAAGTCAAGAACTATAATATCAAGTGAGTGAGTGCTAACTGGGGCTAACACGATCCGGAGGAGACAAATAAGGCTCAAACAACGAGGGACATGGGCATTCTGTGAGTAGACCTCAATCGCTATTTCCAGTCGTAGTCCAATCCTATTCCATATTTTATTTTTAAGTATCTAGATTATCCGAACGCTATTTCCAACAATTGAAAGATGTTTTGTGGTTTCTTTTAAATAGATTAAGGTGAGTACAAGAAATATAGTTAAATAAATACATAGATTAATAAACTCATCGCATACATACTTAAATTAAAATAGTTACTTTATATACTTCAACTTAAAGTGTATAATAGGTTAGATAGATATAAATAAATAAAAAAAAGTGATTTTATATATTTCACCTTTAAGTATATAACAGTTTATAAATAGTTATAGTAAGATGGAGATAGTTCACATTCCACGTGAATTTACGAATGTTGTCCCGAAGTTCGACGGAGATGAAAAATTATTGAGTTTATTCGTAAGAAAATGCGAATACTAAATAAGCTGTTGTAGAGTAGAAAATAATCCGTATCAAGACCTGTACATATTTAACATTATAACATCACGATTAATAGGTAGAGCAGCCGCTCTTGTTAGCGAACGACAAGACTTAGATACCTGGACTGATATAAAAGTAGCTTTTGAGCAACATTTTGGTGATTCCCGTTCAGAGGAATGCATAGCAATAGAGCTAGAAACATTAAAAATAAATAATGGCGAATCTTATCTCGATTTCTGTAACAGGATTCAGCACGTCAAAAGTACGTTATTTGCCAAAGTCAATCTAATTGATGACGTAAACTTACGTCAAAGTTAAATCATCATATACAATTAACATAGCGAAAAACGTATTTTTGTAAAACTTACCCGAAGAATTACTCCGCATAGTGCGCCTTAAAGGCTCTTCAACATTAGAAAATGCTTTAAGTATTGTTCTCGAAGAGGTAAACTTTATGTACCAATATAATAAAAAAAAAAAGGTTACGATCTCAGAATTCAATGCAGCCAAAGCCTCAAACAATGAACCATAACCCCTTTAAAGAAAAATTTGGAATGAAGCCTTTCTTCACTTCAAACCCGCAGCCTCAAAATAATTTTAAGTTTGGCATTCCCCAAATTGGTCCCAATACATCAAACTTGCAGCAAACGCAGCCGAAATTTAAATTTGGTATAACACCCAACCAACAGTTAGGCTACCGACCTCAACTCAACCAAGGTCAACAGCAATTTGGGTACAAACCATCATTTAATCAAACTCCACAGCAGTTTGGTTACCGACCCCAACTCAATCAAAATCAACAGCGATTCGGTTATAAACATTCATTCAATCAAACTCAACCACAATTTGGCTATCGTCCTCAGTTCAACCAAGGTCAGCACCAATTTGGCTACCGACCCCAACTAAATCAAGGACAGCAACAACTCGGTTACCGTCCCGCACAGAGGTTAGCACCTCAGCTGTCCACTAACGTGAGCACGTGGGTTTAAAATGAACGCATTACATATAATCTTAACGAATCTGAAACTAACGACGTATATGAGAATCCCGAAAATTAATGTTACTATGAAAATAACGATTTTGACTCTACGTATAACGTTGAAACTTATGAGGCAAATAACGAACAATACGATCAAGATTCAGCTTTGCAAAATGATGAAAATTTTCAAATCAATGCCTCCAACCAGCCCCTGAAATAATACAACTTTATTGTAATACACTAAACTTACCATATATAGTGATACCGGAAATAAATGCTAAACTAATGATAGATACCGGAAATTCAAGATCTTTCATTAGCCCCAAAAAGGCAAATGAATTATTTGAAGATTTTAAATACCACGAACCATATGAAGTTAGAAGCACACATGCTTCAAGCCGGCATAATGAAGTAATCGTCATACCCTTATTTCCAACCCTTAATAGTCCTGAAACGCATAAATTCTATATATTTGACGTAGATGGCTGTTACGACGGACTAATAGGTAGCGACCTCCTGAAACAACTGCATGCAAAAACAGATATGAAAAATGAAATTCTTTACACTCAAACTACAGCTATACCTATAATATGGTGTATATACGGTGAAGCGATTCTTAACTACAAACTATTCTGTGATGGCGTCAGAATGCCTACTGCTTTAGTAAAATGTGAAGATGGTTCTGCAAAAACAATTATACAAAATACTCGAAAAGAAGAAATGACATTAAAAATTGACAGACCACTAACAGTAACAAAATATAGCGATATAGAAAAATGTGACTTAAATAAACTTGATGACAGAAATGACTTTGAAATTGACCAAATCTTAACTGAAAATATAAGCAAATTACGTTTAGACCACATGAACCCGGAAGAAAAGGACTCTATCCAAAAACTTTGCCTACAATATAAATACATTTTTGAAAATTACCATTGACTTTCACCAACGACGTTAAACACCACATCCGAACACGTAACGAAGACCCGATTTTTGTGCGACCTTACCGACAGCCTCAAGTAATCAACGACGAAATTAATAGACAAATAAACAAAATGTTAGAAGATAAAATAGTACAACCATCACACTCTCCCTGGAGTGCACCTTGTACCTAAGAAGTTAGACGCGACTAATGAAAAGAAATACCGACTTGTAATAGACTACAGAAAACTAAACGAAATTACTGTCGACGACAAATACCCACTACCAAACATAACAGAACTGTTTGACAAACTGGGACGCGCACTTACTTTAGTACCCTTGACCTGGCTAGTGGCTACCATCAGATAGAAGTAGCTGAAGAGGATAGACAAAAAACAGCATTAAGCTCAAATTCAGGACATTATGAATTTTCTCGTATGCCTTTTGAGCTAAAAACGGCACCAGCAACTTTCAGAGAACCATCGATAATGTGTTATGTGGCTTACAAGGAATACACTGCCTAGTGTACCTAGATGATATAATAATCTATTCGTCTAGTCTACAAGAACACATAGCTAAGTTACGTACCATTTTTGACAGACTCAGAATAACTAATTTAAAAGTACAGTTAGATAAATCAGAATTTCTCAGAAAAGAGGTTTTATACCTTGGACACACAATACAAGCGACGGTTTAAAGCCTAACAACGATAAAATTAAAGCAATCTTAGATTACCCTTTACCCCGAACAACCACAGAGATCAAAAGCTTTTTGGGCCTAATCGGTTATTACCGAATATTTGTTAAGGACTTTGCGAAAATTACGCAACCAATGACAGCTAGATTGAGACAATAACGTGCAATGCCTGTTGATGACAAAAAGTACATAACAGCCTTTCAAAAATGTAAAGAGTTACTTGTAAATGCACCGGTATTACAATACCCAGACCCCGAAAAGCCATTCAACTTCCATCGTCAGTAAAAATGTTAGATAATACCCCTGAATCGCAACCCAATTGTCTTCGTGTTGAAGTTCACCGAGAGATAGCTAATAAGCCGGCGGGTGCTAGAGCACGAGTGTCCGCGCGTGTCAGCTCAAGTTAGATTAGTCATCCATTTTAAAAAACCAACACCGAGAAACGAAACTTGACCGCAATGCCGGCAACAGCGTCGCGTGCGGTGCAGGTGGCAGGTGGGTCAAGTTTTGTTGCTCGGTGTTAGTTTTACGGGTTTACACACAGTCTAACTTGAGCTGTCGCGTACGTGGGCACGGCAGGATTTAAGATTTTTTTCGAAGAATTAAGACCTTCTGATGCTTCGTGTAGAAGCGAAACGAGTTGAAAATTCTTCCGGTTTGGCTGCGTGGCGGTTGTGAGGTCACGTAGGCTTAATTTTATTAAAACATTTGTATAAACAAATGTT
The DNA here is from genome assembly GCA_963890685.1 of Plagodis pulveraria. Classification (NCBI taxonomy): domain Eukaryota; kingdom Metazoa; phylum Arthropoda; class Insecta; order Lepidoptera; family Geometridae; genus Plagodis; species Plagodis pulveraria. The sequence goes on along the minus strand of OY982962.1, from coordinate 6,713,149 downwards.
TAAATATGGATTTACGCAAAGTTATTATTATGTATGTTCATCCGCGATATAAGCATAGAACGCTTATGATATAAGTAGGTAAAATCTATCATGTTGGTATGTCACCTATACAATGCTACGTTCCGAGTCTCAGATTGTAGTTGTTGGTTGTTTAATTACATCAAATATCGATTTTAGGTGGGGAAGTAGCAAAAAAATACACATTTTAAGGTATTTGAAATTCATAATACCACCGCTTCCTGTTTAGACCACATTTTGTGTCCATATAAATGTTATAACCATAGACGCAAAATTGACGATAGTGGCGTCAAGTGTAATACGGCCCTAATAGAAGGTGTAACCGATCTAAAAATATCGGTTAACTTAATAATTAAAAATTTCACTAAATACTAATTTAAATCAGCGCGACATCTGTAGGCAAACGCACAAACGAGTATCTAAATTCCATCTGAATTTAGAAAGCACCTAGGTTAAGCTTAACTACCGCGCGCTGAGGTAGTTCAGCGACTCACCAATAGAGGTCGCAAATAACAATGTTAAGTCTTCTTCTCTCCATGCAATTCAAATATATAAATCATGACAATTAAAACAAATGTCAAAGCAGTCTGTCTGAAATAATACCATGAGGTGGTTTTTGAGTTCCGCTAGAGGAACGTTGGAATTTAAATACTTTCAAAATCAAGTGCAGTCATTGGTTTTGCGACGCCAACGGTTTTGGAGGCTTTTTTCGTTACCATATATGGTAATGAAATTCGCCCCCGACATCCGCCCAACTTGATGTCTTTCCTCAAGGAGGAATCGCGATCACTTTGACCCCAGCCATCCTCTGTGCAACTACTACTAAAGACTCAGTTAACTAAATCTACAAATTCTAATCCACACGACAAGCCCCAAAATCTGGGTAAGTTTGAGTTGTGTAGTGAAAGTGTACTTGACCATCACCATTAAAAACTAACCTTACTTCTATGGTATGTAATCTTATTGTAATTGCTGTACTTTATTGTGTGTCTTACCTGCTAACTATCTTGTTGAATTTATGTGTTTTTCTGTTGCTTCTCAACATTCAACTGTTCTCTATTTTACGCCCTTCTGGCAAACTTTAAAGGGTGTTGCTGGTAGCTCGCAATTCATGAGGTACCTAGGCTAGTCCCTTTTTTGCTCGGTAGTGAACGGACCTCGTGGATTGTGAGCATCATTACCGGCAACATACCTACTTGCGCCCTTCTGGCATTCTGAGCGGCTGGTGGTTCGCCTTCGCCTAGGGCCTAGCTAGTCCCTTTTGCTCGGTAGCGGAAGCCTTAGCGGAGGCGAATTCTTCACCAGCAGCATCTACCTCTTTGGCCCTTATGGCATACCTGTTGTTTGCTGGCGGGCCACATCCCTAAAGGCCCTCTGCGAGTCCCTAATATGCTCAGTAGCAGAGGGACAGTGGACCCACCAGCTCAACACTGTACTAGGACCCATCATAACCGGAGCACATGTGCCTTCCAGGGTTCAAGTACGAGGGAAGTTCCAGTACACGGCAGTTGTACACGACTTCGAGTACGAGGCTGACCTACTAGCAGCACACAACTCCTGAACTCCGGCCGTCCTCTGACCTCCAGCACCGACAGCGGCCAAACGTCACAGCATCTAGCTGGGACAATTCTACCGGCGCGGCGGTGTGGAGCCGAGCCCTGCACGGCAGACCTGCTGCTGAGCATCGACTCAATTACTAGCGGACCGGAGATAAGTCCTTAACAAGGAAGCTTGCCAAATTGATAAACCTGTCTGAGATCCACGACCCCTTTGTTGAAGAAGGTTTTTCTCTTAATCTTTGCTTTTTATAATACTTTATTTTACCCTGTCATTCCTACTATGTCAATATGAATGTTTCAAACATGTAATACGTTTTATTATTTTCGATCCATAAAATTCCTCTCAACATGGTAGCAGAGCGTTTAATTATATTGGAAACGATTGACTAACGTATCAAGTAAGGTTTAAACAAATAATTTGCAAAAATAGTTACCACATTTTTCAAGAAAAATCTAACGAAGGCCTATCAAAATGTCGACTTCGTCTACGAGTTGCAAAATTGATATCGGTCGTTTAGAAGGTGAAGAAAATTGGTCTACATGGCGCTGCAAGGTACTGTTGCTTTTAAGGGGTACTCCCGGCGGGTTGGATGCTATAAATGGAAATCTTATAGAACCTATAAAACCAACTACTACAGTAAGTGCAGACGTTAAAGCAAACTATGAAAAAACTTTAGAAGCATATCATAAGATAGATAGTACGGCGATGCTTATTTTGATGGCTAATATGTCTGATGCCACTTTACAAAAGGTCATGAGATTCTCAACAGCCAAACAGGTTTGGGATGAATTGCACACTTTGTTCAATGGAATATCTGAAGACAAAAGCTATTCACTATGCTACAGTTTCTTTGGCTATAAAAAAGATCCCTCACATGACATGTCAATGCATATATCCAAACTAAAAAATATATGGCATGAATTGAAAATGGAACTTCAAAAAGGTGAAACCAAATATGATCTTCCAGAGTTATTACTAATCTGCAAGATTTTGGAAACTTTACCCGACGAGAAGTACTTCTCCTTCAAGTCTAGTTGGATGCTAATGTCAAGAAAAGATCGAAATATAGACAATCTGACAGCACAAGTATGTGCTTACGAACGTTCACTTTTGACCAAAGAAGGTACTACTGAAGCACAAGCGCTAGTTGTGCAAAACAAGTTTATGCATAAGAAAAAGTGTGGATATTGCGGACTATATGGACACAAAGTTAAAAAATGTCGTAAGTGGTTATTGGACGGGAAACCTCCTAAAACGCCTGGCCCACCGACAAGTCAAGCTAAAAATACAAATCTGACCCTCTCATTAATGGAAGTTGTTACAAATGAAGTCGTAAATATTATTGAAGAAGATCTTGACAGTTGGTTTGTTGACAATGGTGCTACAAGTCATGTCACCAGTCGAAACGACATATTTTCCAGCTTTCAACATTTCAGCAATAATCAAACAGTAACAACTGCAAATGGCTCCACAATTCAAGCTATTGGCAAAGGTACAGTTGATTTGATAGCAGACGTTCGCGGTCAGACACACAACATTAGACTGTGTGACGTATGGTATGTTCCAGAAATAAAGAAAAACTTATTTTCCGTACTTGCTGCGCAAGATAAACTTGAGAAGAGTGTCTTTACATCTGAAAGAGAAATTTGTCAATTGATAGTTGATGGAAAAATTAATTTAATTGGCACAAGAGTCAAGAATGGAGGCCTATATAAACTAAAGGTAAAGACAATTATAAATTCAACTCCTGAATTGAACTCACTGTCAACGAAAAATATTTTACAACTCTATCATGAAAGATTTGCTCACCAGCATAAAAGACATGTGAAGCAATTGATTGAAAAGGAACTTGGTATAAAAGTCAAACTCGATTCTGAATTATGTACAGGATGTGTTTATGGTAAAACACATAGATATAAATTTGGAACCAGAGATCGAGCTAAAGCACCAGGAGAAATCATTCACACTGATGTATGTGGTCCGTTCCCTAATTCATTTCAAAAGTTTCGTTATTTTGTTTTATTTAAAGACGATTTCAGTAAGTATCGTCATGTTTATTTCATCAAACACAAGTCTGAAGTGAAGGATAAACTTGTGGAAATGATAAACGAAACAAAGACTACTGGTCATATTATAAAGACAATTCTCAGCGATAATGGAGGAGAATTCCAAAATGAAGCTGTAAAGAAAATCTTAAATAATCATGGCATCCAACACCGTTTGACAATGCCGTATACGCCGGAACAGAACGGGTGTAGTGAGAGAGACAACAGAACTTTGGTAGAAGCTGCTCGTACTATGATGCACGCTCACGAAGAACTTCCACTCTCCTGTTGGTCTGAGCTTGTCAACACGGCTGCTTATGTTCTGAATAGAACTGGACCGACTTCTATAGAAGGAAAATCGCCATTTGAGTTATGGTTTTCAAAGAAACCATCAATCAAACATTTGAGAATCATTGGTAGTGAATGTTATGCTCATGTTCCAAAAGTAAAGAGAACGAAAATGTCCAGAAAAGCTCAAAAATGTATTCTCATTGGTTATGATGGTGATGACGGTTATCGGTTACTAAGCATAAACAATAAATCGGATCCAACACTGATAAGGTCAAGAGACGTAATATTCAACGAGTCAGTCATCAGATCTATTGGATTGGAGTCAGATGTCTCTGAAACAGAAAAACAAAGTCCAATGGTTGACATGGAGGTTCTTTTTCCTAAAACTACAGAAAATCATCCAATGTTAGATGCAAGGGAGGATATTTTACAAGACGCAACTATTTCAGATATGCCTCAAACATTGAATGATGGTGCGAGTTTTGAAGAAACAATTCCCAATTTGCCTACAATATCGGATGAACTTAGTCGAAATGAAGAAGATTCTAATGAGTCCTATATTACGCCTGAATTATCAGAAGTTGATTCAGATGAAGACGATGAACAAGGAAATTCTACGATAAATCTAAGAGATAGATCGACATTGCGACCACCACAACGATTTGAAGATTTTATTATGTCTACTATTGTTAGTGATTTTGATGAACCCAAATCATATAAAGAAGCAATAAAAAGTCCTCAGAAAGCGGAATGGTCAAAAGCAATGGAAAGCGAACTAAAATCTCTACGAGAGAATAAAACTTGGATTTTGGTGGATAAACCAAAAGACAGAAAACTAATTTCTTGTAAGTGGGTGTTAAAGGTTAAAACCCATGCTGATGGAAGTCTTGACAAACATAAGGCGAGATTAGTAGTAAGAGGTTATACACAAAAGAAAGGAGTTGATTATAGTGATACATTTAGCCCTGTTGCTAGAATGGCCACAATAAGATCGATTCTTAGTATCGCTGCAAATGAAGGGTTAACCCTCAGACAGTTTGATGTAGCAACTGCATTTTTGAATGGTTCATTAGATGAAGATATCTACATGAATCAGCCAGAAGGATACAGTGATGGTACGACTAAAGTATGTAAGTTGAAGAGAAGTTTATATGGTCTCAAACAAGCTCCAAGATGTTGGAACAAATGTATTGTTGATTATTTGAAAGTTTTAGGATTCAAACAATGTGACACAGATCCATGTTTGTTCATTAGAAACCGACTTAACAACAAGATAATTCTTGGACTCTATGTTGATGACGGGTTAATTGCTTCAACGAACCCAAAGGAATCTGAAACGTTTTTGGCAGAATTGAAACGGAAGTTCAAGATAACCACAAAACCAGCTTCTTACTTTCTGGGTTTGGAAATCTTCAACAACAACAACGATGGTTCCATCAAAGTCTCTCAAAAACATTATGCTAAAAGACTACTGAAACGCTTTGGTATGAGTGATTGTAAACCCGTTAGTACGCCAATCATCAAAGAAGCACAACCATGCTCAGTAAAAGAGGATGATGTTAAATTTCCCTACCGTGAAGCCGTTGGTGCGCTAGCTTATTTAATGACAGGTACTAGACCGGATATATCATACGCCATTAGTGTCGTATCCAGGAAACTTACAAATCCCTCTTTAGAAGATGTTAACGAGGTTAAACGCATACTTCGTTACATTCAGGGAACCCTAGATACAGCAATTGTATACAAAAAAGGATACAAAACTGGAATCTTGGAATGTTTTAGTGATTCTGATCATGGTGGAGATTTCGATACAGGACGCTCTACTTCTGGAATCTTATGCGTGTATGCAGGAGGAGTAATCTCTTGGGCAAGTCGTAAACAGACTTCTGTAGCTATCTCAAGCACCGAAGCAGAACTTGTTGCAGCTAGTGAAGCAGCTCGTGAGATTGTTTGGCTGAAAAGACTTTTCAATGAAATTACTACTTTGATAGAAGTCCCTACTTTACAAGTTGATAATGATGCTGCTATAAAGCTTGCACAAAACCCAGAGCTACATCGTCGCACAAAGCACATTTCTATTAGACATTTTTATGTAAGGGAATTAGTTACTGAAAAAGAACTTCAAGTTAAGTATGTTCCCACAGAATACCAGTGTGCTGATATTTTGACTAAGCCTGTGCATAAACCCAGACTGGATCTAATTTCAGGAATGGTGGGAATTATACGATAAAGATTATCGAAAAAGGGAGGATGTTGAAGAAGGTTTTTCTCTTAATCTTTGCTTTTTATAATACTTTATTTTACCCTGTCATTCCTACTATGTCAATATGAATGTTTCAAACATGTAATACGTTTTATTATTTTCGATCCATAAAATTCCTCTCAACACCCTTTCTATTCATTATACTTATATTCTAATCTCTCTCTTGTTTCTTTTTCTATGCTCCCTACTACCAACCTTAGGTAGGCAGGTGACAAAGGTTGCGTTGTAAACGACGCACGGAATGAAAAGTTGGGGGTCGTTCCAAGCCTCAGGGTGTAGTGTTTGGTATACTCCAAGGTTCAGAACGACTCGGTTGTTTTATTACTTCAAATATTGATTTTTGGCAAGGAACTAGAAAAATATATAGACTTTTATGATGTTTGATAAGCAATATTTACCGTTACCTGCAAAATACAAAAAAGTGTCTATAATTCTCTCAAGATATGCAACCTGCTAACGACCGATTTTGATAGTTAAAAAGTGGCGCTCTACTCGAAGGTTGTGAACGACGCACGTTAGAGTGAAAAGTTGCACCCCGAGTACCCTCTAACCGCGGTTCTGATTGGCCCCCTGCACTCCGAGTGCACTGAGCGCTCCAACCAAGCTTCGGAAGTTTCCGAACGTGACCTCAGACCCAGTCCCAGTACTTATCATGCGTGAAATTAACTTTGTATAGTGGGTTTAAATAAGTAAACCCTGGTTTTTTAAATTTAAATAAAATAGAAAACTCATTTCGATAATATTCAAGATTGCGATTTGGCCATTGCTGTTCTGGTGTACATTTAAAAAAACTCAGAATCAAAGATTCCTCTATATACGAGTCGTGTGGTATGGATGAAGCCAATTTAAATCACATCTTCTTTTCATGTCCCAATTTCGACCATAATTCATTATTCAATTCATTAATACAATATACATATCCATTACCTGTACATATAGACAACATTCTACGTAATATAAATCATATCTCAATATACTTAATGGCAGCAATTCTGTTGTACGCTCACTAACTATACTAACTAATAAAAAAGTTCTTATTTTAGTTTTAGAATATCTTAAAGTCATTCTGCTGTTACCTCGAACTAAATTCAAAACAGCAAATTATCAATACTAACTATAATTCTCTTTGCCGCTACTCTACGCTAGATGGCACACGATTCAAGTTGTTTTGTCTTTGATACCTGTTTTTTACCTATGGGACTTTTTTTTATATTCGAAACTATCGAAACCTGTTATTAAGCCCAAAAATAATGATTTTGCCACGTTGCTTGGCAGAGCAGCTTCAACAGGTCGCTTCGCAATCTCGAAAGCCTAAGTGCAGTAACAGGATCTACTGGTGATTTCATATAAAAAAAATAACAAAGCACATAGCTGTCCGAAGTCTATCTAATAAAAGTGGGTATTACACATAACACATCTGCCACCCCTCTGGGCATTACAGGTGTGCAAAGATTTTATAAATCCAAGTTTGCCTACAAGCTTTTTTCTCTGGTTATGCTTTAGAATTACCGAATAAATACAATCCTTTCCGGAGAACCCAGAAGTCAAGCAACCACATAGCTGCATGCTCCATTGTTTATCCGACTAAGAAAGCCGTGAGTATGTTAAAATCCGCAAAAAATATTAACTAAACTTTCGCTAAACCAACAGAATAAGGAATGTTCATTTGACATTTCTAAATCTAATTTTACTTAATTTAAGTTAGTTTTTTTGCCAACAGAGTAGTGTTAGTACCTATGTAAGTTTTAAGATATTTTGTTTCAGTTATGTATTTATTACACCAAATTCAAAATTCCGTTCAAGATTTGATTATCCTTTCTGACGTGACATTGGCAAAAAAGTTCTAAACAATTGCCAAAAAAAAAAGTTACTGTTTTTATGAGGATTATCGAGTCCCTTTAGTGTACGACCAATAATACGCGACCAAATAATGCACAGCCAATAATACGCGTCCAATATTACGTGGACTGGCTTCGTATTATTGGGGTGTACAATACGGGTCGTACAATATTTGGTTGTGCATTATCTACACGGGCTGATATTACACAGCCAATAATACGCGACCAAAAAATAGAAGCTATTTGATGTACATGAATTATTGGGTGTGCATTATTGGCCGTGAAATACGGGCCGGACACTTTTTGCACAGGGCGATAATGTACACCCAATAATACGTGTACATCATAGACTATAAAGAAATATCAAAGAAAGAGCCTCGTTTGCACGTTCCAGTATCCTTTGGGGCGTATTCCATTTGACGCTAATTTCGTTATTTTCGATAATTTTGACCACATCTGCGTCTATGGTGGTGATCACAGTGATCGTTTGTAACTGTTCTCCCCTGTTCCATATAAGATAAGAACGCTAAGAATGCAAGTAAAATTTGCCACTTTTGACATAAGGTGTAGGTAATTCAATCTGTTCCAGTAGCTTCATAGCGTTTATGGCGAAAATAATCCAAGACCCAAGTGGAATCACTTTTTGGGAGTGTGATCGTTTTTATAGTTTTTGGTGAATTTAACTCCAAATGGTACGCACCCTTGATCGCAGACAATATTACAATATTTCCATTTAACGTTCATGTAGATCTCTGGTGGAACGTCAAATCGGTTGGAAGCAAATTTTTGGTTTTTAATTTAAAATTTTATTCTAGCTTGATTTTTCGCTTGTAATTGGTAACCAGACTAGTTTTGTTGTTACAAATAGATTTTTAATTATTTATTAACATCTGTAGATAGTTATTTATTAGTTTCATTTAGGCCTTATCATTATGAATGAACCACCGGATCCCGGTGGTACAATAGATGTAGTTCAACCTCCTTCTCCGGCCGCATTTACATCCGTCCATACTATAGATGAACAGCCATTTGAAACAGTTACGAGAAAACGCAAAGCGCGTAAGATTTGTGATGATCATCCACGTTCAGGTTCTGAATCATCGAATGATACAGTTGTATTGAATGCCGATATAGTTCTTCATCCTGGTCAAAGTACTCCTCCTAACTGTTTCTCCTCTGTTAATGACGTTCTTTTTTCTGAGACTCATGTAAACCGAATTCAAGATTCTACTATCCTTCCCTCCTCCTCTCCACAAAAAGACAGTCCTCAATCTCACATTCCAATCGGCCGTCAGTCATATGACTCATCTGATCGTGGTCCCTACACAGTACATGTCCAAAGAATTGAAACTTCACCTTCTGCTGGCTCCACATTACACCCAGTGACATTTGGCAGATTTTTGTTTAGCCGTTCCCGTGAGTTTCAAGGTATTGTTGATGGTTCGATTAAAAGCGTCGGTCGCAATCGAATATCATTAGATTTTCATTCGGCCGTTTCTGCCAATGATTTTATAAAGTCTCCATCATTACCCAATAATAAATTAAAAGCATTTATTCCATCCTTTAATATTACTCGGTTAGGCGTTGTCCGAGGTATCCCCGTTGATATGTCACCTGATGAAATTATTAATGAAATTAAAGTTCCTAAAGAATGTGGCCCAATAATCAAAGCTCGACGCTTAAATTTCAAGGTCACTATTGACGGTGTTATACAATGGAAACCATCGCAAACTGTTGTCCTTACATTCGATGGTCAAGTATTCCCTCCTAGAGTATTTTTAGGTTACAATTCACTCACCGTGTCTTTATACTCATTGCCTACTATTCAATGTTTTAATTGCTGCAGATACGGCCATACAAAAACTCAATGCCGTTCAAAACCAACCTGTTTCAAATGTGCTTCAAATCACCTTGCTGATTCGTGTGAGGTTGATTCAGATGATGTGAAATGTGTTTGGTGTGATGGTAAGCACTTCGCCACTAACAAAATTTGCCCCGAATTTCATAGACAAAATAATATAAAGTCTGCCATGTCTGAGAAAGCGATTTCATATGCCGAAGCTTCAAAACTGTTTCCCGTTTCCAAAACATCATATGCTGAAATTGCTTCGTCCTCTTTTGTCCTATCTACTCCTCATCAAAACTCGTCCAAAAATTTAACATCTGAGCCTTCTAAAGTTCATTATAGGAAAAAAGCTTCAAAATCTGTTCACGTCCCTTCTCAATCTCGTATTGGTTACGATCGTGCTGCCCACTTAAATATTATAAGAGACGATTTTGATGTACCTACTCAAAATGGTTGTGCCCTGCGTAATCCTTTATCTAAAAATTCTGAAACGCTTTCTGTTCAAGATATTATTGGTGAACTCCTCAAGCTCCTAAACTTACTATCTTCTCTTATGTGTAATTCTCCTTCCTCCTCTCCTAACGCTTTACCGACCAACGCTGCTTTTAACTTGAATTCTCTTATATCTCTTCTTCAAAATGGATCCCACAGACAGGATCCTTCAGTGGAACTGTCGTAGTATTTATAATAAAAAGTCTGATTTAATTTTTTTGATCAACAAATATAAACCGTGCATCCTGTCTTTCTCAGAGACATGGCTTAGACCAGATTCCCTTTTTAGGTTATCTGGCTATGTTGATGTTCGAAGAGATCGACAGGATGGTTGTGGTGGTGTTGCTCTTTTTTTAAAAGATAATATATCCTTTTCCTCTATTTCAATTCCTTCTCAAGTTGGCTTTGAAGCTGTGGCTGTCCGTACGAAATCTTTTGTAATAATTTCCTTATATATAAGCTCTCCTTCCATTTCTGTTATCCGTAAGCTTATCCTTGTTCTTAACTCCCTTCCTAGGCCTCTCCTAGTCCTTGGCGATCTTAATTGCCACCATTCTGTCTGGGGTTGTGGTATTTCAGATTCTTGTGGAGTTTTTCTATTAGATTCCCTTGATACCCTCAATCTGTGTATTCTTAATGATGGTTCTCCTACAAGAAGAACCCGTCCAAACGAATTTCCTAGTGCAGTTGATCTATCTCTCTGCTCTCCAAACCTTGCTTCTCTTTTGTCATGGCACGTTCTGCTTTCAACTCATGGCAGTGATCATTTTCCTATTATTCTAAATATTTCACTAAATTTTGCTCAACCAGTCTATCGCAATTCTCCACTTCTTAAATATATTTTAAATGACAATGCTAACTGGGATAAATTTAATGAAATCGCAGAGATCGAAATTTCTAAACTACCTGTGATTAATAACAACAACATTAAAATTTGTTCGGAGGGCCTTGCTCAAGCTCTTTTAGATTGTGCTGATAAGACTTTCTATATTAAAAAAAATAATTCAGATAAAATGCCTTCTCCTCCATGGTGGGATAAGGACTGCTCGGAGGCTATTAAATCTCGAAATGAAACTGAAACTACCTTTTGCTTCTCCATGACAAAAGAGAACTTCATGCAATTGAACAAAGTGATTGCTCAATCAAAACGTCTCTTCCACTCTAAAAAATTTCATGGTTGGAAATCTTTTTGTTGCTCTATAGGCCCGCATACTCCGCTCTCAATTATTTGGAATAAAATTCATAGATATAGAAGAGCTTGGTGCCCTCCTCACCGTCGTTGTTGTCCGAGTCAGTCTTGGGCTGACTCATTTATGGACAAATTAGCGCCTCAATATTGTCCTCTCCCTGATGAACTTCCTGCTCAGTTTACCTATAGTTCTAACGACGTTTTAGATCAGCCTTTTTCCATCGTAGAACTGAAAAACGTTTTGAAATCTGTTAAAGATTCTGCTCCAGGTATGGATGGCATTCCTTATTCATTTTTTTCTAAGGCTCATGATTGTGTTCTTAATTATTATCTATGCCTTGTAAATTCTATCTTTGATTCTGGCTATGTCCCTGATAGTTGGAAATCGCAATTTATTATTCCTATTCTCAAACCTAACAAAGATCCAGATGATCCTTATTCTTACCGTCCTATTGCTCTTTCATCTGTTTTAGCTAAACTAGCTGAACACCTAATTAAAAATCGACTCGGGTGGTTTGTTGAATATTATGGTTTACTTGCGAAAACTCAATATGGTTTTAGGAAGGGAAAAAGTACCATGGATAGTCTTAGTATATTCACTACAGATATAAGGCTTGGTTTCACTCGTGGTGAATCTATAGTCGGAGCTTTTCTTGATATATCTGCTGCTTACGTAAAATGTCCAACTTTCCATTCTAAAAAATAAATTAATTAAATTAAAAATTCCTGTTAAATTAAGAAATTTTACAATGAACCTTTTGACGGAGAGATTAATTTTTCTCCGTTGTGACAATCCCTCAATTTCATCGAGTAGAGTTATCTGGCGTGGTTTACCCCAAGGATCGGTGCTTAGCCCACTCTTATATAATATTTATACGTATGATTTAGAGTCTTCTGTTGGTCTTTGTCGTATTTTACAATATGCTGATGATATTCTCATTTATAATTCCAATCACAAAATCGATGTGGCGAGTGCTTGTCTCTCTCACTCGCTTCAGCAATTGAATGTTTGGCTTACCGAAAATGGTTTGGATCTATCTCCTTCTAAAAGTAATATAGTACTCTTTACTCGTAAAAGAAACCCTCCTCCTATCAATATCTTCATTAATAATTGTCAAATCTCAGTTAGAGAATCAATAAAATTTCTAGGTCTTGTTTTAGATAGTAAGTTAAATTTTCGTCAGCATTGTGACTACATTATCAAAAAATGTGAAAAAAACATCAACGTTCTAAGATGCTTATCTGGTGTTTGGTGGGGAGCCCATCCTTTTAACTTAAAACTTTTGTACAATGCAATTATTCGAAGCGTCTTAGACTATGGATGCTTTCTTTTAGAACCTGCTAACAAGCTAGTAAACTTGATTTGATACAATCAAAAGCTCTTCGAATTATCACAGGGGCTATGAAGTCTTCTCCAGTCAATGCTCTCCAAGTTGAGTGTGTTGACCCTCCCCTTCACCTTCGGCGTCAATTCCTTGCTAACAGATTCTTTTTCCGATTTATCCAATTCTGTAATCACCCTTTGATTCCAAAGTTACAACTGCTTCATCAATATGTTAACTCTTCTCGTTTCTGGAGATGTAAACATTTTCCTTTGCTTATTAAAAGTTACGTTATTTTTCATTCTTTAAAAGACCCTGTTTATCGTTCTCAAAAACTTCCAATGTTCAATTATGAATTTAATGTTATTATATCTCAACCACATATAATTTTAGAATTTGACATTTGTAAAGGTGATCTATATGCAGATGAATACTTCCGCGAGCTACTTAAAAGAGATTGGCGTGATTGGCATACAATCTTCACAGACGCTTCAAAACTTTCTCCAGTTGGCTGTGTTGGTTATGGCCTTTATCATGCTCAATACGATATTGTTCAAAAAATTAAATGTCCACCTGAATCTTCTGTTTTTACTGGGGAATGTTTGGCTATCCTTGAGGCAATTAAATATATCCTTCTCTTCAAGCTGCGTCGATCAATTATATTTTCTGATTCTCGGAGTTCTCTCCAATCATTACTTTCGAACCCTTTTACTTCTAACTCTCACAATCCAATTTTATTTCAAATTAAAAGTTCTATTGCTGAATGTAATACTAAAGGTTTTGACGTTATTCTTGCCTGGATACCCAGTCATGTTGGGATTTCTGGCAATGAACGCGCTGATAAAGTTGCTAAAGATGCAGTTGTTTGTGGAGATAAGGTTCCTTTCATTAATTACTGTCATGACTTATTATGTCTTCCAAAATCTTATTTATTAAAATCTTGGTCATTACATTGGAGAATCAGTAGTCGGTCATCTGGATCTGGCTTTGCCAAAATTCAACCTTTGATTCCGAGCAAACCGTGGTTTGCCCGGATGAAATTAGGCAAACGGTTCACATCAACATTAATCCGTATGAGGCTGGGTCATTGTTGTACTCCTACTCATTTAAAAAAGATTCACGTTAAAGATTCCTCTATCTGTGAATGTGGCTTGGATGAGGGGGATCTCAATCATATATTCTTTTCATGTCCACTATATAATCATGTAGCGTTTTATTTATGCCTTGAATCTTTAAAAGTTCCCTTTCCAACCTACATACCTGAACTTTTATCGTCTAATAATATTGATATTTATATAATTTTATCTGACTTCCTCTCTCTCAATAATATTCATTTATAATAAGTTCATAGTTCATATTAATCATTAAAATTTTATTCATATATTTTGCACTTTTTCTTTTTAAAAATATGTTTATGTTAAATATTTCATGTATCTATCTATCTGTGTAAACTATTCTGGTCATCCTTTTTATTTTATTATTATCAAAATTTCGTCATTTGTTATGTAATTTTTGACGTGAAACTGGCACAAATGTCATTTTGACAATTGCCATAATAAAAAAAAAAAAAAAAAAAAAAAAACGTTCATGTATTTATTCTCAGTGTTCTGCGATTTGGAAAATTCCTACAAAATAAAAATGTGAACGATTGTTAAACAAAACCCGAGTATTATAAGCTTACTCTACTAAATACTCTAACGCCTCGCATGTGCAACAGACTTATGATTCCAGGGATAAAAACTGCACAAACAAATTGTTTTGCTCGTATGCATTCCCAACTCATGTTTAATATTTTTGCCGATTGCATTCTAGCCACATCAAGGTGTTTCATGTGAAATTTGTGTGTTTGAGATTCCAGTCACTACAGGCTTATGCCCATGAGTTCAACTTCATGTCGGAACCTGCAACTTACTAGTAAAAAAGCTAGTAGGATCAAGTATACCTAAGCTACTAAGCTTCTACTAACTAAGAAAAGGGATGCTGACATTGAATATGAACTTGAAATTACTCCTTGAGGTAGCCTGGTGTAAAAGGATGGTGGAACAGAATACTGTAAAGGACACAATAAGTGGTAATACCAGCATGAAAGGAACTTGGTAGTATACAAGTACATCATGTTTAAATCAAAATAAATTTTGAACTGTTCTAAAGATCTATTAATAAGAGCTGACTTCTACAATACTATCAGCGTTGGCACATCCATTGAGATCATAAATCAATCACCATGTGACCTTACAATAATGAATGTGTGGCAAACTGGGGACTCTCAAACTCAGGAAAGTTGTGCAAATTTTAACATACTCATTCACTGCGTGTTGACCTGTTTGTAGCCAGCATTAGGAAATGTGCATTTTAGTCCACTGAAGTTGCAGCAGACCACCAATCAACATGTTACATACTTTTTAATTTAATAACTGGTTTATCATCATTGTAGTTGTAATATTAAGGAATAAAAGTCAAAGTAGAAATCATTGTACTTTTTTATTCAAGCACTATTTTGAAAGTCTATTACAAAATGAATGCCACATTCAGCACGCATAGATTACATAGATGGGAAAAATAGGCAAGAAAGTCGGGGCCACTGTTCTAAATGTAATTACACAATGTGTGAAATAAATATAACACTTTTTGTATAAAAATCCTATATTCGCAGATACAAAAATTCTCATATCATCATTTTATCAATCAATATATTACTGTTACGAAACATAAGCTTTGTAGCAAAATTAAGGTTTTGGGACGTTTACTTTGTTCTAAAGCTTATTTTTTTATAATATTACGCATTTGCTGTACCTACACAGTGTGGGAACGGACAATGCTACATTCATACCGCAATTCCAACTACTTAATTGTGGGAAATATATGCATGACAGCAAAAACATTCATGTAAGAATAAAGTATGTGGCGTGTCAATCCTTACAATATTATTAGGTTAAGAACCTTTCTAAAATATTATGAGTGCCCATCCCACATCAATTTATTTGAATAAACTAGGTACATATTTAATTTATGGAAGGGGTTGATATGAGAAAGTGTTTTGGGAACAAATTTCCATAACAACCTGTGGACTGGAGCAAAGAGAATTTAATACTAGACTGGAGTTTCATGAATTATCAAGTTGATAAAATAAAAACTGAATTTATAATATATAATAAAATAATAACTGAATATGTACACATAAGGTTTATATATGATTTTTTAACAATTCTACAGTTGAGCATGGTTCATTGATATGATAAAATTTGATAGTGCTTACTACATTCTACCTGATACAAGTGGGTTTGTCGACGATCAGTAGCATTTATCCATCTCTTGATTATGTTGAAAATTTTTCTCTGAATTTTGCGACTTTATGACAATAACCCTGGCTTGTATAAGATATTGTCTATCTGTACAATATGTTAATGGATGAAACAATTACATAAAATACTAATTTTGGGCACATTATTAAGGATGTCAGAAATAGAGGGGGGGCACACATAGATTATACATATACTTTGTGGTGAAGAAGGCTAAAGATATGAATATATTATAAATCAATTTTAATGGAGGTAGGTTAGAAAATATTATTTACACTCTTTTGGTAATGAAGCCACGCTTGTCCTGAAGCAGGTTTTTGAAAGAGATCAGAAAGTGCTAGCAAGAAACGGACACTGGTAACTAGGTGCTTACTGTTATAAGTCATACCTTATTCTGATATGTGTTCAGGGATAGATACACCAATACCTGCTACTTGACATGCTATGCTATATATGTTTCAGAACTGAACATGATCTCTAAATGTACCTAAGTCCTTCCTTGGTGATGTATACTTCTAAACAGTGGGTACCTTAAGTGTAAGCATCTTGGCATAGGGATTACAGTCAGACTGTGAAGTTGTAAGAGAACTATCACATGCTTATGTGCAATAATTGTTTGCTAACTACAATTAGATCCCAAGTTATTGACCATCACCCAATGGAAATCAGAATCAATGGTTTTGAACATAACATTTACAATTCACCAGTGTTTACAATGCATTGATTGCACTGGTACATGATTTTTATGACCCTATATTATAATAATAGCTCTTTGTTCCTCCCCATATTTTCATGGGCGAGTCGAAAGAGGCGATGAAAGTGGAAAATAGGATAGGCCTTTGTTCAATGGTAGATATAATGGCTGTTGATGAAGAATGATTTAATTAATCTTGTTTATTGAATTGAAGAAAAAGTATAAGTATGAACTTAACAACTTAATTAATCATAATTTTCAGTTGTGTGACTTATGTAAAAGCCTATTTCCCGGTATTATCTAATGACCAACACATCTATTTTAAATATGATGTTTAACATTCCACAAGAACTGTCTACAAAATTAAAACATATAAAATACTAAAATAAACACGAATTTTATAATCTTTTATTGTATTTCAAACTGTCATCTCCTGGTATTTCTGTGATAATGTTATGTTGTGTAGCAGGGTACCGCGGAAGTATCCTGAAAAATTAAAATTGTCATGTGATTTCCTATAATATTTTGTTTTAATTTTACTACTACTTACTGCAACATTTACAATATGATGGTTCTGATGAAAATGAATAGTACAGGAAATAATATTAAATATTTATGTAACATATTTTAATACTTTGAAAACATCTCTATTATATTTAATGCTACCTACTAGTAATTACAACAGTTTTCATCAATATTATAAATAATAATTCATTGAATATGCAGTAACTTTAAATCAGTAAGAAACTTATTAAAGTTATCTATCAGTAGTTATATGCGTGAGTAAAAATAATTTTATAATTATAGAATTTTATAATTTTCTTTTTGGATCAAGTAGTATTGAGGTGTCAGGTTAGAATTGACCCTCCCCATATCTTCCTGTGGGTGTCATAAGACGCAACTAAGGGAAAAATACTGGAAGGTGGGCAGCAGCACCTTCTAAAGAACTGCCATCTTAAACTGCGATCTGCGATGAAATATAGTTTGTTCCTTCTTGAGCGATCAGTCACAATCCCTGTATATTGTTGTACATTAAAGAGAAGCATAGACATTGCCTTGGGCATTAGAGTCCTGCTATGTCTGTAAGAAAAAACTATAATGAAAAGTAGGCTCCATCAAGAGTTACTTGGTAATTGATGGTTACAAATTTCTCAGAAACTACTAAATGAAATTATAGGATTAGAAAAAGACTAGCATTGGATATTATTTAGTAGTATTGTCCACACTTTGGGTGGCCCATCGCACACATTAGTGCGTACGTGCCGAGATCCAACTGGTGTTGCACTTCACCAGCATATTATCCTTGTACTGCTGGGTACCACTGAGCTGGGTACAGAAGCCAATTGATTAGAGTGCAAACTTATGTTTACATCGCAACTTTGTAGGTTATAGCATTTTAAAACAGTTAACAATAGAAGCTCCGACCTTCCTTTATTACAATAGAGAGATAATAAATTAATTAAACAAGAGATTTCAACGCTCTTTACGGCTGCACTGCACTTTTCAATAAAAAAAAACCCAGTGAAAAAACCTGTAAACTTTTATTTTGTTGTCTCCATAGACAATAGACATTGCTCTCACTCGCCACTTTTTTATTTTAGTCCTTAAACTTATATGGTTTGTACATTATAAATTATAAAGAATAAATCTTTTTTATTGCTACTTTATAAACCATCTCATCGCGGCAGCCTGCACCACAGCCGTGAACTACGAATAAATATGTTTAGAAATGTAATTCAAGCTGAAATAAAACAGAGCAAAAACTATACCATGGCGGGCGGGGTTTAAAAGGTGTACCGTGCAGCGCTCTCATTTCGTCATGTGTAATTTTCAACCTAATTTATCAATGTTCTTTCGTGTTGTTTAATTCTGAAAAAATAGTTACCATAGTGTGTTGTAAAATGGTGGAGAAGCTATACGAGAAGGATATGAAAAATTCGGGAATAACTTTCATAAACGAGTAAATAACAATATTTTGGAAACCTTTTTGAAGCGCTCGTAGCGAAGTGTGCTTAGCCGTTCTTAATCAATCAGCTAAGCTAAATTGCAACGCTTCTTCACATACGGCCAACAAAACTAAGTCATTTTAGCTTCCGCAAAAGTACAAATCGTCACCCATCCTGCACATAGCCCCGACCTAGCACCCTATTATTTCTGTATATTCTCTAAAATCAAAGATTTGATAAAAGGTTTCACTTTTACGACCTCCAAAGGGGCAGTGACAGTGATAAGATCTTTCCAATTTACCAATAAATAACCACTTTTAAAAATTGAATATCTTCTAACCAACCAAGGAACGCTGATCACAGCAATGGAACAGCACGATCCAAATGGCAAAAACCACAAAACAATATTGAAATTGATGACGTCGTCTTAATTCATGATGATTGATTCATGATAAAAAATCCTAGGGTAAATGCCCCAAATACAAAACAGTTTGCTTTCGCCTCAGAAGAGAAGCTGTACAGCCACTATTGCAGAGAACAGATAACAGTACGTCAATACCTTCATCCGGGCTTGAACATAAAAAACAAATTTTAAAATGTACAAGGAGATGAATGGTAGGATAACGAAGACCTCTCTTACTATAAAATTATTCTGTCCAGGCTTGCAATAACATACGATGATTCAGAAAATGAAAATATTGTAGATCCTGGAGTTATAGAAAATGAAGAAATTACGGTTTCGGGTAATGCACCTCCTATTTTTGAAGA
Source organism: Plagodis pulveraria (assembly GCA_963890685.1). Taxonomy (NCBI): domain Eukaryota; kingdom Metazoa; phylum Arthropoda; class Insecta; order Lepidoptera; family Geometridae; genus Plagodis; species Plagodis pulveraria. The sequence continues at coordinate 6,693,578 of OY982962.1, read as the reverse complement.
AAATTGAGACAGATTTGTATGCCACTGGTATATGTATGTTCTTTTTAATATTGGACGCGTTTATAACAAATAGTTTTCCCAGCAGAAAATGTTCGTTAGCTAAACATGTTACATTTTAGAAACAAAATATATTATATCTGCGTCATACACGACGCCGCCGGCGTAGCAGGTAGGTATTTATATGAATGTATGTGTAAGTAATACTAATCTAATCACACATTCATAGTCGTGCATGTGTGAGTAAATTTTAGTTCGGGATTTTGATACCAGAGCAGTCTCTTGACATAACGGGTCGGCATAAAAAATCGTAAAGGGCCTCTCTATTCCCAGTATATTACTTTTCTCTATGGTTCTGTTTATTACTTAGTACATAAATTCTTTATCAAGCAAGTTTTGTGCAAATAATTGTGAGTTGCCATACACGGTAACAATCTTTCCTACATATATATACTATTATCACTAAGTTAAACATAATTATTTTAAAGCGAATTTTGCCTGGTGTTATTTTGTACTTCGTGGACGAAGTACTGTCAGTATGGGCGGTTAGAATCATATTATATTTGTTAAGCTTAGATTATCTTAAGAAAATAAGTTATGAGAAGTTACTCATTATGTTAATTGTAGTATATGTCATAGATAATGTGTATATACGTAATACTTAGTGAAGGTTACCATGACTACCTTTTGTTGTTGATTGTGTCTTGAAGAAAATAAAAGTAACGTTTGTGAAACTATAAGATTATTATTAAAGATCTAGTTATAGGCTACAAATTGTACGGGTGTACTCTGTACACACTGCATCTAACTCTGGATAACATATATATACTATAGAATAGGTTATGGGCATATTCATGTGAGTACATAAAAAATGAGTCACGTACATATTGAGCCATTGCGAAGAGAAAACTATGATACATGGCGAATACAAGCTAAAGCTCTTCTATTAAAACTAGGTCTATGGAATTATGTTTCGCAAACTACAAAGAAGCCAACTATCGAAGGCGATGACTTAAATAAGTATTTGGAAAAAGATGGTTTGGCGCTGGCGGAGTTATTCCTAATAATCTCACCAGGTGAGTTGAAACAAGTTAAAAACTGTGAAACCAGCAAACAGGTATGGGACACACTAGAATGTATCTACCATAGCAAAGGTCCTGCACGGAAAGCAAGTCTTTTGAAAGAATTGATATTGAGAAAAATGAAAGATAGTGATAGTATAGTAGATCATTTGAATAAGTTTATGGACATAGTCGATAAGTTAGCAGACATGGACATAACGATAAATAAGGACCTACTTAGCATAATGATGCTCTATAGCTTACCTCAATCTTTTGAAAATTTTCGTATTGCTATAGAATCTAGGGATGATCTACCAAATCCAGACAACTTAAAAATAAAAATTGTAGAAGAAGCTGAAGCCAGACGAAACATTGCTAATACATCTGAACAAAGTTCTGAACAAGAAGTGCTATATAGTAGACAGCGAAAAACAGGCAAGAAGTATGCTGTTGAATGTTTCAAATGTAAGAAAAAAGGACATAAAGCGAAAGAATGTTGGTCAAAAGTCGACCAAAGTAATAAAGGTAATGTAAGCCTATATTGTACAGGAGAGACATGTCTTAATACAAATAATAATAAAGGAAAAGTAAATAAGTGGTGTATAGACAGTGGCTGCACGTCACATATGACACACGAAAAAGATAGATTTAATATTTTAAAAAATGAGAACAGTAAATCTTTGAAGTTAGCTTCAGAAAACTGTACAACACAGATTGAAGGCAGTGGTAATATAAAACTTAATATTAAGAAAAGACCTGATTTACAATTGACCGAAGCATTGTATGTTCCCTCACTGACTACAAACCTTATGTCAGTAGGAAAAATGACAGACAAAGGTGCAACAGTCTTATTTAAAAAGAATATTGCAACCGTTATGCGAAATGGTGAAATGCTGTTAAAAGCAGAAAGAAATGATGATGGTTTATACTATGTCACAGAAAACATATCAGAAAAAGTGAACTACTGTGAAACAAATAAAATGCAGCTATGGCATAGAAAGCTTGCACATCTAAATGAAGGACAAATGCGAATAGCCATGGATAAGAACATCATGGAAGGTTTAGAATTTAATAAGAATGATACAGTTAAAAACTGTGAAGTTTGTGCTAAGGGCAAGGCAACAAAACTACCGTTCAATGTACCTAAAAATGAGCAAAGAACTAATGAACGATTAGAAATTGTTCATTCTGATGTTTGTGGACCTATGAGACAACCATCAAAGGGAGGTTCTAAATACTTCATCACATTTATCGATGATTTTTCAAGGTATACACGAGTATATACTATGAAAACTAAAAATGAAGCCCTAGCAAAGTTTAAGGAATACAGAAACAAAGTTGAAAGGTTTACCAAACAAAAAATAATATGTTTGCAAAGTGACAATGGGACAGAGTATATCAACAATGAATTTGACAAATACTTGAAAGATAATGGCATCAAAAGGAGACTTTCCGCACCGTACACGCCGGAACAAAATGGCTTAGCAGAAAGAAAAAATAGAACATTACTTGATAAAGCCAGATGTATGTTAATTGATGCTAATATGACAGAAGATTTTTGGGCCGAAGCTATAAATACAGCTAACTACTTAGCAAATCGTAGCCCTTGCAGCAGTATTAATAATGCGACTCCGTTCGAAAAATGGGTAAAAAGAATCCCATCTGTGAGACATTTTCACATTTTCGGGGCTAAGGCATTTGTTTTGAACAAAGGAAAGAAAAATGGAAAATTTGAAGCCAGAGCTACAGCTGGAATATTTTTAGGATATTCAGAAAATCACAAGGCATTCAGAATTTTGAATCCAAAAACAGAATATGTCATAATTAGTAGAGATGTCAAAGTTTTAGAAAAAATGTTTTACGAAAACGAGACAAAAGAAGAACAGAAACAAGACAAAAATGATATAAAAGTAGTACTTTTCCCGAAAGAAGAAAATGTAGAAAATATAGAAATCTTGAATGGAACAGTAATTGATGAACCAGAACCGGAAATAAATAACGATAACATATTCGAAGATGCAACTGCAGAAGCAGATGAAATAGAAAATGAAATGTGTCCAGATATTGAAATAGGTAATGACATGTGTATAGATAATGAAATTGATGCGACTACTTCCAGTAATGGAAAACGACAGAGAAACCCACCGATATGGCACAAAGATTATGAGATGGATACTGAACAATCATTTTTGTGTGAAATAGATGAAAATAGTGATGAGTGGGAAGATGCAATTTTAAGCGAGATAGAGTCACATCTAACAAACAATACTTGGAAAATTGTACATAGGAATGAAAGCAAAAATTTGATCGATAGTAAAATGGTATTAAAATATAAGTACAATGAAATTGGAGAAATAGATCGACGTAAGGCGCGACTTGTGGCACGAGGTTTCAATCAGAAAGAAGGAATCGATTATACGGAAACATTCACACCAGTAGCAAAAATGAGTACCATAAGATTATTGATTGCTTATGCGATGGAAAATGATATGAAGCTATCCCAACTAGATGTATGTACTGCATTTTTAAACGGTGATATAGATGAACAAATTTACATGAAAAAGCCGAAGAACTTGGAAAAATATTTGAAAATTATTGCAGCACATGGAAAAAACATTGAAATAGCAAAAGAAATGCTACTAGACATCAACAAATATAAAAATAATGGGATATGCCAACTAAATAAAGCTATATACGGATTGAAGCAAGCAGGACGACAATGGTTTCTAAAATTACATCAAAAAATGATAGAAATCGGATTTAAAAATTCTACAGCGGATCCTTGCTTGTACATCTTAGAAAAAGAAGGAGAGAAGTTGTTAGCCAACATTTATGTTGATGACTTAATACTGGCATATAAGTCAGAAAAATTGTTAACAGAAGTTAAAACAAAATTGCAGAAAGAATTTGAATTACGTGATATGGGTGCTCTCCATCATTGTCTGGGTATACGATTCTCCCATGTAGGGGGAGAAATGACGTTGACACAAGATACTTATATTGAAAATTTGATAAAAAGTTTTAACATGGAAGAATGTAAACCAGTTTCGACGCCCATGGAACCAGCTCTAAAGTTAGAGAAAAACACAAATGAAGAAGAAAAAGAGAACTATCCATATCAAAAAATAATCGGATCGTTAATGTATCTGGCAGTTGCAACAAGACCAGATATTATGTTCGCCGTAAGCTATTTAAGTCAATACAATAACTGTTATGATAAAAGTCACTGGCAAGCTGCAAAAAGAATTATACGTTACCTTAAGGGGACAAAGAATGTCTGTATAAGATACAAAAAATCAGGATTGCCACTTATAGGAATGACAGATTCCGACTGGGCAGCGTGTACCCTTGACCGCCGGTCATATACCGGATACATTTTCAAGTATGGTGGTGGTCTAGTCAGTTATGAAACAAAGAAACAAAGAGTGGTTGCTTTGTCTACAGCAGAAGCTGAATATATGGCGTTGACAGAGGCAACGAAAGAAGCCCTACATTTGAAATATTTATTAGAGGACATTGGAGTATCGCAGCACACAGTTCCAATTTACAATGACAATCAGGCAGCACAGAAGTTAGCCAATAATTTAATGACTGGTAAGAGATCAAAACACATCAGTATCAAGGAGCATTTTGTCAGAGACTGTGTCCAAAGAAAACTGGTAACCATCCGTTATGTGGGCACAGATAACATGGAAGCAGATTTTTTAACAAAGGCCTTACCGCAACCAAGGCTTTCTAAGTTGCTTAAAATGATAGGAGTCACTCAAACCTCAGCTCAGAACTGAAGGTCATCGTGAGGGGGAGTGTCATAGATAATGTGTATATACGTAATACTTAGTGAAGGTTACCATGACTACCTTTTGTTGTTGATTGTGTCTTGAAGAAAATAAAAGTAACGTTTGTGAAAATATAAGATTATTATTAAAGATCTAGTTATAGGCTACAAATTGTACGGGTGTACTCTGTACACACTGCATCTAACTTTGGATAACATATACATACTATAGAATATCTAAAACTTGTTGATATTTGTCATTTTTAATAACCGCCACACTGAAATCCTATATAAACTGTAAAACCAACCATCCTGTCTTATTTCGGGTTGGCTGATACGTTGTGCCGGGAACGTTCGTGTCTCTGATTGGTTGTGGTAAATATGGCGGGAACTAATGTATATGTGACAGACACTTGGCGCCAGTCATTGCTATAAAACCAATGTCTCAACTTACTGAGCCTTCTTTTTATTCTTCACAAGTGACTGCCTCATCGAGACTTATTGAGTTAAGTGCTGTACTATTATTTTATTTAATGTAACATAACTGATATTTACGTGTTGTGTGTGGATCTATGTTTGTTGGCTTCCAAAATGGTTTGCCCTTTTTATTATATTATCGTTGTGAAATGTGACTATACAATATTACCTTTAAAGTGTTCTATGTGTTCCTATAAATGGGGTCTGTTGTCGTTTCCTTATGATTCCCTTTTGCATAGAAAACGTAGTAAGTTAGATCGTTAAGTACGGAACTAGTAGTACTTATTCACTTTACATAAGCTACGACTAGGTTATGCCATCACCACCTGCCTAACATCTAATAAGTTAATGAGCCCTTGGTGGCGCGGGAGTGGACTGTATATTTTGAGTGTATATTAATAACGTTGTGATATGATGAGATTGAGACCTAAGCTATTGGCACTTCCTGAAAGGAATTCGGGCTGCAGCGGAGAAGAACGAGAGAATACAGCCTGATTAAGGATGGAAATGCACTGACCTGTTCTGATCTTCTTAATGTCACGCCATGTGCTTGCCATAAACCAGTAGTTCAGGCATTGATGACGATTTGTCCGGGAGGGCACGGTCACTATGCAAATCCTCAAATCTCTTCACTAAGGTCCATTAATCACTGTATTTTGGGAGCCAACTCAACAACGTTATTATTATATATTAGGAGAAGCGCACGCGCAATTATTGATTTTTCGTGTTCTTAGCGGAACTGCAGTACTGCAACAACTCGACCAGCGTCGGCAGATTTTGTGCGTCGATTGCCGTTCGATGAACGTTGTCTGTCTCGCTTGTACTCGCGAGGCAGGTAGTGCGTGGAAAGAGGAAGGGGAATAGGAACTATACAGAAGTGCCAATAAAATAGATAATAATCTTACATTGACTGTCAAACAAATGCGATGAAACTGCGCGGTAAATTCAAAAGCTAGTATAAACATTTTTAACTATTGATTGGCGCAACCAGCCCTTATTATAGCTGAAATAAATGCTTTTTATCTTGACAAATCTCACACAGGCGTATAATAATGTTTGTGTTCTTACAGATTTCCAACAAATTTTTGGTATGTGATAAAAGCGTTCGGATTATTGATGAACTGTAAATAAAAACTACAGTTTGTAATAAACTTTGTATGAAAATGCTAATAAATTTTATTTTTCCGTTCAGATGAAATTGAAAATAAGGCGGCCTTGTCCTTACGTAAATGCATGTAAGTTGGAAAGGAAAGTTTTAAAGATTCAAGGCAGAAATAAAACGCTACATGGTTATATAGGGGACATGAAAAGAATATACGATTGAGATCCCCCTCATCCAAGCCACATTCGCAGATAGAAGAATCTTTAACGTGAATCTTTTTTAAATGAGTAGGAGTACAACAATGACCCAACCTCATACGGATTAATGATGAAGTAAAACGTTTGCCTAATTTTATCCGGGCAAACCACGGTTTGCTCGGAATCAAAGGTTGAATTTTAGCAAAGCCAGATCCAGATGACCGACTACTGGTTCTCCAATGTAATGACCAAGACTTTGATAAATAAGATTTTGGAAGACATAATAAGTCATGACAGTAATTAATGAAAGGAACCTTATCTCCACATACAACTGCATCTTTAGCAACTTTATCAGCGCGTTCATTGCCAGAAATCCCAACATGACTGACGTTATTCTTGCCTGGGAATCCAGGCAAGATTAACGTCAAAACCTTTAGTATAACATTCAGCAATAGAACTTTTAATTTGAAATAAAATTGGATTATGAGAATTAGAAGTAAAAGGATTCGAAAGTAATGATTGGAGAGAACTCCGAGAATCAGAAAATACAATAGACCGATGCAGCTCGAAGAGAAGGATATATTTAATAGCCTCAAGGATAGCCAAACATTCCCCAGTAAAAACAGATGATTCAGGTGGACATTACATTTTTTGAACAATATCGTATTGAGCATGAAAAATGCCATAACCAACACAGCCAACTGGTGAAAGTTTTGAAGCGTCTGTGAAGATCGTATGCCAATCACACCAATCTCTTTTAAGTAGCTCGTGGAAGTATTCATCTGCATATAGGTCACCTTTACAAATGTCAAATTCTAAAATTATATGGGGTTGAGATATAATAATATTAAATTCATAATTGAAAATTGGAAGTTTTTGAGAACGATAAACAGGGTCTTTTAAGGAATGAAAAATAACGTAACTTTTAATAAGCAAAGGAAAATGTTTACATCTCCAGAAACGAGAAGAGTTAACATATTGATGAAGTAGTTGTAATTTTGGAATCAAAGGGTGATTAGAAAATTGGATAAATCGGAAAAAGAATCTGTTAGCAAGGAATTGACGGCGAAGGTGAAGGGGAGGGTCAACACACTCAACTTGGAGAGCATTGACTGGAGAAGACTTCATAGCCCCTGTGATAATTCGAAGAGCTTTCGATTGTATCAAATCAAGTTTACTAAGGCTTAGCTTGTTAGCAGGTTCCAAAAGAAAGCATCCATAGTCTAAGACGCTTCGAATAATTGCATTGTACAAAAGATTTAAGTTAAAAGGATGGGCTCCCCACCAAACACCATATAAGCATCTTAGAACGTTAATGTTTTTTTCACATTTTTGGATAATGTAGGTAGTCACAATGCTGACGAAAATTTAACTTACTATCTAAAACAAGACCTAGAAATTTGATTGATTCTCTAACTGACATTTGACAATTATTTATGAAGATATTGATAGGAGGAGGGTTTCTTTTACGGGTAAAGAGTACTATATTACTTTTAGAAGGAGAGAGTTCCAAACCATTTTCGCTAAGCCAAACATTCAATTGCTGAAGCGAGTGAGAGAGACAGGCACTCGCCACATCGATTTTGTGATTGGAATTATAAATGAGAATATCATCAGCATATTGTAAAATACGACAAAGACCAACAGAAGACTCTAAATCATACGTATAAATATTGTATAAGAGAGGGCTAAGAACCGATCGTTGGGGTAAACCACGCCAGATAACTCTACTCGATGAAATTGAAGGATTGTCACAACGGAGAAAAATGAATCTCTCCGTCAAAAGGTTCATAGTAAAATTTCTTACTTTAACAGGAATTTTTAATTTAATTAATTTTCTTTTTAGAATTGGAAGTTGCACATTGTCGTAAGCAGCAGATATATCAAGAAAAGCTCCGACAATAGATTCACCACGAGTGAAACCAAGCCTTATATCTGTAGTGAATATACTAAGACTATCCATGGTACTTTTCCCCTTCCTAAAACCGTATTGAGATTTCGCAAGTAAACCATAATATTCTACAAACCACTCAAGTCGATTTTTAATTAGGTGTTCAGCTATTTTAGTTAAAACAGATGAGAGCGCAATAGGACGGTAAGAATAAGGATCATCTGGGTCTTTGTTAGGTTTGAGAATAGGAATAATAAATTGCGATTTCCAGCTATCATTGACATAGCCAGAATCCAAGATAGAATTTACAAGGCATAAGTAATAATTCAGAACAAAATCATTAGCCTTAGAAAAAAAGGAATAGGGAATGCCTTCCATACCTGGAGCAGAATCTTTAACCGATTTCAATACGTTTTTCAGTTCTACCATGGAAAAAGGCTGATCTAAAACGTCGTTAGAACCATAAGTAAACTGAGCAGGAAGTTCATCAGGAAGAGGACAATACTGAGGCGCTAATTTGTCCATAAATGAGTCAGCCCAAGACTGACTCGACCAACAACGACGGTGAGGAAGGCACCAAGTTCTTCTATATCTATGGATTTTATTCCAAATAATTGAGAGTGGAGTATGCGGACCTATAGAGCAACAAAAAGATTTCCAACCATGAAATTTTTTGGAGTGGAAGAGGCGTTTTGATTGAGCAATTACTTTGTTCAATTGCATGAAGTTCTCTTTTGTCATGGAGCGGCAAAAGGTAGTTTCAGTTTCATTTCGACATTTAATTGCCTCCGAGCAGTCCTTATCCCACCATGGAGGAGAAGGCATTTTACCTGAATTATTTTTTTTAATATAGAAAGACATATCAGCACAATTTAAAAGAGCTTGAGCAAGGTCCTCCGAACAAATTTTAATGTTGTTATTATTAATCACAGGTAGTTTAGAAATATTGATCTCTGCTATTTCATTAAATTTATCCCAGTTAGCATTGTCATTTAAAATATATTTAAGAAGAGGAGAATTGCGATAGACTGGTTGAGCCAAATTTAGTGAAATATTTAGAATAATAGGAAAATGATCACTGCCATGAGTTGAAAGCAGAACATGCCATGACAAAAGCAAAGCAAGATCTGGAGAGCAGAGAGATAGATCAACTGCACTAGGGAATTCGTTTGGACGGGTTCTTCTTGTAGGAGAACCATCATTAAGAATACACAGATTGAGGGTATCAAGGGAATCTAATAGAAAAACTCCACAAGAATCTGAAATACCACAACCCCAAACACTATGGTGGCAATTAAGATCGCCAAGGACTAGGAGAGGCCTAGGAAGGGAGTTAAGAAGAAGAATAAGCTTACGGATTACAGAAATGGAAGGGGAGCTTAAATATAAGGAAATTATTACAAAAGATTTCGTATGGACAGCCACAGCTTCAAAGCCAACTTGAGAAGGAATTGAAATAGAGGAAAAGGACATATTATCTTTTAAAAAAAGAGCAACACCACCACAACCATCCTGTCTATCTCTTCGAACATCAACATAGCCAGATAACCTAAAAAGGGAATCAGGTCTAAGCCACGTTTCTGAGAAAGACAGGATGCATGGTTTGTATTTATTGACTAAAAATATTAAATCAGATTTTTTATTGTTTAAGCTACGACAGTTCCACTGAAGGATCCTGTTGGTGGGATCCATTTTGGAAAAGAGAGAGGAGAGAATTCGAGTTGAAGGCGGCGTTGGACGGTAAAGCGTTTGGGGAAGAGGAAGAAGAATTACACATAACAGAAGATAATAAGTTTAAGAGCTTTAGGAGTTCTGCAATAATATCTTGAACAGAAGGCATCTCAGAATTTTTACATAAAAGATTAGGGAGGGCACAGCCATTTTGAGAGGGAGCATCATGATTATCTCTTATAATGTTTAAGTGGGCAGCCTGATCATACCCAACACGGGAAGGAGGAGGGGCAGGAACAGATTTTGAAACGTTTTTCTTATAATGAACTTTAGTTGGCTCGATGGTAAAATTTTTAAAAGAGCCATTTTGTTGAGGGCTAGTTGTTAAGGAGGGTGAGGCAATATCAGCATACGATGTTTTAGACACAGGAAGTAGTTTTGAAGCTTCAGCATAAGATATAGCTTTTTCAGACATGACACATTTTATATTTTTTTGCCTTTGATATTCAGGACAGCTTTTATTAGTAGCGAAATGATTTCCTTTGCACCAAATACATTTTGCACTATCCACCCCTATTTCACATGAATCTGCTAGGTGGTTTAGACCACATTTATAACAGGTAGGTTTTGAACGACATTGATTCTTAGTGTGGCCATATCTGCAACATTGAAAGCATTGTATGGTAGGTAAGGAGTATAACTCTACAGGGATTGAATTATAACCCAAAAAAACTCGTGAGGGAAAGACTTGGCCAAGGTGAAAGCTGTATGAACGACATTATTCAAATAACAGCTTTAACACTATACTTATTATAACTAACGGGATATTTACCGTGTTTTTGATTAGTTATGAGCTCTCGATATTTCGGCACTGTTGCAAGCGCCATGATCACGAGTAAACTGAACTCGTGATTGTAAAATTTCATTAAAATCCATTCAGTAGTTTTTGCGTGAAAGAGTAACAAACATCCATACTTACATACATCCATAGTTACATACATCCACAAATCCTTACTTACAAACTTTCGCGTTTATAATATAAGTAGGAGTAGGATAGGAAGTAGGATCCTCATCAAATGCAATTAAAATAGAATCACGCATAAATAATACGTGATGAATCTTGCATTTAAGTAGCGAGGTGCAAGGGTGAGGGCAGCGTGGGTGAAGTTATAAGGCTGGTGATAGGAACTATAACAACATACTGGTCTGTCGTATTGTAAATACATAGTTTTAAAGATTCTGTAAACATTCCATTAAAAAGATAACAACTGAAACCAAGTTTTTTATGTTCCCAAATTTTTGTTTGATAACGCTACCTCTATCATGAACTACGTCTGACGATCTTAGTGTTCGGCGATTCATTCGGTTCCTGTCTCTGTCTTGCTTGAACGTTAATGAGCCTCACTCTGTCCTTGTCATACGTTTGCCGTGTCGTTACAGTAGGGAAGTTCCGGAACCAAGCACTCGTGTGCAGTGCAGAGCCGGCCCGACGAGCCGAGCTAACCTAGGTTTACTATTGCTATGCTCGAGCGTCACTCGTCTTCCCCTTTTGAAACTGTCATTGAGTTTGATGAAAGACCAAAAATAACAGTCTATTATAAAGCCAAATTTTAGAAGTATTGGATGATGAAGTGATTTTTTTGTATTATACCTGAAATTAAAAAGTTAAGTTCATCAATAATTTGTAGAGCCAAAGGAACCCGACACAGCGGGTGTTAACATTAGTGATATAAAATATGTCTTGCCTGTTCCAAGAATTCAGATTTCTGATAATGGACGTCGTCAAAATACTTATACGTTTCCTATTGATAACTCTTTTCTCAATTTACGTTGTTAAGCTTAGATGTTGTTATATTAATATTTTATTAAAGTGAGAGGGACTTAATAAGTTCTAATTTTTTTTAAAACTCCTTGTTGAAGCCTCGCAATTAATACTTAGGAAACCTGGTATCAACATCTTTCGAAGGTAGTTACGTTTTAGATTATTTTTGATACGATTGCTCAATAGAGGGTAGTTATGTGTCATATCGCCTCACTGGTTCGCCTGCCAGTCTCAACCGGACCTTTCACCCGAAGTGCACGTAACTCCATCGCATGTGTATACCTACTCTCAAACCCCAGATTAATAACTCCTGCATCATACCCGACGAACAATCTCTCGCCCAGTGAAGTGCTCACATATCTAACGGTGATTAAATATCGATTAGATATCGTGGTGGTAAATGTACAAATCATACGATTCCAATGTGAACATATGAAGTTATAATTCTTTACACTCTCCTAGTTAAACGAGGCATGAAAGAGATTAAGTTTGTCTATGGTTGGTCTCGTATTATTGGCCGTGCATTATTCGGTCGTACATTATTGACACGGCCTGATAAAGCACACCCAATAATTGGAAGCCTGTACATGTATTATTGGCTGTACAATATCGGCCGTGCATTATCAGTACGGACCGATTTTGTACGGGCAATAATACGCGACCAATAAAAGCCGACCAAATATTTCGAATCCATGTACACGTAATATCAGGCCGTGCATTATCGTCCGTACAATATTGGTCGTACATTATTGTGGTCGTGTATTATTGGCTCCCGGATTATCGAAGTGTTTATTTGTTTACAACAAAAGTATAAACTGAGCATGAGAATTGAGGAAGTGGTTGTGAAAGCAAACAAAATGTGTGATTTAAGTACCGCATCAGCTATGGATTTCAAAGCTGGTATTGCAAAACATATCAATAAAATCCATGTTTTTAATTCATCTTGTTCACTTATTTCTAAACAAGAATTATTACAAGCTTTAAATGAATCATATGACTGTAATGTGTGTGAAAATAGATTTCAAGATGCAAGAAGTTTACAACAGCATATACTAACACATAATGTAGAAAAATCCTTTTTTTGTATCAAGTGTGACTTTCAATGTGCAGTAGAAAATATGTTACAAGAACATATTTTATTAAAACACACTACAGAGAAAATATATTTATGTGATAAGTGTGACTTTCAAACTGCATATATAAATAGCTTAGAAAATCATATGAAACGGAAGCACACTGGAGAGAAACCATATGATTGTAATATGTGTGATTACAAATGTGTAACAGTATCCGAATTAAGAGAACACCTAGGAACTCATACAGGAGTGAAACCACATGATTGCACAATGTGCAATTTTAAATCTGTTAGTGCAAGTAATTTAAAACGACACATAAGAACCCATACAGGAGAGAAGCCATTTGCATGTACCGTTTGCGATTACAAATCATCTACAGAAGGCAATTTAAAAGAACATCTGAACAAACATTCAAATGAAAAACCCCACAAATGTCATGTGTGTTGTTTTACCACTAAAACATCTAGGGGTCTAAAACGACACTTGAGAACCCACACGGGAGAAAAACCATTTGAATGTCTCTTGTGTGAGTATAGAGCTGCACGAAAGCACAATCTTAAGTTGCATATGAGTACACACACTGGATATAAATGCAGTTTGTGTAATTTTCAATGCACAGCTGCACATGATTTGAAAAAGCATTCAAAAAGACATAACAAAATAACTGTTAAATAGCAACCTTTTTAATGATAATAATTACCAATTGTATCTTCACAATGTTAAGATTAAACCCTTTTACTCATAATCATTCCATAACTTTTATGGATATGTAGCACTGCATATAAATACTGAACATCACTTTTAATATAATAACCTCAAATGAGTAAGGGTTAACCATGTTTTTAATTTTATAACAAACTTGTAAAATAATTGGTTAAAGATTTAGAAAAGGTAAATCTTGTAAATAAAATTGCAAGTTATATTGTGCCTATTCCAAACATGGTAATATTAGTTTTATTTCTGAAATCCCCCCACAGGTTGTGCTCTATCAGGTATTTTTAAAGATATTGTACATTTTTATTTAATTACAGCCTAAGCTTAACTAGATATATAATATAAAACAAAAAATAATCAAAACATGTCATCATGTCCCAAATCTGCCAGCATATTTAATCCCCGATCTTTCAGTGCCTTTGAAAGTAACTTCTGCTGCTCAACTTTTGTATCTTGTTCTCTTCTTTGAGCATCTAAAATTTCATCCACTGACACTTCTGTGAGGGGCAAGGCTTCTTCTTTGTCTTTGTCCTGTGAATAAGAAATGGTAATTTAAATAAGTCTTTAAGGCCCTCTTGCACTCAATCAGTAGGCAAATTTAGCGTGCGAGAGTCGCAGGCTATGGACACTACGCGGCGCTGCGCTTTAGATGCACAGCGCTTGTCAGGTCGTTCACTCGATGTCCCCAGCCACACGCTATCAGCGTCATAGTGTAACTAAAATCTACTTTCGGTATTTGCTACTAAATCCACGAAAAGCGGCGAGCCTCTCGGTAGCTAGAGCAAGAAAAGGTTTGACCACGAACAAACAACAGGTTGCTTTTGTAAAAGAAGGGTCATCTACAAAATCTAATTCAAAGCCTTACTCCATCTTAGGCGCAGCTCCCGATTGGACTCTTTTGATGGACTCTTATGAAAAACATTACAAAATTCCTGAGGTTGTTGGTGTTTCGTCTTCCAGACCAGACATATTTCTATACTCAAAAAATCTAAAACGCATAGTACTTATAGAACTTACTGTGCCGTGGGAAACAAATATACCTAAAGACCACACGTTAAAAACAAACAAATATTATGACCTAACAAATGAATTAACCAAAAACGGTTATGTGGTTAATTTATATGTTGTAGAAGTTGGAGCAAGGGGTATACCAGCGAAATCCCTATATAACCTACTTAAAGACCTTGGCCTACCAAGAACAACCGTGACTTCCATCCTAGAACGTGTATCTAAGGCGGCATTAGTAGGATCTTACCAAATTTGGTTAGGTAGGGGAGGAGGCTCGAGCGGTGAAGGAGAGCATTGATATATCGTAAAGGGGCCCCTTAATCCTACTCCTGGGTTGCAAGTCCCAGGCCCCTCTAGCCTCTACCTCTGCAACGCGATGGACCCGGCACCCGCACGGTGAATCCATGGAATGCTAAGTAATTCGTCTCTCAATTATTATATTCTTGTATATAAGGGAATAGTCATAAGGGAATAGTCATAAGGGAATAGTCATTCCCTTATAGTGCAACTAACACAGTTGATAACCTTTAACTATTACTATTAAAATACATACCTTTAAGTGCTTGGCGACAGATTTTCTACTTGAGGGTAGTAGCTAGCCAGGGGGGTATTCGCAAAATGCCCTACCACCATGCCAAATAACTGGTTCTAGAGGACGCATCGCGGCACATACCGTTAAGTGCTTGGCGACAGATTTTCTACTTGACACATAGTGGTAGCAAGCCAGGCGGGTATTTACAAAATGCCCTACCACCATGCAAAATTATTGGTTCTAGAGGACTGACAGCGGCACATACCGTTAAGTGCTTGGCGACAGATTTTCTACTTGAGGGTGGTAGCTAACCAGGCGAGTAATCGCAAATTGCTCTACCACCATGCAAAATTACTGGTTCTGGAGGACTCATAGCGGCACATACCGTTAAGTGCTTGGCGACAGATTTTTTACTTGAGGGTGGTATCTAACCAGGTGGGTAATCGCAAATTGCCCTACCAACATGCCAAATAACTGGTTCTAGAGGACACATGGCAGCACATCTCCTCTTCCTCCTGGGTGGCGACAGTGAACGGACGTGTGCTTGCTTGTGTTAAAATTATTTAACGAGTTAATTAACTTCACCTTTACTAGTTCTAGTGTACTAGGCGCTCATAAAAAATAAACTATTTTACGTAATCAACTTTTAAACTGATTGTCTCACAAACATACCTTCAAAAGATTAATTAAACCAACCGCACTTAAAAATGGAACGTACTCCGCCGGCCACACTGACTTTTGAACACCATCCGTCCGACTCCGATATCTCAACTCGAAGTGAAACAAGTAAAGCGGGCGCTGTCGTCGAGGCAAACATTACGCGGCACAAACGTCGAAGAAACACCGACGATAATTTAAATGACTCTTTGAGTTCTATGAAGAGGGAATTAATGGAGTTGATGAATAGTAAATTTAACATCTTAGACAGTAATATGAAAACGCAAAATGAGGGTGTAAATAAAGCGATGGAATATATGACTAATAAATATGATGATTTAATGTTAAAATACCAAGAAATGGACCAGGAGAGAAAAGCGGATAAAAAATATATTCGAGAGCTGGAGGAAAAATTGGAGGCTTTAGATAAAACCAGTCGAGCCGCCACTATCGAAATAAGAAATATACCTAGAAAACCTACGGAGACAAAATCATATCTAGCTGAGCTCGCTGTTAATCTGGGTAAAGCGATGAAACTAGATGTGACCAAGTCAGAGATTCAGGATGTGTATCGGATTAATTTACAATCAAAGGGGGACCCCCCACTTCTTGTAAAACTTACTACTGCCTTACGTAAAGAGGAATTTATACGGACTGCAAAATCTTATAACAAACAACATTCCTCGCAGCTAAGTACTGAACAACTAAGACTAGGATTACCTGCGATGCCTATATACATCTCAGAACATATGACAGCTAAAATGCGAAGAATGTTTTTTCTGGCAAGAGATTTTGCTAAATCCAATGATTACAAATTTTGTTGGTGCTCTCATGGGAGAATATTCTTACGTTGGAGAGAGGGAACCTCTCCAATACTCATCAAAGAAGATAGTCAACTTGATGATCTCAAGCGACAGAGAGAACAAACTGGACCGAAAACCAAATGAGACGACAGCTGGATCTACTCACATCATAATTAAAACCCTAAGTATTTTTTTATATTATAAGTTTTTCTCTACTTGTATAACAAAATATATTTCTCACTACACACTCTCAATCATACACACTTTTTTCCAATCCATCTTAAGCATAGCCAAACACTAATAAAAATCTGTCTTTTAACCCCAGACAATCATGTCAATAATTCATCTGATTCAGTAGTACCTTCAGTCTTGCATAATACATTTTTAACAAATATTATATGTGACATTTTGATGAGTAAATTCTATTTCTCCAATAATGGATTTTAATAATTTAACCACTGAACTTGACTCTTATGAGGTTTCGAAGTCTTATCAGTGTAAAGTGCACGAAGCTCAAAACTATGTACGTCAAAATCATAAAAGGCTAGCGGTAGTTTGTCAGAATATACGGAGCATAGATTGCAACCTTCCTCAAATGGAAATATTGCTACACCAGCTAAAATTCGATTCCGATGTCATTATACTTACGGAGTGCTGGCTAAATAAATTGAATAATAATACACCTAATCTAAATAATTATGTAAAGTATTCAACAGTTCATAATATGAGCCAAAATGAAGGAGTAGTTGTTTATATAAAAAATGATATATCGGCTATCGTGACAGAACCACCGTCATTTGAAGCAAATTGTCTTATAATAAAAATTGGAGCTCACACAGCGATTATAGCTATATACCGTCCTCCAGCATATCGTTCTCTAGGTAATTTCTTCACAACGATCGAACATATCCTTACTTCCTTAAAATCTTGTAAGAATATTGTGTTTGCTGGTGATGTTAATATAAATATATCTCCATCTAGTCCTATGACTACCATTAGCAATGAGTATTTAAACATCTTGGCGTACCATGAACTGCTTCCTTCTCATGTCTTTCACACTAGAAAAAATAGTTGTTTGGACCATATCTTTCTTAAAACTAAATTTAATGCCACAACTTTGGTAATATCTTCGACAGTCACAGATCACTACTGCGTCGTCTTGATATTAGACAATTACCAATTTCCTAGAAGTACCCATAACTCACATAAAATAATAAACTTCCAAAACATTAGTTCTGATTTAAACATTAATACTTTGAACACAATTTTTGCAACAGTTGATGTCGACAAAGCAACCTCTATTTTAGCTTCTGAATTAAAACGTGTAACTGACTTAAACACAGTTTTAAGGCGTATTTCCTGTCGTAAAAGAATCAAAGAAGGATGGCTTACCCCAGGATTGCTTCGCTGCATAAGACATCGTGACAAACTTCATGCTAGTCATAATAGAGAGCCCAACAATAAAATCTTAGAACTGTCTTATAAAAGATATAGAAACTATTGTGTAGAAATTCTAAAAAAAGTCAGACATGAGCATGACAAAGCAGAATTAAATAAATCTAGCCATGACTCTAAGAAAACCTGGAAAGTTGTAAAGAATATTGCGCATTTAAACTCGAAAAAAAGTATTGGCACGGAAGATCTTGAACTATTGACATTAAAAAGTAACGCAGAAGAATCACTAAGCTACATTAACAAGTTTTTTGCAAATATAGGCAAAACCTTGGCAGATAAAATAAATTTTGTAAGTGGAAAATCTAACACTTCAGAACCTCAATCAAAAATGCACAGATCTCCTCAATCTTTTTTCTTACTTCCCACTGACAATTCAGAGATTTATTCCATAATCAACGGTCTTAAGTCTAATAGTTCAATAGGACATGATGGTATCCCTACATTAGTTTTAAAATATACCAAAGACATTATCACTCCATATATTACTTACATATGTAATCTTAGTTTCTCCACTGGAACTTTTCCGAAATTATTTAAAACGGCCCTTATAAAACCCATTCACAAGTCTGGAGACAGAGACAGTATCAACAATTATCGCCCTATTTCAATCCTTCCTTCTTTATCCAAAATTATAGAGCGCTTACTCAATAAGCGACTAAATTCTTACCTTGTTAAATTCAAAATTATATCAGATAACCAATATGGATTTGTATCTGGTAAATCTACAGAAGACGCAGTTTCTGAGCTGACAGAGTATGTAATTCGACAAGTAGATAAACAGAATAAATGCGTGGGTATTTTTCTAGACCTAGCAAAAGCCTTCGATACTGTCTCTGTCCCGATCTTACTAAAGAAAATGGAAATGATTGGAGCTAGGGACATTTCACTTAAACTTTTCACAGAATACCTAACAAACAGAAAACAAAGGGTTAAGATTGGAAATTATGTTAGTGAAGAAACTTCTATCAGTTACGGCGTGCCGCAGGGCAGCATTTTAGGCCCCACCCTCTTCCTAATATATGTCAACGATCTATGCAACTTGAATCTTGCAAATACAAAACTTATAGCTTTTGCAGACGACACAGCTTTAGTTTTCTCGGCGTCTACCTGGAGCGAAGTTACCCGTATGGCTGAAATTGGTCTCAAAGAAGTCATGTCCTGGCTCCGTCACAACCTACTTACCCTAAACGTAGAAAAAACAAATTACCTTACCTTCTCCAAATCATTAGCGGACAAGCCTGACAATAATCTGACAGTAAAAGCCCACCATTGTACATTTCCATCTTTACAGAACTGTTCATGCTCTTGTCTAGAACATCTAACTTCCGTAAAATATCTAGGTATTACTATAGACGAGAGACTGAACTGGCACCAGCATACTAAAATTCTCACTGGTAGGGTAAGAAAACTTATTATTATCTTTAAAAGGTTAATGCACATAGGAGACCTTAAGTTATTGAAATCAATCTATTACGCTCTTTGCCATTCAGTTTTGGGATACTGTAGTACTGTTTGGGGAGGGACATTTAAAACATACCTCTTACGAGTAGAGCGATCTCAACGGGCCGTACTAAAGGTCATGTTATCAAAACCTTTCAGATACCCAACTAAACAACTATATGCTGATGCCAAGGTCCTTACCGTAAGACAAATATTTATTTACAAGTCGATATTGAAGACTCATTCTAACACAGTTTTTGATCCTTACATATATCAAACAAAACGTCGTAAAGATAGAATAGTGTTTCCACCTATCCTATCATCCGAGTATGCAAAAAGACACTGTTGTTACTTGGGGCCCTACTTATATAGAGAAATTAGTTCACGTATAAATATTTATCCACTAACGTTACAAAAATGCAAGAAAGTACTAAAAGAACATTTGTTACAACTAAGTTATGCTGAAACTGAAGAATTATTTGTAAGACAAGGTTAACCGATTTAATAAATTATAATTATTTTACAATAGTTAATTCAATACATGGCAATCAATAACAACACCAATACACACACATTAAAATATTATGTTTCGACACTATATCACCTTATAAACACACACATTCTCACACACACACACACACACACACCCTCACATTCAAACGCTTACTCACCCTCTCATGGCAATTAAAAACATTTACAAAAGTACACAAGTTACACTTACACATGCGTCAGTTATCTTTTAAGTGTAATATAGTTTTAGTATATATATATATATATATTTCTTAATACTTCTCAAGTTTCTGGAAATAAAATTGCATATCGATCTATATCAAATAAATTTAGAATATATGATTAAATAGATGTACATTCACTTCACTCCTACAAACAATCACTTCATCGTAAACAAGCACAAATTCGCATATACCAGAAGTATTCTTTCATCCATCAATTTTAATCATACAAAATATGATAAACATAAATATGATGTAAACACTGTATCAGCATCCATTATTCACACTCATAAATATAGTATTATTCAAATATAAAAATTTCGTCAAAATTATATCTGCATAATTATTCTCGGGTTCCTCTTTTCATGTACCGGGCAATTATATTTAGTAAGAAGCTGACTGCCGTGCGGCAGCAGCGATACTAGAAACTGGTTACGTTCATTGTTTACTTTACGTATGCACGCTAGGCCTAAACACATTGTACTTTAATATGACTACAATAAAGACGAGATTGTTTCTGCAAATGTTGCTATCTGCCTGAGTGGGACGATCGGAGTGTTGCTATGCTTATACAGTGTACTGTTGCTGTTAAATTGTCTACCCTACATGTATAATATTTTTTATTTTTATTACTCCAGTGAGATGGATGATGTGCTTATTAAAAAACATGTTTTATGTGCCTATTTAAAATACCCAACAATGTTACTGCACTGGAGGAAGACATTGACAACTGTAACACAGGTACGACCTAGCACAGTTGTCAATGTCAATAACTGTACCATACAATTAGATAATATACCATAAAAACATAGTTATTGTAATTAATGTATAGTTAAAAATGTACCATGTGATTTTTATAAAATAAATATTTGTATTTGTATTTGACATACGTTAAGTGCTTGGCGACAGATTTTTTACTTGAGGGAGGTGGCTATCCAGGTGGATATTCGCAAAATGCCCTACCAACATGCACAACTACTAGTGCTCAAGGATACATAGCGGCACATAGCGTTAAGTGCTTGGCGACAGATTTTCTACTTGAGGGCTGTAGCTAGCCAGGCGGGTAATCGCAAATTGCCCTACCACCATGCAAAATTACTGGTTCTGGAGGACTCATAGCGGCACATACCGTTAAGTGCTTGGCGACAGATTTTTTACTAGAGGGAGGTAGCTAGCCCTAGCCCCTGGAAAATACTCTCTTAAAAAGTAGTTTTTCCCTTTTACCTATTGTTGGATGCCCACAGTTCGTGGAAGACGCAGCTAGTATGAAATAACTTGTGGACGTTGAAACATGAAAATGGAGCTTTTATATGAGCATGGTAACGACTTTAACAAGTTATTAAAATTAAAATTTAATTTTGAAAATGTGCCTTCAAACGTTACTAATAAATAACAAGCTCTATCCATTGGTAAAACTTTCACATAGTTTCATGATAGTATCTTTTAGTTCTACCTGATTTAAGTAGCAATATGGTGTCATGTTTGATTTTTTTTTTATCGAAGAAATTGTTCATAATCAGGTTTTTTACTTTGTACGTTCCTGGAGAGTATGTTCAACTTTATATAAATGATTTTATATATTCTAAATTTTAAATTCTATTCGAGTTACAGATTTTAAAAAATGTCTAAAGTATGTGCAACCTTGCCTTAAGGGTGAACTGGCCGGCCCGTTCTTCATACAAACGCCGTTGGGTGATCACTCCCTTATTTGAGGATTTAGGTCCAAAATAAAGTATAGTACCGATTGACCTCGTCATTATCTAGGCTTGTATGATGCCAAATTTTTAAAAAGATAATTAAGTTGTAAGTTATTAGCCTCGAAAACTTTATATGAAAATGTTTCGAGGCTCATAATTCTCAGTTTAATTATTTTATTAAAGTTTCGGCATCATACAAGCCTTGATAACGACGAGATCAATCGGTATTATGCTTTATTTTGGACCTAAATTCTCAAATAAGGGAGTGATCACCCAACGGCATTTGTATGGAGAACGGGCCGGCCAGTTCACCCTTAATATGCATTATACCTATTTACCTTTGCCATATTTTATAAGATAACCACTGCACTGGGTTTAGGTGGAAGTCTCGATCATAAGAGTGAAGACCAATCAATTGAAAAAACAAAACATTTTAAAAATATTTGTTATTATTAAAATTTTATGGCTTTCACATTCCAGGAATTTATAGTTGCTGTTTACAAAAATGACATTCGTATTGAAACCCAAGATAGCAGACTTTTTTTTAATAATATAATATGTTTGTCATTTTCCAGGTTTCTCGGGGTGTTGATTACAAACACAACATACAAGATTCATCGAAGTTCCCAGATGGGAACAATTTTTTTAAAATAAAGTAATATATGTGTCATATAAAATTTTTTATGGGGTGCTAATAACAATAACTATCCATTTTAAAATCCAAGATGGCAGACTATTTTAATTTAATGTATTGACTCCATAGTTTATTTAATATATAAAAATGCTTTTTTATAGGTGTATATTATAACATTATTATAAGTAAAACATCAAACATTTGATAATACAAATATAAACTTTAAAATTGTATATTAGTCACATCACAAAAATTTAACTAAAAAACTAGATGCTGTGATGTGACGAGCATCTTGCGGCATCGGATTTTACGTAAACATAAATTCTTACATGGGGCAATGCTGCCAGCATGCTGGGCACGCTGCCAACTGATAGTGGGCTAGAGCATATGGACTGCCTATGAGTCCAAATGCTTTTATTGTAGTAGCTGTAGTGTTGTATATAGTTTGTAGTATTTGGTTAATAAAAGCATACCGCCGGTTAAAAAAATAAAATAAAATAAATAAAAAATTTAAGTTACAGAAATTTTCTGTTATTTGTTCTTCTTTTTTTAATGATTATATTTTTTTGACAGATAACACATCTAGATGTGAAGTTAAATTACAATGTTAAAGTATAAATCTATACACATGATAATTTTCCAGTATAGTGTACCACAAAATGATAAGGTTGAGAGATAATAACTATTGCAAGTGTGTTGGAAAATGGCAGATTGGAACAATGCTACCTTCAAGATAACAAAAACTATTGTTTATGTGCAAAATTTGTTAATGGTGAATAATGAAGGGAGAGGAAGGATTGGTACTTATCCTTCCTCTCCCGTAGTAGGGGTTTCAAGTATTCAATAACATGTTCAATGTTCAAAAAATGATGCATATAGGAAACAAAGGATGAATAGGTTCAATATATCTTTAAAATGGTCATCACCAAATTAAGATGGAGTCAGTTTTCAATGGAAATGTTGTTCTTTCCTTGTTGACAACTCGGTTGAGACAGAATTGAAACATATGTTGGTGACTTTTATAAACACTAAGTTGGCAACAATTTCGGTGTATTAAAGGTGCGTAAACACCGAAATTGTTGCCAACTTTAGTTACTTTACTTACTGCGAAGACTACAACTCTAATGGGCTTATGTAGGATATGGTGATAACATGATATGATGAGTTTAAGACTGAAAGAAATACTCACGATTTCACCTAGAAGGACAACGTTTTCTCCTCTCACTATAAAAATTCCTCGCGGAATGTCCCCGTACTCTTTGCCGACGTGAATTCTTTCAATTGTCTTGTGAAGTACTAAATTGGCAAACTGGTCTACGCAGCGGAGATATCCAATCAGCGTCCTCCCATCTCGCAGCAACACCATCAATTTCTCTTCATGAAACAAGAACCACTCGAGTAAAAATTAATTACATTAAAACCAACACAACCGGTTTTTCATGAATAAACAACCGTCAGAAGAAACGTACTATCCAACTCGTCCAGGAGATGTGCAGTCCCAGCTAGAGGGTTTACGTTACTTGACATCGTATGTAATTTCAACTAAGGAAACAATAAAAATGTATCACGCCTCAAGATAAATATTGTAAATAAATAATGTATGATGGTATGGTACTCTTTGAATAGTAAAGCACAGATTACTAGTATGTAGCAAGTAGTAAGGCGTATTCCACTTGATGCCAATCTTGCCATTTTCGATAATTTTGACCACATTTGCGTCTATAGTTCCCATGGATCTATAAAGTCCATGACAGTTCCACATTTGCTAACCATAGACATAACTAAAATGTGATGGAAAACAACAAAAATGGCTTCAAGTGGAGTATGCCCTAGTATACTACTGTACTATACTACTAGGGCATACTCCACTTGAAGCCTATTTCGTTATTTTCCATAATTTGGCCATATTTTGCGTATACTGTATCATTTAATTTGAACCATAGATACAAATTGTGGTCTAAATTATCGAATAATAATAAACGAAATAGGGCGCTTACCAATTGAAGTTAGATTTGCTAAAAACGATCACACTCCCAAAAAGTTGTTCCACATGGGTCTTGGCGTTATTTTCGCCATAAACGCTACATCTAATGTCAAAATAGACAGAAGTGGCATTCTTAGCGTTCTTATCCTAAATGGAACAGGGGAGAACAGTTACAAACGATCACAGTGATCACAACCATAGACGCAGAAAGTGACCAAAATTATCGAAAATAACGTTATTAGCGTCATATGGAATATACCCATAGGCGGCCCTAATATTAGTCTGCTTGCTGCCACAGAGAATTTAATACTACGGGTGCATACCATTTGAAGTTAGATTCGCTAAAAACGCTAAAAACGATCACACTCCCAAAAAGTTGTTCCACATGGGTCTTGGCGTTATTTTCGCCATAAACGCTATGAGGCTACTGGAACAGTTTCAATTCCCTACATCTAATGTCAAAAGTGACAGAAGTGGCAAATTTTAGTGGCATTCTTAGCGTTCTTATCCTAAATGGAACAGGGGATGACAGTTACAAACGATCACAGCTGTGATCACAACCACAGACGCAGAATGTGATCAAAATTATCGAAATTAACGTTCTTAGCGACAAATGGAACATACCCTACGTACTTGCTGCCATAGACCATATATGAACTAGTGTACATACACTAGTTCATTTTTGGTAATCACCAGCCACGGAATGACCGACACGATAACTGTCGCCCCAATAAACCACAACATTTTCAATTTAAATATCGCTGGTTACACACTTTTGAGTGTTGAAGTCAGATTACTAATTAGGTAAAATAAAATTTTCACCATTTTTAGTCTTTCCTTCCTTCGTGTCGGCTTTATAATGTTGTCTCGGGCGACACGGAGACGACCCCTTTATTCGTATAAGGATGCACTTGCCGATGGCCCGAACTTATCAGCGGGCGAGGCAACAAAGCATGCTATTTCACCTATACCTTTGCGGAAAGGGTAAGACTCCGTGATGAGTAGTAAGAAGATAGTGCTCGCGCATCACACACCCGTATTGCATCTACACTAATTACGCACACTTGTTTGCAATATATCAATGAAAGCCGAACCATGCGGAACGAATTACCATGTTTGACGACGGACGGAGATAGTGTCTCAAGCTTAGTCACGACGTGTGTAGGTACTTTAGATAAAACAACATTATATATTCACAGAGCAATATATTTTCGCGGAGAGTAGGTAGGTACCTGTATCACCTACATATACGTTAGGTATGTCACTCGGGTGAGATAATATGATGAATTGATGATAGGCAATATATGATCGCCATAAATAAATATGTAATATATTACATACCTACCTATTTAGGGCGATCCCTCTGCTGTTCGTTTTTTGTCATCCTTCGTTTTATAATAACATTATTAGGTAGGTACTGTTTCAATATTGCAAGTGACATGATTGTCATTGATTACATTTCTTATAAAATTGTGTTTTATCTCTGGAAACATATAGGTATGTTTATGGCATCAATATGAAAAGAACAAACTACTACATTTACTATGTACAAATCATTTTACTAAACAATAATTATTTATTACATAATTAGGAACTTACTGCATTAACTACAACATATTTTGTAAAGCAGTGACGGCTGAGTGGCATTGCATCCGTGTGGTGGAAGGGTATTTTACGAATGCCCGCCTGGATAACTACCACCCTCAAGTAAAAAATCGGTCGCCAAGCACCTAAAGGGAAGCAGTGATGGGTCAGTGGCATTGGTTATGGACTGCTGCGCAGCAAGTCCATAGTTCGAATCCCGCCGCGATATTGAGCTTCACCGCGTGGTGGAAGGACATTTTGCGAATGCTCGCTTGGCTAGCTACCACCATCAAGTAGAAATTCTGTCACTGGTAGGTAACTGATTTAAACTATTTCCAATAAAAATCAATAACTAATCATAGGTTATTTTGATTAGGTAAGTGCCTACAATCATCGCTAAGTTTACCATATAAACTTTCGTGCTACCTTATACTACCTACAACAAATATATACCTATACTTTTTCTATGAATTTACGTAGGTAGATACATAGTACTAACTTCATTATTTGTTGTGATCTAATAGCTATGTAGATAGGTATGCAATGCGCCGCGCCCGCGAATGTCGATTTGACATCGCTGACAGTTGCGTACCTACCTAGGCAGGCCTATATGATAAATGATAATTATATCGTAGATAGCTGGTATCTGCCATTGAGTTTCTAACCGTTTACTACTTGTGTTAGGTGCCTACTTTCTCGAAGGTAGCGAATATTACTGCTTAGACTAAATTCTACAAAGAATGCGGACTACCTACGTCCAAACCATAACTAATCAAATGCAGCTTTTTATATTGTCTAAGTGTTGCTAAAATTATTAGGTACTCAACTACTCAGTATATTTATCATGACCTGCGTATTGACTAATACCTACTACTAACTTAGGTGCGAGTAGGTTCGTACCTAGACATAGTTACGTATATATATTACCCAAGTATGTACCTACGCTTGACGCCCGACGCTTACTATCACCAACAAACTAATCAAATGCGAAAGAAAATCCAGTTCCCAACTCTCAACATACATATATATATATATATATATATATTATATATATATATATATATTATATATATATATATATATATACCAATATGTATTGCCTATGCCTGCACTACATATTGGTAGTGTGTACATACGTGTACACCAAAAAGCAACAAGGCATTCCAAGGAAACTCTTTTTCTTTGCTGCTCACCCATTCAACAAACCTACGAAAAATATAATTATAATATTATGTTCTAAGATCGTGGCGCGGCGCGGTGGCGGCACGTGACGTAAGGTAGTGTGCGTTATGTTAATTAAATTATATTAGCGTGCTGCGCATGAGACCCGCCCGCCCGCTTCCCTCGCCGCGGAACGAAGCATTGACATGAGATGCCCAATATTTTGAACGAAAAACTAGCGCGCAAAACTGTATGTGCCCACCTTTGGCTCTAGGGTATTTATGAATAAACTACTGGATGTATTTATTTCAAAAAATATTATCCGAAATGATCACGAACTAAGCTTTGCTTCTATGTACATAGTTTTAAGGATTTCATACTCTATTAGTCGTTTATTTACGTCTGAACATGCGCTGAAATTCGTGACATTATACGGATGTTTAGAGGCTTATAACTTTCAAGTTAAGATTTTTTTACAAATCGGCGCCGACACAAGCATAGATAATGAAGAGATATGTCGATATCATGCTTAGTTCTGGACATAAAATCTAAAATAATGGACTGATCACCCTGCGACGTTTGTATGGAGAAGTGACCGGCTAGTTCAACCTTAAGTGTCCGTATCTGGGTTACAGAGTGAGAAGTCCAGCTCATCGTGGCTGGTATCTTCTGCGGGTACATAGGTCATGAAGTTGACGTGAGGCGATGGTCTGTAAGAACTTTGATTGGGCCCCCTGTTGTTTTGGATTACGAAAGCGACTTTTATAATACTCCTGTTTTTTACAATCTTTTATATCATGCCCTTACAATATTGGCAAAATAGACCGGAGACTTGTGGCGTAACCCTTGCTTGCTAAGACTGTTGAGAGCTCCTAGGCTGCTGGATATATGAGAAGGCCCTGGCTTTGGCTGAAAACTTTGGTTGATGTTGTTATTAAAGTTATTTGACCTTGAGTCAGATTGTGGGATGTTTCTCTTATAGAGTGACTGTTTTACCCTTTCCTCGTATATTGCAAGGTTTGTGGCTTCGTTAAAGTGTTTGGGGTTACGGCAACTTATGATGTTGGAAAGACGGGGATGAAGACTCATTAAAAAGTTATGAAGAGCTAGATCTTCCATGGCGGCAGTGCGCCCAGCAATTTCACTCTTCTTTGTATTACCGAGAGACGTATCAGTGAGTAATTGGGAAAGACAAGTCTCAATCCGTAAAGAGTACTGATTAACGTTCTCTTGCGGGCCCTGTTTGCTCTCTTGTAAGTCCATGGGAAGATGTGCGTAATGTATCTTTTCGGAAAATAGAGTTTTTTAAAACTCTTTAAGTGGTTCCCACGAATTGAACTCTTCAATTGAGCAGGCAAGCTCCGCTTTCCCTTGTATGCTGAGGATATATTTAAACAATATAGGCTTATGTAGTTTTGTGGCCTTCTTATTCTTATTCTAATTGGGGGCGATATGTCCTGCACTGACGTCCCGCTTGGGGTGTATTGTGCATTTCCCCCGCCAGTTTCTACCCAAGCCATCCCAACTCCTTAACGTAGCGGAGAAGGACTCTGGGTCGCTGGAAGAGCTGCTCCAGTGACGTGTGTGGTGGTGGAAAGGATTTCGATGGTGAGAATGGCTCACATAGACCCGTTTCAACTCTTATTTGTTCCGTGGCTTCACAGTGCAATAGGACGTGCTCCACGGTCTCTTCTTCGCATACAGCCTCTACATAGAGGACTGTCTGTTGCTCCCGTTTTATGCAGAAAGTAGTTCAGGTTGCAGTGACCCGTAAAGAGGCCTACAACAAGGCGCAATTCATCCCGCTGTAGCTTTAGCAAGTTATTTGTCAGCTTCTTGTTTAGAGTTGCAAACATGGCCTTCGCATGTTTACAGTCTTCTAACTTATCCCACAGGTTTTGTTGTTCTCTCTCGGTGTGACGACGCAATAGTTCTCGTATTTCCATTACTGATGGTTTGCAAAGGCTCTTTGCGTCATCACATACCTGTTTTTTTGCCCCGTCTTTGGCCAGAGTATCTGCCATGGTGTTACCCGGGCGCATGTTATGTCCTTTCGTCCATGTTATTATTACTTTGTAATTGTTTGATCATTTTTGTAGGGCAGCATGGCACTCAGCAATAACTCTAGACCTGGTTATTGGTTTTCTGAGTGCATATATTACTGCCGCACTATCCGTAGTGAAAAGTAGGAGCTTACCCTCTTGCTCACTTTCTAAAATGGGTGTTAAATCTAGACGTAATAATGCCCTCGCAGCTAGCAGTAGGCTCATAGCCTCTGATTGCATTACTGTTGTCGTCTTATAAAGTCCTTTTGAGTCCAGGATTCCAAGTTCAAGTGAGTAGTAGCCACAGCCTACACCTGTTTTGTTTTTCGCGCCATCTGTATAAATATTGTATGACGGTGATATGTCTGCCATAGCGCTGTTTTCAGTAACCAGCTTGTACTTCTTGTTGTCAAGGTAGGTACTAGCTATTTTGTCAGTACCTTGCCTCGATTCGGGTATTATTTTTGTGGCCCTATCTAGTATTCGACAATGGTTTGTGATTTGACCCGTGCCTATCCACTGGTCGGTTGACTTTATCCTTAGGGCTGCCGCCATCGCCTCTTGCTGTATATGAAGATGCGTGGCCTATTCATAGGCGTTATTGCAATTTACGATAGAGAGTTTACCGTTTCTCTACTGCCATCATAAGATTTTATAAATTTACTTCACACATTTGAGTGTTGAAGTCGGTAACAGTATCAGTTATTGGAGTGTAACTCAAAAATGGCTTGACTTATATTGATTAAATTTAAATGGGACCACACGGAAAGCATCAGTTTTAGATAAAAGAGAATCATCAATATCGGTTCACCCAGTCAAAAATTCCGAGGTTACTAACATGAAAAAAACAGGCGAATTGAGTACCTCCTCCTTTTTTTGAAGTCGGTAGAAAAGGGTGTTTAGATCCATAAGTAGGGAAATTGTCGCCCATCTGGTTTGTCTAGGGGATAAGGTTTAAGATTTTTCCGATTTCAGAGGTTTTTTTATGCCTTATAGATTAGCCTTTGATCACTATCTCACCTGATGGTAAGTGATGATGTTGTCGAAGATGTTGTTCAGACTAACCTAGAATTACTGGCTCTCAATGACAGCTGCCGGAATACACCGTTAGGTGCTTGGCGACAGATTTTTTACTTGAGGGTGGTAGCTAGCTAGGGGGGCATTCGCAAAATGTCCTACTACCGTGCAAAAGGTGACTGCGGCAAGTCGGAGATTTCGAGTGTTAGTTTACTATCTTCTGGTTTGACACCCTTAAGCATAACTAGATAAATTACTAGCACTAATGTACTAATGTGCGGGTTTTTATACAATCAACACAGAATATTTAGCTCATTACAAAATGAAAAACGCATAAAGACCACAAGTTTACGCCAATATAAAGATAAAACGATTCGAAACAAATCTAAAAATATCTTGACTAACTGATCCCGAATCTGTAAGCAGCTTAAGCAATGACCAAAGACTCACAGGTACACTGCGTAGTCGGTGATAACGGTGAGCGGGAGACGTCGATGCATGCCGGAGGGATAAGGTGATGTTTCGGACGCGAATATTTGCCCAATGATATGACGGTGATACGTTATCACTTGAATTGGTAGACAGGAACTAAGAGTTTGATGATGAACGGGTAAAGAGTTGCCGTCCGCAATCTCAATGTTGATAGTTTCTTCCAGGATTTTTTTTCCAGTTTTATTCCAGTTGATTTCAGTACGATTAATTTCATGAGATACACTGGAGTCACGTACAGGTAAGTAGAATGTACAAAATGAATATTTCAGGATACTCAGGACACAGTAGGCGTTGGATACATCATTAAGTAACTACAGTATGTAAAGTTTCAGAATGTCTTTGCTTCATAATTCATGGATAATATTTAATAGTCTTACGCAAACAGAATACAATTTATAATCAGTCTGTTTTACTTGTACATAACACACTGGGGATTTTCATATCCTTTGAACTGGCTCAAGAACTAATATTTCTTAACATTATGATATCCCTGACTTAGCAGTAAAAGGGATGATGCTGCACTAAGGGTAGCATCAGTGGGGTATAACAGTACGCTCAGGGAGGACCACAAGGTTGTCGAGCTGGAGGAAGTATTGAACAAGTTACGCTGGGATGTCGTGGGGTTATCGGAAGTCCGAAGACAAGGACAGGACACCGTTATCCTTGACTCCGGTAACTTGTTATACTATCGGGAAGGTTACCAAAATTCTCAGGGGGAGGTTGCGTTTCGCGAAGCCCCTTGTTAACAATGCTGTAAATGTCGAAAGTGTTTCAAGCAGGGTAACGACCCTGTTATACTCAGCATCACCAAACGGTATTCACTTAACGTCATAGAGGTTTACGCACCGACCTTGACACGCTCAGATGATGAAGTAGACGCTATGTATGAGTAGGTATCTGAAGCCATACATTCCTCCGAAACATACTTCACCGTTGTTATGGGGAACTTCAAAGCTAAGTTGGGCAAACGGAATGGCGATGAGTTGAGAGTTGGGCCATTTAGATATCGGTGGTGAACCAGATCGCCAGGGGCTGGTCGACTTCATGGAGAAGGAGGGACTCTTTGCGATGAACTCCTTCTTCGAGAAGAGACCATCCAGGAAGTAGACGTAGATATGCCCTGATGGTTCAACGAAAATTGAGATCGAGTTTTTCATGACGACCAGGAAGCAAATATTCAATGATATCTCTGTGATCCATAAGTTGGAAACCGGTAGCGATCACTGTATCGTTGCACATTGAATATCAATTTAAAGAAGGAAGAGGCACGTCTGATAAACTATACGATCCATCCTAGCGTTGCCCAAATCCCAAACCCCGAGAACGTTCAACTCGAACTACATTACCGCTCTCAGTGCCTAGCTGAATGCGAAACAGTAGACGAGATAAACAACGGGTTGGTGGAAGCTATCTAAGCGGTGCGGTCTCAGTTCTTTAAGCCCCCCGCTGAAATAAACCAAAGAAACTTTAAGAAGAAACTATCAAGCTGAAGGAAGACCGGAATGAGATAAGACTGCAATCTTCTGCGCTGATATGTCGAACTACGGCAAGCTCAATAGACGAATTTCAAAGGAACTGAAACTCGACTTACGCGCATTTAATACTAATTGGATAAAGTTTTTCTATTTATCTGTGAATTTCCGTGCATAACGTCACTTTACGTTCCAATGGAAGACCAGCGCTGGTTGTACGCAGTCAGCATTATGCTGAGTTTATAGTCAGTTTGTCCCAAAAAAACTATGATTTAGGTGTTGTACCTACAAAATATGTAGAAATGTTGTATTTTTTATTTTGTCTGTATTTATGTCACAAATTAACCTATGTCTATTACCTACCAAAACTCATAGATATCCTTTTCTCGTCACTAATCCTTTCCATTT
Source organism: Plagodis pulveraria (assembly GCA_963890685.1). Taxonomy (NCBI): domain Eukaryota; kingdom Metazoa; phylum Arthropoda; class Insecta; order Lepidoptera; family Geometridae; genus Plagodis; species Plagodis pulveraria. The sequence goes on along the minus strand of OY982962.1, from coordinate 6,660,675 downwards.
CTCTTTTCCTTTCTTTTCCATTAATCCAAGGTCTGCTGTGCCATTGGTGGCGTGCCTAGTCTCAAGCATGTCAATTGCCCTGGGATCTGGCGAACCCATAAGACACAAGTTGGTGCGTTAACCGCTAAATTATCCCTCTTTGTAGTATCCCTCCGTTTTGAAAATACTCCCCTTGCCATCTTAACTGGCATTGGAATAATTGGCGTCGACATATCAAGCGTCGTTCAATTTCGCTGTCACTAGGAAGATAAAGCTAAATTAGCCTCTAAAAAGAATGGCCTGGTTGGAAAGGCGAGAAGGAACTTCACATTGCTTCAAATGCAAACTTCACACTTGCAACTTTATAAGGCTTAGGATCAGCCTCACGTGGAGTACTGCTCTCACCTCTGGGTGGAAGCTCCCCAGATCCAGCTTCTTCCATTTGTCCGCATTCAATGCAGAGCGATTCGAATCGTCAACGATCAAGTCCTCTCAGGTTGGCTCCACCCTTTGACACTGCGTAGAGGTGTTAGATCACTCTGCATCTTTTACCGTATCTATCACGGGGAGTGTTCTGATGAACCGTTCGATTTACTACCTGTAGCTCAATTTCACCATCGGACGTCCCGACAAAGCATGATATTCCATCAATTTCATGTCGATGTCTGGTCCACAACCTTGAGATTTTCACGGCATTTCCTATCTCGCACTGCCACAATTTAGAACCAGCTGCCTGGTATAGTATTTCAGAACGGATAGGACTTAGGGGCCTTCAAGAAGAGAGCATATTCCCTCCTCAAAGGCCGGCAACGCATCCTTGAGACCTCTGGTGTTGCGCATGTTCATGGGCGATGGTGATCACATACCACCAGGTGAGCCGCCCGCTCGTTTGTCCTCCTGTCCCATAAAAAGAAACTATAGGTGACTGACAGAGCCTGTCAGGTCGTTAGTGTAATCCTCTCTGCACGAATGAATGAATGTATAATCGAGTATAAATGTTTTTATACTGATGAGTATAATTATTAGGCTGGCATTACACGGGCTGCGCAATCAAGCCTCCAAAAAAACGCAATCCAAGAATGACCGACCTGATAAATGATATAAATTCATGATGTACATGAGTTATTGCCGGCAGTTTGAGCCGTATTATATCGCAATCGGGGTGGAAATCTCAACCCACTAATGCGCGCCTAAATAAAAGTAATTTACGAGTAATCTGTGGCTAGAATAGAAATTAGAAAGATTCGCAGTTCGTACCAGTGATGCCAGATGGGGGGAATTCTCTGCAAATTCGGGGGGTTTTTCGGCTTTAGGGGGGAGATTCAGGGGGAACGGTTATTTAGGGGGAGATTCGGGGGGAAAATTAAGTTGGGAATTTTTGGAGGTTTTGAGTATCTCAATCATGCATCCACAAACACAATTCCAACACCACTCTAGGGTAACGTTTGTGTTCACCTTTGTCACTTGAAAAATGCAGTTGGTGAACGATGTTACAGACATGTTGCTTAGTTGGCCATACGTATCTTATCCCTGCCATTTTCGAATGCGATTGTAGAAAGAGCCTTTTCGCAAGTAAATATTATAAAAGACAAATTACGCAACCGAATGGCAATAGAAACTGCAGAAGCAGTTCTTAGGATACGCTACTCACTGCCAAATGGTTGCATAAATTTTATTCCTACCTCGGAAATGTTAAAAAAGTTTAAATCTGAAAATGTGTATCAAACAGATAAAAACGAAAGTGAATGTGAAAATAATTGTTTACAGATGGTTGAAGCCATGGGAGAGCTTCTAGTTTGAATAAAAAAAATACTGTTTATTTTTGCTTTTTTATTTCTCCCATAAAATAAGTAAAACTGTTTCGGGGTTTTTTTTTTTTAAAAGGTGTTTTTCGGGGGGATTTCGAAAAATGTTGGGGGAATTTCACGTGGTCATCTGGCAACACTGGTTCGTACTACGGCACTTTGCCCTAAGATATTTTATTTTGTTATTTCCCCATATTTTTAAAATAATGTGATGTCTGTAAATCTATAATCATAAATCAGTCAAATAAACTGTAATGCAGTGATTGTGCAATGCTTCACAGTGAAATTAGAATAAAAGGCTATATTATATCGTAAAAGGTTTGACCCATGATGAACCAAGACGACGAAATAAAATCCGGTTGTTTACTATTCCCGCCCGCCGGAGGGAACGTTTTCAGCAAATTTCCGAAGAAGGTACGTAACCAGCTTAAATTAAATCCTTATATTTGGAAGAATGCTTGAATCTTTACATAAATGGCATATTTTATAAGCACGCGTGCTCGTATGACTTGTCTGCACTTATTTATGAGTCAGAAGTAAAGCAGGTCTTAGTTAGGCATTCGATATTAAATAACCTGTTACGTTTTCAATTGCATTGATTTAGATTACCAAACTTAATAGCTGAGCTATAATTAATTATTGTCTCTTTCAGAAAAATTGGCAGCAAAAGTATTGTGTATTGCTCAATGCAAGCAAACAAGGTATCGAAAGGCTAGAAATATATGACAATAAAGAAGATGTGACTTCTAGTGCCATTCCAAAAATAATTACTCTTGAAAACTGCATAAAAATAACACATTCGAGCCCAAACACTATTACCATACTTACAAAGTCCGTAACTCAACAGCTTTGTGCACCATCTGAGCCTGAAACATTGGAGTGGGTAACTGCATTGCAATCTGTTGCTTTTAGAGGAAGTGATTCAAGTCCAATAAGTTGTGATGAAGATAATGATCTATACTGTTCATCAGGAGAAGGAGTATTCTCTGTAAAAATGTGCACATCTGATGCCTCTATAAGATGTGGCTTTGAATCTACCAGATATCTCCTTCTTCTAACATCAACTGCCATAGAATTAAGAGACCTAAATGATAACAAACTGTATGCAACTTGGCCCTACAGGTATATACGAAGATATGGCTACAGACAGGGAAAATTCACATTTGAAGCAGGTAGGAAATGTGACACAGGAGAAGGAATTTTTCACTTAGAACATCCAAATCAGTCTGAAATTTTCAAATGTCTATCTCTTAAGATGAAAACAATGAAACAGATGATTGGAAATGATAATCTACACAGTCCAGAACATTCAGAATTCAATATCCAGCCCAGTGCTAATTTATTTCCTGGTTCAAGAAGTCCATTAGTGGTAGCAAAGCCTGATGACTTAAATTTGACTCCCCTTTCATTCAAATCTTCTTCTATAGGGAGCCAACAAAGTACTGTAACTGAAAGGGACACTGCACCATTACTGATGCCTAAACCAGCATTAAAACCGAAGCCTCAGAAACCTCCACGTAAAATAATCAATCTACCAAAAGGAATTTGCAAAGATATATCGGCTATGAACAAAGATATCTGCAGCTCCACTGATGAAAGCATTGACTTCAGTAGATATAAAAAGCTTGATAACTATGAACCAATAGAACAAGTAAAGAGAGAGCCCAGCCCTTCAACAGTGCCATATGACAAAATAGAAGTTCGTAGTGAAGCTTGGAAGACATTAGGAATTGATGATCCTGATCATACTGAATGCATTCCAAACTTGAGTGATAATCCAAACTGTATGAAACTAATATCCAGGTCCCAAGATAACCTAAACTCAACTGGTCCTGAATCTTCTCGTATAATACTTCTACCCAGTCCAGTTGTAGATCCCGAAGATGAAAATTATGATAGATTACAGTATTTTGGATCTACAAGTAAGTTGAACAAATCTTCCCGTTATAAAAAAATAGAGTCACGACCAACAACACTTGCTTTAGGTGAGGCCAAACCGAAAGACACTTGGAATGATTATGATGAAGTTGAAAATGTAATGCAGACAGCTCGTTTAGCTGATGATTCTCATCTTGGATATGGTATGATACGGAAACCAAATACACCTGGGCCACAGGTACCTACCGCTGCTCAAGTTCAGATATTACAAAATCAAGTTGGCTTAGAAGAAGTAAATAGGAGTAATTGTAATGGGACTGATTATGCTATTGTGAGTCGCCCAAAAAGAGTGTAGATTTGACAAGAAGATTTTAGTTAAAGACTGAATTTTATTTGTGATTGTACACTTTACCATGTATTTTAAGGAAATAAGTGTTTATAAAAGCAAAAAATATTTTTTGGCTCCTTAGTATTGGAATTCTCCTTTATTTATGAAGGTTATTCAAGAAAAAGACAATTCAATTCCAAAATGAGACTGTGGTGCATTCCTGTTTTGTATTCTTTTTTTTTTAGATTTAAGCCTATTACATTGTTTATTAGTGTTACGCACAAAACTGTAATTGTAAGTTAGGGATTATTAAAGTGATTATATTGTGCCTTATTTTTATAGATTATTTCTGATTACCAGTTGGTGCCAATTTTATATAGCGAAATAGACAGTTAAAGAATTAAGAATGTAATATTTTGATAATTGTTTTTATCTCAGTTGGTATAAGTAAGAATGGTTAGATAAGAAATGACCATGTTATTAAAATTATGTGTTCCATCACACTGTTGTAATATTCATACTTAGCAATGAATCTTGAATTGATCTATAAATTATCAGAGCTATAATTGAGAAGGCCTTGAGAGCATCATGTCTAGCCCCTTATAATCATTCCTTAATTTCATTCGATGCTGCACAAAGAGTAACCCTTGTCAGCTAGTGCCACACATGACAGTAGTGCTTTATGTTGTTTATTAAAGTTAAGCATTAATTATAAGCAAGAGAGCTAATCAAAAGGTTTTGAGGTCTTGGGGAATAGGTGCGAGCTCAATGCCATCTACTGGAAACTGCAATAGAATATTTCTTGTCATGTGTTTAATAAACAAAAATTGTGTAATAAATACTGTTATCAATGCAAACCTGTGCATTATATTGATTTAATCAATTTCTATATGTGATGCTCATTAGCATAATTAATACAAATGTACTTGTAGAAAATTTCATAGAGAATATTTAGAGTTTTATATTTAGTTTGGCCATATCTTTGTGATTTGTAACCTCTTATATTAAAATGAAAATAAAATCATGTAATCTTGTAGTTTGTTTTTTATTTTTTATGGTATAATTGGATTATTTGCAGTAGTCCCACTCTTAGTTCCATGAAGTAACTAAGTCTGTTCTGGACTAATGTTGTAATCCCACCAGCTTTTATCCAATGGTAGGTATGGATTACCTCACAAGTTCCATCATGGAGCAATGGATCCATTATTATAAATCATGGAATGGATACACAGCAAATTATTAAATATTATCAATGTTAAAACTGCAGTTGAAAGTGTATACTATAAACATAATGTTATTGTCTAAAATATAAAATACTAGCTTTCCGGCCGCGACTCCTTCCGCGCTATATTGGTTATCACGCAAAACCATTAACCTCTTTTTGCACAGTTGGATAAAAAGTATCTTATGTTGGTCCCCCTGTCTCAAACTATTTCCATACCAAATTTCATCCAAATCAGTCCAGATAGTTTTTAAGTTTATTTGTTACATACAAAAATACAATTTTTTTCTCTATAATATTAGTATAGATTTGGCGACATTTCATAAACAAATTTTGACTCTAGCAAAGACTTGCATGTGAACATAAGTTGTATGATCATGGTGATAGGGCTATTGCTTATGTTCGCCTGGTAATTTACCACCCTCAAATAAAAAATCTGATACCTAACACCTAATAGTATGTTCAAGCAGCTGTTGTAGAGTGATTTACCATTCTAATTTTACCCTAAACAACATCTTCAACCATCATTACTTACCAAAAGTTAAATAACAGTCACAGAGCTTAAAACTTCAGCAATAAAAAAAGAGATCATAATGTTCAAGTGACACAAGAAATATCTTAACCTTTAACAATCAAGCCTATGAGTTTGCACAATTGTTACCCATGTCTAGATAGGCTGTGCGAATTCTCTTGTTCACCTGAGTATCAAGATTACATATTGTTGTATGGATAATAAAGCACTGAGAGTATTTAGCTTTGAGGACTGTCATAGTAGACAGACCTAATTAGGTGGTAATGAAATGTGTATTTTTGGATAGAGGATACAAAACACAAACAGAATATTATATGTTTAATGATGTACATTACTGATTACACATTACTGAGAAACTAATGCAACTACATGTTTCTATGTATTGTATTTCATTCTACATTCATAATTTGTCCATTAATTTCCTACAGAAATAAATGAATCTTGCATTTGGACTGATAATAATAATATATACCCTATAATAATACCTGCAAACCTACTGAACTACCAATTTCTATTGTATATTAACCTTTTAGGGATAAAAATCCCTACTAATATTTTAAAAAGAAAGTTATAATAATGTTTATCACAGCTAAAACATTAATGGAGGCTGTAAAGAGGTTTCATGGTGCATTGTTTAGGGCATCCACTAAATTTAATGCTGTTGCAAGCGTTTCTGAAAAAAATGTGTGAGGTATTTGTACACACTGCATGTTTTCTGTACCTACTCTTTCACTACAGTTGAATCGAGGTATTTCAGCCATTGTCTAATTCAGGCCACCCTATAATCAGACAATCACATATATTAAATTATTTTAGTATTAGAAGTCTACAAGAAAAAAAATTACCAAATTTGAGTGGAACTGCCACACCACCTCATACTAACACAGAATTAACCAAAATACTATATTTTTTTTACATAAGTACATACATCACTGCGTGCTACTGAATTGAAACATAACAATATGGTACAGGTTGTTTGATTATGCAAAAGTCACAGTAGCCCTTTAATTTTATATGATACGATGTGTCACTATTTGCAAAACTTTTAAAGAGGCAAAAAATCTGACTCGGGTGGTACCTATCAAAATGGTCGCTAGCTCAATATTCTGAAACTAAATAAAGATTAAGTGCAGTAACTTATTCCTTTAATAGCATGGCATCATCAACCTTATCTTTATTTTTAATCATATCATTGGCAATAAATTCTAGATCTTCTGACATAATTTTTTGAACTGTCTCTCCTTTTTCAGCCATAATGTCTTCAATATTTTTTTTGCCATTCATGTCAGAGAACCAGTTGAGATTGTCAGCAATCAAGTGTTTGTTTTCACATCCGTCGCAGATAACAATTACAACACCCTTATAATATGCCAGTTTTGAGATAAACTTCGTGTTTCTTGTATTGCATTTCTTGCATGTGAACATAAGTTGAAATTTGCCTTCTGTTGACTTTGGCGATGCTGGTGCTATTTCGTTGAATTTCGTCATGTTTGTGCTGAAGTTCCTTGGAGACAGAACCTTGGGTGTGGACGTACAGTACGGTGAAGCGGGAATAGCGGGCCGTCTTCCGAAATATGAATTTCCATAACTCGGAAAGAAGACTAGGTTGTTCAGCAGCCGAGGAGAGTGGTATTTCACTATAAAGTCAATTAGAGTTTTGTGGGACATGTTTAATTATTTTCTCACAATTATATCAATTTTAAAATGTGTGTTTTGTCACTATGGCTCTTTTCTATTCAAAGGTAAATGAATTTTGAATTGCACCATGTTTCTTCAACAAAAACCTTCATATTTTTTTTCCAAACAACGGTGAGGTCTATTTTTACGTAATCTTATTGCTCTGTATAATATTAATATAATAGTTTTTTTTTTTTTTTTTTTTTTTTCGTTTGCTCCCTATGTCGGGATATGGTCTCGCACGTCTTGTGCATTTGCCAGTGTCACGTTTTAAATCCTCGTTAGTTTTACTTAGAGATGACTTTGGTTTTTGTTATGTTAAGTTGATATAAAAACGGGGAAACCTTAAGATATCTAAAAATGGGAGGAAAAAAGACGGATCACGGGAAATTTGGAACAGGTAATCGGATCAGGAAAGTATAACATGGAAAAGGAATAGAAGAGGAGGATAGAGAAAGGAATAACTACCTTTATATGTACCTATCATAAGATAAAACTACCTACTAATATATTCATTTTTAAATTTTAGTCATAATACATACAAAGATAAGTGATACATATTTATATACAATGTATATTTACATATTTACAGTTTAATATTATTAGTAATGATATATTCAGAAATTGCCTTATATACATCTGGGTCAGAACATTGAAGAATACAAACAATACTGGTTGGAAACGGAATTTTAAGAACAGCCAAAGCCTCAAGCATTGCAGTTTGGTCATGTTGGGGGCAAGAGAGCATAATGTGATTTAAATCTCCCACATCCTCCCCGCATGCACAGGTAGGAGAATCAACAATATGAAGCTTTGCAAGATGAGCTGGACTGCAAACATGGCCCAGCCGCATTCTTATTATTATTGACGTCACTTTCTTGCGTAACTTCAAACAGTTGAACCATGGTTTATTCATTATATTTGGTTGTATTTGAAAATAGTGCTTTCCCTTACATTGAGCACTGCTGGCCCAATTTCTGTTCCATGATTCCTTGAGAAAAACTTTTGGTAAAGATGTTAAATCATGGGAATAGTTTACAAATGGAAAAATGTCTCCAGATGTAACAGCTTCATTTGCTATGCGATCAGCATTTTCATTACCTCTAATGCCGCAATGACTTGGGATCCAAGCAAACGAAACTGAATAACCTAAGAGAGTACATTGATATAATTTTGATCTGGCTTCAATAATTATAGGGATATGTGATTGAGGTTTAAATGGAAACTTAGCTAAAGCTTGAAGAGCACTTAGGGAGTCCGAGAATATTACAGTTTTAAATAGTTTCATAAGTAGAATATATTCCAATGCTTTTAGAATTCCAAAACATTCGCCAGTGAAAGCAGATGTTTCAGGGGGGGAATTTAATTTTTTGCACAATATTATACTGCGGGTGATAAACTCCCACACCAACACAATCAGCAGATGTGTGTTTGGATGCATCACTATAAAGGTGGTGCCATCCATTCCATCTTTCTTGAACTATTGAATTGAAGTGAATATTAGCATTGGGATCATCTCTATCAATACCAATGTTGTAGATAATTACAGGATCCTGTGATAGACATTCATACCTAACATTATAAATGGGAAGTTTGTCAATGCTGTGAGTAGGCGCTTTTAAGTCCATGAATTTATGCCTGCTATTAATAAGACAGGGTGTAGTTTTATGTGACCAATAACTGGAATGTGATGTGATATGTTGAGATAATTGTTGTAACTTGAAAAATATAGGATGTCTAGAGAATCTAAGTGAACGGAAAAGAAATTTATCGGAAAGATACTGGCGCCGTAAATAAAATGGAGGATCAATGCATTCCACTTGGAGTGCATTTATTGGACTAAACTTCATTGCTCCAGTGATGATTCTCAAAGCTTTGGATTGAATAGCATCTAACTTCCTTATTCCAGCAATGCTACATGGTTCTAACAAAAATGAGCCATAATCAATGACACTTCTTATTAGAGCAATGTAGACAATTCTCAAAGAAGAGGGATGTGCTCCCCACCAAACACCCGAGAGACATCTTAAAATGTTAAGAAGGCGTTCACATTTTGTTGCGACATAATCACAATGTGGAAGAAATGTAAGTTTAGTATCTAAAACCAAACCTAAAAACTTAACTTGATTTTGAACTGGAATTGGTTGCCCATTACAGAGAATATTAGGGCATTTTCACTTTCGGTTGCAAAGACAAAAATCTAGCTGTCCCATGACTTTGATCAACTGTTGTTGTACAACTATTAAACCTGTGCACTAATTATCAGATATTTCTGATAATTTGTATAATTTTCTAACTGTTCAGTAACAATTAATCGTCTCTGATCTTAAAATCATTTAATAAATGCAGTTTTTCGTGTTAAAGATTGGCTTTTTTTTTATGTCCCATGCATATTTTTAAAGTTTCAGCGCGAGTTTCAAAATATTTTCGATTTTATAGGCTAAGTTGGTAGCATTTTTTTGGAGGATTATACGCTTAAAAATTCAATTCTGAACCTTAAACATCATAAAATAGGCTATAAAATAGAATAAATTACTTAAATACGTTGTCCCACGAAATAGCATGAAGTGGAATTCCTTAATAACGTCACGGGCTATTGTTGCAACTTCTTCTATGATTTCTACCAAAACATTGTTGTTTTATAATAATGGCAACATTTATATGATCTAGTCAAGCCGCCATTTTGTTCTAGCGCGTTCCGTGTCAAAAATATGTGGTGAAGAGTGCTTGTATTTCGTCGGGGTCAAAATCTACATTCCAAACAGTGCAGGCTGACTGTCTATTGCATGATTTATATATTTAAATCATTTTTCAAAATAATGTGGACTAGTTCGTCACATCCACAACGTCACGTCACTTATATGCGGATAACAAAAAGTGACGTATTGGAATTGTAAGGCATAGTTCACATACATGGATTTCGTATTAAATTAATAATTTGATTAATTATATGACACATAAATTATGTTCTGGACAGGGACATAAATATTGAGGGATTTCTTAGTGATCTCAATGTAAACACACAGTATATTTATTCTTCATAATAGTATAGTGAAACATATCACTGGAATGTGTTACTTTTTGACATTGCTGACATGAGACTGTTTTAGAATCGAGTCTTATTGCCCGACTGCCTCAGAAGGGAGGAAGAAATTATATATATATATATATATATATATATATATATATATATATATATATATATTATATATATATATATATATATTTAACCTTACAGATTATTCAGACTGATTAGATAGCTCAAGGAAACCTAATTTTGTTATTTGGTGTTATAAAGTGATATAAGTGCCTTATAGAAATCTCATTTTGTTATTTTTATACTAGATTTAAGAAATAAGTGTAATTATTAAGCTCATGATAGAAGATTCAGACTGATTAGCTAAGTAGCTTACATCTCTTTGATAATGTGATGTATCCTAAGGAAACCTAATATTGTTACTTTGTGTAGATGTATAACATAATTTTAGGTAAGACTGTTTTAGTATAGAAGACTGTTTAAGCTCGTCACAGACGACATTAGTTTCCCACAAAGAAGCATTAAATTATTGATAATTTATCATGTTAGTCGTCATCTCATTATCATTATATATCATATTTTAAGACTGTTAGTGAGACTCCGATACCTATACATTTTGACCACTATGTAGAATGTGCCTTACCTTTCCACTAACGTAACATAAGATTCCATTAACGTCACTGTCCCAATATTTTAGGGAGTGAAAATTTAACGTGATTGCTTGAGTATTCCAGGTACTTTAAATGTTTATATTCTATCTGGATTTGCTTTTAATTCTTTATATTTAAAAATTGTAATTGCTTGTGTAAAGTTTGCCGTATAAATAGCGTACAGAAAAACAAGAAGTCGTTTGAATCGAAAAGTGACGTTATGGAACAATTGCACGTAATATTTTCGTACTTAAAATGGTTTTCTTTCATTTGATTATTATTTTAAAATAATGTTTAAGTTTGTATTCTTTTATAATAAATTCTTTGCCTACTTTAAACTCGCCTTATCAATTTACAGCCTAAAACATTTCGTGACGTAACGGAGCAGTGGGTTTCATACTTTCCACAAAAAAACAGTTTTGTTCAATACTTTAAAATATTTATGCCGACATATATATATATTATGAATCCTACATATATCTTCTACGTTACTATCTATATTTAAGACATAATAAACGATTTTTTATTTCGTCACTTCCATATACGTCACGCTGCAACCGAAAGTGAAAATGCCCATTAACAGGTGGAGCGGTGCGTTGCCTAGTAAAAACTACCACATTACTTTTAGAAACGGAAAGTTCTAGACCATTATTCTTCATCCAAGTGTTTAGATTGTTTAAAGCTGATGACACATTGGAACTAGAATTATTTATATTGCGATCTGAACAATAGAGAAGGAGATCATCTGCATATTGAAGAATTTTAACTGGGCTTTTAATTGTCAATTCAAGGTCATAAGTGTAAATGTTATAAAGTATCGGACTAAGAACTGAACCTTGTGGTAAGCCTTTCCATAAAAATCTAATTTCATTTGAATTATCCAATTTCACAGATCTACCGTAAAGCATATTAAGTATAAAGTTACAAATAATAGGAGGAACATGTAACAGTTGCAGTTTTTCTTTAAGTATTGGCAAAAGTACACTGTCATATGCGGAATTAATATCTAAGAACAGTGCAACAATGGATTCATTATTTGTAAAAGCCAGTCGAATATCCGTTACAAAAATGCTCAAACTGTCCAAAGTACTTCTACCTCTACGGAAACCATACTGGGAGTCTGCAAGCAAACCACGACTTTCTATAAACCAATCAAGACGATTTTTCACAAGATGTTCCGCGATTTTGGCAATGACTGAAGAAAGTGCAATAGGACGGTATGATGTTACAGATGTTGGTGGTTTATTTGGCTTTAATATTGGTATAACTATTTGAGACTTCCAAGATTGGGGAACGTTACCAGACATGATTATGCCATTAATCATATTAAGGTAATATAAAAGAGTGTTGTCACTTAAATTACACAAAAATGAATATGGAATACCGTCTTCACCAGGCGCAGAGTCACGAAGCTTAGAAAACACTCCTTTAATCTCCGTCAATGTAAAGGGGGAAGAAATATCTGATTGAATCAAAGGAAGTTGTTGGGGAATTGGAATTAGTATTGTATGTGGTGAAGGAGCAACTGAAGGTGGTGCAAGATAGTCTAAATATGAGCTAGCCATAGAAGTTGGAAGTGGAGGTTGGTTAGTATTAGACATACCTGCTTTGAATCTTCTGATGTAAATCCATACAGTAGAAGGGTGTGACCTAGGCGAAATTGAATGACAAAATCTTTTAAATGCCGAAAACTTTTTTTCTCTTAAAAATTTTTTTGTATCTGAAATGATTTTAGTAAGGACATCAAAGTTTTCTTGGCTCATATAGTTATTATAATTTATTTCTGCCTGTTTACGTTTTTGAACTTCTATTGTACATTCATTGTCCCACCAGGGAGGTGAGGGTATCAAATTGGAAGCAGAATTTTTACGGGGGAAAACTTGGTCCGCAGCTGACAAAATAGCTTTTGCAAGTGCTTCAGAACATATATCACTGTTACCTGCAGATATTTCCGGAAGATCTTTAAAGTAACATTCCACACAAGATTTGAATTTATCCCAATCATTTTCCTGGATTCTATATTTAAGACGAGGTTGCCGAAACAGAATCGGATCTAAAGATTTTTCTATGGAAGAGATAATGATAGGAAAGTGGTCACTACCATAATATGTGGATGGGAGTGTATACCACGTTAACTGAGAGGCTAAATTAGGAGTGCATATAGATAGATCTACAGCACTAATATTTTCATTAGGGCTAGTGCGACGAGTTGGGGAACCAGTGTTTAATAAACATAGGTTATGTATGTCAATTATTTCTAACAAATCTTTACCATGGCTACTGGATATGGAACCACCCCAAGATTGGTGTTGGGAATTAAAATCCCCTAAAATTATATAGGGCCTGGGAAGTGAATGCAACATTGAGTTAAGTTCATCAAATATAGCAGTAGAAGGCTCAGGAATATAAACAGAAACATAACAGGTACCATTGACTAAGGCGGCGACAACAGAATACTCATTACTATGTTGGGGAAGACAAATTTGTGTATAAGAAAGAGAATGTTTAATAAGTATGGCTACACCGCCATACCCATCTGGTCTGTCCTCTCTGAGACATGAGTATCCCCCAATTTTAAATATAAAACTGGGTTTTAACCATGTCTCAGAGAGGACGAAGACATTTGGTTTAAATTTATTTATAAGATATATAAGATCGTTTTTCTTACTGTTTATGCTGCGGCAGTTCCACTGAACTACCTGGACTTGATCCATATTGGACCGATAAATTTGTAATAGCTGCAATTAATGGGGCAACGTTGGACGGTTCAATATTTTGGGACTGAGAAAGTAAATTAATTAAAGCAACAGATTGTTTTTCTGCTGCACTAGAAGAAATATTATTTTTCAGTGCACACCCATTGGAGGGTGTTGGTGCATCATACTCTTTGGTTAGCTCATTATGAGCATGTTGGTCATAACCCTTAGAAAATTTAGGAAGTGAGTGGGGTTTCTTAAAACAGTTTTTTTGTATGATTGTGAGGTGCTAGTATTATTAGTGGGTTGTGAACTGATAGGGATAGAGTACTTTTGTGGTTGTTGCTTAGTAGTAATATCTGCAAAAGATTTTGAAATAGGAGGATATAGTTTACAAGCCTCAAAATAGGATAAACAACTTTCAGCCATTGATAACTTAATCTGTTTCTGACGGACAAATTCTGGACACGATTTACTATTTGCAAAATGTGAGCCTTCACATAAACAGCATGTTGCATTGTCTTCTTCAGTATTGCAAGTACTCCCAGGATGATCTTGGCCGCATTTGAAGCAACGGGGTTTGGACCTGCACTGACTCTTGGTATGACCGAAGCGGCAGCATAGGTAACACTGTATTGTGGGGTAGGTATACAATTCTACTTGTAGTGCATTGTAGCACATAAAAATACGCTTGGGTAAAATCTGACCATCAAAAGTAAGAACCATTGTTTGAGATGGTTTCCATGTTGTCTCACCATTGATTGTAACTTTATAGTTAAGTCGTCGAGCTTTTAAAATCTTTCCACACCCTATGGGAACATTAATGTTTTCAATTACTTCTTCAGGGGTCCACTCACTAGGCACTCCGCGAACTAAACCCATGCGAGTTACAGTAAATGATGGTATGAAGGCTTTTAGGTTGTGTGAAGAAAGGCTATTGTGTGTAAGGAATGAGTTTGCATTTAAATGGTGTGAAAATGAGATGGTGATTCTATTCCGTCCAATACGTTTTAAAGTCCCGTTCATAATGTTTTGAATATTATATTGCTTCAAAAATTTACCAAAAGCTATGGGGTGGAGTACTGTTCCATCATTGGGGGCAGATTGTTCCTTTTGGATGTGTACAACATAAGGGGCACTATCAGAAGGTTCATATAAAGTTCTAGCAACCGGGGTCGGACGTGGAGGGTTGGTATCAGCGGGTACAATTGGTTCCGAATTTAATTTCTCCATAAGAGGCTCATTTTCAGCGCAATGACAATCGGTAGATTTCAATTCAGAATTATGTTTTCTCCTGCGTTTGTTACAATGCTTGCAAACTTTATGTAGGCGACTACGCTTAATGGCTCGTACACTATGCGATCCATCCGTCTCCATACCAGATTCAGATGCAATGGTTACATTACATCCGACGGAGGGAATTGTTCCCCCAGGGTCTGGGGGATCATTAATCGTCGACGAAAATAAGTTTTAAAAGACTTACCAGAAAATTATATACACAAATATACAAAATCTGTACAATAAGTAACTTAACTAACTACAAAGTACTACTTAACTGATCACCAAAACCATAAAATAATAAAATTGAAATTTTCAAATGAAAAAACACAACCGTTCAAAAGAAAGTTTCCCGCGCTTTTTCATATTAATAGTTATAGATCAATAGGCTATATGTACTACTAAGGGTAAGTACACTTTGGAGTTAAATTCTACAAAAATGATAACAACGATCACACTCCCAAAAAGTTGTTCCAGGTGGGTCTTGGCATTATTTTCGCCATAAACGCTATGAAGCTACTGGAACAGTTTGAATTACCTACATCTAATGACAAAAGTGACAATTGGCAAATTTTAGTGGCCTTCTTAGCGTTCTTATAAGGGTGCGTACCATTTGAGTGAGATTCGCTAAAAACGATCACACTCCCAAAAAGTTTTCCACAAGGGTCATGGCTTTATTTTCGCCTTAAACGCTACATCTAATGTCAAAAGTGACAGAAGTGGCAAATTTTAGTGGCATTCTTAGCGTCTTTATCCAAAAATGGAACGGGGATGACAGTTACAAACGATCACGTGATCACAACCATAGACGCAGAATGTGATTAAAATTATCGAAAATAACGTTCTTAGCGACTAATGGAACATGCCCTAAATGGAACAGAGGAGAACAGTTACAAGCGATCACAGTGAACACAACCATAAACACAAAATGTGGTCAAAATTATCGAAAAAACGACATTGGCGTCAAATGTAAAACAATAAAACTATATAGGATTGGGATTATAGGATACACTATGGATGAATAGGATGCGATGGGACATTAAAGCCCTCTGCAAACCGGACGCGGGGCGTGCGCGGGGCGTGCGCGGTTGGCGGTCCCGCGCAATCTGTAATGTAGGGGATTTTAAGGAGGCCTTCACACCGAGCACCCGCGTGGGACCCGCGCCGCGCGCGGCCCGCGCACGCCACCCGCGTCGACAAGAGCGCCGCACCCGCGCGGGTCACGTGCTCCTTCGGTGTTACTAGTTTTGTTTATGGTTTCGATGATTTCATGAGTATAAAATCAAAGAACTACTATTTAATGACTAAGTTGCTTTTTGGAAGCTCTGATCTGTACAAATTTGTATGCGTGTGGTTGCGGTTTACATATGATAAGTTCGTAATCAGTTTTCTAATCTAATTCAACACAGCGTGTAATTTAGTCTGAAATGTTTAAGCTAAGGCTTAGTACTTTTAAATAGTTGTGTAGAAGTATCCATTCTAATTGATCGAGCCAGCACCAAACGGGAGCGTAGCGTCTCTGAACCAGCTTACACAAAAATTATTTCGTAAGTCCCCTTGTTCTCCTCTACAGGGTGCATTTCTAAACCGATTCTCATGAAATTTTGTGAGCAGGTTTGATATATCTATTGAATTTTTTTGTCGAGTCAGTTATTATAATCTTTTCAAAATGATAGAGATATGGGGTTCTAAAACTTTAAAATAATCGTGTACCTGCCATATAGCAAGTAGTAGACTCGGTGGTACTTAGTCATACTGATTGGAAGATTGATATTGTTTGGATTTTAATGACGTGGTTTTTCCATACGGATTTTGTTGCTTACTGATTGGAATAGGTATTTTGGAATAGCGAATTGAGGAGGAAATGAGTGCCGGACGAAACAAATCGATATTATTACCAAGTGAGCACAAAGCGTCTCACAAACAGCTTAGACAGAAATGTTTTCTCATTTGTCAACGGAATCACGTGAAATTACATAAAATAATTAGTCGAATCAGTTTTTAGATTTTTGACCAATACGGAGGTTATTAAAACGTAAAAAAAAACACGGCTACATACGAGTCGGACTTGTGCACGAAGGTTTCCGTGTCATTATCTATATACAACATTAGACACTATATTAACTAACCGACTTTAAAAAAGTAGGAGGTCCTCAACAAGTCTGTATTTTTTTTATGTTTGATGCCTCAGAACTATTGACATAGTGAATCGATTTTGATGATTCTTTTTGTATCTAAAAGCTGATGCTTTTCGTGTGGTGCCATTTGAATTTCATCAAAATCGATCAAGCCATTTTTGAGTTACACTACAATAACTAAAAAAAAAACCTATCTTTATGTTATATTTATTGACAGTGAATGACAATTCATCCCATAAGTAGGGACACTAAGAGGGCGAAATATTTTTTTTACCAAATTCAACACTCAAAAGTGTGAAATAACTTGTTAAAGTTATTTTACACGTCAAAAGTTCGTAACACGGTCAAAAGTACACATTATCACAATATTTTACCGACTGTTAAACTGCCTTCCGATATGCTCAATAGTAATGTCAATAGCGGTCACCCATCCAAGTCATGAGGGCGGCGAACGTTGTTTAACTTGGCTAATCAGTTAAAAGTGAATAAGGAAACTTCCCTGAAAAGCACTTCAAAAACAGCATCATAAATATCTAGGCTATATTTTGGTGTTTATTGTCAATGGTGCTTCCTAATTTCGCCGGTTTCTGCTTCAACAGCGGCTCCTTGTGCTGCCCCGCGGCCATATTGCATGGTGTCGGATCTCTCGTTCCTGCTCGCCATTGAGGTTCGTTTGGTTAACTGAACTTGACATATTTTGTTGCCTGTCAGAGGTATTTTACTGTTCAGTCACCACAAACTGTCGGAGCTCCGGCTGGGGCGCGAACTCGGTGCCGTTGGATTTGGACGCGCTGTTTCTAACACTGCGCCATGCCGACGTGAAGCACCGCAACGAAATTTAACAACACTTACTCATCAAGCTACACAGGAAGAATATAACATATCGTATATGTATAACGCCTGATATTTCAATTTTAATAATAATATTCCATCCAGCATAGAAAATAAGTGAATGTATCTATTGTTTTGATTGTGTTCTGTTTTGTGCTTTAAATAAATAAACAAAAATAAACTAAAAAGACCTTCAATAGTAATTGTATTAAGTCTATAGCGTTGTTCTGTCTTCATAAAATGTATAGATGATAAGATTCTCTCTAAGCCGGCACTAGAATCTGGTAAAAATAGTTGTGTATTAAATAAATTCACCATAAATAATAGATATTGTAACAACATTTATTAATATTACAATACAATATTTATTTATTTCAGAAGTCATAAGCATTATTATTACGGACGGCATTTGTGTGGGTAATTTGTTATGATATTATGTTTTTTTTTTAAGCATATTGTGGCAATTAGTTCACTAGAATGTGAAAATTCGGTATAAAATCTGTATCCAAAGCTAAACTAGATCGCACATCGAAAATCTGTAGAAATACGGTAAAATCTGTATTTATGGCAACGCAGGCGGCGGACCCGCACCTCACACGCGCCGCCATTTTGGCATTCCGTGTGAAGGCCACTGCATAGCGCACGCCCCGCGCCCGTCACGCCACGCTACCGCCCCGCGTTAGGTGTGTCTAGGGCTTCACAGTGCGATCATTGGATCACGAGCTCCTTGGGGGAAATTTGATACTATTCTGTGGAAGAATTAGGTCGCAATTCTGTTAGCCTCAATCTAATTAAAATTTAGTAAAATTATGTCTATATATATATATATATTTCAAACGAACATTCTTTATTCTATTGGCTCTATGGTACAGTTAATCATTTCTATAATTACTTTAGTTACCAAACTTAGTAAAATCTGCAGATTTGTTATTTTGTTGTACACTAATTTGGTGGATTATGATCACCGTCGCCTACGTGCATCCGCAACACCAGAGGTCTGGAGGATGCGTTGCCGGCCATGGAGGAAGGAATGTGCTCTCTTCTTAAAGGCTCATTAGTAGTATCGGTTCGGAAATACTCCACCAAGCATAAATGGTTCCATATTGTGACAGTGCGAGGCAGAAAACACTGTGAGAATTGCAAAGTTGTCGACTTGCAGACGTCAACATGAAATTGATGAAAGTGATCTACCATCTCTACGCAGTGCCAAAGCACAGCCTGGACACTCGACTCATTCTCGATACAAAAGCCGCGTTCTACCTATTACACAGACACTACACAAATGTTGGTTTTGTACACGCGTATATGTGTGCGTGAAGTCTAAGGTTGTCATCGTATGAATAACTGTAGTACTTACCTACCTAGCAATCTTTTGATGCTGTTATTATGACTTATAGGATTTCGTAGGTTATGCGTACCTTGCCTACCTTCAGAAACATTTACAAGCACAACAATCCAACTCCATGTACGACGTAGGAATATGCAACACAACCGAATAGATAACATTACTTCACATTTCACTCCATTACTTATACAATAATAGATACCAAAGGTAATTCAAATAGGTAATTCAAACTGTTCCAGTAGCTTCATAGCGTTTATGGCGAAAATAATGCCAAGACCCAAGTGGAACAACTTTTTGGCAGTGTGATCGTTTTTGGGGAATTTCACTCCAAATGGTACGCACCAGGGCGTATACCATTTGAAGGTAAATTTGAAGGTAAATTCGTTTGTTTCGATAATTTTGATCACACATTTTATCTATGGTTCATATTATATGTGGATCCATAGACGCAATGTGGTCAAAATTATAGAAAATAACTCTAATGGAGTACACCCTTATAAATCTTGTAAATATAACCTCAAAAACAACAAATTTTAGTTTTTAGCAGTATTTAAGTATTTCCCGTTTTCGTGTTTACGTACCTATAATTTAATTACATAATAAACATCAGTAAAAAGAAAAATCTTGTGCTTTTAAATAATAGATTTTAGTAATCCAACACTAAATCAGTACTACCACTCATGATGTGAATTTGTTATAATAACTAAATTAATTGAATTGAAATAGCCTACAGTTTTTTCTGTCAATTTAAACTACACATTAGCCAGAACCATGGTTTCTGTATGGTTGACGCCTCAATTGGCCGATGAAATTATGAAGAGTGATGATATATTTCAGCAAACACACAGTGTTATCACCGGTAAGGGATCTCTAATTTATGAACCTTTTATAATAATTATGATCCTTCGTAATTGGACTGCACATGAAACACTTTGTATCCAATTACATATTTACTCTAGAAATTGTTCTAGAAAAAAGCCTAAGACACATACTATCAGGAATGTTGTAGCAGTAGACTACCCTTGATACAAATTCGTTTGGGGAAGTACTGCTACAATTCGTATTTCTACCGCCAAGCAGTAATATTCGTAATACTGTGTTCTGGTTTTAAGGGTGAGTGCTGATGAAATTATAGGCACATGAGATTTTACAACTTCATGTGTCAGGATGATGACTAACTGTATCTGTTATAGGCAGAGGTTACCGCTTAACACCAGGTAGGCCTAGCTAGCACTTGTTCCATCATGATAGCATAAAAAAATAAAATAAATTTATATTCATAATTTTCATTTAGCTTTATTTTTGGTTTGGGAAAGTACATTAACCTGTCCGCTGTCAAAATGTTCACAGCTCTACTCCCGTTCACTCGGGCTCAATATGGCGAAATCACAACCACCTCGTAATATGCGAATTATTTGAAAAGTACTGAATTGTTTCACGTGAAATAAAAAGTATTATAAAGAAAAACCTTTGTTTTACTTCTTTACTATGCATTATTGAATATTTATTGTAAAATTCTGTTTTGTTTGAGAGCTAAATTATGTTTACGAAAATGTGCGCCGTTCCCCAAAGTTATGGCCACTACTGATGTTTTATAGCTCTAATCGTAGAGATTATTTGTTGTTGATAGTGTCCGTAAGCTAGCCTTTACTTCCTATTATTCATTTTACTGTACATTCTTTAGATTTCGAATAACCTGTGATTGAATATGTTTGCAGAAAAAAAAAAGAAAAGAAAAAAAAAATGATTACTTTGAAAAGTCGATTTCTTTTTTTTTATTGCATTCTGTTTAGATATTTTGGTATTAGGAACATGAAAATATATTTGTCTCTCTTTGCCTCATACATTCTACATATCTAAATTGTGAGACAGCAACAATATACTGCTAAATCTAACCAGTGGAACGTACGGATAGATCTATTCCGATTATGAGTCTGTAGTAGTGACGTCATCGCGAATAGATCTATTCCAACTCTGAATGGGGAGGTTAAATAGTGCATTTGATTTGATTTGACAATAGCATTTGTAGCAGTTTCAAAATTGGGAAGCATTTGTTTTATAATGTACCTATTTATATTCACCAATGATTTGCCCCAAATCAACCAACAGATAACAGTTCTTGGCAATAGCTGTTGTTCTCAACGAATAATTTGTGCGCAATAAATCAGATGCGATGAACAAAACTAGGTTTTCAATGTTGTTGCTTGAAAAACCATTAATATAAAGTTCAATGGACAAAACATGCAGTTGTAAAAAAAATATCACTAATCACCTATCACTAGACATGTGTCAAAAATAACCTTTTTGATGTCATTTGTAGCTGTTTTCAAAGCTTTCCGACTTCCATACATGTTGCATGTATAGATTGAAATGTCATCCAAGGTGATATTTCAATACTATCATGCACTTATAAAGTCATATATTTTTAAATAATCTATGTCAAATTCCTTTTTATTACTTACAGACATACTATCAGATCGTATCACCATCACACATCTTGTCGAGAACATGGGAGGGGTGCTAACAAATAAAGAAGCAGATAATCGGGAGAAAGGAATGCGATTCTTTACAAAACTACTAAAAGAATTTCCCAAAGATTATTTAAATGAGATGCAAGTGAAGTTCATATCAAAGTTCTATATTGACAGGCTCAAAGATCACCATAGAGTTATTCCTGATGTTTTGGAAGGTTATTTGGCAATAATTGATATGAAAAATTATAATATCAGCAATTGTGCAGAGTTTTTTGTGGTCTTGTTTAGAGAAGTGGCCTGTCAGTCACAGGTTAAACAGGACAGGTACAAAATTTATTTCATTGTGAAGAAGTTGATGGATTTAGATTTAAACTGTAAGTAGGTATTTTATTTTTATTTTATTAGTTACAATTTGTACTTGTTTATTATTTTATTAAAATGCACTTCTGGCACGTAAAACATGCTAATGAAGGGAGACGATCTGCAGTTCACAAAATATCCTTTGACAATACATGTCGCCAATTTTCGAGGTGAGGAAGGTTGGAATGCTACCTTATTACTAAAGCCATCTGATGATAAATAGCAAAAGTTCAATATTCAAAGGATATTCTTTTTCATCTCGCTATAATAGTTCCAATAATAGCCACTTGGGGGTGACATATTAATAAGCTGGCATCATCAGGACCACTATGTCCTAGTTATGAATGAAATTCTATTGTTATCATTATCGCCGATGCCAATGGGTTAAGAGTAACATGTTTTATTTCTACTGTTAGGTAGTAGTATTGGTGAAGTAAGTTGTATTTTTAGGTGCCTTACACTTAATTGAAGTTGACAAATTCTCAAATAGACTTTCTTATACTCAATTATCAGACGAGTAACTTCTTCCTTTACTTTTTTTGCAAACAAGCTCGAGAGTTATTTCACCACTGCATACTTATTTACATTGTGACTGTTACGAATCCGTACTTGGAATGTTATATTAGATTGAAAAAATGCATTGTGTAACATACAAAAGTAACATAAGTGTGCATTATACATACAAATGTAGCTAGGTAGGTACTTATCTACCTATAGTAACTACCTACATATTATAGATAACCTTTATAGGTATGTACTACCTATAGAATAGCATACAAAAACCTTTGAATTTATAATGAGAGTGAGCCGACAAAGTGCTCTGCAGTTGGGCAGAATTTAGGTTAAGAAATATGCAATATGAAAATAAATGAAAAAAAATAATTACATGGATAGTTCCCAATCCATGACCATTGCAACACAATTCCAAAATGCTCAGGTTTTGTTAGGGGGCGATTGTGGAGTACTTTGACAAAACTCCAATCAAAGTCTCCATAATTACATCCACTGGGTTAGCACTGCCCAAATCCTTCAGAGTTGCAGGTTGGTTATAGAGGATTGCTTTTTCACAAAGCTGTGTTGCTTTATATTTATTATACACTCTTTCTTAAAAAATTGTGTCAATCAAATGCTTATAAGTTTCCCATTTTTTACATTTACATTATTTACTATGGCACTGGTGAGGCTTAGTAGTGTACGGAAGTGTATGTTAGTGTACGGAAGTTTCCTGGTTGAGTCTTGTCACCCTTTTTGTATATTAGTGTAACTAAAGCATTTTCAAGTCTTGGGGTTAAACATCCAGCTTCAAAAGATTTATTCATTAGCAATGATGAAACTGGAGCTAAAGTTTACAAGTTTTTAAGGATAATGCCAGGTATTAGGTCAGGTCCGGGAGAGGAAGAAAGAAAAAGAAGGAGAATGGTTATGCAATTGTAATATACTTATTCGACATCTGCTGTGGTAAATTAAATTTCATTTAAATCATTCTCTATAAGGACTAATGTAATTTCAGTATGGTGATTTATGGCTCACTCTTTTGAGTAAGTTTTTATGAAGTCATTTGCTAAGGCTTCTGCTATTTCCTAAGTCACGAACTGGCGATCAATATTGAAAAAGTTAAAAAGTAGTCCAGATGCACCTGCTTATCAATAACAGTAAATCAACTGTTATAAATTAATACCTCTGAAAGGCAGACTAGAAAAGAAAATGTGTAAACAATTCTGCCACAACAAAGTCAGTAGCTATCTGATTAAAGCATGCGATTTGTACCGAATATAAATATTTTCTTGCAAATTCTGGCAACTCTCCCGTCAGCATAGCTACTGTAGAGAAATAATTTTCTACTCTTCGCAGAGTCTCAAAGGCACTGGAGAGATTATCCAAGCTAACTCTCCTAAATATACACAAAGTCAAAGAAGGAAAAGAAATGTAAGCTTGAATTTGTTAATCAAGCACCAAATTTCATGTAAAATGTATTATGCTTTTAATTTAATCCTTTGAAGTTGTAAAAATTTCATCAAAATCGTCTAAATGTGACACTGACCAACAAGACACATTACGTTTTATATTTTTCGTGAGCGATTAACTACTAACAACTAACATTTTACAGGTTAATTAATCTACTATGGCTTTGCCCACGTGAATATACTGTACAAAATCTTGGTCAGGTAGGTTGTAAACATCTCCTTAGTAAGAATACTTTTGAAGCGCTCGTAGAGAAGTTTACTTAGCTGTTCTCAACCGATCAGCAAAGTTAATCAACGTCGCGCGCGGTCATGAGTTGGATGGGTGACCGCTAGTGACATTACTACTGAGAGTTTCCGTGCTTCGGGGGGCACATTAAGCCGTCGGTCCCGGTTGTTGTCTTAGGATGGCAGTCGTTATAGCATGGTGGTAGGGCATTTTGCGAACGCTCGCCTGGCTAGCTACCACCCTCAAGTAGAAAATCTGTCGCCAAGCATTTAACAGTGTGTTCCGATAGCTGTCCTTGAGAGCTAGTACTTCTAGGTTACCCTGAACAACATCTTCGACTACATCATCACTTACCATCAGGTGAGATAGTGGTCAAAGGCTAACCTATCAGGCATAAAAAAAAAAAAAACATATTTAGGGCCTGTTTCAGAATGTTCGAGTAAGTTCCGGTTATACTACCCTGAACATATTTAATAAATAAAACACTATCTTTGCGTTTCACAGTCGTCGATTTAACCTATCCATCGGTTAAAGCTTGTAACGCGCTGCATGTTAACTGTCATTTTTATCATTCAGTTATTTTATGTTCTGGGTATTACAACCGGAACTTACTCGAACATTCTGAAACATCCCTTAGTCTTATAACATTAATTCTACAGTATAGACACTAATACATGTATGACTTCCTAGTCCCAATAGAATATATAAAAAAAATATATTTTGAATACAATATGCACATAGTATTACTTTTCTAATTTTTATTTTAGTAAATTCGATAATTTTGTGGTAAAAAGAGGCGTCAAAATTTTGAGTGAAAATGATCTGAACGAGGAGGGCTACCATTTAGCTTCTATAAACATTTGAAATAATCAATCACTCAAATATACCTTTTGTAGCCAAGCAGACTGAAATTCTTTATGACACGCGATTCTAAATGCACGACGAATACATAAATATGTTAATAACTGTAACTCTTATACCCTTTTGATTTCGGACTTAAGTTCTCAATCAACAAAACACGCACATTTTTCCAAATTTAATTGGATTGGTTAATTGATTGGGTGATTTTTTTTATAGGCTAGCCTTTGACCACAATCTCACATGGGGGTAAGTGATGATGTGGTCGAAGGTGTTAAATAAGCTTAACCTAGAATCACTGGCTCTCAAGGACAGCTGCCGGAACACACCGTTAGGTGTTTGACGACAGATTTTCTACCTGAGGGTGGTCGCTAGCCAGGCATTCGCAAAAATGCCCTACCACCATGCGGTGAAGCTCAAGCCCGCGGCGGGATTCGAAATATGGACCTGCTGCGCGGCATCCATAGCCAAAGCTACTGAGAGACCACTTCATTCGCTTCAAAAAAAATTAGTTATGAATGAACTTAAAAATGATCGCAGGCTATTGGTCGCGTCAAGGTAATTATGTTGGGCCGCACGGTACACTTTTTAAACCAAGCCCGCCGCGGTAAGGTTTGCGTACTGCTGTTTTTGAGCTTGAGTTACATTTGCTTACATATTTATTCGTAGCATAGGTATTATCAATAGCTCTGTTGACTGCGATTAAAATATGATGTAAGTCCTGTAATACTTGATCCTCTCTTTCCAGATATGAGTACACTCGGCCCTGACTTCGTCTATGGCGTCATATCCGCGATAGACGGTGAACGAGATCCTAGTAACCTGATCTTCCTCTTCACGTTCTTACCGTACTTCATCAAACACATACCTCTTGGACATTTAGTTGAGGAGATGTTCGAAGTCATATCTTGTTACTATCCAATAGACTTTCACCCATCGCCTGACGATGCGGCAGCAATCACAAGGCAAGATTTAGCAAATGCCCTAGCACCTTGTATGTGTGCTTGTCCAGAATTTGCTGAACACTGCCTAGTTTTGTTGGTAGAAAAACTGGACTCAAGTTTAAGGTTGGCCAAAATTGACTCCTTGAAGCTATTGGTTAGTATATTTTTATTCTTATGTTAATCATATTTTGTCTGGTACAATTTTTATACTAGATGTTAGTATTCTTTAAAAAGTATGCATGCATTTGTTGGTTATCCATTAAATCAGGCATCAGTTAAAGGATAATGTAGTCTGTGAAGTTACAGATGGCTATTTTTCATTGGTGATAGTGTAGTTTTGGAATTCCCATGAATTTGCACTGTCAAAGACAACTGCCGGATCATACTGTAGGGTACTATACTGTAGTAGCCGGATAGTCCACTGTTGAACACAGCCTCCCCCATATGGGGGTGTATATCCGCTATAATCCCCACGATTGGCAGGCGGCTTTGGGATCGCAGTGTGGTATATCAGTTCTTCAGAAAGCACTGCTGCCCACCTTCTGTTGAGTTACCCTTAGTCGCCTCGTACGACACCCACGGGTAGAGATTTTGACATTCTAGCCCGGCACCACACGGGGTCACTGTTAGGTACTTGTCGATAAATTCTCTTCTTCAGGCTCTTTCGCAGCTTTCGCAAAATGCTTTACAACCATGTAGATCTCGTCATTGTATTCTAAACGAAGTTTATTTAATTATCACATAGTCTAATTTAATGGCCATAATCAACATATGATTTAGATTATTAAAACAACTGTATCGGTTTGGTCAGCTAAAGAAACTACGAATTACTCTTGTATCATTCTATCATAATTTCTGTTAACTGCTGTGACTAGAACACAAGTGTTAAAACATTCACAATATTTTTATTTATTAATTGGTAATTTTGACCACTATCTCACCTGATGGTATGTGGTGATCTGGTCGAAGATGTTCAGGCTAACCTAGAATTAATAGTTCTCAAGGACAGCTGCCGGAACACACCATTAGGTCCTTGGCGACAGATTTCGTACTTGTGGGTGCTAGGCGAACATACACAAAATGCCCTACCACCATGCTATAACGACTGCCATCCTGAGACAACAGCCGAGAGCGAGACGGCTTAACGTGCCCTCGTAAGCACAGAAGCGCTCAGTAGTAATGCCACTAGCGGTCACCCATACAATTCATGACCACAGCTGACGTTGCTTAACTTAGCTGATCGGTTAATAAAGGTTAAGCAAACTGCGCTACGAGTGCTTTAAAATAATTATTAGAGATAATTGCGGGCAATACATTTAATTGTAATAAATTTAAAATTTGCATATTTACAGGCGGAAAGCTGCAAGACCTTTAAGGCTGAATCTTATGCTCCATTCCTGAAAGCACTATGGTCGTCTATTCACAAAGAAATATCGCATAAAACTGACGAAGAGCTTAAAATGGCCTCTCATGAAGCGCTATCAGCCTTGGTCACTAAACTGTCCAGCTCTGCAAACACTGACCAAGCTTTTGAGAATTTTGTTAAAGGCATCTTGATAGCAATGCAAACAGCAGTGGCGGACTCTTCTACTGTTACTCAATTCGTACAAGCCACTAAAGTTCTGCTAACAACCGCAAACACGTCTCGAGAATCTAGTATAATAATCACAAAGGCAATGATACCGGCAACTATAGCCTACTACGAATTTAAAACTACCTCCAAGTTACAGATAGCAAGCTTAGACTTCTTAGGAGATTTGTATGATATGGCTAAACACTGGAACATTCTAGATGAAATTGTAACACAGGTGAAGGAAGTGCCACAGCTTTGTTTGACCGCTGTAAGTCAACCTGTTAAAGAATACCAAATAGCTGGTTTCCGAACCCTTATTCGAGTGAAGAATGTTTTGGAAACGGATCTGGTTGTTCCATTTGTTGAAGTTTTGATTCACAACGTTCAGTATAGTCAAGATGCTGATTTGCTTAGAGTTAGTGTTGAAACCGTACATGCTATAGCTCGAAAATACCCAGAATTAATTATGGAGTTAGTCGTCAAAGGGAAGTGTGATTTAGACAATTTGACAGAAGATAAAGTTGCCTTACAAAAAAGACTAAACTTGCTCTCGAACCTTGCAAGCATAGACGAATTCACAAAGATTATAATTTCAGAGATGTTGAAGATAATAACCAGTAATGACAAAGAGGCTACGAAAGTCATTGAAGCTTTAAACGAGAGTATATCAAACACAAATTTGTTTCCTGCAGATAAAGTTACGCAGATTGAGAGTGATCATGGTTTATTAGACTCCACAATCCATTGGCTTTTAAATGAACTGCAGTCTGATATAACACGTGACTTAGAACATGGTTACTTATTGATTTCAACAACAATCGGCAGTCTCCCGAAAGAAAAACAAGAGAAAATAATTAACACGAACACTTCACAAATTTTAGAGCGGTGCAATGAAAATGACGCATACTTTTTGCTGCTAGAAAGTTTATATCGTTCCTTGCATAACGACTTCTATGATACCAAATTGGAGACGGTTATGAAACTGTCTTTAAAATTGTCTCTCAAATCAAAGACTGATATGATACGGAGTAGAGCAAGTGCGTTGGTAGCACACTTTCTGAATAAGGCTGAGTATGGACAAAAGTTTGATTTGTTATATGAACAATTGAAAAGTTTTTTATCATCTTGTAAGACGGACAATGATAATATTTGCTCAAAGCTGATAATGTTGTACGCATGGATAGTCAAAGCTTTGATCTTGAGAGGCAGTGATTTGTTCCTATTTTGGTTGCAAAAGGTGAGTTACTTATTAAGCGAAAGGTACTTTGTACATCCATTTGTTTTGTAACAAACAAATGGATGTACAAAAAAATCCCTGGCTAACAACTCATAAAAAATAAAGTACATTTCTTGGATAACTAAAAGGAATAATTTTCTCCTGGCAAAAAAATCATATAAATCTCAACAAGAAAACAATTCTACTATCTCAGCTAATTACTATGATTATTTTTTTTGTCAGGAGAAAATTATTCCTTTTAAGTTATCCAAGAAATGTACTTTATTTTTTATAAGTAGTTAGCTACCAAGAAATATGGTTGTTAGCCAGGTTTTTTTTTTGACTTCTTGTGTAATCTTTTGAAATACATTTTTTAATGGCAAAGGTACATGATGAAAAAGCTGTAGTGTAGTTCAGACTACTGTCATTGTTTATTCTAAATTGTTTATATCCTTATGAACTGTAATCGGCTCACTACTTTATATATATACGAGTTGGCCCAGCGAACGTTTTTTTGCCATATAAATTAATGCTATTAAATTGTATCTTATTGAAATATTTGTAGTATTAACATAGTGCCATCTATTGAATACTTACTCAATCCAGTCAACAGATATCTCCATCTGTCAGAATCGTTTGGAGCTAACAGATAATTGTGACTGTCAACTAAAGACAAATAATACGCAATAAAAAAATATTCCGACTATAAATTGAGATGTAAGCTATCCTATCTTTTAAATGCACACGGTGTGCAAATCAAATTTAAAATCGGTTCAGTAGTTTAGGAGTTCATGGCGGACAAACAACGTGACACGTAATTTTTATATATAAAGAAGAAGATATATGTATATACACTTCTATTTCACATAATGGCTGTTGGTCTTCCAGTGGAATAAATAAATAACAGATTCAGATTTAATTGCGGAAATGTAATTCGGTTCAGTAGTTTAGGAGTTCATCGCGGACAAACAACGTGCGTGACACGTAATTTTTATATATAAAGAAGAAGATATATGTATATACACTTCTATTTCACATAATGGCTGTTGGTCTTCCAGTGGAATAAATAAATAACAGATTCAGATTTAACTGCGGAAATGTAATCCAATTTAAAATATACAAAAGTATTTCCGGCCTAATTTTACTAGCACATAGTCCAACAGGATCAATTTTCGTCTCGTCTAGTTGATCGCACCGTCCCCTATTTATTCTCCTAGTCGTCTTTTACGAAATCCAACCAAATTGAATACGATTTGGTATGCATGAAACCATTTGTTTGCTGCGTACTTAAAACGCAGTGTGCCTTGGTTTAAGTAGCTATTGGGCTATGTCCTTATTGGTGTATTGGCCTTCTTTTATTTATATGGTCATTACTCGTGTCGCGATGTGACTATGTCACTATTGGTATATTTTTGTTTCATATGATTTGAGCCTGATTCGCGTTATGTCCCGTGGGGTGCCGCTAGAATGTCACCCCCCCATTGCTACCTGTGGGTGTCGTAAATGGTGACTAAAGGTAAAATACCTGAAGGTGGGCAGCAGCGCCTTCTGAGGAACTGATATCTCCAAGACGCCTGCGAAGCGTGGGGGTTATGGCAAACCCCCCTTAGTGGGGGAGGCTGTGTTCAGCAGTGAACTATCCGGCTGATCCAGTACTACACCACAGGGTGAAACCGCAGAATGCTGCGAGTGAACAATAAAGTCGCATCTTGCTCTTGAACTAACTCATCAGACCTAATTCTCACTGAACCTATTTCGCTCTTGAACTATAAATCAATGGACATAAGTATCACTAAATTTATTTTGCAATTGATCTAAAACTCAATACACTTAAATCTCAACATGCCTTCCTCTTGATTTTACGCATAACCCGATTAGGCGATTAGGAGTTTAAAATACTCAGCGAGCAAACGCATCAAACCATGGTAAGCTATATCTAACAACCCATAATATTTTTCCAGATAATAAACACACTAGTCAAACCAAAATACTGCGGTTACGGCACTGAAGCAATTTGTCTCATAATGACCGACGATCCTAACCACCTATCTTCCAAGCACCACTGCAGAATCAGTTTACTATATAAACAGAGAATGTTTGTCACATTCACAAAGTTGACTGGGAATCTAGAAATTTCCACGAAAGAGACAAAGGAAGCGTTTTTGCTGAGCTGGGCATATGTGCTAAGGGAAGCGCCTCGAAGTGTAATTAATAATGAAGTGCATAAGGTTGGTATAAAAATTACTAATATTCTATATTAGTACCATGCCCGTGGGGTGCCGGCCTAGAATGTCACCCCCCATCTCTACCCGTGGGTGTCGTAAGAGGTGATTAAAGGTAATACACCAGAAGGTGGGCAGCAGCGCTTTCTGAGGAACTGATATCTTACACTGCAATTTCCAAGACGCCTACCAAGCGTGGACATTATGGCAAACCCTCCATAGTGGGAGAGGCTGTGTTCAGCAGTGGACAATCTGGCTGATACAGTATAGTACCATAGTCTTCTGGTCTACTGTAGATCATGACCATCTTCTAAGCGCCAGTTTCGCAAATGACTTGCAAAATGATTTGGAAATGATAATTCCCAAAATGACTGATGAATTTATTTATTCAGCTCAACAACAGCTCTAGGGATTAAATGACTAGCTGCGCCTTGTGATTTCACCCATCTAGACAATTATTAAAAGTGATGATAATGATATTGGTGATAGATTTACCTATGTATCAAGTTTCATCCAAATTGTCTCGGCCGTTGCACCGTGAAAGCCTAGAATAAAAAAGGCCAGAAGGATCACTCCTCAAAGCATTCCAGTAAATAAGCGGCTCTAGCTACGATGGACTAAGGTGCCCTTCAGCTCGCGAAGCACGGGGTACCTAATATTAATATATTTTATTTTTATAGCATATAGGCTCACTTTTGACCACTATCTCACCTGATGGTAAGTGATGATGTGGTCGAAGATGTTGTTCAGGCTAGCCTAGAATTACTGGCTCTCAAGGACAACTGCCGGAACACACCGTTAGGTGCTTGGCGGCAGATTTTCTACTTGAGGGTGGTAGCTAGCCAGATGACCTTGCTATTATGACTGACATCGTAAGACAACAACCTGGACCGACGGCTTTACGTGCCTTCCGAAGCACGGAAGCGCTCAGTAGTAATGTCACTAGCGGTCATCCATCCAACTGACCGCGACGGACGTTGATTAACTTAGCTGATCGATTAAGAACGGCTAAGCAAATTTTCGCTACGAGCGCTTCGCTTTCGCTACGAGCGCTTCAACGCTTCACCTACAAGGTGTCTCTCTTTCTATCGCATAGCCACGCATAGCTGTATAACTTATAACACTGACTGTGTCCTGCAGATTCGCCCGCACACCAATGATGAAAAGTATCTTATGTGTAGCTAAGCTGCTGAAAGAGTAACAAACATATACACGCTCACATCCTCACTCACACACTCGCATGTATAATTATCATCATCAGCCGGAAGACGTCTACTGTTGAACAAAGTCGTCTCCCAAAAAACGCCACAATGAACGGCTGTTAACCACTTGTAACCATTACCCGTGACTTTTACGATGTCGTCAGTCCACCTACTAGGGGGCTACCAACTTGTCTTCCGGTGTAATGTAGTAACCGCTCGAGAACCTATCTTTTTATGGGATTGTGACTTAACAAGCACGAGGCCCACGTGATGTTTAGGGGTAACCTCTGCCTATAACAGATGCATTTCGTCACAAGTGACAACTGCACTGCGCCCGTCACCCTGATACTTCTAGTCGTTAATTCTCACGTGTCTGTAATGTTACTGGTTCTCAAGGACTGCTGCCGCAAAACACTGTTATGTGCTTGGCGACAGATTTTCTACTTGAGGGTGGACGGGCATACTGCGAACACCTGAATTGAAGCATTGAAGCTGAAGCCGGCGGTAGGGATCGAACCATGGACCTGTGGCTTGGCAGTCCATAGCTACTACCACTCGCCTATCATTGCTTCAAAATATTTTTCTTCCTTCCTGTTTTGGGAGAAAGGCATTTATAATAGTAGTGTGAAAAGATAGTCTTTGGCTGTCACCATCTTCATCTTCTCACCCTTATTCCACTTAAGTAGGGTCGGTATAATATCCTACTAATTATTATTCTTGTTTTCATTACAGATATCTCCCATCGTTATTGACTCTTTAGTATATGACAATAAAGATTTGCTGCTCGTAATGATAGATGTACTAGATCACTTCGTGCAAGCTAAATTGGACACTATATCAAGCAGTCTACAGACTATATTGCCGCGACTCGTAACCTTGTCTAAATATGTAAAATCTATGGTAAGAACATGTTTTGATATCTCCTACGAATAAATATGTAAAGAAATGTTGGTCAAGATCAAAAACAGTTAATGCGCAAAACTTACCGTGGCGGGGGTGGTTTTAAAAGTATCGTGTGTTATAATGCGCAATAAGATTACCTTGACGCGACTAATCGGATGCGATCATTTCTAACCGCCAAATCAATTATCCAATCCAATTTTGTAGCGAAGTTTACTTAGCTGTTCTCAACCCATCAGAAAAGTTAACCAACGTCGCGCGCGGTCTTGAGTTGGATGGGTGACCGCTAGTGACATTACTACTGAGCGTTTCCGTGCTTCGGAGGGCACGTTAAGCCGTCGGTCCCGGTTGTTGTCTTAGGATGGCAGTCGTTATAGCATGGTGGTAGGGCATTTTGCGAATGCCCGTCTGGCTAGCTAAGCTACCACCCTCAAGCAGAAGATCTGTCGCCAGGCACCTAACGTTGTGTTCCGGCAGCTGTCCTTGAGAGCCAGTACTTCTAGGTTAGCCTGAACAACACCTTCGACCACATCATCACTTACCATCTGGTGAGATAGTGGTCAAAGGCAAACCTACCAGGCATAAAAAAAAGAAATGAATTTGGAAGATTGTGCGAGTTTTGTTAATTGTGAACTTGAGTTCGAAATTAAAGCTCATACAGTTACATGAGAGTTAGACTTCTTTACATATTTATTCATAGGATTCCTCATAATCTTACTGCTTTTACCCCACTTGTGAGGTGCACATATTATTTGCATGGTGGTAGGGTATTTTGCACATGCCCGCTTGGCAAGCTTCCACTCTCAAGTAAGAAGTCCGTCCTCGAGCACCTAACGTCGTATTCCTATGGCTGTCCTTGAGAGTGAGTAGTTTTCGGTTAGCCTGAACAACATCTTCGACCACATCATCAGGTGAGATAGTGGTCAAAGGATAGCCTATTAGATATAAATAAAAAAAATATGTAAATGTTTTTTGTCGGGTTATAAGAGGGCCATCCTTTGCCCAAAATCCGGTGGAGCTGAACGACCGACAGCGGTAGCCAGAATCCATGTCCTCCCTAAAAAATAATAATTTTGTTCCGTTTTAAGGCGGACCTTGGGTACTCTCGTTGGCGGTTTTTTTATGCCTGATAGGTTAGCCTTTGACCACTATCTCACCTGATGGTAAGTCATGATGTGGTCGGAGATATTGTTCAGGCTAACCTTACTGGCTCTCAAGGACAGATGCCGGAACAAACTGTTAGGTGCTTGGCGACAGATTTTCTACTTGAGGGAGGTAGCTAGCCAGGCGGGTATTCCCAAAATGCCCTACCACCGTGCGCTACCAGTCGGCTAACAGGGATTGTAAAAGATGGTAAAGATCCCTATTCTGCTCCAAATGTGAAACAACATCTCTTTATTGCCACTACTTATTTGGCGTATTATTTCCACTTCATCGACAGTTGAACAAAGGCTTCCTCAATTAGTAGAGGTTTACCATCCATACCCTAATCTCTATGTGTTGCAACACCGCGCTCTGTTCAAAAATTAATTCTTACGATCCATGTATTTTAAACCCAATTTTTTTGTTGTATTTTGTACTCGTTTTCATCATGTGCAAATGAAGAAATAAACACCATCAAAATGGAGTCAGATTTATAATTTTATGGAACCACTCGATGGCGCATTCCACATGTTATAGGGCAATCTTTCAGAAGGCGCTGCTGATCTGGTATTTTCCGCCTCAGTCAGTATTCATCACTTTTCTCTAATCTAGTGATGCGATGCAACACATAAAATATTACATCAAATAGTGGTTGTAATTCCATATGGAAATATATTTAATAGTACAACGGCTGCTATAGTTACGCCTATAGTTCTGCCATGTTTCAACGCTCCACAAAGGCATTTCGCACTAGCAGTTGTATGACTTGCGATAAAGCCACCTTACATATGGTGACCGGTTTCATTTTAAGATTCAGGATATATTTTATTATTTTGGATTTAAACAACTACTCTAGACGAGGCCTGAGTATATACCCACGCCTCGTTATCTGTATGCATAATGTTTCTGCCGGCAATCTCTAAAGAGCATCAAAATGAGGCATTGAGGAAACCGTGCAAACCTCTTTTGGTGCATTTAAACATTTACAGCATTTGAGCGGCTGTGGCATAAATTTTAGGTTAGCTTGAACAACATCTTCGACCACATCATCACTTACCATCAGGTGAGATACTGGTCAAAGGCTAGCTTATAAGCAATAAAAAAAAACTTGGGCTAAGATTGATCGGTAAAATCCAGCTTAAGTAAGGTTTCTATTACAAAGCAGTAAATCTATCATGCTCTCTCTGTATTTTACGCAAACAATAAATAAACATGTATTAACTTTCCAGGATGTGAGAATAAAAAGCTTACAATGCCTCTACAATATCGCAAACAACTACCGCACTTCTCTTCTTCTACCGTACAAGCAGGATATTTTATTGGATATAGCGCCATCTCTTGACGATAAGAAACGGCTTGTACGCAACGTGGCGGTCAAAGCTCGAACGAGGTGGTTCCTGATTGGCGCGCCAGGCGAAGCTAAAGAGAATTGAACCAATGAGAATGCTTTATATCGCGGCCTACTTTAACGCCTGATTTATGAAACCTTATAAATGCATCATAAAGTTGAGATCGATCTTATGATGCAGTTTTGACGTTTAAATTCGAACATCTGTCAAAACTCTTTTCTGTCAAAGAACTTAGATCGATTTCAAGTTTCAGATGCATTTATAAATACTAGTCTAGGTTTGTCACAGCTAATTATGATTTTGAATGAATTTTTACCATAACCATACTGCGTTACATTAAAACGAATAAGACGCGTTAGACTTTGTTCAAGTACTTCTAGAAATATAGCAATAATTTGTAGTTTTATATTAATTTTTGAGGGTACTTACATATTTATTACAGTAAAAACTACCTTAGTGCAAAAAAATTTACGTATTGCTTTTGTATTTATTGGATCTGAAACGCGACAATATTTGTAACTTTTTGTTGATTTTTTAAACTGTTGATACAAAGTGTTTTTGTTGAATAATCGAAATAAATATTGTATATTTGAATTTGTTGTATTATTCACATAAGTGCGAACATAGTATCGGAACAAGTTTGAGACCCACCTCATGTTAAGCGGACTAACCTCTGCCTATAACAGACGCATTTCATCACAAGTCACGAATGCACTGCGCCCGTCACTTTGAAACATAGTTGTTAAGTCTCATGTGCCTGTAATTTCACTGGTTCATGTGCAGCAGTCCTTGAGGACTGCTGCTGGAATATACCGTGAGCTGCTTGGCGACAGATTTTCTACTTGAGGGTGGTAGCTAGCCAGGCGGCCAATCGCAAAATGCCCTTCCACCATGCGGCGAAGCTCAAGCCGGCGGTGGGGATCGAACCAGAGACCTGCGGCACGGCAGTCCATAGCTATTACCTGTCGGCCACCATTTCTTCAATATAGATGACCATTGACCAGTGATTCACCATTGAGTCACTTCCAATTGGATTCTCTATTGCTATTCGCGGTAGACCAAGTACGTATGTGTTTTCGTACGTAGGCACAATGTACGATGCGATTTTTTATGTAATCAGGAAATTATAGTTTTCGATTGAGTACTTTTGTCAAGAGGGGCCGATATAATTTTCCCATACCTCCAATTGATCGTAAAGATATATAGGTAAGTATAAAAATCGAATAAAATGTATAATGGGCTTATGTACTTCTATATCGCCAACATCAAATAAGTAAAGCTGTAAAAATAATTGTGATAAAAACAAACTAAGGTGATTGAACTTAATATATTGAGACGAATTACTTAGCATTCCTTGGATTCACCCTGCGGGTCCATAGCGTTGCTGAGGTAGAGCCCAGAGGGTTCGTTCATCGCTCGAGCCTCCTCCCCTGCCTAACCAAATATGGTAAGATCCTAGATACTAATGCCGCTTTAGATACACGTTCTAGGATGGAAGTTACGGTTGTTCTTGACAGGCCAAGGTCTTTCTTTAAGTATGTTATATAGGTATTTCGCTGGTATACCTTTTGCTCCAACTTCTACAGCATATAAATTAACCACATAACCGTTTTTGGTTCATTCATTTGTTAGATCATAATATTTAGATTTTTTTAGGAATAGAAATATGTCTGGTCCAGAAGACGAAACACCAACATCCTCAGGAGTGTTTGCTTTTCATACGTGTCCATCAAAAGAGTCCAATCGGGAGCTGCGCCTAAGATGGAGTACCTACCTAAGGCTTGGATTTAGATTTTTGTAGACCTTTCTTTTACAAAATCGACGTGTTTATACGTAGTCAAAACTATAGAATTCAAAATAAACGAATAATGTGACAGCTGTCAACCGTCAGTTTGTATGTATTTTGTTTGATCCTCATTTTGGATTCTGCGTTCGAAAGTGATTAATGGCGTTGGAGTGATTTTTCGAATGTTTTATAATTATACTGGTTTAGCCAACAACAATCTAATCGATACTAAATTTTAAGTCAATTTTTCAACAGTAAATTGTTTATTGATTTTGCAAGTTACAGACTTTTCTTTGCTTGCACGTCTTAAATATATTTTAAATTGTCTTTAATAATGTGCTCGGTGGCTCATGAATCTCTAAAAAAATTGGACACTTCCACATTCCATATCCTCTTCATGTTTCTTTGGATGTTCCATGGCTGAAAATATCAATTTTTATAGCGTAAATGCTAGCCTTTGACCACTTTCTCAATTGAGGTAAGTGATGATGTGGTCGAATATGTTGTTCAGAACCTAGAACTATTGGCTCTCAAGGACAGCTGGAACGCGCTGTTAGATGCTTGGCCACAGATTTTCTACTTGAGGGAGGTAGTTAGCCAGCGGGCATTCGTAAAATGCCCGACCACCGGCTGTAACGAATGCCATCATAAGACCACAACAGGGACCGACGGCTTAACGTGCCCTCCAAAGCACGAAAGCATTCAGTAGTAATGCTACTAGCGGTCACCCATCTAACTTCTGACCGCGGCGGACGTTGCTTAACTTACCTGATCGATACAGAACGGCTAAGCAAACTTTCGCTACGAGCGCTTCAGTATACGGACACTGTTTTATAACAGTAATGTTTATAACTATTACTTAATGTATCCTTTTGTACCTATGCGTACCTATCCATTATCTATTTATCCAGTCTTTATACAGCTTGAGCAAGCGTTTACAGACAGTTTAACTTCGTCTCTAAAATAAAATAATGTAGTATACAGGATGGAAACGTTCAGCGGGGCAGTAAGGGGCAGTAATCTACGGGAAAAGTTTTTTCCCGTAAAAGTTCAATTTGTGACTTTTTGAGTACTCCAACGATGGTTAGTCCGATAGAAGTTTTTGATTAGTATTAGAAACAGGATCGATTGGCATCAAAAAATTATTTTGTGTAACATGGCTATTTTCTTGCTTACTGTATTTTTTTTTAAATCTGTGAATGTGTATCAAAATTCTATAAAAAAATATGGATAGTCTCCTAAGACCATTTCCGAGTAGCTGCAACGGATAAGGTACTTCCCCTTACTGCCCCGCTGAAAGTTTCCACACTGTATAATATTTATAATGAATACGTTTGCGAGCTATTTAGGTTAAGTACCAATAGTAATGTACTTATACCTATAATGTTAAGCTTAGTGTACTATAATAAAAATTAAGCATGCTTAAAACTTATTATTGGTATAACAGTTATTTATATGTAAGGACCGCAGCTGTAAAAATCAGGGTAAAAGCCTCCTCCGGCCCCTTCCACCTTCCTGACTCTAGCGACTCTGATCCATGTTTTCTAGCCACCTTTACGGTACACATCTACCCAAGATAGGCACTAACACCTATCCAGGATTAATACGACAAATCCACACCCAGTAACAATTTGATCCAGATTTGCATAAGCCCTTATCGCTCCGGAGCGTCCGCACTTTAAATGGTAATGAAGGGCCTAACTCCACTTTTTAACGGCAAGGATTGGACCGAGCTAAGCTGTGATTGTGTAACTGTTGATAGGAATGGTCTCTTTCTTTGTTGTTTCTACGTAGCATAGTTATTTCAGTCGAAAGTTCTACTTCTGTATACCTACACTTTCACAGAAAGTTAGGGTGAATGCTAGGAGAATAACTTATAATACTTTTTTATGATAAGAAGTGAGGAAACTGACAATATCTAGCAGTGTCAGCTGACATCGGAATTGGAAGGATTAAGACTAAAAAAGTGTTAGCACACTTCAGTTTGGTTGGAATAATAGATGGCGGCTTTAGGTATCATCCGATATAAAACTTTTAAGCAGTGATGGCTCAGTGGCATTGGCTATGGACTGCCGCGCATCAGGTCCATGGTCGAATCCCGCCGCGGGCTTGAGCTTCACTGCATCGTGGAAGGGCATTTTGCGAATACCCGCCTGGCTAGCGATCACCTTCAAGTAGAAAATCTGTCGCTAAGCACCTGACGGTGTGTTCCGGCAGCTATCCTTGAGAGCCAGTAATTCTAGGTTAAGCCTATTAACACCTTCGACCACATCATCACTTACTGTGGTGAGATTGTGGCCAAAGGCTTACCTGACAGGAATAAAAAAAAATATTTCTAGTTATTATAAATGCATCACTAACAAGAAACTACAATGTAATGTTTTGTTTTGATTTTATATCGTTAGTAAGTTTGCATAAAAACTTTTTTTGTTTTATTGTAAGTAGGTAAGTTTATTCTATGTAATAGTGAAGGAACAAGCGCGAGGGCCACCTGATGTTAAGCGGTCTAACCTCTGCCTATAGTACTGTACTGTACCAGCCGACTCGTCCACTGCTGATCACAGCCTCCCCTATTAAGGGGGTATTTATTTTGCTATTTAGCAAGCCTAAATGTTAAATAACATTTTTGAATTGTAAAGATACATAGTTTAATAAGAAAATTATTCCACTCATTCTCTAATAGTATTGCCATGTATAACTATTGAATAATTTTCCATAGTCATTATGAACTTACTTTTATGAAAGGCACGAATTTATTTCTTTATACCATACCCACTCAGAAACGGTCTCATTACTCGTTCAAAAACATGTTATAAAGTTCGTAATTTTTCCCTTATAAATGTACGGTGGGGAAAGTTATATGGCTTTTCATTCCTTCACTTCGTAGCAGTGAAGGAATGTTGTATGAAAATCCATACCTGCCCTGGTAGCGTTGTTTTGTTTTTAGCTGCTTACATAAAAAAAATCAATCTCTACTTAAAAGTTTTTATATCAAATACTTAGAAAAATGAGGTGTGATTTTTATTTGTAATCGATTTTCAATGAAAGGAGGTTGGCAACCTTCTTTTGCACTACGAGAAAAAAAGCGCGGCAATTTGTTATGTTTGGTTAAATTTTGTTTTTTATTCGTTTATTGGTACATTTGGTCGATTAACATTTACCATTCATACATTTTTCATTTTTTTTTTTTTTTTATAATTTTAAATTACATAGTCATACAATTCTATAATATAATAAATATCTAAACACTTATTTAATATAATGTACATAATAAAAATCTATTTTAAACATAGTATCGACGTAAAGTCTGAGTCAAATTTATACTTGAGTCCCGCACTTGACACTCTGTCCAAATGTACCTAGCACACTCGCCGCATTACCCCGCTGTATGGCCAAGGAGATCTGTTGGGCCAAGTACCAACCAGATCGGGGGTCCCGCCCTCTCTCTCTTAACCGACGGCCGAGGTTCTGGACTAATTGTTTGGCTTCGGAACCCCAGGGACCCAACGTTTCCACGGCAAAAGGGACGAATTCATATACTGGTTCCAGACTGGCATATTTGAGGCATTTGCGTCGGGCGGCTGCTTCTGCTCCCGCACCAGCCGACTGCTGAGTAACGGAGACGTGGCAGGATGCAAACGTGCTCACGCATGTTGCGTCCCACACGAGGCAGCGCCCTTTCTGCCATGGAACCAATGTCAGGCCGTCGGGCCGCTTACCGTCGGAACGCAAGAGACCTGGGGGTTCAAGGACACAAGGAACCTCAGCTGATACAAAGGCCCGCTTAAGGATGTCATTGATAACGTGGTGCCGCGGTCTTCTGCCAGCACACCGGATGCAGCTGAGGCCGTGATGGCCGTCCGCCTCAACCCTCGCCCCGCAGATACAGGTGTGAGACTCGCAGACAGGACATCCAAGCCGAAGAGCGGCAGCCACCCTCAATGAGTCATCATCCAAAAGCGTGCCCATATGTGGAGAAGGCAGAGCGTAGAGCCACGCGCCAGACTCCGGTGTGGTCACGGCGTTTATCCGAGCGAGTTCAACCCCCGTGTTTTCCGATCGCCACTGCGCTACGAACTGTTTACCCAGTAGGTCGTCCCAGCTTCTTTGCCACTCGGGTTTTGCTGGTGGGTCGAGGCCTGGGCACATTACTGACCACCTTCTAAAAGCCTCCTCAGCGAATGGGACGCGAACCGTGTCACCTTTACTTAGTATGCGAGTGACGAGGTTCGCGACTCCATGTGATGAGGCGAGGAAGGCAGAAGGTCCGGTTTGGCCACAAACCGAATCGGCAGGCTTGCCTGACACCACTGTGACTCACTGAGGCACACATTCAGCGTCTCTTCAACAATTTGCTTCAGAGCGCTGTCAAAACATGACACCTCTTCTGGGAACCTCCAACTCGGGGCCGTCCGAATAACATAGGTTATCTTAGGCATCGCAAAGCAGGTCCTCAGAAGTGTCAACGCAACATGTGCCGGGAGGTGCTGGAAATGAGTTGACAGTGATGACAGGGTAGCCGTCTTTGACTTCAGGTTGTCAGGCACGCCATCGGGGAAGATAGGAGCCCCCAGCAAACAGAGGGACCCTTTATCCATTATTCTGAGGCCGGGGATGAAGGACTTGAACGTGGTGCTTGACTCCGCGGCCACTGGGCTGCAAGCGAAGAATTCACACTTTTCGGTGTTGACCTCTAGACCCAATTTCCGCAGAGCTGGGAAGAGTACACCGATATCCCTTGCTACTAAATCCGGGTCTCCACCTATGGTCCCATCGTCAAGGTACCAAATATTAAGAGGGGCCTCCAGAGCTTTTATAACCTTGTGGATTGCCATGCTGAAGATGAGAGGCCCCAGGGGGTCTCCCTGCTGCGCCCCGACCTGGGACAATATACGATTTCCTTCATAGGATAGGTAACTTGGCGCTGAATAACATTGCCGCAGGAAGCGAAAGATAGAAGGCGTCAAATCCTTGACTTCCTCCAGCATCGATCCCCGATCCAAGCTGTTAAAAGCATTTCGGATGTCAAGCTTAATAAGCACGTCGTCGCTTCCCTCTCGCAGCACAAAGGACCGAGTAGCGTGTATGGCTGCCTCGCATCCAAGCGGTGTACCGAATCCCACCTGATGGGGCTGGAGGTATGGAGTCATTTCGCTCCTCACGGCCTGACAACACAGTTTAGCCACCAACCGCCGAAAGGCATTGCCTACAGCTATCGGTCTAATGCCGCCGTCTTTCTTCTGCAGTGCGCACAAAGAACCACCGTAGAGGTAGGGACAAACTTCAGAGCTGAGATTCCCCTCCAGCAAAAAGTTACAAAGTCTCGTAATCGCCTCGAGCAGTCTTTGTCCACCATCACCGGCTGAAGGCGAAATGAGCTCCTTAAGATGGTCGGGGCGCAACCCGTCCATGCCCGCCGCTGAGCCACGATGGAATGTTTTTTAGTTTTTTTTTTTTGTAAAAATAAAAGACCTTTCCTTCAACCGATTTATAAAGAGAGGTCGACCTACTGGAAACAAATTCAACCGGCGGTAGTTCAAGATGAGCTTTCCCGACATTTTCCTTCACTTTTGTGGTCAAATTCTTTTTTTCCCCTTGTTCTGGGACTTTCAGCGCTGTAAACGCGAAAGTCAGAACTTCCCACCAGTCACCGGCGCTGTTAGACTCTAAGGCCTTATAAATTAAGGTAGCCAACGCGCTAGCCGCCAAGCATCTCGCACCTTTAGGGATGTGCCTTAGTACTCGTACCCTTGCCCGTAGAGCGGGCAAGTCCTCCAGACAGATTGAAGGCGAATCCCTTGAAAGAGTTGACCGCGGTGTGAGCGGTGTCGGTGCAACAGGCCCTGCAAGTTTTTTATTGAATTGATATTTTAACAATACGCTTTTAATTATTCTAAATAATTTTCCAAAATGTCATCTGATAGTGAAAGTGAGGATTTTATAATCATGACGCCACCAAATAAGAAATGAAGCTCAAGAAGTCATAAAGAACTTACCGCCTGTGAAGTCTTGAGGTAAGTACGAGAAAACTTATAATGATTTTATTTTCCTCGTAGGTGTAGGTAGTATAAAGCACTATGTATCACTCGGGAGAAAGTTCTATTTCTGTTCTCGAGTTGCCTTTAAGCCCTCCGCTGCGCGTCGGGTTAAACAAACTCTCGAACAGAAATAGATCATTTTCTCCCCTCGATGTACAATGTACTATTTTAACGACTCCGACGGAAGAGTCCTTTTTCTCATAATACGGGCCTCGAGCCTAGTGTGGGAAACAGCTGCTCAACAATTCCATTGAAACTGTACAATGCCTTATCAGAATAAACATTTTCATTTTCATTCATTTGCCATAATCCCCACGCTTGGCAGACGGTTTGGAGATCGCAGTGTAAGATGGCAGTTCTTTAGAAGGTGCTGCTGCCCACCTTCCAGTATTTTTCCCTTATTTGCCTCTTACGACACCCACGGGATGATATGGGGAGGTGCAATTCTAACCCGGCACCCCACTGCCTATAGTGATATGTATAAAAAAAGAAAATTGAATATTAAAACTTATACGAATCTAAAAAGAGTACGGACCATGTGTCTGTAGTCCGTATTTTATTTTGTAAAAAACAACCTCTTCGTAAACACCTATAAAGATTATTTTCGTCACAAGTACGAATTGCACTGCACCCATCACACTGAGACATGCAGACTGCTGCCGGAACATACTGTTAGGTGCTTGGCGAGAGATTTTCTGCTTGAGGGTGGTAGCTAGTCAGGCGAGCATTCGTGAAATGCCCTTCCACCACGCGGTGAAGCTTAAGCCGGCGTTGGGGATGGAACAATGGACCTGCGGCAGGGCAGTCCATAGCTATTATCGCTCGGCCATCATTGCTTTACAACATTACAAATTTACGAAACAAGTGGCAGTCGCTCTACCACCTTGCGTCAAGCCCGAGGCGGGATTCGAACTACGTAGTGGGCTGCGCGGCAGTCTATAGCTAATACCATGTGTCTAT
This sequence comes from Plagodis pulveraria, assembly GCA_963890685.1. Taxonomy (NCBI): domain Eukaryota; kingdom Metazoa; phylum Arthropoda; class Insecta; order Lepidoptera; family Geometridae; genus Plagodis; species Plagodis pulveraria. The sequence continues at coordinate 6,616,064 of OY982962.1, read as the reverse complement.
GTAGTTCCATTGGGCCACCACTGCTTCAACACTAGGACTACACATAAAACGTCAATTCGTACGCATGACGCATAGCTTTCCGATTCTTATCGGAATTATCCCCTGAAATCGTCTAATCTCGCTCCTATCACCTAAGTAACTAAATATATATCATACATTTTGAGATTAATCCATTATAAACTTCATCAAAGCAAATCTAACTAAGTACTTATTCAACTAAAATGTGTCTATTCAGCACCCTAAGCAAGCCATCACGGGCCTAAGAAAACATCATGAAACGCCACACACATTTGTTACTTTAAGTAGTGTCTATTCAACAACATGCAAATTTAAATTGAATCATCAACGGCCGGATTTGTCCGGTTAATCCGAGGGACCGGCTCTGTCCGGTCTGGTCCCTATTCACGGTGTTTGACCGTATCTTTCGAATTAGAAAGACTAATACGTTTGTCAGAAGCGAATAGTAATATTTAGATGCTTAACTGTCTCGCATCTGTGTTTCAAGGGATAAGCTCTTTCAAAGGTGTTCTTCCACTGAAGATGTGCGAAGCAGTAAAGGGTGAGAAGATAGAAAACAATCTGCCAAGCGAGCTAAATAACTAATGAAGATTTTTTGTAAAACCAAAATGATTGATTAGTTTTTATTATGTACGAGATTATGTATACCTCTTTGATTATTTATTAGCTAAATATGATTGAAACAGTTTCAAAAATTATAAGCTTTTGCAAAGTACGTTAAAAAATTAAACAAGACAGAAAACCAATCAAACCGTTAACACAAAGTAAACCATTTGAAGATTTTTTTTTATTTATATCTCTTTTCAATTCACTGGAAGCTTTATATAACCTTAGCAGACGCTTTTAGCAAATGAGTTTAAGCGATTGAAATACATGAACACCTGATACATGAATTAAATCGACGAAAACCTGAGATTGTGAAAACATAAATTAAATATTTCTCAGTTTAGATAAATCATAATATTGTAAGTGCTCAAAGTAGATAATCATGTCTAAACATAGGTACTCTTTTAATATCTGGTATACAAAAATAATATTTGATCCTCTGTTTAGTTATTGATTTTTTGCCATGATCTGATGGTATACTTAGTTCAAGGGCAAAGTCATATTTAGGTGCGACGAGCGGAGCGAGGATGACCGTTACGTTTAGGTTACTTGAGACCACAACGAACCGAGCGAAAGAAGCGAGCGTGCCGTGGCAGCGGCCAGCAATGCGTCAGAAGAATTTACATTAAAATCAATTGCCGTTATCCCAGGTCTGCTTTCGAAAAGAGTTTAAGATAATAATTTAGATGAGTCGAATTGTATCAAAAAGTATTACAATATTGGACATTTTATGCTAATTTCTCTTAGTTTTGGGGACCAACAAGTAACGATCAGACGTTATATCTATAACTCAAAAAAAAATGCGTAGTTCTAATCTAACGGATTACACTAGGCTAACTTCCCTTCAGGAAGAATATTGATAAGTTGGAGAATGATCTCAAAACTAAAAAGAATTATATGTAACCACGAGTATGTAGTGAGGAGATTGTATTTAATAATAAAAAAATCTAACAGATTAAAATATCGATTGATTTAATTTATTTTATTTCAAATAAAGTGGATTAAAATAGAAAACATAGATATATTTTGCTGTTATTGCAAAACTAAAATGATACATGCTTTTTTAAATATAGCTCGAGATCCTAAGTGTCTTACCAGCACTTAGGCTATTATATTATTTGTTGCATACGAGTAACGGTAGACATTTGACAATAATGATACCAAGTTAGATTATTGTATTTATTACCTAGAAATATGTTTTCTTTTTAATTTTCACTAACTTAAGTATAACCCAGTTTAGTAAAAAAGGAACCTAAAATGGCGGCGATAATCTCTCACTTGCACACTGAAGCTGTCTATAGTGTGCAAGTGAGAGGCAATGATTATCGCCGCCATTTTAGATTCTTCATTAAACCGGGTTATAATATTCTAGTCACTTTACTGGCCGTGGGAGTTGACTGATCACCTTCATAGGCACGTATAACATTATACAGAATGAGCTGTTTTTCATGTCATCTTCGGTATGAAGAATAAGTAATGGAGTTCTTTGCGTAGGCGCTCTCCTACATATATACATATAGGTTTACGTAACTTTCAATAATAACTATGCGTGGGTGTTTCGTGTGACATATTCAAAGCATTATAAGTGAAAGAACCACGTAGGTGGATAATGAAAATGTAGGTAAGATAAAAATGGAATAACAGGTGGTCCTGCACGGATGGACCGATATAGAAAACTTCGCAGACGAAAATATTATCTTTATATAACTACCTGCCCACTCATGTCATATTAAATGTGATATGAAGATATGTATTCTGGTTAAGTTACACTGCTCGAAATGGGCAGTCGTGACGCTTGCTTTAAGGCGGATGATGGCATGTACATCTTGTAAATTAATGGGACAATGTAAAAAAAGTTCATGTGCGACTTGGACTTGCACACCAAGGGTTCCGTACCTTCACAAATTTCCAAAAATCTATATATTTTCATACTCGAGGTACCTAGTGAAGACCGACCCGCATTTGCCAGTTTTTATTTGTAATTTGTTAGATTTTGGACTTATAATCACGGCACATGAGTCACCGTTTTTAAACGACTGCCCAAAAAAAATTGAGAGTTAACATAACTCTCAATTTTTTGGGTTCATGTATGTATGTTTGTGAGTTTCTTTATTCCACTATAACTTCTAAACGGTCTTACCGATTTCAATGTACGATATATCGTTAGATCTGTGACACTGAGTACATAAAAATAAATAAAAAACAAATTGTTTGATTTTAGATGCAATATTGTGAGTAAAAAAAAACTTCAAACCTCGATAGGTCCCACTCGATAGTGGGGTATCAAAATGAAGGGCGTTAAAACACGATTCCATAAATATGTATAACTTACAGTTTTATGTTCAATGTAACGATACAATGTAGAAAATATATCATTTTCGTTCGGGTTTTTTACTTTTTAATTAATTTATACTTGTTAGCAAAAACAAATATTAAATAAACAATCTATTACTATTTGTTAGGTAATCCCCCATACTAACACACATTTTGTGAAATTTACAACTGGCCACCTATTACCCTTCCAAAGATACAGACGGTCGACGAACGGACAGTTGAGTCCGCTCGTGACCACGACCAATGCAATTTGGTCGAAACGTCGAGGTATATACATTTATACATGTTTTATCGCGATTAATTCTCGTTGAATACTCATAAATATGTGTTCAAGTCGCGAAAGTCTTAAATTTACTAGTGGAAGTTAATATATTTATAGTCTCTCGTTTTCAAGTACAGAACACTATAAAACATCGTTAGTATACTAATATTTTTAGAAAAATAGAAATGGAAGTATGAATTGACTTTTCTTACATTTTGATTACTGTCAAGAGTACTGAAATCCGCATAGTCCCACAATTTAATTAAATAAATATGTAAGTTAAGTAGAGCTGGACCTCATTGCGTAATGTACAAATATATAAAAAAAAATATTAACATGTGGCCGTCAAAAATTACAAGTTTACAATTTTTACCAACTTCAAAAAAACGAGGTACTCAATTCGTCTGTATTTTTCCTCAGAACTTTTGACTGGGTGAACCGGTTTTGATGATTCTTTTTTATTTGAAAGCTGATGCTTGCCGTGTGGTCACGTTTAAATTTTATCAAAATTGTTCCAGTCGTTTTTGAGTTACACTCCAATAATTTAAAAGTATTTTCCTATCTTGATGATATATTCATTGACAGTGAATGACAATCGATCCAATAATTATCAAAAGCTGAAAATTTTTTTTTACCAAAACATGGAACCGACTTCAACACTCAAATGTGTGATATAACTTACTACTACTAACTACCACGCGCACAATATTGTGATTATAGGTACTTTTGAACCATCATGGTATCGACTTCAACATGTTATTTCATACATTTAAGTGTTGAAGTTATATAGTTCCATTTTTTGGTAAAAAATGTTTTGTTATGGATTATGATCCATTTCAAAAACGAATCCCTGATAAAGGTATATTGTTTACCTTATCCTCTAAATAACGAAAAACATTAAAAACTGTAATCGCCAACTTATATTGTTGTTTTTAAACTGAGTTAATAAGTAACAAATATTTTTGCCGCAACTCTGAACCTAAAATATTGGGGTCTGATTCGTAGCTGGAACAATTTTTTGATGTAGTTGACGAAACTACCGTCTAAATCCACCGTCATTCTGCGCGTCTAATGTATATTTAATTAGACATGACAATGCTTGTTTCGTTTCTCATTAGCGTCTCTTAATTATGATGTAGAGACGCCTTTGAAAGCTCCAGAGAATGTGAAGCTACATTGTGTAGGATAATGATGGAAGTTGGGGTCTCGTGGGTTGTTGACTTCAGAATTTACTGTACCTACTTTCTGATTGATATGTGAAAGATTAGAAACTTTCACTCATGTCGTTCATGTCCATATTATATGACACATATATATATGGGTAGTCGATATCACGATCGGCAATTGGCTACAATCGGAATGAAGCCTTTTTTCAGCAACTTGAAATCGGTACCTTCGTCCGCCGCTGTTGCGTTTCTTTTCACATTAGTACAAACGACTCCTAGTAAGTCGCTACACGCTTAAATAGACGAACTTTATACTTAGGTGTGATATAGCTAGACAGGCGAACTTTCCTGAAATTACAGGATTCGAGCCTGGAGCATCCTATGCGGCAGTCTATAGCCATAGTCACTGGATCATAATGGCTTCGAAAATCTATTAACCAATTAAATAAATCGTACCATTTAATACTTTTTTTTTATTTTTTGTTGTCGGTGCGGGGTCTGTCACAAAAATAAATTGTGCTCTAATAAAATGTTAGGTGCTTAAGACACATCACGAGGAGTTTCTATTAAACCCGAGCGAGTATGTTGGAGATATAAAAATAATGTTTCAAGTACATTCCAATTACTAAAGTTAAGTTCATGTTTAGGGTTCACTTTTAATATCAATGTATTGTTATAGTTACTGATTTTCAACTTTCTTTATGGGTTTATGAAGGATCAAACACGAGGCCCACCTAATGTTAAGCGTAATCGTCTGCCAAACATGTATAGCAAGTTACGAACTGCAAAGCGACGGTCTTTGAGATAAACAGTTGTTAAGTCTCATATGCCTGTAATTTGAGAGAAACTCAAACTCACGACGGGAGTCGAATCACGGACCTCTCGCGTGGCAATTTTTATTAATTGCTATTGCGCCATCAGTTTTGAAGCAGTGATGGCTCAGTGGCATTGGCTATGGACTGCCGCGCAGCAGGTCCATGGTTCGAATCCCACCCAGAGCTTGAGCTTCACCGCATGGTGGAAGGGCATTTTGCGAATGCCCGCCTGGCTAGCGACCACCCTCAAGTAGAAAATCTGTCGCCAAGCACTTAACGGTGTGTTCCGGCAGCAGTCCTTGAGAGCCAGTGAAATAACAGGCAAAATGAGACTTAACAGGTATGTCTCAAGGTGATGGGCGCAGTGCAGTTCGTCACTTGTGATTAAATGCATCTGTTATAGGCAGAGGATACCGCTTAACATCAGGTGGGCCTCGCGCTTGTTCCTTCACAATAACATAAATAAAAAATAAAAAAAAAGTCATCTTTATTAAGTCATGTTTATATTTTATAAGATCTTTAATATCACTAGCCCACAGAAAAAATATGTTAACATGTTTACAGTTATTGGAATGTGTAGATAAGTAGCTAAGTTATATTCTTACAGCTGATACAAACGTTTAGTAATGATGGGCGCTTTAAATCCCAGAGGAAGTAGAATCTTGTTCGGCTTAAGGATTACTAGTTAAAGCCTGATGGAGCCTGATCTATTTCTCAGATTTAGCGATCTACGTAGAAAATGGTAACTATGTAACACATACGCAATCGCTTGGGAAATTCCACTTTGCAGTATAATTTAATTAGGTGATTCCTACAGAATAGGAAATAGAGTATAATCACAAATCTTAACTTTATACAACATTCTTAGGCCAGGTTATAATATAAACAGGTTTTAGTTACATTATTTCAGTAATATCACTTGCAGACTAACTATTTCTCCGTGTCGCATGTTGGTTCAAAAGAACAGCTAACATTTAAGGTGAGTGTTTTCATATCGTTTTCTAAACAAACGTAGCTGCTTCATATTTTATATACCAATCCATTATTAAAATTTACGTAAGTATTCGACATCTTATTTTATTATTTAAGGTTTCACTTACGAATATTTGTAATAGAATAATAGTAGTAGTAGAACATAATATACAAAATATAAGCGATGATTTGTGAACTCCCAAAAGAGACCTAAAGGATGGTTATTATATTAAGGGTCTTATCTTGTCTTATGTCGCGTACGCACTGAGGGAAATATACTCTGGTATATATTCCTCAGCTCCCCGTATTAAGTCACTAAAGCTTGAAAGGTACACGGCTGCGGAAATCCCCAAATCCCTCCCCAACACCTTATTCCTGGTTCACACCCAGGAAGAAAAGGAGACCCTAACAAGCTAGGGCTATGGAGAGGGAAGGGGATCACGCACCCTTACCATCCACGAAGCGCAAGGACTGACATACGAGTCGGTCACCGCCATGAAGACCAAGAGCAGCATGAAACTGCACGAGAGCGTCCCGCATACTTCCCCTTCACATACTACGCAGATGACACCAAAAGCTATCCATGATTACAAACTCAAAATGGCGATCCAAGATCGAAACAGCGTGGTAATGGAGATCCTGTTAAAATGTGACGTGTGAGAATGACAAAAAATTTTAATTTCTGTATGTAATTTCTTCTAATATATAAAATTCTCGTGTCACAGTTTTCGTTGCCATACTCCTCCGAAACGGCTTGACCGATTTTGATGAAATTTTATGTGCTTATCCGGTATCTATGAGAATCGGCCAACATCTATTTTTCATCCCCCTAAATGTTAGGGGTAGTCCACCCCTAAATTTTATTTTTTATTTTTTAGACAAAAGTTTAATTTCTATTTTTTTATGATACAACATACAAAAATACATACAATCCTCAATTTTCACCTTTCTACGATCAACCCTTATTTTTTAAATTATTTATATGGCAAAACAACGTTTGCCGGGTCAGCTAGTTCATATATATAATTTTATTGTAGTCCCAAATTATAAATATGTGTAATAATTGTAATCCTTGGCACGGGTATCCAGAGCGGTCATGCTCACATAAAATCAAATGGTTGAGTAAGGCGATGGCTGGCACATACGTCAACTCGTGAGCGGGTGCTGCTAGAGAACACCGGTCTGCTCTGAATGCTAGTGCCAGTGACTTTTCCGGAAAAAAAAACTTTTCATTTAGCACTGTTCCCTCTTAGACGGACCCTGGACTCTGTGGAGTGTAGATTAATAAATAAAAAAATAATAAAAAAAATATGGTCATATCCTGATGGAGTTCTTTTTAGACTTCCTTACAGGAAAACGTTCATTGGATTAGGTACATTGTCCATCCGTCCGTTCATCCTACCCTAACTTTTGAACCTTAATAGGAGGCTGGTTAAAATATTCACAGAATATCTGTAACGGTTCTTAGAACAGGTTTCGTTCTCAACAGACACGACACTTTTGTGATAATAAGAATCTGTTATTACATGATGTTGATGGCCGAAAAATTATAATATACTCATAAGATGTCAGGGGTCTTCATACAAAAAACGTGTTCAAAAACTCACAAACCGACGCAGTACGGGTCACGCTCTCGCTCTCCAGCAGGGTGAAGAGTCCTGACCTTGCACTTGGTTGGTTATGGGTTTACTACTTGATTTCGAATTTTATCATGTTGGTATTCGCGCCTATATTACCGTGTCTCATACAGTACTCGAAATTCCTTAACAAATTTTGACACATACCATAATTAATTGCTTAGAGCTTTTACCCACCCGTATAAATAAGGAGAAGCATTTAATCAAGTTGTCTACCCTTTACCGCATGGTCCTAAATACCTATTGCCTAGTTAAATTACATGCCTCGCCGTCATAATGTTTGGGTGCCGCGAATTACTGTAACGCTACTGGAATTACTGTTATTCTGCAAGTGATATTACTGTAATTTCTAGCGAAAGGACTGTGTTAGGGTTGTCACATATCCATAGTATTTGTACAATGTGTAGGGGGCGCAATGTGAATGCGAATTGCTGAAATGGTTTAAGTCATCTGGACCCCACTGAGTTTCTGCCGAGTGCCCATACTTTATGTAGGATGTATGGGCATCCGGCGATGTAACATATGTTACGTAAATGAAGGTGAATGTAGAGTTACACATTTGCAACTATGTTCCATGAAGAAATTAGAATAGGTGACCTATGTAGATAGAAAATGTAGTAGGACTTTTCACAGGATATGATCAATTACATGATGTTCATGGGAATTTAATTATTCACCCTAAAAATAAGAGAGGAGGGAGAGAGGTTCATTATCACAAAAAAAAAATGTATTTACATATAACTATAATATTATTTTTAGACACAGTTTTGCTTGCTTGTATTAACACTACATAGAAGAAGAAATACCGTTTAATTTTTGTTTAAAGCTAACTCCTGTTTTGGGTTATGCATTTGTGCATACTCGTATGTGAACTTGTCTCTTTGTATAATATATTGTGCCTTTAAAATATTGTGTCGGTATTAATTCTAAATCACGGCCCCTCTATAAAGTATACTCGTAAAATTTGCAGAAAGTATATATTTTAGTGATCTTGGAACAACATATTCTTATTTAGGATATTCTTTACACAGTATTCCGGAATTAGGTGATTCGATATTAAAGTACAATGCAGGAGCAGAAGATAGGCTATAGAATATTTTCCAAAAACTGTTTTTTTTTGTTTAATACCCGTGCGAAACTAGCACGCTAGTACATAATTAAAAAAGGTTCTGTAACATTCAGTGCTCACTGCAGTTAGATGTGACAAACAGTCTTACGTCAGCCTGCAAGAATATAAGATGTGTCGGTGACAGCCCTAGTTTGGGTCTTCCCGTTTCTTGAGCATGCATTAATAGAATGGCGGATAGCTGACATTTGCACAAACGAGCGCCTCGCTTTTGTTGTCCAAATTGCTGGGATATTATCATTCTTGTAAGTATATTGTTTAGTTTGTATCTATGCGCTACTTTATGTGGGTGCTTAAAACGAACATTTTCATTACATATCAAGTTGATATTCAGGCAGTGCGCAGCGGTATGAAATTTTTTACAGAAATGTGCTGATATATGAAAACGACGGTACAAATGTACCTACTACAGAATAAAAAGGGCCAGAAGGATCACTCCGCAAAACCATTCCAATAAATAAGCAACTCTAGCTACGAAGCAATAAAGTGCACTTCAGCTCGGAAAGCACGGAGTACCTAATATTTATATTCGCCTCCAAAGCGTCTCCCTTTCTATCGTATAGTCACGCATAGCTCCGATCTCTTCTCACGCGGCACGCACCTTAGAATAATCTCGTCCATCGATACGCCGGATGGGATTATTATCAGGAACCAGGCTTTTTCATACAAAATCCTCACCTCATGTGTAAGATTTAACTCAGAACAATAATTTTAGACTATGTTATATTCTATGACTACGTGTGGTTTTTGTGTAGCTAAGGACTACATTACACTACATTACAAGAATTAATTATTTTTTCGTATATCTAACGCCTGATGAACGACAATATTAACATTCTGTTAGAAAGTAAATAATTTGGCTATTAGATTCAAGCCCAAAACTCAGATCTCCAGCCTCGTCGTTTTTCATTTGTTAGTTTACATTTTATTGCTGTTTTGGGCGCCATCTCTATACAATATCTAGTACCATATTTGTTGGTAGTCTAGTATAACGTCTGGGTCTCAAAACCAATGTGATGAAGCTTACAAATCTTTATGTATACTTACCATTTTAATATATAATAAATCTTGTTCAGATTGCTTTATTATAGCGCGGCTAATTCACCATAATAAGCCTGATATACAGTTGGTAACCAGTTGGTATCAGAGGCCTTAACAATAGCACCAGTATTTTTTTTATTGTCATGGTGAGTATGAGAAACTTTCATGAGCAATTCAGGGGTCACGAGGAAACAGCGTGTGATTTTTTTATACAAACCTATTCCCTTGTATCCTTTCTGTATAATACATCTAGCGTAATATTTAAAACAAAATTAGGCCTGCTATAGAAATACCCCTCCTGTCATTTTATTTTTTTAGTAAATAATTATTACTAAAGAACATATTATATAACCCAAACAAATCACAAAAATGCCCCCTTTCAGATGTTTACTGAAACGAACGCAACAAAAGAGGGAGGAGTACCAAGTCAGTTATATATAAGTATATTTTACATCCGTTTCACTTTTATCGCAAAATAGTATATTGTATTTATTACTAATGCTAAATTTGTTGCGTGAACGTTAATTATGCTGCCATTTATTAGTATTATGTATACAGACTATGAATGCTATAATTGTTAATATTAATTTATAGACAATGTGACTTTCTTCCTGGGAATACAAACGGATTAAACTCTACAGTGTGATCCACTTATAAATGATCTATCCGGAATACTTAGTTCGCTAACTTGTAAATGTAATTTGTATAATATGAGACTTAGTTCTGCTGCATATGCAGATCGTAAGATGAGACAGTTAACAGACGTAGCTACTGCTAGGCTAGTATATTATATCATACTAATTAATGCAGTAGGGAGCTGCAGCTGCTGAGATAAAAACAATCTTTATATTGCAAAAGCGTGCAATTCGTGCCATATATGAAATGGATCCTAGGAATCTCAGAGGGATCGTTTTAAGAAAATTAATATTTTTGCTGAAAAAAGGTAATGCCACAAGGGCATGTCTATAGCTAGCCTAGATTGTATGCAATAAAGTAATTATATCTGTTCAGTTTTGGCGGAGAAAATGGGGAACACGAAACGCTGATTTCGAGAATTTCCTTCATATTCCTTGCACAGACAACCCGATCTATCCATAAAGAGATCTTCGTAAAAATGCACACCCCTCTATTGTCTTTACCCCTTCTTCAGTTTTTCAGTCATCGTGGTGTGTGTGCGATCTGCGCGAACGTTTACAGTAAAATTGCTGAACGCATACATATTTAAATAATCATTTTTATATGGGTATGCATTTGAAAGATCTCTAATAAAGTATACGCAGCAATGTGGTTACGTAGGTCGTAGCATCGTAGTAGTGGTCTACGACGAGGGTTGTTTGGTTAAAGCACGTAGCAAGTTTCGGTGCATGTGAATAAATTTATTGTTAGGATAACTTTATTCATTTTGGATAAAATTTTATGGAATACTAACTGCGCCCCTGCTTTTTATAGGGAGCTATCTATATTATATAAACATATAACTACAGGTATAACGTAACAGAAACTACCACTTATATAAAGAAATATTAAATTTATTAATAGACTACCTATTTAAATAATATGAATAATACCAAGCGTTTGAAACATATCTTCATTTACAATATATGAAATGATTTATAATTGAACTCAAATCGCTTTGAACTTAAGGGGAGCACGTCCTGAATCAAATAAGCTAAGGTTGTATTGGAATCACGGAATCATCTCTTGCCCGTGGCTTGACCCGATGATTGGTTTAAGTTATACAGCATTTCCTCATGAGCTTTTCTCCAAATCGGGTTGATGAACAAGACTAATGAACAAAACAAAACAACAAGTCAATGTCATGTCGTACAAAGAGGTATAACTGGTCGCCTTAAATAGAACAAAATGGAGAACATTGCATAAGCTGCACCAACAAGAGTCTAACTCTTAAGTTATATTAATAATAATATTGATCTACTTGATGAATCCTGGACATAATCTAACTCATTATCTTATTTCTTCGATTATTATTTGTTTTTGCGGTGCAGATACGTGATCTTTTTTAATAAGTGTAAATAAATTGGATTTGGAGTATCTGAGTATCTAGCATGAAATAATAACAAAAAGTTTAAGCCTAATAAATGACAATATCAAAATTACAAAAGAAATTGAGCACAGCTTATTTCTCTACTGGGCAGATATGGTAATGGATGCAGCAATTCACAAGGATTATACACGAGGATTATGCGGCGTCCATGTGCGTCGTGTGCAAGAGGATTGGACAACGGGTAGCGAAGCTGGACGGCTGGTCATTCTATTTGATGCTACTTACATAATAAGGGTTATAATTTGTGAGTGAATCAAATCTATCAACATACTGTAATAATAATTATTTAAACCAATTTTAGTTTTGTTTCGAAGTTTTTTGTAATAATAATTTGTTATAAGATCTATTTATTTATTTATTTCAAATTAAAACCATATTACACACGAATCATAGTAATGATAACAATGCAATAGTAAAAATATTTATAAACAAATATAAAAAATATAAAAATTAAAATTATTAAAATGAAATAGGCGACTGAGAATACGCATCATACATATTCTTGTCATATTGCACTGGTTATAGTCGAAATAGCCTTTTCTCTTTCGAAGTAGTCGCACAGTACCTTAAATGGGGTTGCATTAGAATCCGGTATGGCAATCTTTTGTCTGTGTTTAGCTGGTCTGCTTGTGGAGGAAAAAATTTACTTTTTTGTAGCGCGTTGTATTGCTAAATGTATGATATTAAAAGTGTTCAAGTACTTGTTTTAGTTTTATATTCCTGAAATCCGCCCAAACCCAAACACAAAGGTTCGCTGTCACATACTATTTATTTTTGAGCTATTTTTCAAATATTTCTTACGGAACTTGCTAATTTCGAACCTTGGTCACTTACAAAGGGTGGGCCCACCCTCCTTTTGGTTGGAGGGGGACATAGGCTTTCAATAAGGAATTCATTAAAGGGTAGGACTTTGGTTTGCCACCAAGCCGGCCGCTGCCGCGGCACGCTCACTTCGCTCGCTCTACTCCTCTCTTCGCTAGGCGTCGCACCTAAATATGATTTTGACCTAAACTAGCCATTGCCTTCAAAGTTCAACACTCACACTACACTTGATAGACTGGTGAGAGTTGAGTTGAGAGTGTTTCACTCTGAAATATCAATGATCAAACAATTTAAAATAGGGTTAGAAAAATTAAAAAACAGATCTTAAAAGTGAGTGTTTCCTCAACTCCTTTACAGAGAACTTCTAACACCTAGTTCTTCTTTCATAAAAACCCCTCTCTCCCCTATTTTCGTGCGATTGGATTCCAATGCCAATCCCATTGAACAAAGCAAGGGATCGCGGTATCGAGGTGACCGAATTATGCGTATGTTTATATTTTATAATTGAAATAGGAAGGGTTTTAGAGCTTAAATGACTTACTGAGAGTCGATATTATGACCGACAATTGTGAGAAGTATCAAACGTAATCAAAATTGGACACACAGCTTCCTAATGAAGGCTTGCAGCAGAATCCGAAAAAAAAAACGAGATAACTCAACTCTCAATTGGTTGTTTACGCTCTAAGATACGTGCTTTATCAAACGTATAATAAGAAAAATAAAGTATATAAAACACTTAAAAATTAAAATAATATACATATATAACAAATTATATATTATAATAAATTATAATATTATAATTTATTTAATTATAATATTATTATATTGAATAAATTATATATTAACAAGAATAAATTAATTAATTTATTTCCGTTTAATCGTTCCATAGGAATTAAAATTACTAGTTATACATATTTATGGAATCGATTTTAAAAGCCCTTCACGTTGATAACTCACTCGATCGGGTGGAAAGAAAAAATATGATCTCACAATATGGCGTCTAAAATCCGCCAGTTTAATTTTATTATTTTTATATACCTGTTACTTGCGCTGTCAAGACAAATCTAACGATATCTCATACATTCAAATCGGTTTCGCCGTTTTGAAGTTATGGTGGAATAAAAAAACTCACAAACATACATGAACTTTGAAAACATAACAATCCTTTTTTTTGGGCAGTCGTGAAAAATATAATAAAATTGATAATTTCGAGTATTTATTTTATTCATGAGTCGTACACATTTTAACAGGGGGTTTGATTTCAAAATCCCCTGCTACTCAGTGCGAGCAGTGATGGTCCAGTTGCCATTCTCATACCTATGGACTTACTTGCAGAAGGTCCATGGCTCGAAATCCGCGGGCTTGAGTTATAGAGCATATGCGAATTCCCGTCTGGCTAGCTACCACTTTCAAGTAGAAAATCGGTCGCCAAGAACCTAACGGAGTATTCTGGCAGCTGTCCTTGAGAGCTAATAATTCTAGACACAGCATGTTAACACCTTTGTACACATAATCTCTTAGTAATTAAACAACCCTTTGTGGTCGTCCACTTGGTATAAATCGCGTATATTTATCATTATTTTTGTCCCGACGTTTCAAACACTTTGCAGTGATCGTGGTCACGGGGTGACATAGTCACAGCGATTTAAACCGTTTAAAGTTGTTTAATTACTATGTGTAATAATCGCGAAAACCTAAGACAACACATAATCTCTTATCATCAGTTGACGTCATCCATTGTTGACAAACAATAAAAAAAGAACTAAACCCACCAAAAGATTCTCGATCAATCTACTCACATACACTCCAATAGATAGCCCTCCTCGTACGACCAGGTATACATACAATGGAATAGAAGCACAATAGAGAGGTCGTTAGATGCATGGATCATCCGGAGGTATGGAGTTATTACAGGAGATCGGGGACGTAACTTACGATGCTCCAGTCTGCACGTTGCGGTGATAAAATGCTGCATTGATGGTGTGAGATGATGGCCTTTCTCTCGCAAAAGTAATGGTTTCCCTTTGTAGTATTACATTAAGCCAAGTAGTGTTTGTTAATTAAAACTGACGACCGAAGCACTCAAATCCTTGGCGTGAAACTAGTTTAATTTTAATTGAGCTAGTTCAAGCTGTAAAAGCTGTTTTAGTTAAAGCTGTAAAAATTACAACAATAATATAACGCAAAGTCTTACGTTTAGACAAGGACCCAAGGCTTCATCCGCCTAAGGTCTTGAAGCAATGATAGCCAAGCGGTAATAGCTATGGATTGCTGTACCGCAGGTCCATGATTCGATCCCCATCGTCGGCTGGAGCATCACCACATGATGAAATGGCGTTTGGGAATGCTCGCCTGGCTAGCTACCACCCTCAAATAGAAAATCTCGCCAAACAACTAACAGTTATTATTGTATTCCGAGATCAGTCCTTGAGAGTCGGTAATACAGACACACGAGACTCAACAATTGTAGGTGTGCCTCAGGGTGATGGACGCAGTGCAGTTTGTTTAAATGCATCTATGTTAAACGCGAAGATGACCGCTTAACATCAGGTGTAAAAAAAACACGAGTGAGATAAAATGTTTCATGTTATGGTATTTTTTTGTAGTATTACATTTAGCCAAGCAGTATTGGTTGATTATAACTGACGAAAGACGTATCCAGAACCGCGGTGTGAACTCGTTTTATTATATATACTCGTATGTATAGCTTACAATATTAAAAAAATAAGCAATCTTCCGATATTATAAAATTTTCCTATTTAAAATTGGCATGTAATTAAATGCTATAGACCTATTTTATCACTCATAATTGGCGATCTTATACCAAAACAAACAAACGTGGTTTTCCCGATGGAGAACAGCATGGGGTTCTTCAAAAAGGGCATGAAGAGATTTCTTCAGGGTCGGCAACGCGCGAGTGATACCCCTGGTGTTGCAAGTGTCCATAGGCTACGGTAACTGCTTACCATCAGGCGGGCCGTAAGCTCGTTTGTCACCATTGTGGTATAAAAAAAATGTTCCCCGGTTAATTTATTCACCACTTATTAGTATTAAAGCTACCAAATAAGGAGTCATTTAGTCAGGATTAAAAAAGCGTCATTTTAACCCCGTTTCCATTCAGCGAATGCCAGTGCACATGTGTGCAGTCTTTATTAGCGAGGTTTCAACAAATGATACGGTTTGTTTGTGGAAATGGAACTACTTTTAAAACTAGCTGATAATGACGATCTTCAGAAAAAAATAGCAGGTACTTGTATCTATATGTATTCTTTCACAATTATCCTTGAGTATCAATTATATTTAGAGTATCAGTGTTACAGTGTTATGCTGAAATTGGCAACGAGGACCCATGTGTGATGCATGTGTTTAATCAATGTTTGGTCTCATGACATTATGAGACCAATGAGGGATAGATTTAGAACTACTCCAATCCCTTCAGTCCATCTTAATGTAAAGTACCAAGATCTCTGACTTTGAGATTTTGCATGGTGATTGGGCATTTTGCGAATGCCCGCCTGGCTAGTTTTCACTCTCTAGAAAGTCTGTCGACAAATACCGAACATTGTGTTCCCGCAGCTGACCTTGAGAGCCTGTTCTCATTCTAGGTTGCGTCTTTTTCCCAACATCTGTTTTTCAACCACATCGTCACTTACTAACAGTTGGAACAGTGGTCGTAGGTTAACCTATCATCTGTAAACAAAGTACAAGAGCGTGAAACTCGTACAAGACTTAGAACCTCCAAGTACATCCAACTACCTTGGTAATTATCTCTTCATGACATTTATTTAATGCGACTCGACTAGTGAATAGTTATGCGGAAGGGTTGAAATAATAAATTACAGGCACAAGTGACTTTTAACATCATGTGGGCCTCGTGCTCGTTCCGTCACATAAACATTTTTTTAAAACATTCCTCTATAAATGTATGTTAGGACTAATAGAAGTCGACTCTAAGAGGTAGTTCGATTTTTCCAATAACCCTGTATATTGGCATTTGATATAAAATAACCGTTGCAGTGCCCGTAGCAGAGCTAGGGTAGTCGTTCTTAAATGTTCGAGTAGGTTAATCAACGACCGCTGCGGTCATTAAGTGGATAGGTAACCGCTAGTGGCATTTACTAATGAACGCTGCCTTGCTTCGGAGAGGCTTTAGGATGGCAGTTATTGTATCTATAATTAATACAATAACTGCCATCCTAAAGCCTCTCAAGTTCACTCGCCAAGTTAACCTGAACAACATTTTGACAACAACATAACTTACCATCAGATGTGATAGTGGTCAAAGGCTAGCCTAACAACAAAGAACAAATGTAATGTCATTAAAAACTTTTTGGAAACCATCGAGAACCTGTAGTAGCGTCCTACCTTAAAATTATGATACGCTGCGACCACGTTGATATTACCTACCATTGTTCACCACTTAATGAAGATTTCGTCGGTTGCGCCGTATCACAGTTTAAACAATAGTTTCTACCAGGAGCCAAGATTGAATGAGGGAATTAAGTCGTATATTTTGAGCGTTGGCTTGAATGTTATGGTCTACCTGGTAGAAAGTGTAGTAAACTGCGTAAACTAGAACTTAACAAAGCTTAATGACTGATTAATTAAGGTAACTTCAACATATTTCTTTGTGTATTTTATTCTTAATGGTTTTCGTCGATAAGGAAACCCAACAAAAATTTCATAAACTAACCCCCTTATATATAAAAAATCCGCTAAATAGTTGCTAAGTAATGGATAACTAACCAGTGTTTCAGTAATGTTTAAATATTTATTACTTAAAAACGTTACTTAGCAACTATTTAGCTAAACAATGGATGATGAGGTGAACCGTATTTTAAACTGACAACATTGAACTAAAAGGTATTATGAAAGACCCAAATTGCCAAAAAGCATGTATCTAGTGCTAAATATCTTAAACTTAAAACTAAAAAAAAAAATATTCCTTGTAGGTACTGATTTTTGTACATATGGTTAGGTCATAGGTGTACTTGAGACTTCTGTTGCGAGTTTTTATTTTGCAATATGATAAATTTAAAGTGCCCTTATATTCTATGAATTAGATTTGCCAGCAACCTATTCCGTAGCATAATTAGAAATGTAGTATGGTAACCCCAGAATACCGTTAAATTCCGCCGACAGTTATCTTTTTCCATCCGAAATAATACGTATGCCCGATTATGTCTACGTTTTTTTCTATGCAGCCAAGATTCGAATCATCATTATTTTTAAATTATTTTATAGCGATTCCTTAAATCACAGTAATATTATAAAGGCCGTAATATGTTCTTGTGTTTCGTCTAGTGTGCTAGAGAAAATATTTTGTATGACCTTGAAACTGTGCCCGGTGAGTGGCAATAGGCTCGCCCCCTATTAAATGGGACCAAAACCCAATTGGCGAAACGTGGGTGTTTACACACCTCTGCCTACCCCTTCGGGGAATACCGGCGTGATTATATGTATGTACGTAAAGTTTACGTGTATGGTGTTTTTGTCTTCTATTCACGTTTTAACAGCTTGAGGGTTTGGATGAAACAATGGAATAATTAGTTTAGGTTCTCCATACATTTCATCATCATTGTCTACGCGGGTGAAACTACGTGGCGCGGCTAGTTAATAAGAAAATTACAATGAGTTCGATCACCGGATCGGATCAGATATTGGGTTTTTCTGAGAAAATTATTTTTAGTAACAGTCCGGTGTCTAATTTGGACAAGTAAATGGTAATAAATTCGCACCCTATATAATGAGACCCTTAATACAATTTTAATACAACAAGAATATTTCGACCCCTAAAATAAAATGTAATTTGCTGAACTGATTCCATATCTATTCTGAAATTTGCATATAAATTCTCAATTCTGCTTTTAAATTGAATCTTAAGCATAATTTCCCAAGTTGCCTTTTAATACATCCAATAGGAAGACACGAGTATGGCACAGTTCTTATATTCTTAATTCAGGAACTGTACGTGCGGCATACTCTTTAATAAGATCACGAAAAGTAAGTAGGAATAAAGGATGTATATCAACGAGCAGCATTCGACGCTTTACCTAGGTAGATTTTCTAATCTACTTGTGTTTTCTATATCTATTATAGAAAGCTCTATGCCGGTTATCTTTTTACTTTGTATCAGTACCATTAGTTGTAGTACTTTAACTTCATGGTGCTTACGATGTTTTATTCTGTGTTCAGTTAGTTCAATGTGAATAAGATAACCTCATATGAAGTGCGGTGAACTAGATCTGGCGCGTTTACCGATCCAATGAGTAGGTGGGGCGAGTTAACCCCATGACTATCGGCCGCTTCAGCGCTTTGCCGACTCACTGGACAAGGGTTACGGCTAATGAAAGTTTACGGTAGTTTGGATGTTACTGCTTACGGTGTTGTAACTGGATTTGTGATCTTATCTAATAGATTTTGCTCCTACATTTCTGCAGAATAAATTTAGCCCTTTGCTGAAACAGTGATAATTGATGACTTATACAATCACGTGAGCGAAATCAATGAAAACATCACGATGAATTTCAATTACTAAAAGGTGAGATCCACGGATAGCCTATCAACTGTAAAATAAATTATATAACTGGTATGATATTGGGCCTGTTTCAGAATATTTGAGAAGTCCCGGTTATACTACCCGGAACATATTTAATAAATAAAACACTATCTTTGCGTTTCACAGTCATTGATTTAGCATATCCATCGGTTAAAGCTTGAAACGCGCTGCATGTTAACTGTCATTTTTATCATTCAGTTATTTTATGTTCTGGGTAGTATAACCGGAACTTACTCGAACATCCTGAAACAAGCTCTAAACTTACCTTTTCTCTAATGTATTATATTCACGATGCAGTTTTTTTTTTATTCCTGATATATTTGCCTTTGACCACTATCTCACCTGATGGTAAGTGATGATGTGATCGAAGATGTTGTTCAGGCTAACCTAGAAGTACTGGTTCTCAAGGACAGCTGCCGGAACACACCATTAGGTGCTTGGCGACAGATTTTCTACTTAAGGGTGGTTAGCTAGCCGGGCGGGCATTCGCAAAATGCCCTACCACCATTCAAAATGTTTTATTTATAAAATACTTATTTGTTTTATACATAAGGTAAGGCTAAGAAGTAGTCTGTTGGAAAACCTCGATAAAGAATATCCCCGTTCATTGTTCTTTACGATTCTGTCGGCACGCAAGGTCGTTAGTGCTCTCTTGTTCCTCGCTGAGGCTGTCATAAAGAAATTGTGAAGATATATATGTCATAAATTACTCTAGAACGCTAACATAAACTTAATTTTTCCTACATATACTTTACCTCTCACTGTAGTTTTGTAAGTATATATTTTATCAAATATAAATCTCATTAAAATTTAAAATAACATAGAGTATACTAATACTAAAATTATATGTGAAAAATATTTATCAATTACGGCTGATGTAAGCAACAATTGAGATTAAAAATAATATAATAATTATTCTTAATAATATTTAAAAATACAATTTAATTTGGCATCCAAATTTTGATGCTAGTCGGACCATGTTTTGACGCTGTTAATGCTTTGTACTCCTGCAAATTTTGAGTACCTAACCATCTCGATTCACCATCTCGATCTCTACCCACTGTGTCTGACTTTACACCTGGTAAATTGCGATAGACACGCCTTCTATTGCATAGGACCTAAACAAATCTAGCAATACGCAGAGGAATAAAAAAAAATATATATTCCAATAATTAATTTTAGATACAATGTTTTTGCCCTTTCTCAGATGATATGAAAAATTCTAGTTGTGAATATTTATTTTAATTACTTCACTGACTACAACGGGAGCAAAGACTACACTGCTTGTTATAGATAATTTCTCGTATTATAGGAATATTTTAAAACTATATCGTAAGATCTGTTCTATACACCGTGTCCCAAAATTCAACGATAAGCCGGCATCGGTGCATGGACCTACTCATGACTACTCGGGAAAAAAAAAAAAAAAAATTATAACTCTTTTTTTTTTTAATTACAGAGACTTTTATAAAGTTGCGCCAACTTTTAATAAAACTTGCCATGGTAGTGTCCATACTTTTTTTTTTAACCCAGACTATAGAAAGTGCATAGAATGTTAAAATCTATGAAAATTATAAGATAACATTTTTTTTTTACTGATTTTTGTAAAATAACTACAGACTTTCTGTAATTTTAAAGGATTGTGGTAGATAGCCGTCCTTCTTAGGTTGCTAATGCACAAAAAATATCAAAAATATGTCAAAAGTTGTGGTCATGGTAGTTGAAAATAGCATAATGGGTATCGAATATCGATGAAATTTATAAAAGTCTCTGTAATTAATAAAAAAAACAGTTATAATTTTTTTTTTTTTTCCGAGGTGTCATGAGTAGGTCCATGCACCGATGCCGGCTTATCGTTGAATTTTGGGACACGGTGTATATGTATATATAGTTCATGCTGCGTAGAACCAAATACAATATTACGTATAGTTATACTATTTAAATCAGTTTTGTAAACAGCATCCTTACACAGTGTTCACCAATAAAATACAAATACAATATTTTATTCAACTGACGATTCATGTTGAATTCTTATGTAATAAGTAAGTATATAAGTACTTCTACTTCTAGGTTAGCCGGAACAACATCTTCGACCACATCATCACTTACCATCAGGTGAGATAGCGGTCAAAGGCTAAACCTATCAGAAATAAAATAATATATATATATATATAAGTAATGTAATAAATATCTTTGTCATTTAAATTGATTATATCATCATTTTGATTATATTTTAATGGCTTTTCAGAGTGATCCTTCTGGTCCACTTTATTCTGTGCCGTAGCACAAATTATTTTCAATGCCGTAAATACATCATTCGCTTACAAATGATTCTTCATTTGCAACCTGCAACATTTCCTTAATTTATTGCCGATAGGCCATCCTTTGATGACAACCTTACGTTATGGTAAGTGATGGTGTGGTCATAAATGGTAGACAGGGTTGACCTAGAATTGGAAAAATAAAGTTAGCAATATTCTCGGCGTCAGATTTTCAGCCTGAGTGCGGCGGGCGTTCGTAAAACGCTTTACTGCAATTACTTAATTCCATTAATTATTCTAAAAACTATCAATCAATCTGTGATATAAACCAGCCTTATAGCAGAAGCATCGTAAAATTCGCGGGAATTCCGGATGAAAAAACCCAACCTACTATAGCAATTGGCTGCAAGTACCTTCATATGTTTGTGAAAGTTTAGACGCGTATCAAAAGTAATGCCTAGGTCCTTAATCGTGTTGACCCTTACTATAAGCTCCGTACCCAATAAGTACTGCGTTTGTAAATACTGCGTTTGTGATCGTGTGCGCGACTAAAAGTCGTAGTGAAACACTTACCCATATTAAAGTGAAGCTTGTTAGCAAGACTCCATTCAAACACTGCGTCAATATCTTCCTGCAGAAATCCGAAGACCGAAGTCTACAACCGTGCTTGAACACATCTAGGTATGTGAGCTGAAGTTCATTGAACCCCTTAATATACGAGGCGCATGGTAACGTTCACACGCCATTGTTTGCGTCGGCTCGTGAATGGCCAGCTTTACCTATGTGTTTGAAGTGTCATTACAGTCAGACCCTTAAAATACGTAGCGCTGTAGTTTGTCAGTTATTTTTTATATTGGGATGAACTGGAATTTTAAATCAGTTAATAAAAGCTCTACATGTTCTCAGAAGTTAGCAATCGATCCTATTAATAAAAATAAATAATAAATCGTAGCTACCTTTTTTGTCAGAAAATATTTAGTAATCAAATTTTCTTTGGAAGATATATTCACTGAAATGGAAAGAAAACTATCATCTTTTAATTATACAGGGTTAATGTTAAAATGCTAACAACCTCTTAGGGTTGACTTCTGTTAGTCCTAAGAAACATTTTGGAATATTTTTTCTGTTTCAAAAAAAAAAAAAATTTTTTTTGTGTTTTAATGCCTACTGCAAGGTAAGAGCGCCCGCCGCGGCAACACTGGACCGTGCCGTGGTCTCTTTGAATAGAGTTTTGAATATTTACATAGAGCAAAGTAATAAAAAATATGAAATAATACATTACAGGCACAAAAGACTTTTGCCATCAGATGGTCCTCGTGCTTATTCAGTAAAAAAATATATAAAAACACAAAAGAAAAGTTAAAAAAAAAACATCTCAAAATGTTTCTTCAGTAATCTTTAATATGAATGAAAGCATTATAGGTCATCTTTTTTATATCCGTTAGTTGCTTTTTTAAAGTGGCGGAAATGTACTTCGTTGCAGCAGCTTAACTGCACGGTGTGGGGTCAGAGTTAATCACAGTTATTGTGTTCGCCTATGATAATGCGAGCCACCTGCAAGCCAGCAGCTACTAGCGGGTACTGTTGTTTTATATTAGATTACGTTACATTTTGTCAAAGCATAAGGATGATAATCCTTCCAGCTTAAGTTACAGAAACATGAGTGGAATTGCTGAAAATCAAGTGCGACCTCACTTTTCCGTCTGGTCAATATTTGTCCTAAAAGGCACAATGCATAGAAGATTGTTCGTTGAGCATGGAAAAATAAGGATCAAAGTCAAATAAATGCAAATGAGATGTAAGCAAGAATTTATTGTGGTGTAACTTTGAAAGACAGTGTGAGAAAAAACGGTATAAATAAGTAACGTGGAGTCCAAGTCAAAATATTTTTTCAATTTAGGCGTCTACGACGGTCTTATAAAGATCAATTACATTTATTTTAATATTGAAATATTCTACTTTGTACTGCCGCGTTCAGCAACGAAAATGTATATAGCCACTGTGACAAGCACTGGCAAGAAACTCGGGGCCATTCTTTTAAACTTCTTTTAACAATGTTTTACGTAATAAATAATAAAAGTATTATATATATAGAACTTACTGTGCCGTGGGAAACAAACATACCTAAAGACCACACAATAAAAACAAACAAATATTATGACCTAACAAATGAATTAACCAAAAACGGTTATGTGGTTAGTTTATATGCTGTAGAGGTTGGAGCAAGGGGTATACCAGCGAAATCCCTATATAACCTACTTAAAGACCTTGGCCT
The DNA here is from genome assembly GCA_963890685.1 of Plagodis pulveraria. Taxonomy (NCBI): domain Eukaryota; kingdom Metazoa; phylum Arthropoda; class Insecta; order Lepidoptera; family Geometridae; genus Plagodis; species Plagodis pulveraria. The sequence continues at coordinate 6,592,105 of OY982962.1, read as the reverse complement.
ACCAAGAACAACCGTAACTTCCATCCTAGAACGTGTATCTAAGGCGGCATTAGTAGGATCTTATCAAATTTGGTTAGGTAGGGGAGGAGGCTCGAGTGGTGAAGGAGAGCATTGATATGTCATAAAGGGGCCCCTTAATCCTACTCCTGGGTTGCAAGTCCCAGGCACCCCTCTAGCCTCTTCCTCTGCAACGCGATGGACCCGGCACCCGCACGGTGAATCCATGGAATGCTAAGTAATTCGTCTCTCTTATTTGTTTAAATTACGTAGGTGACAGGCGATAGCTTGGCAGGCGCGGAATTGTACTAGCATTTCTGTCCTTTAAGAAATCACAAACTGTGAAGTAGGATTTTTAATCAAAATGTTTTTCATGTGTAACTTGAATTTCCCTTCTGTGAGCATTGTATTATGTTGGGGAACTTTATTATAAAACCGCACACAATTACCTAAGTGGCACACAAGTACCTTTTATTTGTCTTTGCTAATCTCTTTGTTCCTAGTGTTGTAATCGTGATTGTCACTGTTTAATATAAATTTACTAAAATTCTTATGAACATACATAATATTTTCAAATATGTAACGTATGTACTGGGTAAAGTTAAAATATCGATTTCTTGAAAAAAAAACCCTCAGACATTCGTGAGTAGTATGTAGGGATGTTATTTGAGAAAAGTATCCTGAGTAATCTTGAGATGGCTTAAACGTGTACAAATAATGGATTTAAGGAAATTGACAAACGAAGTTTACAAGAAGAGGGTAAATTTGTCTCGAACAGCTCGTAGGTATATATATACCAACCTACACATAACACAACAACAGACTTCTTCCATTACGCTCAAGAGAAGTTAAAGCTTTTATTATCAAAGATTTAACTCCGAATATTTCCCGGCTTCTCTCCTGCCTAGAACTAAATTGCACTCATTGTGTGTACAAAAGAAATCTCCGTTTTGTAGAGCGGCGCGAGACAAACGTCTTTGTCTAATGAGGTACTTTTTATTCGCCTTTTTGCTCGAATGCTCCTTAAAAGCATAATGTAGAGCACTTCCTATTAGATTGTGCTCTTGGTCGGCAATTTATTATATTCGCAGTGGATTTTAAAGTGGTTATAATGTAAAGACGTGTTTTAAAGAAGTGTAGCTTGCATTCACCATTTATATGAATAAGCAAAGAAGGAATTATCAGACATTGTTCAATTGCTTCCACTAATACGGTACACAGTACAAGATTACTAGCTGTTTTCTATAAAATATCTATTCATTAATAAAAATAAGATAATTGAATAAAAAAAACCGGAAATATTCACCCAGGTTTCTTATAAATATCTAATTCGAGTTAATTGAACCAGAGGAAGATACCCACATATTTTATAAAAAAATAAAAAAGACATTCTTAATAGAAAAGGCGTACTATTCTGTAAAAGATTTTAAGAATGACATCAAATTTATTTAATATACCAATAAATACACATAATTAACTGCCTCGATACAAACGGGTTATTGTAAACTCGCCACAAAGTAAATTTGCCACACTTTTGTAAACTCCATACATTAAAAGTAAACTTGACACACGCAATAAAAATATACGTAAATTCGCCACAGGTAGGTAAGGCTTGTTGTTAATTCGTCACAATCAGAAGTCTAGGTACATTTTAATATTAATTTTGAATGAATTCTAATGTATCAATAATGAATAGTGTATTGTTAAAATGAAGATGAATTATTTATGTTTATGACATTATTTATTGTATATATTATGTATTAATTATTTACATAATAATAATATTATAATAAAATCATTTATTTGGCAAAACAAGGCATATTGTACATAAAATACAATGGAGTCCCTGGTTCCTAAACTAGGCTCAAGACCCGTGGGATAGGTTCCAGGTCTCTTTCGTCGGACTAATACAGAAATTATGCCTTAAGTTTAGTTACAAAAGAATACTAATTATGTATATAATTTTCAATTTTTATAACATCTTGATATGATGGTGAAATAAAAGATGAGTTATTTAATTGCATGTTAAGTTAGTAACTTTTTGCGATGAGTTATGTGATTAAACCTTTATATGTTTGTTGAAATGTACATTTGGAGAAAATAAATGAATATGAATATAAAAATCTAAAAGAAGCATGTTCTCTAAACACTTTCTGATCAGTCATATACTATATGACTTGCTAGAAATTATGTGAAGAATAGCATCTAATGTTTTTTTTTCTGGCAGCTATCCTTTAGAGCTCTAAGCTCAGTTACAGTTCTAAACTTAGTTTGATTGACATCATCACTTACCAGCAAGAGAGCTAGATTGCCCAGTCTGTTTAGGTAATTCAATCAGGAATATAAGAAAATGTGGGCAGAGGATATGTGTCACCTGAACACCTACTTTCATTGAAAGGCAAGATGTAGCATGAAAAATTAATTTCGATGATAAGTGTTTTTAAAAAATAACTGTCAGATGATAAATTAACTACGGGCCTGTTTCAGAATGTTCGAGTAAGTTCCGGTTATACTACTCATAACATATTTAATAAATAAAACACTATCTTTGCGTTTCATAGACATCGATTTAGCCTATCCATCGGTTAAAACTTGAAACGCGCTGCATGTTAACTGTCATTTTTATCATTCAGTTATTTTTTTTTTTTTTTAAACAGGCCCTAAAAAGATTTATATATTCATAGATTTCGGAAGGACCAATTGCGAGATATGCCCATCGAGTCAGACCCTAAAATTAAGGGGTTGTTATCAGGTTTGCCGGATTAGATTTACGGCCTGACCCGACCGGTGACGCGAAATATCTTAATTACTTTATGATTGTACGATTGGCCACTGGACTGGGAAACTAAATTTTGCGGGTAGTTGGGAGGAGCCGGCTACGGTTGACTGGTCGAAGAACCACGTAGGCATATAATTAGCGGTATGATATATTATAGCTGATGCAATAAGACGGAATGGTGTAGAACTTGAAGCGCTCGTAGCGAAGTTTACTTAGCTGTGCTCAACCGACCACCAAAGTTAAGCAACGTCGCGTGCGGTCAGGAGTTGGATGGGTGACCGCTAGTGACATTACTACTGAGCGTTTCCGTGCTTCGGAGGGCACGTTAAGCCGTCGGTCCCGGATGTCGTCTTAAGATGGCAGTCGTTATAGCATGGTGGTAGGGCATTTTGCGAATGCCCGCCTGGCTAGCTACTACCCTCAAGTAGAAAGTCTGTCGCCAAACACCTAACGGTGTGTTCCAGCAGCTGTCCTTGAGAGCCAGTACTTCTAGGTTAGCCTGAACAACATCTTCGACCACATCATCACTTACCATCAGGTGAGATAGTGGTCAAAGGCTAACCTATCAGGCATAAAAAAAAAACTTACCGTTGCTAAAGGTAACTTACACACAATTTTCAAGTGCTTCCCTATCAATTCAATAGTTATATTGGAGAGTTTGTACGACAGTAAAAATGTTTGAAAATTCCGCCTCTGCCAAACTACAGTCACCTACGTATAATTTTGTAACAAATTTCTGTAACACATTATTTAAAGATGTTTAAAGAGATCAGCGCCGGGTTATTTGACCGTTCTTCTCGCAGTGGCTCTATAAAACTTTTTTCTGATCATGGCACTTAGATTGCCCGTGGTGTGACGGGCTAGAATTTCACTGCAAAGCCAGTGGGGGTCATAAATGACTTTGGGCAGCAGCGCCTTCTAAGGAGTTGCTATCACTGCGATCCAAGACGCCAAGCGTGGGGAGTATTTCAAATTCTCCCAATAAAGTTTTTTTTAAACATTTTCGGGACATTTCTTCAACGATGCACGTTTTGGTTAACGCAATGATGATGATGGCGGATATCCGAACAGTTAATAAAAAAAAGTAATTAACAAGACAAGATTTTTTGCTCTATTGCGACAACATACACGCTTCATACTTGGTGTGATTATATACAAAATCTAAAGTAAAACAAATAAATATAAAAATAATGTTAATGCTACTTGAGATCATATTAAAAGAACCGGAACTAAATAAAAAATATACAACATTTTGGTAACATGTATGTAATGTTTGATAGCATTTTAATAGAAAAATAAACATAACACCTCATCACTAGAAGCTAATTGATCGTTGCTATCATTGAAATTAACTTACCCCCTTACTTATAAAAACATCGCTATGTAGTTGCTAAGTAATGCACAACTAAACAGAGTTTTAGTAATGCTTAAATATTTCTTACTTATAAACGCTACATAGCACCTGTTAGCAATGGATAATGAGGTCGAACGTATTTTAAACTGACAACATTGTACTAAAAAGTATTATGAATGACCTAAATGGCCAAATAGCATGTATCTAGTGCTAAATATCTTGAAATTAAAAAGTAAATATAATACTTTTCTTTGTATAGTACCACCAACTTAACTGTGCAGTTTTCGAGGGCGCTACTGGTCAAGGAAATCAACTACGAACTGTCACAATTTGAAGGAATGTTGTAGTTCTTTTTTCTGCCACCTGAACAGATAAGTTGGTGGGTCTGTTACTAAATCAGCTGATCAGAAATATGGGCGCCATCTTGTTACTTAAAATTTAAACAAGGGTGGGACGGTGTTTAAATTGACAGCTGATTTAAGCAGTACTTAGGTACTGGATAAAGTTATGTAGCGTTTATGAGTAAGAAATTTTGCTAATCAGCGGCTAAGTAATGTTTAAAATTTAAGTAGCGTTTATGAGTAAGGCTGTATGTTTATCTTTCTAATTCTAAGTTAGCTTGAACAACATCTTCGACCGAAAAACCACTTACCATCAGGTGAGATATTTATCAAGGGCTAGTCGTAGTGTAGAAGTAGGAATAAAGTAGTAGAAAGAGGAAAGTTTTGTATTTTTGGATGACACGAATAAACATAAAAACTACCATATCGATTTGGATGAAATTTGGTATGGAAATAGTTTGAGACCCGGGGGAGGACATAGAATACTTAGTAGAGTTAATTGAGAACCTCCTCCTTTTTTGAAGGCGGTTAAAAATACCCGCATCCGATTGATCGCGTTAAGGTTATGTTGTTGCGCCACTCGATACACATTTTAAACCACGCCCGCTGCGGTAAGGTTTGTGTTCTGCTGTTTTTGATCTAGACTTACATATCTTTACATATTTATTCTCTGACACACAATCAGTAGGTATCCATAGTCTCTAAACATTTTGGAACGGCAAATAATCTCTTTGACAAACTTATTTATGTTGAATCAGATCTTTGACGCATGAAAGATTTTCAGATTCGTATTACAAAAGTATAATTATAATGCACTCTAATTAAGCTATACGTAATGTAATTAACAATTTACTAAATTATTTAAATGAACATAAAAAGTATGTCTCCAATTACGTTAAGCAGTCCAAAGTGTGTAAGCAAATAAAGTTGCGTTTGGATTGGTTCAGCCGGAACAAGACTAGTTCATATAGTTGAAAAAGTCAACGATATTCTTTCTTTTATAACTTGTAAGCTTGTAGGCTAACCTTTGACCACTATCTCACCTGATGGTAAGTGATGATGAGGTCGAAGATAATGTTCAAGCTAGCCTAGAATTACTGGCTCTCAAGGACAGGGCTCTCAAGAACAACTGCCGGAACACACCGTTAGGTGCTTGGCGACAGACTTTCTACTTGGGGGTTGTAGCTAGCCAGGCGGGCATTTGCAAAATGCCCTACCACCATGCTATAACGACTGCCATCGTAAGACAACAACCGGGACCGACGGCTGCTTCTGACCGTGCTTGTTCCATCACGATTGCCAAAAAACAGCTATAATTTTTTTTTATTTTCTGCGTCAAGTCAAGCTTTTTCAGAGCACAAAATCAAAGAGATGTTTTTGATTTTTTTTAAACGCTCGTAGCGAAGCAGCCGTCGGTCCCGGTTCTATCTGGTGTTGAGCGGTAACCTCTGCCTATAATAGATGCAGTTCCTCACAAGTGACGACCTGCACTGCATTCACCACCCTGAGACATATACTGTTCAGTCTCATATGCATGCACCAGCCAGCACCCATACCCTTCAAAACCGGAACACGGGTACCTATACTATTTTTTTTAATGCTATTGTGACGGATCAAGATCGAGGCTCACCTGAGGTTAAGCTGACAAACCTCTGCCTATAATATATGCATTTCGTCACAAGCCAGGAATTGCACTGCGCCCGTCACCTTGAGACTTAGTTGTTCAGTCTCATACGTCTGTAATTTCACTGGCTCTCAAGGACTGCTTCCAAAAACACACCGTTAGTTGCTTGGCGAGAAGTTTTCTACTTGAGGGTAGTCGCTAGCCAGGCGGGTATTCTCAAAATGCCCTTCCGCCATGCGGTGAAGCTCAAGCCCGTGGCGGGATTCGAACCATGGACCTGCTGCGTGGCAGTCCATAGCCAATGCCACTGAGCCATCACTGCTTGGCGATAGACATAGGTATGCAGTACTTTCCCGGATCAACTTGCGAAAAGAGTTGTACACTGCTAGCTGCAAGCGTTAAAAACTCTTTCAGCTTTTGCAGCTACATGGATTTAGTGTCATAATATAGTCTACTCGTGCTTTTTGTTTTACTTTACCGCACTAGTGTTTTAAATAAAAAAAACAACGTTTCCACACTTCTCACCAAGGAGATTGTAGTTTGTTTCGTTCGTTTTTCATATAAAGAGTGTTTCACCTACTTAAGTAGAACTTAAGAAGATTTAATTATAAACTATAAACCAATCAGATTATTATTGCTATCAAAAAGATCAAGAAAATATTTTCGTATCGAAATGTTCGAATTCGTTCATCGCAAGTTTGTTGAAAAACGTCGTATGAAACTCGTGCGCGTTGTTTATTACAATCTCTACTCCATTTAGACCTTCGATCTTCGATATTAGGTCTAAAACCTGTCTCAATTGTAATAAATAACTTCGCGCATTTGTTGCATAATAATTACGTCATGGAATTCGCGACACAATAAATTATTGCCAACAATATCTTGGAAATTTTTACATTAACGTATATGTTTATTAATATCTTCCCTAAAAGCATCTTATATATTGAAAAATTAAGTCGACTCGTAAAAAAATAATTATGTATTAAACAAAAAAAGTTTCATTAGATAATGCACAGACTATTCTCTGCGCGGCATCCCGCAGGGAGTTACTTTAAAAGAAGAAGAATTATGCGAATCGAACTTATTAAACGAGTATTTGATGGAACTCAATAGTGATAAAAACATGATAGGGATATAATTTACCTTTTAGTTTTAGGGCCTGTTTCAGAATGTTCGAGTAAGTTCCGGTTATACTACCCAGAACAGAAAATAACTGAATGATAAAAATGATAGTTAACATGCAGCGCGTTTCAAGCTTTAACCGATGGATAGGGTAAATCGATGACTGTGAAACGCAAAGATAGTATTTTATTTTTTAAATATGTTCTGGGTAGTATAACCGGAACTTACTCGAACATTCTGAAACAGGCCCTTAGTCTACTTGTGACCCTTATCAACGAAAACACATATAACTTTCTTTATTATTCTTGCCCAATGCGTAACAGGCATTACTGCCACCGTAGCCAATATCATAGGTATTTTATGTTCCTACAATATATTCCCAGTATTAGCAATCCCCGTGGGGTGCCGGGCTAGAATGTCACCCACCCCATTGCTACCTGTGGGTGTCGTAAGAGGCGACAAAAGGTAAAATACCGGAAGGTGGGCAGCAGCGACTTCTGAGGAACTTATATCACTGCAATCCCCAAGACGCCTGACAAGCGTTGGGATTATGGCATATCCCCCCCCCCCCCCCTTATTGGGGAGGCTGCGTTCAGTAGTGGACAATCCAGCTGATTCAGTATTAGCAATACGCACTGTTGTCATAGCGACTGCAGCTAAGGTTGCTTGTCTCTAATGATCACTCATGCAGCAAAGCCTTTGACCACAATCTTAGTTGATGGTAAGTGATGATGTATTTGAAGATGATAAACAGACTCAACCTAGAGTTGGAACTGGATCTTAAGGGCATCTACTAGACTACATCGTTAGGTGCTTGGCGATATAATTTTACTTGAGGGTGGTAGTTTTATGCGGATATTCGCAAAATGCCACTGCATGCTAGTATCCATAAGGTCGCCTAAACGTCACCGAGCTAGCCACAGCACAATTATTAAATTGAATCTGAAATCAACGGAGTTGCCACTAAGTAACATACGCTTTCAAATTTGAAGCGCTGGTAGCGAAGTTTGCTTAACCGATCAACAAAGTTAAGCAATGTCCGCCGTGACCGCTAGTGACATTATTCTGAGCGCTTCCGTGCTTCGGAGGGCACGTTAAGCTGTCGGTCCTTGTTGTCTAAAGATGGCAATCGTTATAGCATGGTGGTAGGGCATTTTTCGGCAGACAGGGGGGACCTGTGCTTCCGCTGTGGAGGCGCAGGCCACAGGGCGGCAAACTGCCAGAGAAGGGCCCCACACTGCGCTATATGCGCAGAGTCGGGGCGACCAGCTGAGCACAGGATGGGGGGACAAAACTGTGTCCCCCCAAAGACGAAGGGACAGGCCGCCAGGACCCCGGCCATCCCCCGACCGGCCGCCAGAGCCGCACCTGAGGCTGCTCGCCGCGCGGCGAGCATGGAGGTTGTGACGTCCGATTGATATGGATCAAGTCGGACAGCACAACCTCCTCCAGACTAATTTGAACCACTGCGTCAGGGCTCAGGATTTGCTCATGCAGTCCCTGGCGCAGTGGCGCATCGATTTGGCGGTCGCTGCGGAGCCGTACTACATCCCCCAGTCCCATCCCTACTGGGCTGGGGATCTGGACGGCTCCGTAGCCATAATTGGACGTGCCGGTGGCGGCTCCCCCCTCTCGGTGTCAGAGAGGGGTTCGGGGTACGTGGTGGCCAAGTGGGAGAGGTATGCGGTAGTCGGCACATACTTCTCCCCCAATAGAACCGTCGCGGAGCTGGAAGGATATCTAGACCTCCTGGCCGCGGCGGTGAGAAGGCAGGCGCCACGTCAGGTCCTCCTCATGGGGGACCTGAACGCCAAGGCCCAGGCCTGGGGCAACCCCTCCACTGACACTCGCGGGGAGATTGTCAGGGAGTGGGCGGTTGCCGCAGGGCTGACCCTGCTCAGCAGAGGGTCAGTCCACACGTGCGTGCGACACAACGGGGGGTCCGTGGTGGACGTTTCGTTCGCCACCCCGGAAGTCGCAGCACGTGTCCAGGCCTGGAGAGTGGTGGCGGAGGTGGCGACTCTCTCGGACCACAACTACATACGGTTCGAGATCGCCACCTCCCACCAAGGAGGGACTCGGCGCGTGGATGGGGCACTCTTCCCGCGCTGGGCAATTGGTCGCCTCGATGCCGAGTTGGCTGAAGAGGCGGCTATGGTGCAGTCGTGGGTTGCCGGCCCCATGCACCCGGAGGTGGCCGTCGCGGCGAGCCGGTTCCGGGAGGCGGTGACGGCCGTCTGCGACGCTGCCATGCCGAGGTCCCGACGCCACCCCGAGCGCCGCCAAGTTTACTGGTGGTGCTCGGAGATTGAGGATCTCCGAGCGCGATGCTCGGAGACGCGGCGCCTCTACTACCACTGCAGGAGGCGCCGCCACGGCCGGACGGACGACCAGCTGCCGGCGGAGCAGCTGGCGGCCGAGCAGCTCCTGTATGGTAATATGAAGAATGCCAAACAGGAGCTGAAGATGGCCATCGGCCGGGCTAAGGCCCTAGGCTGGAGCGAACAGCTGGAGGGCCTCGACAGGGACCCATGGGGGCGCCCGTACAAGTCTGCCCGGAATAAGTTCCGGGGCAGAGCGCCCCCTGTCGCGGAGTCCCTGGAGCCAGAGCTCCTGGAGAGGGTGCTGGGGGGGCTATTCCCCGACAGCGACCCCCACTACACCCCTCCACCGATGGCCACCCCGTCCTTCCAGGAGGAGGAGGACCCGGCCTCCATTCCGCCTATTTCAGAGGTGGAAATGGAGGTAGCAGTCTCTCGCCTGAGTGGCAAAAGGACTGCCCCGGGACCAGACGGGATTCCCGGGCGGGTCCTCAGGATCGCCCTTAGGGAGATGGGCGGTCAGCTTCGGGAACTATTCGACGCGTGCCTCACGTCGGGTCAGTTCCCGAAGCTCTGGAAGGACGGGCGATTGTGCCTGTTGCGGAAGGAAGGGCGAGACGCCGACTCGCCCGCCGCATACAGGCCAATCGTGCTGCTGGATGACACGGCGAAGCTACTGGAGAGAATAGTGGCTTCCCGTGTCATCCGGCACCTGGGGGGAACTGGGCCTGACCTTTCAGAGGCCCAGTTCGGATTCAGGGCAGGGCGGTCGACGATAGACGCCCTGCTCTGGATCAAGGGGTGGACGCAGGACGCGGTCGGCGGGGGGGAAAAGGCGTTGGCTGTCTCGCTAGACATTGCCAACGCCTTCAACAGCCTACCGCACGGGACAATACGGGAGGCGCTCCGCTATCACGGAGTGCCCCTGTATCTGCGTGGGCTGTTGGCCGACTACCTCCGGGACCGCGAGGTCCTGGTGGAGGGACGCGACGGTCTGAGGCGACGTCGCGTGTCCTGCGGGGTTCCACAGGGGTCGGTGTTGGGACCGCTCCTGTGGAACATTGGCTACGACTGGGTGCTCCGCGGCACGTTTCCCGCAAGTATGCGGGTTGCGTGCTACGCGGATGACACGCTAGTCGTAGTCAAGGGGAGGGACCTCGGGGAGACGGTGCGGCGGGCCACGGTGGCAACAACACTCGTGGTCGGCCGCATACGTGCCCTGGGGCTGGAGGTTGCCCTCTCCAAGACCGAGGCCCTAATGTTCCATGGGCCTCGGGGGGGACCCCCTCCAGGAACGAGGATAGACCTGGACGGGGTCCTGGTCCGGGTTGGGACCCAGATGAGGTACCTGGGTCTCATCCTGGACGGGCGGTGGACTTTTGGGGCCCACTTCACTCAACTGGCCCCAAGAGTCGTAGGCGCCGCAGCCGCCCTTGGGAGGCTGCTGCCCAACGTGGGCGGCCCGAGCGCCACATGTCGTCGCCTGTACTCCGGAGTGATCCGGAGTATGGCCTTGTACGGGGCACCTGTCTGGGTGGACGCCCTCGGTCGCGCCAATAAGGCCCTGCTGCGTCGTCCGCAGCGGGTCATCGCGACGAGGGCGATACGCGGGTACCGGACGGTGTCCTGGACGGCGGGATGCGTGTTGGCCGGTGATCCCCCCTGGGAGCTCCAAGCGGAGATCCTCGCCGAAGTGTACCACTTCGTGGCGGCGAGGAGGTCCCGCGGGGAGCCTCCAGCGTGGGAGGAGGTCACGCGCATGCGACGGCAGGCGCGGGCCGCCCTGTTGCGGCGGTGGACGGAGGACCTGGCTCCACCGGTCCCTGGACAGAGGACGGTGGATGCCATTCGCCCGGTCCTTCGGAGGTGGGTAGGGCGGCGATTCGGGTCGCTCACCTTCCGATTGGTGCAGGTGCTTTCCGGGCATGGATGTTTCGGAAGGTACCTGCATCACATCGCAAGACGTGAGGCGACCCCCGCCTGTCACGAGTGTGGAGCGCCAGAAGACACGGCGCTCCACACGCTGGAGGAGTGCGCTGCGTGGAGTCCCATGCGGCACGCCCTCACAGCGGTCATAGGCGCAGATCTGTCGCTGCCGAGCGTGGTTAACGCTATGCTCGGCAGCGACGGATCGTGGCAGGCGGTGGTCTCTTTCTGCGAAGAGGTGATGGCGCAGAAAGAGGCTGCGGAGCGGGCGAGGGAGGACGACGTCCTCGCAGACCCGCTCCGGCGTAGACGAACTGGTGGAAGGAGAAGGCGATTCGGGCGCCTTCTCGCTCTATCCTAGTGCTGTGCGGATCATCGGTGGAGAGTCGGGGGATTCTCCACTGGCCTGCACGATCCCACACGTCTGGGGGATGGCCCTAATGAGCTGGGTCATCCCTCCCTTGGCCGGGGCCCGTCACCGGTGACGGGCCAACCGCCGGGGCGAGATGGTGATTGCTAACGCTACCCCATCTCGCCCCGACTAGGCGGCAGACTGCTCATCCCGGGTTTTTAGTGGGTAACCTCACTTACTACCCCCCCGTGGGGGTAGTAAGGCCCCTCAGGCGAGGACTCCCACATAACCACCCTGCTCCCCCCGGAGCCGGGTGGTATCCATAAAGGATTTTCCCGGGTCAAAAAAAAAAAAAAAAAAAAAAAAATGGTGGTAGGGCATTTTGCGAATGCCCGCCTGGCTAACTACCATACTCAAGTAGAAAATCTGCCGCCAAGTACCTAACGGTGTGTTCCGGCAGCTGTCCTTCAGAACCAGTACTTCTTGGTTTTTTTTTTTAATGGCGGTATGCCTTTATTAAGCAAATACTACAAACTATATACAACACTACAGCTACTACAATACTACAGCTACTACAGTAAAAGCATTTGGACTCATAGGGAGTCCAAATGCTCTAGCCCACTATCAGTTGGCAGCGTGCCCAGCATGCTGGCAGCATTGCCCCGTTGAATTGCAATGCTTATTCTTTGAGCCAAAAAGGTGCCAGCATTTTGATCACGCGTCGCATCGACCAAGCGCTCTGATAAATTTTGGAAAATACGATGAGCTCCCGGTCCCCACGGACCCAACGTCTCTACACCAAACGGCTCAAATATGTAACCCATACCGAGGTTAGCATATTTGCGCTTCTTGGTTAGCCTGAACAAAATTTTCGACCACATCATCAGTTACCATTAGGTGAGATAGTGGTCAAAGGCTAACCTAACACGAATAAAAAAAAAATTATTCACATACAAACATAGTGGCTGATGATTATTTGAACGCGAGTGGTTTAGATTCCCAGCGTTACTGCTACTCCTTTTTGTGTCTACTCCACATGCAAGTGACTCGCAAATGTAAGCACAGCACCATTTTATATGCCATTTAGTCAGCCCAGCACGAACTGCCGTAACTGCCTTCTACTGGCAAGTTCTAGCACATTTATTTAATTGCACAATTGTGATACTGTTTGTATTGCAACGGCATTAGGGATCCAGATTGCCCCGATAAACTACGGCCTAGCTATCGAGTTTAACTGTAAGGATTAGTTGTAGTCTAATTGGACCTACGCCTAGTATTAGTTTGGACTGCGATTAAGAAGGCTCAGGATATTTAGATTAGAGTTCTGTAGGCGTTTTGCCAGCGCTATATATTTTATTCCTTTTTTTTTTTTTTTTTTTGACCCGGGAAAATCCTTTATGGATACCACCCGGCTCCGGGGGGAGCAGAGTGGTTATGTGGGAGTCCTCGCCTGAGGGGCCTTACTACCCCCACGGGGGGGTAGTAAGTGAGGTTACCCACTAAAAACCCGGGATGAGCAGTCTGCCGCCTAGTCGGGGCGAGATGGGGTAGCGTTAGCAATCACCATCTCACCCCGGATATATTTTATTCCTATGTTATTAGTATACAATTTATTTATAGCATTTATCAAATGGAAAAAGATAACATAACCAGTGGGATTTAAACATGCAATGCCAAGGTATAGTCCAGTCAGATTACATGCTATGGAAGCGGGTGCTGGACAGTCGAATTTTCCATCTCTTTTGATTGCACGTCTTTCTGACGGTGGCAACAGCTATCCAAAGAATGTTCAACTTCAAATATTTAAGTAACTAATTAGTAGCCCGTAGGGGACCGGTCTAGAATGTCACCCCCCTACCCGTGGGTGTCGTATGAGACGACTAAGGGTAAGACACCAGAAGTTGGGCAGCATCACTTTCTGAGGAACTGATATCACCCATTGCGATCCCCAAGACGCCTGCCAAGTGTAGGGATCATGGCAAACCCCCGCCATATTGTGGGAGGCTGTGTTCAGCAGTGGACTATCCGGCTGATACAGTAACTAATTACTACTTTTTTGCTATGTATTATATCCTTTAGATTCTGGGTCATGAATAGGTACAAGGGCTATATTCTTCAGTTGTATAGGTGACTAAGACGAAAATACGCCTAATTAGTAGCACACCATTATTTACATCTATATGAATAGAATATTGCTGCACATTGGGCGCATGAGGGGACTTTTCTGGGACGCCATGATTACCATGATGGTAGTGGACATACTACCAAAAAAAGGATTCCCGGGAGGAGTTGGAGTAAGCTCAGCAGCTAAGTACATAAAAATTGCTCTTTCAAATTGTAAGTGATATTTAATATAATACCCGTTTTACCTTATCATAAGTAACGCTTCTATGAAATGCCTAAATAATAAGGACTTACGCGGAATTTCATGGAACACAAAGGATAAAGGAAGCCGTGGGTAAAATACCTAGTGTTATGGCTATAGTTATCCATTAACACTAAAGTAATCTGGTTTTTTATATCTGTTAGCCTTTGACCACTAATTCACCTGATAATACGTGGTCCTGATAATATATAGTAATGATGTGGACGAAGATGTTGTTTAGGCTTACCTAGAATTACTGGGCCTCAAGGACATCTGCCAGAACACACCGTTAGGTGCTTGGCGACAGATTTTCCACTTGAGGGTAGTAGCTAGCCAGGCAGACATTCGCAAAATGCCCTACCACAATGCAAATTTATAATATCTCCTTAAATTTCTTCAAATAAAAATTATGATTTTATAATTTGTTAAGTGCAAAATTTACTTATTGAGTTTGATTGGTACCCTAGGATTTACACGTAAAATTTTGCGCTCTTAATGTTTTATAGGGGAAAACAAATATTGTAGGCTTCAGATATAAAACCAGCTAGTCTAAATCCGACTCCTTGGGAAATCTTTTGTTGGTAGTATACAATTTACTTTGCAGGAGTTCAATTCTTTTATATAACTATTAGCTTTCATGAATCGATTTCGTGCCCTAATTACCCGTATTTTGTCAGAAGAATATAGTCCTACGAGAAAAATGTCATAAAAAATATTTAGGCAACTCAAGATTGACGCAAGGCATGTTTTTGTATAGTGTTGATACTGTTTGTCTACTGCGAAAGCGTAGGAATATTTATGTAGCATTTTGCAAACATTTTCAAAATGTTCCTTCCACTTGATAGTCAGTAAATTAATCCAATATTTAATAATTAACTTTCGTTTAATGTTCTTCCTAAGTAATCAATATCAAGGTTAATAAGTTCTAAATGTAGCCGTTTACGATTCACTACGTTTGTTTGTCCAAATTGATCTTCATTGAATCATTGATGCGTGTTGTTCATCTCACTGTGTATACTACTGATATCGTAATTATTATCTGAAATTGAGTAATTGACAGTAAAAGCGGTGATACAGTTACATGTCATGTATGTAAATAAGTCATTTATGTAAATAAATGACTTCCCAAATATGAACAAATTTATGTTCTTCTTACAGTGGCCCTATACATTTTTTGCTGAACGTGGCAGTACAATGTGCCACGTTCAGCAACTAGTGATAGACCTTATTGTCACTAAGCGCCCAGCGATTTCCGGATAATTTGACCATTGCCACTAAGCCATGTGGCAGGCGCCTGTCACATGGTCGCCATTTTGTTTAAAAGGATTTTGTTACATACATTTTCACATATCATATCCAAATATATCACCACTGTTCTTCTCCTTACTTTCGTATATGTTGTCACCTTGTTAAAATAAATATGTACAGGTAGATTTATAGTATTTATATTGTGTTTTAACTTTAATATTGCAACCGTCATAAATTAATATATTTACTACAAATTGTATGTCTTATAAACTTAAAATACATAATAAGTTATTACTTACTTGCACCTCGTCTTTCAACTTACATTAATTCTCACCTTCAAAGCTTTCAAGTTATTACAATAATTAAGCGTTGCCATAACAACAGACGAGGTCGCCTCAAGAGTTCATGACATCTCTAGAAACAAATTTCAATCAAGAAAACAAAACAACACGTATTAATATTCGTGGTAAAACAAATCTACGGGAGTTAACACTTTTAAAAAGAAATTCTTTTATCACATGAAGTTATTTTATACGGGATAACAAATAAGACATTACTATAAAAAATTATTGTAGTCTTCTGTGATTTTATCATAATCTTCGTTTACTTGGATGATATATTTTACCAGTCTCAGATTAGTTCATTTATTTGGTTTTTAAACCAATTATCGTTTCAGAATTAATTGTGATGAAATTTCCATAAGACCTTGCAAATGACTCGTTGCCAAGTAAAACAACCTAATCTGTATTTATGAAGTTGCGTCGGTTAAAATAATGTTATATATTATTTATAGTATAATAAATAGGTAATTAATACAATAATAGAACGCGCTGAAAGAGCAATGGTGAAGGTGGCATACAAAAATTATTTCTGTTTTTCTACTGAAGCCCTACGCTGTTTGCCAGATTCAGCGAGTAAGACAACTATTCCTTAACAACTAGTCTAGAATCGCGTAGACCATGGTAGCATATAAAACTGAATCGCACAAGGTTTTCGCAGCGGTTTTATTTACACTTGGGACCTTACTTATATAGTCAGATAACTGAAAACCTGGAAATACTCAATTTACATAGACATCAATGCAGATCAAAATTGAGCAATAGGATACGAAATCTTAACTATTTACAAACAGACAAATTGATACGACGTTATATAAATGCTATTAATACGCAAACACCAACAAACATATATTGAACACCCACAACACAACATAGCTCGCAATTCATGACACACAAAAAAATCAACAATTTTAATTTTTACGTTATGTTAAATATTAATTTTGTTAAATGTAAATTACTAAAATGTTTTAAATAATTTTTATAAAATTGTAATAAAGAATGTAAATTGAATGTAATTAATTTAATGTTGAATAATTTAAGACGATTTTATTTTAATTATTTTTGTCGTGTATAAATTCCAGCTTAATCACGAAAATTTGTACATTAGGAAGTAAATAGACTTCCTAAAACGGGAAGTCCTAGTGGGAAGCCTATAAATATAAATTATTTATAGTTAAACAGTGTCTTTGGAAAAATATATTATAACTATAAACCCACCGGGTGGACTGACGACATTGTTAAAGTCGCGGGTAGCCAATGGCTGCAAGTAGCTAATAGCCGTTCTTTGTTGCGTTCAACGGGGGAGGCCCTTGTTCAACAGTGGACGTCTTCAGGCTGTTCATGATGATAATTATTATAAAAAATAGGTCTTGTTATTAATTAAATTATTATAACGTTACAAAACACAGGTAGGTGCGTCTTTTACTCAAACTTAAGTACAAACAAACATTGCGTTATGCAAGTAGTTTCACTGAACTTTCATACAAACTAATACAAAGAAGCCACATGCTTTCAAAACAGCTTTACGAAATCGTATAGTACCTCCAAACTTTGCGAAGTTTGTACACAAATTGTTTAATCTGTGGTCGCGGGCGTAGACTGAGTTGTTTGTAGTTTTGGCGTGTATTAGAATACTTATGGCCAAAAGGCAAGCCAATATCTTAGACTCAGAAGTTCATCTCGGATAGGATATAGCAATGTAAACGTATTTGAACGACGCCAACACCGAAACGGATTTGACATGTGATAAATGGAATGTTATTGCGATATTGT
Source organism: Plagodis pulveraria (assembly GCA_963890685.1). Classification (NCBI taxonomy): domain Eukaryota; kingdom Metazoa; phylum Arthropoda; class Insecta; order Lepidoptera; family Geometridae; genus Plagodis; species Plagodis pulveraria. The sequence goes on along the minus strand of OY982962.1, from coordinate 6,574,565 downwards.
GAAGGACTCAAAAACCAGTGGGAAGCACTTTGTTATTGACATGATTCTAAATCTATTGGAATATAAAATATATATTGTTGTTTCCAAATGAATGTATTAAATTTGACATTTTATTGTTTGATATTACTTTGGCTCCACTTGATTATATTTTTGTTATTATTGGATAATGAATTGAAATATTTTGTCATTAGATTGTTTTGATTGTTGTCCGATATGAATTATTTGATTATCTTGACATCTCATTTTTTGTCTAATTCCAGATTAATTTGATTTAATTAATTTATTTAATTTTTAATGTGTGATAATTTGTAATTGTAATAATATGTAGGTTTTTTATCACAATAAACAAATTAAAATTTAAATTGAAAAAAAAAACACCTAAATGACAGGGTAGCCCGGTATAATAAATAACAGGTACCTACATTATATTATCATTAGTGATTCAGGTGTCGAAAGCAATAAAGTACCGCGCAGAGCATTTTAGTGTTCTGAGAATTTTTGAGGATTCCTTACTGGGAAAAGGGACCCTAAACTAAACTTCTACTGTCTGTCCGTACATATGCCGACCTTTATTTGTATCTTTTTTTTTTTGTGACGGAACAATCTCGAGGCCCACCTGATGTTAAGCGGACTAACCTCTGCCTATAACAGATACATTTCGTCACAAGTCACGAATTGTACTGCGCCCGTCACCTTGAGACATAGTTGTTAAGTCTCATATGCCTGTAATTTCACTGGCTTTCAAGTACTACTGCCGGAACACACCGTTAGGTGCTTGGCTACAAGACTTTCTACTTGAGGGTGGTAGCTAGCCAGGCGGGCAATCGCAAAAAGCATTCCAACATGCGGTGAAGCTCAAGCCGGGGCGGTGGGGATCGAACTAGGGCACTGCGGCGCGGCAGTCCATAGCTATTACCGCGCGGCCATCATTCCTTCGAAATCTTTAGAACCGCAATAAGTACCACGTTTTTTTTTAAAGCTGAAGTGTTACTATGGGATTCATTTCAATTTGAGTGTCACAATTTAGACAACGGCGGAGTCACTATAACTCCTAAAACTAGTAAATCATTTATAGTCAATTCGTAAAACTCTCTTTAAACATAGAACATTGGCTAATAAAATCATTTATTAATCTCTTCATCACTTATCAAAACCGTTATGTACTACTGGTTCAAAATATTTAAGATCGTCATCAATTTTCTGGAAATGCGGAAACACGGTTTGTTTACTTGGACAGTCGTAAATAAAAAGTCATACGTCTGATTGTTTGCTTGCATTTATAGAATGGGTTACATTATTCCACAATTATTGCATTCCCCCGTGGGGTGCCGGGTTAGAATTGCACCTCCCCATATCATCCCGTGGGAGTCGTAAGAGGCGACTAAGGGAAAAATACTGGAAGGTGGGCAGCAGTACTTTCTAAAGAACTGCCATCTTACACTTTGATCCCCAAGCCGCCTGCCAAGCGTGGGGATTATGGCAAATACCCCCTTAATAGAGGAGGCTGTGTTCAGCAGTGGACGAGTCGGCTGTTACATTATTAGTTGCATTTATTATTACATTTTCTACCATTATTATATGTTTAATTACTTACAATTTACTGAGTCCTAGAAAATAATAATAATCAAAACATTAAAATATAAGGGGCCTACATACAAGAAACCTTTTTGTTTTTGCTCTATAGTAAAAGCAGCAAACATGCTAGCGTTAAACTTTTTTTTTGTTGATTTCATTTCATTTAAGCGCTATCCTCTGCCTGTAACAGATGCATTTCGTCAAGCGACGAACTGCACTGCGCCCGTCACCTTGAGACAAAGCTGTGGAGTCTCATGTGTCTGTCATTTTACTGGCTCTCAAGGACTGCTTCCGGAACACACTGTTAGGTACTTGGTGGCAGATTTTCTACTTGAGGTAGCTAGCCAGGCGGGCATTAGCAAAATGCCCTCTCACCATGCGGTGAAGCTTAAGCCGGCGGGGGGGATCGAACCATGGACCTGCGGCACAGCAGTCCATAGCTATAACCGCTTGGCCATCGTTGCTTCAAACTTTTGATAATTGTAGGTTAATGTCTTACATAAAATTTAAAAATAATAAAAGCCCGCCAAATGCGGGTGGAGTTCCACAAAGGATCTCAATTTTATGAAGAAAATAACGTATTTGGGAGTTTCTGTGCTCTGAGTTAAATAGAGGTTATGGTATATAATTTAGGACTACACTAGACACTTTGCTAGGTATCATAAAAAAATTTAACATTATAATTTTGTAACCAAGGTACTCAAAGAGCTCTTGATAATAATACTCCAGATCTAGTATTTGTGTAGTATAAGTGCAAAAGAAATATTTTTTTGCTGCCTTCTTATGTATTCCACATACTCTCCTCAGAAAAATCATTTAATTTTACTTCTTATCAAATTTTTTTTAATTACTGATAGATAAGCCTTTGACCACAATCTCACCTGACGGTAAGTGATCATATGGTCGAAGGTGTGAGCAGGTTTAACCTAGAATTACTGGCTCTCAACGACAGCTGCCAGAACACACCGTTAGGTGCTTGGTGACAGATAAAATATTTGTTATGGGTTAACATTTTACACTAAATAATCTAAATTTCAGGCTATAACTCATTACGGTTACGCGATAGAGACCCGTGAGATATGATCGGACAAACAGACAGTGGAATCTCATTGAATAGGGCTCAGTTTTGTCCTTTGGGTACGAAACCCTAATAATAGCAATCTTGTATACAATGGTGAACTAGGTGAAATAGGTACTTATACTTGGCTACCGGAATCACAATTGCGGCGTTATAAGTAGCTGTAAAACCTCATAGATGAACTACTAAACAAAACATCACTCACATATCGAGTTTGTTCAAGTTAGAGCGTTATCTCGTAATACAATACTAAGAGTCTGACGCGTCAAGTTACGCCTGTAGTTAACTCTTTATTATCACATGCAATGCGATAGGCATAGGACGGCTTATGTGTAAATGTGCATTCAACTCGTGTTACTTGCTGAAACTCGGTCCTTTCGTGCTAAGGCAGAACATAGCTGAACTTGTGACGGATACAATACCCCAAGTTTCAATAGTAGTTCAATTTCTTCTTCCGAGGGCAATTACGAGAAACTCAATATAATAACGGTAGGTAGACTAAAGTGAACAAAATAAAATAAGAGCAGCCAAGTGCGAGTAGAACTCGCGCACCTAGGCGGTTCCGTACAAACCTGTATGTATATAAGTAAAAGTTATGTTTGTTTTATTGCTATATTTTGCATGGTGGTAGGGCATTTTGCGAATGCCCGCCTGGCTACCTACCACCTTACTGACTACCACCCTTAAGTAGAAAATCTGTCGCCAAGCACCTAACGGTGTGTTCCGGCAGCTGTCATTGAGAGCCAGTACTTCTAGGCTAGCCTGAACAACATCTTCGACCACATTATCACTAACCATCAGGTGAGATTGTGGTCAAAGGCTAACATATCAGGCATAAATATATATACAGCGTGTCCCAAAATTCAACGATAAGCCGGCATCGGAGCATGGACCTACTCATGACTACTCGGAAAAAAATAAAAAAAAATTATTACTGTTTTTTTTATTAATTACAGAGACTTTTATAAATTTCATCGATATTCGATACCCATTATGCTATTTTCAACTACCATGACCACAATTTTTGACATATTTTTGATATTTTTTGTGCATTAGCAACCTAAGAAGGACGGCTATCTACCACAATCCTTTAAAATTACAGAAAGTCTGTAGTTATTTTACAAAAATCAGTAAAAAAAAAAAATTTTTCTTATAATTTTCATAGATTTTAACATTCTATGCACTTTCTATAGTCTGGGTTAAAAAAAAAGTATGGACACTACCATGGCAAGTTTTATTAAAAGTTGGCGCAACTTTATAAAAGTCTCTGTAATTAAAAAAAAAAAGAGTTATAATTTTTTTTTTATTTTTTCCCGAGTAGTCATGAGTAGGTCCATGCACCGATGCCGGCTTATCGTTGAATTTTGGGACACGGTGTATATATATATATATATGAAATCCATAACATGTTAAAATTATTAAAAATATTTTTATTGTATGACTTAACTAAAAATGTATGCTTTTCGCAATTTTTCCTACATCTGTGTTATAATATCAGACGTTGCTTTGTACCAAATTTCAAGATTCTGAGTTCAAGGGAAGTACCCTGTGGGTTTTATTCCCTTGCCAGTGTCGACTATTAGCTGATTGTCACTACTTGTCGCTTGAACTCAGAATCATGCATTTTTTTTCATATGTAACTAATGTACGGATGTTAAGTCCCTTGGAGCTGTAATGTCCTTTGTGTAGTTAGGGAAGACATATTTACCGACCCCAAATGAGTGAGATAAAGTTTTGGATGATTGGTGGTGTTACCTGCTAATAATTACCGAGTATATACCAAGTTAGCATATCGTCGAAAAAATGGATGAAAATGCCTTGAGTGAAGGATTTATTATATACATCAATTTCACAAACATAATTGACCTTTCACCTCATTATTATTAATTTCACTAACGGGATAAGAAACGTAATATTTGATTATTATAATCTCGCGATATTCAGCTGTTGAAATTGCGACCAAACGCGATTAAGGGTGAACTGGCCGGCCCGTTTTCCATACAAACGTCGTAGGGTGATCACTCCCTTATTTGAGGATTTACGTCCAAAATAAAGCATAATACCGATTGATCTCGTCATTATATTGGCTTGTATGATGCCGAAATTTTAATAAAATAATTAACTTGAGAATTATGATCTTCGAAACATTTTCATATAAAGTTTTCGAGGCTCATAACTTACAAGTTAATAATCTTTTTAAAATGTTGGCATCATACAAGCCTAGATAATGACGATATCAATCGGTATTATGCTTAAGTCTGGACTTAAAATCTCAAATAAGGGAGTGAACACCCGACGGCGTTTGTATAGAGAAGTGACCGGCCAGTTCAACCTTAAGGGCCTTCTACAGCTTTAGAACACCGAAAAAAAAACACAAAAACACGTTTCTTTTTCTTATGTTAAATTAGGTACTAATACTACCTCATGAAAGACTGGCAATGCAACTTTGAAAACTGTGGTGTTACAGATCTATGGGCGACGATTACTTACCACCAAAAAAGAGCCACCTGTTCCTTCGTCCTCCTAATGTACTAAGAAACAAATCCGTCATCTTACACCAACATCTTGAGGCAAAAAATAACGCACACGTCATACTTACGCTAGTGTGAAAACATACAAAGCTCTCATTTTACAGGTGGAGCTGGGTTCTTGTGAAACTTAACGCCAGCTTCTTGTCGGATCGCTGGCATTTGCATGCATACCTCAGGAGGTAATGAATGTTTTATATCCTGGAGTTTCGTGTAAAGCTTCGCACATAGCCTCGCCGACCGCAGTTTCCCGTTTTCCCGCTGGTTGTAAATTTTTCAAGGCATAAAGCTGTTTTCAGTGTTTTTGTGAAATCTCATCAAACCTTTGCCTATAACCTACCAGTATAGGCCTACTAACCTACAATTTATTTTTCTTAAACATGCATGCAAATATTGACATTATTTTCGAAAAAAGAACACGTGGAGCATCAAATTTATGTAAAAAGAAAATCAAATCCATTACAGGAGCGTTTTTAGAATTTGGAACATTACAACGCTCCAGCAATGTTGTATGAAAAGGCGTGCTGGGGTTATTAAATACTCTTTGATTGGATCTCTTTTATCATTCTTGGCATACCAATGTAAGTCTCTTTGCTTAGAACAAATTGCGTTCACGTGGCTGTATACAGCTGCATAGCCATAAATATGTTTGCCTTTCGGCACAGATACAAAAATGAAAATAGAAAATTGGCGGCAAAGCTAAAAATTTCTCTTGTTGTGCTATTTACATACTTAATAAATATAATTTAATAATTAAAATGAGTTCCAACGGTTCAGGGAGTGAAATGGAGATTGATTGTACTCCTTCAAAATTAAGATCAGAAGCCAAATTGGCAATGGAAAACCTGCTTCTAGCGTAGTCAAAAGAAAAATACCTGAAAGTAGGTATATACAAATTTAAAGATTTGTAAAAACGGTAACAGTATTTTAGGCATATTTTAATGAAAATGTTAAAACGAAGAGATTCAAAAGCAAAGAATCGACATTTTTTACTGGCGTGAACATGAAGCAATTTTAAATTAAAGGCCCAGATGATATATATTATTTAGCGACAAAGATAAATAAAATGTATAATATAAAAAGTATGTTAGTCAATGCATTCTTTTGAGAAATGTACTTTAAATGCCTCGGCGGAAATGGCAATTGCCTAGCTCGTATTAGTGAATTTGCGAATTATTTGCGAATTCTCACCTGGCTTGCTACTACCCTCAAGTAGAAAATCTGTCGCCAAGCACACAACAGTGTGTACCGGCACTAGTCCTTGTGAGCCAGAAAATTACAGGCACGTGAGACGTAGCAACTGTATGTCTCAGTGACCAATGTGACGGGCGCAGTGCAATTCGTTCGGACGAAATGCATCTGTTATAGGCAGAGGTAAGTCCGTTTAACATTAGATGGGCCTCGTGCTTGTTCCGTCACTATCACACAAAAAATAGAACCTTTCGGGTAAAATGCAGGTACAGTAGTGTTTCCTCATTTTGGACTACTTGTCTTTTTTCTTTTCACTGAACAAGTCTTTATATTGAGTTTTTATTCTCATGTTTGTTTTTATTGCTTGATTATATAACCCAATACATTATACCCTATAGCATTAACTCCCTACTTAATAACAACGGCTTATAAAAACCTTTTCCTGCCCATTCTTACGCTTGAATAAAATATTGAACAACTCTTAAGCAACCGTAGGGGAAGTAATACATACAATAATAATCTCCCCCCCGAGGGTGAGTTTACCTGACGTTTCTTTGATCGCAGAATACAAATAAAAATGTCGTGGTACATATACAGCATAGTATAACTTAGAGACATGTGCAGCCATACAAAAACTTGCAGTAACTGTTGGTCCCAATACGTGAAATTTGGAACCAACAAGAGTTTTACATCGATATCTTCATAACTTAAATTTAAAAAAAAAAAAAGTGTCTTTTCACTTAAAACGAAGCCTATGATGTACGTCCTGTGGACTGTATCATTGTGCAATACTTGAAAGCAGTTTGAAATATTCACAGAATAAGATGTGTTAATATGATGGATGTCCTAACAAATAATGACGAAGACAAATATAAAAATAAAATAGGGGCACTCAAAAAAATTGCTGAGAACTTAATTGTGAACAAACGATCAGAACAAGCATCTAACCTGGTATGATTTAGTTATAGTAAACAATAAATGTAATAACCTTCCAAAAGTCGTACCTCGTTTTATAAGGGTTTCACATAATAAAAGAACAAAACAATTTTGTTGGTTTTGATCACAGCTACATACATTTTATCGGTGTTTTCAGTATTTGTTGGTTAAATAAAGGATATGGTACATTATATACCGCAAGTATAGATTCCTAAAATGTTTAATTTTTGAGGTAATCCCTTTAAGAAAAAATGTCTAGGTACATATAACAACTTTGACGAGGCCCCATTAATATATTTATTTTAGATAAAAATATATTTTCAATCTGCTCTCTACCCCGAAAAATATATTTTTACAAACCCAATATTTTCTACACGTAATAAAACCTATATTAAAAATTAAAGTCAGTTTTGTAAATTATTCCATTTACGATCTAGATATACATTGTTCTAGACGGCGGGCATTCGCAAAATGCCTTTCCACTACGCGATTAAGCTGAAGCCCGCAGCGGGATTCGAACCATGGACATGAGGTGCGGCAGTCCATAGCCAATGCCACTGAGCCATCACTGCTTAAAAATATTTTACTACTACTACTACAACATTTTGGACTCTTTTATATGGTCATTCGCTAAGCTGCCATTATTTGGTGCATTCTATACCCATAGTCTTTAAGAAGTAGCTAGCTTTTAAGAACGTCGTCTGAGCTGTAGTATTGGGAACCGAACTGGATGGCATATCCCTTAATAGTATATCGCTATATTACTATTGTGGGGTTCACCGTGGCTCACTCTGCCTCTGACATATGAAAACAATTATGATGCTGTGTTGATACAGTGTTTTTATGTGGACAATTCCGAACAATTATGAGTGAATACAGCGGGTTATTTCATATATTATAATACTATTTATAAGATCCGCCAAAAAAATTAACAGACAAAGGGATAAAAAAATCAATATATGTGTCGACCTGAGTTTGCTATTTTTGAATTATTACCTACATTCATACAATCATGTCTGTATTCCCCGAAGGGGTAGACAGAGGTGTGTAAATACCCAGTTTTTGCCAATTAGGTTTTGGGCCCATGTAATAGGGCGCGAGCCTATTGCCATTCGCCGGGCACAGTTTCAGGGTCATACAAATGTTTTCTCTAAGACACTGGATGAAACACGTACATATGACGAATAATATGTGTGTAAACACCCACTTTTCGCCAATTGGGTTTTGCCATTCGCCGGGCACAGTTTCAGGGTCATACATATAATTTCTCTAACACACTGGGGACCACTGATACCTAGGTAGTACTACCAAACCGATGACTGCCCCATAGTTATGGTGTAAGAAAATCCAATGCAAGAGGGCAGATGCCCTGAAGCATTACCCCCCCAAGCACGCAAGTGCTGGAGAGGAAGACCACTGATTGATAACACACTGGATGAAACACAGGTACATATTACGAATAATATGTTTACGCTAACAACATATAAGACAGGAACACAAGAACATATTGTATGAAACCCTGGCAGGGCACTAAGATGGTATATAGCATGTCGTTCGGCTAATGCACACAAATACCTACTCACATACACATGAGAAGTGGCATGCTGCTCATTTGGCGCACTTTTACCTTAGTCAGCTCATACGACACCCACGGGAAGAAAAGGGGAGATGACATTCTAACCCAGCACCCCACGGGTTCTAATTAATAAGTTACAAATTGTTATTTATTTTACTGAAAAAAAACAACATAATGATCTATTGATGTTTGTAATTTAGTGGTAAATTTTATGAAACTTAGCACTATTTGAGTTCATACTACGAAGAAGGACATTGTATACTTTTGATTCCGAAATTCAGCACGGTTCCCTCGTGAAAGGGGATGAAAGTCTAAATGTACACGTAGTTGTAATTTATTAACGCGTAGTCCGATTTCTATCATTCTTTTTTGTTAGAATAGTGACGAATGATCCCACGGGCAGCCCGGCACTCCACGGACAGACCAGCACCCAATGGGCAGCCCGGCCCCCCTAGGGCACCCCGGCACCACACGGAAAGCCGTCATAAAATCAAAATTCCAAAGAAACGCACAAAGTACTTTGCTTAAACATTTATTGTGCTAACCGCAAAGGAATTCTCTGGATTACCTACTGTCTTCTGGAAAATACAACCCGTGAGTATTCAAACCTAAAGTAAAAAGCTTCTTTCTGAGCTATGCTTTACTAGGAGTGCTTCACCGCAAACCATAGCGTTGCTTAATATCAGATAAACAGTACTCAAATGTGAATAATTAGTTTGTAGGTTCGGCAATCGCGAACCTAGTCGCAGGTACAGCTAGTTATTAATAAAATAAGTAGGTACTTAATAGTTTTAATTGGCGTACAAATTACCGCTATCACTTGTACTATTGTCTCCCGCACTAGCTAAATAAATGTGTTTCGTGTGGTAGTTTTGAAAACCAAAGTAAAAAGCTCTTTTCTGAGCTTAAGAGTGCTTCACTGCAGACCACAGTGTTGCTTAATATGAGATAAACAGTGCTCAAATGTGAATTATTAGACTGCAGGTATGGCAATCGCAGGTACAGCTACAAGTAAAAGGATAAGCGGCGCCATTTCCTTTTTTTGTTTAACCGGGTTAGAAGCAGTTCCTTGTTTGGGAACTGTAAACTATAGATCTCGAATGGTGTCTTAGGAAGGCAGTCTTTAGGTTTATATTGGAGGCTGAAGGCGGCCTATAAATCTCCGAAACTAGAGCTGGCTAGCTTTACCGCCAATCCGTACCGAGCCTGTGTTGAGGATTAAGGTCTATGCTTCTCTCCCAGACAGAAAATCCCGTATCTCAGCAGTGGAAACTGGAAGGACTGATACAGAACAGAACTATTTCTACGGCCACAGTCAATGTCAAGGTTTCTACACCACAATCTTCATCTCATGAAATTAGAATAATGTTTAGATCTCACCAAAAGTTTTCAGGCTGTTTTATTAAGGCCGCTTATAAAAAAAGTTATACATATGTAATAGATTAAAAATGCCACTGATTCATAAAATATATCAATAACTTCCTGTGCTCATACAATTAGTGCATCAAGGTTATTAGCGTGGTCCCAAGCCTTAAGAAACTTGTCCAGGAAAACATAATGTTTATGTAAGAGCTTTGTTCCAACACACCCAATCTACGGTGATCCTCTTAAAATAAAGCTAACCCGCGCTAAAGTGACCTCAAAATTTTAACTATCTTAGTGGAAACTGTTTCTAGCGTGCACTACGTTAAAACAACCATTGATATGTTTGACACAGTTTCGAACACAAATATTTGCCTCGGGCGGGGTGAACCCGCTTATTTCTTTTGACACTTGTTTATTTTACTTTGGCTCATCAATACATGATATAATCTCACAAGCTCAACAAGACCTGAATACTCTGTATGAATGGTTTCAATATAATCTATTAACAATTAATATTTACAAGACATCTTTTATCACATTTAAGGCAAAAAACAAAGCCATCCCTCCACATGCCCCTCTTACGATTAACAATGTTCCTTTACATCAGAAATCTCACGAAAAATATCTTGGCTTATATATGGACACTCATTTAACATTGAATTTTCATATTAATCATATAAAAACCAAATTAGTTTCACTTCTACGCTCGCTTCGTAATATTGTTAAATGTATCCCACGTAAATTAAAAATAAAAATTTATAATTCACTAGTGAAACCGCACTTACTGTACCTTATAGAGATATGGGGATGTGCTGTCAAAACGAAATTATCTGAACTACAAATATTACAAAATAAAATTATTAAAATGATTTTTAATTATCCCCGCTTAACATCGACAAAAAAATTACAAGGAAACAAAACTTATGAACATAAAAATACCATATCATTTTAACATTTGTATTTTTATTCGAAAAATTCTTAACAGGAACATCCCTACAAGTTTAACGTTTACCAAACAAAAAAAGGTTTCAAACCGCTGCACTCGCCGGGCTAGTTATCTTGTACTTCAGAAGACTCGGACAAATTATGGCAAAACAATGCTTACTTTTGTAGGAGCGCAACTCAATAATAAAATACCCACAAATATAAAAAATGTAAAATGATTTAAAGCATTCAAAAGGCAACTAGCTCTGTACCTTATTGAGGAGCATTATGGATAAGAATGCGTTAAATATGTGATGGATGTCTAAAGTGATTTGTGATTATTTTGTATAACTGTTTTATTATATTGTTTGATTAGATACTATCAATTGTGACGACGAATGTCTATTGAATATTTTAAGTCTAACCATGTTCTCGTGTCTCTGCCTATAACATATGCATTTCCTACCAAGTGACGAACCGCACTACAGTACTCACCCTGAGAAGTACAGTTGTTAGGTCTCAAAACCTGTAATTTCATAATTACTAACTGGATCTCAAAGACTACTGCCGGAACACTTTTAGGTGCTTGGCTATAGATTTTCTAATTGAGGGTGGTGGCTAGCCTCTCTTTGTCCTCTAGTCCTCTTGACCTCTAATATTGATAAATGCTCTTCCACCAAGTGATGAAGCTTAAGCCGTGTCGGTGGGAATCGTACCATGGACCTGCGGTGCTGCAGTCCATAGCTATTTCCGCTTGGCACTGCTTTATTGTTGATAGACTAGTCTTTATTAATTATCTGACCTGTTGGTTAGTGATGATATGGTCCAAGTCTTTTATTTCAGACTATCAGAAACAAACAAAGATGGAATACACTGAGTGCTTATACGAAACATATTATGTTTTTAACCGATATAGAGGACGGTATACGGACAGGCTATGCCCTGCAGATCTGTCATTAAAAATAAAAATTTTTACCAAAAAAAATAGAACCGACTTCAACACTCAAATGTGTGAAATAACTTGTTGAAGTCGGTACCATGACGGTTCAAAAGTACCTATCATCACAATATTGTTCGCATGGTACCGACTTCGACAAGTTATTTCACACATTTGAGTGTTGAAGTCGGTTCTATTTTTTTTGGTAAAAATTTTTATTTCGCCCTTTTTAGTGACCCTTGCTACTTATGGGTTTATGTTTAACTTACCACCAGATATAGTAACATATAACAGACTTAAATTATCAAAATAAGACTTGCTTGCAGCATAATACACGTTTTATCTTCCTATCCAAAATTTTATTTCTATCTTATACCGTTGAGGAAATATTACTGTGTTACCATCAAATTTGAGCTTCGATGAGAATTCATCATGATAGGAAAATACTTTTCAGTTATTGGGGTGTAACTCAAAAACGGCTTGTCCGATTTTGATGAAATTTAAATGGGACTACACGGCAAGCATCAGCTTTTAAATAAAAACAAGGTTATCAAAATCGGTTCACCCAGTCAAAAGTTCTAAGGTAACAAACATTGTTATAATATCAGGACAGGAAAACACTTTTTCAGTTTTTGGAGTGTTACTCAAAAATGGCTTAATCGAATTTGATGAAATTTAAATGGGACCACACGGCAAGCATCAGCTATCAAATAAAAAAAGAATTATTAAAATCAGTTTACCCAGTCAGAAGATATGAGGTAAAAAACATAAAAAAAAAAAAAAAAAAAAAAAAACAATACAGACGAATTGAGTACTTTTTACCTCCTCCTTTTTTGAAGTCGGTAGATAATAAACTATTGCTATCATGTGAGAATTCTCACAAAGGTTATTAAGCTTCGACTGAATGAAATAACTTTGTTTACATATGTTCAAACTTTCGTAAGGATATCGCTATCCGTATGCATATCTAAACCTTATTTTCAAATACATACTATCCTGTGTTTAGCGAATTCTACATCCGCACATTTTGGCGTGAATTAAATCCACCTAGATTCAAATGTAACCCTTCAAGAGACAATCAGGTGCGCCAGTTCAACGGCCTGTTCAATGAAACATTTCTTTCCTGTATTTGATTACAGAACATTAAACTTTAATTACCTATTAAGAGGTTTGTACACATCAAAGAATCACAATCAAAGAAAACTGGCATAATATACTGGCAAAGTATGCATTCCGAAATTGTCTTTATGATCCTGGACGATAAAAGAGGGTGATAAAATTTTAAAGCCCTGTCTTATGTTTGACTGTCTGACTGTCTCTTTAATGCCATGGTAGTTCTAAGGCTTAACTGATTATGGTATTATATATATATAATTTTTATTATATAATTTTTATTACAACAGGTCTTAGTATAATATTTTTAGATATTTTGGACAAACAATTTATCAGCTTTTATCAAGGTATATAAGTATAACTTGGTCACCGCACAGCGCACTGTGTAGCAGCGATCTCGGCGAATATACAGGGTTATTGTAAAAATGCTAACAACCTCTTAGGGTTGACTTCTGCTAGTCCTAAACAAGATTTTGAAAGGATTTTTTTTTCATATCTTTTATGCAGTTTTAGCGGAACAACCCCGTGCACGATGCAGCGATGTTAAGTCTTCTTTTGCCTGTAGTTTAATATTTACTATTTTTTATTACTTTGCTAGATGTAAATATTTAAAACTCTATTCAAAGGGACTGGATCGCAGCGCGGTCCAGTGTTGCCGTGGCGGGCGCTCTTAGTTCGGAGTAGGCATTGTCTTTTACTACGAGACACAGAACTTAAAAATGTCAGACATTACTAGAAAACCTTATTGTTTTAGGTTTTGAGTCTCGTAGTAAAAGACAATGCCTACTCCGAACCAAGAGGGCCCGCCCGCGGCAACACTGGACCGCGCCGCGCTCTTTTAATGGAATTTTGATTATTTACATCGGGCAAAGTAATAAAAAATATGAAATATTAAATTACACGCCAAAGAAAATTTTTACATCAGGTGATCCTCGTGCTTATTCCGTCTAAAACGAATTTTATGCGTTTTTGTTTATGCGTTTATACACAAAACAAAAATATTGAAAAAAAAACATTCATCTCAAAACATTTGCTAGGTCTAGCCTACGAAAAAATAATGTAGGTCTAGCAAAAGTCAACCCTAAGAAGTTGTTAGCATGTTTCCAATAACCCTGTATAGATGACTTAAACGTAGTCGAGGGAAATTAAATTCATTGCATTACTTATTTCAAAACAGAAATTTTGAATTGACAAGCTCATTGACCATAAGGCACAATAATACTTTTATTCCAGCAACTCAGGAACCATAAACAATTTCTTTACCGCTTAAGCCCCCTACGATGAAAAAGCCTACTTAGGAGGCATGAGATCCTGAGCCCATGCTTCTGTAGAAATTGGAAATTGTTATCATACGTGCCTATTGCCTCATTCCCCCTTTATCCAGTGATCCTTGGTTTTGTCCATTGATCCTTTAGATATTTGCATCGTATTGGAAATTGTGATTGAATAATTGTAAAAAAACAGAATGTAGTGATCTGGCTTATGTCAGTGGGGTTGTTAAATTGATAAATTCATCAGTTATTCCTATAAGAATTTTGTTATATTTGTGTTAGGGAGGACAAGGATGTGGCTGCTGCGACAATACAACTCCACCGATTTTGGGCGAAGAAAGGCCCTTTATAATCCTATAGTGTGAAGATCTGAAGGCAAATCACCCGAGTCGAGGGCAAAAAGCGAGGCTCCGTTAAGAATTTTTGTTTGGTTGTGAATATCTTGAGTAGTTTCCAGCCAATCTCGCTAGCTATGGAGTTGTAATTGATTGGGGATCAGACGCAACTAAAATATGTGCTGATGCTATAATCATTATATGTAAAATAATGCGTTAGTGCCTGGAAAATATTATTCAGAAATTTTGTTAAAATGTTTAAACCCTCATAACAATTTTAACAACTCCCCGGCCGAAGTAGCTCATACAAGAATTAAAAAAAATCTATTTATTTTAACTTCTTCCTACTAAATTCCATGATGTTCAAATCAAGCGTTCATAACTTATAGTTTTACTAAAATATAGACTTGTTCATACGCTCAGGCTCCAATTTGCCACGGAACCCTTACTTTGTTGGCAATAAGCGTTACTTGTGACTCTACGTAGATTGGCGAGGTTTCATTTTATTTTTATTTTACATTTCATCCACTCTGAACATTATTGTAATTAAAGTTTGGTACATCAACTATAAAACTATGCAACTATGTGCCACGTTAATGTGAGTGTATGCACTATGCACAGCCACATATTATCTACTACATACAACGCTCCAAACCAGCGTTGCCTTTTCATACCTTAAATACCAAGTGTCAACTCGGTAAAATGTTGCATACTCCTGAAAAGTAAAATCGAGGTTGCCAGGATCCCGTATAATTATGTTCGGGAAAATGGTTTTTATATGCGTTATTATTTTAGCATTCAAATATAATGGGAATAAAATATCAGAATATTGCCAAAGTGCATAATATTTTTTCTCTAAACATTTGCATTGAAAGTGCGCATAAACTATCTTTATGAACTTTTTGTTCTGCTCTGTCGCTCTAAATGAGCCTATTTCTTTTTCGTTCATGGCACACGCATTCAGCTTCTATACACTCGTTAAAGAGCAGCATATTCTTTGCATCTAAGCTTTAAACGTCACCGTCACATCCGTTCGTTTTGTTTCTCATGCCTGTAAATACTCCGTGAAAGCCCCACATGAAATGCCAGGGGTCGATGCCCTCTGCAATACATCAAAGGCGCACGGGCCGTCGTCGCCACATTAACCGTCTGCCGGGCGCATGTAGACATTTTTAGCCGCACAATTAGGCCTCTTCTGGTTTTGACGTTTACCCCTACCATTTGTATGCATACCCACCAGTTATTAAAATTGATTAAGTATCTAAAATCTAGAAATCAATCGATAGACTAGTGAAGTAAATAGGTACTAATTTGAAATACTATCTTATTCAGTTTCCACGACGTTTCTATTCACTCACAGACTATAATTTACTGTCTTAGAATTTCTGAACTCAATAGTCAGTGAATTTATACATGGATACTTTGAATATTAATATAACTTCCAATACATTAGTATATACTAATGTATTGGAAGTTATATTGTATATTCTACTCTTGTTCTCTTCAAGCTTCAGTGACAGCATAATTGAACATACAAGATTCGGTCAAGTGCAATGTTAGCATCGTTGCCTCTACACGTAATCACCGGCATAAAACAACCACGGTAAATACCGAGCGCGTTACATAGAAGCATAATAATAATTACAATAATAATGATCATAAAACAGCTACGTACATATTGAATAAAAGTTGGACTCCCAGGGGTCCATATTAACCCGCCGCAATAGGTGTATAATGTTGTAGGTACAGTACCGAAAAAAAAATATCGTGATTCCGAGTACGCTTTTATTTATTTGGGGTTTTACTATAGAGGTTGTACTTAGCATAATCTTACGAAGTAAGACGCTTGTATATATTACTATTTTTCGATAGTCATTTTAATTCATCAATAAAAAAACTTTTGGATACAGTAGTAGGGGTGCCACCCGCTTCCGTAGAGCAAGGCATCTTGGAGGGATTATACCGATCCCCCGGTACAACTTTAAGGATTATACCTACAGGACGCTTTTATTGTGCCCTTATTTTGGGCACTCACTTTCTTGCTGATGAAGGGAGTAAACTTTTCCATGAGTCAATTTGATGGACGATGTTTTTCTTTCCCTGTGTTCAATACTTTTTCTATGGATAAAGTTGTGTGATTATTTGTTTGAAAGTACTGGGTTTATTTGCATGCAGAACACGCAGTTTGGTTTTTTATTTATTTATTACAAGACAATAGAATGCTAACAGTCGAAACCAAAGCGCAAACTACTTAAATATTAATTATTTAATTAACGCATGACATAGAAATATTCTTAAATAGATGAGAATGGTATTTATATTATCATTCAATATGTCAACATGCTGGTACTCGTATGTAAAGTCGTTTCGTATAGACAAAGCCCTCAGTGTGGGCGTGTTACTGGCTTGCTGGGTTTGTGCTACGGGACACGTACACATCTGATGCCGTCGGCGACTTCCAGACCGCAGGTAACTATCTGGCACGTAGAGACCAATACTGTCAAATATTTGCGAATTATTCACTTTACCATGCAGTATCAGAATGTAGTGCATAAAAATCCTATCATTCCGGATACAAATAATGACGGTTTGTTTGCTTACAGTCATTTATTTTATCAGCTTTGACGATAAACTGATATGATTGTGAGTGATGATATGTTACTGGCCCGGCGGCGGGTCTTCGTAAAAATGTCCTTCTACGAGTATCAAGGGACAATTTTATTTATGTAGCTCAAACCAAAAAATAAAGGATAAATTATACTTTGAGCGACAGTCATGCTTCTAAACAATGCTTATATTTTTTAAAACCTTATAAATTTTTTTATAAGAAGAGAAATTGAACAAAAGCTATTAAATAAGCTATCGAATAAATGTAGCTGTAAGTGAAGATTAAAATAACTAGTTATAAGTATGAAAGCTTCGGCTAACATACATAGGTATATTATGTAAGAAAAACCCTGCAACTCATCTTCAATGTAATTAGCTCACTCTTGTGTTGTCTATACATATAAGGCAATTTTAAGGTTGAGTGAGAATGCTTTAATCAATATTATTGATAACAAAATATTTTATAGTTTTATTTAGCTACTAGCGGCCCGACCCGGCTTTACACGGGTAAAGCCGGTTTAACAAATCGAAACAAATAAAAAGTAGTTATTGTGACATAACTGTATTAGTTAGAAATATAGTATTGTGGTTTTTTTCTAGGTATTGTCCTTTATAAAATTGTAGTACATCACTTTGCTCTACCTTATTGTCAACAATTTCCTCAGCGTACGAGTATTTTACTATAGAAGTTTTCATATGGATCCCTAAGTTTTTGAAAACATTATATAGCCTATGTTCATCAAGGCTAGTGTATAGGATTCTAACGGTGAAAGAATATTTCTTGTCTTATTAATCGGTCTTGCAGTTTATAAGTTTATTCGTTAGGTACGTACAAAAATGCAAATCTTTCCCCTTCATAATATAAGTATAGATATAGATGCTTAGATGAGTTTTGTTGAAATAGTAATAATATAACAATAACTTTTTCATTTAGAAATCCATGAAACGTCTGTACTACGTTTTCCCTTAAAATTAAAATCAGCCCGTATAAAACCCACCTACATAGAATAGTTCGGCAAATTATATCACCACTAGATATTTTTTTCGCTGGAGAGCACTTAAGTTAAGCTGTAGTCTTTGTATATAATATAAACATGTAAGTACAACCAACGAATTGGGTATACCATTGTACTATGCGATTTTTTTATTAATTCTTAATCCAATGTGTGTTTGGGATATTATAATATCCATTCAAGATTTTATATGTTTCAATTAGGTCTCCTCGCTGTCTTTACTGTTCTAAAGTGGTCAAGCTCAGTTTCTTGAGACGAAGTTCATATGGCAAATACTTCAATGATAAGACCGTTCCGTTTGCTTTACGCTGTACTCTTTCAAGAAGATCAATATGTTTTTTAAAACACGGACTCCAAATACGGACTCCAAATTTGGAATGCACATTCTAGCAGTGTTCGTGTATATGTTGTATAAATCTTCAAAAGTTTTTGTCAAAGTGCATAAAAGTTTTTCTTATTGTGTACAGAATAGAGTTGGCTTTTTTGTGATACTTATCATATGTGTCTCCCATTTCAGATTTGATGTGATATGTAGTCCTAGGTCTTTTTAGCTTTCCACAACTTCTATTGGATTATTATTAAAATGATATTTTGCCCTATGATTATTGATGCCCATATGTAGGACTGTGCATTTGGTTTTATTTAATGCTATTTACCAGTCTTGGGCCCACCGGTAAATGCCGTCAAGGCCTTTCTGGATAATATTGTGAACTAGCGGTGGATTTCCCATAATTTTGGTATCATGTACAAAAAGTGTCTGTTAAACACATCTGTTATTTCGAATCTACTTGTGCAAAATATGAAATGTGAAGCGATCAGGATATGAACCAAGGTCCACCCATTTGGCAGTTGACTCTCACCGCTATAAACATAAGGTAGTCACCGAAGACGAAAATCGTAGAAAAATCACCAGTGAAAATATAAATCCTGACCCGAATTGCCATGCAATATTCAGGAGGCCATTAACCTCGCGTTCAGCGCTGCCCGATGAAAAATTAATATACGAGGTCCCTTTGAAGTTGCCTTACGTTCGATACACTTTCATGTAAATTGAATTTTGAAATTAAATCTGCTGTAGCACTGCTATGAAAAAAATATGTATTGAGAGGAAAATTTAATGACTTGCAATCAAAAGCAAAAAATAACGGGGATTTTTTTGCCATTAAGACCGTGTTATTATTTTGTGTTATAGTCGGTGTGTCGTGTTTTTTGGATTTTGTGTAATTTTTATACAACCGCGCCTTTATACCGGACGGATATAAAAAAACTGTTTATACATTTATTTTGTTTCACCTACATAGTTTATACATAGTACATTATTGTGACGGAACAAGCCCGAGGCCCACTTGATGTTAAGTGGACTAACCTCTGCCTCTAACATATGCATTTCGGCAACGACGAATTGCACTTCGCCAATCACACTGAGACGTACAGTTGCCTGTTAACACCTTAGACCATATCATCAATTATCATCAGGTGAGATTGTGGTCAAAGGCTTACCTATCAGCAATACAAAAAAAAACTAACTATTGATTCTCATTACAATTAGACATATTTGCTTTAGGATAAATATTAAAATTTTGGTAATGAAAATAATCTCCTTCCTCCATGCGTTAAAGCTGAAGTCTATGTGTGGGATCTAACCATGGACCTGCGGCACGGCAGTCCATGTTTACTTTATATTTTAAAATTTTAGAAATTTTACTTATTCTCAATCAGGAGATATCATATTATTGTTTTCTACCGACTTCAAAAAAAGGAGGAGGTACTCAATTCAAGTCACCTCATAACTTCTGACTGGGTGAACTGATTCTAATATTTTATTTATTTGATAGCTGATGCTTGCCGTGTAGTCCCATTTAAATTTCATTAAAATCGATTAAACCGTTTTTGAGTTACACTCCAAAACCTGAAAAGAGTTTTCCTGTCTTGATAATATAGTCAATTTTTGTTACCTTAGTAACTTTTGACTGGGTGAACCGATTTTGATAACTCTTTTTTTATTTGAAAACTGATGCTTGCCGTGTAGTTTCATTTAAATTTCATCAAAATCGGTCAAGCCGATTTTGTGTTACACTCCAATAACTGAAAAGTATTTTCCTATCATGATGAATTCTCATCGAAGCTCAAATTTGGTGGTAACACAGTAATATGTCCTCAACTTACCAAAAATTTATCAAAACGGAATATTTTCATAAAAGACTCAAAATCGGTCAAGCCGATTTTGAGTTACACTCCAATAACTGAAAAGTATTTTCCTATTATGATGAATTCTCATCGAAGCTCAAATTTGGTGGTAACACAGTAATATTTCCTCAACTTACCAGAAATTTATCAAACGGAATATTTTCGTAAAAGACAAAATCATTTATTCAATTTAGGCGTATACGACGCTCTTATGAAGGTCAATTACACATTTTAGTATTGAAATTCGTGGCGTTTTATCCATAAAGGTGATTTTGTGCCACGAAAGTGATTGCATTGTTTTGTTCAGAAATATAGCGACCGGTGTGAATGTATTTACAAAATCACCTTGTTGTTGTAGGTAAGACCGTATTATGAATTCAAATTAATGTTATTTTTATCGAGCCATGATAATAAAAAGAACCAACATTAGAGATTGCAAACCGGGCCCGGGAGGGCCCGCCCCGCCCGGACCCGGTGCCCTTTTTGGTACCCACCGGGCCCGGTCATTCTTACCGGGTCCGGTGACCGGACCCGACTGTGACTATACAAGTTTGGTAATTTACAGTTACAGTACAGCCTAGCCAAGATTTCGCTATTTGCTCAATTAGTAATTTGGCCGAAGTTGAGTATTGGTGGTGATGATCACCAATGAGTGATGGCCAAGATATTTATATGGAGTAAGTGATGGATGGTACTTAGCTGTATGCAGGTTGATGGCAAAGGAAATCACAGCATTCGGTATATAGTCCAAGTATAATCACAGTCACAATTGTACACACATAAACAGTTATAAAGAAGGATGACGAGCACAGCAGATAGGTAGAAACAGTATACACAAGAAAGATGAACAGATACGAGATAGGTATAACACAACAGAGAAGAACAGATACGAGATAGGTATAACACAACAGAGAAGAACAGATACGAGAAATAACAAATAGAAAGCAATTGTTATCGTAGCGAGAAGCGCGAGCGTAGTAAAGAGCAGAGGGCAAACAGGCGTGCATCCAGCGTCAAAAGGTGAAGCGGACTGAGGAGGCGGCAGGCGCGCGGTGCCCGTGCGCTGATCTACGGTACCGTTATCTAGCTGCGGCCGGTCGCTCGTGTGACGTCAGTGCAGAACAATAGACGCGCTGGTGGTGCGCGTGTCCACTGATAGCGCGCGGCTAGCTGATACTCGTATGATGTTAAGTGTAAATATTAATAAATAGTTATATTGTGCCTGTGTTTTATATATAATGTTTGTATGCTATGAATGTTGAAGTGTATGTATAACTGTGAATAAATTTATTAATAAACTGTGATGTAAATAAATAAATAATGTTGAATATATATTAATTTGATATATAGTGTATGTATTTATATATAGATAATTATATATACAAATGTGAGAGTAGCCCACAGTAATAATAAGTAACACTCACTAGTCTTAATAGCCAAAGTTTAAGAAAAAACTTAATACTTTACTTTTATCAAATAAGTTTTTTTTTGTTTAAACCGTTATTAGTTTCTTATTATAATACTATGTATTCAAATAGACACTATAACGAGTAAAGATACCTGCTTGTTTAGACTTATAAAAAAAAATCACTTTTTTTAGTGTACCTTGCTACTTTAGGGATCGATTGTCATTCACTGACAATGCTAATATATCATATAGGAAATTAAAATAGTTGTTGGAGTGTAACTGAAAATGAAATGAGACCACACGGCTCTTTTAACAACTTTCAAATAAAAAAAATAAACATCAAAATCGGTTCACCCAGCAAAAAGTTCTGAGGTAACAAACATAAAAAAATTGATTGAGACCTCCTCCTTTTTTGAAGTCTGTTAAAAATGAATAATTACTAATACTAATAGTAATTAAACAACTTTAAACCGTTTAAAGTTGTTTAATTACTATGTGTAATAATCGCGAAAACCTAAGATAATACTAATACTAATGTTACTTTTCCATCCATAAGTAAAAGTAATCAATTCTGTATAAAGTGTGATTTTGAGACTTGATTGAGAGTGATTATTGTGATAATTGTTTTATAAGCCAGTTTGGAATAAATATTAACCTTGAATGATTGTGGTTTTCCATTAATATATAGGAAATTTTCATAAAATACTTTAAAAGTTTCATCGCTTTCACACATCAATTGGGTTGGCATCGAATGCAACCGGGCCCGGCTGGGTTGAGAAACATACCGGGTTGCAATCTCTAACCAACATAGTCTGGCTGCTGTATGTGGCCGTCAGTACGTTTTTTGTCAAGTCCGTTCTTCTCCATCTTCTGTGCAACCATCTGTCTGTCTGTACGTTCATCCGTCTCCATATGACACTGCGGACTTTTGTCACAGTTGGCAGTACTAAATACAATAACTTCATATTTGATGAGTTTTTGTAGTAAGATTTGTATTTTTTTCATAAAATAACGTTTTTGTTATTAATATGTTTATGTTTGAACAAGAAAAAGTGTAAGCTAGCAAATGATCTAAAGATTTTACAGTATTTTTATTGAGTGGGGTTTGTTGTTTTATATAAAATATCGTTTATATTTTTGAGAGATTTAGACTCCTTAAAAACTTCATATTAGGACCAATTTAACATTATATTTTATCACCGAAAACTGATTGTTTGTATAATATGTTCAATTTTACTTGGGATATAACAATATAAAACGTACTCAAATGACGCACAATCGTTATAAGTTTCTGTATATAATTTCTGTTTGATGTTACTATGTTAGTAGAAATGTGATAATATTTTAATTTGGAGGGTCTTTTAGAGTGTAAGGACACACTGAAATATAAATATACAGGTAATAAAATTCCAGTTAAGTTCCTATATATCACCTACATTAATATAATAAAAAGATTTCACTGAAATTGTGAGGCTGTAATTAACCTATAAACATTTCGTATGATACCTGCACTTAAGACCAAACTGTTGATTTAAGTATTTAGCTGTTTAATTATGAAAACAAGATTAATATTTGGTGTTATTTCATGAACATTTGGTCTCATAAACAGTATTAAATTGTGCGAAAATAATAACTATAACTATAATAATTACAGAATCACTTTCGTGGATCATCGCTTCACTTTCATGGCCTCTCAAACTTCAAAATTATTTTTATTCCGAAAGATAACCAGAATTTGATTAATTTACATATGAATTTACTCATATTATCAAGCTCGATAAGTTTTTTATTTCAAATAAGCAAAAACTAAAATTTTCCATGAAGGTAATGATGAGAATCGCTGCGACGAGAATTGGTCATATAGTCATTGACAGTAAATGACAATTGATCCCATAAGTAGGGGACTTAATATAATGACCACCATAAAATGCTTGGATACCCTTAGATCTTTTAGCAAAAATTGTAATCGAACACCAAATGTAGTAAATGATCACTAAATCTCAAAGCCATGTTTAGGTGCGACGACGAGCGAAGCGAGGAGGAGCGTTAGGTTACTTGTGACCACAACAATGCGCGAGCCGAGCGAGCTTAGCGAGCGTGCCGCGGGAGCGGCCGGCGATGCGCCAAAAGAATTACAGCAAGTTTAATTTTGGTGATCATTTACTACTTTTGGTGATTGTTATGTTAAATATTTAAGGGATCCTGTGGTATTCGCTATAAATGAAAGTCTTCAATAACTCACTTGATATTTGTACGTACACAGCACTTAAATTACTATTTTTATTAATATATTTTGTAAGAACACATATGGCCTGTTGGCTGATGTGAGACGAGAGAGCGAGACAGCTTTACTTGTTTAATATGGCAATATAATGTGATAATTTACTACTTTTGGGTTAACAATGATTTACTTAATTTAGAAACTTTGGTTATATGTTTACATTAAAATGGGGGTTAATTTTGGTGATCATTTACTATTTTTGTCTGTTATATGTTACTATATCTGGTGGTAAGTTAAACATAAGCCCATAAGTACCAAGGGTCACTAAAAAGCGCGTAATAAAAATTTTTACCAAAAAAATAGAATCGACTTCAACACTCAAATGTGTGAAATAACTTGTCGAAGTCGGTACCATGCCGGTTTAAAAGTACCTATCATCACAATACTGTGCGCGTGGTACCAACTTCGACAAGTTATTTCACACATTTGATTGTTAAAGTCGGTTCTCTTTTTTTGGTATTTTTTTTATTTATATTGTTTATTCTGGACATACGCCTTATAGTAAAAATAAACCATGAAAATGCAATTACATTTTACAGGTATATCACGTTTCATATAAAAAAAGTATTAATTATCATGAAATATAAATTAAAAACAAAAATAATATCAATAGTCACCCCAGAGACTACGAACACGACTGATAAATATACCCGATTTAAACCGTTTAAAGTTGTTTAATTACTAAATATAAACCACAGACCTAGAATTTTTTCGCTACGCTCAATAAGCCTATGATATAAACTATCTAAATTTTTCGCCTCTTTTTTTTTTTTGGCAATGGCTCATGCATCCCGCATGTTACTATATTTTTTTCAATCGTTGTAATGTTGTTTGTAATAATACTATCTACTATATTTTCTCGAGTCTATCCGAATTAGCATAACTTATTGTGTTCCGGTTGAAGAGTAAAGGTGCAGGTGGAATTACAGGCACATGAGACTGTACAACTTTATGTCCCTGGGTGATGGGCACAGTGCAGTGCACT
Organism: Plagodis pulveraria; assembly: GCA_963890685.1. Lineage (NCBI taxonomy): Eukaryota > Metazoa > Arthropoda > Insecta > Lepidoptera > Geometridae > Plagodis > Plagodis pulveraria. Next base: position 6,549,255 of record OY982962.1, on the reverse strand, counting down.
TGTGATCTACATCTGTTATATGCAGATGTAACTGCTTAAAGAGGTTTCTCCGTGGGCCGGTTTGGGTGTCACCTATTTGAACGTTTTTGTGACGTATGAAGCGACTAAGGAAAAAAACCGGAAGGCGGGAAAGTGGATGGGAAGCAGCAGCTTCTGAAGAACTTAGAACTTCTACTGCGATCCCCAAGACGCCTGCCAAGCGTGAGTATAATGGCAAAAGCCCCTAAAGAGGCTTGTTCAACGGTGGACGTTCCGGTTGATGTGATGACTGCTCAACAACTGGTGGGCTTCGTGCCTTTTCCATAAAAATAACATAAAAAAACATCTGTTTAGGAACTCACTTTTTATTTGTGCAGTTGTTCACATTCATATTAGTTTACCATCATCTTGATTGCCTTTGCAAATGCAACATAAAACTTTGTTATATGCATTAAGACAATGACTGTCACATTATTTACCTACTGAATGTAACTGCTTTATTAAATATTTATGCGTTAGAAATTATAACGATAATATTATTATTTATTTAATGCATTTCCCTTTTAATGGCCAGCTGTTTTTTTTTGTACACAATAACAGACGTCAGAAGACCTTCACAGCAAACTGTATAAAATGAGAAAGTAGATAATTAATAAACACATTCGGTCTTAGAAGTAGAAATACAGTACAGAAGAAAGTGGACGATATGAAAGCTTACATTTTTGTAATTTTATTGAAAGTGGTAAGAAAATATGATATCTATTTAAACAATCGTACTCCTAACATAAATAAATAAAATTAATGACCAAACTGTCTTGAGAAAATTGTAACAAGCTCGAATACGGCTAAAACGTTTTTTATTGACAGCTGATTGGCTACCACTATATCTGGTGGTAAGTGATAATGTGGTCAAAGATGTTGTTAAGGCTATCCTAGAAATACTGCCTCTAAAGAACAGCTGCCGGAACATGAATCTAGGTGCTTGGTGATAGATTTTCTACTTGAAGCTGGTAGCTAGCCAGCTGGGCATGTGCAAAATGCCTCACTAATCTAACTGTTAAAAAAAAACTCTGAATTCACAAAAAAACAGCTACATAAAATATGTCATGTACTAAAATAAATTCTTATTCATTTGTATTAATTTTGAACATATGGCTTCGAGCACCCCTAATGTGTTATTATTATTTATTTAATTCATAAAATCTTAACAAAATTAACATGATCATATAGTGATATCTTTTACATCCAATGACGGATTTATTTTATATTAATGTTACTTCAGAAATTCCCAGCATTAAATACATTTTTTAGGGTTCCCAAAGGGTAAACACGGGACCCTATTACTGAGACTTCGCTGTCCGTCCGTCCGTCCGTCCGTCTGTCACCAGGCTGTATCTCAAGAACGGTGATAGCTAGACAGTTGAAATTTTGACAAATGATATATTGCTATTGCTGCTATAACAACAAGTACTAAAAATAAAATAAAATAAATATTTAAAGGGGGCTCTCATACAATAAACTTGTTTTTTTTACCGTTTCTTGCTCGAATCTAATAAAGGTGACAGATTTACGCCGTACCTACCCAGCTCAATCGGACACTGCGAAAAGTGTCTGTCTCTTGCGATTAGGTTACAGATAATGGTACGGAACCCTTCGTGCGCGATTCCCACTCGCACTTCACCGGTTTTTTATTAATTCTATTATGACGGAACAGGCACGATGCCTACCTAGTCGCTATTATCTGCCTGAAAGACTATAAACCTGTAACAAATAATAATGTGCTAGGAAGAGACAGTCCACCCACAACACAGGGTATCCTAGTGCGGGGGCTAGAGAGACATGAAGACAACTTTGTTAAAAAAAATATAGGTACCTAGTAAGTAGGTGCATAATATTCTATTGCTTGAGTATCATTTTACACAATGTTCTCATATTGATACTTATATTTTAATGACCTACCTTTTTTTTTTGTTTTAACGTGTGGAAAATGCATTTACGCATTCCCGTCCACCCCGGGAAGGTGGCCGGGATATGTCGGGCTCGACACCAACTACTCCCACAGCAGCAAGTGCCTCTTCCGACTAAATAACACACGGTGTTCCATCTCTACCGCTTCTCGTCGGGATCGCAGGGACGCTTTAGCATTCAACCACGAACCCGCCACGGTTGTCCGTTGCCGGAATCCTCCAGGGGTGCTACCCCTCACGATGAGTAGCCCCGTCGCCTGCTACTTCGGCCGCAGAGGATAGGGAGAGCGACGCCTCGCTATACCAACACTCCTCCTCCACTGCGGCCCCTCCGCGTCCGCCATCCAACGGTGGCGGCCCCGCCGTGGCCACGGAAGGTAGGGAGAGCGGCGCACCGTGATACCGGCACTCCTCTCCCACCGTGGCCACTCACCGTCAGCTGTGGTGTCGCCCATACAACACCACAGCCCGCCTCAGATGCGGTGGTGCCCATACAGCACCGCAGCCTACCCGTTGCCGCTCCAGTCTGGACTTAGAGGCAAAGTCCAGACTGGAGCGCCAGTGGAGCGGCCCCTCTGGGGCCGGCCGACTGTCCAAGCCAGCACGGCCCCTGGTTCCTCTTCGCTTCACCGTGGGTGACGAAGCCACGGCTACTAAGCCCCACCGCCACGACAAGGCGGGAACCCTTCGTTGGGTTAATAACCTTAGGTAGGTTATTAACCCAGACCTACTGTACTGACTGTCCAAGCCAGCACGGCCCCTGGTTCCTCTTCGCTTCACCGTGGGTGACGAAGCCACGGCTACTAAGCCCCACCGCCACGACAAGGCGGGAACCCTTCGCTGGGTTAATAACCTTAGGTAGGTTATTAACCCAGCACTTATTACTTAACGTATTAAATACGCACATAAGCTTTTAAGACTATATTTTAAATGTATGTTTAATATTCCCTTTTTTTGCAATAAAAATTTTTGTGTATGAAAACATTCTTGTAACTGAATAATGTGAATAATAGTTTCGGAGAAATGCGTAATAAAGTGAATAATAGTTTCGGAGAAATGCGTGGATAATCATATATATACACCTATAAAATTCTCTACATTGATTTGGAAGTCTTAATAGATTATATTGTCCAGCATGCTGGGCACGCTGCCAACTGGTAGTGGGGTAGAGCATTTGGACTGCCTATGAGTCCAAATGCTTTTATTTTAGTAGCTGTAGTGTTGTATATAGTTCGTAGTATTTTGTTAATAAAGGCATACCGCCGGTAAAAGATTATATTGTAGGGTGCAGTTCCATATTATATATCGAATTGATAATCTCTTATATATATATAACAATATCAGCAGGGATACTAACTTATTGAATGATGTTCCAGATGTGTTGGGCAGCTCCAGAACCTAAACCTGGTACGTATCAGTAAATCACATGAGATTTTACTGTAATGCTTTTTTCCTACACCTACTACAGCGTCAAAATTTAGTAATAGTGCCTCGTTTTCTTTACGGAACATTCAAGAGCATTATAAACTAATGTTCACTTTTAATCTATTGTTCTCATTTCATTTATTTGAAGCAGTGATGGGTCAGTGGCATTGGCTATGGACTGCCGCGCAGTAGGTCAAGTTAGTTGAGCTTCACCGCATGGTGGAAGGGCATTTTGCGAATGCCCGCCTGGCTAGCGACCACCCTCAAGTAGAAAATCTGTCGCCAAGCACCTAAAGGTGTGTTCCGGTATCTGTCTTTGAGAGCCAATAATTCTAGGTTAAGCCTGTTAACACCTTCGAACACATCTTCACTTACCATCAGGTGAAATTGTGGTCAAAGGCAATATTTTTATTATCAGCAATAAAAAAAATATGCTTCTTAATAATGAAGAGGTAAATTTTGAACACCAGTAAATTTTGGTAACATATTATGTGATGGTAGAAAGTTGATTTACCGATAACAAGGAAAGTTGTACTAACGTTCCATGTGAACTGGAACGTTACTAAGATAACGATATTTATGTACTCAATGCACTAGCGAATGCGTGAAACAGATCGTAATTAAAATACAATCCCTATCCCGAATTGCGTCTATTAAAAGTAGAGAGCTACTTCGTACTAGGAAAACTAATTTTAGCTGACTGAGATGTGCAGTTAAATATTTTTTTTATTTATCCCTATAAATCGAACGCATGGAATGAAATAGTAGTAGTATAAAGCACTATGTATCACTCGGGAGAAAGTTCTATTTCTGTTCGAAAGTAAACTAATTTTAGCTGACTGAGATGTGCAGTTAAATATTTTTTTATTTAACCCTATAAATCGAACGCATGGAATGAAATAGTAGTAGTATAAAGCACTATGTATCACTCGGGAGAAAGTTCTATTTCTGTTCGAAAGTAAACTAATTTTAGCTGACTGAGATGTGCAGTTAAATATTTTTTTATTTAACCCTATAAATCGAACGCATGGAATGAAATAGTAGTAGTATAAAGCACTATGTATCACTCGGGAGAAAGTTCTATATCTGTTCGAACGCGCAGCGGAGGGCTTAAAGGTAACTCGAAATCGTTTTCCCTCGGTGTACAATGTACTATTAATACACCTTTCCTTAAGATTTTTTTAGCGATATAAATACCTTCAGCAAGAATTGGTTGGTAAAACGGTACATAATTATACATATTTTGACTAACTCCAAATAATGATTCTCTGAAAGGATGTTCACTTCCAAAGTGAACAAAATTTTACTTAATTTTGTTAAATCTGATTTTGGTCAAATATCCTTAATACGATCCGAATGAGCAAAGCGAGCGTGCCACGGCAGTAGCCAGCAATGCGTCAGATGAATAATTTATACGGTTTTCTTAGTGTCTTATGTGTAGGTTAGATAACATACTAACCTACCGAGTTAGATCAGTAGGTAGCACTGCCTTCTACTGAAGATGCGCAGGCCGGCAATCCTTCCATGAAATATTTTAATAGCATAAAAAATACGCATCTCCGGCAGGGGCCCTCTCTCTTCTCTCTTCACCCCTCCTATTAAGGCGACTTGTTATAAGATGATACCGGAAATCACCGTTGGGAGCTTGGCGACATATTTTCTATTTGAGACATTCCCAAAATGCTCTACTGCTATGTGGTAAGGTTCAAGCCCGCGGCAGATACGTACCATGGACCCAGTTTATATTCATTGCTACTGAGCTATTTTGCTCACAAAATAACGCAAGTTTTTGCCAAATTTAATTTCACGTGCCTAAAATAATGTAAGCAACCTTGCCATTCATTATTTAACAAACCGATGTTATTTAACTGAAAGGTTAGTAAAAATTATAAATAACATTATATATATGAAGCAGTGATGGCTCAGTGGCATTGGCTATGGACTGCCATGCAGCAGGTCCATGGTTCGAATCCCGCCACGCGCTTGAGCTTCACCGCATGGTGGAAGGGCATTTTGGGAATGCCCGCCTGGCTAACGACCACCCTCAAGTAGAAAATCTGTCGCCAAGCACCTAACAGTGTGTTCCGGCAGCAATCTTTGAGAGCCAGTAAAATTACAAGCACATGAGACCTAACAACTGTACGTCTCAGTGTGACGGGCACAATGCAATTCGTATTATAGAAATGCATTTGTTATAGGCAGAAGTTAGTCCACTTAACATCAGGTGGGCCTCGTGCTTGTTCCGTCACAATAACATAACAAGAAATATGTATATATTTCAAGTAATATTTTTATTTACAGCCTACGTGACGTCCGTTGCTTCTGCTTCAGCATCTGCTTCGAGTGGAACTCCACTGCAACCTTACCCACCTTACCCTCCACCTCCTTGCAAAAGACCACCCTGCCCTCCACCGCCGTGCAAAACAACACAGCCACCTTGCACTAGAACTTGGAGCAAAACAAACCCGCCACATTACCCACCTTACCCCCCTCCATCTTATCCCCCACCATCTTATCCTCCACCATCTTACCCCCCACCATCTTACCCCCCACCATCTTACCCCCCACCATCTTACCCCCCACCATCGTACCCCCCACCATCTTACCCTCCACCATCGTATCCCCCACCATCTTACCCCCCATCACCATGCAAAAGACCACCTTGCCCTCGACCACCACCTTGCACTACAACTCCATGTATAACCACTCCGCGACCTTGCACTACAACTCATTGCAAAACTACCCCAACCTCTTCTACTACAACTCGATGCAAAACTACTCCACCCCCTTGTACTACAACTCGATGCAAAACTACCCCACCCCCTTGTACAACAACTCGATGTAAAACTACCCCAACCTGTTCTACTACAACTCGATGCAAAACTACGCCACCCCCTTGTACTACGACTCGATGCAAAACTACCCCACCCCCTTGTACTACAACTCGATGCAAAACTACTCCACCCCCTTGTACTACAACTCGATGCAAAACTACCCCACCCCCTTGTACAACAACTCGATGTAAAACTACCCCAACCTGTTCTACTACAACTCGATGCAAAACTACGCCACCCCCTTGTACTACGACTCGATGCAAAACTACCCCACCCCCTTGTACTACAACTCGATGCAAAACTACCCCACCCCCTTGTACTACAACTCGATGCAAAACTACCCCACCCCCTTGTACTACAACTCGATGCAAAACTACGCCACCCCCTTGTACTACAACTCGATGCAAAACTACCCCACCCCCTTGTACTACAACTCGATGCAAAACTACCCCACCCTCTTGTACTACAACTCGATGCAAAACTACCCCACCCCCTTGTACTACAACTCGATGCAAAACTACCCCACCCCCTTGTACTACAACTCGATGCAAAATCACCCCACCCCCTTGTACTACAACTCGATGCAAAACTACCCCACCCCCTTGTACAACAACTCGATGTAAAACTACCCCAACCTCTTCTACTACAACTCGATGTAAAACTACGCCAACCACTTCTACTACAACTCGATGCAAAACTACCCCACCCCCTTGTACTACAACTCGATGCAAAACTACCCCACCCCCTTGTACTACGACTCGATGCAAAACTACCCCACCCCCTTGTACTACAACTCGATGCAAAACTACCCCACCCCCTTGTACTACAACTCGATGCAAAACTACCCCACCCCCTTGTACTACGACTCGATGCAAAACTACCCCACCCCCTTGTACTACAACTCGATGCAAAACTACCCCACCCCCTTGTACGACAACTCGATGCAAAACTACTCCACCCCCATGTACTACAACTCGATGCAAAACTACCCCACCCCCTTGTACTACAACCCGATGCAAAACTACCCCACCCCCTTGTACGTCAAAGCCACGCAAACCATATGGCCCATCCAATCCTTGGGAACATCTGAGTCATACTTGGTAATCAGCTGGTTAACCTTTGCTGTGGCTGACTAATTCTATAAACATATGTATACCTTGAGAAAGTATGTATACCAAATGCTTATAATAAAATTATATTGACATCATATATATGTTTCTATTATTTTGAACCAAATCAAAAAAAACTTTAAGAACCTGTAAATGCTTGGCACGCCATGTAAAGTCCTTTATAGTCTGGAACAAACAGCACAACTTATATTATTATTGCAAAATCATGTGGTTTGATTTCCGGAGGGTAATTATCATATTCTAAATAGTTATTGTTACTGCTTTAACAATGAAGTGATAGATTATACACATTTGTTGCTTGTATCCTGAAAAATGGTTTATGTGTGATATCATTTTTCAACACCCTTGCTCGTAAAGTGAGCTTTATTATATCGTTCTTAGGTCCATAAACCGAACTATAACACCTTCGTGCATAATAATAGTATACACTAGTGCGTAATAAAATTATTCCTACAAAGTTAAGTTAGTACCTAACTGCAAATTATATGCGAGTAAACAGAGCATTTCCAATGTAACCGGGTAACACACTATTATTTAATTACATGGAAAATCAACAGCTAAACATAGTAGTAATAGCAACTTTAATATATACAATGATTTTGCCAAGGCACCTTCTGAAGATATAAAGTAATTAGCAAACTTTCTCCCTTTTCAACACGTCCATTATGTAAATGGCCGTACCAGTATGCACTGGTTCACGGTCAGGAGAGTACTGAATGCTACTAACTGATGGTCGGTCAATACATACACACTGGACTGACGCTACGCACCGACGGTCATTGAAGCACTGTAACCAGCCTTACACTTGTCCACCATGACAAAGTGTTTCTCCAATACGTATTCTGTGAAACTATATGGAATCAAACTGAGATAAAATACATGTTTCTGGTGAGTTTAACTTGAATTCAACATTACACTCGGCTGACAGAAAAATAGGCATAATTCTTTTCGAAATTATTTAAGTTTTATTTTGCCAACATGTGTATTACATCGCCCGTGAGGTGCCGGGCTAGAATGTCACTCCTCTATCTCTACCCGTGGGTGTTGTAAGAGGCGACTAAGGGTTACACACCAGAAGGTGGGCAGCAGTTACTTTCTGAGGAACTGATACCTCACACTGCGATTCCCAAGACGCCTGCCAAGCGTGGGGATTATGGCAAACCTCCCCATAATGGGGGAGGCTGTGTTCAGCAGTGGACAACCTGGCTGATACAGTAAAGAACAGTATTACATATCGTATATTCTTTAATTAATAATAATAATTATTATTATTGTTTATTTCTTGAAAAATGCTATTTTACAAAATAAGTTTAATACAAAGTCCTGATTCCCAAACTAGGTTCTCGAGAACCCATAAAATAGCCTACTAGACCTCTTTCGTCCGAGTACAGATTTGTTGTTTGCCTTAGCAGTATTCATACAATATATAGAGTACATTTATAAGTAATAATTATATCAAATACAAATTACATATCGTCGTGCTAACTTTCAAAAATATTTCGCGTATCATAATTTTCTGCTGAAATAATCTTCATTTTAAGTAATGAATAATTATAGTGATGTTGAATAAAGGTATGTTTAGCAAGCCAAGATATAAACTTACATATTATTATATTTGTATCTCAAAATTAAAATCTCAATATGATTCTATCTCATAATCTTTAATTTAAGAATATACCTTTAATTAAAATTATTTTACAACAGTGATATCAGCCTGTAGGACAATTATTGTCTTATAGTGGTAAACTCTTTGTAAGACAAAATGATCTTAAAGTTGTGTTGTATTCTTACATTAAGAATATAGGTACATCTTATAATAGTGGCCTAATCTTAAAGAATTTTACAATGGTGGTCTTATCTTAAAGCATAATCATCTTACAATGATCGTCTTATCTTATGATCGTCTTAAAGCATTTTTAATGACGAGACGGAACAATCACGAGGCCGATCAGGTGTTAAGCGGTAACCTCTGTCTGTAACAGATGCAGTTCGTCACAAGTGGCTTACTGCACTGCGCCCATCACCCCGAGGCAGTTGTAAGTCTCATGTGCCTATGATTTCACCGGCACCCACACCCTTCAGACCAGAACACAGTAATGCGAACATAACTGCTTGGCGGTAGATATAGGTATAGTGGTAGTACTTCCCCGGATTGAGTTAGTTAAATGTCAGTATCAACAGTCGTATGACAACTGACTTTGCATAGGGTTGTTTGTCTATGGATTATAAATTCGTCATCGGCGATGAATTGGCTGATTTTCTGAAGAGGGGGAACCGCGAGAGCGACTTCATTTTTGCTAAAACCAGCGCACGACCGCCATCACAGAAGGAAATCCATAATTTTGGCGAGTGAGGCAGCAGCGCCAACCAGAATCCACACATACAATCTCTGAGCGTTGTGTCGTACTTTACGCCACCTCAAAGGCCAATTCATAGTGTAACAAGCGTTCCTCACTGCGTCTGTGTCTGCACTCTGCTGATATCCTGTATATCCTAAAGGATCTTTTTTTAACAACAAAGGAACCCCAAATCGGGTAAGTGTTAAGCTCAATTAGAAATGGGTACATACATACTGTCAATTTAAATGGAAACTAAGTCTGTTTTTTTGTCTTTTCCAGGGTTACTTAGTTTACCCCTGAATCTCATTTCGGCGGTCTCCGACCCTTCCGGGAATACCTACCACGTGCACTGACTCGTCTTCGGCTGAACACATAGTCCAGGCGGGGTGCTGCCGCTAGATATCCGGTAGACTGTGGCGGTACAGCTGACCTGAGCAAGCTATTTGGTATTGGTGGCTAGAGAGATTCACCTCTCTACCTACCCCTCCTTTCTTTTTAGTCCGTCCCTACTTAACAATTAAATCTAAGCAAAACAAGAAATAACTGGTCGCAAGTGATTTTGTAGGTAAAAACTCACCCCTGAGATCTCTATAGTGTAAAAATGACTAGTAAGTTCAAGCCATGGCTTTTATGTTTTAACCTGGGAAGATATCCATTTACTAGCTGAGGCGCCCTAAATTCTATAAAACTTACCCTTACATTACAGTTGTAAACTGGTGAATGGTGTTCTTTCCCTATACAGTTACCATAGTAGCTTAGTCGCTGTTTATTAATAAAGATCCAAACTTCCACCAAAGATTTGTTTCATTTGGCCACTCCCATAGGATTAAAAAGAAAAGGTTACAAGGTATAGCCAACAATATCTATTGGCTATTGGTTTACGTCTCAAACAAAGACGCTTCGCTCGCACTACGTGGTCACTCGGCCAATTATAAAAACTAATGCTCATGTTTATATTATAAGATTGACAAACGGGTGTAAGAGCGTGTTCATCGAATTGATTTGTTTACAACATAATAAAACAAGTTGATTACGCTCGAATACAGGTGTTTGTCAATTTTAAAACAAATGATAATAATGTATGCAATGTTGGTATGAATGTTTAAAATTCTGTCAAGAAGTTCTGTTTCGTGTAATGCACGATAATACACGTCCACACACAGCTAGAGTCGTAAGTCATGTGCGGGATTTTGATTAACTGATTTTAAGCATGCCAAATCGCTGTGCTTGTGCGATTAGTGTAAATGGTAGAAACACAGATTATTAATAAATATAATTTTACAATAAACATTGCAAACATCCATTTTTTTTTAGTTTTTCTGCCATTTGATTATCGACCCTAAATTAGGTTACATTTCTTCAAATTTCAAAAATAAACATTTTTCCTTATTCATACATAATATAGGGATTCGTTGTTAACTTAAACATTAAGAAATCAGTCTGGGTAAGCATATTTGGTAAATGTTAATTAAATATTTTTTATAGTTCAAAATATAGTACATGATCCATAGGCACTTTTGATGTATGTATACATAATACATACGAGTATATACATACCTAAGTTTATAGTACCCGTGATTCTACAAACTAAACCATTGGGAGTCCGACGATGGTTAAAGTCTGAAAACTAATGTTTTAAATTTAAATATCAAGCCAATTTGAACTTTAATCAGATTGTATTAGAGATACTTGTCCTCTGTAAAAGTGCATTGTTTATTGTAGCCTGTAAAAGTCAACAATAGGAATTCCTTACATGGCATCCCATTGTGAAATTGTCCCGACGGACTATTTATTAAAAATTCCGGGGCTCTTTGTGACTTGATAATCTTGATATTGTGGACATGAAAATTGAGCATATTAAAAATTTCAAGAACGTTTACCTATCTAGTGTTTGAATGTTACGTTAGAGGTTTATAAAGTGTTTGAATTTATTACGAACTAGCTTTCCGGTCGCGGCAAAAGAACCGGCCAAGTGCGAGTGAGACTCGCGCACGAAGAGTTCCGTAACTAAATATTCTGTGAATAGTTTAAGCGTCTACCTACTAATAACGGTGACCGTTATTAGTATCGAGAAAGAAACGGTAAAAAAAATCTAGTTTATTGTATGGGATCTCCCCTTAAGGATTTATTTAATTTTATTTTTAGTGTTTGTTATTACAGCGGCAATAGAAATACATCATCTGTGAAAATTTCAACTGTCTAGCTATAACCGTTCTTGAGATACAGCCTGCCTGGCTAGCATGTGCAAATAAGAAATATGTCACTCACGACACGAGAGACAAGTGGCGGACGATAGAACCGACCGCACAACGCTTAGATCTGTTCATTGAGATTATCTGTGGACGTTTTTCCATTGCGCTGTTTGTTGGTTGAATTGGGAACAGTTTTAGGAAATAAGCAGGGATCGACTGTGAACCAATAAAATACCATACTTTTATGAACGATTAAGTTATTTTTCCCGTTCTCGACACTTCATTTGGAATTATGTTGGGTATGATGGCTGTGAAGGTTATGATTAAAAACTGTTCCAGTTGATGTAATTTCCAAACGAATGATACATTGAATTGCCGACTTTTATGCATCAAGTGGCGATGGTTATGTTGCTATAAAATATTATAACACACATTGTTTAATAAAGAACAATTAAATAGGACCCTAAGAACTAGTTCAGTAGCTGTGATAAAAACATTTTTTCCCTACTTAGCATTCGTCACCAAGAAAATCAGCTTACCTGTTTTTCTTTTTATTAAACAATATAAGTATCTATTCATATTTTATGGTAACATATTGGGTACGGAACCCTAAAAGTAGTTATTCATTTAGATTACTTTAAATATTGATTGCTGCGAATTAAATTAAAATTTTAATATTTTTTTAATACCTACTGATTTACTTACAGATAACTGTTTTTTTTAATAATCAGCAACATATAGTATATAATAATCAAAAATACTTGAAAACACTACATACCGCTTTATTCAAAGATATTGAATTTAAGCTCGCGCACAAGAGTTCGTGAGTTGTGTTCAAATTCAAATTTCGGGTATGCTAACACTACGGACGGAAAGTAAATTTGTACTAAATCGTCGATCGCCCCCATTATACTGGGACGCGCGAGATAGACAACAGATTAACAGATAGAACACTAAAAACTAACGAATTTGGGGCTCAGATAATTTTAACGCAATCTACTACTACTAACGACTAGCTTTCCAGCCACGGCTCTGCTCACGGATATATCGGTTATCACGCAAAACCATTAACCTATTTTTGCGCAGTTGGATAAAAACTATTCTATGTCCTTCCGCGTGTCTCAAACTATTTCCATACCAAATTTCATCTTAATCGGTTCAGTAGTTTCAGAGTCTATTAAATGCAAACAAACAAACACTACTATCTTTCCTCTTTATTATATTAGTTTAGATTAGATGAGTAATTCGCCAAGCAGGCGTTATTGCAAACATAACAATATTCAACCAAAACCAAACAATAAACCGAAGCTAAACATTACAATTAAGATTTTGGTTCTTTGTAGTCCTTCGCTATACTCATGTAGGGTTGTTTCCCTTAGTTGTTAGGCTACACTACGCCTAAAAATACACATAATACACTAATTAAATGACTTCAAAAAAATGAAACGTTCGTTTTCGTGTTTATGTACTGATTTTATGTATTTTTTTATGCTTGATACGTTAGCCTTTGACCACTATCTCACCTGATGGTAAGTGATGATGTGGCCGAAGATGTTGTTCAGGCTTACCTAGAATTACTGGATCTCAAGAACAGCTGCCGGAACACACCATTGGGTGCTTGGTGACAGATTTTCTACTTGAGGGTGGTAACTAGCCAGGCGGGCATTCGCAAAATGTCCTACCACCATGTATTTTGCGTTACAATTTTTTTCATCAGTGCGTGTTTGCTTCTAGAATTATTATTTACTTTGTATGAAGGAAGAGAAAAGTATTGTGAGATAAAAGTTACGTTGTTAGTAGTTTGTTTCCTCAACTATAAACGATATAATGAGCGTGACAGCATCAAAGACCATCCCAAGAGAGAAAGAAAAGGACTGTTGGAAGTTTTAGGAACCGTAACATAATCAAGATAAGACTGTAATATTCAGACAAAAATGTGTACCCCGTTTTTACCCTTTGGATACGGAACCCTAAAAACGAACGAATTTGGGGCTCAGATAATTTTAACGCAATCCTTAAAAAACAAATACATCCCCACATCGTCTAGTGCAGATTTTGCTGTGGCGTTTGTAACAACGATATACCGACTAAATCATCTCACGAAATTCTGATGTCAACTGATCACCAAGAACAGCGATTTAACCACGTGTGATTTTTTATTTGAGGAATAAATTGTTAAATCGTTGAAACCAAAACCAATTCTTGAGCTCAACACCGAGATCCAATGTGTCATCGGAGAGATACAACCACATCCTTGTCAAAAAGTCATGGAAAATTTTATGATAACAGCAACGGCCTTGATCAGAGCCGCATTTATTCCATACTTAATCATATCATCATCATCATCACCAGCCGGAAGACGTACACTGTTGAACAAAGGCCTTCCCCATAGAGCGCCACAAAGAACGGCTATTAGCCGCTTGTAACCATTGGCTACCCGCGACTAGTCAGTCCACCTAGTGGGGGGCCTACCAACTCTACGTCTTCCAGTGTAGTGTGGTAACCACCCAAGAACCTTTCTTCCCCATCGGTTATCAGTTCATCGAGCAATGTGGCCTTGCTTATATCTTAATCATAACATGCATGAAAATATCACAATTTCGTGAGTCTCACTACTATTGAGAAGAATTTCCCAACGGTAACGATGGTTGCCCTATTCAAAAGGATTGTACCATAAATAATGCTTTAGTTGAAATCACTCAATCTGAATTCAATGGTAATTCTTACTCGAGATTACTATTGAGACTAATTAATGCCAAAGAACCTGATGGATCAGTAGGCCGAAAACTCATTTCGTCGACTGTTTTACATTTCTAATGGTGTAGCTGAATCGCGCAATCTGATGTAATTAATGAGTTGTGGATATTTAAACCAGATTTATTTATCAGAGAGAATAGCGAGAAGGTATATTTTAGGTTTGCAATCGATTGGGTTAATAATTAACTGCTTATGGCGTGCCAAGCTAGAATGTCCCCCCTCTTCTCCCCGCCCCTATCTTTTTCTTTTTATTATTTTTTTTTGCCTGATAGGTTAGCCTTTGACTACTATCTCACCTGATGGTAAGTGATGATGTGGTCGAAGATGTTGTTCAGGCTAACCTAGAAGTATGGCTCTCAAGGACAGCTGCCGGAACACACCGTTAGGTGCTTGGCGACAAATTTTCTACTTGAGGGTGGTAGCTAGCCAGACGGGCATTCGCAAAATGCCCTACCACCATGCTGTAACGACTGCCATCTCTTAGGATGGCAGTCGTTACACGATAACCAGGACCGACCGCTTAACGTGCCCTCCGAAGCACGGAAACGCTCAGTAGTAATGTCACTAGCGGTCACCCATCCAACTCATGACCGCGGGCGACGTTGCTTAACTTTGCTGATCGGTTGAGAACAGTAAACTTCGCTACGAGCGCTTCAAATCTCTTCCCGTGGATATCGTAAGAGGCGACTAAGGCTAAAAAAATACCGCAAGGTGGGCACTAGTGCCTTCTGAGGAACTCCTATCTTGCATTATGATCCTCAAGACGCCTGCCAAGATTGAGAATTATGGCAAACCCCCCTTAATTGTAGGACACGGCATGCACTTCTAATACTGAAAAGTGCCTACTGCGAATATGTGAAAGAAAAAATCTTGGGGCCATTAATTTTTTATATTTTGAAGCGCTCGTAGCAAAGTTTGCTAAGCTCATCTTAATCGATCAGCAAAGTAAAGTAACGTCCGCCGCGGTCATGAGTAGGATGGGTGACTACTGAGCGCTTCCGTGCTTCCGAGGACACGTTAAGCCGTCGGTTCCGGTTGTCATCTAAGAATGGCAGTCGTTATAGCGTGGTGGTAAGGAATTTTGCGAATGCCCGCCTGGCTAGCTAACCACCCTCTAGTAGAAAATCTGTCGCCAAGCACCTAACGGTGTGTTCCGGCACCTGTCCTTGAGAGCCAGTAATTCTAAGTAAGCCTGAACAACATCTTTGACCACATCATCACTTTCTATCAGGTCCAATTTTGGTCTATCAAGCAAATAAAAAAATAAAAAATTTACTCTTTTACAAGTTTTAAGAATATTACAAAATTATTACAATATTTATAACCACCGTCAATCACCTATATAGATTGGCGGTGTTTTGGCAGAGGTGGAATGTCCCTATAATTGTGTTTTCTAAATAATAACCAATTTTATAATACGCTTTTTTAATTAATATTTCATACAGCTTGAATTGTCTTTCTGTGAGAACTGTTGTATCTTTTTTTTGTTATTGTGACGGAATAAGCCCGAGGCCCACCTGATCTTAAGTGGACTAACCTCTGCCTATAACAGATGCATTTCGTCAATGACTTTTCATTTGTCTATGCTAATATAAAACCTGGCACTGCTAGTTTATTTTTATTTTCACTTAGAAAGCTATCGCGAGTTTTGTCCATTACAATTAAATAGGTACCCCCCAGCCGGGTAGATTCCGACCAGGGACATACTCTAATTCGTCGAAGTATCGAACTTCGGGTCCGAAATATGGTATCCACAAAACACGTATCGGCTTACTTTTGTTAAACTTCGTTCGTAGCCATGCACTTGCAAGCATTTAAATAAATCTCTCATGATATGCGATGAGAGAGCGCAAAGAATCCTTCTAAAAGTAATGTTAGGTCTCCCTTTTAGATTTGCTACCAGTGACTTATACCATAAAACGAATGTTTTAACAGTTAGAAAACTCTTTATTTATAATTGCATACAGAGGTACCATAGAGAAACTGTCCCTAATCTACCTATAACCAATAAAAGAATTGGTAAATGTCCTGTTCCCAGTCACAATTGCTTAGCCTCATGGAGACATTATAATCATTTTTTTTTTACAACATACTACACTTGAAGAAGAAAATTAAAACACATACTTTGTATAAATTTAAATTAAAAGTTCTTGAACGGCTTAAAAGCCTAAACTACGAAGAAATTTAAAAATTAAAAAAAAAAAAAAATTAGAAAAATACTAGTAATTAAAAAATCTTACATGGGTTTTTGTTGAATTTAATATTTGACGTTTATTGTTGTTGTACTAATTACTTACTATCCAAGTGTAACATACAATAGACGTATTCACAAACACTCAATTTCCCATACATGCCCAAGACAAGCTGATACACCCTCACACACTCACATGCACCCTCACACCCTCACACACACACCCACCCTGTCACCCACTCTCACTCTCTCATACACACCCCACACACGCATAACACACACACACATAATAATAAAATATAATGAATTGCTAGATTAAGAAATATAATACTTACAATACAATTTCTAAAATTAAAACAATACAAAAAAAAAAAAAACACGTCATGGATGTTTCATTAGGGTAAAAGTTTTTGTAAATGTGTACACACTACATATTTTCTATCCTACCCAGAGTCAGCGGTTATAATATAATAGATGATTTATTACTCTCCAGAATAAATGTTCGTGTAATTTATAATCTAAAGTAATAGCTATTAGTGTCGTTATAATAAACATTTGTACTTTATGAAAGAGACTGCCTTTTGTAACACAGTTTTTACTAAAACAAAAGGCAGAGCTACAACATTTATTTGTACCTTATATGTTTTTCAATAAAGATATTATTATTATATTTGCCTGTGTAGATTGTGATTAACATTTTTTTTAATCAGATTCGTATCGTTTGTAAATTTTCCATATAATTTATTCGTTTGCTTATAAGTAGTCAAAGTCGAGTTCTACATATGCAGACAGTATACAAATACTGATGAGAATATAAATTCCTATGGAGAACAAAGACATTAACGTAAATTCTAAATATCTTACCTGTATTTTCTAGAACAGTAGCGACACCTCTCGCTGAGCTCCATAACTAGGATTCTCAAATGGGCAAATGTTCTTTAATTCCTCTCATATATCAAACAACGAACTTCGTACCGCCAATTCAATTTTCGTTGTCTAAAAAGTAGCTTGAACACGAAAAACGAAACTTTGTTGAATTGTAGTAGCGGCCCAGTTTCAGACTATATTGTAGCCCTTCGTCTGGGAATCTATCCGGTAAATACAAGGCGAATCCCAGCCAGGTACCTATATTTATTTATTTTTACTGTTTACGAGTATGTCATGAAAAAGTAGATCTTGTGTCTTACAGCTATTTTTTGAGTGTGGCGCGACTGATTCTCATATCCCTAGACATTTTTGTCTGAATATTACAGCCTTATCTTATCTTGATTATGTTACGGTTCCTAAAACTTCTAACAGTCCTTTTCTTTCTCTCTTGGGATGGTCTTTGATGCTGTCACGCTCATTATATCGTTTATAGTTGAGGAAACAAACTACTAACAACGTAACTTTTATCTCACAATACTTTTCTCTTACTTCATACAGAGTAATTAATAATTCTAGAAGCAAACACGCACCGATGAAAAAAATTGTAACGCAAAATACATGGTGGTAGGACATTTTGCGAATGCCCGCCTGGCTAGCTACCACCCTCAAGTAGAAAATCTGTCACCAAGCACCCAACGGTGTGTTCCAGCAGCTGTCCTTGAGATCCAGTAATTCTAGGTTAGCCTGAACAACATCTTCGACCACATCATCACTTACCATCAGGTGAGATAGTGGTCAAAGGCTAACGTATCCAGCATAAAAAAATACATAAAATCAGTACATAAACACGAAAACGTTTCATTTATTTGAAGTCATTTAATTAGTGTATTTTTAGGCGTAGTGTAGCCTAACAACTAAGGGAAACAACCCTACATGAGTGTAGCGAAGGACTACAAAGAACCAAAATCTTAATTGTAATGTTTAGCTTCGGTTTATTATTTGGTTTTTGTTGAATATTGTTATCTTTGCATTATTGCAAAGATAACAAGATTATAGATAATTATAGATAATTAGATTAGATGAGTAATTTGCCTGCTTGGCGAATTACTCATCTAATCTAAACTAATATTATAATAAAGAGGAAAGATAGTAGTGATTGTTTGTTTGCATTTAATAGGCTCTGAAACTACTGAACCGATTAAGATGAAATTTGGTATGGAAATAGTTTGAGACACGGGGAAGGACATAGAATAGTTTTTTCCAACTGCGCAAAAAGAGGTTAATGGTTTTGCGTGATAACCGATCTACCCGTGAGAAGAGCCGTGGCTGGAAAGCTAGTCGTTAGTAGTAGTAGATTGCGTTAAAATTATCTGAGCCCCAAATTCGTTCGTTTTTAGGGTTCCGTATCCAAAAGGTACAAACGGGGCCCTATTACCGAGACTTCGCTGTCTGTCCGTCCGTCCGTCCGTCTGTCACCAGCCCGGCTAGCATGCGCGCCAAGAGTAAATTTTGTCTACACTCTATCTCGTGTAAAATAGACATATCGCACTAAGTCTACGAGTGCTAACATGGCAGGGCAAAGAACTCGTCCTTGTTTACCTGTATTTTGGCTACCCGTGGCTATTTGTCGACCAACACTAACATGCGCGCCTCAGTTTAATCGATTTTTGACACTTATCTCCGAGTATTTGCGTGAATTTTCTCGCCCTACTTTTTGAGGACGAGATAAATCTGTTGTCTATCTCGCGCGTCCCAGTATACTGGGGGCGATCGACGATTTAGTACAAATTTACTTTCCGTCCGTAGTGTTAGCATACCCGTTATATTTGTGTGTGTAATCAATACAATAGCGAAATTTGAATTTGAACACAACTCACGAACTCTTGTGCGCGAGCTTAAATTCAATATCTTTGAATAAAGCGGTATTTAGTGTTTTCAACTATTTTTAATTATTATATACTATATGTTGCTGATTATTAAAAAAAACAGTTATCTGTAAATAAATCAGTAGGTATTAAAAAAATAATATTAAAATTGTAATTTAATTCGCAGCAGTCAATATTTAAAGTAATCTAAATGAATAACTACTTTAAGGGTTCCGTACCCAATATGTTACCATAAAATATGAATAGATACTTATATTGTTTAATAAAAAGAAAAACAGGTAAGCTGATTTTCTTGGTGACGAATGCTAAGTAGGGAAAAAAGTTTTTATCACAGCTACTGAAATAGTTCTTAGGGTCCTATTTAATTGTTCTTTATTAAACAATGTGTGTTATAATATTTTATAGCAACATAACCATCGCCACTTGATGCATAAAAGTCGGCAATTCAATGTATCATTCGTTTGGAAATTACATCAACTGGAACAGTTTTTAATCATAACCTTCATAGCCATCATACCCAACATAATTCCTAATGAAGTGTCGAGAACGGGAAAAATAACTTAATCGTTCATAAAAGTATGGTATTTTATTGGTTCACAGTCGATCACTGCTTATTTCCTAAAACTGTTCCCAATTCAACCAACAAACAGCGCAATGGAAAAACGTCCACAGATAATCTCAATGAACAGATCTAAGCGTTGTGCGGCCGCTGCTATCGTCCGCCACTTGTCTCTTGTGTCGTGTAGTGACATATTTTTTATTTGCACATGCTAGCCAGGCAGGCTGTATCTCAAGAACGGTGATAGCTAGACAGTTGAAATTTTCACAGATGATGTATTTCTATTGCCGCTGTAATAACAAACACTAACAATAAAATAAACTAAATATGTAAGGGGGGATCCCATACAATATACTAGATTTTTTTACCGTTTCTTTCTCGATACTAATAACGGTGACAGGTAGACGTTTAAACTATTCACAGAATATTTAGTCACGGAACTCTTCGTGCGCGAGTCCCACTCGCACTTGGCCGGTTCTTTTGCCGCGACTGGAAAGCTAGTTCGTAATAAATTCAAACACTTTATAAACCTCTAACGTAACATTCAAACACTAGATAGGTAAACGTTCTTGAAATTTTTAATATGCACAATTTTCATGTCCACAATATCAAGATTATCAAGTCACAAAGAGCCCCGGAATTTTTAATAAATAGTCCGTCGGGACAATTTCACAATGGGATGCCATGTAAGGAATTCCTATTGTTGACTTTTACAGGCTACAATAAACAATGCACTTTTACAGAAGACAAGTATCTCTAATATAATTAGTATCTGATTAAAGTTCAAATTGGCTTGATATTTAAATGTAAAACATTAGTTTTAAGACTTTAACCATCGTCGGACTCCCAATGGTTTAGTTTGTAGAATTACGTGTACTATAAACTTAGGTATGTATATACTCGTATGTATTATGTATACATACATCAAAAGTGCCTATGGATCATGTACTATATTTTGAACTATAAAAAATATTTAATTAACATTTACCAAATATGCTTACCCAGACCGATTTCTTAATGTTTAAGTTAACAACGAATCCCTATATTATGTATGAATAAAATGTTTATTTTTGGAATTTGAAGAAAGGTAACCTAAGTTAGTGTCGACAATCAAATGGCAGAAAAACTAAAAAAAGTTGGATGTTTGCAATGTTTATTGTAAAATTATATTTATTTATAATCTGTGTTTCTACCATTTACACTAATCGCACAAGCACAGCGATTTGGCATGCTTAAAATCAGTTAGTGAAAATCCCGCACATGACTTAAATTTTCCCTATCGTATATTTGTAATTTTGTAATCTAATCAAAATCACCTTGAGGAATGGCCGCCCACGTTCTTTGTAACAAGTCAAAAAGCTGTTCTGGGGTATGCACTGCATCCACATTTGACAGAGCTCTTCTTTGTAGCATATCCCATTGCATGTTCAATGGGATTGAGGTCTGGCGATTAAGCAGGCGAAATGGCAGAACGTTGATGCGAGCATCAGCAAGAGTGCCAGTTACGACTCTAGCTGTGTGTGGACGTGTATTATCGTGCATTACACGAAACAGAACTTCTTGACAGAATTTTAAACATTGTTGATGTCCATAGCTCCTATAAACCCGAGTACGTCTTGTATAAGGCCGCATACCGAAACGAGACTCGTCAGAAAAGCACACGAATAAAATCCTCTATTGCGACAATATTCGAAAACGTACATGATCCTTAAGCACTTTTGATGTTATTTATATACATATTATCAATGATATTATATATCATATTATTAAGTATTATAATTATTATTTTTGCAATTCAACGGGGCAATGCTGCCAGCATGCTGGGCACGCTGCCAACTGATAGTGGGCTAGAGCATTTAGACTGCCTATGAGTCCAAATGCTTTTATTGTAGTAGCTGTAGTATTGTAGTAACTGTAGTGTTGTATATAGTTTGTAGTATTTGTTTAATAAAGGCATAAAAAAAAATTATTTTCATGAATCATTGCGATACTATTCAATCGAGGTTACTATACTTAATGAACTGTATACTAAGTAAATATATAACCTTATTATAGTCTTTTCTGTGTGCAGCACATTCATGCATACATTATTATCATTTGTTTTAAAATTAACAAACACGTGTATTCGAGCGTAATCAACTTGTTTTATTATGTTGTAAACAAATCAATTCGATGAACACGCTCTTACACCCGTTTGTCAATCTTATAATATAAACATGAGCATTAGTTTTTATAATTGGCCGAGTGACCACGTAGTGCGAGCGAAGCGTCTTTGTTTGAGACGTAAACCAATAGCCAATAGATATTGTTGGCTATACCTTGTAACCTTTTCTTTTTAATCCTATGGGAGTGGCCAAATAAACCAAATGTTTGGTGAAAGTTTGGATCTTTATTAACAAACAGAGGTTGAGTTATACAGACTAAGCTACTATTGGTTTACATGGTTCCCCCTCTTCAGTAAATCAGCCAACTCATCGCCGATGACGAATTTATAATCCATAGACAAACAACCGTATGCAAAGTCAGTTTTCATATGACTGTTGACACTGACATTTAACTAACTCAATCCGGGGAAGTACTACCACTATACCTATATCTACCGCCAAGCAATAATGTTCGCATTACTGTGTTCCGGTTTGAAAGGTATGGGTGCCGGTGAAATCATAGGCACATGAGACTTACAACTGCCTCAGGGTGATGGGCGCAGTGCAGTAAGCCACTTGTGACGAACTGCATCTGTTACAGACAGAGGTTACCGCTTAACACCTGATCGGCCTCGTGCTTGTTCCGTCACGTCATTAAAAATGCTTTAAGATAAGACGATCACTGTAAGATGATTATGCTTTAAGATTAGGCCACTATTATAAGATGTACCTATATTCTTAATGTAAGAATAGGTACAACAAAACTTTAAGATCATTTTGTCTTACAAAGAGTTATAGTGGTAACTATAAGACAATAATTGTCCTATAGGCTGATATCACTGTTGTAAAATAATTTTAATTTAAGGTATATTCTTAAATTAAAGATTATGAGATAATATCATATTGAGATTTTAATTTTGAGATACAAATATAATAATATGTAAGTTTATATCTTGGCTTGCTAAACATACCTTTATTCAAAATCACTATAATTATTCTTTGCTAAAAATGGGAGATTATTTCAGCAGAAAATTATGATACGCGAAATATTTTTGAAAGTTGGCAGGACGACATGTAATTTGTATTTGCTATAATTATGACTTATAAATGTACTCTATATATTGTAACTGTTAAGGCAAGCAACAAATCTGTACTCGGACGAAAGAGGTCTAGTAGGCTATTTTATGGGTTCTCGAGAAC
Organism: Plagodis pulveraria; assembly: GCA_963890685.1. Classification (NCBI taxonomy): domain Eukaryota; kingdom Metazoa; phylum Arthropoda; class Insecta; order Lepidoptera; family Geometridae; genus Plagodis; species Plagodis pulveraria. The sequence continues at coordinate 6,525,785 of OY982962.1, read as the reverse complement.
CTAGTTTGGGAATCAGGACTTTGTATTAAACTTATTTTGTAAAATAGCATTTTTCAAGAAATAAACAATAATAATAAGATTTATTATTATTAATTAAAGAATATACGATATGTAATACTGTTCTTTACTGTATCAGCCAGGTTGTCCACTGCTGAACACAGCCTCCCCCATTATGGGGAGGTTTGCCATAACCCCCACGCTTGGCAGGCGTCTTGGGAATCGCAGTGTCAGATATCAGTTCCTCAGAAAGTAACTGCTGCCCACCTTCTGGTGTGTAACCCTTAGTCGCCTCTTACGACACCCACGGGTAGAGATAGAGGGGTGACATCCTAGTCCGGCACCTCACGGGCGATGTAATACATATGTTGGCAAAATAATACTTTAGGCTTTTAAATAATTTCGAACAGACTTATGCCTATTTTTCTGTCAGCCGAGTGTAATGTTTAATTCAAGTTAAACTCACCAGAAACATGTATTTTATCTCAGTTTGATTCCATATAGTTTCACAGAATACGTATTGGAGAAACACTTTGTCATGGTGGACAAGTGTAAGGCTGGTTACAGTGCTTCAATGACCGTCGGTGCGTAGCGTCAGTCCAGTGTGTATGTATTGACCGACCATCAGTTAGTAGCATTCAGTACTCTCCTGACCGTGAACCAGTGCATACTGGTACGGCCATTTACATAATGGACGTGTTGAAAAGGGAGAAAGTTTGCTAATTACTTTATATCTTCATAAGGTGCCTTCGCAAATTCATTGTATATATTAAAGTTGCTATTACTACTATGTTTAGCTGTTGCTTTTCCATGTAATTAAATAACAGTAGATTATGATACAAGAGAGCTAAGTTGCTCATTATACACGAGGCTGTGTGTTGCAGCCCGAGCCGTAGGCGAGGGCGTAAATCAGCCGAGTGTATAATGAGCAAGTTGCTCATGCGTTTCATACGCACTATTCAACACCCTTGCGAGGAAAATAATATATATTGCACAAATGCGATACAAACAACATACGAAAATTTTGGAAAATAGCGCGCAAGTTTTTGTTTTGCGCGCGGCAAATGTATGTTGGTTGATTACATATAAACCTCTTTGATATATTTGAGGTCATACAAATTTGTGTTACCCGGTTACATTGGAAATGCTCTGTTTACTCGCATATAATTTGCAGTTAGGTACTAACTTAAATCTGTAGGGATAATTCTATTACGCACTAGTGTATACTATTATTATGCACGAAGGTGTTATAGTTCGGTTTATAGACCTAAGAACGATATAATAAAGCTCACTTTACGAGCAAGGGTGTTGAAAAATGATATCACACATAAACCATTTTTCAGGATACAAGCAACAAATGTGTATAATCTATCACTTCATTGTTAAAGCAGTAACAATAACTATTTAGAATATGATAATTACCCTCCGGAAATCAAACCAAAATCATGTTTTGCAAAAATAATATAAGTTGTACTGTTTGTACCACACTATAAAGGACTTTACATGGCGTGCAAAGCATTTACAGGTTCTTAAAGTTTTTTTTGAATTTTGGTTCAAAATAAAAGAAACATATATATGATGTCAATATAATTTTATTATAAGCATTTGGTATACATACTTTCTCAAGGTATACATATGTTTATAGAATTACTCAGCCACAGCAAAGGTTAACCAGCCGATTACCAAGTATTACTCAGATGTTCCCAAGGATTGGATGGGCCATATGGTTTGCGTGGCTTTGACGTACAAGGGGGTGGGGTAGTTTTGCATCGGGTTGTAGTGGAAGGGGTTGGGGTGATTTTGCATCGATTTGTAGTACAAGGGGGTGGGGTAGTTTTGCATCGAGTTGTAGTACAAGGGGGTGGGGTAGTTTTGCATCGAGTTTTAGTACAAGGGGGTGGGGTAGTTTTGCATCGAGTTGTAGTAGAAGTGGTTGGCGTAGTTTTGCATCGAGTTGTAGTAGAAGTGGTTGGCGTAGTTTTGCATCGAGTTGTCGTACAAGGGGGTGGGGTAGTTTTACATCGAGTTGTTGTACAAGGGGGTGGGGTGATTTTGCATCGAGTTGTAGTACAAGGGGGTGGGGTAGTTTTGCATCGAGTTGTAGTACAAGGGGGTGGGGTAGTTTTGCATCGAGTTGTAGTACAAGGGGGTGGGGTAGTTTTGCATCGAGTTGTAGTACAAGGGGGTGGGGTAGTTTTGCATCGAGTTGTACTACAAGGGGGTGGAGTAGTTTTGCATCGAGTTGTAGTACAAAGGGGTGGGGTAGTTTTGCATCGAGTTGTAGTACAAGGGGGTGGAGTAGTTTTGCATCGAGTTGTAGTAGAAGAAGTTGGGGTAGTTTTGCAATGAGTTGTAGTGCAAGGTCGCGGAGTGGTTTTACATGGAGTTGTAGTGCAAGGTGGTGGTGGTGGGCAAGGTGGTCTTTTGCATGGTGATGGGGGGTAAGACGGTGGGGGATACGATGGTGGAGGGTAAGATGGTGGGGGGTAAGATGGTGGAGGATAAGATGGTGGGGGATAAGATGGTGGGGGGTAAGGTGGGTAATGTGGCGGGTTTGTTTTGCTCCAAGTTCTAGTGCAAGGTGGCTGTGTTGTTTTGCACGGCGGTGGAGGGCAGGGTGGTCTTTTGCAAGGAGGTGGAGGGTAAGGTGGGTAAGGTTGCAGTAGAGTTCCACTCGAAGCAGATGCTGAAGCAGAAGCAACGGACGACACGTAGGCTGTAAATAAAAATATTACTTGAAATATTTACATATTCCTTTTTTATGTTATTGTGACGGAACAAGCACGAGGCCCACCTGATGTTAAGTGGACTAACCTCTGTCTATAACAGATGCATTTCTATAACACAAATTGCATTGTGCCCGTCACACTGAGACGTACAGTTGTTAGGTCTCATGTGCCTGTAATTTTACTGGCTCTCAAGGACTGCTGCCGGAACACACTGTTAGGTACTTGGCGACAGATTTTCTACTTGAGAGTGGTCGTTAGCCAGGCGGGTATTCCCAAAATGCCCTTCCACCATGCGGTGAAGCTCAACTAACTTGACCTGCTGCGCGGCAGTCCATAGCCAATGCCACTGACCCATCACTGCTTCAAATAAATGAAATGAGAACAATTGATTAAAATTGAACATCAGTTATAATGCTCTTGAATGTTCACTAAAGAAAACGAGGCACTATTACTAAATTTAGACGCTGTAGTAGGTGTAGGAAAAAAAGCATTATAGTAAAATCTCATGTGATTTACTGATACGTACCAGGTTTAGGTTCTGGAGCTGCCCAACACATCTGGAACATCATTCAATAAGTTAGTATGCCTGCTGATATTGTTATAATATATTTAAGAGATTATCAATTCGATATATAATATGGAACTGCAATCTACAATATAATCTTTTACCGGCGGTATGCATTTATTAACAAAATACTACGAACTATATGCAACACTACGGCTACTAAAATAAAAGCATTTAGACTCATAGGCAGTCCAAATGCTCTAGCCCACTACCAGTTGGCAGCGTGCCCAGCATGCTGGACAATATAATCTATTAAGACTTCCAAATCAATGTAGAGAATTTTATAGGTGTATATATATGATTGTCCACGCATTTCTCCGAAACTATTATTCATAATGTACAAACCTGTACCTAGTTACAAATATTATACTAGTTTTAATAACTCAAAATATATAAATGCGTTCAGCAAAATTTTAAAGTTTTGAAATGAAAACTATTACCTACCAATTTATAAGACAGAAGTAATCCAGCTTTTAAAACTAAAAATTACGAAACAAAAATTATTAAAATAAATTAAATTGATTTCAAGATTTAAACAACTTGAAACGGTTTAAATCGCGTATATTTATCATTATTTTTGTCGGACCACTATCTCATCTGATGGTAAGTGACGATATGGTCGAAGATGTTGTTCAGACTAAGCTAGAATTAACCTCTGCCTATAACAGATGCATTTTGTCACAAGTCACGAATTGCACTGCGCCCGTCACCTTTAGACATATTTGTTAAATCTCATGTGCCTGTAATTCACTGGCTCTCAAAAACTGCTGCCGGAACACACCGTTAAGTGTTTGGCGAAAGATTTTCTACTTGAGGGAGGTCACTAGCCAGGCTGGTATTTGCGTGATCGTCACACCGTGACCACGATCACTGCAAAGTGTTTGAAACGTCGGGACAAAAGTAATGATAAATATATGCGATTTATACCGTTTAAAGTTGTTTAATTACTATGTGTAATAATCGCGAAAACCTAAGACAACATTGATTTCAAGAAGTTACTCACTCAAAATGATAAAATTATGTATATAAAGTATACATGAAATTAACCAACATAACAAGTGGATGTCGGACCATGAAAATGTGTGCTCAATGTTTGGAACAGTATGGAACCGACTTTATGGATAACATTATCAAGGAACGTCTAACTTATTGCAGTTGTTATTGTAAGCCGACTCACGTCAGCTCAACAGGAAAATTAGGCGGAATTGTCATTATATATACTTTTAAAGTGTTTTTTTTTGATAAAAGAAAAAAATGTTTTCTTCAAATATGTTAAATTATTTTTTATTATTAATAAAGAAGAAACTTAAATGTCACTAAATTAACATAAACGATTGAGAGAAAGACTACTTAGAACGCTTAAACAAAAGGAATGAAAGGTTAAATTTGAGCTATGACTCACTCGCTACGGTAGCTCAATTGGTAGAGCATGTCGCCGACTATAGGAGCGGATGGTAGCGGATTCGAATCCCGCTTGTGGTTCACGTTTTGCGTGGTTCAGTTTTGTTAGCTTATTTGCGTGGTAAGACAAGAAAATATATGGATTAAATTTCTGACAAACATTATAATGACACATTCTATTGATTTATTTTTGCAACTGCGTAATATCGCAGGTTTTTGTGCTTTTATTGTACATGGGTTTAAAGCAAGTTAACGCTGATTGATTAAATTGAGCTAATTTCTGAAGTAATACGTTTTCCCCCTTACTTATAAAAATCCGCTAAGTAATTGCTAAGTAATGGATAACTAAACAGTGTTTAAGTAATATTTCAATATTTCTTCCTCATAATCACTACTTCGGACATAACTAGCTAAGCTAATTAGATAATGAGGTCGAACGTATTTTAAGATGAAAACAATGAGATAAAAAGTATTATAAAAGACCCAAATTGTCAAAAAGCATCTTGTCCTAAATATCTTGAAGTTAAAAAGTAAAAACTGACTATTCTTTGTACGTACTGATTTCCGTACCTATTGTTAGGTGTACTGGACATCTGTAGCGAGTTTTTATTTCGCAATATGGTGAATTCAAAGTGCCCTAATATTGTATGAATTCGATGGCCAGCAACCGATTCCATAGCATAATTGGAAAATGCATTCTGGTGTTACGGGTGTAACCCTAGAATACCGTCAAGTGCCGCTGGGAGTTATCTTTTTCCATCCAAAATAATTTCTATGCCCGATTATGTCTAGGTTTTTTTCTATGAATCCTAGTTTCCAACCTTCTTTTTTTTGTTTTTTAAGCGATTCCTTATATCACAGTAATATTATAAAGGCCGTAATATGTCCTTGTGTTTCGTCCAGTGTGTTAGAGGCAATAGGCTCGCCCCCTATTACATGGGAGCAAAACCCAATTGGTGAAACGTTTTTTGTTATTATATTTAGTACATTGGCCACTCACACAGACTCCATTTTTTAACTGAGAAATTTAATTAATTAACTACTTTACTATGGGGAGCGTTCTTGCATACTTAGGGGGGGGGGGGAGGGATACAGTTATAAGGGATGCTAATTATACTAAGTATATACTATTACAAGAGAGTTACGTTTGTAGGTTTGCCGAACGAACCAGTGTCCTCAAGCAGCACTCGTTCACGAGTTGACTCGCGTGCCAGCCATCGTCCTCCTCAACCATATTTTGTGAGGGAAGACGGCGACCAGATACTCGATGCCGCCGCTTGCCTACACATTTTCGTGAGCATGACCGTTCTGAATGCCTGCGCCAATCCGCTTACCAAACGCTTACGTTTACCCAGGCACGCACCTCTACCTACCTCTTATGGGAATACAGGCGTGATTATATGTATGTATGTAAAGTTTATGTGTTTTTGTCTTTTATACACGTTTTAACGGCTTGAGAGCTTCGACAAAACAACGAAATAATTTTGGTCCTCCATACTTTTCATCATCATAAGTTTATTTTGCTGAACTAAATCCATATCTATGCTGAAATTCACAAATAAGTACTTACTCAATTCTACTATTAAATTGATTCTAATTCAAAAGACAAAGCAACAACATATTTATTTTAAATATTTATTCGCTAAAAACACATAGAACAATACAAGAACAAAAATGTAAAAAGTGTTGACTTCGATTTTATAATGGACAACCAACTTAATTAGTAGCAGGTATACCCGCTACCTTTAGGGCCGTCATCGTGACATTAAGATTCTATGTATAACTGTTTTGCACCCAATGTTCAGCACTCCGACTCACATCAACGTGAATAGTATAATTCGGAAAAACCTACACTCATTGCTCATGCTCATTGGGCGCATTATTTCCCAAGTTCCCTTTCAATACATCCAATAGGAAGATATGGCACAGTCCTTATATTCTTAAGACAGGAACTGTACCTGCGGTAGGTATACTCTTCAATAAGGTCACGAAAATTACGCATAGGTACCTAATATTAATTTCATCATCCATTATATGTTTCTACTTGATGTATTTTTTACGATTTATTAACAGAGTATGTCGTGTTTATATAGTCGTGTATGCCTCCTTAACAATAACCTCAATTATAAATAAATTTGTAAAAAAAAAAAAAAATTACAGGTCAGTAAATTTCAGATTTGCTTACAAAAAATAATTAATTTTATTTTCAGATAGTAGATAGGCATTATCTGCCCATCAACCGCATTCTTCCTCTTGGAATTTTGCGAGGTATTGTTTGTAGGGCTCATGTGGGCCTCTGTAGTTAGTTTCATTAGCTTATTAATTTCTAATCGGTTATTTTTTGTTTCCATGGCAACGCTGCCTGCGACACCTGCGCACTACGGACTTCGACGACGTTGTTGACGCGAGACTTCATCCGGGTCGAGACGTCACCCTAGATATTCTAAGATAAGCTTTGATTTATTTTGTAAACAATGCTTTGTACCCAAACAATGAATGCAGTAGTTGGGACCTTTGTATCGCAAGACAGCCAGATGTTGTGTCCACAGTGCCCCCAGGCTCGATATTTTAAAGGTCAAAAAGGCCTCAAAATTCACCAAAAAAGATGTCATAAAATTTCGGAAATTCCCCTTTCGGCGCCAATAAATAATCAAACAGTAAGTGGTAGCAGTGTTGCGAGCCCTGCTACCCCTGCCAAACCGTTTTGGGAGGTCTTAAGCTCGTACAAAAATAATATTCCTGTTATAAAACGCATACCTCGGGAGAATTTCTGGTGCCCAATCGTTATCTTCTTCGATTAAAAACGTTTTGGCTACTAATACTAGGCAAGCCTGGGAGCATCTTCTAGCATTCCCGTACCACGTATTTCACGTAAATTTTGATCCTTCTAACAAAAAATCCCTTACAACTAGAGTAAAGGAAAACTGCGTGAAATACAAGGCACGGGAAGAGCAATCTTTTGGCTCAACTTTAATAATTCCGCCACTGCGGCGGAATACAAAAACAAATAATGTCGATTCAGCTACTATTAAAATAGTAGAAAACAAAATTAATGATGGTGACATCAAAAACGAGGCACGCATCTTGTTTTCGAGTGATACAATCGCGCCTTTCACATCTGACACGTTGAATTCCCTAATAGAAAAGCATCCGCCTGCAACTGCAGATCTCCACCTTCCCGACTCTCCTGAACAAAATAATGACATTGTTGAGGTGACCCCACAGGATATTTCTGCAGCCGTGGCATCTTTTCGAAGTGGCTCAGCCGGTGGTCTAGATTGCCTGACGCCTCAGCACTTAAAAGATATTTTATCTTTTAGTTCTGGTGAGGTAGGCGAGACACTTCTAAGGGATGTGACGGCTTTGGTTAATTTGATGTTGTCGGATCAGGTCAACAATGAAATTACCGAAATTCTGTACGGTGCGAATTTATGTGCCCTTAATAAAAAAGATGGTGGTATTAGGCCTATAGCAGTAGGCACCACTTATCGTCGCCTCACAGCCAAATGTGGTTGTAGGAAAAAGGTTGCTTTTTTAAGTAATCTTTTTCAACCACTACAACTCGGTTTTGGTTCTCAGGGGGGTTGTGAGGCTGCTGTACATTCACTTCGCACATTTCTTGATCAAAATTGAGGAGATGTGGTTTTGAATGCATTTTTAACATCCACCTTCAGGGGGATGTTAAAAATGCATTCAACTCATTAGATAGAGGCACCCTTTTGACCGAAGTGAAAGATAAAATTCCAGAATTATACCCTTTTCTTTGGCAATGTTACGGCAAACCATCAAAATTAACATACCAAAACAACGTTATATTATCTTCCGTAGGATGTCAACAGGGTGATCCTCTGGGACCAGCCATCTTTAGCCTTGCCATCCACTCAATAATTCAACGTCTCCAATCAAAACTTAACGTTTGGTATTTGGATGACGGAACCTTAGGAGGCGATGCGAACACGGTATTGAATGACTTGCGAGTACTTATAGACGATTTTCGTCTTATTGGCCTTGAACTAAATTTTTCCAAATGTGAACTTTTTATATGTGATACTTGTCCGGATAAAATTTCGATAATTGAAAAATTCAACTTACTTGCGCCTAATATAAAATTAGTAGAAAAACGTTCGCTCCGTCTTTTGGGTTCACCGATTTTTGACGAATCTTTGTCACCATTTGTCGAAGAACAAATTCAAAAGTTTAGAAATGCTTCTAGCAGATTATTCAAAATTAACGCCCATATGGCTTTTACTATTATTAGATTTTGCCTTTTCGTTCCTAAATTTACATACTTTTTGAGATGTTGTCAGCTGTGGAAACACAGTGAGCTTCTTTTAAGCTTAGACAATTTATTAAAAGATATGTTAATTTCGGTTTTGAATGTTGAGATGGATGATAGGGCTTGGGTGGAAGCTTCCCTCCCTGTGAGGTTGGGGGGCATAGGGATACGCAAAATTTCTATTGTGGCATTACCAGCTTTTTTGTCTTCTGTACACAGTACACACAAATTAGTAGAAAAAATTCTTGCACCATCTTTAGGCTCTTTTGATGTAGCATATCTGGCTGAGGCCAAAACCACATGGGGACTGGCTTGTCCAAATACTGAGTTCCCAAAAATGTTGTCATCTCAGAAACAGTGGGATCGGCCCCTATGTGAGCTAGCACGGAAAGATCTTTTAAATACGTGCCCTAGTATCGCAGATCGTGCTCGTATTCTCGCTGTTTCTGTGTGGGAATCAGGTCTTTGGTTACAAGCCATTCCTTCTTACAAAACTGGTAGCCTTATAGATCCTTCCGCTTTTCGTCTCGCTATTAGCTTACGCTTGGGTGCAAGGTGTTGTGTTGCACATTACTGCCAGTGTGGTACTGCAGTTGACCAACTCGGTCACCATGGCCTCTCCTGCTCTCGAAGTGTTGGTCGAATTTCCCGCCACGCCAGCCTTAACGATATCATTCGCCGGGCTTTTACCAGCGCCAATGTTCCAGCTGTTCTCGAACCGAACGGTCTGATGCGTGACGATAGTAAAAGACCTGATGACATGACTCTGGTTCCATGGAAGTTAGGACGGCCCTTAGTGTGGGACGCTACATGTGTAGTCACTTTAGCACCGTCACATTCTCTGAAACCAATGTGAGGCGCAAGTATGCTAAGCTCGGAATTAGTTACATATTTGAGTCGTTTGGTGTTGAGACGTTGGGTCCGTGGGGACCGGGAGCTCATCGTATTTTCCAAAATTTATCAGAGCGCTTGGTCAATGCGACGCGTGATCAAAATGCTGGCACCTATTTGGCTAAAAGAATAAGCATTGCAATTCAACGGGGCAATGCTGCCAGCATGAAAGTACCGAAAATACAATGGGTAAATGGAGTTCCAGGATGTGGTAAAACAACTTGGGTGGTAAGGCAATTCGATGTAGACAAGGACATCATTATCACAACAACTACAGAAGCAGCAAAAGACCTGAGGGAGAAGCTTGCGCACCGAATCGGAGACTTAGTGAAAACCAAGGTGCGCACAATGGCTTCTGTCCTCGTAAATGGTTTTAAAAGAACTGAGAGCTACAGCCGCCTCACAGTGGATGAAGCTCTCATGAACCATTTTGGAGCCATAGTCATGGCTTCCAGGCTGGCTGGAGTTGGTGAACTTGTCCTCATCGGAGATATCAATCAGCTGCCTTACATCGATAGAGATAATCTCTTCGTATTAAGGTACAACCGCCCTAACCTGGTCACAAACATCACCCAAGAGTTGTTATGCACGCATCGGAACCCAATGGATGTCGCGTACGCACTGAGGGAAATATACTCTGGTATATATTCCTCAGCTCCCCGTATTAAGTCCCTGAAGCTTGAAAGGTGTGTACCTTTTCCGTGGGTGCGAAAATTCTCAAATCTCTCCCCAACACCTTATTCCTGGTTCACACCCAGGAAGAAAAGGAGACCCTGACAAGCCAGGGCTACGGAGAGGGAAGGGGATCACGCACCCTTACCATCCACGAAGCTCAGGGACTGACATACGAGTCGGTCATCGCCATCAAGACCAAGAGCAGCATGAAGCTGCACGAGAGCGTCCCGCACGCAGTCGTTGCAGTTTCACGGCATACTGGAACCTTCACATACTACGCAGATGACGAAGAAGACGCCATAGGACGGTTCGTCAGGAAGGCGATGGTTGCGACACCAAAAACCATCTATAATTACAACCTCAAAATGGCGATCAAAGATCGAAACAGCGTGGTAATGGAGACCCTGTTACAATGTGACGTGGGGGAATGACACAAAAAAGTAGAGTAATCCCAAATTGTAATCGTTGGCACGGGTATCCAGAGCGGTCAAGCTCACATAAAGGTGTTGTCTAGCGGCGGTGTTGTGTGTCGGGTCGCCATCTTCCTTCAAAAATGGTTGAGGAAGGCGATAGCTGGCACATGCGTCAACTCGTGAACGGGTGCTGCTAGAGGACACTGGTCTGCTCTGGATGCAAGTGGTAATGACATTTATCGGAAAAAAAAAACTGTTCTTTAAACACTGTTCTCTTTTAGAATGTTGCATGTTTCCTATATATTGTAAGTATCTAGTTTGTACATAAAATATGGTCATAATTAAAAAAGGCACGGACCCTGGAGTCTGTGGAGTGTAGATTTATATAATAAAAAAAAAAAAACACAAATATTTTTATTGTTCAAAAAAGAAAATATTAAACATACATATACACAATTTAAAATATAGTCTTAAAAGCTTATGTGCGTATTTACTTATCTAAGTTAGGTAGGTTATACAAATATACGTATCAATATGAGAACATTGTGTAAAATGATACTCAAGCAATAGAATATTATGTACCTACTTACTAGGTACCTATAATTTTTTTAACAAAGTTGTCTTCGTTTCAATCTATAGCCCCAACACTAGGATACCCTGTTGTGGTTGGACAGTCTCTACCTAGCATATTATTATTTGTTACAGGTTTAAAGTCTTTTAGGCAGAGAATACCGACTAGGTAGGCATCGTGCCTGTTCCGTCATAATAGAATTAAAAAAAAACCGGTCAAGTGCGAGTGAGACTCGCGCACGAAGGGTTCCGTACCATTATCTGTAACCTAATCGCAAGATACAGACACTTTTCGCAGTGTCCGATTGAGTTGGAGGTACGGCGTAAATCTCTTTTAATGTATCGGAGTCCCCTTAATTATTTATTTTATTTTAATTAATTATATTTAAGGACAACATAAAACTAAATATTCTGTGAATAGTTAAAGCGTCTACCTGTCACCTTTATTAGAATCGAGCAAGAAACGCTTTAAATATTTATTTTATTTGATTTTGAGTATTTGTTGTTATAGCGGCAATAGCAATATATCATTTGTGAAAATTTCAACTGTCTAGCTATTACCGTTCTTGAGATACAGCTTGGTGACAGTCGGACGGATGGACGGACAGCGAAGTATCAGTAATAGGGTTCCGTTTTTACCCTTTGGGTACGGAACCCTAAAAAAGGTATTTAATGCTGGGAATTTCTGAAGTAACATTAATATAAAATAAATCCGTCATTGGATGTAAGAAATATCACTATAATATGATCATGTTACTTTTGTTAAGATCTGTAGATTTTCTTAATTAAATAAATAAAAATAAATTAAACATTCGGGGTGCTCGAAGCCATATGTTCAAAATTAATACAAATGAATTAGAATTTATTTTAGTACACATGAAATATTTTATGTAGCTGTTTTTTTGTGGTTTCAGAGATTTTAATTTTTTTTTTGTATAAGATCAAACATTTAAGTTAGTGAGGCATTTTGCACATGCCCACCTGGCTAGCTACCACCTTCAAGTAGAAAATCTATCACCAAGCACCTAGATCCATGTTCCGGCAGCTGTTCTTTAGAGGCAGTATTTCTAGGATAGCCTTAACAACATCTTCGACCACATTATCAGTTACCAACAGATATAGTGGTTTTTTTATTGACAGCTGTCAATAAAAAAACGTTTTAATCGTATTCGAGCTTGTTGCAATTTTCTCAATACAGTTTGGTCATTAATTTTATTTATTTATGTTAGGAGTATGATTGTTTAAATAGATATCATATTTTCTTACCACTTTCAAAAAAATTACAAAAATGTAAGCTTTCATCTCGTCCACTTTCTTCTGTACTGTATTTCTACTTCTAAGACCGAATGTGTTTATTAATTATCTACTTTCTCATTTTATACAGTTTGCTGTGTAGGTCTTCTGACGTCTGTTATTGTGTACAAAAAAAAACAGCTGGCCATTAAAAGGGAAATGCATTAAATAAATAATAATATTATCGTTATAATTTCTAACGCATAAATATTTAATAAAGCAGTAACATTCAGTAGGTAAATAATATGACAGTCATTAATTATACTTAATGCATATAACAATGTTTATGTTGCATTTGCAAAGGCAATCAAGAAGATGGTAAACTAATATGAATGTGAACGAAAAACAACTACACAAATAAAAAGTGAGTTCCTAAACAGACGTTTTTTTATGTTATTTTTATGGAAAAAGCACGAAGCCCACCAGATGTTCAGCGGTCATCACATCAACCGGAACGTCCACCGTTGAACAAACCTCTTTAGGGGCTTTTGCCAAAATACTCACGCTTGGCAGGCGTCTTGGGAATCGCAGTAGAAGTTCTCAGTTCTTCAGAAGCTGCTGCTTCCCATCCACTTTCCCACCTTCCGGTTTTTTTCCTTAGTCGCTTCATACGTCACAAAAATGTTCAAATGGATGACACCCAATCCGGCCCACGGAGAAACCTCTTTAAGCAGTAACATCTGCATATAACAGATGTAGATCACAAGTGATTTACTGCACTGGGCCCATCACCCAGGGACATAAAGTTGTACAGTCTCATGTGCCTGTAATGTAACCTGTACCTTTACTCTTTAACCGGAACACAATAAGTTATGCTAATTGGGATACACTCGAGAAAATATAGTAGAAAGTATTACTTAAATATACTTTAAGGTGTTGAAAATTTTGAGTTGAATTTTTATGTCATTGTTACAGAATAAGCACGAAGCCCACCAGATATTGAGCAGTCATCACACCAACCGGAACGTCCACCGTTGAACAAGCCTCTTTATGGGCTTTTTGGGGAATTTGCCATAATCCTCACGCTTGGCAGGCGTCTTGGGGATCGCAGTAGAAGTTGTAAGTTCTTCAGAAGCTGCTGCTTTCCATCCACTTTCCTTAGTCGCTTCATACGTCACCCGCGGGGAGAAATGGGTGACACTCAAACCGGCAACCCACGGGGAAACCTCTTTAAACAGTAACCTCTGCATGTAACAGATGTAGATCACAAGTGCACTGCACTGCGCCCATCATCCAGGGACATAAAGTTGTACAGTCTCATGTACCTGTAATTTAACCTGCACCTTTACTCTTCAACCGGAACACAATAAGTTATGCTAATTCGGATAGACTCGAGAAAATATAGTAGATAGTATTATTACAAACAACATTACAACGATTAGAAAAAATATAGTAACATGCGGGATGCATGAGCCGATGAAAAAAAAATAATAAAAAAAAAACGACTCGAAAAATTTACATAGTTTATATTTGGTAATTAAACAACTTTCAACGGTTTAAATCGCGTATATTTATCATTCGTGTTCGTGGTAACTGGGGTGACTATTGTATAATATTTCTGTTTTTAATTAATATATCATGATAATTAATATTTTTTATATATGTAACGTGATATACCTACAAAATTTAATTGTATTTTCATGGTTTATTTTACTATAAGGCGTATGTCCGGTTTAAACAAATAACAATAACTATTTAAATGCTACTTCTAAATGTCGTATTTGGCATTCAAATGGTAGTATATAAAGAAGTAAGCAAATGATAATAAAAAAATTGCATTATTATTTATTTACTTTAAAATGACATCAATAAGGGTTTTCAATTTTACAAATGTACTTTAAGGTGTTGAAAATTTTAAGTTGAATATAATAAAAATTAGTCCACAGTAAGATAAATAAAATTGTACCGATATCAGCAATTATCTGTATGGAAAGTACATAATACAACACAAGATCAGTGCATAATATGGGTATTTTTTATGAACAAAAAATAAAAAAAAAAACATTCAACCCCTTAAGGGTTAAAAATAGGATTCCAATTACTGAAAAGGTTATAAGTACTCTTATAAGTTATAGGTTTGTAGACCAGTTCGACTGATTTATTTGTGAACAAATAAAAAGTTTGTTTTTATTAAACAAACAAAACACTACGACACTATAAGCAATACTATAGCTACAACAACGAAAACATTTAGGTGGCCTACAATCCCTTGCCGGCTCACAGGCAGTCCAAATGCTCTAGTCCACTAGCAGTTGGCAGCGTGCCCGGCATGCTGGCAGCATTGCCGCGTTGGATTGCAATATTTATTCGTTGAATCAAAAAGGTGCTATCATTTGAATTGATGGATTGATCGATGCAACCAAGTGCTCTGATAACTTTCTTAACCGATCAGCAAAGTTAAGCAACGTCCGCCGTGGTCATAAGTTGGATGGGTGACCGCTAGTGACATTACTACTGAGCGCTTCCGTGCTTCTGAGGGCACGTTAAGCCGTCGGTCCCGGTTGTGGTCTTAGGATGGCAGTTGTTACAGCATGGTGGTAGGGCATTTTGCGAATGCCTGCCTGTCTAGCTACCACCCTCAAGTAGAAAATCTGTCGCCAAGCACCTAAGAGTGTGTTGCGGCAGCTGTCCTTGAGTGCCAGTAATTCTAGGTTAACCTGAACAACATCTTCGCCCACATCATCACTTACCATCAGGTGAGATAGTGGACAAAGGATAATAAAATAAAAATAAAAACTTTCGCTGCTTGTTCCGCCAGCCCTTACGTTCTTTTTAGAAAGATGTGACTGCGCTAAAATGTGTTTTGAGCAACAAAAAATCGCGCACCCAGAGTGTTCTGTGTTTTAACATAGTTGGACGGACGGATGGACGGACTGACGGACGGTCGAGGTCAACCAATAGGGTTCCAATTTCTAGTTTAAATCGAATATCTTAAAATAAAAGTATATTTATCCTCAATTTCTTTGATCCTAAAATATCTGGATATTTTCTATATATATGTTTTCTATATTGGATATATAGATCGGTTGTTCTATAGAGTGTACCAAAGCCTATTGGGATATTTCATACCTTGCATGTATAAACTACTTCAGCCCTCTTGTCGAAAGTAATTAAACTCTTCTTAGTTCACTGCTCAATCCATAGTTACAGCAAATTTATTTGAACAATAATAATTCTTAATTTTTAGAAGGATACGTATTGAAATCAGGATATATATACATATGTCTATAAGATATATGCGACTAAGAAAAAAAACGGAAACAAATTAAAATAGCAGCGGTGTTGTCCGCGGTATATACACGAGAGATAGGATAAAAAGGATCAGCGACAAAAATCCAAAAGCGTTGTTTGTTTAACGAAGTTTTTGGAGTACTTATTAACACAAGTTACTATTACGGGAAACTGAAAATGTACAACATAATGTAAAATATTTTCGACTATATCCATTTTAATGGTTAGTTACTAGTCTAGTTATTTGAGTGTCCTGTTTTCTATTGTTTAGATAACTCGATAACCATCAACTATTTTATCTCGTATTCCGCACTGAGAAAAATCTAAAGTCAAAAGCGCCCTAATGACGGCCAATTTATATGGTATGAAGGCAAAAAACCGACCAAACGTAAATACGTACAAAAACGCCTTCCAACTAGAACGCATTAAACGAGGTCAATGAAGGCGAATGTTTGTTTTCGTCTTCATTTAAGGTGTATTTTGTGGTCTTTCTTAAATATTGACTTTTCGATGAGGCTGATTAAGTCGTACGTTATAGTGATAATCACCGTATATAAACCGCCGTAAAAGTAAGGTATATTTTTTGGTCAATACTGCAATTATTATCGTATAACAAGTTCAATTCTGAAAATACTTTACGAAAGGCGTTTTTTGACGGTTGTGTTTATTATATACATTTTTATTGATTTGCTTGCTTTTCGTGGTGAAAATCATTTTAAGAGTTGTGAATTCACCTTGCGTTATTACAATTCAACGGTAAAATGTCAAATTTGATTTCAGCTCCAAAGTAGTTTTTCTCAGTACGTAAAAGTCTAATTTGTATAAAAGTTTTGAGTGGTTTACAAAATCAAACGCTTTAGTCATATCAAAAAAAGTGACACTATCGCTGCGCCGTTGATGATGCTCTCCGTGACAAAATTAACAAAGCCAAGACATGCCTGTGTAGTTGAGCTTCCTTTGCGAAAACCAAATTGATCGTTACGTAACATTTTAAATTTGGTCAAGAAAACTGTTGAATCTAATAAGCATTGCTCATTCGAATATCTTAGACTGAACTGGGACTATAGTTATAGGTCGATACTTGTTAAAATCACATTATTCTCCTTTTTAGGGTTCCGTAGTACCTACAAGGAACCCTTATAGTTTCACCATGTCCGTCTGTCTGTCTGTGTATGAATTTTTTTTTCGGCGTCTATCCTATCGTGTGGGGTATCATTGAATAGGTCTTTTAAAATGAATGAAGGGTTGCTAATACTATTTTTCGATTTAATGCTCCATTTACGAAATATTCAACTTTAAAGTGCACATTTTTGTTCCAGTAGGGCGTCCCCCCCCCCCCTCTAAAACCTAAACTGCTGGCTTGAAAAGTCTGAAAAAATTCATGAAGAAAGTGCAGTTCATGAACTTTTAAGGAAAATTATAGCGCTTAAGATAACTTTATTACTTTAGCAGTAATAGTCGTTGAACTTGGGTATTAGATAATTTTGCACCAAATACAAAATCCTTAGAATAAATCCCTTAAAGTTACTAAGATGAAGTACTGGAAGGACTAGAATCGGTATAGATAGTTATGTACTATAGGAATGGTGGAGGGGGTCTTCCCCCTCCACCCTCTGGGGGGTTGTAGCATCCCCCCAGAGGGGTGGGGGATTACGGAAACATTTTTTTTTAAATAATAATAAAAATAAAGTGTATCTACATATGTACGTAGATACACTTTTTTTTAGAAGGACTTTAGGTATGGTATATATGTATATATTTTGTGCAATGGGGATGGGCAGAGAGGGCGGAATATTCCCCATTGATGGGAGGGGGTTACAGAAACCTATAGTTTTTTTATACTGATGTAATTTCTCAAAATTAGACATAGACATAGACATAGCTTTATTTGTGGCAAAAACAAACAACAAAAATAATATACAAACATAAAAATAAAAGTAGGTGCTAACCTACTTAAAGTTTTTGCCACAAGCCGGCCCCAACTCAGCATAATGCTGGTTGCGAACAACCAACGCTGGTCTTCCGTCGGGAACGGCAGGTGACGTCACGCACGGTATAGACCACGTACAGTGACTTTGATCATTACAGAGATAATATACATGTACACATTCACAACAAGAAAACATTTATAAGGAGACAGTCAAAATTACACACTTAGTTCTTTACAAATATGCAAAAGTTAAAAATGGACCTTTTAAATAAAACAATAGAAAATGAAGCAAATTATTGCGGTTAACATTAGGACATAGGTGTAACAATAAATTAGAAATTATATTATGGTTTCACAGAAATAGCAAGGTTTGACAAAAAAAAAAAAAAAGTAAAGCATGT
This sequence comes from Plagodis pulveraria, assembly GCA_963890685.1. Lineage (NCBI taxonomy): Eukaryota > Metazoa > Arthropoda > Insecta > Lepidoptera > Geometridae > Plagodis > Plagodis pulveraria. The sequence goes on along the minus strand of OY982962.1, from coordinate 6,507,413 downwards.
TTAAATAGATTATATGGCACTGGTGTCATTAATTAGAAGTTCTTCGCTGTTTTGATGGGCATAAATAAATATTTTAAGCTTTAGTCTAAAACCATGTATACTTTGCATGTTCCTTATTGGCGGAGGGATGTTGTTCCAACACTTAGACGCAGCATAGCGGAAACTTCCTCTGAAGGCGGCTGATCTGTGCCTCTCTGTTACGAGCTGCGTCGAGCATTGGCGAGACTGTAAGGACTTGCGGCTAGCCTTCCATGTCAACTTATCATATAGATAAGTCGGTTCTCTATATTTTATGACGCCGAACAGTAGACAAGCCAAGTGAAGCTTTCGGCGATGCTTTATTTTTAAAAGGAAATGTTTGTTAAGAAATGGGGTCACATGTGACCTCAACGGAATGTCAAAGCAAAATCTGACACAAGCGTTCTGGACTTTTTGTATCAACTTTTGTGTCTTGACCAATAGCCTTGGACCAAAAACAGTGTCCATATAATTTAATTTCGACATAACCAAAGACTCTACTAATTGGATACGCAACTCTTCTTTTAGATATGGCCTCATTTGGTACAATACCTTTAATCTATAAAAACAATTCTTGATACAATTACCGATGTGTTTTTTGAATCGCAGTTCACAGTCCATAAGTAAACCTAAGTTCCTGGCTTCATATACACGCTGGATGGGTTCACCCAAAAGCATAACACTTGCAGATAAATAGGTACTAGCAATCTGATGTTTACTGCCGAATAGAAGGTATTTAGTTTTATCTGGATTTAGTATCAGGCAGTTATTGGTAGACCAAGCAGCTATTCTAACGAGGTCTTCGTTAAGTTTGGCAATAGCTAGATCAATGTCAATTGGCTTGCAGGAAATGTATATTTGAATATCGTCCGCGTAGATATGAAACTTGCAGTTCTTAATATGTGTTACGATGTCAGCAGAGTACAAGATGAAAAGAATGGGTCCTAAAATAGAACCCTGTGGCACTCCTCTATTTACAGCCAGCTTTTCTGATATCAACGTTGACCCATCAGCACGATCGATGCACACATACTGGTAACGATTACTGAGGTAACTATTGAACCACTGTATAGCTTCGGAATCAAATCCGTAATATTTTAATTTTGATAAGAGTATATCTATATTTAAACAATCGAAAGCTCTGGAAAAATCTAGTAATACCAATACTGTACACATGCCTTTGTCTTGAGCACCAAGTATGCTATCAGTTACATCGAGTAATGCGGTAGTAGTACTACGCCCTTTTCTAAAACCCGATTGCACATCAGGCAAAATGTTATTAGTGAACTCTGTTAACTGTGTACATACCGCCTTTTCCAAAATTTTTGATATACACGGCAAAATACTAATTGGTCTTAGATCCTTTAGGTCAACGGGATTAGAATGTTTTGGTAACGGACGTACGATTGCTTGTTTCTAAATATCGGGAAACATACAACTCTCAATGGAGGTATTTATAAGAGCTAGTATGCTATCTATCGTATTTGGAAACGTCATTATTAGCATATCCAAACTAATACCATCACACCCTTCAGCGTTCGATTTCAAACTTTTGATTATGTTCATTAGTCGGTCAAGGCTGATTTTATCAATATGAAAAACAGCATCCCTAAAACGATGATGTTCAAAGAATGTTAAAAATGAAATAGTTGTATTTGAGCTGCCTGGTATAGTTAAAAAGTGATTGTTTATAATATCGGGATTATTGTAAAAAGATGGCAATTCCGTATATTTAATTAAAGGCAATAGAGTATTTTTTAGATTTTTCCAAAGTTTCTTAGAGTTACTGATGTTATTATTGATATTTTGTTTAAAATATGCCGATTTTTCATGGAAAAGTGCTTTATTGACGGTGGATTTTAATGATTTATAATATTCTTTTTTTACATTAGTATTAGTTCTATGGTATTCCGCTGCAGCCTCATCACGTAGTTTCATCATGAGCTTTAAGGTATCTGTGATCCAGGGATAGGAACGATCTCTGATAACCACTGATGTAATAGGTGCATGGATGTCAAAAAGAGTTAAGACGCCGTGATTAAAAACTGTAACCATTTCGTTGATATCAGAGAGCTGATTTATAAAATCCCATCTGACATTCTGCAAATCATAATTGAAATTATCGAAACAAATTTTATTTTTAGGCCTATAAGCTATAGTGCGTGGCGAAGTTTTTACCCGTTTAATATTAAACTCACAGACCACAAGACAGTGACCAAAAAGCGTTCCTACGAGTTCCATGCTTATCTTTTGTGAATGCATGCCGGTACATACTACATCAATCAGTGTTTGGCTAGTTTCAGTGAAATGCGTAGGTTTAGTCACTATCTGTTCTAAGTTAAAACACGATAAAAAGAATCGAAATTTATTCGTATTACTGTCATTACTATTCAGATAATTTATATTAAAATCCCCCAATAAAATCAAATTGTCGTATTTAGGTATTGAACTAATTGAGTCGGTGATAGCACTAAGAAATAAATCAACATTAATCCAGCTAGGCCGATAAGCTGTGCCAATCATCAACTTCTTTCCGCTAAGGTTCACAGCGAGCCACATTTGTTCAACTAAACTATACATTGGATCAACAGGATGACGCCAAGCCCGCACCACGACACCCTGTTTGATATAAAAACCAACGCCACCACCGCGCGATCGTGACCCGCGCGGTCGTGGCGTGTGCCTCAGTCTGTAACCGGGAATTGCGGGGGCCCGCCCCTCCTCACCACAGTGGATCCAGGTTTCATTCAATGCTAAAACATCAACGCCACTTCGAGTAACAGAAGCTATGATATTGTCATGGTTAGTGCCAAGGGAACCTGCATTGTATAATCCAACTATTAGGTTTCTAGTAGCCATTATAAAAGTTATATTTTATATCATCAGAAGGAAACAATACCATTACGCACTTATGTAATTGCATAACAACACCATTACGGATATAACTACAAATATACATTAAAACAACATTCTTATAATAAACAAAATACACTGCACAAAACCAGTTATGTCGAAGCTTACAAGTTGCTTTAGTTTCAAAACAAATAAAGGAATTAAAATAAAATGATAAGTGATAATATATACATAAAACAAATGCAATAATGACGTCATTATTCCGAAGATCTGTCATTGTGTACATTATAAATGTGATGCATGAACTATAAATTACACTAACATAACTTCGGCTTAGTGAGGAACTCCCTGCACGAAAGCCGTCGTGTTGCTCGACTCGCCACCAAATATCTTTCGGAGGTCCATCTCTGAGCGCACCCGGAAAGACGCCGTACCCGTCTCGCGGCGAACGAAAACACGTCCACCTCTGGTCCAGACATACTTCCAGCCACGAGAACGGGTTTCCTCGCGCGCCTTGAAAAAAAGCATCCTATTGAGCTTCGAGAGGCGCTCGTTGACGAACAACCTTGTCGGCGCAGCAGTAAGCCCCATACCCTCTGAAGTTACATTGCGACGCACGCGTACAGCCTGCAGGAAAGCGTCACGCAGCTGCCTGCGCGCGAGGCGGACCACTACGGGCCTCGGCCGCGGCGACAGCGTACTTGACGACTCGCCGCTAGGGGGCGCACGGCGCACGCCGACTCGCTCCACCGAAACGAAGTCACGCTCCTCGCACGACACGCTCAATTTTCCTGCAAGGACGGATATGAGGTGACCTGTGTTCTCGCCCTGCTCCTCCGGAATGCCTGTGACCTCGATATCGTTCAAAAGCGAATCTTGCTCACGATCATTTAAATCGGCCTTGAGTAGTTCGATAGTCGATAAAAGACTGGAAACTTCAGGGCTAGCCTTTATTCCTGCACCCGTATTTTCCAAGCTTTGAAGCCGCTTCTCCATACTATCCATGCGTACCCCGTATCCTTCTACTAAAAGTTCTAAATTAGTAAATAGCTACTAAATTAGCTTCTTCTTCATGAAAATAATTAATCATAAGTCACAAGCACGAAAACGTCAACAAAAAATGGTTAGGTTTAGAGACATATATTTTAAGTAAAATATAATAAGTTTTTTAAATTGCTATTACATGCCGATGACCTGAAAATGTATCATTCTATAAATACTTATCAAGACCACTTAAAATTCCAAAAGAATCTGGGCAGATTTTTAGTGTATTTTATTAAAAATAATTTTACTCTTAAGACTAAAAGAAATAATTTTATATACAAATTAATTTTATTCCTCCTTATTGTGATACATTTATGATGAGTTTATGACTCTAAAACTAGGCTGGTAGCCTGTATCTCAAGAGCCAGGTCCTTCCTGGCTTTAGAGAATCTGTAACACATCTATATTTTTTCTTTTATATATACAATTTAGTAAAAATTCAAAATTGAACCAATACCTTGAAACATATATACATATAGGAAAACTATTTAACGCAATTGTTTTTTTTCGAATTAACGTCATTTTGTATATTTTTAATAATTAATATTTTCGTGTAGTCATTGTTCTGTGGTGTATAGTATTGTTTTATGAGGAATTTGAAAGGTATATGTGTCAGTGCGTGTTTTTGTGTATTTGAGTATACGTGCATGTGAAGGGTATGTGATTTGTAATGTGTAATTTTTCATGTGTGTTATGGGATACTAACATTGATGAAGTTCAAGTCATAATGGATTAAGGAATAATATAAGGTAGTAAATTAATCGTTAATGTGATTATTCAAAATATAATAATAGCACGTAGTTTAAATAATTTCTTCTTTCACACGTGCACGTGGTTTTAATTAGCTTCGGTATAAGGTACTTTTTAGACCTCAGCCTCGCCGTCTCATAATTATTATTAATAAGAATATTTTTTCATTAGGAAAATATTGTGACTCTGTTTGTTGGTTCTTGAATATATATCTAGATATATATATATATATATATATATATATATATTGTGTAGACTGTTGTTGACCGTGACTATTAAGTAGGAATCATGGATTATCTATACGTTTCTTAGTTGCTCACAAACTTGTTTCTTCTCTCCATTTAACGACACTTCTCTATAACGCCATAAAATGCACAGTCCCTTGAGTTTACACTCAAGGGACTGTGATAAACACTATATAAACGGTCAACAACAGTCTACACGTGCAAGCAGTCACAATTTATAAACAAAAGAACAAATTGCCTAGCAAGTTATAGGTAGAGAGATAAAAAGAAAAAGAACAAAATAATTATTCTATATTATGATAACGGGCTACTTCGGAACCCTACATTGCGCGTGGCCCGACACGCGCTTGACCGTTTATTTGTAGAGTAGTGTAACAATCAATCGCTAACTTAAGTTGATCAGGAAAGACCCCCTCTGAAAAAGACAAATTTATGATATGCGCAAGGGGCTGCATATTCATGAAGCACAACACTTAAGAGCTCGTATAATAATGTCATCATTTCCACTCGTTTTACTATTTTTCAGGGACATAATAATGTTATAAATTTCACTCACATCTACAGAATTTTAAAACATACTTTTAGTATTTCTATTATTGCTGTTTTATTCTATGAGAATCAGAGGTTTCAGTCAAATTAATAAAATAATTATTAAATAAATTACAAATGTCAATCGATTAATATGTCCTATTTTGAAATATTATCTTTTCTTTGTCATTTTTGTCGGAGTTATTATAAAAAGAAATAGTAATTACATTCCAGATTGCTTTACTTTTCTGTATTATCTTAGCATTGACAACTTTTTGAGCAGTCCTTACGCATTTTTAAAAATATTGCATTGTATTTAGTATATTATTAATTAGTCGATTTTTATTTATTTTGATATATGTCATATATAATTGACGTTTAGTTTTCGACGATCTTTTAATACCTCTTGTTATCCATCTAAGTTTATTTGGCTTATCGTTCATCTTAACTTTAATAACAGGGAAACATAATACATTCAAAATGTTTGTTAGGGCTAGCAGAAGTCAACTCTAAGAGGCTGTTAGCATTTTCCCAATAACTCTGTATATATACCTAACTTAAATAGCCTTGGATATGTAAGAGGTCTAAATTATATTATTTGTAAATCATATCGTAAGTGTACGATATCCACGCAATAAGTAAGGGAGCAAATGACAACACGATGACTGATTGGCAACTGTTTTATTATTGTAGCTACACACACGCCTACATATATACATGTAGCTGCAATACGTATACCACAGTAAGCACGCTTTTGTCAGAAGTAGATAATACACCAACATGTTTTTTATCACTTGGTGTTTTACGTCATCGGCGATACTTTAAATATAACGTTTCAATGTAACAAAATGGCCTGGATCTTCGAATAAATACTTATTATTTATTCGTAGGTCTTGATTTAAATCTGAAGCGTAGCCAGAAAATTTAATGATTTAGTTTATAGTCATAAATCGTTAGTGCAGCATCACGGGTGACATTTTGACTGTGTCTTTTTTTTTTTTTAAATGCCTGATAGGTAAGCCTTTGACCACTATACAGATGGTAAGTGATGATGTGGTCGAAGATGTTGTTCAGGCTAACTTAGAAGTACTGGCTCTCAAGGACAGCTGCCGGAACACACCGTTAGGTGCTTGGCGACAGATTTTCTACTTGAAGGTGGTATGGTAGCTAGCCAGGCGGGCATTCGCAAAATGCCCTACCTAATCTTCTAATAATATCCTAAGACAACAACCGGGACCGACGGCTTAACGTGCCCTCCGAAGCACGGAAACGCACAGTAGTAATGTCACTAGCGGTCACCCATCCAACTCATGACCGCACGCGACGTTGCTTAACTTTGCTGATCGTTTGAGAACAGCTAAGTAAAAATCACTACGAGCGCTTCAGAATTATTTGCCTAATTAATAAGTTATTACTCGCGCGTAGCGAGAAAGCTTAGAGATTCAGTTTTCTAGTTTTAAATCCAGAGCAAAACGAGAGTTCCTAAGCTCTCCTGAAACTATTACATTTTTACTTTTCGGTTAGGTATTATTTTAATTCGAGGTATTATTTTTACACGACTGCCCAAATAACGGAGAGATATGTTTTCAGGGTTCATGTATGTATAATAAACAATACAGCTCAACCGTTTTGAATGTATAATATATAATAAAATTCGTTTTGATAGCGCAGGTGACACTAGGTACATGTTTTCACATGTACCTAGTGTCACCTGCGCAAGAAACTGGCGGATTATAGACATCATATTTTGAGTTTTTTTTTCGCTAGCCCATCGAATGCGTTTTTTTAAATGAAGAGCTTTAAGGAACGATTCTATAAATATATAAAACTTGCAGTTTTAATTTCAATGTAGATAACGATAAAACGCTTAACGAAAATAAATAATTTGCAGTGGGGTTTTTAAATTTTTAATTAATTTATACTTGTTAAAAACAATCATTTTCAAAGTACATAACGCCTTCCGAAGTTCAAATTTCAATATAACCCTCCAACCGACTTTTCTGAATCCGAAATGCCTTGTGTAAAATGATGAATGATTTATTTCTCTTTACCAGCCTATTTTGTTTGATTGCTGGGGAAAGCATCTATTTCGTTGAAACATTGCGCGTTAAGATTTTGATCCATTTTTTCTGAAAGGCATCCTTGTATAGACAGATATTGCGTCAGATATAATAATAGTACATTACTGCAGAATCCAGTAAGTAAGCTTCCTGGACAAGTATGAGTTAAGCGGACCGAACTGCAGATGAGGTCCGGTTATATACGAGGCCAGGATGGCTTTTTTACTGTCTGAGGCCTGTATAATGCTTTTCTCAAAAATTAATGCCACAGATTTTAAATTCTGGATGGAGGAGTGCCATCTATTTCCGAATCAGATTCGCTTGAACTCATTTTTTTGGATTTTTTTGATTTGGCAATTGTATATGAAATCCCGACAGTCGTTTTTTTTTACTAAAAAGTTTGCGTTTGGTTTTGAACATTGTTCTATTTTTACATTACATGAATATTAAAGTAAAAAAAAAAATGTTTTTGAAACTCCACGTTAATTTTAGAATGGAAAGTTAAATCCAAGATGATTTATAAACTGAAGTTACTTAATACAAACATAAAATCCCACACTATACTTCTATAACATTATTGAGTACAAAACGCAACGTGCATACTTTTTCTGCGTAGCGTTAAGTGTCACAGACTATAAAATGGCTGTTTAACAGCCATTTTATAGTCTGTGGCTCCAAAAATATATCTATCTCAAAAAATGTCATCCCAAAAAGAGAGATACATATATATGTATATATATTGGGAGCCTCCGTCCTATAACCATGTTATAATGGCTAAAAACTAATCTGTGTCTGGTACTACGTTATTTTTCTAAGCAGATCTAAAGAGGATGACCTAACTGTCCAGTATATAACTTGACACTGGCAAATGCACAATACGTGCGAGTCCAAATTACGAGATAGGAAAAATAAAAAACTGTCCAGTAATGAATTTACATACTTACTTACTGGACAGTAGGAGATTCCTAATTTAAAATCCCGCTTATTACTGGACAGTTGTGTATAAGTCTCCGGAAGAGTTTACTTTCTGGATACGTTTTAGAGATTTTATGCCAACATTACATACCATTTTTAAGAAAAATGATATAACTGCAGAACTTGGAGCCACATAAAATTCATAGTCGTGTAATCTACGAATATACATTATTCGTAGCATGTAACTGAAGCAGTCCGAAGCAGTGATGGCTCAGTGGCATTGTCTATGGACTGCCGAGCAGTCCATAGATCATAATAATCCCGCTGCGGGCTTGAGTTTCACCGCATGGTGGTAGGGCATTTAGCGAGTGCCCGCCTGGCTAGCTACCATCCTCAAGTAGAAAATCTGTCGCCAAGCAACTAACGGTGTGTTCCGGCAGCTGTCCTTGAGAGCCAGTAAAATTACACGCACATGAGACATAACAACTGTACTTCGCAGTGTGACGGTCACAGTGTAATTCGTCGTTGACGAAATGCATGTGTTATAGGCAGAGGTTAGTCCACTTAACACCAGGTGGGCCTAGGGCTAGTTCCATCACAATAACATATAAAAATAAACTGATAAAGCTTGCTCATCGAGAAACTAACCTCTTCTCGGAGAGCTTGCTACAAGTTCGGAAGAAAAGATTCTTTTAAATGGAACGTCTTAAAACATTTTCCCACTAACTTTGATGTCAAAACCTTAAATTCTTCTTAGACAGTTTAATTAAAGTGTCCTTTGCAAAAGGTTCGTTGAAAACGCGATATTTAGTCATCATAAGTAGTTTTAATTGGCATCGTTCGAAGTTTACGATAATATAAGTGTTATTAAGGATAGTGTGTGCGTAGCGTGTCGTACAAACATAGTTTTATAATATTTTATAATTGTTATAAATAAAATAATACATAATATGGCGGTAGAGATACATTATGATTTTACGAATCTCTATAGCCACATACCTACCTATAATTTGAGCTAAGGATTGGGTTTTTGTATAGGGGGGTTATGAAAACAAATATAAATGTTACAATATCAGATTTATTTCGGTACCACAGACTTGGATGTACTCTAATGTTGTCCCGCGTTACTTTCAAAACCTAATTATGATATCCGATCTCATGCACAGTCGCCTTAAGAGTTATCACTGAAACGTCACTGGCCTTGTCCAACGTCTCCGTTTTCGTGAGATCTGTTATCATACCTCGCAGCACTCTACGTGGGTAGTACATAGGTGGTTAGTTAGTAGACATAGTAGTATCACACAACGCGTGCGATAAGGGCAGCGTGACCACCACAGAGGGGCCGCCTAATGAGTAGCATCAGACGGGGTAGGCCGCCTAACTGCGCTTCACGCCGGTTGAGTGGTGTGGACGTAATAGTGATGCTAGAAGATCCTGGAACAAATCCCAGCATAACGATTTATGCGGAAGTAGTTGTTACAGCGGTGCGCCGTATTTATATGCTACCCGTGTTCTTATCCCGAGCTTGTAATTTTTCCGCTAGTGGAAAGATCGGGCGATGCCCCGTCTACCCACTGGACTTTCCCATTGGTGGGTGGACGGGGAATTCAAGTTTCCCCCTCCTCTATATAGATATATGCGACAGACCGTCAAAATATGTATACCTTTCTCTAGGTGAATGATTTGCCAATTTCCGTATAATTACGTATTGTCAAAAGCGTAACCGTGCCCGTGGGATGCCAGGCTAGAATGTCATTCCCCATCTCTTCCCGTGGGTGTCATAAGAGGCGACTAAGGGTAACAAACCAGAACGTGGGCAGCAGCACTTTCTGAAGAACTGATATCTCAGACTACGATCCCCAAGGCGACTGCCAAGCGTGGGGAATTATGGCAAACCCCTACATAATGGGGGTGGCTGTGTTCAGCAGTGGACAATCTGGCTGACACAGTACAATTGTTACAATTTCGCCAAGCGTGGGGATTACATGGCAAACCCCCTTGGAGAATGTCTGTGTTTTACTGTGGCTGATCCAGCTGATGCAGTTATTTTATATTTCTAAATAATGATAACAAGCACTATCGTTTGCTAAGCCCTAAACACATTTACAAATTTAGTAAAAAATAGTGCTCTATTTATAAATACCGTCCCCTATGACGGTTAGAGTACAAAATTTCGGCTCAGTCGAACGAACCTTGATAGCCTAGTAGTGGTTATGGCATCTAATGCGTAAAATAGGGGACGAGAGTTCGATTTCCACTTTGAAGCGCTCGTAGCGAATTTTAACTAGCTGTTCTTAACCGTTCAGCAAAGTTAAGCAACGTCCGCCGCGATCATGAGTTGGATGGGTGACCGCTAGTGACGTTACTACTGAGCTCTTCCTTGCTTCGGAGGGCACGTCAAGCCGTCGGTCCCGGTTGTTGTCTTAGGATGGAAGTCGTTATGGCGACTATGGGGTGGTAGGGCATTTTGCGAATGCCCGCCTCGCTAGCTACCACCCTCAAGTAGAAAATCTGTCGCCAAGCACCTAACGGTGTGTTCTGGCAGCTGTCCTTGAGGGCCACTAATTCCAAGTTAGTCTGAACAACTTCTTCGACCACATCATCACTTACCATCAGGTGGGATAGTGGTCAAAGGCTAACCTGTCAGAAAAAAATAAATAAATTACATTTTGTTAGATAGAAATGTGTAAATGCAGTTAGTGTATGTTTACTCTCACACTGCTCCATTGGGTCACATATATAAACAAGAGTTTTTGGAATCGGGTCAAATCTGTTGAGAAATTTACAGATGATTTCATGATAATGACATTTTTTTACTTATTATTGGGGCAGTTACTTTCTAAGTTTAAAATGGCCGCGACACGAACACGGAGAAGTTTTTGGTAGATTATTGGCAGGAGAACACATGTCACAGTTAATATTATATTTCGCTTTAAAACTATTGAAAGTTTTCCAATTAACGGATAGGAATCGCGTGATATTTAGCGTAGATTTTACTAGAAAAAAAAAAAAAAAAAAATTGTAGATTTTTAGATTTTCAGACTGTTTTGAAATCCTTCGTCTATTTGTTAAAGCGTCACTTAAATCCGAATTTAGTAAATAATATTTACTAAATTCGGAATCTCGGGTTACGAAAGGAAGTTAGTCCACAAGTACCTTTTTAAGTTTTAATCAAGTTTCTCATACGAATGCTTTTCTTAAGTGTGTTTTTAATTTCTATTGATTTCGTACTTTTACCGATTTTGAAGTTATTTTTTTATATTCCCAAGCTGGTACTTATCTAGTGGTCCTATTTAATTTATTTGAGTGAGATCTGACGAGTAGTATTTGAGTTATCCCTTATAATGTGTATTTTATGTTTGAAGTCGGATGTTCTTAACCTACTTCGAAAAAAGAGGAGTTTTTAATTTCTACTGTATTTCTTTTTTGTGTGTGTTACCTCACAACTATTAACAGGCTGTACCGATTTTGATGACTAAATTCCTAATAATGCGTTTTTTATGTTTAAAGGCGTCATGTTTGTTTAAATTTTGTTATGTGTTAAATTTTTGTTGTAAACTGTACGTAAATAAACATTTTCCACCGTGGCAAAATAAGCTTTCTATTTCAAAGGGATCGACGAATATTGGGTGTGTGCATGTCCGATTAGGGCGGCTTAGTGGAATCTTACCTAGAAACAAGACTACGCTCTCGGATAAACATGTTTTTGTTGACTAGTTCCTTATTTTTGGTCCAATTTAGGGGAGGTTTATACATTTTTCTGAACACCTTTAGTAAAATATAAGAAAACACATGTTTAAAAGCTTTTTCATACTTCAGAGCTGGCAGATTAGCTTAATAAAACGTGTTAGATTAGAACTAACAAAGTTTATATTGAATGAGTTAGATTGTCGCAATAAGGTTATGGGTATGAACATGAACATAGAGAAATATAATACGATTTTATCTTTTCTGTGGGTATGAAGGTTTTCTTAGATCCGTTGTAGTTTCATAATGCCGTTCTTGCCTCTGAGCTAGAAATACTAACGTCCGTAAGTCATATTTTTTCTATTAAAGAATTGTGATTGCTCGCTCAGCATGCGATCAAAACTGGTAAGATAGTTCTTCATCTTCTTCTAGCAAACCAAGTTTCAGTCAATTTGTAGCAAACCATTTAAGTAAAACTAAAATGTATTTATATTGAGTTAGATGTTATATCAAAGTACACCTTCTGTTTATTTGTGATTAATTAAGTTGGTATCTAATAGACGGTTTAATATAAATCGTGAACTAAATATATATTTTGTTAAGATTCCAGATTGCCCAGGCAGGGATTGTTCAGCAGAGGCACCTTCCACCTGGACAATCCGTTTTGAATACTTAACAACCGGCGATTCGCCGGGCTGAAATAAAGGTACAAATTACACAATAAATTACATACAGTGTGATGGGTTTTCTCCGCTCCTTCCTTGAACCCAGCCTAGCTTTTCACCACGAATATATAATTGGCCAATACGAAGAGATTACTCACTGCTATGGCTGGGCTTCCGTTCTTTTTGAGATTGTCCAACCTTACGACACGGCACAATCACATATTCAAAAATCAAAAATATCGCGTAGAGCAAATATACTATAAAACAAATACGCGCAAGCAAATTAAAATACAAAATGTGCAAGAGAATGATTAGCAAAAACTTCAAATTATTTTCACATACAAAAATCCATAGATTAAAAATAGACAACTAGCAAAGGGGTGCGTTCGACAACTGCCCGATAAGTTGATCGGTCCGAACATATTTATAAATCTTAATGTTCAGATAAGGAAGAGTGTACTGTGCCAGGTAGACCCATGGCACAGGAATAGTACTTTCTACCTCAAATTTGTAAAAAAGTTCAGACGAAATAAAAGATTTATTTATTTTACTGAAACTTTTTCATAACATTCTTTGAGTGTAACTTTAAAACATAAAGTTACACTCAATTTACTGTAATAAATCATTGTCATTGATATTATTCTTGGACGACTAAACGGCAATTGCAACTCATTCTTGATCATGACCAGAATTGTAGGCGAATGGCAATAATTGATCTTGTTCTGATAGTGCTATGTATAACAAAAAATAGTAAATAAATATTTAGACTAAAACATAACTGACTTCTAACACTAAAAATTATGAAATGACCAGTGGAGGTCAGAACATGAAAATGTGAGTTCATTGTGCTTTGCACCTGCATAGTACCGAATTCAACAAGTTATTTCATATTATGCTAAGAGCAGAATCTAGAAGTCATAAAAAATATATATAAATGCAATAATAACTTTGAGCAGTATTTTTCATTATTAATAGAACGAAAACTTGATGTAAATTTGTTTAAAAATTAGTTATTATACCAGTTACACGGCTGCCCAAAAAAAGGAGAGCTATGTTTTCAGGGTTCATGTATGTATGTACTATGTTTATGAGTTTCTATATTCCACCATAACTTCTAAACAGATAAATCGATTTCAATGTATGAGATATCGTTCGGTTTGTTTTGATAACGTAAGTGACAATAAGTACATAAAAAAATAAACTGGATGATTTTAGACGCCATATTGAGCGTTAAAATTTAAGCGTTAAAATGTAGATGCGATGAAGCGATAATCAAATCAATTAATAATTATAATTTTAATATTTTACCAATATTTATCTAGATTTAAACAGCAAAGGAAGTCGTGTAAGAAGTTGTAGGAACCCAAATAATCAGATGTAAAACAATCTACATACATTTTATTTTTTGAACTGGCCGGACACTTCTCCATATTTGAGGTTTTAGGTCCAGAACTAAGCATGATATCGATTTATCTCTGCGTTATCTAGGCTTAATGGTTCTCAAGGACACATAGCGGCATACGCTGTTAAGTGCTTGGCAACAGATTTTCTACTTGAGGGTGGTAGCTAACCAGGCGTGCATTCGCAAAATGCTCTACCACCTTGCAAAATATGTATCATAGTTACAAAATTACAAATTTACGAGAGCATGAGATAGAGGTCAGAGCATACCTCAGCTATAGGAGTGGATGACGCAGGTTCGATTCCCGCACACGACTATAATTTTTCTTCTCGTAAATGTGTGATTTTGTAATGAAATCCACAGCTAATTTGCAATAGCAAAAAAAAACATAGTTATTTCGTTACTTGTAAAAATACCTTCTTAAGTTTTTTTTTTATTTAGGTATTGTTGATAGGCCTAGCCTTTCACCGCTGTCTCACCTGATGGTTAGTGATGTTGTTATCGAAGATGTTGTTAAGGCTACCTTACAATTATTGGCTCTCAAGGACAGCTGCCGGAACACACTGTTAGGTGCTTGGCGACAAGCTTTTTACTTGAAGGTGGTAACTAACCAGGCGGGCATTCGCAAAAGGCCATCAGTAGTAGGTAATACCACTAGCCGGCACCCTTCCATGGGCGTTGTTTAACTTAGCTGATCGGTTAAGAATCGGCAAAGCAAACTTCGCTACGAGCGCTTCAAATAAGTACCTACACAAATTAAAGTAATACGTCCTTTTTAGGGTTCCGTAGTACCTACAAGGAACCCTTATAGTTTTGTCATGTCCGTCTGTCCGAGGTTTTGCTAAGAGACCGTTTGTACTAGAAAAATGCAATTTTGTACAGGTATGTAAACTTACCACGCCGACAAAGTGGTAAAATAAAATTTTGAAAATTTTTTTTTTTTATGGTAGCTCCCATACAAGTGGTGTGGGTATGAATATTTTTTTTCGTCGTCTATTCCATCGAATGGGGTATTATTGAATAGGTATTTTAAAATTATTTAGGGGTTGCTAATGTTATTTTTCGTTTAAATGCTCCATTTACAAAATATTCAACTTTAATGTGCAAATTTTTGTTCCAGTAGGCCCCCCCCCTCCCTCTAAAACCTAAACTGCTAGCTTGAAAAATCTGAAAATATTCATGAAGTTAGTGCAGTTCATGAACTTTCAAGGAAAATTATAGCGGTTAAGATAACTTTATTACTTTAGCAGTAATAGTCGTTGAACTTGGGTATTAGATAATTTTGCACCAAATACAAAATTCTTAGAATAAATCTTTTAAAGTTACTCAGATGAAGTACTGGAAGGACTAGGATCGGTATGGATAGTTATGTACTATAGGAAGGGTGGAGGGGGGAGATGGAGGGGTTGTAGCACCCCCTAGAGGGGTGGGGGATTAAGGAAACTATTTTTATTTTAATTAATAATAATTATAATAATGTGGATCTACATACACTAGAAGGACTTTAGGTATGGTATATATGTATATATTTTGTGCAATGGGGAGGAGAAGAGAGGGTGTAATATTCCCCATTAATGGGAGGGGGTTACAGAACACTATAGTTTTTTTAATACAAATGAAATTTCCCAAAATTAGCTTCTTCTTCATGAAAATAATTAATCATAAATCACAAGCACGAAAACGACAGCAAAAACTGGTTAGGCTTAGAGACAAATGTCTTATTAGAAGTGAAGTAATTCTATGACAGCTCCGGCGCTGTGGGTACGCAGCTTTAGTCTTCTCGCAACCTTATCGCAGCGTACTCGCTACACTTTCGCAGTATACTTGCGCCGCTCCCTCTCCGTGTCTCCGGCTTATAAAAAACACTCTAGTGTAGGGCCGACAACACTGCTTGGAAGATGGGTGCTCCAAAAACAGCAAGTGACCCAGTAGGTATTTGTAACATTTACTCGAATCACTTCCAATCAGTATTTGAACCTTCAACTGTTACCGACGGTTATAATGCAGATAATAAATTTTATATTTTTGAAGATAACCACACGTCAGATTTAATTATCAGTGATGTTTGTTTTACTATAATCAAATGTATATCCAATCGGAACTACGTAGGCTCGATCCAACTAAGGGCGCTGGAGTTAATAATGTTTCACCATAAGTTCTTAAATAGGTACACCGCTGACACCATTTGTTTGCCAGTCCAGCATATATTCAACCTAAGGATTATTTAAAGTTGTAGCAAACTATCGCGCAATCTCAATTTTGCCCGCCTTATTATTATTATTATTGATTTACTGAAATATTTTAAACGTAGACAACAAACAAACAGTGTGTTTACTAAAAAATATTTTAAGTTTTTTAAATTGCTATTACATGCCGATGACCTGAAAATGTATCATTCTATAAATACTTGTCAAGTCCATTTAAAATTACAAAAGGATATGGGCAGATTTTTTGTGTATTTTATTAAAAATAATTTTACTCCTAAGACAAAAAGAAATAATTTTATACAAATACAAATTAATTTTATTCCTCCTTATTGTGATACATTTATGATGAGTCTATGACTCTAAAACTAGGTTGGTGGCCTGTATCTCAAGAGCCAGGTCCTTCCTGGCTTTAGAGAATCTGTAACACATCTATATTTTTTCTTTTATATATACTATTTAGTAACTATTCAAAATTGAACCAATACTTTGAAACATATATACATATAGGAAAAATATGTACCAAATTTTTTATTCGAAATTAACGTCCTTTTGTATATTTTTAATAATTAATATGTACGTGTAGTCATTATTCTGTGGTGTAGTATTGGTGTACGAGTTTAAGTGAATGTTTGTGAGGAATTTGAAAGGTGTATGTGTCGGTGCGTGTTTCTCTATGTTTGAGTATACGTGTACGTGAAGGGTATGTGATTTGGAATATGTAATTGTACATATTTGTAATGGGATTCTAACTTTGATGAAGTTCAAGTCATAAAGGATTTAGAAATAATATTAGATAGTAAATTAATCGTTAATGTAAATACTCAAAATATTATAAAAGCGCGTGGTTTAAAAATCTTTCATTTTGTCATAAAGTTCTCTAGTAACGTATTTATTGCATAATATTAAACCATTATGAAGAGCTGCTAAACAAATATAAATTATTGCTAATTGTTGCCTCCTAGATTAATTAAACTCTAGGAGGCAACAATTAGATATTATGCTTCTGTATGGCCTATAGACAGATTGATACGTAAACTCTTTATTGAACACCTTAAACTTAACAAGAATTAAAAATATTTGACTTAAAAATAGTGAACAATTGGCGGCCTTATCGCCCAAAGCGATCTCTTCCAGACAACCGTTGAGCGAAGAGGAGCAAGTTTGAAAAGGGATGGCAGTGTACAATATATTTATTAGTATTTACACATATCTACAATACAATATATATATATACATACAAATACCATACTGTAGCATTTGATATAGAATTGTTAAAGATAGAATTGTCATTGTAGAATTGTCAAAGGATTGGGAGTATAAGTCATAACAGATATGACTGTACAGAGTTTATGGATTAGCTTCGGTATAAGGTACTTTTTAGACCTCATCCTCGCCGTCTCATAATTATTCAGTGTCGTTATATAGCTTACACTATATAAAGATATATATACATATACAGTGTAAACTCAAGGGACTGTGCATTTTATGGCGTTATAGAGAACTGTCCTTAAATGGAGAGAAGAAAAAAGTTTGTGAGCAACTAAGAAATGTATAGATAATCCATGATTCCTACTTAATAGTCACGGTCAACAACAGTCTCCACGTGCAAGCAATCACAATTTATAAACAAAAGAACAAATTGCTAAGAAAGTTATAGGCAGAGAGATAAAAAGAAAAGAACAACATTATTTTTCTGTATTATGATAACGGGCTACTACGGAACCCTACATTGCACGTGGCCCGACACGCGCTTGACCATTTATTATTCTGTGGTAATACCTACCACATAACTATAAATGTGTAGGTATATTACTTAATTATTAATTGTGCTTCAAATTTTCTGTAAAATCTTTTCTAGATTTGCGATTTAATTTATGAGTACTTATGAATGTATTTACAACCACATAAACACGAAGTAAGAAACCTACTTTGCATAGTGATAGGGTATTTGGCGAATGCCCACAAGCTATCACCTTCAAATACAAAATCAGTCGATTTGAGGGGTCAATCAGTCATTGAGAGCCAGACAAATTACAGCCAGACATTCGCTTTGCGTAGTGTGTCTTGACTCATATTTGTGGTAAGTAAGAGAAGAGCGTTGCTATCAGCTTTAATAAATCTGACTGGTTCACATTTGTATAACTTTATATCTACGTCACCTGCTCCATCTTGCACATAATCTGGTCTCTTAAGTTTTCCTTCGACTAATTCCATAGCATCTTCAATGCTTCCTAAAAGAACACATATTTTATACCTCCAAGTTGACCAATTGACTTTGCCTTCAAGTAGTCCGATTTGAATTTTTCCCGATATATTTTTTATTTTTGCTAGGGACATAACCTGATGAGATGAGCTATTTAGTGGAAGCTTGGGACTTGACATAATATAAAAAGAATGGAAATAATAAATATAAAGAAAACTAGATTTTTATGACTTGACTGTATATAGTTTGTAATATTTTGTTAATAAAGGCATAACGGTAAAAAAAAAATGTCATGAAAATATATTTAAATTTTGTATATGTATCATTATTATATTCTTTAAAATTGTAATATCATTTTTCTATAAGTAATATTTTAATTTAATTTTGAGTTTGTTCGTTTTGGGCCTACCTCTGTGTCGTTACGTAAATGGTTGTACAAGCCGATCAGTGTGTCCAGCCTGCTGGCAGCGTTGCCCCATTGGATTGCGATGCTGATTCGTTGAGCCAAGTAAGCATTTTGATAACACGTCTAAGAATAAATAATTTATTCGTAGTAACACGTAGATAAAGCGCTCTGATATGTTTTGGAAAATAAGATGAGCTTCCAGCCCCCGCGCACCCAATGTCTCTACACTAAAAGAAGGGATGGAGTAAAAACAAAGTCAAAGTCAAAATCATTTATTCAATTTAGGCGTTTACGACGCTCTTATGAAGGTCAATTACAAATTTTAGTATTGAAATATTCTACATTGTACTGCCACGTTCAGCAAATAAATTGTATAGAGCCACTGCGAGAAGAACGGGCAAGAAACTCGGGGCCATTCTTTTAAACATCTTTTAACAATGTGTTACATACTTACCATATAATAGAGTTATTACAATATTTGTTTAAATTATGTAGGAGACAGGCAATAGCTTGGTGGAGGCGGAATTGTCCAGGCATTTTTGTCGTTTATGTAATCAGAAACTGTGTAGTAGGATTTCTTAATCAATATGTTTTTCACATGCAACTTGAATTTCCCTTCTGTGAGCGTTGTAATATGTTTGGGAACTTTATTATAAAACCGCACACAATTACCTAAGAAGGACCTTTTATTTGTCTTTGCTAATCTAAAACCAGGCACCGCTATTTTATCTCTATTCTTAGTATTGTAATCGTGATTGTCACTGTTTAATTTAAATTTACTCAAATTTATCCGAACATACATAATATTTTCAAATATATACAGACTTGGTAAAGTTAAAATATCAATTCCTTTAAAAAGATCCCTCACAGATTCCCTAGAACCCATTTTATATATGGCTCGAATTGCACGCTTTTGTATGATAAAGATTGTCTCTATCTCAGCAGCAGTTCCCCACAGCAATACACCATACGACATAATACTGTGGAAGTACGCGAAATAAACTAGGCGAGCAGTAGCTACGTCTGTTAACTGTCTTATCCTAAGAACTGCATATGCAGCAGAACTAAGTCTTCCGGAGAGATCATGTATATGTGGATCCCATTGTAAAGTGGAATCCATTTTGATTCCCAGGAAGACTGTCGCTTTGTCAATAGGGAGTTTATCTGGGTCAAGCTTTATGTTTGGTTCAACATAAGGAACATTTGGTAAAGAAAACTTTAACATTTCGTCTTTTTTGAATTTAGGAGAAGATTATTAGCGGCGAACCATTTACAAATCTTAGATAGTACATTATTTACATGCGTCAGTTCACTGTCTTTCCCATCTACTTTAAAAATCAGAGAGGTATCATCTGCGAATAAAACAATATCGCAGAAATCTTTGACCATGCAAGGCAGATCATTAATATATGTTAGAAACAGAAAAGGTCCCAAAATTGATCCCTGTGGTACTCCCAGTTTTACCAATGACCCGGAAGAAGTATTGCCATTTATTCCAACCTTCTGTAGCCTGTCTGACAGATATGACTCTATAAGACTCAGAGCTTTTCCACGAATACCATAGTAGAAAAGCCCAGTAACACACAGAACCAACGAGAATATAAGCACGATCTGCGACGCAAGGACATGTATTTATGCTAGTTCGCAGAAGGGCCATCCCCACAGTGTTTGAGAGTCGGAAACTTAGAGAATTCTGTATTTGGACAAGGCCATCCCCAGATATGTTTGGCTTCCGTCCGCCAGATATGCTACATCAAAAGAGCTTGAAGATAGTGCGAGACTTTTTTATACTAATTTTGTACGTACTGGGTACTGTACTGTATCAGCTGGGTAGTCCACTGCTGAACACAGCCTCCCCAATTTGTAGGGGGTTTGTCATTATCCCCAAGCTTGGCAGGCGGCTTGGGGATCGCAGTGTGAGATATGAGTTCCTCAGAATGTGCTGCTCTCCACCTTCTGGTGTGTTACCCTTAGTTGCCTCTTACGATACCCACGGGTAGAGATGGGGAGGTGTACTGAGTACTGAAGACATTTTTTTTAAAAATTATTTATTGTCCTTTTACAAGACAGTGCAATATTTGTAAATACACTTAGGTCCTACAATAAAAAACGTAAGTAAAGAGAAATTTATGTTGAACAAAATGAAATTTATGTTGAACTTACTAAAAGTTATCCGTACTGGAGGAAATGCGTGCTAGAAAAAACGCCCAGTACAACAACTGGACAAAGTAAGGTTGAAATACTACACAATGTGAACAAACTGCACATAATTTAGTATGCAAAAAATTCAATTGGCATATTGATAGCGTAAGACAACTTAACAATAGTATTATTGTTGACAGCTGTTTTGTATGTACCTACCTAAAGACGTCAAAGATCTTTCCAGCTAATTATATATAAGGAGAAAGAAGGTAGTGCAATAACACTTTAATTTCAACCGGTCATAGAAACAGACAAAAGCAATTAGGAAAGATGAAAATTTTGATACATCTAATTTTTATGATAGTGGTAAGAAAATAAAAGCATCGTACCTAACATATGATAGGTACGATGCTTTTATTTTCTTACCACTATCTAACAATATATTAACAATAAATAAATTAATAGTGGATATATAAGGGTGCACGAAGCTTTTTTCATACAAACCTAGTGTTTTCATATTTTAAATGCCAAGTGTTCAAAGTCGGTCAAATTTGGCATGCATGTTCTTGAACCCAATACATATGCTTCTGGTTTGCAAGGTAAACGTAAAATTAAGTATGTTCAAAAATATTTGGATACATCGTTTTGTATGAGAATTTTTAATTTCTTATATAGTGATAAAATAAATGACAAATCGAGAAGCATATATATTAGGATTGAACATATGGTATATAAAATATGAAAAAAACTACATTTGTTTGGGAACCACTACAACCACACTAGCCTAATATATATAATGATGTTACAGATGTGTTGTGCAGCCCCAGAACCTGACCCTGGTAAGTAAATTCTTTATTAGTTTTTAGGGTACTGTACTAAACGGTATTTCCCCGCGGAGTGCCGGGCTAGAATGTCACCCCCGATTGCTACCTGTGGGTCAGTCTGTCGTAAGATGCAATTAAAAGTATAATACCGAAAGGTGGGCAGCGGCGCCTTCTGAGGAACTGATAACTTTAACTGCGATCCCCAAGACGCTTCCAAGCGTGGGGATTATGGCTTATCTCCCTAATGGCGAAGACCTTGTCCAACGGTGGACTGGTTCTGGTTGATATGATGAGGTCATCCTAAAAGTTAGTAAAAAATAATAAAAGTACTATTATATTCAACACAAATTTAATACTAAATCCTCTGCTGCAATATGTTCATCGTTATTTTATCTAATCAGTTGAGCATATTGGATAAGTTTCGCCTATTTTTATAGTTTATTATTGGCTAGCCCTATGTAACTGTTCAATTTTTTGATAAGTGATAAAGTGACTTAACATGCACTACTAATATTAAATAAGTAAAACTAATATTAATTACCATTCGTTCTATTGCTCTTAAATCAATATTTCAGAGCAAAAGTGTTTAAGTAGGTTGATTATAACAAACTTTACTACCTCGTATTGTCATGCAAGTTACATGTAAATTTCAAAAGCATATAACAGTGCTGCCTAACCTAAGCCGTTTGGTGTATTTTTTTAATGTTATTGTTACGAAACAAGTTCGAGGCCCACTCGATGTTAAGCGGACTAACCTCTGCCTATAACAGATGAATTTCATCGCGTCACGAATTGCACTGCGCCCTTCACCTTGAGACACAGTTATTAAGTCTCATGTGCCTGTAATTTCACTGGCTCTCAAGAACTGCTGCTGGAACACACCGTTAGGTGCTTGGCGAAAGATTTTCTACTTGACGGTGGTAGCTAGCCAGGCGGGCATTCACAAAATGCCCTTCCACCATGCGGTGAAGCTTAAGCCCGCGTCGAGCATCGAACCATGGACCTGCTGCGCGGCTGTCCATAGCCAATGCCACTGAGCCATCACTGATTCAAAAGTAGTCGTGTAGTAGTAGTGTAGTCACAGATATATTATTTTAGGATGTTTTCTTTTACAGCGTTTGCAATGGCTGTTGCTTCTGCTTCTGCGTCAGGCAGAGCATCACGACCGCGTATGAAGAAACCATGCACAACGCCTTCTCCTTGCACCAGTATTACTTCCACTTCAAGCTCGACAACTTGTACTCCATACACGACAACTCCTACACCGTGCACATCAACATCCACTTCGTGTACAACTACTTCCGCTCCGTGCACCTCAACTTCCACTCCGTTCTTGACAACACCCACTCCATGCTCGACAACTTCCACTCCGTGTACAACAACTCCCGCTCCATGCACGTCAACTGCCACTCCGTGCTCTTCAACATCCACTCCATGCACGTCAACTGCCACTCCATCCACGACAACACCCACTCCATGCTCGACAACTTCCACTCAGTGTACAACAACTTCCACTCCATGCACGTCAACTGCCACTCCGTGCTCTTCATCATCCACTCCATGCACGTCAACTGCCACTCCATTCACGACAACACCAACTCCATGCTCGACAAATTCCACTCCGTGCGCAACAACTCCAACTCCATGCACGTCAACTGCCACTCCTTGCTCTTCAACATCCACTCTATGCACGTCAACTTCTACTCCGTGCACGGCAACTTCCACTCCATGGACGACAACTTCCACACCATGCCCAACAACACCCACTCCGTCCACAACAACTCCCACTCCATGCTCATCAACTGCCACTCCGTGCACAACTAGTATTCCGTGCACGTCAACTAGCACTCCATGGACGACAACATGCACCACACCAAGTCCATGCTAGCCATAATATCTTTAAAATTACTTAGGCAACCCCTGCTGATCAGCTAGTACCTTCGCTCTTCTGATCGATGATCGACAGTCACCCTTATATGTAACTATATTAATCTGTGTAATTTGATATTTAAGTATGTATAATAAGATATATCAAATAACTGATAATACTTTGAATGCCTTCTTTTCAAATGCTTATAATAAACTCGATTGGTTTTTCTTGGTGTTATTATAAACGAATTCCCAAAACAAGCCGCTAACTAAGGAGGTTCTTAATGCTGTTGTCTTCGTAGCTCTTGCCATACTAATGTTTAGTTTCCTCATATTTTAAATAGAGTTTCAAACTCGTTGAAATTTTGCTTGCATATCCTTGAGCCTAATATCTATGCTTCTGGTATGCCAGTTTTTCGTTTTACTATTTACTAATTATCTAATGTGTAATAGTGAATTCCCATGCAAAATGATTTTTTCAAAAAAGTTTGAAAATTCTTATGTATCTTTATGGAAAACTGACAAACCAGAAGCAAAGATTTAAGGCAGGCATACAAAGTTTCAGCGAGTTTGAACTTTGATATACAGGGTTATTGGGTTAAAAATCATCTCAATGTTTTATAGGACTAGCAGAAGTCAACCCAAAGAAGTTGTTAGCATTTTACCAATAACCTTGTATAAAATATGACGAAAGTACGTTTGTATGAAAAGAGCTATGTAGACACTTTCTTTCAGTTAAAGCGTATATTCTATACGACCTAAAAGAGCTCTGTTGCTGGCACTCTTTTGTGTTTTTGTGTATACTGACGCAAGCGCTAGAATTCTGATAGTTTTCAGAGCTGGTATGAGGTTGCTGTTTACTCCATAAACCGACAGTACTGACAGACCGTAGTTCATTCCTTACTTTCAAAATCCCCTATGTACAGTCACGGAATGAAAAGGTTCGTCAATTTTCAAATAGATTCGTTCAACGTATTGCGAGCACATATTACCTTTTGAAACTATGTTACAGAATAGACTCGAGTTAGAGAAAATAATGTTTTACTGTTCGTAAATAAAGTTCAAAATTATTCAGATCAAAGTGGTTTGACTATTTATCTTGTCAAGAAGATTATTACGTTTGATAAACTAAAACCTTTTTATTGGTTCAACCTGCCATTATTATTTCTATCAATTGTTCAATGTCGCCATTGCAAAATATCATAATTTCTCGTAAATAACTATTTTATAATGCCAAGACCTTTAAGACGGGAAGGAAGTCTCGAATTTTCATACAAAAAGAGAAAACGTTTCTCTCCCCTTAAAACATCACCGATTTTGATGATTTTTGGAAATGTTATAGATGTTATCAAAATCTAGGTTTATAGGTTTTGATTTTTAAATTTTATTAATGGAATTTGAATAATTAGGTATTTAAATTCCGATCTTTTCTCAAAACTTGTTTCTCTAGTTTGTGAACTGTTTATATGAAAACTAATGAAAAATCAAGAAAAAGGAAAACCTATAAACCTAGTTTTTTTTGTCAGTTATAAAATAAAATCAAAATTTTAAAATTTTATTAATTTTTGCTATAGGAGAAACGTTTTCTCCTAGAACGCAAATTATGCGGAAATTCTAAGTCAAAACTTGAAGAAGCTGCAATTGTCCTTATCGCACAATTCTGTTCGGGGGGCAGGGTTTCTACCCCCCTAAACAACACAGAATAAATAATAGTAGTTTGGTAGAGGTACTTGCATTAATGATGTCAATATGCCTTTTCGATATGTTGGATGGTGAGTGATGGGAAAAAATCGATGGTGTAAATATTTCGATTCTAACAATATTAATGTTTTTCCGAATATTAAATTTGAATTATCGAAACTAAGAAATATTATATAGACGTACATACTCCAATATAAAAAATACAAACATGTCCACAGATCAGTTTTTACCTCTTAATAATTTTTATATTTATTCCTATTCTTCTAAGTATAAAGGTATAGACGATAAAGGTGTCGTGAAATCTTAGTTTATATATACATTATGCCTACATTATGACGAAAATCGATTAAGCCGATGTACTGTACTGTATCAGCCGGATTGTCCACTGCTGAACACAGCTTCCCCCATTATGGGGGGATTTGCCATGTAGGTACTAGATATATAATATAAATAAATTGTCACAGCATTTTTTGTAGCAAATATAGTAGTATCTAAAGTAAGTAAGAATAGGTTATTTGTTCTTCGTGACACTTAAAACATGTTTTTTTTATGAAATGGACTCATCACCTAATAAATAACGAACAAAAATGAAACAGACTTCTAATATCAAAAAGTCTGAAATAACTTGTTGAAGTCGGTGACAGTTTGAAAGTATGATCTCAATATTGCGGTCATGGTGTTTTCGACAAGTTATTTTATACTTCTTAGTTTTAAATATAGGTTTCATTATTTATGTTAAAAAATGTGATCCTTGCTACTTTCGACATCGATTGGTATATTCCGGTGTGATACAACAATGGAATCCCACAACGTTTATTTATAATATAAAATTTCGGCCTTATCCTGACATTATTTTTCGTTCCGGTCTGATCCCTCCCATTGTTTTATGGCCCTGACTTTAATATCAATATAAGAATTATCAAACAGGAGAGCAGAAGTTCATAGGTGTGACATACTGTAAATCTTGTTACAGAAATATATATATATATATATTTATAATGTACCTACATAAGAATAAAAGAAGGTACTTCAAAACCATATCACTCTTTATTCTAAAAATTCGACTAAGATATTGAAACTAACAAACAAAATTAGTTTCTAAAAAAAAACAATATGAAGATATTTTTATAACCATTTACGCATGCTTAGCCAGAATATGAAAATAAATTTAATATTGTTATGTTTGCAACAACGCCTGCTATGCAGATTACATTACAAAATTACAAATATACGATAGAAAAAATTTAAGTCATGTGTGGGATTCGAATCCCACACGAAAAAACGAAAAAGAACGATAGGAAAGATTTGAGTTATGACGTCATGTCATGCACGCTAGCTCAATTGGTTAGAGCATACCCCGGCTAAAAGGGTGGATGGACGCGGGTTCGAATCCCGCACATGACTTAAATTTTTCCTATCGTATATTTGTCATTTTGTAATATGAAAATAAAGTTTGTTGGAAAAAAAATATTGATTAGGAGCGGGATCAGAAGCTACAATTACAAGTACCTGTAGTAGCGGGCTCGAATCTTGCCAGTAGCCAATTATATTTCCATCTAGCAGGATTTAAAACAATTATATATTAAAATCAGTGACTCAACTGTATGTCCGGTAATATCAATATCATTTTAAAAACACTCAGCGAATTTACGTTAGCATATAATTAACAATCAAGTAACTAGGCAATTTTATGTAATTCTTTTAATAAAATATATATAAACAGTATAAATATATAGCATGCAATATAGTAGATTATACCTACGAAATATTGATTAAACCAATCAATAGCTTGAACAACAATAATACGAGTTTGCTAAAAGTAATTAGACTATAAAGTCAGACAAAAAGAAATCAACAACATTTAAAATATGCAAAACTTAACAAAATGTGAACTATCTTCACTTAAAAAAAAATGATCAAATCTGATATCAGCCTTTTGCAGTTGATCTGTAACATCGTTAATTCGTTTATTTCTCCAAATTATTTATGAAACTACGCTTCATTAATTATTGCCTTTTTATAGCTGATAGGCTAGCCTTTGACCACTATCTCATCTGATGGTAAGTGATGATGAGGTCGAAAGTGTTGTTCAGACTAACCTAGAATTACTGGCTCTCAAGGACAACTGCCGGAACACACCGTTAGGTGCTTGGCAACAGATTTTCTACTTGATTGTAATGGTAGTATTCTTTATAGGATTAAAGAATATATGGAGGTTTAGTAAGACATAGATGTAATTAATATTTAGATTAAATTGTTAATATTACTAGTGTATTTTTAGCATTAGCTTTAAATATTTGCACGTCTGCTTGCAGGCAGAATACAGCGACCACGCATTTTACACAAGAACTCAAAATGTACATACATGATTGTATTCTTGCAAATAAATTATTTGATTTGATTTGATTTGATTTAGTGTGATGGTAGCTAGCCAGACATTCGCAAAATCTCCTATCACCATGCTGTATGACTGCCATCTGCCATCGTAAGACAACAACCGGGACCGACGGCTTTACGTGCCCTCCGAAGCACGGAATTTCGCTAGCGGTCACCCATCCAACTCCTGACCGCGGCGGACGTTGCTTGACTTAGCTGATCGATTAAGAACGGCTAAGCAAACTTCGCTACTAGCACCATGTTTTAGAATGATTGTTAGGCAACATATTTAAGTTGGCATCTCCTTCTAAATAATTTAATGAAGCTGGTATTTATTGGGGTGCATTTTGACAATGTTATTATTTAATTTAAAATGCCAGACTTCCACAACATGTTCGGAGATGTTCCTTATGAGTACACCATATTATGTACACGAAACTTTTGTCTTCTAGCCATTGAGTCACCATGTAGTCGTTAAGGTCTTGTACTTCTGCAGTTTCTCGTGAGTCCTTCATAATATAACACCAGCCTTCCCTGATGCGATCTTTTCCAAGGTACAAGGTCTTTTACGCTTCAATTATGTATTGTTGACAAGCACTTTGTATACACTAGTAGCTTGTTAAAAGTAATAATTACAGCACAATTATAAAAAGCCAATGAGCACCTTCGTCTTGTTTTATTTTATAAGGACAAAGGAACAGTTTCACAATATTTTCTTACAGTAAAAGTATTATTATTTATAATAATAATTTTGTGACCAACATCGATCGTTTGTTCAGTTTGGATTATTCACTTGATAAACTAAGCAGATTTAAACTACCTTGAAATGAGTATACTAAATATAATACATATTTTTACTCAAGTCGACGAGAATTAAGCGGCGCGGCGGCGCGCGGCCGAAGACGCGCGACGCGGCTCGACAGCTGCGGGCGACGCGGTAGCCGCGCCTACAGTTAAATAATTGTGATATTGTGACTCGACTGCACGTCTCTCTGTAGTACCTATACATATATGTTTATAGCATTTGACGGAGGTGCGGGGCGCGGAGCGCGAGGCCGGCCTTTAGCTGCGAGACAGCATCACTTTGTTGAAATACGTATTTCTCTGTGGGTGCTTCTGTTCCTTGTCCTCTTAAGTGTTAAAGAAAGAGCAGTAATTATTGCCGAACATGAAACTGGCTACATCTCCGAGATATCACGTCGTCTAAATGTGACCAGAGATAGTGTAAGATTCTGGATAAGGAGACATGGCGAAGAAGGTGCACTAGTCGATGATCGTCACAATAATTCTGGTCGCCGTCCTAATCTTAACGCTGCACAAAAATCAGACATGAGAAGGCAATATGAAGAAAACGGCTTTGAGTCAACGAATCATTTCGCCCAAATATATGGTGTTTGTCCAAGAGTGATAAGAAACGCATTACACTCAATGGGACTACATTATAGACGACACGTAAAAAAATGTGCACTGACAACGGCTCATAAGGAAGCACGCTAAAGATTTGCACAGACTTATTTGATCATCGATTGGAATACCGCTATAAAAATGCTTTAAGTCGAGCCAACAAGGGAGGCTTAATTTGTGGAGATATATGGTAGTACGAGATATACGGAAGACCATGTAGTGCCCAATTTCAGTTCCGGACGAATCTCGGCCAATGTATGGGGGTGTCAGCGGATGGACCTACTCCAGCTCGTTCTTCTTCCTTCAAAGGCAAACGCAACACACTATCTGTCTGTTTTAGAAGACAGTGTGCTACCAAGTATCCGTATCGTGTATCCAGCTGATGAGGTACCTGAGGTCAGATATGTCCAGGACAATGCTCGCACGCACACTGCTCGTATTGTGAATGAATGGTTCAACCGGCATAGCGATATAATGGCTATAGAAAATGTATGGAGTTTAATTGTACAGCGATGGGAAAATGGAATTGAAAGGACCAAAGAAGCTTTAGAAAACCACTGCCGAATTATATGGGAAGACACTAGAGACACGGATCTATGCTCTCGTCTAGTGGGTTCCATGAGAAATAGTTTACAATATGTGATTTAACTTTTAATTAAATTTGCTTGTTTTTAATAGTGTCATTTTATTGTTGTTCAAGTACATTTTGTAGCATTGATGGGATAGAAAAAACAAGCAAAACCTTATTTGATAGCATATGTCATATTTATTTAACTGTTAGCAGCACTGTTTCTTGCCCTGGTATGTTGGCATAATTGATCCTTGCATTATCTACTAGTGCAAGCGAAAACGAACCTTTTCATTCCGTGACTGTACCTATTCCATGTTTTCTAATGTGCTTTACAAGGATCTTCTAATAAATACAACTGAGAGGCTCCAACTGACCGCATTTCCTCTGTTCTGACAAGGGTGTCAATAAATTAATGTTTTTCAAGGTATACAATCTAGTTGACAGCCCGTAACTGAAAACATTGAATTCGTAAATGATCGAGCGAGCAAGAAATGCGAGGAAAGCGTCTCTGCTTCAGCTTATAAAAAAGTTGTATATCTAAAAATTTTCAAAAGTGTTAGGTACTAATTTTTTGTTGCCCTTATCAAGAAGCGACTTTTTTGCCAGAACAACTTATGACAAAGATAAAAAAAAACGCTGATTTCCTATGCTATATCAAATAACAGTTATTTCATGAGCTTTTAGAATAGATATACCTAATGGTTTTTGTTTACCCATATTATAGAAGACGTAAACCAATAACCAATGTTATTGGCTATGCCTACTATGTCCATTACAAACTGTACTGTACTGTATCAGCCGGATAGTCCACTGCTGAACACAGCCTCCCCCAATATGGGGGGGTTTGCCATAATCCCCCCGCTTGGCAGGCGGCTTGAAGGATCGCAGTGTGAGATACCAGAAAGTGCTGCCCACCTTCTGATGTGCTACGCTTAGTCGCCTCTTACGACACCCACGGGTAGAGATGGGGGGGGGGGGGGGGGGCATTCTATCCCGACACCCCACGGGAATTACAAACACTTGTAGTTTGTAGCGTTTTTACCCGTTTTCGTTTGCTATTTCCTCTTTAAAGCGTTAGGTACTTAATATAGTGATCAATAAACTATTGAATCCTAAAAAATAAAAATAGATAAATAAATATCATACGCTATAAAGCATTTTGCACCTGATATTTATTTATTTATTGATTATTGATGTTAACTACCTACCAACTTTGAGATTTCCTTTACGTACTTCGTTTTTCATTCATTGGAATACTGATTTTGTTTGGATTTGAATGACTTTGGTTTTTCTAAATGAATTTTGTTGCTTACTGACTGGAATGGGTATACAATATATATTAATTGGATTGGACAGATAATAAAAATCGACCAAGAGCGAGTCAGACTCACGCCGTACCCTTCGTGAAAACTAAAAAAACTGCTTATAATATAGTGACTAATGTTGTGGATATAATATGGTACGGAACTCTTCGTGCACGACTCCGTCTCGCACTTGGCGATTGTTTTTCTACTTATTTTATATATTTAGACTTAAAATTGACACTTCGCATATTACAGTGGGAGTGGTGTTCTTTTACATATTAGTTATTTATTGCGTTACTCTTGAATTATATTCTATGTGTGCCAGTCGTTTTCCCCTTAGATCTTACGTAAATTAATAACAAGGCTCATATTTCACATACATTTACTGCATTCTAGGTCAAAGAAGCAGGCCAGTTCAAGACCCAAATTAAAGTCCGCGTTTTAATGTCGCTTTAAACATAATACGGAACTCTAAAAATGAGTTTGAAATTATCCCAGAAGACCTAAAAAGAGGTCCTGAGCTTAATGGTTTTTCATATAAGGAACAAGAATGCAAATGTTCTTCTCCTAGTGCTTAATTCAGTTACCATGAAGTTTACATTCCGGTAACGCCAGAAAACATAAATGAAGTTACGGCTTAATATGAATATATTTTCTATTATATATTATACATTCCTTTTCCCCATACATCCTCAACATTTGAAATGCAAGCATAACTGCCGCCATCCGCCCTTGGTATAGTGCACTAGTGCCACCTAGCGTGAAGAAATAAAACTAGTATTGAACTCACCCACCGCCATCTCGGCTGACAAAATAAATCGCTCCGCAATTAATATTAAAAACAACGTATAAACAAACTTTAAGGGTGAACTGGCCGGGCCGTTCTCCATACAAACGCCGTAGGGTGATCACTGCCTTATTTGCGGATTTAGGTCCAAAACAAAGCATAATACCGATTGATCTCGTCATTACCTAGGCTTGTATGATGCCGAAATTTTAATAAGATAATTAACTTGAGAGTTATGAGCTTCGAAACATTTTCATATAACATTTTCAAGGCTCATAACTTTCAACTTAATTATCTTTTTAAAGTCAGTCTCGCGGCGTTCTAGCTAGCGATCGGACGAGTACGGTGACTCATGTCAGTAGCTATGGCTTCAAACGTGATAAAATGTTCGACTTGTAATATAGTGATTTGTGAACTGCTAGCTTATATGCAAAACAAAATTGATATAATGGACGAAGAAAGTTTAGTGAGATTGTGTATCTCTGCATTTACAATGGATGAAATACAGAGTGCGAAGAACCTACTTTTCGAGTCTGTATCTACCCACTTACGAAATATTTCGAGGAAGAAATGTGACAAATCTGAGAAAAACCTATATGATATGATATCACTTTTTAAACAAACAGACTCAGAATTGGTGCCCTTATTCGTAGCAAAAGACCTGGAGAAATTGCCTAGCTTGGGAATAGACCACATTGATATATCTAGGATATTGAAGGATATTTCTCGGATACAAAATGATATCAAGAATATAAAGCACACATATGCTACTGTTGAACAGTTGTCAGAAATAAGAGAAGGACAATGTAACAAAAGACCGCAGTCCTTGACTAATAATTTTGATGTTAATGTCAACCGAAAAAGAGGTGGAGGTGGATTAATAAACAGTTTTTGCCTCGATTGTGGCCCTATAGGCATACCCCACATATCGGAAAAATCTAATAACAACTGCAGTACGCCTCAACATACACCGGTTAAAACTAAAACATCAGCGCCCGTTATGATTCATCCTCACACCTCTGCTAAGACGTTATCAGAAGGCACGCCATCTCCAGTACCGGTATCCAAACCGGTCTCACCGAGATCTCAGCGTCAGAGGTACGCCGCAAACATGCCGCATGAAATAGCGAGTAAAACTGTCGCGAGTGAGAAAGAAAAGGAGTTACTGTGTAGCCAGGCGGTTGGTGGCGGGCCCAAACAAAAATCGTCAATGGATAGGACAATGGCGGAAATCTTAAATACGAGCGGAGACTGGAAGAAACAAAAGCCATCTGATGAATGGCTTTTAGTACAAAGGAAACGCTTAAGAAATCGACTAGTAGGCTCAAAAGGTAAGGCCATAATTAAGCCAGAAAACAAATTCAGAGCTGCTGACATAAAAGTGCCGCTTTTTATAAATAACGTGGATAAAAGCACCAGTGCCAATGACATCATTGAATACATTGAACAGAAAACAAAGGTGACTATATCAATTAAGAAAATTGACATGAAAAATCACAAGCGTTATGATGCGTATAAAATCTTTGTACCAAGCACCAAATTGTCATTATTTCTTGACGATGACTTGTGGCCGGAAGGCATCCAGTTTCGAAAGTTTGTTTACTTTAATAGAAACACATATGCAAAAAATGACGGGAACGTTAAGAACCTAGATGATGGATATAAACGCAAATGGTGAACACAATAATACACATAAACATCGCACAAAGTTTATGAGTTTTAATTGTAAGTCAATATTTCGTTCTGTTGATTGCGTAAAACGTTTGTGTCGCTCAGCTGATATAATAGCACTTCAAGAACTATGGGCTCAGCCGCACGAGATACCATTTTTAGGCACTATAGATCCGAACTTCGATTTCACTGGTAAATCAGCGATAGACACAGGCCTAGGATTGTTACGTGGGAGGCCGTACGGAGGAGTCGCTCTGCTCTGGAGGAAAGGCGTGTTTGATTCCGTTTCCGTTGTGCAGTGTAAAAGTGCGCGTATAATAGCAATAAAAGTAACTTTGGCACAGCGGTCATTCCTTGTGTTATCTGTATACCTACCAACAGACACTGACCAGAATCTATGCGAGTTTGTTGAGTGTTTAGGTGAGATAACAGCCATAGTGGAAGAATGCGACTTAGACTCAGTGTATATTTTAGGAGACTTTAATGCACATCCCGGGGCTCGGTTCGGTAAAGAGCTTAAAAACTTCACGGCAGAGCAAAACTGGCGATGCGCAGACATTGAGCTACTGGGTTTGTGCGCCGACCCGTACACTTTTGTGAGCGATGTACATGGTACTAAAAGTTGGTTAGACCACTGTGTAGTGACGGAGGCAGCTTGGAATACGGTAACTGACATTAATATAATTTATGGTACATACTGGTCTGATCACTTTCCCATGCAGATTACATGTGACCTTAATATTGTAAGAACTAAATTTGTATGTGATAAACATGAACAAAATAATATTCGCTGGGGTGTAAGAGACTCTCAACAAATATTAATGTATTCAGAATTATGTAATAGCAAGTTCAGAAATGTAGATTTGCCAGGAGAATTTCAACAATGTTGTGGAAAAATTTGTAATGACTTAAATCACAAAAAGATTATTGACAATTTGTATGATAACATTATTGACATCTTAAGAAATGCCGCTACAGATAGTTTCATTAAGCCAAACATAATTAAGAAGAAGGTTGTAGGTTGGAATAGATATGTAAGGCAAGCACATGCAGCGGCTCGACTTGGGTTTCAGAATTGGGTAATATATGGTAAACCCAAAAACGGTCCGATTTTTGATACAATGGCATTTACCAGAAAATATTTCAAGCAGAGATTGAAGTGGTGTCAGGATCATGCACAACAAATTAAAATGGATATTTTAGCGGATCACAATTCTAAGAAAAAGTTTTGCCATTTCTGGAAAGAAGTAAATAAACTGAACCCCAAGTCAAGTCGGCCGGCCTGTGTCGGGGATGTTAGTGAGTCTGCGGAGATAGCTGAACTTTTTAAAAACCATTTCAAGGTTCAGCCGCTACTAGATGTGTCCACTGAGGAACCTATGTGTAGGAGCCCTAAGGGAGAGCTGCACATGTTCACTGCTAAAGAAACAGCGGCAGTGGTAAGGACCATGACAAGGGGAAAATCCCCTGGTCATGATTCTCTTAGCATTGAGCATTTGCAGCATGCAGGGGTTCATTTGCCTCGAGTGCTCGCTTTATTATTTAATGTATGTATAGGCCATTCACACTTGCCTAAAAATATGACAAAGACCGTGGTGGTGCCCTTAATCAAGAACAAGACGGGAGACACTTCTGATCTTAAGAACTACAGGCCGATTTCACTGGCAACAATTGTGGCAAAAGTGTTGGACAGTCTGCTTGACAAACAACTTAATAAGTATATCACTCTGCATGATGCCCAGTTTGGCTTCAGATCTGGACTTTCCACTGAATCTGCAGTTCTTTGTCTTAAGCAAACTGTCCGATACTACACGGACAGAAAAACGCCGGTGTATGCTTGTTTCTTGGATCTGACGAGGGCTTTCGATTTAGTGTCTTACAACATACTCTGGAAAAAGCTTTATGAGGATACGAATTTACCCGCAGAATTAATTGAATTGTTTAAACATTGGTACAGTAATCAGAGTAATGTAGTTAGGTGGGCAGACGCACTATCGGATCCTTATGGGTTGGAATGTGGGGTTAGGCAGGGGGGGCTAACATCACCCAAGCTGTTCAATCTATATGTGAATCGTCTGCTTGAGGAGCTCAGCAATGCCATGGTGGGCTGCTCTATAGATGGGAAGATTATTAACAACATAAGCTATGCCGATGACATGGTGTTGTTGAGCCCTTCAATTAGTGCCCTGCGCAGGTTGGTAAGCATTTGCGAGCGTTATGCGGTGACTCATGGCCTCGAGTATAACGCCACAAAGAGCGAGTTGATGGTTTTCAAAGCGGGCACCAAATATTACCCATGCGTTCCAGAGGTTAAGTTAGCCAGCACTCCGCTCAAAATGGTCTCACACTTGAAGTACCTGGGGCACTGGGTTACCGATACACTCAACGATGACATGGACATTGAAAGGGAGCGTAGGGCGCTCGCAGTGAGGAGTAACATGTTGATCCGTAGGTTTGCAAAGTGCTCAAGAGAAGTTAAACTAACGCTCTTCAGAGCTTACTGTCAATCATTTTACACCTGCAGCCTGTGGTTTAACTGTACTCAAAAAGCTTTAGGCGCCCTACGCATCCAATATAATAACGCGTTCAGGATGCTGTTGAAGTTGCCGCGTTTCTGCAGCGCGTCAGGAATGTTTGCCGAGGCGCGTATAGATGGTTTCACAGCTATCATGCGTAGGAGTGTGGCCTCTCTGATGCGGCGGGTGCGCGACAGCGATAACAGCTATCTTAAAGTAGTTGCAGATAGGGTTGATGGCGTTTTAGTCACACATTTAATAGATATGCATGTGCTGCCATTCCAACGATGTGCAAAGTAAACAATTAGTGGAAGGATTTTAAATTTTGCAATTTTATATAATGTATATTTGAATTTTAAAACTTAATGATTTGACATAATATGTGAATGCATTACATTTTATTTTATTTAGTGTTAAAATAATTATGTAGACTTAATAAAATTTTATTACATGATGATGGTGTGGAAAATTATGTATAATATGGATTTTATCTGAAATAAATGATATGATTTGATTTGATTTGATTTAAAATTTCGGCATCATACAAGCCTAGATAATGACGAGATCAATCGGTATTATGCTTAATTCTGGACCTAAAGTTTCAAAAACGGGAGTGATCACCCTACGGCGTTTGTATGGAGAAGCGACCGGCCAGTTCAACAAGCCCAGAGCATTGCGCTCTTTGTAATTTCCTAGTGATAACGTGTGACAGCCCATCAGTAATAAAAGGTGAAACGAAGGATTGCAGTGTCAGCTGAAGAAAACCGAGTGCCGGGCCCGCCGGCGTGTTTGTTATCGCGCCGATCTACTACCTGGCTGCTCCTGGATTATCTGGTAGGCTTGCATTCCCTCGTCTTTCTTTATTCCCGCCCCCTTTTCTTGCTGTGTGTACTATCCTCACTAAAATAATACAGTCCGCATCGAAGACACAAAATAATAACTTTTTGGCGCTATCACATTCAATATTAAAGTTAATTCTACCCGTAGCCGCTTCTGATGTGTGGCGCATAAATCTT
Organism: Plagodis pulveraria; assembly: GCA_963890685.1. NCBI lineage: Eukaryota > Metazoa > Arthropoda > Insecta > Lepidoptera > Geometridae > Plagodis > Plagodis pulveraria. The sequence goes on along the minus strand of OY982962.1, from coordinate 6,470,249 downwards.
TTTGATCTTTTCTCATGCTAGATGATTGATCAGCCGTCAGGTAAATATAGTACTCTCTCTGAGAGGAAAACCTGTATCCCAGCAGTGGGAAAGTGATTAGCGGAAACATTATATGAAAAATTGTTAAATACACTTGCATTTAAACCGTCAAACACAAAAGCTTTTTTTTATGCCTGATAGGTTTGCTTTGCTTTGACCACTATCTCACCTGATGGGAAGTGATGATGTGGTCGAAGATGTTGTTCAGGCTAACCTAGAAGTACTGGCTCTCAAGGACAGCTGCCGGAACACACCGTTAGGTGCTTGGCGACAGATTTTCTACTTGAGGGTGGTAGCTAACCAGGCGGGCATTCGCAAAATGCCCTACCACCATGCTATAACGACTGCCACCCTAAGACAACAACCGGGACCGACGGCTTAACGTGCCCTCCGAAGCACGGAAACGCTCAGTAGTAATGTCACTAGCGGTCACCCATCCAACTCATGACCGCGGGCGACGTTGCTTAACTTTGCTGATCGGTTGAGAACAGCTAAGTAAACTTCGCTACGAGCGATTCAAAATGGCAATGGTTCGAGCGAGGATAGCTAAAAGAAAGTTAAGTGTAGTTTAAAAGAAAGTTTAAGTCGAGAAACGCTTAATCACACAAATCTTCTGTAATATTTTCAACAGGTTAACCAAGTTTCAGTTGAGAATAGTGAATAAAAGGCAAAGAAATACTGACCCATTTTCCAGACAGGACAATGCTTTCTACCAAAGCAAATTACTTTGCACTCCGCAGGGATAAGACAGTTTTTTGTTTTGCACTTAGCACTCGTTTGTAGTGTCTCTAGAATTAAATATGTTAAATTCTCGACTGAACAAAAGCAAGTTTATCCTCGGTGTGACTGAAGATCTGAAAAGAAAACATATTTTTATTTAGAATTTTTATTGCGTAGAAACTGATGGTGAACACTGTTTACCGATTTATTTGAATAAAATCCGTTGTTTTTAATATTTACTATACTTGGACTTGACAAAAATCTCGCTAAATGAAATGTGACAATGCGGTCGAAGATAGATGCAAAGTAACTGCCTATTTAGTGAAATTACAGGGACATGCGACTTTTAAACTTTATGTCTCAAGGTAAGGGCGCAGTGCATTTGTAACGAAATGTGTTTGTTACAAGTAGAGTTTACCGCGTGGGGCTCGTGCTTGTTCCGTTACTACCCCATAACAATTCTGAATAAGACAACTTTATATCTCAGGACGATGGGCGCAGTGCATTTCGTCACTAGTGATGAAATACATCTGTTATAGGTAGAGTTTGCTCTATAATATACCCGTCAAACCGGAACTCAGTAATGTGAACATTTCTACTTGGCAGTAGAAATAGGCAATACTTGCACGAACGAACACAAAGAGTTCTGCTGCTACTAATTTGCAGAAATTCATTATAAGTGCAATCTGTAATTTCTTGTTGTGAAGAAGTACGTATCATTTAGATGATACTGAACTCTCAGGCTCATCTTAAGATTCAGTTTTGGTGTTTAATGTATGGAACATCTGTCAAACACTGCATTTTAAGATATATTTCAACTACTGACTATTAACAGCATTAAAGTGCCTTAAACATTGACTAAAATTTGAGTAGAGTTCAAAATCTGATTATTTCGAATCAGATTTTGAACAAATACAACTGATAAACATGGCCATGGCAATAGACTAGCTCGAGGCCCACCTGATCTTAAGCGGATTAACCTCTGCCTATAACAGATGCATTTTCGTCACAAGTCATGAATTGCACTGCGCCCGTCACCTTGAGACAAAGATGTTAAGTCTCATGTGCCTGTAATTTCACTGGCTCCCAAGGACTGCTGCCGGAACATACCGTTAGGTACTTGGGGATAGATTTTCTACTTGAGTGTGGTCGCTAGCCAGGCGGGCATTCGCAAATAGCCCTTCCACCATGCGGTGAAACTCAAGCCAGCGGCATGATTCCAACCATGGACCTGCTGCGCGGCAGTCCATAGCCAATGCCATTCACTGCTTCAAAACCTCTATCGGATCGCACGCCATTTATTTAAGAGACTCATTATAATTATGTTTAAGTGTTTGAATAAATACGTTATAAACACTTGAATAATTTTTAATACCATTTTAAATATAAAACATAACCAATTCGAATACCTATATTACAAAGATTTGGAGGGAACTCCCGCCAAGGTCTTTCCTCTGCGATACGATATAGGGTTCGAAAAGATTCCTTTGAGGTCAGCAGCGCGTTAGTAACCCCTCTGGTGTTACAAACGTCCATAGGCGACGGTGATCACTTTCCATCAGGTAGACCTATTAGACTTAGGGCCAATTACAGAATGTTCGAGTAAGTTCCGGTTATACTACCCAGAGCATAAAATAACTGAATGATAAAAATGACAGTTAACATGCAGCGCCTTTGAAGCTTTAACCGATGGATAGGCTAAACGATGACTGTGGAACGCAAAGATAGTGTTTTATTTATTAAATATGTTCTAAGTAGTATAACCGGAACTTACTCGAACATTCTGAAACAGGCCCTTAAGCAATAAAAAGAACCATTAAACGTCAAAACTGCATCTTTAGATTAATCCAGCATAATATAGTTTAATCAAACCTTACGGCATACAATAAATTAAAAAAATTGCAGCAAACCGCTAAATTGATTTATCTTTTTCTACAAAACTGAAACCTTTTTCAAGTTTACACGATTTGCGAGGTTTTTCTCCGCTTCTCTCCGTCCGGCTTTGACCGATTCAAAAACGGACAAAGTGAACACGACGGAGTCTGTGCAATGTTAATCGGATCTATTTGGGAGTCTTTTTATGCTAGTTTGACAGATTTGCAAGCTTAGCGTTTTTATACTTTTTATTGGATTCTGTTACTTCATTTAATGTTGGGCTATAGAAATAGTGACATTTATATAAGATTACTGTGCAGTAATGTAAAGTAGGTATTGTGTTGAATTTATTGTGAGGTTTTGTCAATTTTAAACCCATACAGATAAATAACTCAATGGTAACTCCCATCACCATCCATGTCAGTTGGCTACCGTAAGCAAATCTTTGTTACAGAGAGCACATAGCATCTGCGACACTGATCATCTCAAGGAAGAGCTTCAGTTTAAAACAAGTACTGCGAAGCAATAATCACAAATTCCCACGAATGCGTCACAGAAGCCGGCCCAAGCCTTCCACAGTTGAGCGACAGCATGCCATCTTACCTTACATCATCAAAGGTGCCATGGACAAAATTCAATAAAAACTTACTTCAAGCCGCACAAGAACATCAACCCATGTTTAAGACCTGTCAAGTGCAACATTCCCCTACAAGATGCAGGTGCTTACAAGCTTGATTGTGAAAGTGGGCTATCATATATCATTGGGCAAACAAAGAGCAGCGTTGGTATCCAGGTAAAAGATAATATTGCTGACATGAAGAACTAACGCTCGACCAAGTCTTGGGAACATACAACAACAACAGGAAAAAAAATAAAAACCCAACCACTACATTCGGTTCAACAATCACAAAATCCTCGCCAGAGAGACCTTGTTTATCCCAAGAATGTCACGAGAGGCTATTGATATCAAAAAGAGCCCAAATTTCAATAGAGTTTTTTTTTTTTATGTTATTGTGACGGAACAAGCCCGAGGCCCACCTGATGTTAAGTGGCCTAACCTCTGCCTATAACAGATGCATTTCGTCAGCGACGAATTGCACTGTGCCCGTCACACTGAGGCATCTAGTTGTTAGGTCTCATTAGCCTGTAATTTTTCTAGAAATCTCAAGGACTGCTGCCGGAACACACTGTTAGGTGCTTGGCGACAGATTTTCTACTTGAGGGTGGTCGCTAGCCAGGCGGGCATTCACAAAATGCCCTTCCACCATGCGGTGAAGCTCAAGCTCTGGGCGGGATCGAACCATGGACCTCCTGCACGGCAGTCCATAGCCAATGCCACTGCTTCGAAATGATGATTGGCAAGTACCACTTGCTTGGGATCCTGTTATCACATTAATAAAATCCCGTGGCCGACACAAATCTGCAAGACTTCTGGACACTGTGAGCGAATACTGCGTGAATAGGGAACGTTATAAGTTAATAAAATTTCTGACGGTAGTACAAATAATTTCTTAATAACTCAAGTGAAATATAAACCAATTAGTCACCACGTGACCACGATCACTGCAAAGTATTTGAAACGTTGGGACAAAATAATGATAAACATACAAGATTAAAACCGTTTAAAGATTTTTTATTACTATGTGTAATTATCGCGAAAATATAAGACAACATTATTCGCCAAAAATACTGTTTCGGAGAAAATGTTCAGCATTTTCTCGTTTTTCTCAAATCATAATATGTTCATAATACTTTTTTGTATTTTTCTTTTGACTTCTCTGGAAGCAGATTTCCCATTGCCCATTTGGCGTCTGATCTTAAATCTAGTGGAATCTACAATCAATCTCCATTTTACTCTTTGAACCGTTGGAACTCATGTTAATTATAAAATTTATTATAATTGAGTAGGTATATGTAAATAAAAAATCAAGACGAATTATCAGCTTTGCCGCCAACTTTCTATTTATCATCTGTGCCGAAAGGCATTTTTATGGCTATACAGCCATGTGAATGCAATTTATACTAAGCAAAGTGATTTACTTTGGTATGCCAAAGTAAATCACTTTGCTTAGCTTTGCAAATGATAATAGAGATCCAATCAAAGAGTATTTAACCCCAGCAAGCTGCTTCATACAACATTGCTAGAACGTTGTAAAGTACCAAATTCAAAAAACGCTCCCGCAATGGATTTGATTTTCATTGTTCGTAAATTTGAAACTTCGCGTATTCTGTTTTTGAAAAAAAATGACCTTATTTCCATGCAGGTTTGAGAAAAATATACTAGACAATGACAATGAATGCAGGGATGCATGCTAGGGCAATGGGTGCAATAAAGTTTATGTTTTAACTATCTTCGTATTTGTCGGACCATCCATATTATTCAGATTTAGAGCGGTATTTAACTTACATTAAAATTAAAGGCCAAACGGCGGGAAATCGGAGTAATCGGGTTTGATTCCCGTCCGGGACTAAAAATTTCTCCAATAATTAGTAAAGGTTATTTTAGTTTAGCACGTGATATTGTTTTGTAAACATATTCAACAGTTATTTTAGACAAAAAACGTTTCATATTTTAATGCATGTAAAATTTCTATAAGCTAACTAATGTTGAATGAAAATCAATAAATCTTGCGCATCACTGCGATACGACCATTCAATAGTCTCAAATGAATTCCTATATTGGCGGGAAGCTAGAATAAATAAACTAAGAGCAGACAGACACCGATTAGATCTACCAAGAGCACGTACTATATTGGATAAACGTCAAACTTGACATATCGTTGCGTACAATACCGCGTCTTTCCTATATACTAATATTTATATAGAACGGTGAGGCTTAAGTTATAGGAATTTCTGACGTTTTACTGTGATTCAGATTTTCTTTGCTTTAAAAGTACAGTGCACTCATATTTTAAAAACCAAGTGTTTATTAAACATACTCGGTGTCGAAATATATATTCAGTATAAATAATGGTGAAATATTGAATAATGGTGTGAAGCGCTCGTAGCGAAGTTTACTTAGCTGTTCTCACCCGATCAGCAAAGTTAAGCAACGGCGCCCGCGGTCATGAGTTGGATGGGTGACCGCTAGTGACATTACTACTGAGCGTTTCCGTGCTTCGGAGGTCCCGGTTGTTATTTTAGGATGGCAGTCGTTATAGCATGCTGGTAGGGCATTTAGTGAATGCCCGCCTGGCTAGCTACCACCCTCAAGTAGAAAATCTGCGGTCAGCGGTCATCCATCCAACTGATGAGTTGGATCGGAAGCAACTCCGCAGCGGAAGTTGCTTAACTTTGCTTATTGGTTAAGAATAGCTAAGCAAAAATCACTACGAACACTTCGAACAATACAAAAGTCACATCGTTCTATTCACTTGCGGGTAGTTTTATGCAGATTAGTCTTTATTTAAATTAAAGGTGCTAACTATATTGAGGTATTTAAAATAAAATTAAAAATGAAACTGGCTTCTAACACCGAAAAGTATGAAATAGTAAAAAAAATGTTTACCTAAAAATGGAACCGACTTCGACACTCAAAAGTGTGAAATAACTTGTTTAAGTCGGTACCAGGATAGTTCAAAATTACCTATTATTACAATAAATATTGTGCGCATGGTACCGACCGAAAAGTAATTTCACACTTTTGAGTGTTGAAGTCGGTTCCATTTTTTCTCTTCTTTATTTTGTGACCCTTGCTACTTACGGGATCGATTGTCATTCACTGTCAACGACTATATCATCAAGATAGGAAAATATTTTTCAGATAAATTGGAGTGTAACTTAAAAACGTTTGACTGGTTTTGATGAAATTTAAAAGGGACCACACGACATGTTCATGTTTTAAATAAAAAAATATTATCAATATTGGTTCACCCAGTCTAAAGCTCTGAGATAACAAACATAAAAAAATATACAGACGAAACAAAAAAAGGAGAAGGTTCTTAACCTCCTCTTTTCTTTTCTTGCCTTTTGAAGTCGGTTAAAAAAAAAAATATTTTATTTTTCAGCGATACATACTGCTTAAAAGAAATCTGTCGAGTAATCATTAGTTAGAAAGAAACAGTTCAAAAAAATGCAATGGGGTTTTTATAGTGTCAAACAAGAGACAATAACGTCATATTCACACACCCCACACACCCTCTCACATACAAGCAGTAAGCACACTATTTATAGTCCTCGTTCAGTTTCCTTATACTATCATAACCTGACTTATTCACATTATGTTATCTTAGTATATAGCTATTATTTTATTTAGTTAATATAAGTAAGTGATAGTATCCTTGCGCGCGTCACATCTAATGTTTATATGTATCATATGGGTCACCAAGAAGGCCCAGACTAGTTTGAGGCCCGCTGACAATTAGAATCTAGAACATAAGTACATAATGTTTAAAGTATATTGTGAAATTGTGTTGTTGTCCCTTAATTTAACTGTATGTACTCTATGTTATATCTATATCTTTTAAATAAATGATTACTTACCTACTTATTGTTACATGTTTTTATTCGTTCGCCTGTTCCTTGAATCTACGGCGGGTTATCTCAGACCGCATCTACATGTATAAGCTACAATCGTCTAGAGGACACTATAGTGACATAGTGGCGAGCATTGGCTGCGATTCAGAACTCAGGGGACCACTAAGTTCGTAGTGCTAATCATATTACGGATGGTAGGTAACGGTAGTGTTTGCAATGTAGGAAAGAAATATGGTATAATTTTTATGTTCATTTATCTTTTTAATGGCCAGCAGGGCTATTATGTATCTGATACTGATTATTGATGTACATGATATTGATTGACTGTCAATTAAATGTCAAAAATGATTAAAGGTACAAGTTGGTAGCGGACGACGTGAAGCTGCAGCAAACGACGTGTCGCAGCGACACTACTGGTTTCTACGTATTTCTATGAAATTCCCTCCGTAGTTAGCGACATGAAGGTTCTTTTTACATTTTAATGGCCAGCAGGGTTATTATGTACCTGATACTGATTATTGATGTACATGGTATTGATTGACTGTCAATTAAATGTCAAAAATGGTTAAAGGTACAAGTTGGTAGCGGACGAGATGAAGCTGCAGCAAACGACGTGTTGCAGCGACACTACTGGTTTCTACGTATTTCTATGAAATTCCCTCCGTAGTTAGCGACATGAAGGTAGCGACGCGTCGTCGAGTGGCAGACGGCAGTGTCGTCCGGCCGTAGATTAGTAGTGCCGCTGACGCCGGAGCAACGACACGTCGATCATGTTTCTTTTCAAAATGGCTTTCTATCATATCGTTTTTCAAATGATTTTTGATCAGTATTGAAAAGTTCCCTCACTTGCTCTGCATATAAGCATAGGACGTGTGGCTTTTCGTCTTTTTCAGTAAAATGAAAACAAGTAATCATCGTCTTCTTCCTCTTCCAATAAAAGATATAAAAAAATGCGATCACTATTCTCGAACACTTCAGACATTCATGGAGCACTCAAAACCAACTGGTTACCATCTGCTGTTGCCGTCTGCAGTCGGGTTCGAATTCATGACTGCAGTGACATGACGCAACGACGTGTCGTGACAACTTGAAGCGACGACATGTCGTCGGCTACTGCTGCATGCAGTCGGCTATAGTGCCACCAACTTAACTGTGCAGTTCTCGAGGGCGCTACTAGTTAAGCAAAATCAACTAGAAACTGTCGCAATTTGATGGAATGTTGTAGTTCTTTTTTCTGCCGCCTGAACAGATAAGTTGGTGGGACTGTACCAACTTATACCTTTAAGGTTTAATATGACCGCGGGCGACGTTGCTTAACTTTGCTGATCGGTTGAGAACAGCTAAGTAAACTTCGCTACGAGCGATTCAAAATGGCAATGGTTCGAGCGAGGATAGCTAAAAGAAAGTTAAGTGTAGTTTTAAGTCGAGAAACGCTTAATCACACAAATCTTCTGTAATATTTTCAATAGGTTAACCAAGTTTCAGTTGAGAATAGTGAATAAAAAAATAGGTCAGTATTCTAAAAAAGAAATACTGACCTATTTCCCAGACAGGACAATGCTTTCTACCAAAGCAAATTACTTCACTCCGCAGGGATAAGACAGTTTTTGTTTTGCACTTAGCACTCGTTTGTAGTGTCTCTAGAATTAAATATGTTAAATTCTCGACTGAACAAAAGCAAGTTTATCCTCGGTGTAACTGAAGATCTGAAAAGAAAACATATTTTTATTTAGAATTTTTATTGCGTAGAAACTGATGGTGAACACTGTTTACCGATTTATTTGAATAAAATCCGTTGTTTTTAATATTTACTATACTTGGACTTGACAAAAATCTCGCCAAATGAAATGTGACAATGCGGTCGAAGATAGATGCAAAGTAACTGCCTATTTAGTGAAATTACAGGGTCCTGCTACTTTTATACTTTATGTCTCAAGGTAAGGGCGCAGTGCGAAATAGTAACAAAATACGTTTGTTATTAGTAGGTCGCGTGATGACCGTGCTTGTTCCGACACAACCCCATAAAAAATTTGAGACTTGACAACTTTGTATCTCAGGGTGATGGGCGCAGTGCATTTCGTCACTAGTGATGAAATACATCTGTTATAGGTAGAGGTTACTCTATAATGTACCCTTCAAACCGGAACTCAGTAATGTGAACATTTCTACTTGGCAGTAGAAATAGGCAGTACTTGCTCAAACGAACACATGGAGTTCTGCTGCTACTAATTTGCAGAAATTCATTATAAGTGCAATCTGTAATTTCTTGTTGCGAAGAAGTACGTATCATTTAGTTGATACTGAACTCTCAGGCTCATCTTAAGATGCAGTTTTTATGTTTAATGTATGGAACATCATTCAAACACTGCATCTTCAACTACTGACTAAAATTTGAGTAGAGTTCAAAATCTGATTATTTCGAATCAGATTTTGAACAAATACAACTGATAAACATGGCCATGGCAATGGACAAGCTTGAGGCCCACCTGATCTTAAGCAGATTAACCTCTGCCTATAACAGATGCATTTTCGACACAAGTCATGAATTGCACTGCACCCGTCACCTTGAGACAAAGATGTTAAGTCTCATGTGCCTGTAATTTCACTGGCTCTCAAGGACTGCTGCCGGTACATACCGTTAGGTAGTTGGGGATAGATTTTCTATTTGAGTGTGGTCGCTAGCCAGGCGGGCATTCGCAAAATGCCGTTCCACCATGTGGTGAAGCTCAAGCAAGCGGCGGGATTCGAACCATGGACCTGCTGCGCGGCAGTCCATAGCCAATGCCACTGAGTCATCACTGCTTCAAAACCTCTATCGGATCGCAAGCCATTTATTTAAGAGACTCATTATAATTTTGTTTAAGTGGTTGAATAAATACTTTAAAAACACTTGAATAATATTTGACACAATTTCAAATATAAAACAAACAGTTTTTATGTTTAATGTATGGAACATCATTCAAACACTGCATCTTCAACTACTGACTAAAATTTGAGTAGAGTTCAAAATCTGATTATTTCGAATCAGATTTTGAACAAATACAACTGATAAACATGGCCATGGCAATGGACAAGCTTGAGGCCCACCTGATCTTAAGCAGATTAACCTCTGCCTATAACAGATGCATTTTCGACACAAGTCATGAATTGCACTGCACCCGTCACCTTGAGACAAAGATGTTAAGTCTCATGTGCCTGTAATTTCACTGGCTCTCAAGGACTGCTGCCGGTACATACCGTTAGGTAGTTGGGGATAGATTTTCTATTTGAGTGTGGTCGCTAGCCAGGCGGGCATTCGCAAAATGCCGTTCCACCATGTGGTGAAGCTCAAGCAAGCGGCGGGATTCGAACCATGGACCTGCTGCGCGGCAGTCCATAGCCAATGCCACTGAGTCATCACTGCTTCAAAACCTCTATCCGATCGCAAGCCATTTATTTAAGAGACTCATTATAATTTTGTTTAAGTGGTTGAATAAATACTTTAAAAACACTTGAATAATATTTGACACAATTTCAAATATAAAACAAACCAATTCGAATACCTATATTATAAAGATGTGAGGGAACTTCCCGCCAAGGTCTTTCCTCAGCGACACGGTTGTTAAAAATATAGGGTTGTTAAAAAAGGGCACCATAAGATTACTTTGAGGTCAGCAGCACGTTATTAACCCCTCTGGTGTTACAAACGTCCATAGGCTACGGTGATCACTTTCCATCAGGTAGACCTATTAGATTTAAGCAATAAAAAGAACCATATTGTATCCACCACTCAGACGTACATTATTAGGTTCTTGCTCACCATTACCTCGTTTGTGTAAACTATGTAACGAACACGATGATTTCGATATTATCTTTGATAGCCCTGCAAAGCTTCGTCGTCTTTTGTTTGTTCTTAATGTTCCTAATAATCCACAAATATCAAAACCCAATTTGTTCGAACACAATACTTAAGTGATAATTTACAGTTTACTTAATAGTAGATATTTTATAGCAGAGATTAATAAAAATAATTTTATCACTTGTTATTAATTGTCTTAGAATTGGCTAAAAATTAATGTTCTGTTTTTATTACTATAAATAAGTAACTATAAGTAAGTAGGTACCTTTTGTCTATTCAAATGTGCTTTAGTATTAATAGGATGAGTGCTAAAACTCACTTTTTAGTTTGTAATGCATGCTGTGTTTGTTTGCTTTTAATTGGTAGTGCATGTAGTATAAAACCATATTGCTAGTATGAAAAATCTTGAACCCGTGTAACTAGTGTTAGTGTTGGAGGGTTAAAACCTTATTGCTAATCCTGGCCGACTCCAATTTATTGAAATGACTGACATTGTGTTCGGTTGCTTGTTAATAAAAATGTTTTTATGTCATGTCTTGTGCTTAATAAATTCTGCTTATATTTTACACCAAATACGTGTTTAAATATGATTTATAAAAGGTTATGGTTCAGCAAAAATAGTGCAACGTTATTGTAAATATGTCGGAAACGAAAAATCATAGTTTTTCACATGAAAAATTACGCGGACGTGAAAATTACGTCGAGTGGAAATTTGTTATGAAAAATGCATTGATTCACGACAATTTATGGATCTGTATAAGCGGTTACGATAAGGATGACAAAACAACGTCCGAAGTGAAAAATCGACGTGACGAAATTGCAGAATCTAAAATTTGCTTGGGCGTTGAAAAGTCATGTTTTTCACATTTGATGTCAGCTGATACGGCGAAAGACGCCTGGAATGCACTGGAACGTGCATATGATGATAAAGGACTCGGTTCAAGAGTGAGAACTCTTCAGAACTTGTGCGCTGTCAAACTGGAGAACTATTCTAGCATGGAAGCTTACGTCAATGAAATATTGTCATTAGCGCAGCAATTGGCGAATATGAACAAACCTGTTGATGACGAGTTTCTTGCTGCGTTGATGCTCAAAGGTTTACCGACAGAGTACGAGCCCATGATCATGGCACTAGAGCATTCGGGAGCTGTCATTACTGCTGATCTAGTCAAATCGAAACTGCTACAGGATCAACGTTGGACTACTCGTAGAGATTCGAGTGAGTGCTTGTATTCTAAAAGAAAAGGCGCTAGTACGAGTGACTCCTGGACGAGAAAAGCGCAGCAGCACAAGGATGAGTCAAAAGCGAAGGATAATTCCGTTAGAAAGAGAGAACCGTGGTGCTGGAAGTGCAGACAGAAAGGACATCTGAAGAAAGATTGCCGGAACGCGAAGGATTCTTCAGGAAACTGTGTCTTATCAGCATATAGTACTGGAACTGACTCGGAATCTTCGTGGTACATAGACTCGGGGGCTACAAATAACATGACTGGCAGGCGTGATTTGATGACAGACTTCAAATCGCGAGATGGTCACGTCACGATTGCTAGTGGAGATAAACTGCGGTGTACAGGTATAGGTACTGTTAAGTTGTCGGATAGCGCGACGTTAACTGATGTGTTGTATATACCTAAGCTGTCTGTAAATCTCATATCTGTTTCGCAATTGATTAAGAATGGTTGTATTGTTAATTTTGATACTACTGGTTGTACAATTTCTAAGCTGGGCGATGTTTTGATTAAGGCAAATGACGTTGGAGGGGCTTACAGACTTCAGACCTGCAGTCTACGGGCGAATCTTACTATTAGCACTGCAACTTGGCATCAAAGACTTGGCCATTTAAGCGCCAACAATATGAAGCTTTTGAGGCAGGGACTTGCTAATGATATTAGTTTTCAGGACGACCCTTGTAAAGACGTTGCCTGTGAAGTTTGTTTAAAGGGAAAACAAGCTCGGTTTCCTTTTCCCAGCAATCCTGAGAAGTCTGTGGCTGTAAAGCGGTTGGATTTAATCCATACCGATTCGTGTGGTCCGTTGCCGGTGAATTCGCTTGGAGGCAAGAGGTATATCCTGGCATTCTTGGATGATCATTCGAGGAAGGTGTTCGTGTATTTCCTGAAGCGTAAGAGCGAGGTGAGTGAATACACGAAAAACTTTATTAAGCTAGTCGAAACTCAGACTGGTGACAAAGTTAAAGTTTTGAGGTCGGACAATGGGACCGAGTATGTGAACAGAGACCTTGAAGGTTTTTTGAAAGGTAAGGGGATAGTCCATCAGGTAACTGTGCCTTACAGTCCTCAACAGAACGGTTGTGCGGAAAGGCTAAACAGGACCCTCCTAGAAAAAGTAAGGTGCCTCTTGTATACTTCGAACCTAGACCACAAGTTTTGGGCAGAAGCTGCCTGTACTGCTGCACATTTAATAAATGTGTCACCTTCGAAAAGGCTCTCAGGGCAAACTCCTGAGGAAGCCTGGACAGGTAAGAAGGTTAGCTTGAAACACTTACGTGTGTTTCGCTGCGAAGCTTATGCTCACGTTGATAAAGTGAAGCGGAATAAGCTTGAACCAAAAAGCAAGCGTTGTATATTTCTTGGCTATGACGGTAATGGATATAGGCTCTACGATTCGGCGAAAAATATAGTTTTTCGTAGTCGTGATGTTGTTTTTAACGAAACAATTTTTCCAGGTGTCAAGAGTAAACGGCCCGTGGAGATCTTCTTTCCGACTAGTGATGACGGAGATACCGTTGAAGATGCGGATGTTCGTGATCAGTCTGGGACTGAGCTTGAGGTGGAGATGCCATCACTACCAACTGTAGAGGCTGAGGTTGAGGCGGAGAGACCGGTAGAGCCTGAAGTGTGGTTTGAGGCTGACGAGCAGGTGCCGAGTTCATCTACTGATACAACCAGAATGCCACGGAAGCCACCATCTGACGGACCAGTCTATAATTTACGGCCGAGAGTACCGAGGACGATGTCTGCGCTCGAGACAGAGTTGAGTGAGCCGACGAATGTCAAGGAAGCTTTGCAATCGAGTATATAGTAAGCTTTGGCGGCAAGCTATGCAAGATGAGATTGATTCGTTCAATAAGCATGAGGCTTGGGAGTTAGTTGACAGACCGGCAGACAAGAATATTGTCAAGAATCGATGGTTGTTTAAAATCAAACGTGACGCCAATGGCAAAGTGGCGTGTTATAGAGCGCGATTGGTTGCAAAGGGTTTTACCCAAAAGTTCGGAATTGACTACATGGATACTTTTTCTCCGGTTGTGCGACATAGTTCGTTGAGAATGCTGTTGTCTCTTGCGGTTGAATTAGATCTGAAGATTGATCACCTTGACGTCAAGACTGCTTTTCTGAATGGCAATTTGAGTGAAGAAATTTATATGTCACAGCCTGAAGGTTTCGTCAAGCAAGGCAATGAGCATATGGTCTACAGACTCAAGAAAGCCGTGTACGGGTTAAAGCAGGCGTCACGTGCCTGGTACGATAAGGTAAAGGAAGTTTTACTCGCAGAGAATTTCACGCAGAGCAAGTATGAGAGCTGTATCTTCAGTCGCCGAGTGGGTAAGCGAACCATTATTATTGCTCTCTATGTAGACGATTTTTTCGTTTTTTACGACTGTGACGAGCTTGCTGATAAGATAAAAACGTCACTGAAGTCTCACTTCACAATTAAAGATTTAGGTGAGGTTAAACATATGCTAGGCATCAAAGTACAGCGCACTAGTCGTGAGTTGAAGCTGAGTCAGAAAACCTATATTGAAAAGCTTCTTGAACGTTTCGGTATGAGTGACTGTAAAGTTGCTAAGACGCCCTTAGATGTAGGTCTGAAGTTTTCTGATAGCGCCACCCACGAGAGTAGACTACCGTATCAGGAGCTGATAGGATGTTTATTGTATATAGCTGTGATCTCAAGACCAGACATTTCATTTGCTGTATGTTTCTTAAGTCAGTTTAATACTTGTTACACAGTGGAACACTTTGCAGCGGCCAAACGTGTATTGCGGTATTTAAAAGGCACAATGAATTTAGGTCTTGTGTACAGAAAAAGTGATGAACATGATAAATTTCATGTTTATGGATTTACTGACGCTGATTGGGCTAACGGGGCGGATCGTAAATCTTACACGGGGTATATTTATAAGCTAGGTAGGAATGTTATTTCCTGGGGTTGTTATAAGCAATCGTGTATCGCACTTTCGTCTACCGAGGCGGAGTATATAGCTTTGTCTGAAGCTGCCAAAGAGGCGGTATACGTCCGTGCGGTTCTTGCTGAGTTGATAGGTCAATGTCACACTGTAACCCTGTATAGTGATAATCAGTCTGCGGCGAAGCTGGCTAGTAACCCAGTGTTCCATAAGCGAACAAAACATATGGACATTAGATATCACTATATTCGTGAAGCTGTTGAGAATAGGGTGCTAGAACTGATGTACATGCCAACAGAGCAGATGACTGCTGATGTGCTCACGAAGGCACTGCCTAGCTGTAAGCACTTGTCGTTTGTACGAGATATGCTTGAAGTCCTCCAGGATTAAGAGGGCGTGTTGGAGGGTTAAAACCTTATTGCTAATCCTGGCCGACTCCAATTTATTGAAATGACTGACATTGTGTTCGGTTGCTTGTTTATAAAAATGTTTTTATGTCATGTCTTGTGCTTAATAAATTCTGCTTATATTTTACACCAAATACGTGTTTAAATATGATTTATAAAAGTTAGTAAACCTATTTAATAAATAAATAAACCATTAAACGTCAAAACTGCATCTTAAGATTAATCCAGCATAATATAGTTTAATCAAACCTTACACCATACAACCAAATTAAAAAGTTGCAGCAAACGGCTAAACTGATTTGTCTTTTTCTAAAAAACTGAAATCTTTTTCAAGTTTACACGATTTGCAAGGTTTTTCTCCGCTTCTCTCCGTCCGGCTTTGACCGATTCAAAAACGTACAAAGTGAACACGGCGGAGTCAGTGCAATGTTAATCGGATCTATTTGGGAGTCTTTTTATGCTAGTTTGACAGATTTGCAAGCTTAGCGTTCTTATACTTTTTATTGGATTTTGTTACTTCATTTAATGTTGAGCTATAGCAATAGTGACATTTATATAAAATTACTGCACAAGTAGATATTTGGTTGAAATGTTTGTGAGGTTTTCTTAAATTTAAACCCACCCATAGAGATAAATATCTGAATGGTAACTCCCATCACCATCCATGTCAGTTGGCTACCGTAGGCAAATCTTTGTTACAGTGAGCACATGGCATCTGCGACACAGACCATCTCAAGGAGTACTGTGAAGCAATAACCACACACTCTAACGAATGAATCACAGAAGCCTTGGGCCGGCTTCTGTGATTCATTCGTGGGAGTGGCCTTCCACAGTTGAGCGAAAACCTGCCATCTTACCTTACATCATCAAAGGTGTCATGGACAAAATTCAATAAAAACATACTTCAAGCCGCACAAGTAGATCAACCCATTTTTAAGACCTGTCAAGTGCAACATTCCCCTACAAGATGCAAGCTGATGCGGTGCTTACAAGCTTGATTGTGAAAGTGGGCTATCATATATCATTGGGCAAACAAAGAGCAGCGTTGGTATCCAGGTAAAAGATAATATTGCTGACATGAAGAACAGACGCTCGACCAAGTCTTGTAAACATGTTTAAGAAAAAATTAAAAACCCAACCACTACATTCGGTTCAACAATCACCAAATCCTCGCCAGAGAGACTTGGTTTATGCCAAGAATGTCATGAGAGGTTATTGATATCAAAAAGAGCCCAAATTTCAATAGAGATGATGGTTGGCAAGTACCACTTGCTTGGGATTGCCTGTTATCACATTAATGAAATTCACTGCAAAGTATTTGAAACGTTGGGACAAAATAATAATAAACATACACGACTTAAACCGTTTAAAGTTTTTTATTTACTATGTGTTATTATCGCGAAAATATAAGACAACATTATTCGCCAAAAATACTGTTTCGGAGAAAATGTTCAATTTTTTCTCGTTTTTTTTAAATCATTAAATGTTCATAATACTTTCTTGTATTTTTCTTTTGACTTCTCTGGAAGCAGATTTCCCATTGCCAATTTGGCGTCTGATCTTAAATCTAGTGGAGTACAAACAATCTCCATTTTACTCTCTGAACCGTTGGAACTCATTTTAATTATAAAATGTATTATAATTGAGTATATGTAAATAAAAAATCAAGACGAATTATCAGCTTTGCCGCCAACTTTCTATTTATCATCTGTGCCGAAAGCCAATTTTTATGGCTATACAACCATGTGAATGTAATTTATACTAAGCAAAGTAATTTTCTTTGGTATGCCAAAAATGATAAAAGAGATCCAATCAAAGAGTATTTAACCCCAGCAAGCTGCTTAATACAACATTGCTAGAACGTTGTAAAGTCCCAAATTTAAAAAACGCTCCCGCAATGGGTTTGATTTTCGTTGTTCGTAAATTTGAAACTTCGCGTGTTCTTTTTTTGAAAAGAATGACCTTATTTCCTTGCAGGTTTGAGAAAAATATTGATACTAGACAATGACTCCCTGCATGCTAGGGCAATGGGTGCAATAAAGTTTATGTTTTAGCTATCTTCGCATTTGTCGGACCATATCCATATTATTCAGATTTAGAGCGGTATTTAACTTAAATTAAAATTAAAGGCCAAACGGCGGGAAATCGGAGAAATCGGGTTTGATTCCCGTCCGGAACTAAACATTTCTCCAATAATTAGTAAAGGTAATTTTAGCTCAGCACGCTATATTGTTTTGTAAACATACTTAATAATAACACATTCAACAGTTATTTTAGACAAAAAGCGTTATATATGTAAAAATATATAAAACGTTTTTATGAGTTATTTTAGACAAAAAGCGTTATATATGTAAAAATATATATAACTAACTAATGTTGAATGAAAATCAATAAATCTTGCGCATCACTGCGGTATGACCATTCAATAGTCTCAAATGAATTCCTATATTGGCGGGAAGCTAGAATAAATAAACTAAGAGCAGACAGACACCGATTAGATCTACCAAGAGCACGTACTATATTGGATAAACGTCAAACTTGACATATCGTTGCGTACAATACCGCGTCTTTCCTATATACCTACGAATATTTATATAGAACGGTGAGGCTTAAGTTATAGGAACTTCCGACGTTTGTCTGTGATTCAGATGTTCTTTGCTTTAAGAGTACAGTGCAAGGAGCGCTTTCCATACAAACGTAGTTTCGTCATATTTTAAAAACCAAGTGTTTATTAAACATACTCGGTGTCGAAATATATATTCAGTATAAATAATGGTGAAATATTGAATAATGGTGTGAAGCGCTCGTAGCGAAGTTTACTTAGCTGTTCTCACCCGATCAGCAAAGTTAAGCAACGGCGCCCGCGGTCATGAGTTGGATGGGTGACCGCTAGTGACATTACTACTGAGCGTTTCCGTGCTTCGGAGGTCCCGGTTGTTATTTTAGGATGGCAGTCGTTATAGCATGCTGGTAGGGCATTTAGTGAATGCCCGCCTGGCTAGCTACCACCTTCAAGTAGAAAATCTGCGGTCAGCGGTCATCCATCCAACTGATGAGTTGGATCGGAAGCAACTCCGCAGCGGAAGTTGCTTAACTTTGCTGATTGGTTAAGAATAGCTAAGCAAAAATCACTACGAACACTTCGAACAATACAAAAGAAGAAGATACTAAAATAAAGTCACATCGTTCTATTCACTTGCTAGTTAGTTTTATGCAGATTAGTCTTTATTTAAATTAAAGGTGCTAACTATATTGAGGTATTTAAAATAAAATTAAAAATGAAATTGGCTTCTAACACCGAAAAGTATGAAATAGTAAAAAGAAAATACCTAAAAATGGACCCGAATTCGACATTGAAAATTGTGAAATGACTTGTTCAAGTCGGCACCATGATAGTTCAAAAGTACCTATTATCACAATATTGTGCGCATGGTACCGACTTCGACAAGTTATTTCACACTTTTGAGTGTTGAAGTCGGTTTCATTTTTCGGTAAAAAAAATGTTTTCACTCCTTTTAGTGATGATTGTTACTTACGGGATCGATTTTCATTCACTGTCAACGACTATATCATCATATTAGGAAAATATTTTTCAGATAAATTGGAGTGTAACTTAAAAACGAGTTGACTGATTTTGACGAAATTTAATAGGGACCACACGACATGCATCATGTTTTAAATAAAGAATAATTATCAATATTGGCTCACCCAGTCTAAAGCTCTGAGATAACAAACATAAAAAAAATATACAGACGAAACAAAAAAAGGAGAATGTTCTTGACCTCATCCTTTCATTACTTTCCTTTGAAGTCGGTTTAAAAAACTTTATTTTAGTTTTCAGCGATACATACTGCTTAAAAGAAATCTGTCGAGTAATCATTAGTTAGAAAGAAACAGTTCAAAAAAATGCAATGGGGTTTTTATAGTGTCAAACAAGAGACAATAACGTCATATGTTTTTATTCGTTCGCCTGTTCCTTGAATCTACGGCGGGTTATCTCAGACCGCATCTACATGTATAAGCTACAATCGTCTAGAGGACACTATAGTGACATAGTGGCGAGCATTGGCTGCGATTCAGAACTCAGGGGACCACTAAGTTCGTAGTGCTAATCATATTACGGATGGTAGGTAACGGTAGTGTTTGCAATGTAAGAAGGAAATATTCTACAAATTTAATGTTCTTTTATCATTTACATGGCCAGTATGGGCCATTATGTATATGATACTAATTATTGATGTAAATGATATTGATTGACTGTCAATCAAATGTCAAAAATGGTTTAAGATTTAATGTTATTTTCAACACCCTTGCTCGTAAAGTGAGCTTTATTATATCATTCTTAGGGACATGAACCGAACTATAACACCCTCATTCATAATAATATTATACACTAGTGCGTAACAGAATTATCCCTACAAAGTTAAGTTAGCACCTAACTGCAAATTATATGCGAGTAAACAGAGCATTTTCAATTTAACCCGGTAATACAGATTTGTAACATCAAAGAGGTTTATATGTAATCAACCATGATACATTTGCCGCGCGCTTAGCTCACTTGTATCATAATCTACTATGCTAATGCAGACTTGAAGGCAAAAATTCGTGTTCGCGTTGTCACGATAAAAGTTCGATCCATGAGGAATTGCTTGGCCACACTACGTCGCGATAATCTAGCTATAACCTTGCGATAATTCATTTCACGAAAAACATGAAAGAGGCGGTTGCGTTGTACCACATGGCGGCTACTAATTATTTACTGCATCTTTATTACAAAGAGAAGAGAAGAGTCAAAAAGAGAGAAGAAAAAAGAGGAATAAAAGGCGATGGTGGATGTTATCTATACACAAAAATCGGACGAAGTACCTAAGTACTTCTAGATTCATTATTCATTTATTCCATACAACTTATTCAGATTCAAAATTTTATATGATTTCTAATATTCTCTCATTACTCCAATCCATGATTAACAACGTACTGTCACCTGCCTACCTAAGGTTGGTAGAAGGGAGCATAAAAGAAAGAAGAAATCAGAGCACAAGTATATTAGAGAGAAGGGTCGTGGATCACAGACAGGTTTGGCAATTTGACAAGCTTCCTTGTTTAAGGACTTATCTCTGGTCCGCTAGTATTCGAGTCGATGCTCAGCAGCAGGTCTGCCGTGCAGTGGCTCAGCTCCACGCCGCCGCGCCGGTAGAAAGTCCCAGCTAGATGCTGTAGAGACGAATGGCCGCGGTCGGAGTTCAGAAGGTCAGGTATAAGGTCCTGGAAAGCCGTATACTGGCAGCCGTGTACTGGAACCCTGGAATGTAGATGTTTCCGGTCACAATGGGTCCAGTAAAGCGCTGAGCTGGTGGGTCCACTGTCCCTCTGCTACTGAGCTTGTAGTGACTCGCAGAGGGCCTTTAGGGATGTGGCCCGCCAGCAAACAGAGCTATGGCATAAGGGCCAAAGAGTAGTGCTGCTGGTGAAGAATTCGCATCCGCTAAGGCTTCCGCTACCGAGCATAAAGGGACTAGCTAGGCCCTTCGCAGATGCGAACCACCAGCCGCTCAGAATGCCAGAAGGGCCAAGTAGGTATGTTGCTGGTAAAGATGCGCACAATCCACGAGGTCCGGTCACTACCGAGCAAAAGGGACTAGCCTAGGTACCTCGTGAATTGCGAGCTACCAGCAACACCCTTTCAAGTTTGCTAGAAGGGCGTAAAAAATACAAGTAGAAAGTTGAGAAGCATCAGAAAACAGAGAAAAATATATAAATTAAACAAGAGAGTTAGCAAGTAAGACACATAATAGAAATACAGAAAAATAAGATGTGAGTACATACCAACGATTGCAAATTGTAGGTTAGAATTTAGATTCCCCAGATTTGGGGTTTTTCAGAAGATTATGAGTCAAGTTCAATGAAGATTTTAGTAACAAATATTCAACGTAATAAATTATGAAGTTGCACGTTGGGTGGCTGGTGGCAAAGTGAGGCCAATTATCTTTGAGGAAAGACATCCGAGGTTTGCTGGAAGTCTCATGTCCGATTCATGGCCTTATATGGTAAGGCACACAAGCCTCAAAGCCGTTAGAGTCATCACTCCAATCACTACACTGAATTTAAATGATTTTTAGAAATCAAACGTTCGTCTAGATAGATTTTGGAAGTTCCAAAATCTATCGTGGTATTTTTTCTGACATCCTAGCTTGACAGTTGTGCAGAACTGTCAACAATATGAATCAATAGACGAGTAAATACTATCAAATATTTTAGATTTTTGGAACTATATTTTTCTTATTAAGTATATAGTCCAAATAATGTTTGGTATTTATTTTAACGTTTAAATAATTATTTAGTAATGCTGATATATTCTAAAAAGTTATAAGTACCACGGCGACATCTATCATCTCGTGTAGAAGGTTTCTTGTAATCGGAAGGGACTAAGACTTTAGATTGTGATATGCGACCTCTATCGGTGTGTCGCTGAACTACCTCAGCGCGCAGCAAAGGTAGTTAGGTTCAGTGATTTAATGGAAGCTTTAGATAGTCGATTGTGCGCTAATTACAGATGGCGCTAATTTAAATTAATTGAATTTAATTAATTTTATTTAAATTTTAATTATTGAGATAACTGATTTTTTTCGAACAGTACGTTGACGTTCAAACCGCTCGGCGTCTCGCGGTCAACTAAAGCGCGTGAAGCGCCAATAGCACACATTTTGTCGCAACAAAACCCTTTGATGTGCTGCAATTTACCGACAGCAGCGCGTAGGGCATTCGTATTCGCGAAGATGATTCGCGATAGGGCGAATTCTTTGGCCAGACATGTCACCACAACGCAAATCTTCGCGTTATCGCGATAGTGTGGCCCCAGCATAAATGTGAAAATAAAACTTGCCATACAAAACGATTATTCCGATTACTTTCTTGAAGTTGTCAAAATAACTCTTGTCTTTGACTGTCATTGTGAATGACCTCTGCTTGAAATCTTAACCTTTGAATTAATCGCCTGTTTGTGAAGATGATTGAATGTTGACTGGCTTATAGCCACCGCGAGTATTTGGTACTTTTTCGTCTAAACAACTTAAAGGGGCCGTCCCTTTGAGTTTCTGAATTTCTGACAAAAAAGTTGCTTCTTGATAAGAGTAACACAAAAGTTATGTAACATTTTTAAAAGTTTTTCGATATGGCAGATATACGATTTTCTTTTTTTTATGCCTGATAGGTTAGTCTTTGACCACTATCTCACCTGATGGTAAGTGATGAGACGGTCGAAGGTATTGTTCAGGTTAACCAAGAATTATGAAAAATTTCCAAAAACTGAGGGAGTGAGCGAGTGAGTTGAGTTCAAATACATTTTTTTTTTATAAAATTGTTAAAACATCGAAAGTGTGGCTGCCAGTGGTCTGTAGTTAGAGGGTCTAGTCTCAAATTCGTACTAGTTAGCAATCTGTAATTTTCTTATATATACAACGTGCTAATCAAGATAGACATATTTATCTTTCATGGGGATAAGGACCGTCTCGAACTTAGTCAGTTTTTGGCAACAAAAATGGTAGTATTATATACAATAACAGCTTTGAATGACAATCGGATTCTCTCCAATACGTCACATAACTTTCATAAATCTCGTACAGATACCCTACAAAATATTTGTAAAGCATTAGGAGCCGATTTCCTCGCAAGTTGGGTTTGACAGGGGACTATTTTATGGCGTTCTCAAAAGAGAGTACGTCTGTAAATCAAAGACAGATTTTTTTCCGGGTACCATAGCGCTGTAAGAAGGCCATTCGAATGCTGTGTTGTGAAGTGTCGTATCTCTTTCGTTATGTTGCCTTTGACACTTATATTTTGTTGAAGCGTGTATTTATTAAGATAGGGTTCGGAGTTCTGTTGTTTTTTCTCGTGGAGTGCGTATCTATTGAGATGGTGGTGTGTTGGTTTTTGTTGATGAAAGGCGTAGGATCTACCAATGAATATGTATAGAGATGTATGTCAAGCTCAAAAACAGTACATCGCAAACCTTTCTGCGCCGGCAGTACTATGTATGGGTGCCGGTGAACGTTCCCAGTTACTCGGTTTTATCGCAGGAATTCTATACTTTCACTTTGTCAGCTGACATTTAAAACTAGGTTATTTTTATATCAGTTGTAGCACAAATTTTAAATAGGTATATATATATCAGTTTTTACTTTATATTTGGGCTACAAAAGACATTAACACAACCAATAAAAATTTTTACAAAAAAATAGAACCGACTTCAACACTCAACTGTATGAAATAACTTGTTGAAGTCGGTACCATGACGGTTCAAAAGTACCTATCATCACAATATTGTGCGCATGGTTATTTCACACATTTGAGTGTTGAAGTCGGTTCTATTTTTTTTGTAAAAAATTTTATTTCGCCCTTTTTAGTGACCTATTACTTATGGGTCACTAAAAAGGGATACTTGCTACTTATGGGCTTATGTTTAACTTACCACCAGATATAGTAACATATAACAGACTTAAATTATCAAAATAAGACTTGCTTGCAGCATAATACACGTTTTATCTTCCTATCCAAAATTTTATTTCTATCTTATACCGTTGAGGAAATATTACTGTGTTACCACCAAATTTGAGCTTCGATGAGAATTCATCATCATAGGAAAATACTTTTCAGTTATTGGGGTGTAACTCAAAAACGGCTTGTCCGATTTTGATGAAATTTAAATGGGACTACACGGCAAGCATAAGCTTTTAAATAAAAACAAGGTTATCAAAATCGGTTCACCCAGTCAAAAGTTCTAAGGTAACAAACATTGATTATAATATCAGGACAGGAAAACACTTTTTCAGTTTTTGGAGTGTAACTCAAAAACGGCTAAATCGATTTTGATGAAATTTATATGGGACCACACGGCAAGCATCAGCTATCAAATAAAAAAAGAATTATTAAAATCAGTTTACCCAGTCAGAAGATATGAGGTAACAAACATAAAAAAAAAAAAAAAAAAAAAAAAATACAGACGAATTGAGTACCTCCTCCTTTTTGGAAGTCGGTAGAAAATAGGTCTTAGTCACTGAACTGTATCAGCGTATTGTCCACTGCTGAACACAGTCTCCTTAATTATGGAGGGTTTTGACAAAATACCCACATTTGGCAGGCGTCTTGGCGATAGCAGTTTAAGATATCAGTTCCTTAAAAGACGCTGCTGGCTACCTCAGGTAAAATACTGTTACCTTTGGTCGCCTCTTACGACACCCCTAGGTATGGGGGGGGGGGGAGGGGAGGGGTGATATTCTATCCCGGCACACCACGAGGAAGTGTCACACCTAAGATCAATTTTTTGGTCATGTTTATACATGTATCATACTGGTATGTATACACCCACTACTGCACTGTTTCCTACCAGTGTCCATAAAGTACGCTATACCCGACGTGACAATACTGCAGCGAACGTTTCGATGGACAAACGTAAATTGTCTGTGAACCATCAACAGCGATCGATGTGTGCAGAGTAGGCGAAACTTACAGAGATAAAATATGACTCGCTAGTACCTACTTTCTCGGGATTATTACATACTTACTTGTTGTATACCTGGTAGACTAAAGGAGTTCACAGACGGCAGTTATAATATATATTATAGCATAACTGTCGTTAAGAAACGAAAATGTAAAGCTATATATTACAACTGCCCTGTGTTGTCACTTGCCAATTTCTATGAAAGATGTATTGAAATATTAGGTCCTTACAAGAATATGGAAAACAACTCATCAACATTGGTGGCGTTTAGCATTTACCTCTAAAAAGTTGGTGTGACAAATTTAACCTCATATATATTAGGTCCTTACATATGAAATTGGCGTTTTTCGTACTGGCCACTTTAATCACGAATTTCTCCTCTTTGGAAAGGAATTCCAAATTCAAACTTGTACAGCTATAGACTCATGTATTTGTGCTTCGATGATCGTCATTCATTTGTTTTTTTTCTTCTGTTTTTTTCTGTTTGCGTCACTCATTTTACAAAATGGAAAACCTTAAATATCGCATTATTTACGAGTACGAGTTCCGCCGTGGCACTAGTGCTGCGGAAACAACTCGAAGGGTGAATGATGTGTATGGCGGTCGTGTTGCAAAAGAAAACACAGTTCGTTTTTGGTTCCAACGTTTTCGTTCTGGAAATTTCGACCTGCAGAACAAGCCCCGTGGACGGCCTGAGACTCAAGTTGATAATGAAGAGTTGAAGGCTATTGTGGAAGCGGATCCATCGCAAACCACGTCCGAGTTAGCTGCAGGCTGCAATATTAGTGATAAAACTGTTTTAATTCACTTGAAGCAAATTGGGAAGATTAAAAAGCTTGAAAGGTGGGTACCTCACGAATTGACTGAAACAAACCGGCAAACGCGCGTCGACTGCTGCGTTACATTACTAAACCGGCACAATAATGAAGGTATTTTAAACCGAATCATTACCTGTGATGAAAAATGGGTTCTTTACGATAATCGGAAGCGCTCAGCGCAATGGTTAGATCCTGGCCAGCCAGCCAAATCCTGCCCCAAGCGAAAATTAACCCCAAAAAAGTTACTTGTAAGCGTTTGGTGGACTAGTGCCGGTATTGTTCATTACAGTTTTTTCAAATCTGGCCAGACTATTACGGCTGATGTCTATTGTCAGGAATTGCAAACCATGATGGAAAAGCTAGCGGCTAAACAACCTAGGCTGGTCAATCGCTCCACGCCACTGCTGCTTCACGACAACGCTAGACCACACACTGCGCTACAGACGGCTACTAAATTAGAAGAGCTTCAATTGGAAAGTCTAAGACATCCTCCGTACTCCCCGGACCTTGCTCCAACAGATTACCATTTTTTTCGAAATTTGGATAACTTCTTGCAAGGGAAAAAATTCAACTCCGATGGGGCAGTCCAAATCGCCTTCAAAGATTTTATTGATTCCCGTCCGACTGGTTTTTTTAGTAAAGGGATCAATGAACTACCTATGAGATGGCAAAAGTGCATAGAAAATAATGGTTCATACTTTGATTAATTAAATATATTATATTAAAAAATATTCGACTTTTTGTTCCTCCCATACAAAACGCCAATTTCATATGTAAGGACCTAATATATCGAGTTATAAATATATAGCTTAATATTATAGCTGTCGTCTGTGAAACGCTTAACATTCCGTTCAGACGAAGCCGCGCCAACGCCGCAAGTACCGCGTCTTGCTCGCCGCGGCTGTGGTGCGGCAGAAGTTTAGCGGCTGGTACTACAAATAAATATGTTAAGAAGTGTAACTCTCATACAGTTACCGTTTTGATTTCATAACATGCACAATCTTTGAAATCCAATTGATTACCTGATTTTTAAGTAGTGATGGCTCAGTGGCAATGGCTATGGACTGCCGCGCAGCAGGTCCATGGTTCGAATCCGGCCGCGGGCTTGGGCGCATGGTGGAAGGGCATTTTGTGAATGTCCGCCTGGCTAGCTACCACGTTCAAGCAGAAAATCTGTCGCCAAGCACACAGCGGTGTGTTCCGGCGGCTCTCCTTAAGAGCCGGTAATTCTAGGTTAAGCCTGTTAACACCTTCGACCACACCATCACTTACCATCAGATCGTGTGATTGGCTTACCTATCAGCAATAAAAAAAATGATTTGGCGTTTAGAAATGATCGCATCCGATTGGTCGCATCAGAGTAATGTTGTTGCGCCGCACGGTACACATCTTAAACCACGCCCGCCGCGGTGAGGATTGCGTTCTGCTGTTTTTGTGCTTCACTTACATTCTTACACTCTTTAAATATTTATCCGTAGGGCGAGTATGATTCAGTTGTCACGCTGCAACCGCGTATCTACCGCGCTACCGCCGCGCCAGAACCGCGCTTAGACCGCGGTGCTTGCGGCCAGACCGCGTCTTCGTCTGTACGGATCCTTAGTAGTAATTACAACTCATGTCGATGGTTACTATTTGTATTATGGAAAACTGAAAACCAAACTTGTGATAATATAAATTGAAAAATAAACAAATCAATCGGAGTCGACTTGCAATACGGAAAAATTTTTGGAAGTCGGACTTTTAGAGCCATTTTTTATGTTCGAATAAAAGTTAGTTTAATGTTTATTTTTTGACATTACTTACAATTTACTAGTCACAAACATTGGTATAGTAAACATTTGTTAAGGTACCTAGAGGTAATTAGGTCTTAGATAACCGATAGCTTCCTATCTATATCTTGTTAAGGAATATATTTTATTCCTTAACAAGTATACCGAAAAATTATGTGACCCCCACTAAAAAGGCTGTAATCTGAAGAAGCCTTTTTAGTGTGAATATAGTAGACTCTGATTTACCCTACTACTCTGCAACGATGGTTTGGACAATGTAACGTTCAGTAACGTCGCAGTTATTAACAACATGACAGCTATATGTTGACATGTTATACATTGTTTATTGAATATATTAACAAAAACAATCCATTATCGCAAAAAAAATATTTTTCTTTTTTAAATATAGTACTTACATTAATTATACAGTTGTCAGTACAGGATGATGACATATATGGCTCTTTTT
This sequence comes from Plagodis pulveraria, assembly GCA_963890685.1. NCBI lineage: Eukaryota > Metazoa > Arthropoda > Insecta > Lepidoptera > Geometridae > Plagodis > Plagodis pulveraria. Next base: position 6,442,195 of record OY982962.1, on the reverse strand, counting down.
ATAACTATATCATAATACAAATTAAGGATTGAGAACATCTTTCCAGACGGTTCTGGATCTAGCCTGCTTCCTCCAGCTTCGCACACAGATAGTCTTGAGATCTTGTTCAACGCAATCTAGTCATCTTAATTTTGAACGACTATGGTTTCTCCGAGCATCCGAATTTCCTTCAATTAGACGTATATATGCGCATGTGTCTTCCAGACGTTCCAAGTGGTCTGACCTGGCAGATGCCAGTTTTATGATCTATATTTGGTTCATTGAAAAGCACGCACAGTTCATGATTGAACCCCACCTTTTAGCCACCACCATCTAGCACTGGACACTTAATGCTTACTACAGGTTATGTATTTATTTATTTATTTATTTAAGAAACACCAACAGTATACATATTAAATAATCATAAGGGACATTCTTAATATTTAAGTTCTGATACATATACCTTTTACAGGCGTTTACAACATTGTTCAAAAGTGAGTTAAACGGTTATATAACAAAAAAAAAGTTAAGATGAATAGAACTGATTTACACCAACATTGATAGGTTTAATTATGAAATGTAAATACTATCTTAATATATCAATTTCATTGAGTTATCTATTTATAATTTAATTTGATGCAATCATTACTTTTTTTTTCCATTGATTGTTTTACGAATGACTAATTCATATTTATAATAAAACAATAGGGAAACAATAAAAAAAAAAAAAGTAACGATTCTTTGAATGTAAAAGAAGTCAGAACATGTCCCCAAATAGGGACTTAACTAATTTACTTTAGAAGAATTTAACTCGTTGTAAGTACGACCCATCCTTAGAAGAGGAGAATTTCGTCCTAAATTTGTTTTGGCGCTTGGAATTTTAAATATTTTTGATATTCTTTGGCGCGGATAATTATGCGGAATGATCAACGAAATATCACTTAGAATAGAGGGACAGTCGGTGAAGTTATGAATCGTTTTATAGAGAAACGAAAGATCACGAATTTTTCTCCGGTTCCGCAATTCATACATTTTAAAGAAGGATAAACGATGTATGTATAAGAATTTGCTGACAAGTAATTCATTTGTCAGTTTCAACTTCAACTGAAGTCGCCAGCCGACTATCACGAAGATCTTCATGGGGATGATCATGACTGCATCTAAATTCTACGAACCACGAATACACAGAGATACAACATGAGGCTTCAAGACCAAAAATAACATGTTTCTAGATAGTTCTATTTTCGAATACCGTGACTGCTTTTTATATTTTTTATTGTAAGTGGCCATCAGAAACATTCAGTATGCTACTCATAGGTACGTACATACGTATACGGTAGTAGCAAGCTGCCATCTGTTCGGCAAGTTAACCTCAAGCTAGTAGAAGTTCAAGCAAAGTCAGATACTGAACATTGTAACTATAACATAATCTATGTCACTAAGAATATATTGGCACTGACTGCGGTGCAACTTAAGGGACTAAGTTTCGGAACCAATTACATATTTATATACGAATTTATGTTATGCATTCGAAGTAGGTATCAGCTCTAAGGTAAGAGACTAAGTTTTGGCTCAGTATTGAAAATTCTATTGTTTGATTATGATCAGGCATTAACGAGTTTTGTTTTTTAAGTGATGATGTGGTCGAAGATGTTGTTCAGGCTAACGTAGAATTTCTGTCTTTCAAAGACAGCAGCCGGAACACACCGTTAGTTGCTTGGCGATTTTGAAGCAGTGATGGCTCAGTGGCATTGACTATGGACTGCCGTGCCCCAGGTCCGTGGTTCGAATCCCACTGTGGGCTTGAGTTTCACCGCATGGTGGAAGGGCATTTAGCGAATGCCCGCCTGGCTAGCGACCACCCTCAAGTAGAAAATCTGTCGCCAAGCACCTAACGGTGTGTTCCGGCAGCAGTCCTTGAGAGCCAGTGAAATTACAGACTAAACAACTATGTCTCCAGGTGACGGGCGCAGTGCAATTCGTGATTTGTGACGAAATGCATCTAGTATAGGCAGAGGTAAGTCCGCTTTACATCCGGCGGGCCTCATGCTTAATCCGTCATAATAACATAAAGAAAAAAAAGGTAGAATTTCTACTTGAGGATGGTAGCTAGCCAGGCGGGCATTCGCAAAATGCCCTAATACCATGCTGTAACGACTGCCATCATAAGACAACAACTGGAAACGACGCAACGGCTTAACGTGCCCTCCGAAACACTCAATAGTAATGTCATTAGCGGTCACCCATACCAGCCATGACCGCGGCAGACGTTGCTAAGAACGGCTGAGCAAACTTCGCTACGACTGCTTTAAAATTATTTTATTTCTGCCATACACATCACCGTTAACCTTAGGAGATACGTTCACTAGCCGCATTCTTAATACAAGTCTGCCATAGGTACTTTTTCATGGTCTGGCCTTTTTACAGAACGTCTCCAATCCGCTCATACCAAGTTATTCACAAAATAAACATTAAAATAACATTAAATAAGTAATTATAAAATTACAAATTTAAGGGAGAAAAAATTATAGTCATATGCGGGACTCAAACCCGCGTTATAATTTTGTAAAGTAATTATGAAGTTTATTATTATTATTGTTTTATTTTTTTAATATCGCAATAACGCATGCTTTGCGGATTACATTACAGGTTTATGGTCTCTTGATAGTGTTATACTTCATTATTTCACTATGCAGGTCGTTTCTTTTCTTTTTTTTTTTCTTTAATGTTATTGTGACGGAACAAGCTCGAGGCCCACCTGATGTTAAGCGGACTGACCTCTGCTTATAACAGATGCATTTCGTCACAAGTCACGAATTGTACTGCGCCCGCCACCTTGAGACATAGTTGTTAAGTCTCATATGCCTGTAATTTCACTGGCTCTCAAGGACTACTGCCGGAACACACCGTTAAGTGCTTGGCGACAGACTTTCTACTTGAGGGTGGTAGCTAGCCAGGCGGGCAATCGCAAAAAGCCCTTCCACCATGCGGTGAAGCTCAAGCCGGCGGTGGGGATCGAACCAGGGTACTGCGGCGCGGCAGTCCATAGCTATTACCGCTCGGCCATCATTGCTTCAAAAATTTAATTTGGAATAGACCGAAAGTGCCAAAGTGTGAATTATATTTGCGGAAGTTTAAAAAAGTAGTACAGTTCAATTTTAGTATTGTTATGTTTGCAATAACGCCTGTTATGCGGATTACATTACAAAATGACAAATATACGATAGGAAAAATGTAAGTCTTGTGTGGGATTCGAACCCGCGTCCACCGTGTTTGTAGTGCAACGTAAGTGGTACTATAGATGTCGGTCCATCCCAATACGATTATTAAAGAACGATAGGAAAGATTTGAGTTATGACAACAACTAACCAACTGAGCTCAGTTGGTTAGTAATCAACAGTAACCAACTGAGCTCAGTTGGTTAGAGCATACCCCGGCTTTTCGACAGGACGCGGGTTCAAATCCCACACATGACTTAATTTTTTCCTATCGTATATTTGTAATTTTGTAGTAAAGTTCAAACTGTATCAGTAGTGAATTCAAAAGGATGCTTATGATTTGGCAAATTTGTTGGCCTCTATATGAACGTAGGAGCAGCCAGGATGCAATTAGGAGTAAAGTGGCAGGCGTCGGGTCGTGGTCTGGCGCTCGTCCAATCGTCTGCTGGAGAACGCAAAGATTCTTGAATGGAACAGAAGCGAAGCGCAACTATTCAAGCGACGAAGTATAAGTGGTAGGTATCGTTATCCTTACATGAAAATGCCTGAAAGAGTATCACCACCTTTTTTAACTGGGATCCATCTTGACAGTTACTTCTTGACTATTTTTTTTTATAAACTGCGATATGTTGCTGAACCTGACCTTATTCGTCAAGTTTACTACGCTTTGTGCAACTCCATATTATCATATTGTGTGGTAGCATGGGGTGCTACTTATGACTATCTATTAATCAAAGCTGAAAGGGCTCAGAGAGCCGTCCTAAAAACAGCATACAAAAAGCCTTATCGCTACTCAACCGATAGTTTATATCAAGAATTCGATCACTTGAGAGTCAGACAAATTTTCATCTTAGCTTCTGTCTTAAGATTCCATAAACTAGCCAAGTCTTGCACAAAAACTTCATCACGACCAGTTCGATACCAAAGTTGGATAACTCCCGCTCTTAATACCAAATTTGCAAAAAGAACACCGTTATTTTTAGGTCCATACTTGTATAACAAAATTAACAAAACACTCAATATATGTAATTGTTTGAGACAATCCTGTAAAAAAATAACAAAAAACTGGTTGCGTAAATTAAATTACACAGAAACGGAAAAAATCCTACATACCTCTTAATAAAGATTCGTAATTAATACTATTAAACTGACTTTACCAATGGTAAAATCGGAAAAACCATATTCCATGATTGTTGTGTATCTTATAATGTTATCTAACCCGTTGCTTGTTATTTAAGATTGTGTTATACAATCTCATAATAAGAATCAATTAAATATATAAAATAGCAGCAAGTAGCACTCACGGAGTTAATACTTAGGAAACTTAATTTTTGCAATAATTTTGTTAAACTTTTCTCTAAGAAACTACCTACTTTATTTAAATAAATAAATATATAAAAATAAACTTTTCTAAAATACTTATTACGAACTAACAAAAACTTTCCATAAAAACTTTAATAATAAATTGAAAGAATTACTGATTTTACTATTTCTGCCATTTATCGTCCTCAAAAAGGAACTTAAATTATAATATTATTTTCCTTTTTTAGATAAATAAATAAACCTAAATCTGTAATTTATTATGTAGCTATTCAATTTGTACATAATATGATTAAGTGCTAAATTAACTATTTAAATTCCATACAAAAAATACATTATAGTTCTTATTAATAATGTACAATCAAAATGGCGTACATAGTGATTATCCATTACATACTACTCAACATTACAATATGTTAAATAAGAAATATAACTCATACAAGTAACAAACTAATTCTACTTATCACTGTGACATCAGCCTTACATTCTTATATGAGTCTCCTTTATGCGCGGGTAATCTTACACAACGCTTATCTGGTATGCCTTTAGATATCGGTATCATACTACTCGTACACATACACACACAAACATGATCCACTCATCCAATCAAACACTCCTGGTACACCCTTGCATTCATTCCCAGCTAGCACACATACCTACTAACCACACTACTCAAACCCGTCTCACAAGTCTTACTCACACATGCAATAAGACGACAACATTTACAATACACTCCCACCTTTGCAACTCACACAGCATAATTCAATAGCCACACAACTAACTTTGACTTTTTTCCCTACCCCCGTTATAAAAAATGCATATAAATTTATCGATGGTGTCACACACAGATAATGAATTAACAGTTATGTTATTTAAATTACCAACTAGCCTATATGTTAAAGTGTTTTGATTATGTGTATTGCCTACCCAAATTTTTTGTATTATAAGGACTTTTATGACAAAACTTTTCAACAAATATGTACAACAAATATGTATTATGCACTCGGAAGAGACTAGCCACCCACAACACAGGGAATCCTAGTGTGGGGGCTAGTGTGATTAAGATGGTAAGCATCACCTGATAATTATTTGTATTCAAACTACTAAATCTAATTAATAGTTTACCTATAAATGCACTTCAATAACATAACAGTCTAGCCTATTGATAAAGGTTACTAATTAACTGCATTTTAACCTAAACTGTTAAATAGATTTTTTACTAAGAATGTGTCCATTGACACCTATCTTATTGTCTTTTAAATTTGTTAATATCTAAATATTATATATAGATACCTACCTACGAAGTGATAATTGTTAACATTAGCTCATGTTTTAGAGATTAATAAAGATTATTAGATTATTATATTAGATTATTATTATTTAGCCGCTTAGCTGCAATATTTACATTGCTGAATGACTGGCAGCGTTCCCACCATGCTGCCTGCACAGTTCCGTTGAATCGAAGTACCAATTGGTTGGAAATAAGCCATTGCTGTGCACTTATTTTGCCACTAGCAGTCACAAGTTGAATTGACCAGGCATTCTGATAAGTATTAGACTGCTTTTGACTACCACAAGTGGTCAATAAACGAAAATGTGAACCAAGACAGTAAAAACAGGTTTTATTAAGAAGCAGTGATGGCTCAGTGGCATAGCATATGGACTGCCGCGCAGCAGGTCCATGGCTCGAATCCCACCCAGAGCTTGAGCTTCACCGCATGGTAGAAGGGCATTTTGCGAATGCCCGCCTGGCTAGCGACCACCTTCAAGTAGAAAATCTGTCGCTAAGCACCTAACGGTGTGTTCCGGCAGCAGTCCTTGAGAGCCAGTGAAATAACAGGCAAAATGAGACTTAACAGGTATGTCTCAAGGTGATGGGCGCAGTGCAGTTCGTCACTTGATGAAATGCATCTGTTATAGGCAGAGGATACCGCTTAACATCAGGTGGCCTCGCGCAAGTTCCATCACAATAACATAAAAAAAAAAAAAAAATAACTCAGTATTGCATATAGCTCTCAAGGAGTGTTGCTGAAACACACTGTTAGGGTTTAACGCTCTATATTTTTTTTGAGGTTGTCTGCTATCCATTCGAGCTTTCGTAAGATGCCCTACCACACATATCTGCTGCAGTGGGTAGACTGACCCATCTACATTTATATTTAATAATCTCTAGTGTTCCTGTGGCTGCCAATCGCGTGGCCAAATAAGTTGGAGATACTTTATATCCGAGTCATCTATACGAAGTTTCATAATATTGCCACTGCCTTAAGGTTTATTTGTTAGAACCTGTTTTGATCCTTATTTTCCAAAAAGTAGGCACTTCCTACTTCAACTGTAAGTTTAGTTTATGTATGTTTGTTACACGATTACTCCGCCAAATAAGAATTGATTTTGATGATTCTTTTTTTTGGTTATATTTCAGAGGCTACATTTATATTTCATCAACATCGGTTAAGTAGTTTTTAAGTTACACTCAATTAACTGAAATAGTAGATTGTTATACAGGGGTCGAGAACCAATTATAATTCACAAACGAGGTATATAGACGCCCGAGCGCAGTGAGGGTGGCTATAGTCCGAGCAGGAATTGATGACTTTTTCCCGTTTTAAACACCCTACTTTTCATTTCGAATATAATGAAAGTAAAAACTAGTAGTATTCTAAAATATTTATAATAATATAATGCCTCTTAAATATTAATTAGAACACAATGCGTCTCCCTCGAGGGCCATCCCGCTTAGGTATTTTTTTCAAATTCACACTGTTCCAATACATAATTAGTGACTAAAATATACTTGAGAGAGTCACGTTAATTTTGTTATAAACTAGTTATTATAGCCTTTACATAATCACAAACGTAGTTGTTCTTATTTGTTAGAGTTAGAGTACAGTAAGTACAGTTAATGGTTGGAGTACAGTATTTTACCACGAAAAATCATAGATATCTAATTTTGTTTACAACAATGGTTACCTTGGTGACAAGACATGCCTCCCCTGGAGAAGGAAGGCTTTCCCGCTTTAGGTGGGAAGCAGCGTCTCCCACCCGCTACTCAATAAAAAGTACACCATGTGTTATACAAGGCTATCAAAATGAGTCTAAGTTCCAGCTGTGGACTTCTACCGCAAATATATTTAGGTGCTCATTTTATAATAGGATAATTTCGAATGAATTCCCCGCAACAACCATGTACGAGGGTAAAATCAAAATACGCCGTGGACCGGACCTTTGGCTCAATATTGGTGCGCCGGGGGCGAAGTAAATTGGCAGGCTAACTGGGATCGAACGCAATTGCCGGCGCCCTGCGGCCGTCTGCATCCGGCAAAATACCGAGGAGCATGCTCCGACTCACAAACTTTATCAAGAAGACTATGAAATTTTCGTTGGATATCAGTTGGTGATCCTCTATTAAGCTACAGGCTATAGTAATTTGTATGTAGACGCTGCAAATTTTATTTTACCTCACAAGCTCGGAAAAGGTTATCATTCGAAATTTTTGAAGCAATGATAGCCATGCGGTTATATACCTATAGACTGCGTTGCTGCAGGTCCATGGATCGATTCTTGATGCTTGTGTTTCAACGCATGGTTGAATGGCATTTCGCAAATGCCCACCTGGCTAGTTATCACCCTCAGGAAAATCTGTCGCCAAGCACCTAACAGTGCTTTTCGGCAGCAGTCCTTGAGAGCCAGTAAAATTACAGGCACTTGTTGAGACTTAACAACTGTATGTCTCAGGTGACGGGCGCAGTGCAGTTGGTCACTTCTGAAGAAAATGCATCTGTTATAGGCAGAGGATATTGCTTCACAACAGCTTGTTCCGTAATAATAACATAATAAAAAACCACTTGAATAAGTGCTTTTTATCCGATAGCGTGGATAAAGTTATTAATATTCGAACCTTGAAAACAGTTTCAGAAAAATAAATTTACTTCCAATTGGAGTAATTCTACTTTGTTTATTATATTAGTTACTATTAACACTAATATATTGTTAAAGTTGCGTCTCTTAGAATTTTCCTTGCTGGAGAGAAGTGTAAAATTGTTGAGTGTGTTTGCGGCAGCACAATTATTTTGCGCCTCGTATAAAAGTATACGGGCCGAAGTACTACACATTATTTATTCGTAGGGGCTGAATAACAACTTTGCAGTCTTGAATAACTAACAAATATTGTTTGGAGGACCACATAATCCTATTTTCAGGTTACATGCAAAGCAAATTCACTACCTTGAGTGCGGCAGCACAGAATAAGCGGCAGACGTTTAATCCAACTAAGCCATCGAAACGTCAATCAAAATCACGAATTTCTCACGTATTATGTTCGCAGGGTATGCGATAATGCTCTAAATCATTTACTTAGGGATACCTAAACAGTAACTGTGAGAAGACCGTAGATGATCTTTTCTATACCATATTCTGAGTTAGCAGGATTGCGGATAAAGTGGAGGAGCAGATAAGCATATATAAGAAATAATGCTCCTGGATTTGTCTAAAGTCAAACACTTTTCGTCACACATTTTGTCTGGCGTTGCATGGGGGCAGAGTATTTTGCAAATGTTCACCTGGCTATTTGGCTGCCAATTACCTATAAGTATCCTTTAATATCCTCGAGTCCTTTTCTTGAAGCGTTGGTAACGGAATTAACCAATGAATATTTTACGAACAAGGTTCGCTGCGGTCATCATGTGGATGAGTGACCGCTAGTGGCATTTACTACTCAGCGCGCCACGTGCTTCGGGGGGCACGTAAAGCTGTCGGTCGCAGTTATTGTCTTAGAATGGCACTCGTTATACCATGGTTGTAGGGTACTTCACAAATGCTTGCCTGGCTAGCAACCACCCTGTAGTAGAAGTCTAATAGTGTGTCGCCAAGCACCTAAGTGAAAGACTTGATCATTAAAAATAATAAAGGAGACTTGGAGTTACGTGTATAATATCGAACGGTTGGGCTGTTTTATAACAATACTAATAAAAAGAACGTATCCTACCCGTGCAGTGTTTAATTTGGCAGTTCATTCGTTTTAAGGTATTCTCCATAGCAAATGAATATCTATGCTATAGTAAATCAATAATAATACTCAGTTTGGCCTCAAGTATAAAAGAAAAAGAATTTTCTTTGTCTTCTATTAGCTAACTGTCGCATTTGCTGCATTGCGAATGAAGTAAAGGAGCTTTCTGCCAGCTTGAATGGAAATCCCAGCACCTGATATAACAAGTAAAAGTCCTCGTGGGACAGTATTGCCGATATGTTTTATTTTTTGAAGCGCTCGTAGCGAAGTTTACTTAGTTGTTCTCAACTGATCAGCAAAGTTAAGCAACGTCGCGCGCGGTCATGAGTTGGATGGGTGACCGCTAGTAACATTACTACTGAGCGTTTCCGTGCTTCGGAGGGCACGTTAAGCCGTCGGTCCTGGTTGTTGTCTTAGGATGGCAGTCGTTATAGCATGGTGGTAGGGCATTTTGCGAATGCCCGCCTGGCTAGCTACCACCCTCAAGTAGAAAATCTGTCGCCAAGCACCTAACGGTGTGTTCCGGCAGCTGTCCTTGAGAGCCGGTACTTCTAGGTTAGCCTGACCAACATCTTCGACCACATCATCACTTACCATCAGGTATCAGGAAATTTAACATTTATATTTAATCAAAATAATTACATACCATTTTATCCATACACTGCTGCCTCCTAAGAGGAACGTCATTTATGCCTTTGCGATAGAACTCTGCTGATTTAGATTCGACAAACTGTGTGAAAGCATTTTGTACTGCCTCCTGGGAAGAAAACTTTTTATCACGTAGATAATTGTCCAAATCACGAAAACAATAGTAGTACTTCTAGATTAGCCTGAACAACATCTTCGACCACATCATCACTTACCATGAGGTGAGATAGTGGTCAAAGGCTAACCTACCAGGAATGAAAAAAAAAAAAAAAAAGTCCTTTGAAGCAAGGTCTGGCGGATACGCAGGGTGACGAATGGTTTCTAATTGCAGTTCCTGTAGAGTTAACACGGTTTCTCATGCTGTATGAGGTCTCGCGTTATCATGGAGTTCTAATGGTGAAGATCAATTCATGAGTCGGGGCTGTTTCACTGCTAGTTTTGCTATCATTGTTCGGAGTTCAGCACAGCAGACATCTACCGTTATTGCTTGACCAGATCGGAGAAAACTATAGTGAATAACACCATACGTGAGTAACACCATACTGAGACCACCAAACAGTTACCATTACCTTTTTATTGGTAAGTTTTGCTTTAGGACACTGTTGCGGTGTTTGACCTGGGGTCAGCCATTGCATTTTTCACTTACGGTTAACGTAAAGAATTCACTTTTCATTAAATTTTACTTTCACGCTCGCTCACTTAGTGTCATATCACTAAACAACAGAAATTTAAAGTTAAAAAGATGATCAAAGCATTTCTTAGAGTCTTATTACATCAAAACTATGAGATTATTTTGCTCACAGCGCAGCTCAAACATAGTATTACACATTTCATTTTTAAAATCTCATCAGTAAATTCAATTGAAAACTCATCGGGTGGGTAACGCACACAAGCACAATGTTATTTCGCCCAAGATTAGATTTATACCGTGTTGCCAGACGCATAAAATACGATAATATTCGGGTGTATTTGGTTGGGTGACCGCCAGACTGAGGACCTGTTTCATAAAGTATACAAGTCAACAATCTTGACTGTTCATATCAATCCTATAGTCATTAAAAATTACTTAAGGCACTTAACTTGTGGCACTTTCCATAAAAACGTAGTTTCGTCATATTTTTAAAACTTACTGTTTAATCTGGGTGAAACTCTGCATCTCAGTCCTTGTGCTTAATATCTATGCATCTGGTTTAGGTACCAGATTTCCATAAAATTAAGCATTTTCAAAAATAACTAGTAGAATCGTATGGGATTTTTATTTTGACATTTAGGGATAAAATAAATAATAATTCGATAAACTAGCAAACCAGAAGCATATATATTAGGTTCAGCAATATGCATACAAAATTTCACCGAGTTTGAACACTTGGTATATAAAATATGACGAAACTACGTTTGTATGGAACAACACAGCACACCGTGCACTCGACTCCTAAGCACAGTAGGTAGTTAGTCTGTTTTATATTTTCAGTAACAACATGTCACGCATAAAATTTAATAACGCTCTAGCGTCATCTTAAATTACGGTAATGCCCGAGGTTACACAATCAAGCACCGAGCTCGCCGGCGCGGCGGCGAGTTCGAGCCATAAATAATAACATAGTATTGATTGTCGAAAACCCATCGTGGGTAGAGGGGCATGCATTTTTTAGGACTCTCAAATAGTAAACAATATACATCTCAAATATAAGACGTTATACCTTACTTTTACAGAAATTGTTAAATTGTAATATAACCATTGCTGTTGATATCAAGTCACTTGTATGTTACAAAGTTGTGATTTTAGATCAGTGGTCTCACATTTTGGCCGCGGGGTAGATTCAGCTCGATTATTGGCAAGCCAGTATGTTTACAGTATTTGTGCGTAAAAGCTAAAATGTTTATATTTTCGTACGGAAAGTTGATTTTCGAAGCCTTTGTCGCCATTTTTGCTTGATATTTACACATGAGAGTGATGAGAGTAAAATCTGGATAAAAGTAAATACAATTTAAAACGCTCTAGCGACACACGATAGACATAAATTTGTGTTGTTATTGCGTCCATCAAAATATTCTTTGATGGACGAAATAGAAATAAATTTCAAAGGTTAAAATGCATGCAATTGTTTTAGAAATTGAATTACATGAGAACTTATAAATTATAAATGTGAAATATATTTTTTGTTGATGAGTACGTACCAACTAAGGCATTGTACATCAAGCAATTGTAAAAACTAACTAATACTTACACTAAAAACAATGGAACATTGCTGTATACCTACCGAAGGCAAAATTTTAATTTCTTAAATATAGTATTTATCCACACATCGAACGTATCCTTATTATGTCATAAAAATACATATTGAATGTTAAATCTAAAATCAAAATGCACGGAAAAAATAAATTTAATACCAATTTAAAAAAAAAGAACACGTGAAAAATACTGACTGCATATCAAATTGCGTTATTTCATAATCTTAGTTCTATTTTACCTTCCATGTAGTTTTTATCCACAGATATTTTTTGATCTTTATTGGCCGTTGCCACTCTTCGCTCGCTTCACTCGTTGTGTTGGATCATTTTATATACTGTAAAATTATTAATTAATCAGTCTTTTCTTAATTTTAGTGAGATAACTTATGACTGGATATACATATACATTTGTGTTATTCTTTTTTTTATGCTTGATAGGTTAGCCTTTGACTACTATCTCACCTGTTGGTAAGTGATGATGTGGTCGAAGATGTTGTTCAGGCTAACCTAAAATTACTGGCTCTCAAGGACAGCTGCTGGAACACACTGTTAGGTGCTTGGCGACAGATTTTCTACTTGAGGGTTCAAGTAGAAAATCTGTGGCCCCCATTCGCAAAATGCCCTACCACCATGCTACAGCATGCCATTCTAAGACGACACCCGGGACCGACAGCTTAACATGCCCTCCGAAGCACGGAAGTGCTCAGTAGTAGTGTCACTAGCGGTCACCCATCCAAATCATGACCGCGGCGGACTTTGCTTAACTTTGCTAATCGGTTAAGAACAGCTAAGAAAACTTCGCTACGAGCGATTCTAGATTCTTAGACTTTCTAGTTATTCATTCAGATATCCGATTCCAACCGTGTAAATTCTTATTTCATAAGCACGGAATATTTCTAGACATTCACAGTAAATGGGTATTTTATTAGTGAGTTAGGTTTAGGTTCAGATTATTTAGTGTTATAGTAAAGTTATTATATCGCTCAGCTCGTGAGTTGTTGGTCTGAGTTCTTCGTCGCATTTATATACGACTTTGCACTAAACTACTAATTAATTATTAGACGACTGCCTTTTTTATGTTATTGTGATGGAACAAGCCCGAGGACCATCTAATTTTAGTTTGACTAACCTCTGCCTATAAAAGATGCACTTCGTCAACGACGAATTGCACTGTGTCCGTCACACTGAGACGTACAGTTGTTATGTCTCATGTGCCTGTAATTTCACTGGCTCTCAAGAACAGCTGCCGGAACAAACCGTTAGGTGCTTGGCTACAGATTTTCTACTTGAGGGTGGTCACTAGCCAGGCGGGCATTCCAAAAATGCCTTTCCACCATGCGGTGAACCTCAAGCCCGCGGCGGAATTCGAACCATGGACCTGCTGCCCGGCAGTCCATAGCCAATGCTACTGAGCCATCACTGCTTCAAAATGCTGTCTCAAAGGCATTGTAGCGAGATCAATAATGTTTTTAGGGTTCAAGTATTATGCCAGCTTTTTATTTCACCATGTGGGTGTCGTGTAACGTATAAATGAATTCAGGCGTCACTTTGCGGAAATCCATATTTAAAAATTACTAATATTTTAGCACTCTCAAGGGTCTTGAATCTTTGAGCCTTTAGTCTCGATCGTGCGCTCGAAACGTCAAGACCTCCTCAGGATGCTTCGTGTAGAATCGAAACGCCCGAAATTTCTTCCGGTTTAGCTGTGTGGTATTTGTGACGCGACAGCTTAACATGAAAATTAGGCGGAATTGTCACTAGATATATTATTAAGTGTTTTATTACAATATTAATGTAATGTTTCTTAAAATATTTGTTGTTATTTCTTACATTATCCTGATTATATATTTCAATAGTATATATTCTATATTTTCAGCTAAATATTTGTTGGCAGGGCAGTTGTTTTTGTAACACACTTGAGTTTTATTGCACCAATTTTAGTGACGCACGCGTGCTGTTTCTTCTTAAATTTTTACAGCTCTTGAGAAAAAACAATAACTTTATTGCGCTAGTCACCAAGAAGATTGTTGTCTGTTTTATATTTATTACAAACCAAAGAGCTTTTACCCGCTGAGGTAAAACTTAGGCGAATTAAATATTAATCTCCTTATTTCAGCGACTACTATTGCTATTAAAAACTAATAAAGTATATTGCAAACCGTTGTGTATTGTACCTAATTGACCGATCAAGTAGTGGGAGCGAAGCGGCTCTGCTTCAGCTTACACAAATATGGTTTCGTATCTTCTCCTTCACAGCTCGAATTTCTGAATAGATTCTCGTGAAATTTTGTGAGCAGATTTTATATTTCCATAGATTTTTTATATTGACTCAGTTTTTGGAAATTTCGAAGTCTAAATGACAAAATATGGAGATTGAAAACTTGAAAAAATTATGCCATAACAAAAATAAAAAAACGTTACATATTTTTTTTGGTATCCTTATCAAGAAGCAATTTTTTGTCAGAACCACTTATTCATCCATTAAACTTAAAGGATAGGCATGGAAAGTAATGAAAAAAAAAAACAGATTTCCTGTCTCATATCAAATCTCAAGGGAATTTTATCAGCTTAATAGGTATACCTAATCGTTTTTATTGACCCATACTATAGAAAACGTTAACCAATAACCAATATTAATG